>CM055122.1:363173535-364646973 GCA_029206835.1 Rana muscosa
ATTTTGCCCCTGTACAAATCATTAGTAAGACCTCATCTGGAATATGCAGTTCAGTTTTGGGCCCCAGTTTTCAAAAAGGATAATAGGGAACTGGAGAAAGTGCAGAGAAGGGCAACCAAACTGATAAGGGGCATGGAGGAGCTCAGCTATGAGGAAAGATTAGAGGAACAGAATTTATTCACTCTTGAGAAGAGGAGATTAAGGGGGGATATGATCAACATGTACAAATATATAAGGGGTCCATATTGTGAACTTGGTGTTGAGATATTCACTTTACGGTCAACACAAAGGACAAGGGGGCACTCTTTGCGTCTAGAGGAAAATTGATTTCACCTCCAAATACGGAAAGGTTTCTTCACAGTAAGAGCTGTGAAAATGTGGAATAGACTCCCTGCAGAGGTTGTTTTGGCCAGCTCAGTAGATTGCTTTAAGAAGGGCCTGGGTTCTTTCTTAAATGTACATAATAATATAACTGGGTACTGACATTTATAGGTAAAGTTGATCCGGGGAATATCCGATTGCCTCTCGGGGGATCAGGAAGGAATTTTTTCCCCTGCTGTAGCAAATTGGATCATGCTCTGCTGGGGTTTTTTGCCTTCCTCTGGATCAACTGTGGGTATAGAATTGGGTATATGGGATTGTACGATATTTTTTTTTTTTTTTTTTTATAGTTGAACTGGATGGACTTGTGTCTTTTTTCAACCTGACTAACTATGTAAGAGATAATATTGTCAACTGTAAACTCCCAAGAGACACCTTTTAGTTTTAAGTTCCATAATGGACTAACCATTTTTAAAGTACCGCCAAAGATTGTTTGGCTGTACTTCTCCTGTGAATCACAGGAGTGCAGTTTGTTCTGCACTCCTGTGACCTATTTTCTCGTACTTTTATTAAAGTTCAGTTCAACATAACAATTCAGTAGCATTTATGGTAGAGAAATTAATGAAAACTTTCCTAAAAAATAAAGAGGCTAATCTAAGTCACAAAAATTTAAGCAGGCCATTGGAAAACCAAGGGCGATCATGTGTAACCGGCAAGAGGTTAGTGTCGCCTTATGAAACCTGAGGATATGACAGCACACTGCAGCAGGTGTAAAAAAATAGCGAACTTATAGAGTCAAAAGTGAACCGGTTATCAGGATGTACGTATTTACAGAACCTATCTTTACTCAAGAAATAGTAAATCTATTTGTCAAAAAGGAATGTTTTTCTCCATGTAACCATCACATCCAGGGCTGTGCCTGGTGGGCCAGAGAAATACGAAGAAAAGCGAGGAAGAAAAAGGAGGAGAGGTGGAGGAAAGAAGTGATAGGATAGTAGTGTAGAACAGAAAAGGAGAGTGAAGAAAGGGGGTCAGGAGGGTATTCTAGAGTGAAAGGAGCGCTGGATCAAATCTTGAAGGGTGGTTATGAGCCACCCAAGGTTGCCAGACCCCGAGGATTCTATCATGGGTGTCAGATAATATGGCTGTCAGTTTTTCATTTACCATAATGTCATTCACGCAGTTTTCAACTGCTTCAAAACTGAGTCGTGACTTCCAGGCCCTCGTTATGGTCAATTTAGTTGCAGTAAAAAGGGGCGACACCAACTGGCGTTCCGGGCGAGGCAGTTCTGTAATTGGTTTCCACAGAAGACTGCGACCAATTGACAGCAGGCTGAAGCCGGCTGACGGCACAGACCCAGTCCAGGCTCGGGCAAGATGGCGATAATTAAGTCTGAATCTGCCAACATGCCTATGCCGGCACCTGACCACTCCCATCCCCTCCACAGTCTAGCCCTCCAGTGAGCACGGGAGGCAGTGCAGAGAGCTGGTGACTAATAGTCACCAGCTCTCTGCTCAGGGAGCCCTGAGAGCCGAGCTATTGGAGGTGTTTGATCGATCGGTTCTCAGTCTTAGAGTCGGCGGGGGACAGATGCAGCATTTGTTTTTTTCCGATTATGCCAGACTTGAAAGTAACCAGATGTAAGCGGACACACGTCCGTTTACATCTGCCTACCAATAGACTAATAAACGTTTTCTCAGATCCACCTGAAAACCAGGCAAATCTAATTCATGTAAAAGGACCCCAAGTCTGGCAATACATTATACAATTTTTCTTGTACAATTTTCCTTTAGATTTGCCAAAACTATATAATATGAGGTCCAACCTACATTTTCAGTTTGTATACAATCAGGCAGGCCCTTGCACTACATAGTTTCAGGTTACAGTATATTAGTATTCAAAAGATAACAAATGAGTTCTAGAGGAATCTGGGTGCTGATATAATTGTTTAGGTATTTCGGGGGTAAAAGCGACGCCTCAGTGTGAAAGTAGCCTAAATATAAGAGAACAACATTTTTGGGGTGGATTACAGCAGATGCTGCTTAGAGGGGGAAGAGTGGATTTTATCACTCTAGCTGAAATAAAAATTGATATTCAGAACATTCACACCATTGCTGCAAAAAACATGCACTGAATAAAACAATTCAAACCAATGATGTGTCCAAATGTATAATATGTGGTATTATAGGGAGTGAACACCTGAGCTTATGGCTTCAAGACATTAAACAAGGTGAATGGCCAAGGATAATGAACTCAACTTATTCTATCTATTGTGAGAGTGAGAGCCCCTGGATTAGTAGAAATGTGTTTAAAATGGACACAGGACTCTCAAAGAAGCTATTTGAGAAGTTCCAGCAAAAGATTGGTGAGCAGAGAAAACTATGCTTTAAGTTTTCCCTGGCTTTTGTAAGTCTGGATTGGGGCTGGCAACTTGAAGACTTCAAAGAGCATTGGGAGGGAAGGAGTCTTCAGTCATGTGTCCGGGTTTTCTAGGAGCTCTGCAGGTTGAGTGTGTGGCCAGGTGCACACACTCGTTATAAGGCAGAGCTGAACATAGCTCAGTGTGTGTGGGAAAGGAGTTGGTGATACAGCTGTTGCTGGAGGGAAGTGTGCTACTGATAAAGAACTCAGGCAACATCCTTAAGACGGTTCTCCATGTGGGAGAGGTTCCAGGTGAGTAGACTGAGAGAGTTGGGACAGCTGAGAGAGTCAGGGAGACTATAGCTGAGACAACTGGAAGAGAGTCTTGGGGACCAGAGGGGACTGTAAGTCTTGGAGGAGTGTGGAAGCCTGGAGTGTCAGGAGAGCCCTTCCTAGAGGCCAGGAGTGGGCCTGTGCAGCAAGGAACTGCGCCCAAGGCTGAGTGAGCCTTAAGAGCCAGGTGAATTGGCATTTTCATTTATTGTTATTTTTGGGAGAAGAACCCCTGTGTGGGAAACCAAATGCACGTATGAACTTTCCTTTTTGTTTCTTTCAATAAAAGTGGGCTACCACGCCCTTAAACCTTAGTTCCTGTTGGCTGTGAACCCACTTACAATGCATCTATCACTGAGCTAGTCACCCCCCGATGTTACACTATCAAAGACCGTGATGTTACCTGTACTGTTTGCAATAAAGATTGCATTGGGAAGTAGGAAATACCTTTGACGGTCGATTATCCCTACATGGTGAACAACACCATTACCCTAATATAACCTCGTTCTTGGTGAGGTGGAGGTTAAAAATGGCACTAATATACTAAGACAACAGCTACCACAAAGCACTAAAAACAAAAGTCCAGGCCCACAGTCAGACAAAACAAGTAAATGACCATAAAAATTAGTATAGCTGTGGCCGCTGCTGTCCAAAGCTCATAGACAAATGAGGGAAAAGAAAACAATCAAGGGGGTGAACTACGCTGATCAACTGACATTCATGGAATCCTCAGGAGCAAAGGAAAGACTCTTTATTAAGTTGAAGATGAAAGTAATCACCAAGACATACAGCAGGCTGTTGATGGTCATACAGAGACTTGGATTAAAAGCTGACAGTTGAAAGAATAAAAAACAATGTAAAATCAGTGAACAAACATAGTATAAGCTGCCCCTTTAACCACTTCAGCCCTGGAAGAATTTACCCCCTTCCTGACCAGAGCACTTTTTGCGATGCAGCACTGCGTCGCTTTAACTGACAATTGCGCGGTCGTGCGACGTTGAACCTAACCAAAATTGACATCCTTTTTCCCCCACAAATAGAGCTTTCTTTTGGTGGTATTTGATCACCTCTGCGGTTTTTATTTTTTGTGCTATAAACAAAAGAAGAGCGACATATTTGAAAAAAATGCAATATTTTTTACTTTTTGATTTAATAAATATCACAATTTTTTTTTTTAAAACAATTTTTTTTCTAAGTTTAGACCGATACGTATTCTACATATTTTTGGTAATTTTTTTTTGCAATAAGCGTATATTGATTGGTTTGCGCAAAAGTTATAGCGTCTACATAATAGGGGATAGATTTATGGCATTTTTATTTTTTTAATTTTTTTTACTAGTAATAGCGGCGATCTGCGATTTTTATTGTGACCGTGACATTGCGGCAGACACATCGGACACTATTGGCGCGTTTTTGGGACCATTCACATTTATACAGCGATTAGTGCTATAAAACTGCACTAATTACTGTGTAAATGTGACTGGCAGGGAAAGGGTTAACACTAGGGGGCGATCAAGGGGTTAATATGTTCCCTATTGAGTGATTGTAACTGTAGGGGGAGGGGACTCACAAGGGGAGGAGACCGATCTGTGTTCCTCTGTACTGGGAACACACATCGGTCTCCTCACCTCTGACAGGAGGTGGATCTGTGTGTTTACACACACAGATCCACACTTCTGCCGTGATCGCGGGCAATCGCGGGTGCCCAGCGGACATCGCGGCCGCCGGGCACACTCACTGGGTCACGAGCGTTGCCGCGGGTGCGCGCGCGCACCGCCGGCGGCGCGCGCGCGCCCCATAGACGGCCGGGAAAAAAGGACGTCATATGACGTCCGCCCGGAGGGAGGGAGGGTTCCTGCCGGCGTCATATGTCTAAAAAATAATAATAAAGTGAATGTGACAGCGCTCCATAAGTAATGTGATCAAATATGTAAAAAAAACATAAAAATGGGCATAATAATCAATAGAAACGTCCATAGCATCAATAAAAGTGAAAAAATAGTAGTGTTCAATAAAAAACGTCCATACATCAATACAAGTGACAGTTCTTCTGCTAGAAAGCAAGAAAAAAAGGGGAAGAAAAAAGCTTTTTCCACGAGCTTCACAGCAATAGAGCTCCCACCAACACGTGCAATGCTCGCTCACCTCACCACAAGACCCGGCAAGGGGTCAAACACACCTTTGCACACAGTACACTTTCCGCAGTAATCCTGGATGGTTCCTTAGGGTCTCTCTAGATAAGTATAGCTCTGCAGAAAAAACAAAGACCTCCCTGTGGGCTGATTCAACTCTGGCTCCTCAATCTTTGCCGGTAGTTCCACAGCGACATATAAAAACAGAAATACCTCCGATAGTGCAGTACCAAGGGGATTAAGACAAACAAACCTCACCACCCCAGCTAATATTCAACTCACATTTATTGCAAATAAGAAAAGCATAGCTAAAATTCCTTCAGATATAGCTCACTTGATTGCGACAAGTTCCACCACCAGGCTCCACCTCTACTATTTACGCCACCTCCCACGTAGCTTCATCTGGAGGAAATGGAAACACCCACAAAATTACCCCATTTTGGAAAGCAAACACCCCAACGTATAATCTGAAGCATAATGAGTCTTTTGAACGGTTATTTTTTTTTTTACACAAAAAAATTAACCGATAAAAAAATGAAAGATATTTCCAACACACAGCATGTATATATCAAAAATGACACCCCAAAATACATTCTGCTACTCCTCCTGAGTATGGTAACACCACATGTGTGAGACTTTTACACAGCCTGGCCTCATACAGATGCCCAACATCCAAGGAGCACCATCAGGTGTTCTAGGGAAATAAATTACACATCTAATTTCCTGACAACCTATCACATTTTTGAAGGCCTAATTTTTCAAACAGATGGCATGTACATACCAAGAATTACACCCCAAAACACATTCTGCTGAGCAAAGGGTAAACAAAAGATTACCTGTGGTTTTAGTAGTGCAGTTGTCCACAGGAGGAGAGACCTGATCCAGGCAGCAGGCAGGGTCGTGGTCAGCGACAGTGAATGGAATTGTTCATAGTACAGGTAGAAGGCCAGGAAAGAATGGGTACAGCGGTAGAGGCTTCTCCCACCCAAATCTCTTTGAAGCCTCCAGACCCATAGAGAAAAATAAAAGGAAAAAAAAAAAATCTTCATCCAGAAAAACAATTCTGGAGCCCCTCACATATGTGAGACCCTTGTGTTATGAATCCCATTACTCCAGTAACAGGGTAAAAGATCAATCCAAGAGGCAGGCAAAAAACATGGTCAAACAGTCCAGGGTCAGTTCCAGAGCAGGCAGAGGTAGGGTACAGTATAGCGTTAGGCAGAAGCGTAGTCGTATAACAGGCCAGGGTCAGTCCTGGAGCAGGCAGAGGTATTTTTATCATTAGGCAGAAGCGTGGTCATATAACAGGCCAGGGTCAGTTCCAGAGAAGGCAACGGTATGTACAGTTTAGTGCAGTGGCATAAGGGGTGTGGAGGTGACAATGACAACTACGTTTACCATACTTCCCTAATAATGTAGAGACGTATGGTAACGGCTGAAACAGTCACCTATACAGAGGCCTGGTTGGGAAGGACATTGGGGACAATAATACGTGGTGTCTCTTCTAACTCCTCCTCTGGAGCACACCCGACATTTCTTTTGGCGTCTTTGGCCTGTTTCACGGGAGGGGGGATTCTCTCTGGAAAATGGTGTTTGTGGAGTCTGCTCACTGAATCGGAGTGAATTCTTTCTGGTGGGCCTTCAGGGTACAATAGGGCAGTGATCATTTCTTCTTGGTAATGAAGATTGGATACGGGGGTCTCGGTAGATTTTTGGTAAATAAGGGTTCGATCTGATCTTTTGATCATTGAAGTCCACTCCCCCCATGAACAAATTATAGTCGTGGACACAATCTGGTTTCCTGATTGGGCCGTTTCTTCTGTGGATTTCCACGTAGGTGTTGTTATGGATCGATGTGAGCATGTGGACGTTTCATCTGTCCCTCCACCTGACGGCCAATAGCTAAATTTTCTGCAAAGACGCCGTCTCCCCTCGTCGTAGCCTTTCATTGACAAGTTTTTGTGGGAAGTCCTTTCTATTGGCTCTCACTGTACTGCATGCTGGGGTAAATTAAGAAATAGGGGCAAGCTTGTATAGAAATTATCCACATATAAATCCAAGGAGTGGATAGACAAGCTCCCAGACCACTCTTCCGCCGGCTCTGATGTACTCGGGGGGATGCAGTTGGGAGTCCTTCCCTTCGTACACCAGGAAGGTGTAGATGTACCCCGTGGCTCGGTCACAAAGTTTGTAGAGTTTAACCCCATATCGGGCCCTTTTGCTGGGGATAAACAGTTTTAAGCAGAGCCTTCCATGGAATTTGACAAGGAATTTATTGACGGAGTTATTTTAGTCGGGGGAGGGGGGGTATATAACTGGGGGAATTTTTCAGAGAATTTTTTTTGAAGTGTCAGAATTTTTTTGTTTTTAAAAGCTGGGTCATTTCGGGGAGGGCACTGGGTGTTGTCATTTTAATGGAGGAACAGCATACTCATCAGGTATCTTTACCTTGGCATAAGGGATGAGAAGATTGGCATGTGGTGGATGGGGTTGGTGGACCAGTAGGAGTATAATTTGTGTTTTTTTGAGTCCCATATTAAGTTAGGCCTAATTAAATGTTTAATTCCTCCACCGTAAGTTCTCTCCACTCAAAGGGACAAGCATAATTAGAACCAGGGTTGCTTACTATGGTTACATAGCGGTTGCACTGGGCCGCGAAAATGTTATTAAACAAATCAAGAAGGGCAACATTTTCGGTGTTAACCTGGACACCTGCCTGGGCGGTGAAAGGGGGAATGTTTACTGCTCCGGAATTAGGGGGAAGCCACAGTGGGTTTTGAAGGGCATCATAGGGAAGGTTGGCATGGGCCCTAACCCTTTGGGGCTGAGGTGACACCCCACTAGTGCTTGGCATTTGTTGCAGTTGTACTCTCGTGGATGGCACTGCGCTTAAGGTAGATGGCACTGCGTTCGCGGTGGATGGCACTGCACTCTAGGTGGATGGCACTGAGCTGCTTGGTTGATGCCACTGCTCTACTTGTATGCCGATTCAGAATCGGGCTCAGACTCAGAGAGCTCCCCGCTGCTCTTGTCGTTCAGGCTAAGAAGCTGGTATGTGAATAAGAATGTAGCGCTAAAATTGTAGGAGAGACCAAAGAATTGGCCTCAAAAGAAAGGATAAATGTGGGTAAAAAACAACAACAATAAAGTGAGTCCACAAAATGTCCATACACATATCCGTGATAGGAAACAACTGAAGCCACACGTGAAACAATATGGGTCATCACATAACTTCTGAAGGTGAAGAGAGGTAGAATACTCTTACCAGAACAGATGGATCTGCGGGTTAGGCAGATCAAAAGGGCATTGGAAAACTCAGTGGCAGTTCCCTTCTGCTTGTCTGAAAACTGGATCGCACGAATCCCTGATGAAAACTCCCCGGCAGGTTCCCCGACTTGGAAGCAGACTCAGGATTGAACAACGATCTCCATAATCATCAGATAGAACAGGAAACAGCCTTGAGTCCGGAAGTTCTTTCCGGAATAGCAGTCGCACATAAGGAGAAAGCCTCAACTCCATCGACCAACCATGGAAAAAAGAATGCCGGAAATGCTCCGATAGTGTAGGTCAATGCAGGTTTATTAAAAAAAAGTGGTGTACCGAACTTGGTACACCACTCCACTCACTGCCCTTTTTATTGTTTTAAATTCATATGTGATCACTTTTATTTTGTCGGTTTTTTAATAAACCTGCATTGACCTGGAGCATTTCCTGCATTCTTTTTTCCATGGTTGGTCGATTGAGTTTTCCAATGCCCTTTTGATCTACCTAACCCACAGATCCATCTGGGTGCCTTTGGCCAATTATGGCTCAGGGGATTAAGTACACGCCCTACACTATATAATGCCGCCTGCATGTCGGCCTTCTGTAGTGTGTTCCGGCGTTGAGAGAGAGTGTCATTTAATTTCATTTAGATAGATTGAGCAGGCAGGCGATTCAGTTAGCTAGATTGAGCAGGCAGTTGATTCAGTTAGCACCAGTATATTTAGTGTATATATATACATTCCAGGCTTTGTATATATATATATATATATACTGTATCCAGTTTAGCTAGATCTCACTGCAGACTGTTCCTGTTGTTCTGTTCCTAATATACTACAGGCAGGCAGTTGATTCAGTTAGCTGCAGTATATTCAGTACTGTATCCTGTGCAGCTAGATCTCACTGCAGACCGTTCCTGTCCTCTGCCTAATATACTACAGGCAGGCAGTTGATTCAGTGAGCTGCAGTATATTCAGTATACTGTATCCAATTTAGCTAGATCTCACTGCAGACCGTTCCTGTTGTTCTCTTCCTAATATACTACAGGCAGGCAGTTGATTCAGTTAGCTGCAGTATATTCAGTACTGTATCCTGTGCAGCTAGGTCTCACTGCAGACCGTACCTGTTGTACTGTTCCTAATATACTACAGGCAGGCAGTTGATACAGTTAGCTGCAGAATATTCAGTAAAGTATCCTGTGCAGCTAGATCTCACTGCAGACCGTTCCTGTCCTCTTCCTAATATACTACAGGCAGGCAGTTGATTCAGTTAGCTGCAGTATATTCAGTATACTGTATCAAATTTAGCTAGATCTCACTGCAGACCGTTCCTGTTGTTCTGTTCCTAATATACTACAGGAAGGCAGTTGATTCAGTTAGCTGCAGTATATTCAGTATATATATATATATACATCCCAGCTTTGTGCAGCTACATCTCACTGCAGGCCATTCCTGGTGTACCTATTCATATACATTACAAATACATCAAATTCAGTATGTATGGAAGGCCAACAAAGAGAGGCAGATTCTCACATGCCACTAAAAGAGGGCAAGCAGGCTCTGTGTCTACAGCCAACAGTGCTGGTCGTGGACACGGTGCATCCTCAGCACGTGGCCGTGGGACACGCTTGTCCTTTTTTTCGGCAGCTGGCCGTGTTGAGCCACAACATGCAGAAGAATTGGTAGAGTGGATGACCAAGCCGTCCTCATCCTCTGTCACCCAGGCTCAGAGTACTTTGGCTGCCAATGCAGCTGCCAAAGTGGCTTATTCCATCGGCTCCAGGTCATCAGTTACTCCTTCCCTAGCCCCACCATCATGCACGGAGAAGTCCCCCGAACTGTTCAACCACAGTGTTGGGTACATGCTGCAAGAGGATGTGCAGCGTTTTGAAGGCTCCGATGATGGTACCCAGCTTGAGGAAGGCAGTAATGTGAGCCCAGAGAGGGGGGGGTGCCCAAGAAGGACAACAAACTGGCAGTCATGTTCCCCCAGCTGCAGCATACTGCCAGGTTTGCTCCAGTGACGAGGAGGGAGGGGATGATGAGGTCACTGACTCTACATGGGTGCCTGATAGGAGAGAGGAGGAGGAGAAGGAGGCACATCTTCAACAAGGCAGGTTGCCCTCCAGGGGCCAACTTAAGGGCAGCCAACCGACTGCATCACACCGCAGAGCTCCGCATGTGCAGGGCGCTGCTGACTCCGGGCGTTTTTCCAAAAGTTCTTTGGTGTGGGCCTTTTTTGAGATGTGTACAGCAGATCGCATCGTTGCTGTTTGCAACATATGTCTGAAGCGTATCAAGCGTGGCCAAAACAGCAGCCGCTTGGGCACCACATGCTTGACCAGACATATGTCGACCTGCCATGCAGTCCGTTGGCTAGCGTACTTAAAAGACCCACACCAAAGAACAAGGCGGACCTCTAATTGCTCCTCATCAGCTGGGATCTCCAATCCCACTATACATTCAGTTCTCTCAGAAACCTGCACTGAGAGGAATGAAGGTGTAGAATTAGGTGTGTCAAGTACTTGCGGGCAATCTGCTATCGCTACACCAACATCCGATTGTAGCAGGCAAATTTCCTTACCCCAGTTCCTAACCTGGCAAAATAAATTCGGTCCCAGCCATCCACATGCCCAGCGGCTGAATGCTAGCTTGGCTAAATTGCTAGCACTCCAACTGCTGCCATTTCAGCTGGTAGACACTGCCCCCTTTCGTGAATTTGTGGAATGTGCGGTACCTCAGTGGCAGGTTCCCAAATGCCACTTTTTTTTCACGGAAGGCGATTCCGTCTCTCTACCGGCATGTGGAAGGCAATGTCTTGGCCTCGCTGGACAAGGGCGGTCAGCGGTAAGGTGTATATTGCCGCTGACTCATGGTCCAGCTGGCATGGACAGGGATGTTACTTATCTTTCACGGCGCATTGGGTGACTCTGCTGGCAGCTGGGAAGGATGCAGGACAAGGTGCAGTAGTGTTGGAGGTAGTGTTGGAGGTTGTTCCACCACCACGCCTCCAAAATGTTACTACTGGTGATTCTGACACACCTCTCTCCTCCACCCCCTCCTCTTCTTCCTCCATGGCCTCTACCTGTGCTTTGTCCTCGGAACCAGCGGTGCTCTGTTGGCGTTTAATGGGCTACGCAAGTACGCAGGCAAAAAGATGCCATGCAGTGCTTGAGCTGGTGTGCTTGGGGGACAGGAGCCACACTGGGGCAGAGATTCTGTCAGCTCTGCAGGGGCAGGCTCAGAGGTGGTTGACGCCACGCCAGCTTAAGCCAGGAAAGGTGGTTTGCGACAATGGCACCAACCTCCTCTCCGCCCTCCGACAGGGACAACTGACCCATGTGCCCTGTTTGGCACACGTCCTTAACTTGGTGGTGCAGCGGTTCTTGGGCAGGTACCCTAGCTTTACATAAGGTCCTGAAGCAGGCCAGGAAAATCTGTGGGCATTTCCGCCGGTCATATAATGCCAGTGCTCGGCTGGCTGACCTGCAAAAGAAATCCAACCTGCCCAAGAACTGCCTAATCTGTGACATGCCCACCAGGTGGAACTCTACGTTGGCCATGCTGCAGCGGCTGCACACGCAGCAGAGGGCCATCAATGAGTATCTGTTGCAATAAGGCAACAGGACAGGGTCAGGGAGCTTGGATTTTTTTCCCCATGCCAGTGGGCCATGATCAGGGATGCATGCACTGTCCTGGCACCATTTGAGGAGGCCACAAGGATGGTGAGCAGTGACAGTGCATGCATCAGTGACACTGTCCCTCTTGTCCACCTGTTGGAGCACACGCTGCATGGAATAATGGACAGGGCACTTGAGGCAGAACAGAGGCAGGAAGGAGGACTTCCTTACCTCTCAAGGTCCCCTTTATCCAGACAGTGTTCCTGCTGGCCCAGCTATCACACAGGAAGAGGAGGAGGAGAAGGAGGATTGTGTCAGCATGGAGGTGGAGCCTAGCACTCAGCATCAGCAGCAGTCTTCAATGGATCAATTACAGTCCTAAGACACCCATGGACTTGTACGTGGCTGCGGATCATGTCGTCCTGAGTGACCCAGAGGACTCCGGATCAAATGCCTCAGCAAACCTACGCTGCATGGCCTCCCTGATCTTGCAAAGCCTGCGGAGGGATCCTCATATTCGTGCGATCAAGGAGAGGGATCATTACTGGCTGACAACCCTCCTTGATCCGTTAAGACAATTTTTTAGTACGCACCCCAAGGTTTGATCGGTTCCAGCAACCATCGCCAGCGTCTGGTTTACATGGTGCAGTTATACCTAGGGGCAAGATCAGACTTGGACACCTTTCCCACCGAAAATCCCCTGGGTTACTGGGTCTTGAGGATGGATCACTGGCCAGAACTTACAGTATGAAATTGAGCTACTGGCCTGTCCTGCATCCAGGGTTCTTTCGGAACGCACATTAAGTGCTGCTGGAGGCTTTGTAACCGATCACAGGGGGTGCCCCTGTCCACCGACTCGGTCGATCGACTGACCTTCATAAAAATGAATCAGTCTTGGATCACCACCAGCTACCAAGCACCTGATGCTGATGTAACCGAATAATTGTTTTTGAAATGTCAGATCCCTTCAAGACTGCCTATGCTGATGCTGAGTGACTATCCTGTTATGCTGAGTGACTATCCTCTTCCTCCTCAATGATCATGCTGATAGCTTGTAAGAACATTTATGGTTCTGGGCACTTCCACCAGTGGTTTAACACGGGCGTGTAATTCCAATTTTTGATGCAATACTTTGCTGCAGGGCTCATTGCTGCGCTCCAAGTACAGTATCTGTGAGGGGTTGCAGTGTTGTGGCATAAGTGCCTAAGGCCCAATTTTTCTGCCCCTGTTCAACAGGGGCATGTAATTACAATTCTTGATCTTATATTTCACAGCTGGGCCCATTCCTGCGCCCACCAAGAGCAACTGTGAGGACTTATGCCCTATACACACGATAGTTTTTAATGTCATTTTTCAAACCAACGTTTTTCTCCTCGTTTTTTTTCATGTGTCCTCTCAAGCCTGCCTTGCGTACACACCATCATTAAAAAAAACGATCAAGCAAAGCGCAGCGACGTTCAACACGTACGACGGCACTATAAAGGGTAAGTTCCGTTCGAATGGCGCCACCCTTCATGTTAGTAAAGTTTTTTGGGCGACGATTCGCGCTTTTCAGTCCGTTACTGTGTAATGAATGTGCTATCTCCATTACGAACGCTAGTTTTACCAGAACGAGCGCTCCCGTCTCATACTTGATTCTGAGCATGCGCGGTTTTTTTCACGTCGTTAAAGCATACACACTATCGTTTTTCACGTCGTTAAAAAAAACGACATGAAAAACGACGTGAAAAAAGAGAGCATGTCCGGAATTTTTAATGGCCGTTTTTCACGTCGTTAAAAATGCTCTGGAGCATACACACGATAATTTTTCAGGGCCATTTTTTAAAATGGCAGTTTTAACGGCATGAAAAACGATCGTGTGTACGGGGCATTAGTGTTGTGGCACCAGCACCACCACCAAAAGCCCAATTTTTCCTACCACTGTTCAACAATGGCATGTAATTACAATTATTGATATAATAGTTCACAGCAGGGAGTATATACGTCATGCCCCTACTTTCAAACATCCAACTTACAAACGACTCCTACTTGCAAACGGAAGGAGACAACAGGAAGTGAGAGGAAATCTACCCCTAGGAAGGGAAATTCTCTCCTGTTAGAGTTAATATGGGAAAACGTGTCTCCTCTCCACTGATGCTTTATCACCAATCCTTGTTTCAATAAAGACCCCAAATTTTCAAAAAAAAATTGTCATTGGGACGGAAAGTGAGGTGAAATGTTCTGAACAGGTGCACACTGCACAGACAGCAAAACAAATATTACAGGGGTGATAACCCTTCCCTGTGTTTTCCAAAAACTTAAAAATAGATTTTTGGGCTGGAGCTACACTTAAAAAATGGACCTGTTCCAAATTACAAACAGATTCTACTTAAGAACAAACCTACAGTCCCTGTCTTGTTTGCACCGCCTGTATACTGCTGTTCAGAGTATATAGGGCCTTTTTTAAATTTGGGTGCAGGGTTACCCTTAATATCCATACAACACCCAAAGGGGCTGGTAGTGGGCAGGGGTGGGGGGGGGGGTACCCATGCCATTTTTCTCAATGATTTTCATCCATATTGCCGGGACCAGACATTACATTAAAGCCGCAAGCAGTTTTAAATGACTTTTTTTTCCCTTTAGAAATGTCATTTTGTGCAGGGACAGTTCTAAACACGGGAAACACGTGCCACTTCACAGGCATACTTTAGACACCCACCCAGGTATGATATTTAAAGGAATATATATATTTTTTTCACTTTAAGCATCATTAAAATCACTGCTCCCAAAAAAATGCCCCCCCTGGGGCAGGACCTGGGTCCCCAAACCCTTTTTAGGACAATAACTTGCATATTAGCCTTGATAATTAGCACTTTTGATTTTGAACGTTCGCGTCCATTGTATTTAATAGGGTTCTAAAGTTTGCGCAAACTTTCGGTCCGTTCGCAGGTTCTGGTGCAAACTGAACCGGGGGGTGTTCGTCTTATTCCTATCACAGAGGAAAGCATTGGTCCTGGATGTGCTTAGTGACAACGAAAGTAATTGTCCAGGCAGCAGGCAGGAATATTGTCTATAGTCAGTACAGGGACATTGTCAGCACAGTCAAAGCAGGCAGAGATGTGGTCAGCAACAGCCAAAGGAATTGTCCAGGCAGAGACCTGGTCAGCACTGCCAAAATATTGGTCCTAATACACTGTTACCTGCAGACACTCATTGTTGTACCGCTCTCCAGCTTTTCATAAACATACTGCCTCTTGCTACAGCTAAATATTTTCATAGTACAGGTAGCAGGCAGAGGTGTGTGGTCAGTTCATGCGGCAGGCAGAGGCATGATGGCAGTAAGTCAGCAGCAGGCTGAGGGCCTCGGTAAGGTAAGACCTGGGCACAGGGGTAGAGGCTTCTCCCACCAAAATCTATTTGAAGCCTCTGTTCTCCAGACCCTAATCCAGAAATTTTAAAACCCAGAGAAAACCCAAAAATGTGTTTTTTTTCTCAAAGCGTCTTTCGGGACAGCACCTGGAGAAGAGCGTAGCTCCACCCAACTTCCCAAGAAACACTGTGAATCATTCATTTTAAGGCTAGTTTTACCAGAACGAGCGCTCCCGTCTCATACTTGATTCTGAGCATGCGCGTTTTTTTTTCACGTCGTTAAAGCATACACACTATCGTTTTTCACGTCGTTAAAAAAAACGACATGAAAAACGACGTGAAAAAAGAGAGCATGTCCGGAATTTTTAATGGCCGTTTTTCACGTCGTTAAAAATGCTCTGGAGCATACACACGATCATTTTTCAGGGCCATTTTTTAAAATGGCAGTTTTAACGGCATGAAAAACGATCGTGTGTACGGGGCATTAGTGTTGTGGCACCAGCACCACCACCAAAAGCCCAATTTTTCCTACCACTGTTCAACAATGGCATGTAATTACAATTATTGATATAATAGTTCACAGCAGGGAGTATATACGTCATGCCCCTACTTTCAAACATCCAACTTACAAACGACTCCTACTTGCAAACGGAAGGAGACAACAGGAAGTGAGAGGAAATCTACCCCTAGGAAGGGAAATTCTCTCCTGTTAGAGTTAATATGGGAAAAAGTGTCTCCTCTCCACTGATGCTTTATCACCAATCCTTGTTTCAATAAAGACCCCAAATTTTCAAAAAAAAATTGTCATTGGGACGGAAAGTGAGGTGAAATGTTCTGAACAGGTGCACACTGCACAGACAGCAAAACAAATATTACAGGGGTGATAACCCTTCCCTGTGTTTTCCAAAAACTTAAAAATAGATTTTTGGGCTGGAGCTACACTTAAAAAATGGACCTGTTCCAAATTACAAACAGATTCTACTTAAGAACAAACCTACAGTCCCTGTCTTGTTTGCACCGCCTGTATACTGCTGTTCAGAGTATATAGGGCCTTTTTTAAATTTGGGTGCAGGGTTACCCTTAATATCCATACAACACCCAAAGGGGCTGGTAGTGGGCAGGGGTGGGGGGGGGTACCCATGCCATTTTTCTCAATGATTTTCATCCATATTGCCGGGACCAGACATTACATTAAAGCCGCAAGCAGTTTTAAATGACTTTTTTTTCCTTTAGAAATGTCATTTTGTGCAGGGACAGTTCTAAACACGGGAAACACGTGCCACTTCACAGGCATATTTTAGACACCCCCCAGGTATGATATTTAAAGGAATATTTTAATTTTTTTTTCACTTTAAGCATCATTAAAATCACTGCTCCCGAAAAAATGCCCCCCCTGGGGCAGGACCTGGGTCCCCAAACCCTTTTTAGGACAATAACTTGCATATTAGCCTTGATAATTAGCACTTTTGATTTTGAACGTTCGCGTCCATTGTATTTAATAGGGTTCTAAAGTTTGCGCAAACTTTCGGTCCGTTCGCAGGTTCTGGTGCGAACTGAACCAGGGGGTGTTCGTCTCATTCCTATCACAGAGGAAAGCATTGGTCCTGGATGTGCTTAGTGACAACGAAAGTAATTGTCCAGGCAGCAGGCAGGAATATTGTCTATAGTCAGTACAGGGACATTGTCAGCACAGTCAAAGCAGGCAGAGATGTGGTCAGCAAGAGGAAAAAAGCAGCGCCTTCTAAGCGTAGTAGTATCAGAAATTTATTAGAGCAATATATAATACAGCGGCAAGAGATACACTCACAAACGAGTATAGTAAGAGGCTTATCTTTAAAGGTTGTCATCCGCTCGACCCGGGAGCTGCGAATCCTGATGTTCACAAGCTGGAATCCCACGTAGTGGTTAGCGGTGGTAGAAGGAACTTCACTCTCGCAGCCGCAGAGATGGGGAAGAATCCTCACTGGAACACAGCTAGTGGAATCGTCACTTCCGGGTATGATGTCAGCGGGGGATGCGCGCGTTCGAAGCATGCGTGCTTCTTCATCAGGCTCATAGGGGCCATCTTGGAGTGGGGCAATTTATACCACACCACAATGCAAGTGAATTAGCATACTTAGTTGCCAAGGAGATGGATACAGGATGCGGCTAAAGGACATAACATGGCGCTTACAATATGGATTTAGATAGCGCTAATAGGAGTGTTATCAAGTAATAAACATAGGGAGGGGGAAAAAACAAAAAGGAGAAAGAAAAAAGCACCACCCAAATACAATAAATGGATACAAAATAGGGAGTACAATAAAAGTATATACATATATATATATACATACATGTATATATACATACACACACATGCACAATCATATGCACACATACATATGGGCAAAATATATAATAAAAAAATATAATAAAAACATTATGAAGATAATGTATAATCAAGCACTCTAGGTGCAGTATTAAAATATATTGCATTATATAACATTATATTATAAATGTTACAAATACAATATATATAAATTATTAATTAATTAAAAAATAATAAAATTGGGAATCCGAAGTTTACTATAACTTCCCCCAAAAATCACTTTTAGGATCCTTCAATACCTCATAGAAAATAAATAAATAGAATAGAATAAAAATAAATATTAAAAATAATAAAAAATAAATTTGAATAAAATTAATCGGTTGGTATAATAGGCATCATTATGCTTAGGCTGACGCGTGCGAACCTGATACCTTAGCTATTTATCAATCAGCTCAAAAAGGTCACCCTAATGTGCCATATAAAATGTGCCACAAGAGATAGATGTGGCAAACCTATACTCAATGCACTGAAATAACACAATATTATAAGAGTATGTTTATTTCAATACCCTCATTAAGGCCCCCAGGAGAGAGGCTATCTAAAGTGTAGATCCAGTAATTTTCCCTCTCACATAGCCTCTTATAACGTTCTGCCTTGGGCAAATGTTTGGAAACGGCCTCTATGACCCAAACACGTAGCCCCTCAGAAGACTGCTGGTGAAATTCTTTGAAGTGCCTTGCAACACTATATTTTTCTAGGCCCTTCTCCACAAAATTACGGTGCTCCCCAAACCTTTTGCGGAGGGTATGAATAGTGCGGCCTACATAAAGTAGGCCACAAGGGCACGTAAGACAATAGACAACATACTCGGAAGAGCACGTGAAAAAATCAGGTATGGTGTATATTTTGTCCTTACACGTAAACTCTTTTTGTCTGTGAGTGACATGTTTACAGGTGAGACATAGGGCTTTCCTGCATTGATACATCCCCTTTACATTAAAAAATGTCAGACAGGTGCTAGCAGTAGGCCCTGATTGTGTAATTTTACTTGGGGCTATGCGTGCCTTCAGGTTTTTGGCTCTTCTATAGCTGACTATTGGTCTTTCAGGGAGTGTTGATTTGAGGTGGGGATCCTCACTCAAGATTGACCAATGTTTAACCAAGATCCTTTCCATTCGTCTAAACTGACTATGGAATTGGGTAACAAACCTGACCTGTTGTAAGTTGTCATCTGTGGTGGTAATTTTGTCACTCCTAGCCTCAGTATTGAGGTAATGTTGAAAGGCTCCCTCCACTAACTGATCGGGGTAACCCTTTTCTAAAAACTTAGTCTTCAGGTTTAAGCCATGAGTGGTATAGTCCTGTAGCTTAGTGCAGTTGTGTCTAAGTCTACAAAATTGGCTTTTGGGTATATTATTCACCCAACGTGGATGATGGCAACTCTCGTAGTGCAAAAAGGAGTTACCTGCTGATGGCTTGGTATAGTTCTGGGCATGTATGGTATGATCATCATGAGACAATTCCAAATCAAGAAAAGCTAGAGTGTTCTCGTCACTAACAGAGGTAAATGATAGACCCATGGTGTTAAAGTTACAGTAATGTAAAAAGTCTGGAATAGACGTATCTGGCCCATCCCAAATAATCACTACGTCGTCTATATAGCGACCGTAAAAGACCAGATTGGAGGAAAAGGGGTTATTATGCCAAATATGAAAATGTTCCCAGTAGCCCATTGTGAGGTTCGCATAACTAGGGGCAAAATTGGCCCCCATCGCTGTACCCTGAATCTGTATATAGAACTCACCATTCGTTTCGAAATAATTATGGGTGAGACAGTATTCTAACATATCAAGGAGGAAGTGTATTTGTCTAGGATTAAGTAAGGGGTCCTCATTTAAATAGTATTGTGTGGCTAACAAGCCCACATTATGGGGAATCAACGTATAAAGAGAAACTACGTCTAGTGAGAGCCAACGATATGAGGGCTCCCATCTATAAGACTGTAACATTTTTAAAAGTTGTATACCATCTTTGATATATGAAGGGAGATTTTGAACTAAAGGCTGTAGAAAGTGGTCTATATAAATAGAAAAATAACTTGTCACACTTTCAATGGCCGCCACAATCGGTCTCCCGGGCGGGTTGGTCAGATCTTTGTGAACTTTCGGGAGATGATAAAAATAGGGTCTTTTGTAAAAATCATGTAACAGAAACGCGACTTCTGTTTTGGTAACAAGTCCCTCTGTCTTGGCCTGATTGACAAGGTCATGGGCCTCCTTAGAAAACCCAGGTAATGGGTCACCGGGAAGTTTTTGGTATATAGTGCTGTCTGAGAGCAACCGAGAGGCCTCCAACTGGTAATCAACAAGATTTTGGACTACTATGCCACCTCCTTTGTCAGCTGATCTAATAATGAGCTGTTTATTCTCTGCTAGCTGTTTAAGGGCAATGGTTTCGGCCTTTGAAAGGTTGGAAGATGATTTGTATATTGGCGATTGTTGGCACATGCGTAATATTTCAGTGTATACCACCTGGTAGAAACTTTGAATATAAGGGCCCTTGGCAAAGGTGGGGTAAAATATGGATTTAGGATGAAATTTAGTCTGTAGGATGGGAGGGGAGGTGGGTAGGTGTTGGGTGAGTAACTCAACATAGTCATCAGCATCTTCGGTATATAAAAGTTCCAGATGATCGGGGGCTATGCGTTCCAGAGCACTGTTTTCTTGGGTATTATCTATAGATAGATGAGTGTTATCAAGGTCATCTGGTGAACCGCCCCCCGCACCAGAATCTTTTTTGGCTTGTAGGTTAAAGAATCTCTTAATGGTAATATTTCTAATGAATCTATTTAGGTCCAAAAATAAAGTAAATGGATTTGGGGGTGCTGTGGGAGCAAACGTAAGACCTCAGGCAAGGAGTGACTCCTCTGGTCTAGACAAAGTGTGATTGGACAAATTAAAAATCTTTACAGTCTGCGGGATTTCCCCTTTCTTTCTGTGTCTACATCGTCCCCCTCTCCTGCCTCTATGACGAGCTTTCTTTTTGGGCCGGGGAGGGGGGCAACCGCTAAAAAAGAAGTGGAAGAGGGCAATGGGGAACCTATAGAACCTGGCCCTTCAGCATGCGTCCCAATGATCGCACTTCCAAGGGGCGGTACTGGTTCCCCCAATATAGCTGCACTATCAGGGTTAGTAATAGTGCCATCAGGGATCTTCACGGAACTAGGAACAATCTCAGAGGGAACAAGGACTCCGGAATCAGGATAGGAGGACAAAGGACAATTAACAAGAGTAGTGTCACTGGATGTGATATTTGCTAATGCATTTAAATTAATAATATGTGTAGATGTAGTCTTATTTGTCATACTAATTGGTAGAGGTTCAATGAGAGGGGATTTATCACTGGAGGGGTGAGACCCTGAAGGAAGAACTCGGTGAAGATTGGTTTGAGCAGTGGAATGGGATACGGGCCTAGGGAGGGGGGGGTCTATGTTTATTCACACTAGACCCAGATGGAAGTGGGAGCGGTCTGATGGTAGGCCTGGGAACACACTCCATTAGGGATATAAGGCCAATAGACCCCACCTGACCCCGATCCCCATGATCAGGGCTAGAAGGGTGTATATGGGGGGCCCTAGGTTTTTTCCAACAGAAAACTCTGTTGGTATTATAGTCTTCAAAGTCTCTCCGGATTTTATGTAATTTCATTCCAATGAGTGAATCCTCTTGAAATTTGGTATTTAATTTAAGTTTCTTAAACCATGACAGAGGTAATGATGTAATTTCTAATTGAAGAGATCGAATAAGATCTGATAATTTGGAGAGAAGGTGAGTGTATTGGATATCCCTTTGTTGAACAACAATTTTCATCCATTTCTGGGTACAGAACTCAGAGGTATACGCCCATTCATGGGCTAAGTCCGCACCCAGAAAGGAACAAGTTTTGGTGTTTCTAAGTCCTCTAGGGGAAATTTTATACTTAAGGTTAGGGATGAGCTCGGTGTTCGAGTCGAACATACGTTCGACTCGAACATCGGCTGTTCGATCGTTCGACGAAGATCGAACGATTTGGGCCGTTCTCGCCTAATTCGAGTGACGCGAACGGCCCACAATGCACTACGCCATCGCAGTGTCATCCAGGCGCTGTGATTGGCCAAGCATGCACTGTGACCCCGCATGCTTGGCCAATCACAGCGCCGGCAGCGAGGAGAGCAATGATTGGCCACAGGCAGGAGGCCTGTGGCCAATTATTGCTGAGGGTCTTTAGTACACGCCCCACACTATAAAAGGCCGCCAGCACGGCGGCCTAGTGTAGTGTGTTCCGGAGCAGGGAAAGAGAAGCATAGGCAGGGACAGTGACATTTATTTTTTATTGCTTAACCTGGATTCCTTTAGTTTAGGGAAAGAGAAGGATAGGTAGGGAGAGTGTCAGTGTGTTTTACTGTGTGAATCCTTGTTTCTAGGGACAGGGAAGGACAGTGAGGGAAATTCTCCTTGTGCTATAGTGTGCTTTAAAAAAACATTTTTTCTAGGGACAGAAAACTATAGGTAGGAAGAGTGTCAGTTTCTTTCACTGTGATAATCCTTGTTTCTAGGGACAGGGAAGGACAGTGAGGGAAATTCTCCTTGTGCTATAGTGTGCTTTAAAAAAACATTTTTTCTAGGGACAGAAAACTATAGGTAGGAAGAGTGTCAGTTTCTTTCACTGTGATAATCCTTGTTTCTAGGGACAGGGAAGGACAGTGAGGGAAATTCTCCTTGTGCTATAGTGTGCTTTAAAAAAACATTTTTTCTAGGGACAGAAAACTATAGGTAGGAAGAGTGTCAGTTTCTTTCACTGTGATAATCCTTGTTTCTAGGGACAGGGAAGGACAGTGAGGGAAATTCTCCTTGTGCTATAGTGTGCTTTAAAAAAACATTTTTTCTAGGGACATAAAACTATAGGTAGGAAGAGTGTCAGTTTCTTTCACTGTGATAATCCTTGTTTCTAGGGACAGGGAAGGACAGTGAGGGAAATTCTCCTTGTGCTATAGTGTGCTTTAAAAAAACATTTTTTCTAGGGACAGAAAACTATAGGTAGGAAGAGTGTCAGTTTCTTTCACTGTGATAATCCTTGTTTCTAGGGACAGGGAAGGACAGTGAGGGAAATTCTCCTTGTGCTATAGTGTGCTTTAAAAAAACATTTTTTCTAGGGACAGAAAACTATAGGTAGGAAGAGTGTCAGTTTCTTTCACTGTGATAATCCTTGTTTCTAGGGACAGGGAAGGACAGTGAGGGAAATTCTCCTTGTGCTATAGTGTGCTTTAAAAAAACATTTTTTCTAGGGACAGAAAACTATAGGTAGGAAGAGTGTCAGTTTCTTTCACTGTGATAATCCTTGTTTCTAGGGACAGGGAAGGACAGTGAGGGAAATTCTCCTTGTGCTATAGTGTGCTAAAGCATTCCTCATCAACCATCTTTGAAATCCTTGTTTTTTGGACAGTCAGGGAAATTGTCGTTGTGCTATTCTGTGCAAAAGCAATCATCCTCAACCATATTTAGAAATCCTTAAGTAAAGGGACAGAGAAGGACACCTGAAGGTAGCCCTTATTACTTTTTTCCCATCTCCCTGCAGGCCATCTATTAGAATGTCTGGAAGGCAAACAAGGAGAGGCAGACAGTCAGGAGGCAATAAAAGAGGGCAAGCAGGCTCTGTGTCTGGGGGCAACAGTGCTGGTCGTGGACGCGGTGCATTGTCATCAGCACATGGCCATGGGACACGCTTGTCCTTCTTTTCGGCAGCTGGACATGTTGAGCCACATCATGCCGAAGACTTGGTAGAGTGGATGACCAAGCCCTCCTCCTCCTCCTCATCCTCTCTCACCCAGGCTCAGGGTACTGGCAAAGCAGCTGCCAAAGCGTCCTCTTCCCTGGTATCAATGTCAGACTCATCATCAGTCACTCCTTCCCTAGACCCACCATGTCCTCCTCCTGAGGAGTCCCCCGAACTGTTTGAGCACAGTGTTGGGTACATGCTCCAGGAGGATGCCCAGCGTTTCGAAGGGTCTGATGATGAAACCCAGCTACAGGAAGGCAGTAGCGTGAGAGCAGACAGAGGGGATGCTCAAGAAGGACACCAATCTGGCAGTCATGTTCCAGCAGCTGCAGCATACTGCCAGATTGGCTCCAGTGATGAGGAGGGAGGGGATGATGAGGTCACTGACTCCACGTGGGTGCCTAATAGGAGAGAGGAGGAGGAGGAGGATGAGGAGGAGGCACATCTCCAACGAGGCAGGATGCCCTTTGGTGGCCAGCGTAAGGGCAGTACACCGACGGAATCACACCGCAGAGCTCCGCCTGTGCAGGGCGCTGCCTCTGCCCGTCATTCAAAAAGTTCTTTGGTGTGGGCCTTTTTTGAGGCTAGTGCATCAGATCGCACAGCTGCTGTTTGCAACATATGTCTCAAGCGTATATCGCGTGGCCAAAACATCAGCCGCTTGGGTACCACATGCCTGACCAGACATATGTTGACCTGCCATGCAGCTCGTTGGCAAGCCTACCTCAAAGACCCACACCAAAGAACAAAGCGGACCTCTCCTTGCACCGCATCAGCTGGGATCTCCAACCCCACTATAACTTCAGTCCTCTCTGAAACATGCACTGAGAGGAATGAAGGTGTAGAATTAGGTGTGTCACAGCCAAGTACTTGCGGCCACTCTGCTAGCAGTACACCGACGTCCGATTCTAGCAGGCAAATTTCCCTGCCCCAGCTGCTGGACCGTCGAAAGAAGTTCACTCCCAGCCATCCACATGCCCAGCGGTTGAATGCTAGCTTGGCTAAATTGCTAGCGCTTCAACTGCTGCCTTTTCAGTTGGTAGACTCGGCCCCCTTCTGTGAGTTTGTGCAATGTGCGGTTCCTCAGTGGCAGGTTCCCAAACGCCACTTTTTCTCACGGAAGGCTATTCCGGCTCTCTACCGGCATGTGGAAGGCAATGTCTTGGCCTCGCTGGACAGGGCGGTCAGCGGTAAGGTGCATATTACCGCTGACTCATGGTCCAGCAGGCATGGACAGGGACGTTACCTTTCTTTCACGGCCCATTGGGTCACTCTTTTGGCAGCTGGGAAGGATGCAGGACAAGGTGCAGTAGTGTTGGAGGTTGTTCCACCGCCACGCCTCCAAAATGCTACTACTGGTTGTGACACACCTCTCTCCTCCACCCCCTCCTCTTCCTCCATGGCCTCTTCCTGTGGTTTGTCCTATGAACCAGCGGTGCTCCGTAGCCGTTCAAGGGGCTACGCAAGTACGCAGGCAAAAAGATGCCATGCCGTGCTTGCGCTGGTGTGTTTGGGGGACAGAAGCCACACTGGGGCAGAGGTCCTGTCTGCCCTGCAGGGCCAGGCCGAGAGGTGGTTGACGCCACGCCAGCTTAAGCCAGGAATGGTGGTTTGCGACAATGGCACCAACCTCCTCTCCGCCCTCCGACAGGGACAACTGACCCATGTGCCCTGTGTGGCTCACGTCCTTAACCTGGTGGTGCAGCGGTTCTTGGGCAGGTACCCGGGCTTACAGGATGTCCTGAGGCAGGCCAGGAAAGTCTGTGTGCATTTCCGCAGATCTTATAATGCCAGTGCTCGCCTGGCTGAGCTGCAAAAGGAGTTGAACCTGCCCAAGAACCGCCTTATATGTGACATGCCCACCAGGTGGAACTCAACGTTGGCCATGCTGCAGCGGCTGCACACGCAGCAGAGGGCCATCAATGAGTACCTGTGCGACTACGGCACCAGGACAGGGTCAGGGGAGCTTGGTTTTTTTTCTCCACGCCAGTGGGGCATGATCAGGGATGCATGCACTGTCCTGGCACCATTTGAGGAGGCCACGAGGATGGTGAGCAGTGACAGTGCATGCATCAGTGACACTGTACCTCTTGTCCACCTGTTGGAGCACACGCTGCGTGGAATAATGGACAGGACACTTGAGGCAGAACAGAGGCAGGAAGAGGAGGACTTCCTTGCCTCTCAAGGCCCCCTTTACCCAGACAGTGTTCCTTCTGTCCCACCCATCGCACAGGAAGAGGAGGAGGAGGAGGAGGGGGATTGTGTCAGCATGGAGGTGGAGGCTGGCACTCAGCATCATCAGCAGCAGTCTTTTAGGGATGATTTACAGTCCCAAGAAACCAGTGGACTTGTACGTGGCTGGGAGGAGGTGGCTGCGGATCATGTCGTCCTTAATGACCCAGAGGACTCCGGAGCGAATGCCTCAGCAAACCTATGCTGCATGGCCTCCCTGATCCTGCAAAGTCTGCGGAAGGATCCTCGTATTCTTCGGATCAAGGAGAGGGACCATTACTGGCTGGCCACTCTCCTTGATCCACGGTACAAGGGTAAGGTTGCGGACCTTATGTTACCGTCGCAGAGGGAGCAGAGGATGAGACAACTCCGGGAGGCCTTGCAGAAAGGTCTGTGCAACGCGTTCCCAGAGACTGGGAGGTTACAAACTCCTGGTCCTGGACAACGAGTTGGTGAGGCTTCGGCCAGTCAAAGAAGGAGCGGTGGGGAAGGTGGCCGTCTGACCGATGCGTTCAGACAATTCTTTAGTCCGCAGCCCCAAAGTATGATCGGTTCCAGCAACCATCGCCAGCGTCTGATAAACATGGTGCAGGAATATCTAGGGGCAAGGTCAGACTTGGACACCTTCCCCACCGAAAATCCTCTGGCTTACTGGGTCTTGAGGATGGATCACTGGCCAGAGCTTGCACAGTATGCAATTGAGCTACTGGCCTGTCCTGCATCCAGCGTTCTTTCGGAACGCACATTCAGTGCTGCTGGAGGATTTGTCACGGATCACAGGGTGCGCCTGTCCACCGACTCGGTTGATCGACTGACTTTCATCAAGATGAACCAGTCTTGGATCACCACCAGCTACCACACACCTGATGCTGATATAACAGACTAATTGATTTTAACATGTCACATCCCTTCAAGACTGATGCTGAGTGCCTGTGCTGTTATGTTGACTGGCTATCCTCCTCCTCCGAGTCCTCAATGATACGATTGATGATGATAGCTTGGAAGATCATTTTTGTTTATGGGTGCCGCCACCAGTGGCTAAGGCCCAATTTTTCAGCCCCTGTTTTACAGGGGCGTGTAATTACAATTTTTTTAGCAATAATTTGCCATAGGGCTCATTGCTGTGCTCCAAGTACAGTATCTGTGAGGGGTTGTAGTGTTGTGCCACCAGTGCCTAAGGCCCAATTTTTCAGCCCCTGTTCAACAGGGGCATGTAATTACAATTCTTGATCTAATAATTCACAGCAGGGCCCATTGCTGCACCCACCAAGAGTAACTCTGAGGGCTTACAGTGTTGTGGCAACGCCACCACCACCACCACCACGAAAGGCCCAATTTTTCAGCCCCTGTTCAAAAGGGGCATGTAATTACAATTCTTGATCTAATAATTCACAGCAGGGCCCATTCCTGCACCCACCAAGAGTAACTCTGAGGGCTTACAGTGTTGTGGCAACGCCACCACCACCACCACCACGAAAGGCCCAATTTTTCAGCCCCTGTTCAAAAGGGGCATGTAATTACAATTCTTGATCTAATAATTCACAGCAGGGCCCATTCCTGCACCCACCAAGAGTAACTCTGAGGGCTTACAGTGTTGTGGCAACGCCACCACCACCACCACGAAAGGCCCAATTTTTCAGCCCCTGTTCAAAAGGGGCATGTAATTACAATTCTTGATCTAATAATTCACAGCAGGGCCCATTCCTGCACCCACCAAGAGTAACTCTGAGGGCTTACAGTGTTGTGGCAACACCACCACCACCACCACCACCACGAAAGGCCCAATTTTTCAGCCCCTGTTCAACAGGGGCATGTAATTACAATTCTTGATCTAATAATTCACAGCAGGGCCCATTGCTGCACCCACCAAGAGTAACTCTGAGGGCTTACAGTGTTGTGGCAACGCCACCACCACCACCACCACGAAAGGCCCAATTTTTCAGCCCCTGTTCAAAAGGGGCATGTAATTACAATTCTTGATCTAATAATTCACAGCAGGGCCCATTCCTGCACCCACCAAGAGTAACTCTGAGGGCTTACAGTGTTGTGGCAACGCCACCACCACCACGAAAGGCCCAATTTTTTAGCCCCTGTTCAAAAGGGGCATGTAATTACAATTCTTGATCTAATAATTCACAGCAGGGCCCATTCCTGCACCCACCAAGAGTAACTCTGAGGGCTTACAGTGTTGTGGCAACGCCACCACCACCACCACGAAAGGCCCAATTTTTCAGCCCCTGTTCAAAAGGGGCATGTAATTACAATTCTTGATCTAATAATTCACAGCAGGGCCCATTCCTGCACCCACCAAGAGTAACTCTGAGGGCTTACAGTGTTGTGGCAACACCACCACCACCACCACCACCACGAAAGGCCCAATTTTTCAGCCCCTGTTCAACAGGGGCATGCAATTACAATTCTTGATCTAATAATTCACAGCAGGGCCCATTGCTGCACCCACCAATAGTAACTGTCAGGGCTTACAGTGTTGTGGCACCAGCACCACCATCAAAGGCCCAATTTTTACTACCACTGTTCAACAATTATATGTAATTAAAATTCCTGATATAATAGTTGACAGCAGGGCGTTCCAGCACCAACCAAGAGTAACTGTGAGTGCTTACAGTGTTGTGCCAACACCAACAACTAAGGGGCCTATTTCTGCAGAGTATATACGGCAGGTCCCTACTTTCAAACATCCAACTTACAAACGACTCCTACTTGCAAACGCAAGAAGACAACAGGAAGTGAGAGGAAATCTACCCCTTGGAAGGAAAATTCTCTCCTGTAAGAATTAATATGGGAGAAAGGTGTCTCCTCTGTACTGATGCTTTATCAGCAATCCTTGTTTCAAGAAAAACACCACATTTCAAAAACAGTTGTCATTGGGACGGAAAGTGAGGTGAAATGTTCTGAACAGGGGCACAGACAGCAAAACAAATGTTACAGGGGTGATAACCCTTACCTATGTTTTCCAAAAAGTTTAAAAATAGATTTTTGGGCTGGAGCTACACTTAAACAATGTACCTGTTCAAAATTACAAACAGATTCTACATAAGAACAAACCTACAGTCCCTGTCTTGTATGCACCGCCTGTATACGGCTGTTCAGAGTATATAGGGCCTTTTTTATTTTATGTGCGGGGTTCCCCTTAATATCCATACAAGACCCAAAGGGGCTGGTAATGGGCTGGGGTAGGGGGGGGGGTCATGGGGTAGCTATGCCATTTTTCTTAAAGATTTTCATCCATATTACCGGGACCAGACATTACATTAAAGCCGCAAGCAGTTTTAAATGGCTTTTTTTTCCTTTAGAAGTGTCATTTTGTGCAGGGACAGTTCTAAACACGGGAAACACGTGGCACTTCACAGGCATACTTTAGACACCCCCCAGGTACGATATTTAAAGGAATATTTGACTTTTTTTTTTCACTTTATGCATCATTAAAATGACTGCTCCCGAAAAACGACCGTTTTTAAAACTTCTTTTTGCATTGATACATGTCCCCTGGTGCACAACCCGGGTTCCCAAACCCTTTTTAGGACAATAACATGCATAATAGTTGTTATAATTAGCACTTTAGAATTCGAACGTTCGCATCCATTGTATTTAATAGGGTTCTAATGTTCGTACGAACTTTCGGTCCGTTCGCGGGTTCTGGTGCGAACCGAACCCGGGGGTGTTCGGCTCATCACTACTTAAGGTATTGGTCTAAAAAGAAAGAGTCCCAACACTGTTGGTCAGCTGCAACGATGGTATACTCTATTTTACGGAATTTAGCACATGTCAACCTATAAGATGATCTAGGGACTGATGTAGAAACTGAGAAAAAATTATCAGGAAACAGAGCATACATCTCATCAAGAACGACATATTTAGCCGATTCAATTCCTAATATAATCTCCATGGCAACAGAGATAGGCTAAAGTAAATGTACACTCTCAGAAAATTAGAGTGTACAAGAGCATTAGACAATTACGATGCAAATATCAAAAAGGAGATAATCAATCTTGAATGATTAAACAAAGAATACACTAAAAAACACAAAAAATACCTATATCCAGCGGCTGCTCAAAAGTGACTTCAAGTAATACATATAACATAAACAATAGATGAATTGAGCGCACTCTGGATTAGGAAATACAAAAGAAAAACTAAACATAAAACGGGGCAGACAGAATGGGAATGAAACTAAAATAAGCTGTATAAAAACACACGTTAAAAGTCCATATCAATTAGTCCATGTGTGGAATAGCTTGAAGACTACCCGCAAGAAAGCTTAAAAATGAATCAGTCTTGGATCACCACCAGCTACCAAGCACCTGATGCTGATGTAACCGAATAATTGTTTTTGAAATGTCAGATCCCTTCAAGACTGCCTATGCTGATGCTGAGTGACTATCCTGTTATGCTGAGTGACTATCCTCTTCCTCCTCAATGATCATGCTGATAGCTTGTAAGAACATTTATGGTTCTGGGCACCGCCACCAGTGGTTTAAAACGGGCGTGTAATTCCAATTTTTGATGCAATACTTTGCTGCAGGGCTCATTGCTGCGCTCCAAGTACAGTATCTGTGAGGGGTTGCAGTGTTGTGGCACAAGTGCCTAAGGTAGGGTGACCAGACATCCCCGGTTTCAGGGGACAGTCCCCGGATTGAGGTTACTGTCCCCGGACCAAGTCTGTCCCCAGTTTTGTCCCCAGATTGGATTTGAGCTGGGGCAATTTCAAAGACAGACAGTGCAGAATTTAAAAAAAAAAACTGAATTACACACCGCTGCTCCCACTAGCTTAGGGGGGGGGGGTATTTTTTTCCATTATCTGTGCCCCTTTCTGATGATCATGTGCTGGTCGGAGCGGAGGGAATATTTCTTCAGTTTTGGGTGCATGCTCATTCAGCTCCGCTCGCATGTTCTTCTGCCCTGGCTCAAGTCCCGGCCAGCCGCCTGCCTGCTTATCTCCTTGCCTTCCCTGGCGGAATGATCTTTCTCCTCTCCCCATCCAGTAGTAGCCGGGGCCCGGAGAGTAAGACTTGACAGGCTGAGTCGGGCGGCGACAGGCAGAGAGTCGCTGATTGCCGCCATTACTAGTAAAAAATAAATAAATATGTCCCCGGATTTCATTTAAAAAATCTGGTCACCTTAGCCTAAGGCCCAATTTTTCTGCCCCTGTTCAACAGGGGCATGTAATTACAATTCTTGATCTTATATTTCACAGCTGGGCCCATTCCTGCGCCCACCAAGAGCAACTGTGAGGACTTATGCCCCGTACACACGATCGTTTTTAATGTCATTTTTTAAACCAACGTTTTTCTCCTCGTTTTTTTTCATGTTTCCTCTCAAGCCTGCCTTGCGTACACACCATCATTAAAAAAAACGATCAAGCAAAGCGCAGTGACGTTCAACACGTACGACGGCACTATAAAGGGGAAGTTCCGTTCGAATGGCGCCACCCTTCATGTTAGTAAAGTTTTTTGGGCGACGATTCGCGCTTTTCAGTCCGTTACTGTGTAATGAATGTGCTATCTCCATTACGAACGCTAGTTTTACCAGAACGAGCGCTCCCGTCTCATACTTGATTCTGAGCATGCGCATTTTTTTTCACGTCGTTAAAGCATACACACTATCGTTTTTCACGTCGTTAAAAAAAACGACATGAAAAACGACGTGAAAAAAGAGAGCATGTCCGGAATTTTTAATGGCCGTTTTTCACGTCGTTAAAAATGCTCTGGAGCATACACACGATCATTTTTCAGGGCCATTTTTTAAAATGCCAGTTTTAACGGCATGAAAAACGATCGTGTGTACGGGGCATTAGTGTTGTGGCACCAGCACCACCACCAAAAGCCCAATTTTTCCTACCACTGTTCAACAATGGCATGTAATTACAATTATTGATATAATAGTTCACAGCAGGGAGTATATACGTCATGCCCCTACTTTCAAACATCCAACTTACAAACGACTCCTACTTGCAAACGGAAGGAGACAACAGGAAGTGAGAGGAAATCTACCCCTAGGAAGGGAAATTCTCTCCTGTTAGAGTTAATATGGGAAAAAGTGTCTCCTCTCCACTGATGCTTTATCACCAATCCTTGTTTCAATAAAGACCCCAAATTTTCAAAAAAAAATTGTCATTGGGACGGAAAGTGAGGTGAAATGTTCTGAACAGGTGCACACTGCACAGACAGCAAAACAAATATTACAGGGGTGATAACCCTTCCCTGTGTTTTCCAAAAACTTAAAAATAGATTTTTGGGCTGGAGCTACACTTAAAAAATGGACCTGTTCCAAATTACAAACAGATTCTACTTAAGAACAAACCTACAGTCCCTGTCTTGTTTGCACCGCCTGTATACTGCTGTTCAGAGTATATAGGGCCTTTTTTAAATTTGGGTGCAGGGTTACCCTTAATATCCATACAACACCCAAAGGGGCTGGTAGTGGGCAGGGGTGGGGGGGGGGGTACCCATGCCATTTTTCTCAATGATTTTCATCCATATTGCCGGGACCAGACATTACATTAAAGCCGCAAGCAGTTTTAAATGACTTTTTTTTTCCTTTAGAAATGTCATTTTGTGCAGGGACAGTTCTAAACACGGGAAACACGTGCCACTTCACAGGCATACTTTAGACACCCCACAGGTATGATATTTAAAGGAATATTTTTTTTTTTTTCACTTTAAGCATCATTAAAATCACTGCTCCCGAAAAAACGCCCCCCCTGGGGCAGGACCTGGGTCCCCAAACCCTTTTTAGGACAATAACTTGCATATTAGCCTTGATAATTAGCACTTTTGATTTTGAACGTTCGCGTCCATTGTATTTAATAGGGTTCTAAAGTTTGCGCAAACTTTCGGTCCGTTCGCAGGTTCTGGTGCAAACTGAACCGGGGGGTGTTCGTCTCATTCCTATCACAGAGGAAAGCATTGGTCCTGGATGTGCTTAGTGACAACGAAAGTAATTGTCCAGGCAGCAGGCAGGAATATTGTCTATAGTCAGTACAGGGACATTGTCAGCACAGTCAAAGCAGGCAGAGATGTGGTCAGCAACAGCCAAAGGAATTGTCCAGGCAGAGACCTGGTCAGCACTGCCAAAATATTGGTCCTAATACACTGTTACCTGCAGACACTCATTGTTGTACCGCTCTCCAGCTTTTCATAAACATACTGCCTCTTGCTACAGCTAAATATTTTCATAGTACAGGTAGCAGGCAGAGGTGTGTGGTCAGTTCATGCGGCAGGCAGAGGCATGATGGCAGCAGGCTGAGGGCCTCGGTAAGGTAAGACCTGGGCACAGGGGTAGAGGCTTCTCCCACCAAAATCTATTTGAAGCCTCTGTTCTCCAGACCCTAATCCAGAAATTTCAAAACCCAGAGAAAACCCAAAAATGATTTTTTTTTCTCAAAGCGTCTTTCGGGACAGCACCTGGAGAAGAGCGTAGCTCCACCCAACTTCCCAAGAAACACTGTGAATCATTCATTTTAAGGCAGCCCCCTTTCACCATGGCCTCAGTTGTAGTGTTTCCTCTGCCATGGTGGAAGCGCTGCAAGGAACTGTGGGTGGGCTGCGCTCTCTCCATGCAGAGGTCCTGTGTGTGGGTGCATGGCTCAGCTTAATTTATTTTCCTTTTTTTGGACCTTGCGGTCCTCTGGGCAATCCCAGCATCCCCCCAGATGGGTGGGCCTACCTCCTTCCTGGAGCATGGAGCCAGGGTTTCCCGGGTCTCCGTTTGTTCCGGGTCTTGATGGCGGGCGACGTCATTTCCGGAAGTGGGCAGAACTTCCGGGCGGGTGCACGGCTTCCGGTTCCGGCCTGTGGAACGCAGGGAGGTGGGGGCCGGGCCCTGGCTGGCGTAGACTTCCACTCCTGCTGCAGCATGGAGTCAGCGGAGCTAGCACCGATGGCGGGAACAGGAGCCACAAGCGCCAGCCCAGGTAAGCTGGGGCAGAGGCTCCAGATTCTAATACCTTGGGGGCTTTTGTTTTTCCCTTCTCCTTCCCTTGGTGACTGTAGTTTGGGAAAGGGGAAGCCTGTTCCATGTCCCTTCTGTTACCTCTTTAGGGGACATGGTTTTGATGCTCTCTGCCTCCCCCCCTCTTTTTTTGGGGGGGGGGGGGTTGGGGATAATGCCTTAGTCCTAATGGTGTGCCTTTTCTTAATTACAGGAGGCACGGGAAAAACTAAGCATACCCCTACCTCTTCTAAGAAAAGATGCTCTTCCTGCAAAGCGTCACTTAAAGACAGCTGGACCAAGACCCTGTGCAAGGACTGCATAGCGGACCTAGTGAAGCACGAACAGGGAAAAGTAAAGCAGCCACAAAGCTCAGAGCTTTTAGTCTCGTTACAGAAGGAACTTACGGATACTTTTCAATCATTCTGATCCTTTTTGGACAAACACTGGCACTCCAATCAGGGAGTTAAGCCAGACCATCCAGCCCTCTGCCATCCACTTCCAGGGATGACAGTGATTCAGAGGAGGAAGCCGCAAGCAAGGCTAGCTCACCCAAAGCCTCAGGGGATGAGGATAAGGAGGTGTCGGACAGAAGAGCGTCCAAATATGTTATCTTTGGATGAATTGATTAAGACCATTCATACCACTCTTAGCATCCAGGAAGATAGTTGATCTTTCCCTGTATGATAAGATGTTTGAGGGCTTGGGAGAAACTAAACAGAGTTTTTCCAGTACACAAAGTCCTCTCAGAGGCTGTCAGGCGAGAATGGAAGGAACCAGAAAGGGCTCAGGTTTTCACAAAATCTCTTAAGCGTAGGTTTCCTTTTGAGGAAGACGACTCACATGTGTGGAACAAAAGGCCGAAGTTAGATGCAGCATTTTCCATTTGTTACAAAAGGTTCCGCATGGATACGATCTACTCCATAAGGAAACTACTTACGGGGGGTGTTTTATGGCTTCCATGGACCTCAGGGATACTTACCTGCACATTACAATAGCGGTAGCATCCCAGAAATTCTTGTGTCTGGCAATCAGCTCAGAGGGCAGGATAGCCCATCTGCAGTTCAGAGCCCTGCCTTTTGGTCTATCCTCGGCTCTGAGGAGCTTCACCAAGGTCATGGCAGAAGCCTTGGCGCCTCTGAGAATCCACGGAATCATAATAGTTTCATACCTGGACGATCTCTTCTATTCGCCTGCTCAGGTCTCAGATATTCAAAGATGAGCTGCTGGCGAATCTGAAAAGGACAAAACACTGCTTGCAAGACCTAGGTTGGATCCTGAATGAGGAGAAGTCAAATCATTCAGATATCATTGTCGCAGGCGGCGATTCTGTGCACGACAAGAATGATCAAAGCCGCAGTTCCGCCACTTGATCGGTCTTATAGGCGGCGGGAGGGGACGTCCCCCTCCCACCACCATCCGGTGCTTCTCCGGGCTCTCCCGTGCCATCGGGGGCCCGTAGAACGAATCGCCCGGCTCATGACAATATAGATTTCCAGTGACCAGATGGTCACCAGTCATCTCTATGACCGTCGGAGGCCCGGGCGCGGCGTTGTGACGTCACGCCTGCGTACCCGGAAGTAAACAATGCCGCAATCGCGGCTGTCAGTATGAGATCGGTGATTTTTTTCCCCGCATCTCTCCATAAAGAGGACCTGTCACAATATATTCCTATTACAAGAGATGTTTACATTCCTTGTAATAGGAATAAAAGTGATCAAAAAAATAAGTAAAATAAAAAATAAAAAATGCCCCTGTCCCCGGTAGCTCGTGCTCAGAAGTGAACACGCATGTAAGTCCCGCCCACATATGTAAACGCCGTTCAAATCACACATGTGAGGTATCGCCGCGTGCGTTAGAGCGTGTGCAACAATTCTAGCACTAGACCCTCTCTGTAACTCGAAAATAGTAAGCTGTAAAAAAAATTTAAGTGTCGCCTATGGAGATCTTTAAGTACTGAAGTTTGGTGCCATTCCACGAGTGTGCGGAATTTTAAAGCGTGACATGTTAGGTATCTATTTACTCGGCGTAACATCATCTTTAACATTATACAAAAAGTTTGGGCTAACTTTACTATTTTGTTATTTTTTAATTCATGAGACAGTTTTTTTCCCCAAAAAAGCGTTTGAAAAATTATTGCGCAAATACCGTGCGAGATAAAAAGTTGCAATGACCGCCATTTTATTCCCTAGGGTGTCTGCTAACAAAAACTCATATATAATGTTTGGGTGTTCTGACAAATTTTCTAGGAAAAAAATGATGATTTTTACATGGAGAGAAGTGCCAGAATAGGCCTGGTATTGAAGTGGTTAAAGGTTAATATGCAAGTTATTGTCATAAAAAGTGTTTGGGGACCCGGGTCCTGCCCCAGGGGACATGTATCAATGCAAAAAAAAGTTTTAAAAAGGCAGTTTTTCCGGGAGCAGTGATTTTAATAATGCTTAAAGTGAAACAATAAAAGTGAAATATTCCTTTAAATTTCGTACCTGGGGGGGTGTCTACAGTATGCATGTAAAGTAGCTCATGTTTTCCGTGTTTAGAACTGTCCCATGTCATTTCTAAAGGAAAAAAAGGAATTTAAAACTACTCGCGGATATTAATGAATTGTCGGGTCCCAGCAATACAGATAAAAGTAATTGAAAACGGCAGGGGTCCCCCCAGTCCATTTCCAGGCCCTTTGGGTCTGGTATGAATATTAAGGGGAACCCCGAACCAAAATAAAAAAAAATTCGCAGGGGTTCCCCCCAAATTCCATACCAGGCCCTTTAGGTCTGGTATGGATATTAAGGGGAACTCTGCAACAAAATGAAAAAAATTATGGCGTGGGGTTCCCCGCAAAAATCCATACCAGACCCTTATTCGAGCACGCAACCTGGCAGGCCGCAGGAAAAGAGGGGGAGACGAGAGAGCGCCCCCCCCTCCTGAACCGTACCAGGCCACATGCCCTTAACATGGGGAGGATGTCCCTCATCCCCACAACCCTTGCCCGGTGGTTGTGGGGGTCTGCAGGCGGGGGCTTATCGGAATCTGAAAGCCCCCTTGTACCCCTACCATTTCACAGAAAAAGGTAAAAAAAACACACACACAGCTTGGGACAAGTCCTTTAATAAAAAAAAAATTCCAGCGCTGTAAATCCTTCTACGACCCGGACCCATCGCTTCCAACGATACAGCCTCCCCTGAGGCTCCTGGTCAAATGACGTGCTACCCATCTGACAGTTCTTATATAACCAGGGGGGGGCACCCGTGACGTGGACAGGTGACCCCGCCCCCCCTGTGACGCAACGGGGGTTTCCGGACGTTTCCCATGATGTCACGGATGACCCCGCCCCCGTCTGACGCGTCACGGGAATCCCCGGTGCATCAGAGGGGCGGGGTCACCCATCCACGTCATGGGTGGCCCCGCCCTCGGTTATAAAAGAACTGTCAAACAGCTTGTGCGTCATCCGGGCTGGTGCCTCAGGTGCAGGCAGGATTGTGCGTTGTTCCTTACTGGAGAATGGATCGCCGCTGGACATTGAGAATGGATTACAACGCTGGACATCAAGACTGTATTCCATCGCTGGAATCGTTTTTTATATTTAATAAAGGACTTGTCCCAAGCCGTCTCCTGTGGTTTTTAACATTTTAACACTTTTTTTGTGAAATGGAAGGGGTACAATGTACCCCTTACCAATTCACATAGGAGGGGGCGGGATCTGGAGTCCCCCTTCAATAAAGGGGGCTTCCAGATTCCGATAAACCAACCGCAGACCCTCACAACCACCGGGCAAGGGTTGTGGGGATGAGGCCCTTGTCCCCATCAACATGGGGACATCCTCCCCATGTTGAGGGTATGTGGCCTGGTACGGTTCAGGAGGGGGGGCCTGCCAGGTTGCGTGCTTGGATAAGGATCTGGTATGGATTTTTGGGGGGAACCCCATGCCGTTTTTTTTATTTTGGCGCGGAGTTCCCCTTAATATTCATACCAGACCTGAAGGGCCTGGTAATGGAATTTGGGGGGGACCCCCATGCATTTTTTTTTTATCAATGACGTTAATCTGTATTGCCAGGACCCGACAATTTATTATAGCCGCGAGTAGTTTTAAATGACTTTTTTTCCTTTAGAAATGTCATTTTGTGCAGAGACTGTTATAAACACAGGAAACATGCGCTACTTTACAGGCATACTATAGACATCCCCCAGGTACGAAATTTTAATAAATATTTCACTTTATTGTTTCCCTTTAAGCATTATTAAAATCACTGCTTTTTTTGCATTGATACATGTCCCCTGGGGCAGGACCCAGGTCCCCAAACACTTTTTCTTTCTCAAATGTTTTTATTGAAATTTCAATAGGGGAACATAAATTGTGGGAGGAGAAAATAAATAAAAGGGAAATGTGCTGAAATACAGAGGCATACATATATCTGGGTTACTCTTACAGTATCAAGTACAACACATTTAATCAATACATTTGCAGTTAACTATTCACTATAATTAATAAATACACAAAAAAAATCAAGCGAATATAGAAATAAAATGGGAAAAATAGTAGATGTATCTATCCAACTATTAGTCAAAAAGTTATTATAGTTGAATAAGACATATAACCAGGGCTTTTTTTCTCAGAAAAAAGGTGCAGGAACTCTCCCTCCCAGCCAACTTCCCGCCCCCAACCACACCCAAACCCGCCCCCAAGCACGCCCAAACTCCACCCCCAACCACGTCTTCCTTAGGGTAGAGAAGTACAGCTGCACCAAATAATGGTAATAAGTAGAAATCCCCCTTTCTGCACAAATCTCCCCCTTTCCCAGCTCTCCTCTCTGCACAAATCTCCCCCTTTCCCAGCTCTCCTCTCTGCACAAATCTCCCCCTTTCCCAGCTCTCCTCTCTGCACAAATCTCCCCCTTTCCCAGCTCTCCTCTCTGCACAAATCTCCCCCTTTCCCAGCTCTCCTCTCTGCACAAATACCCCCCTTTCCCAATTCTTCTCTCTGCACAAATTTCCCCCTTTCCCAGATCTCCTCTCTGCACAAATCTCCCCCTTTCCCAATTCTTCTCTCTGCACAAATCTCCCCCTTTCCCAGCTCTCCTCTCTGCACAAATCTCCCCCTTTCCCAGCTCTCCTATCTGCAAAATACCCCCCCCCCAGCTTCCCTCTCTGCTTAATTCCCCACCCCCAGGGTTCTTCTCTCTGCTAAAATTTCCCTCCAGTTCTCTTCAACTTCATTACACAGATCAACCCCCCCTCCCAGTTCTCCTCTGTACAAATCCCCCAAAACCTTACTTTCACCTTTCTCTCTGTCCATGTTCACTCTCTCAAAAGCTCTTCCCCTCCCCCCTTTCACAGCCCCCTTACCTCCTCCTCTGGAAACCAGACACTGCTGTATGGTATGCGCGGGCTCTTTTCTTTAAAACTCGTCACAGTAAAGTGACGATCTGAGAGCTCTGCCCATTGGAACTGTCAGAGTAGTTGTGGAGGCGGCAAGCAGGGATGGAAGCTGCCTCTTGGATGGCCACAAGGAGCTGCACTGCTGTGACTAGACCCGATCGAGGGGTCACCATATCTGACGGAACACTGGACTCACATGGGCTAGCACAGAGAAGCCGGTGGAGGAAGTAAGTTGTGCAGAAAACTTCCTCTACCTGCTACCTACGCTGCATGGCCTCCCTGATCTTGCAAAGCCTGCGGAGGGATCCTCATATTCGTGCGATCAAGGAGAGGGATCATTACTGGCTGGCAACCCTCCTTGATCCGTTAAGACAATTTTTTAGTACGCAGCCCCAAGGTTTGATCGGTTCCAGCAACCATCGCCAGCGTCTGGGTTACATGGTGCAGGAATACCTAGGGGCAAGATCAGACTTGGACACCTTTCCCACCGAAAATCCTCTGGGTTACTGGTCTTGAGGATGGATCACTGGCCAGAGCTTGTACAGTATGCAATTGAGCTACTGGCCTGTCCTGCATCCAGGGTTCTTTCGGAACGCACATTAAGTGCTGCTGGAGGCTTTGTAACCGATCACAGGGGGTGCCCCTGTCCACCGACTCGGTCGATCGACTGGCCTTCATAAAAATGAATCAGTCTTGGATCACCACCAGCTACCAAGCACCTGATGCTGATGTAACCGAATAATTGTTTTTGAAATGTCAGATCCCTTCAAGACTGCCTATGCTGATGCTGAGTGACTATCCTGTTATGCTGAGTGACTATCCTCTTCCTCCTCAATGATCATGCTGATAGCTTGTAAGAACATTTATGGTTCTGGGCACTGCCACCAGTGGCTAAGGCCCAATTTTTCAGCCCCTGTTTAACACGGGCGTGTAATTCCAATTTTTGCTGCAATACTTTGCTGCAGGGCTCATTGCTGCGCTCCAAGTACAGTATCTGTGAGGGGTTGCAGTGTTGTGGCACAAGTGCCTAAGGCCCAATTTTTCTGCCCCTGTTCAACAGGGGCATGTAATTACAATTCTTGATCTTATATTTCACAGCTGGGCCCATTCCTGCGCCCACCAAGAGCAACTGTGAGGACTAATGCCGCGTACACACGATCATTATTCACGGCGGTTAAAAAACCGCCGTGAATAATGACATTTTAAACGAGGGAACAGCTTGTTCCCCACACACGGTCATTTTTCTCGTCATTTTTTAAAATGACGAGAAAAACGATCGTCTATGGGCTCCGCGGCAGTGTTTCCCTATGGGAAACACTGCCGCGGAAGAAATGTCAGGAAAAACGACGAGAAAAATTAGAACATGTTCTAATTTTTCTCGTTGTTTTCAATGCCGTTTTTCACGTCGTGAAAAATTACAAGAAGACCACACACGGTCGTTTTTCTTGTTGAAAACAAAAAATGTCATTTTTCACGACGTGAAAAATGATCGTGTGTACGCGGCATTAGTGTTGTGGCACCAGCACCACCACCAAAAGCCCAATTTTTCCTACCACTGTTCAACAATGGCATGTAATTACAATTATTGATATAATAGTTCACAGCAGGGAGTATATACGGCATGCCCCTACTTTCAAACATCCAACTTACAAACGACTCCTACTTGCAAACGGAAGGAGACAACAGGAAGTGAGAGGAAATCTACCCCTAGGAAGGGAAATTCTCTCCTGTTAGAGTTAATATGGGAAAAAGTGTCTCCTCTCCACTGATGCTTTATCACCAATCCTTGTTTCAATAAAGACCCCAAATTTTCAAAAAAAAATTGTCATTGGGACGGAAAGTGAGGTGAAATGTTCTGAACGGGTGCACACTGCACAGACAGCAAAACAAATGTTACAGGGGTGATAACCCTTCCCTGTGTTTTCCAAAAACTTAAAAATAGATTTTTGGGCTGGAGCTACACTTAAAAAATGGACCTGTTCCAAATTACAAACAGATTCTACTTAAGAACAAACCTACAGTCCCTGTCTTGTTTGCACCGCCTGTATACTGCTGTACAGAGTATATAGGGCCTTTTTTAAATTTGGGTGCAGGGTTACCCTTAATATCCATACAACACCCAAAGGGGCTGGTAGTGGGCAGGGGTGGGGGGGGGGGTACCCATGCCATTTTTCTCAATGATTTTCATCCATATTACCGGGACCAGACATTACATTAAAGCCGCAAGCCGTTTTAAATGACTTTTTTTTTCCTTTAGAAATGTCATTTTGTGCAGGGACAGTTCTAAACACGGGAAACACGTGCCACTTCACAGGCATACTTTAGACACCCCCCAGGTATGATATTTAAAGGAATATTTCACGTTTTTTTTTTTTCACTTTAAGCATCATTAAAATCACTGCTCCCGAAAAAATGCCCATTTTTAAAACTTTTTTTTGCATTGATACATCTCCCCTGGGGCAGGACCTGGGTCCCCAAACCCTTTTTAGGACAATAACTTGCATATTAGCCTTGATAATTAGCACTTTTGATTTTGAACGTTCGCGTCCATTGTATTTAATAGGGTTCTAAAGTTTGCGCAAACTTTCGGTCCGTTCGCAGGTTCTGGTGCGAACTGAACCGGGGGGTGTTCGTCTCATCCCTATCACAGAGGAAAGCATTGGTCCTGGATGTGCTTAGTGACAACGAAAGTAATTGTCCAGGCAGCAGGTAGGAATATTGTCTATAGTCAGTACAGGGACATTGTCAGCACAGTCAAAGCAGGCAGAGATGTGGTCAGCAACAGCCAAAGGAATTGTCCAGGCAGAGACCTGGTCAGCACTGCCAAAATATTGGTCCTAATACACTGTTACCTGCAGACACTCATTGTTGTACCGCTCTCCAGCTTTTCATAAACATACTGCCTCTTGCTACAGCTAAATATTTTCATAGTACAGGTAGCAGGCAGAGGTGTGTGGTCAGTTCATGCGGCAGGCAGAGGCATGATGGCAGTAAGTCGGCAGCAGGCTGAGGGCCTCGGTAAGGTAAGACCTGGGCACAGGGGTAGAGGCTTCTCCCACCAAAATCTATTTGAAGCCTCTGTTCTCCAGACCCTAATCCAGAAATTTTAAAACCCAGAGAAAACCCAAAAATGTTTTTTTTTTCTCAAAGCGTCTTTCGGGACAGCACCTGGAGAAGAGCGTAGCTCCACCCAACTTCCCAAGAAACACTGTGAATCATTCATTTTAAGGCAGCCCCCTTTCACCATGGCCTCAGTTGTAGTGTTTCCTCTGCCATGGTGGAAGCGCTGCAAGGAACTGTGGGTGGGCTGCGCTCTCTCCATGCAGAGGTCCTGTGTGTGGGTGCATGGCTCAGCTTAATTTTATTTTCCTTTTTTTGGACCTTGCGGTCCTCTGGGCAATCCCAGCATCCCCCCAGATGGGTGGGCCTACCTCCTTCCTGGAGCATGGAGCCAGGGTTTCCCGGGTCTCCGTTTTTTCCGAGTCTTGATGGCGGGCGATGTCATTTCCGGAAGTGGGCAGAACTTCCGGCCGGGTGCACGGCTTCCGGTTCCGGCCTGTGGAACGCAGGGAGGTGGGGGGCGGGCCCTGGCTGGCGTAGACTTCCACTCCTGCTGCAGCATGGAGTCAGCGGAGCTAGCACCGATGGCGGGAACAGGAGCCACAAGCGCCAGCCCAGGTAAGCTGGGGCAGAGGCTCCAGATTCTAATACCTTGGGGGCTTTTGTTTTTCCCTCCTCCTTCCCTTGGTGACTGTAGTTACCTCGTTAGGGGACATGGTTTTGATGCTCTCTGCCTCCCCCCTCTTTTTTTGGGGGGGGGTTGGGGATAATGCCTTAGTCCTAATGGTGTGCCTTTTCTTAATTACAGAAGGCACGGGAAAAACTAAGCATACCCCTACCTCTTCTAAGAAAAGATGCTCTTCCTGCAAAGCGTCACTTAAAGACAGCTGGACCAAGACCCTGTGCAAGGACTGCATAGCGGACCTAGTGAAGCACGAACAGGGAAAAGTAAAGCAGCCACAAAGCTCAGAGCTTTTAGTCTCATTACAGAAGGAACTTACGGATACTTTCCAATCATTCTGATCCTTTTTGGACAAACACTGGCACTCCAATCAGGGAGTTAAGCCAGACCATCCAGCCCTCTGCCATGCACTTCCAGGGAGGACAGTGATTCAGAGGAGGAAGCCGCAAGCAAGGCTAGCTCACCCAAAGCCTCAGGGGATGAGGATAAGGAGGTGTCGGACAGAAGAGCGTCCAAATATGTTATCTTTGGATGAATTGATTAAGACCATTCATACCACACTTAGTATCCAGGAAGATAGTTGATCTTTCCATGTATGATAAGATGTTTGAGGGCTTGGGAGAAACTAAACAGAGTTTTTCCAGTACACAAAGTCCTCTCAGAGGCTGTCAGGCGAGAATGGAAGGAACCAGAAAGGGCTCAGGTTTTCACAAAATCTCTTAAGCGTAGGTTTCCTTTTGAGGAAGACGACTCACATGTGTGGAACAAAAGGCCGAAGTTAGATGCAGCATTTTCCATTTGTTACAAAAGGTTCCGCATGGATACGATCTACTCCATAAGGAAACTACTTACGGGGGGTGTTTTATGGCTTCCATGGACCTCAGGGATACTTACCTGCACATTACAATAGCGGTAGCATCCCAGAAATTCTTGTGTCTGGCAATCAGCTCAGAGGGCAGGATAGCCCATCTGCAGTTCAGAGCCCTGCCTTTTGGTCTATCCTCGGCTCTGAGGAGCTTCACCAAGGTCATGGCGGAAGCCTTGGCGCCTCTGAGAATCCACTGAATCATAATAGTTTCATACCTGGACGATCTCTTCTATTCGCCTGCTCAGGTCTCAGATATTCAAAGATGAGCTGCTGGCGAATCTGAAAAGGACAAAACACTGCTTGCAAGACCTAGGTTGGATCCTGAATGAGGAGAAGTCAAATCATTCAGATATCATTGTCGCAGGCGGCGATTCTGTGCACGACAAGAATGATCAAAGCCGCAGTTCCGCCACTTGATCGGTCTTATAGGCGGCGGGAGGGGACGTCCCCCCTCCCACCGCCATCTGGTGCTTCTCCGGGCTCTCCCGTGCCATCGGGGGCCCGTAGAACGAATCGCCCGGCTCATGACAATATAGATTTCCAGTGACCAGATGGTCACCAGTCATCTCTATGACCGTCGGAGGCCCGGGCGCGACGTTGTGACGTCACGCCTGCGTACCCGGAAGTAAACAATGCCGCAATCGCGGCTGTCAGCATGAGATCGGTGATTTTTTCCCCCGCATCTCTCCATAAAGAGGACCTGTCACAATATATTCCTATTAAAGAGATGTTTACATTCCTTGTAATAGGAATAAAAGTGATCAAAAAAATAAGTAAAATAAAAAATAAACGCCCCTGTCCCCGGTAGCTCGTGCTCAGAAGTGAACACGCATATGTAAACGCCATTCAAACCACACATGTGAGGTATCGCCGCGTGCGTTAGAGCGTGTGCAACAATTCTAGCACTAGACCCTCTCTGTAACTCGAAAATAGTAAGCTGTAAAAAAAATTAAAGTGTCGCCTATGGAGATTTTTAAGTACTGAAGTTTGGTGCCATTCCACGAGTGTGCGGAATTTTAAAGCGTGACATGTTAGGTATCTATTTACTCGGCGTAACATCATCTTTAACATTATACAAAAAGTTTGGGCTAACTTTACTATTTTGTTATTTTTTAATTCATGAGACAGTTTTTTTCCCCAAAAAAGCGTTTGAAAAATTATTGCGCAAATACCGTGCGAGATAAAAAGTTGCAATGACCGCCATTTTATTCCCTAGGGTGTCTGCTAACAAAAACCCATATATAATGTTTGGGTGTTCTGACAAATTTTCTAGGAAAAAAATGATGATTTTTACATGGAGAGAAGTGCCAGAATAGGCCCGGTATTGAAGTGGTTAAAGGTTAATATGCAAGTTATTGTCATAAAAAGTGTTTGGGGACCCGGGTCCTGCCCCAGGGGACATGTATCAATGCAAAAAAAAGTTTTAAAAGGCAGTTTTTCCAGGAGCAGTGATTTTAATAATGCTTAAAGTGAAACAATAAAAGTGAAATATTCCTTTAAATTTCGTACCTGGGGGGGTGTCTACAGTATGCATGTAAAGTAGCTCATGTTTTCCGTGTTTAGAACTGTCCCATGTCATTTCTAAAGGAAAAAAAGTAATTTAAAACTACTCGCGGCTATTAATGAATTGTCGGGTCCCAGCAATACAGATAAAAGTAATTGAAAACGGCAGGGGTCCCCCCAGTCCATTTCCAGGCCCTTTGGGTCTGGTATGAATATTAAGGGGAACCCCGAACCAAAATAAAAAAAAATTTGCAGGGTTCCCCCCAAATTCCATACCAGGCCCTTTAGGTCTGGTATGGATATTAAGGGGAACTCTGCAACAAAATGAAAAAAATTATGGCGTGGGGTTCCCGGCAAAAATCCATACCAGACCCTTATTCGAGCACGCAACCTGGCAGGCCGCAGGAAAAGAGGGGGAGACGAGAGAGCACCCCCCCTCCTGAACCGTACCAGGCCACATGCCCTTAATATGGGGAGGATGTCCCTCATCCCCACAACCCTTGCCCGGTGGTTGTGGGGGTCTGCAGGCGGGGGCTTATCGGAATCTGAAAGCCCCTTTGTACCCCTACCATTTCACAGAAAAAAGGTAAAAAAAACACACACACAGCTTGGGACAAGTCCTTTAATAAAAAAAAAATTCCAGCGCTATAAATCCTTCTACGACCCGGACCCGTCACTTCCAACGATACAGCCTCCTCCGAGGCTCCTGGTCAAATGATGTGCTACCCGTCTGACAGTTCTTATATAACCAAGGGGGGGCCACCCGTGACGTGGACAGGTGACCCCGCCCCCCGTGACGCAATGGGGGTTTCCGGACATTTCCCGTGATGTCACGGATGACCCCGCCCCCGTCTTACGCGTCACGGGAATCCCCCGGTGCATCAGAGGGGCGGGGTCACTCATCCACGTCATGGGTGGCCCCGCCCTCGGTTATAAAAGAACTGTCAAACAGCTTGTGCGACATCCGGGCTAGTGCCTCAGGTGCAGGCAGGATTGTGCGTTGTTCCTCACTGGAGAATGGATCGCCGCTGGACATCGAGAATGGATTACAACGCTGGACATCAAGACTGTATTCCATCGCTGGAATCGTTTTTTATATTTAATAAAGGACTTGTCCCAAGCCGTCTCCTGTGGTTTTTAACATTTTAACACTTTTTTGGTGAAATGGTAGGGGTACAATGTACCCCTTACCAATTCACATAGGAGGGGGTGGGATCTGGAGTCCCCCTTCGATAAAGGGGGCTTCCAGATTCCGATAAACCAACCGCAGACCCTCACAACCACCGGGCAAGGGTTGTGGGGATGAGGCCCTTGTCCCCATCAACATGGGGACATCCTCCCCATGTTGAGGGTATGTGGCCTGGTACGGTTCAGGAGGGGGGGCCTGCCAGGTTGCGTGCTTGGATAAGGATCTGGTATGGATTTTTGGGGGGAACCCCTTGCCATTTTTTTTATTTTGGCGCGGAGTTCCCCTTAATATTCATACCAGACCTGAAGGGCCTGGTAATGGAATTTGGGGGGGACCTCCATGCATTTTTTTTTTTATCAATGACGTTTATCTGTATTGCCAGGACCCGACAATTTATTATAGCCGCGAGTAGTTTTAAATGACTTTTTTTCCTTTAGAAATGTCATTTTGTGCAGAGACTGTTATAAACACAGGAAACATGCGCTACTTTACAGGCATACTATAGACATCCCCCAGGTACGAAATTTAAATAAATATTTCACTTTATTGTTTCCCTATAAGCATTATTAAAATCACTGCTTTTTTTGCATTGATACATGTCCCCTGGGGCAGGACCCAGGTCCCCAAACACTTTTTCTTTCTCAAATGTTTTTATTGAAATTTCAATAGGGGAACATAAATTGTGGGAGGAGAAAATAAATAAAAGGGAAATGTGCTGAAATACAGAGGCATACATATATCTGGGTTACTCTTACAGTATCAAGTAAAACACATTTAATCAATACATTTGCAGTTAACTATTCACTATAATTAATAAATACACACAAAAAATCAAGCGAATATAGAAATAAAATGGGAAAAATAGTAGATGTATCTATCCAACTATTAGTCAAAAAGTTATTATAGTTGAATAAGACATATAACCAGGGCTTTTTTTCTCATAAAAAAGGTGCAGGAACTCTCCCTCCCGGCGAACTTCCCGCCCCCAACCACACCCAAACCCGCCCCCAAGCACGCCCAAACTCCACCCCCAACCACGTCTTCCTTAGGGTAGAGAAGTACAGCTGCACCAAATAATGGTAATAAGTAGAAATCCCCCTTTCTGCACAAATCTCCCCCTTTCCCAGCTCTCCTCTCTGCACAAATCTCCCCCTTTCCCAGCTCTCCTCTCTGCATAAATCTCCCCTTTTCCCAGCTCTCCTCTCTGCACAAATCTCCCCCTTTCCCAGCTCTCCTCTCTGCACAAATCTCCCCCTTTCCCAGCTCTCCTCTCTGCACAAATACCCCCCTTTCCCAATTCTTCTCTCTGCACAAATTTCCCCCTTTCCCAGCTCTCCTCTCTGCACAAATCTCCCCCTTTCCCAATTCTTCTCTCTGCACAAATCTCCCCCTTTCCCAGCTCTCCTCTCTGCACAAATCTCCCCCTTTCCCAGCTCTCCTATCTGCAAAATACCCCCCCCAGCTTCCCTCTCTGCTTAATTCCCCACCCCCCAGTTCTTCTCTCTGCTAAAATTTCCCTCCAGTTCTCTTCATCTTCATTACACAGATCAACCCCCCCTCCCAGTTCTCCTCTGTACAAATCCCCCAAAACCTTACTTTCACCTTTCTCTCTGTCCATGTTCACTCTCTCAAAAGCTCTTCCCCTCCCCCCTTTCACAGCCCCCTTACCTCCTCCTCTGGAAACCAGACACTGCTGTATGGTATTGTCATGGATATGCAGTAGTGTTTGTCTGTCAGCTTACCTTCCTTCCCATGTGTTCATCTTAGAGGCCTGAGCCCTTTCACCTGGCTTCCTTTATAATCTCCTCCCAGCCAGACTCCACCCCAGGCCCTATCACAGAACACTATATTAACCTGTGCACTGCAAGCCTGCTTTGCTGATCAACGTGTTTGTTAGGCATTGTGTGTTTGGGTTCCTGCCTGCCGTGTGCTACGTCTGTCTCTCTGTTACGTTATTGGCTTGTCCCCGACTATCCCTGTCTGCTCGTGACCCTTGACCTTCGGCTCGTTCTTTCGTTATCCTTGTCTGCTTGTGGCCCCTGACCTTCAGCTTGTGTTTCGGTTCTCTCTTATCTCGTGCTGCTGCTTCCCCTCTTTTCCCCTTATCCTACGGGGCGTGAGCTTTTTAAACTCCAGGGGCTGCGACCTGGTCCCAGCCTGCAGCATAACATCCTCACCACTAGAGGCCCTGGAGAAGACCAGCTGGGTCTTAGACTCCGCGCCCTGGGGAATCTTGGCTCTAGCTTCCGTTAGGATCCCGGTTGTGCTCCTCTGGTCCCGCTTTCCACAACCACCCAGTTTCCTATCCGCAGAAGCCAGCCATAGGGTTCACTACCTCGCGGTGCACTCCTGTCCCCCTACGGTGTGCATCTGTCACCTGGCCACAGGTGACCTTGACAGTTTGATCAGCCATGAACCCGGCTGACATCCCGCTACCCGCGGATGATCCATTGCAGGGCATAGTTTGCAGACTTGAAACCCAGGAATCGAATCAGACTCAGGTGATGCGATTCCTCCAGAATCTGGCTTCTCGCTTCGAGCAGCTTCAGGCCTCCTTGGGAACCTTGAATCCGCAACCTCAAATACAATCAGCGGCTGCACCTATTGCACCAGTCGCAGCCACACACTCGCTACAACTGCCAGCTCCGTCCCTTTTCTCTGGGGACTCCAAGGCTTGCAGGGGGTTCCTTAGCCAATGCACAATTCATTTTGAGCTCCAGCCCCAAAACTTCCTGTCTGATCGGGCTAAGGTAGCCTATATCATTTCCCTCCTCTCTGGTGAAGCTTTAGCCTGGGCAGCCCCTCTGTGGGAACTGAATGATCCAGTGGTTTCTAGCCTGTCTGGCTTCTTGAAATTTTTCGGAATATCTTCGAAGAACCGTCTCGTGTCTCTTCAGCGGCCAGCGCCCTTTTACGTCTCCGCCAAGAGTCTGCTTCTGTGGGACAGTATGCCCTTCATTTCCGCATACTGTCGGCTGAGTTGAGCTGGAACAATGAGGCCTTAGTCGCAACCTTTTTGCATGGCCTGTCTGATAGAGTGAAGGATGAATTATCTGGAAGAACCATCCCCACTGATCTGGCCGGCGTTATCTCCTTGTGTAACCAGATCGATATTCGCTTTCAGGAGAGGACCTTAGAAAAGCAACGCCAGCACTCCTTGGTCCTTAGTCAGCCTGAGCTCCCCTCTCTTCGACCCGTAGAGCATCTCCTACCAGCTGAGGAACCCATGCAGCTGGGTCGGACCAGGCTATCCCCCGAGGAACGTGCTAGGCGCAGAACTCTTGGTCTGTGTCTTTACTGTGGGGGCAAAGGTCATTTTCGTGACACTTGCTCTCTTTGTCCAGAAAAACGTTCGGGTCCACTTCATCTGGAAAGTGGAGTATTGGACCCAGAAATATCACCTTCCCCTTCTCGTCTTCTGCTTTCTGTGTTCCTTCATGTTGGTGCTTCTTCTCATTCGGTCTCAGCATATCTGGATTCCGGAGCCGCTGGTAATTTCATGGACTGGGAAATCGCATCGTCCATGAGACTTACTCTTTTGCCCCTCACCACGCCATTGGTGGTCTTGGCGATTGATGGTACTGTTCTCCCAGGGGGACCTATCCGCTTCCAGACCCTCCCTGTTAAGATGTCGGTAGGGACACTCCACCAGGAGTGGATATCCTTCCTTATCTTACCCAAGGCCTCAACGCCTATAATTTTGGGTCTCCCATGGTTACAGCTCCATTCTCCTCATGTGGACTGGACTACTGGACAGATCCTGGCTTGGGGTCCCTCCTGTTCCTCGTCCTGCCTACCCAAGGTTGCCCCCTGTGAATCTGAGCCGGTCATTCATTCCAGGTTGCATAACCATTTACATTTCTCTGTCCCTAACCACCCTTGGACGCACAGCCAGGCTGGCTTGTCTACAAGTCCTGCAGTCGCTACGTCTTGCGATGCGATTCAGGTAGTCGCTACACCTGACTCAGCTATTCACTCTGCCTCTGTACTAGTTATGCCAGTCCAGCCCATGCCCAGTGAGCCTCCTACTTTTTCTTGTTCGGGACGTTCTGCTTGTCCTTCAGCTATTCAGCTTGACTCCGGCGACATGTCACCTTCTAACCAACCTGACTTCAGGGTTCCACTGACATCTGCCCAGTCTGATGGTCCTGTGCAAGATGACCAGTTCCCCTTTAAGGGTCTAGGGGACCCTCCTCAGATTCCTGTTGATCCTCTCATGCCCTTGCTTATTCCTAGAGAGCGTTTGGTCCTCAATAGATCTTCTTGTCATCTCCCTACCTCGTTTTCGGTCTCTGAGGATAATCTTAAGTACGAGGTTAGACAAGTTCTGGATTCTCGGCTCTGCAGAGGCATTCTTCAGTACCTTGTGCATTGGAGAGGTTTTGGTCCTGAGGAGGCATCTTGGATCGCTGCATCTGATGTCGCTGCACCTCATCTGTTGAGAAGGTTTCATCAGAGATTTCCCTTTAAGCCTGGGTCCAGGCGGGGGAGGGCCCATAAGAGGGAGGGTACTGTCATGGATATGCAGTAGTGTTTGTCTGTCAGCTTACCTTCCTTCCCATGTGTTCATCTTAGAGGCCTGAGCCCTTTCACCTGGCTTCCTTTATAATCTCCTCCCAGCCAGACTCCACCCCAGGCCCTATCACAGAACACTATATTAACCTGTGCACTGCAAGCCTGCTTTGCTGATCAACGTGTTTGTTAGGCATTGTGTATTTGGGTTCCTGCCTGCCGTGTGCTACGTCTGTCTCTCTGTTACGTTATTGGCTTGTCCCCGACTATCCCTGTCTGCTCGTGACCCTTGACCTTCGGCTCGTTCTTTCGTTATCCTTGTCTGCTTGTGGCCCCTGACCTTCAGCTTGTTATTCGGTTCTCTCTTATCTCGTGCTGCTGCTTCCCCTCTTTTCCCCTTATCCTACGGGGCGTGAGCTAGGAAACTCCAGGGGCCGCGACCTGGTCCCAGCCTGCAGCATAACATCCTCACCACTAGAGGCCCTGGAGAAGACCAGCTGGGTCTTAGACTCCGCGCCCTGGGGAATCTTGGCTCTAGCTTCCGTTAGGATCCCGGTTGTGCTCCTCTAGTCCCGCTTTCCACAACCACCCAGTTTCCTATCCGCAGAAGCCAGCCATAGGGTTCACTACCTCGCGGTGCACTCCTGTCCCCCTACGGTGTGCATCTGTCACCTGGCCACAGGTGACCTTGACAGGTATGCGCGGGCTCTTTTCTTTAAAACTCGTCACAGTAAAGTGACGATCTGAGAGCTCTGCCCATTGGAACTGTCAGAGTAGTTGTGGAGGCGGCAAGCAGGGATGGAAGCTGCCTCTTGGATGGCCACAAGGAGCTGCACTGCTGTGACTAGACCCGATCGAGGGGTCACCATATCTGACGGAACACTGGACTCACATGGGCTAGCACAGAGAAGCCGGTGGAGGAAGTAAGTTGTGCAGAAAACTTCCTCTACCTGCTATTGTATAATGTGGCATGTCGGAGCAGAGAGGGCTGCCATAGGTGCTGGAACTGCGTTCCGGCAGAAAAAAAGCCCTGCATATAACCATATTAGAATTATGGGTGAGTAACCTTAGACAAAAGATGTAATAAATCACCTCGTGATCATCTTATTGGTAATCAAGAAAGAAGAAAAAACAAACTAAAAAATGTAAAAAATAAAGAATACAGGAGAAGAGAAAGTTAAGAATATGAGAGAAATAATAAACATCCGGGACGGTGGTCTGACTCATGGCATATATATATATATATATATACATATATATATATATATATATATATATATATACAGTATATACTTTGAAAGACTGTAAAGGGTTCTAGTTTGGTAGCAACAAAGACTGGTCAAAGTCAAGTCAAAGTCAAAGTTTGGATATTCCCTGTCTCAAAAAGGTTAACGACAGATGCAAGCTCCTGGGGGTGGGGGGCTCATCTGGAAGATCGTTTTGCCCAGGGAATCTGGACAAGTTCAGATGCAAAAAGATCATCCAATTGGAGGGAACTGAAAGCAATTTGGATGGGGCTTCTCTGGTTTCAGGAAGAGATCAGGGGTCAGCACGTTCAGGTCTTGTGCGACAATGCCACGGCAGTCGCCTACGTAGCAAAGCAGGGAGGTACCAGGAGCAGGGTTCTCCTGTCCTTGGCTCGGGAGATCTTAATCTGGGCAGAGAAGAATCTGGGGTCCCTGTCAGCCATTCACCTGAAGGGAAGCTTAAATCTGATGACCGACTTTCTGAGCAGGAGTATAGTTTCGGAATCAGAGTGGAGTCTAAACTCTGACGTTTTCCAGATGGTGATAAGCAGGTGGGGCAGTCCTCAGATGGACCTGTTTGCGACCCACTCAAATGCGAAACTCCCAACTTTTCCCTGAGCAGAGGGGATCAGGCAAGATGTTTGGATGCTCTGGCTCAGCCGTGGGACTTCCATTTGTGCTATGCTTTTCCCCCCTTCCCGTTAATACCGTTAGTCCTCAAAGATTCCAGGAAGAGTCCACAAATCTAATACTGGTAGCTCCCTTATTTTCCCAAGAAGATTTGGTTCTCAACACTCCTGAACGTAGCGACGGGACCCCATTGAATGTTACCCCTATGGGACGATCTGAACCAGGGACCCATCTGGCATCCAGACATAAGCCAGCTCAAATTAGCAGCCTGGTTTCTGAAGAGCAGATTCTAAAGAAAAGGGGTCTGTCGGACAAATTAGTTTCTATGCTGTTAAACAGCAGGAAAAAAGTCACAAGATATTTATTTCAAGGTTTGGAAATGCTACAACTCCTTGTGCGGGACAAATAAGTATTTGCCGCAGGAGACCATTTCCATCCTGGAATTTCTTCATGATGGAATGGAGAAGGGGTTAGCGGTTAGCACCTTGAAGACACAGGTGGCCGTGTTATCAGTTTTTTTGGAAGTACAGTTATCAAGAGATCCATTAGATATCAGGTTCTTTAACCGCTTGCCGACCGCCGCACGACTATTTACGTCGACAGAATGAAACGGCTGGGCAAATGGGCGTATATATACGTCCCCTTTAAATTGCCGCTGTGTGGTCGCGTGCACGCTGCCGGCGGCTCGCTAGCGACCCTGCCGTGAGCTCCGTGACCGTGCCCGCGGGACCCGTGGACTCTGTCCGCCCGGTGTCCCGTGATCGTGTCATGGAGCTGAAGAACGGGGAGATGTTAGTCTAAACACAAAATCTCCCCGTGCTTCCTAGTGACATGTCACTGATCATCTGTTCCCTGTCATCGGGAACAGCGATCAGTGACGTGTCACGACAAGCCACACCCCCTAACAGTTAGAATCACTCACTAGGTCACACTTAACCCCTTCAGCGCCCCCTACAGTGACACTGCCAGTGTAATTTTTACAGTAATCAGTGCATTTTTATAGCACTGGTCGCTGTAAAAATTACAATGGTCCCAAAATGGTGTCAAAAGTGTCCGATGTGTCCGCCATAATGTCGCAGTCACGATGAAAACCGCTGATCGCCACCATTACTAGTAAAAAATTAATTATTAATAAAAATGCCATAAAACTATCCCCTATTTTGTATACGCTATAGCTTTTGCGCAAACCAATCAATAAACGCTTATTGCGATTTTTTTTTTCATTAAAAATGTGTAGAAGAATACGTATTGGCCTAAACTGAGGAAAAAAAAATTATATATTTTTTGGGGATATTTATTATAGCAAAAAGTAAAAAATATTGTTTTTTTTTCAAAATTGTCACTCTATTTTTGTTTATAGCGCAAAAAATGTAATTTGCAGAGGTGATCAAATACCACCAAAAGAAAGCTCTATTTGTGGGAAAAAAAAGGGCGTCAATTTTGTTTGGGAGCCACGTCGCACGACCGCGCAATTGTCAATTAAATTGACGCAGTGCCGAATCGCAAAAAGTGGCCTGGTCTTTGGCCAGCCAAATGGTCCGGGGCTGAAGTGGTTAAAGCAATCTATGAAAATTTTTCCAAGTTGGGACTTCTCAGTGGTCTCAGTGGTTCTGCAGGGACTTACGGGGAATCCTTTCAAACCTATAGAGGAGGCAACAGTAAAAAAAGTGGACTCTGAAAATGGCCTTATTAGTAGCAGTAACCTCCGCCAGGAGAGTCAGTGAGCTGCAAGTGTTTTCCATAATAGAACCTTTCCTAACGGTCTTTCCAGATCAGCTAATCCGGAAGGTGGACCCGGGCTTTCTTCCTAAAGTCTCCTCCGCCTTTCATCGTTCTCAGGAGGTCATTCTACCAACATTCTGCACATCCCCAGCCAATTCTTTTTTTCTTCTTTTTTAATTTCTTTATTTTTCACCTTTTTTTTCCTTTTATACAAGGGCAGGAAAAAGATAATTAAAATAAACCATCCTTACACAATTTAACATTTCACTCCTGGATATGTACTACAAAAGGTAAATCGATACATTGGATTCCCCCTAGTCCTAACTGCTGCCCCCTTCCAGGATAATATCCACTGGGGATAGAGAGAACAAAGTGAGGCAATTAGTCTAAACCAGGGGTACTGAATTAAAATTCAAGGAGGTCCGGTCGCCAAAATTTTCTTTGGGCCGAGGTCCGAATCTCAAGTCTGTGCTATGAAAGATTGTAGTCACAGGTGTCCCCATCACAGTGCCTCTTTAAATCAGGTGTCCCCATCACAGCGCCCCTTTACATCAGGTGTCCCCATCACAGCGCCCCTTCACATCAGGTGTCCCCATCACAGCGCCCCTTTACATCAGGTGTCCCCATCACAGCACTCCTTCACATCAGGTGTCCCCATCACAGCACCCCTTCACATCAGGTGTCCCCATCACAGCGCCCCTTTAAATCAGGTGTCCCCATCACAGCGCTCCTTTAAATCAGGTGTCCCCATCACAGCGCTCCTTTACATCAGGTGTCCCCAGCACAGCGCTCCTTTACATCAGGGGTCCCCATCACAGCGCTAATTTATAGGCTTGTGCAATTCGTTTCGTAACGAATCGAAATTCGTCCGAATTTAGCAACTTTCGGACATTCGGAAGCATTCGAATTTCCGAACAGAGCAATTACGAATAAAACCGAATCCGAAATAAATTATACCGCAAAATAGCGAATGCCCGAAGGTCTTCGGCATAATTCGTTATGAAAAAAGTTACGAATGTACAAATCCATTCGAAGCACAATAACACTCACTCTGCTCTCTGCTTCTCCCTCACCATGCTGAACTCCCTCTCAAAATGGTGTACAGGGGGCGGAGGCTATAGCCGCATGAAAAAACGAAAGTAAAATACGAGATTTCGAATCCATTCGAAGCACAATAACACTCACTCTGCTCTGCTTTCTGCTTCTCCCTCACCGTGCTGAACCCTCTCAAAATGGTGTACAGGGGCGGAGCCTATAGCCGCATGTAAAAAACGAAAGTAAAATACGAGATTTCGAATCGTTACAAATAACCGCTATGTATTTAGAAAAGTACAAATCCATTCGAAGCACATTAGGCATAATAGGCAGCGTCGTTGTGAGAGAGACACGGAAAATTACGAATCAACAAACCCAAAAAAAGTTACGAAAGTAGGAGTTGTGTCCAGAATCAACGAAAAACAACGTACTCTACCGAAAGTACGAATTATAAAGCAACAAAAAATTCAACGAAAAATGTCGCTTGCAAAAATACGAATGAGTCCGAACACGAAAAATCCCGTCTAGCAAAATTACGAATGATTACGAATCAACAGGACCGGAAAGAAACGAACCGAAACGGAACGAATTTTTCCGTTGTGCACAAGTCTACTAATTTACATCAGGTGTCCCCATCACAGAGCTCCTTTACATCAGAGGTCCCCATTACAGCGCTCATTTACATCAGGCATTCCCATCAGAGTGCCTCCTTACATCAGATATCCCCATCAGAGTCCCCCTTAACATAAAAGTAGGGTCATGCTGATGGGCAAATTTTATGTTAAGGGAAACCCTGATGGGCACATTTTATATTAAGGGGCACTCTGATGGGCACAACAAAACGTGCCCCTTAACATAAAATTTGCCCAGAGTGCCCCTTAACACAAAATATGCCCATCAGGGTGCACCTTTACATAAAATAACGGTCACGCTGATGGGCACCTTTTAAGAGGCACTCTGATGGGCACATTTAATTTTAAGGGGCACGCTGATGGGTATATTTTTAATGCGCACACTGATGGGCACATTTTATGTTAAGGGGCACTCTGATGGGCACAACAAAATGTGTCAATCAGTGTGCCCCATAACAAAATATGCCCATCAGTGTGCACATTAAAAATATACCCATCAGCGTGCCCCTTAAAATAAAATTTGTTCATCAGAGTGACCCTTAACATAAAAAAAGGTGGCCATCAGTGTGACCTTTAACAACATATGCCAAGCAGTGTGCACAATAAAAATATGACCATTAGTGATCACTAATTAACATGTGGCCCACATACCTTGAATGCAGGAGGGCACAACTGAAATACCGAAGGAGAGCCACGACCCGGGAACCGCGAGCAGCAGGGGAGCGGAGCGCATGTGACGTCACGCCCCGATTTGCAAGGAGAGCCAGGAGTGGACACGGGAACCACGAGCAGCAGGGGGGCGGGGCGCGCACGTGACGTCACACCCCTACTTGCGGCCCATGAGTCTTCTGTCAACTCCGAGACCTGTGGTGAGGAGCAGGTGGTGGCGCACGCAGCGTCACTGGTTGCTGGGGAAACCCACGGTCCCAGCAAACCAACGCTTGCTGACATTTAGAATTATACTGGCGGTCCGGGCAGAAGCGTCACTCGGGCCAGACTCGGACCGCGGGAAGCCATTTAGTGACGGCTGGTCTAAACCATAACATGCTAAAGGAAAAAAAAAAAGATCCCCAGCCAATTCTAAAGAGGAAAAGTGTCAGGAACCATGAATCAGACTGAGACAGAAGTACAGTTAAATCACACTTGTTTAATAATGTAGCGCTACCCCCAGTTAAGAGAGCCGCTGGTTTGATTTCGGGCCCTGTGTACAGCACCGCCAACCCCCGGCAATCTTACTCGACCCACTCTGGCACAGCTAGTCTAGGGATTATACTTATATCACAATCAAGCAGTATTGCAAGGGTAACCTCTTTACAATAAGACACACTGGTGCGAGAGATCAAGTATAACGGTTTTACTTTAGTTATGGAAGAGCATAGGCAGAACATAACACATTCAACTTGCTTACAGAGCCCTGCGGCAATAGGTACAGCATGCAATAATGGCGCAGCACGATAATCTACCACGCGCAGCTATTATTGTATACACGCCCTGTGGCGCACTAAAACTATAGTCTATCTCCCCTCCCTGGTCAGGCCTGACACAGAAATAAATCTCAGTCTTTTGGTTAAGGATTTCTTTGCATGCAAACTTTCGGTGGTGCACTTGATGAAACAATATTTTTGTAATCCACAAGGTAGGCAGCCACGAGGAACACTATACTTGAGACCCTTTTTCCCTGTCCTGCTACTGGTCTCCAGTGGAACAACAAACAAACGATAGGTGGGCCAAGGCAGTCTATAGGCCTAAACACAGTACAGTCTATTGGATTGAGCAAGTGCTCGGTCACCACTCCGGACGCGATCCCAGTCCGGGACTTCCACCTGCTGTGTCTCCGCACACAGCGTCTGTCACGATCGGGTCCCCGATCCGACTGATGTCCTCACTCGACAAGTCAGATGCTACTCAGGCTCCGCAGTGGGGTGGAAGGCTCTTCAGAAGTTGCGCAAGGCCCCAGGCTTCACGCCTTGCACTGCAGCAGATCCACACAGGAAGAAACTGTTGCTTGCAGCGCGGTGTCCAAAGAGGCCGAGCTCCGCCTCGCCTCCTCCTTAAATAGCCCCTCCCATGAGTCTCTACGGTGGCCAATTGCACTCTGGGTGCCGAACGGGGTTCTGGGTAATGTAGTCCCGGGGCCTAAAAGGAGACCCCGCTACAATAATAAAAATAAAAAGGCAAACAGAGTAAGCGTAGTAAAACAAGCCAGGGTTCAGTAACCGGAGCGGGTAGTCAGCCAAGCCAATGTCCAAGAGCCAGGGATAAAGGTAGAGTCCAGCAAGCAGGATCTGTAGCCAGAGGGAATGTAGTCAAGCAGGTCTTCAACTGGAATGCAGGAGAAAGTCTGTAGTGATGTTAACACAGGCGAAGGCGAAGAGCAAATGAACTGGAAGTCCTTAAATAGGCAGCTGGCGAGCGGATCATCAATAGGTGGATCACTGGAGAGATGGAAGCTGGCAATTAGCTGACCGCTGAGCTACCAGCACAGAGAAGGAAGGGCTGAACGTAGCCCTGACAGTACCCCCTCCTCAATGACCCCTCCCCCTTGGAGGATCACCGGGCTCGAGGGGAAAACGTCTATGGAAATCACGAAGGAGGACAAGGGCATGTACGTCCGAGGATGGGACCCAAGAGCGTTGCTCCGGACCGTACCCCCTCCAATGCACCAGATATTGTATGCGCCCACGGAACCTGTGGGAGTCAACAATGGACTGTACTTCATATTCCTCATGGTTCTCAACCTGTATAGGGTGAGGACGTGGCACCAAGGTGGTAAAACGGTTGCAGACCAAAGGTTTCAATAAGGAGACATGAAACACATTAGATATGCGCATACTAGAAGGAAGGTCCAACGCGTAAGCCACTGGATTTATCCTGCGAAGGAAACGGAAAGGCCCAATAAACCGAGGTGCAAACTTCAGAGAAGGAACACGAAGTCGGAGGTTGCGAGATGACAGTCAGACCCTGTCCCCGACCTGGTAGGAAGGCGCAGGCAGGCGTCTGCGGTCAGCATGAAGTCTGTACCTCTCGTTAGCCTGTCGCAAAGCCTCCTGGACTTGTACCCAAGTGGAACGAAGACCACGGAGATGTTCCTCTAATGCAGGGATACTCTGAGGAACAAACGTCAGGCAATATGGAAGGTTGGAAGCAGAATTCAGAGCGCTATTGTGAGCAAACTCCGCCCATGGTAAGAGGTCTGACCTGTTGTTTTTTTTTATAAATTCTTTATTTTTTCCTTTTTTCACAAGTTTCACATTACAAATTATTACATTTCATAACATTTACTTATTTCAACCAATACAGAAAAAGAAAATAAATTATTACAATCTTGTAATTTCCCTATCTTCTAATTACTTCATTAATTCCATACAACTTCTCTTTTCCTCTTTGATCTTTCTTTTCACCTTTTACCCACCCTCCTCCCTCCCCAGAAAACAAAAAACAAAAAAACCCCCCCAAAAAAACAAATTGTCCTCTCCTCTCCCCCTACCCCCATCCCCCCCACCCCCCTCTCCTCCTCCCTGTATTTCAAATAGGGTGCCCATATCGTCCGGTATCTCTCATCCTGATCTTTCATTGTCATCGTAAGGTTTTCCATTTGTTGGATCTCTGCGATTATAGCGAACCATTGTGCTCTAGATGGGGCGTTCTCCTTGTAGCGGGCTCACCCCTTTCTCTCTCTTTATCGGTTATGCGGCTGTTGTCTAGGGGTACCTGGGAGAGAGAGATGAGATACACCACGGCCCATGTCCTACATAGCTAAGAGGTGAAAGCCAGCAAATTGGGTCTTGTGTAGGTGTCCTAGAGTCAAGTCCAGTACTTCGTCCCTGACTCCTTTGCTCCTAGTAACCAGAGTTCCACACAGTGAATAGGTCCAACTCAGTTTTATTCTTCTTGCCAAGCAATAAAACAGTTTCTTTACTTTGGAAAATGGAGACAGATCGAAGCACAATCCTTTCCCTTCTGCTGCTGACCACTGTGCTGTCACCAGTGGTGAATAGTCACTGCCACTGACTAGGTGATGTAGAACGTGAATTACCTTCGCTCGCTCTGCCCCTGTCAGGGAAAGAAATCCATCCAAGGGAGAAGTGGAGATGCTGCGCCGGACTCTTTAGAGAAGTTACTGCACACCAGTCCTCACAAACTCAGACACGGGCACCCAAGGAGTTAGGGCCCCCTCGGATTCGTCCACCCTCGCGGAACTCAGTCGAAGGTACTGAGCCCCAGGCATCCACCATAGTACCTCACCCCAGGCTAAAGGTGCCTGAGATGGACTCCATCTCTGCTCCAGCTAGGTCAAGGGCACCTAGGCCTGGAACACCGGAACGCCAGCACCCAGGCTGAAGGTGCCTGGGTGCAGCCGCATCTTCTGGCTCCGGACTCTAACCCCGTGATCAGGGCGTCCGCCCCTTTTATGACCTCTCCCTTCGCGCCACAGCAGGTTCCCCGCCCAGGGGAGGACAAAAAGGCACAGTCTTGCGGTGCGAGCCCAACCCCGGTCCAAGGCAACAACGCCACCTATAGGCCGGCGGGAACTTCACACCACCAGAGTCCTCCAAGACTCACAAAGGGAACCTTGAATTTCCTAACGATCAAGGCATCTGGGTTACACTACCACCCAGATGCTTCCCCTAAATTCAAGTACCCGCTACATCCTTTTTCCACAGGACAGGGATACACGCCCTCGCGGCTGTAATGAGGTGTCTTAGCAGTGAGTTTTTATATTTTTCCACTGACATAGGGACATCCAATATTAGAATGGCTGCTGGTCTATCTTCTAGAGATACTCCTGTAATTTTTTTTAATGGTTTCTATTACCATTTTCCAGAACTCCTGTATTTTCACACACTCCCAGAAAATATGTAATAGTGTCCCTTTTGCTACATGACACCTCCAGCAAGCATCTGACATATATGGATATATTCAATGCAATACTGTTGGTGTTCTATACCATCTAGTTAAAATTTTGTATCCTCCCTCCTGATATCTACTTGCTACTGAAGCCTTGTGAGAAAACAACAAAATCCCATCTCTCCGTTCTTGGGAAAATGTTAGTCCCAGGTCTCTTTCCCATGCCCGGAGGAACGTAAGTTCTTGTGGTATGTCTAAATTGATTAACATTGCATAAAAATAATGCCGCGTACACACGATCGTTTATAATGTCATTTTCAAAAACGACGTTTTTCTCGATGTGATTTTTCTTGTTTCCTCTCAAGCCTGTCTTGCATACACACGTTCATTAAAAAAAAACGCTCGAGCAAAGGGCAGTGACGTACAACACGTACGACGGCACTATAAAGGGAAAGTGCCGTTCGAATGGCGCCACCCTTCATGTTAGTAAAGTTTGTTGAGCGACGATTCGCGCTTTTCAGACTCGTGCTTTTCAGTCTCGTGCTTTTCAGTCCGTTACAGCGTGACGAATGTGCTATCTCCATTACGAACGCTAGTTTTACCAGAACGAGCGCTCCCGTCTCATACTTGATTCTGAGCATGCGCGTTTTTTTCTCCTCGTAAAAGCATACACACTACCGTTTTTCACGTCGTTAAAAAAACGACGTGAAAAACGACGTGAAAAAATAGAGCAGGTTCTCATATTTTTTAGGCCATTTTTCACGTCGTTAAAAATGCTCTGGAGCCTACACACGGTCGTTTTTAATGCCCAAATTAAAAAAATGGCATTTTTAACTATGTGAAAAACGATCGTGTGTACGCGCCATAAGACAGTGAATGTCTCAGAGGATTCCCTTTTAGGCATATCTGCTCGAATTTTTACAGTATTCTAACTTCTGTAAATATCCTTGCTTTTGTCCGTAGAAACGCTTCTAATTGCAACATCCGGAAAAAATCTAATCCTGGTGTGACCTCTCTTTCAATCTCTCTCTTTGTCATTAATCTAGCATCTTTTGAGAAATGGATAATCCTGTTAATGCCCCTTTGTCGTAGAGCGCATAATTTTTGATCTATCTGCCCCGGTTGGAATGCCTTAGTGCCCAGAATCGGAGTCATTGGACTCGGGTACATAGATATAATTGTTTTATCAAAAATCTTTTTGATTGTTCGTATAGTGGCACCTATCTTTGGGTGTTTCTTTATTTCTGCTGACATTTCAGTTTCTGGAATCCACACCAGACCTTCCAATGGTATGTCTAACGTTGCTTGCTCCATTTTTATCCAGGGTTTCTTATTTTGCCCACACCACTCTACTACTCTGACTAGATGAGATGCTTCCTGATACTTTACTGGGTCCGGGAGCCCAATCCCTCCTTCTCCCTTGGGCAGTGACAAAATAGTTCTTTGTATCCTCGCTGGTTTCCCCGCCCAAATGAACTTCAGAAATCTTGACCTAAGGTCCCTTAAAAAGCTCTGGGGGATCTTAATTGGTAAAGTCTGTAATAGATACAAAAGTCTCGGTAGCACATTCATCTTTATTATGTTTGTCCGCCCGAACCAAGTAAAGATTTCCTTGTCCCATCTCATTAAATCTAGTTTTATTCGTCTCACCAATGTTACATAGTTAAATTAAAATAGTTTATTTAAGTTCCTCGTTATCTTAGTCCCTAGGTAACTTATATGGGAATCTGTCCATCTGAAATCGAATTGCGTAGTTATCTGATACAATAATGCGGCCTTTGTTTCTATTCCCATTGCCTCTGATTTCCCATAGTTGACCTTAAAATTAGACAGTTTTCCATATTCTCTTAGTTCTGCCAATAAGGATGGCAAGGCTATAACCGGGGATGTTATAAAAAAAATGAAATCATCAGCATATGCCCCCACTTTCTGTTCATCTCCTTTCGTTATTATCCCCTTAATGTTTGGGTTTGCCCGTATCTTCCTTAAGAAGGGTTCTATTGTCAAAATAAAAATAATAGGCGACAGTGGGCAGCCCTGTCTTGTCCCGTTTCGAATAAGAAATGGCTCAGAGATTTTATCGTCTATTTTAACTCTCGCGCTGGGTTCTGAGTATAAATTAGAGAACCAACTCATCCTCCCTTCTTTCAATCCTATGTGCTGCAATGTCACTTTTAAAAACAACCATTCCACCCGATCGAAAGCTTTTTCTGTGTCAGCAGATACTAATATCATTGGCTTCCTCTGTTTTTGTGCTTAATAAATCGCACTCACCACTCGCTGTGTATTTTCTCTTCCCTCCCTCCCTCCCAGGGGTAAATCCCACTTGATCTGGGTGTATTAAATCTGGGATATGGTCTATTAACCTTGTGGCGAGAATCTTAGTGAACACTTTCAGGTCCACATTCACCAGTGATATGGGACGGTAGCTAGCGCATTGTGCTGGATCTTTCCCTTCTTTTGGTATGACTGCTATATGTGCCAGCAGTGTCTCATTCTGTATTTTCTTTCCTTCACGCAATGAGTTGTAAGCTGCTATAAATCTCGGAGCCAATTTCTCAACGAACATTCTATAATATGTCAGGGTGTACCTATCTGGGCCTGGGGCCTTACCCAGTTTTAATATTTTTATTGCTTCCATAAACTCCTCTATTGTAATTGGTTCATCCAGTTTTCTAGTTATTTCCTCTGTTAATTTTGGCATATGTGTTTCTCTAATATACGCCCTGGCTGCTTCCAATTTCTTTTGGGCATTCTCTGGGGACGGTTTCTCTTCTAGCTGATATAATCTCTCATAGTATTCCTTAAAACATTTTGCTATTTTCTGTGGGGTATTAACCATTTCATCTTTTTGTGTCTTAATTTGTGTGATACGGTTACATGTGTGGGCTTCTCTCAAGGCATTTGCTAGCATTCTACCTGGTTTGTTCCCAAACTCATAAAATGTTCTCCTTCCTCTGGTTAGTTTAGCTTTCGCTTTTTCAATTAGCAGTAGATTCAACTTTTCCCGTATATCATCTAGTTCCTGTTCTATTCGTTTTTTTGTGTACAGTTTCTAACTCCCCAATACGTTTAAACATCAAGTCTATCTGTTCATTTAATTTCCTTTTCCTATGTGCCCCCATCGAGATAAGATTGCCTCTCATTACACACTTATGTGTTTCCCACAGACAAAAGGGTGTTATTTCTCCTGTGTCGTTTGCTGCAAAAAAAATCTCTAATTCTTCCTTCAGTTTTCCTGAATGCTCACTATCCTTTAGTAGGGTTTAATTTATCTTCCAGTGCTATTCTTTCTTATCTACCTCTCCCCACTTTATTGTACAACTTGTTGGAGCGTGAGCTGAGAGAGTTATAGATCTGATAGAGGCATCTACAAGGGATGTTACAAGGCTCTGAGTTATTAAAACATAATAAATTCTAGTATATGTCTTGTGTCTCGCCGCATAAAACGTGTAATCCCTATCCTGTGCATGGACAGTCCTCCAACTATCAACCAATTGTAGTTCATGTAAGAGTTTCTTCGCTTTTCTTAATTTGGTATATGATAGATGGGAGGTACCTTTCGAAGTGTCTTTTATGGGATCTAAAGCCATATTAAGATCGCCGCCCATCACCAAAATTCCTTCTCTATGTTGATGAACCAGCTGCAGGAATGTTTCTAAACAATTCATCTGGTCTACATTCGGTAGGTTTATGTTTACTAGCGTAACCTTTTGTTGACTCAAAGTTCCCTTTGAAATGTGTCTCTTCTAAAAAAAATAATCTGCGATTTAAGTCTACTTAATTCCGAGAACAACCTTACTTGTTTCTCAGAGAGATTCAATCCCTTAATGTTGTACGAAGTAAATGTTATTTTAGTCATTTCTGTCCTAGCGGTTGGGGCCATTTAGCTGATGAGGCGAGGGAAGGGCGGGACGAGCAAGGGACAGAAAGAGATAGAGAGAGAGACAGAGGGAGAGGAGAAGAGAAAAAAAAAAAAAAGGAAAAGAAAAAACCCCACCCCCCTTCTTTCTTCTTTGTTTTTTTCTTAAAAACTTTTCCCTGGGAGATCAAACTCCCTGTATGTATAGTGACCTGGTGCAGTACCGGGACCAGGCCACACAGGAAAAAAAATAAAAAAATTCCCCCTGTAATGCCTCCGACTTATCCTCCACTCGAAGGAGAGGCGTTTATTGTGGGGGGTGCTATAGATAAGGCTAAAGCCAGTGCCTGGTGTCTATACAATGCCCTCATTCTTTATCTCCTTGTACTGGTCCATATTTACATTTTATCTTATAGCTTTACGTTTTACATTTTATATTTTTCTTTTTCTGTCACCCATATCCCCTGCCATTCCCCTCTTGTGTATATTCTAACTACTTGGCATATCTTCATTCATTTTCATTATATCATCCTTATTTCCGTCTAGAAACACACAAAGATATGAGATAACCTTATATACATGTATACACATATGTCCATTTATATTATAGCATTCTTTGTAATCGTATATACCCGTCCTGTAATCAGGTTTCTCCCTCTTCTTTTCTTTATTTCCTCCATAGTCTCCTTACTTTATTTATATCTATGTATAAATCTATTCCCATGGATAGTCTGAGTTCCCCCGCCCCCCACGGGAGATATCTCGCACCTCCCCTAACAATTAAGCATCCCATCTTGTGCCCATACCATTACCTTCCACAGAAAAAAAAAAAAAAAACACTACCGGCATTGTATTAAAAAAAAAACCTCTCCCCCCCCCACCCCCTTTACCCTTTACATTCATTCTAACCCCGTGTTGCTCCCAAGTGTCAAAAAAAAAAAAAGAATATCAAAATTGACCCAGCTTATCCATAATCCCTTCTCCTCATAACTCTTACCCCTACAACTACCTCCTTTTATCCTTGTGATAAGGCAACTCTCATTGCATTTAAATCAGTGCCATATTTTCCCCCTCTCCCTCCCCCTCCCCCCTTCCCTCTCCCCTCGGAAAAAAAAAGAAACAGACACATAAAAAAAAACTCAATACAACCCTCCTCCTCTCTCTCTTCTGTGATATTCATCCCCTATTTGTGTCCTCCCCCCTACCTTTTCCATTCTCCCTCCCGCTCCACCCTTTACCCTCATTACCCCATGACCCCATTACCCCCACCCCTCCCCCTGTTGCTGTGCTTCTTCCCTTATCTAAATTGTGCTTAATTACATCTAACCATTATTTAACATACAATTAACACTTAATTTCAAAAATTCCTCCCCTTCGTAGTCCGGTAAGAGCGGGGGCGAAACCCATCCCAACCATGGAAAAAGAGCAAACATCAAAAAAAAAAAAAAAACATACACAGAAACAAAGAAAATAAATTGTCCTTAAGCTGCCCAGACTACGTAGCAGTTAGACGGTTATGAGAGACCTTTTCTCTTTTTTTCGCAAAAAAAAAGGGGTAACAAGAGCTGCATATGGTGAACAGATATTCTAATTTTTTTTTGGCTATTTATTGACCAGACTTGTGGAGCCATTCAAAGATCTAATATACTCTGGCAGGGTTGTCTCTTTAGTCTGAAATTTCCTCTGTGGGACCGCTGGCATATCTATCCAGTTGGGTACTTCAAAGGCCTCTGATCCTAGGAACTGAAATAGTTCTGGCAGCTGTTCTGGGTCATATAGATTAAATGTGTCACCATCTCTTTTGATTATCAAGGAGATTGGGTATCCCCATCTATATGATGCCCCTTTTAATCGTATATGTTCCAATTGGGGTTTCAGTCTCCTTCGTCTGTCCCTCGTTTGACGGCATAAATCAGGAAACACCTGAATTTCCTCCTTATCTGATTTTTTTGATCCCTTCTGCCATGCTGCTCTCATTATCTCCTCTTTTATCCTAAAAAAATGTATTCTGCATAGAATGTCTCTTGGATTTATTTGAGCAGGATTGTAACCTGTGGGGATCCTATGTACTCTGTCTAATTCAATGTAGTTGCCAGGTGGATTACCCAATATTTCATTAAAGATGGCTACCACTTTCCCTCTTAGCTCTGCTGTTGTAACTGTTTCTGAGACCCCTTTGATCCATACATTGTTTCTTCGGTTTCTGTTTTCATTTTCTTCTGCCTGTAATTGTAATATCTGCAGTCTCTGGTGTTGCATTTTAATTTCCTCCTCCATCCGCTCTATACGTGTATCAGTTCAATCTCATTAATTTCCTCCCTTCGAGAGCTCAGCCACTTGCTCATCATGATTTGAATATCTTCCTTGGTGGGAAGAGCACTTATCAATTTCTTAATATCCTGCTCTTCTCCCAGTTCTTTTTCCACTATATCCTGTGCCTTTAAGCGACTAGCCCCCGAGTCCTTGTCAGGTTTATCTGACATGTCCGCCATACTCTCGCCTCTATACGCTTTGCTTTTAAGCTTCTGGCTAGTGGAACATTATCAGCCTTATCTGCCATGTCAGCCCCAGTCTCCTGTGTTGTTTTTGTATCTATTAACAAGGTTACTGAAGGAGATGCTTTGTTGAGTTCACTGAGTTCAAAACGTCTCTCACCTGACATGCAGTGCTGTGACGCCAGCGGCTCCTTCACTCGCTCTTTCACCCATTCTTTCACTTGTCGCGTCTGACGAGTGTACCTTGGCTGTCTCTCCACTGACTGGCAGCGTAGCTCTCTCACCGCTTCTCTCACTGCTTCCTTCTCGGTAGCCGCACAATACTCCAGACTTCCTCCACCGTTCAGCTCGGCGCTCTCCCAGCTCCCACTCAAGCTGCTCGTACCTCTTCTGGCTTGAGATTGCAGGTGCCTGTCGTATGAATGAGAGGTTATGCTCTGCCCCCCTTCTTGCTTCTCACGCCCTGACATGAGCTGTCTGATTCACCGCTTCTGGCTTGATCTATGTGCTTCCAGTCGTGCTTCTCAGGAGAGCATTGTCAGGACACCTAGCTCCGCTCGCAGTGTCTCACTCTGCCATAATCAGCCACACCCCCCAGGATGTGACCAGTTGTTGTGATAGTCAAAAATATAGCAATGCAGGAATTGATCCAAGGACTGATTGGCTCGTTCTGCGGCCCCATTATACTGCGGGTGATACGCAGAGGAGAAAGCAAGATGAATTCCCAACTTTCCACAAAAAGCTTGCCAGAACCGGGACACAAACTGACTTCCCCTGTCTGAGACAATGACCTTGGGTAGGCCATGTAAGCAAAAGATCTCCCGAACAAAAATGGAAGCCAGTTCCTTAGACGTAGGCAACTTCTTAAGTGGAATACAGTGGGACATTTTCAAGAACCGGTCTACCACCATAAGGATAACTGTGTTGCCCTGGGAGTTGGGTAACTCCACAATGAAATCCATAGACAGGTGGGTCCAGGGCCTCTCTCCATTGGGTATGGGTTGTAGGAGGCCCAATGGAAGGTGTCGTGGAGTCTTACTCTGAGCACACACAGAACAGACAGCCAAGAAGGCGGTTACATCAGCACGTAGACTAGGCCACCAGAATTGTTGGGAAATAGCCCAACAAAGTTGATTCTTCCCAGGGTGGCCAGCAGCCTTGGGAAAATGATAAGTCTGTAGCACGGCAGTACGGAGACGCTCGGGTACAAAGCAGCGATCACAAGGTTTCTCAGGAGGAGCATCGACCTGAGCAGCCAGAATTTTGTCTCCCAAAGGAGAAGTGAGACTGGTGCGAACCGTAGCCAGAATACGATCAGGAGGAATCACAGAAACCGGAACCGACTCCATCTTGGAAGTGAAGGAAAATTGTTGTGACAAGGCGTCAGCCCTTACATTCTTAGTACCGGGTAAGAATGAGACAATGTAATTGAAACTCGACAAGAAAAGAGCCCATCGTGCCTGTCAGGAAAGGCTGGCTAGAGGAAGGAATGTTCCCCGCAGATTAACTCCTGCTCCCCGAACTTGTGTCAAGGAAGTTGCGTTGGCACGTGCTAACGTAGGTTAGCACATGCGCATCGGCGCATCAGCGTGCACGGCGCATCGGCACATCAACGTGCACGGTGCACCATGTGATCCATGAAGTGCCTATTTAAACCGGATCAGTGCACAGACCCGGTGCTGCCTTGTCTACATCGTTCCCGTGAGACTCCTGTTTCCTGCAACCTGCATCTGATTCCTGTTACTTACCCGGGCCTGCTCTGACTTCTCCTGCTCTCTGCCTGCATCGACCCCGGCCTGAACCTAGACTATTCTCCAGCCTCTGAACCTGTGCCTCATCTGACTGTCCTGAGTATGACCCGGCTTGCCTGACCCTGTTCCTGCCTCTGCCTTCCAGTCTGTGGAGTTCTGCTACCATTGACCTGCATCTCCTGCATTCTGTCATCCACTGTCATCTGGCACGCCATTCAACTGGAAGCCCAGCAGATAGCATGACTACCGGCCCTCGTGCGACTCTGCACTCCTGCGCCACCTGTTTGCTCTATCAGGGGCCCCGAGTCAGAGGAGTAAGAGAAGCCTCCCTCTGCTAATCAGGCTCATCCCACCAGGTACGTAACAGTACAAGGCAGCCATGTCTGAGCCTGAGCGGGGAGCTTCTCCTGTGGATGAACTATGTCAACACCTGGCTGGCCTCACATGAGCTGTAAAGGACTTACAGATAGACTATACTCAGCTGAAGGAACAGTTCTGGACTCTATCTCCATCTGCTAGTTCCAGTGCTGCTTCCGCAGTCGTGATGCCATCACCAGAACCCAGAGTCCCTATCCCTGAAAGATTATTCGGGGACCGCAGCCAGTTCAGGACTTTTTGCACGGTCTGCGAACTGTACTTTACTCTACAACCCCGCACCTTCCTTCTGGAGACTACTAAAGTGGGATTTGTTATCTCCTTGTTGCAGGGTGAGCCCCAATCATGGGCTCACCGTCTATTGGAAAGGAAGTCTGCCTCATTAGCATCCTTGACCACCTTCTTCGAAGACATGGCCCGAATCTATGATGATCCCCAACGAGCCGCTACTGCAGAGGCTGCCCTCCATACACTCCAGCAGGGTCGCCGTGCGGCCGAGGACTATGCATCAGATTTCAGGCGCTGGAGCACCGATACTAATTGGAATGATGCAGCCCTTTGTTATCAGTTCCGCATGGGCCTGTCAGAAGCTCTGAAAGATGAACTAGCCCGGGTTGGTGTTCCATCCCCTCTTGAAGACCTTATAAAATTATCAATTCAGATTGACCGGAGACTAAGAGAACGCAGGTCTGAAAGATCTAACTGTCAATTTCACTCGGCACGGATGTTGCCACAGGTTGTCAGTTCATCACGTCCAGACTCTTCTGAAACTGCAGTATCAGTTCCCGATGCCTCCAAACCCATCAGCTGGGCTTGTCTCATTCTTCACTTACCAGTGAGGAACGTCAACGCCGTCGCTCGAAGAACCTGTGCTTATACTGTGGGGAACCAGGCCACTATGTGAGAACTTGCCCAACCAAGCTCCGGAAGTGCTTGTCTATGTCTCCTGCTGAAACTCCAACTCAGCCCGGCGTCTCTCCTCATCTGGCCCTTCCTATTCAGTTGCAGCTCCCTGGAAGAACTATTCAAGTGTCAGCCATAGTGGACTCAGGGGCCTGCAGCTGCTTCATCGATCTTGCTTTTGCTGCTGAACACCAGATACCTCTGCAACCCAAGGCCCAGGGACTTTCTGTTCACCTTGCCGATGGGTCTATCATTAAGTCTGGACTAGTCACCCAAGAGACTGTTCCTTTGCCTACTACCATTACTACCAGTCACAGATAACTGTTGCGGCTAGATGCCATAGTCTCACCTCTGTTTCCCATTATATTGGGCATGCCCTGGCTAAAGGTACATAACCCGTACATCGATTGGACCTCACAAGAAATTCAGTTCCACTCACACTACTGCCAACAACACTGCTTGCCGGTACCTTCACGTCAACCACAAACTCTGTTGCCTATGGACTCTGACCCTGAAGCATGTTCTTCCATTCCTGTTGCATACTGAGACTTCCTAGATGTCTTCAGTAAAAAGGGGGCAGAAACCCTTCCACCTCATAGGGCATATGACTGCCCAATTGAGTTACTTCCAGGGGCCGAGATACCTTTTGGTAGAATCTTTCCCTTAACTGAACTTGAACTGGTGGCTCTAAAGGACTACATAGACGAAAGCCTAAGGAAAGGATTTATCCGTCCATCTACCTCTCCAGCTGGGGCGGGCATTTTCTTTGTGAAAAAGAAGGACCATTCACTTAGACCTTGTGTTGATTACCGTGAACTCAATAGGGTCACAGTAAAGAACCGGTACCCTCTACCCCTGGTACCTGAACTATTTCAAAGGCTGAGATCGGCAACCATCTTCACGAAATTGGATCTTCGAGGGGCATACAATCTGGTGCGAATACGGACTGGAGATGAATGGAAGACTGCATTTCGTACCCGATTCGGGCATTACGAGTACTCAGTGATGCCCTTCGGGTTGTGCAATGCCCCTGCTACGTTCCAGCACTTTGTCAATGACATTTTTCGAGACTTTCTGGATCTTTTCGTTATTGTCTATTTAGACGATATTCTGATTTTTTCCTCCTCTCTAGAGAATCATCAAGGGCATGTGAAAAAGGTGCTGACTCGTCTACGCCAACATGGTTTGTATGCCAAACCGGAAAAATGCAAGTTCGAGAGCCAGAGCATCCAGTTCCTGGGTTTGATAATCTCCACAGAAGGTATTAGGATGGACCCCCAGAAGGTCACAGCCATCCTGGATTGGCCTGTTCCCATCGACAAGAAAGGAATACAACGTTTCGTAGGATTTGCGAATTTCTATCGAAAATTCATCAAGGGATTCTCTGCCATCATTTCACCCATCACACAGTTGACTAAGCACAACAACCGGTTCTCCTGGACTCCTGAAGCTCAGTCTGCTTTTGAAAACCTGAAGAGGTTGTTCATCTCTGTATCTATTCTAAAACATCCCGATCCAGCCCTACCATACGCCCTGGAAGTTGACGCATCCGAATCAGCAGTGGGAGCAGTGCTCTCCCAAAGTCAAGGGGTCAAGGCTCTTCTACACCTGGTGGCATTCTTTTCCCGTAAATTATCATCTGCAGAAAGGAATTATGACGTGGGTGACCGTGAACTTCTTGCAATTAAGGCTGCGCTGGAAGAGTGGAGGTATCTTTTGGAAGGGGCGGCTCACCCAATACTATTTTTTACTGACCACAAGAACCTAGAATATTTGAGAACAGCAAGACGCTTAAAACCCCGTCAGGCCAGATGGGCATTTTTTTTTACCCGGTTCGTCTTCCACATCACTTACAGGCCTGGGTCAAGAAATACCAAGCCATATGCTTTGTCCCGTATGTTCGGTGAGTCTGAAGAATCTGCGCTTCCTTACATCATCCTGTCGTCAGGAAACTTCCTTCTTTTACAAGAAGATCTGTTGTCCCGAATTAGGCAGGCCTCTGTGGGACTTCCCTCACCCCCGGAGACATCCTTACAAGTAAAGGATGGTCTACTATGGCACCAAGACAGGATCTTTGTACCTGAAAATGTGTGTGTCTCTGTTCTAAGCCTGTGCCATGATCATGCTTTAGCGGGACATTTTGGAATCAGTAAAACTTCCGAACTTGTACAACGTACCTTTTGGTGGCCTTACCTTGAAAAAGACTGCAGGAAGTATGTGGAATCATGTACTACATGTATTCGGAACAAGACCAACAGGACCAAAGCATGGGGTCCGCTTAAGCCTTTACCAATCCCAGATAGACCCTGGAAAATTATTTCAATGGATTTCATTGTCGAGCTTCCCCCATCAGAGGGTTGTACAGCCATCTATGTGGTTGTTGATCGTTTGTCTAAAATGGCACATTTCATACCCCTGGCCGGCACCCCGTCTGCTCCTGAGACGGCACAGATTTTCATCAAAGAAATAGTGAGGCTCCATGGAATCCCAGCTAACATTGTGTCTGACCGGGGGGGTTCAATTTACCTCAAGATTTTGGAAATCTCTTGCCGAAACTCTGGAAATTGAGTTGTCCTTCTCCTCAGCCTACCACCCTCAAACTAATGGGCAAACGGAGAGGACTAACCAGACCTTGGAGCAGTACTTACGCTGCTTCTCTTCGTTTTCTCAGAATGACTGGGTATCATTGTTGCCATTGGCTGAATTTGCCTATAATAATTCCCGGCACTCTGCTACTGGACAATCTCCTTTCTTTGCCAATTACGGCTTTCATCCATCGTTCCTGCCCAGTGAAATCCCGGAATGTTCTGTTCCAGCCGTTTCAGAAACAGTGACCTTCTTTGAAACTAATAACAAGCTGCTTCAAGAAGCGATAACAAAAGCGCAGGAATACAGTAAAAGAGCCTTTGACAGGAAGAGACGGGGGGAGTTGGTCTTGGAACCTGGCAATCTGGTATGGCTGTCCACTACAAATTTAAAACTGGCTTGCCCATCAAAGAAACTAGGACCTAAGTTTTTGGGACCATTCCCAGTGAAAAGAAAAATCAATGATGTTGCCTATGAGCTAGAGCTGCCTGGCTCCTTCAGAATTCATCCGGTCTTCCACGTAACCTTACTAAAGCCTGCAATTCCTGACCCTTTTCCTGAGAGGAGTCCGGGCCCACCCGAACCGATGATGGTTGATGGGGAAGAGGAGTATGAAGTTGAGGCAATTCTAGATTGCAGAAGAAGAAACCAGACCCAGTACCTGATCAAGTGGAAGGGTTATGGTCCAGAGGAAAATTCCTGGGAACCAGAAGATAACATTCATGCCAAGAGACTTATCCAAGCATTCAATCATTCCCATCCAGAGAAATTGGCCCAATTGGGCATCCGGAGGCTGCCCATTGGGGGGGCATTGTCAGGAAAGGCTGGCTAGAGGAAGGAATGTTCCCAGCAGATTAACTCCTGCTTCCCGAACTTGTGTCAAGGAAGCTGCGTTGGCGTGTGCTAACGTAGGTTAGCGCATGCGCATCGGCGCATCAGCGTGCACGGTGCACCATGTGATCCATGAAGTGCCTATTTAAACCGGATCAGTGCACAGACCTGGTGCTGCCTTGTCTACAGCGTTCCCGTGAGACTCCTGTTTCCTGCAACCTGCATCTGATTCCTGTTACTTACCCGGCCTGCTCTGACTACTCCTGCTCTCTGCCTGAATCGACCCCGGCCTGAACCTAGACTATTCTCCAGCCTCTGAACCTGTGCCTCATCTGACTGTCCTGTGTATGACCCGGCTTGCCTGACCCTGTTCCTGCCTCTGCCTTCCAGTCTGTGGAGTTCTGGTACTGTTGACCTGCATCTCCTGCATTCTGTCATCCACTGTCATCTGGCACGCCATTCAACTGGAAGCCCAGCAGATAGCACGACTACCGGCCTTCGTGCGACTCTGCACTCCTGCGCCACCTGTTTGCTCTATCAGGGGCCCCCGAGTCAGAGGAGTAAGAGAAGCCTCCCTCTGCTAATCAGGCTCATCCCACCAGGTACGTAACAGTGCCCTTCTGGGAGAAAGGCTCTTAGCCTCAGACAAGAATGTGAGATTTTTATGGTCAGTAAGAATGAGCACCGGCACAGTGGTACCTTCGAGGAGATGTCGCCATTCTTTCAGGGCTAAAATTATTTCCAAAAGCTCCCTGTCACCAATCTCGTAATTGTACTCCGCAGGTGACAATTTCTTGGAAAAGTAGCCACACGGATGCATAGCGCTGTCAGAGCTAGGATGTTGAGACAGAAGAGTGCCAACTCCAGTCTTGGAAGCATCTACCTCAAGGATAAAAGGCAACGTAGGATCAGGATGTGCCAACACAGGAGCAGAAACAAAGGTAGTTTTAAGACTCTCAAAAGCCTTAATGGAGACCAAGTCTGTGGGTTACCGTCCTTTCTGGTCATATCAGTCAGGGGCTTTACCAGAGACGAGAAGTTACGAATAAACTTCCGATAATAGTTGGCAAAGCCAAGAAAACGCTGCAGAGGATGTAAACCCATGGGTTGAGGCCACTGTAGGACAGCAGAAAGTTTCTCTGGGTTCATCGAAAAACCAGCCGTAGAAATGACATAACCCAGGAATTTGACCTGTTCCCGATGGAATTCACACTTCTCCAGCTTACAATAGAGATTGTTCTCTCTTAGTTTTTGTAGCACTCGACAGACATCTGTGTGGTGGCTCTCCAGGGACTTGGAAAATATGAGGATATCATCGAGATAGACCACCACACATAATTGCAACAAATCTCGGAGGACATCATTAATAAACTCCTGGAAAACTGCCAGAGTATTACAGAGGCCAAAAGGCATTACGAGGTACTCATAATGACCTGTTCTGGTATTAAACGCAGTTTTCCACTTGTCGCCCTGCTTAATCCTGACGAGATTGTATGCCCCTTTCAAATCAAGCTTTGTGAAGACCGTTGCTCCCTTGAGGCGGTCAAATAACTCCGTCATCACCTTTGAGAACGACTGACGTCGAAACGCGTCAAATGATTGGCCACTGCTCACGTCTGCGTCACTTCTGGGTTCGGAGACCGAGGGCAGGAACGCACGCCAGTTCCTGATAACCACTACCCCGGCACCGCTACCTAGGACTGTGACCTACTTTCTGCTTGTTTTTGTTTTTATGATTTGGATCATTTGTGGTATCGCATGCCGACCGCATGAGACCTGTCTATGCTTTACTAAAAAGCTTTTTTTTTTCTTTTTTTAATTACTGAATAAATTCACTGATTTACACTATGGGAGCCTACTTCTGATCTTTTTCCAAAAAACCTCTGCGTAACTGGTGAGGAGACCAGCGGGAGGAGAGAAACATCCGTCAGCGCAGCGGGATCACAGCGGGAGGACAGCGAGGTGTACAGCCAGGAGACAACCAGACAACAGCCCGAAGATACCCCCTAAGACACTCAATACCCCTGTAGGGGTGCAACCATCTGGTGAGTGCAACCACACTCGGGGGGGGGGTGAGCACCACTGTCACCCTGTAACTCTGTGCTTTTGATGAATAGGAGTCTCACCAAGTCACCAATGATTATTGTAGTTGCGTTTTGAACTGCATTTTGCACTATGCACTTTTGAACCAGGAGTGGATCAAGTGGTGATAGCATTGTGGTGATCACACTTGTCCTTGTGGGGTTATATGTGGATCCCGGTCCATCCTGTTGCTTATTGGTGATCAGTATTACAGTGCAAAATATCACTGACCACAGCTGCAAACTTATCTTCTAGGACTGCCTACTGGATCAAATTATGTTAATGTCATATTAATCTGCTGATCCTTTACAATTTACTGTCCACTTATCGCAGTTGTGTACTTATCTTCCAGGCTGCTGGATTATATTATGCTAACGTCATTTTAACCTGTTGACTGTTTATAATTTATTGTTCACGTTTACAATTTCTGTCTGCTATTACAATCAATTTAGCTTTTGCACTAGCACCCTATTGAACTGATATATATAACAGGATACTCTCTACTTGTATTTGTCCATATTAGTATCAATTGAGTTTTATACTCTAATTGTACACACTTTCACATAAATTTCTAACTCACAGGAGACCAAGGAATAAATGTCACTTTAGGCCGTCAAGTTATTTGAAGTAACACTGGTTATTGTATTTTGGTTCACTTTATTATTGGTATTCCTGTTTACCTTGGTCACTGGGTTTTTAGACTTATGGTCACAGTCTATGTTATACACTTCTATTTTCACATAGGAACCATCCCCTCACTCAGCCACACACCACTGGGGCATCATACCAGTCATAACAAGGCAGCGCCGCCACCCCTATCAATTACTCTCTAGGATCAGGATGTGCCAACACAGGAGCAGAAACAAAGGTAGTTTTAAGACTCTCAAAAGCCTTAATGGACTCTGGAGACCAAGTCTGTGGGTTACCGTCCTTTCTGGTCATATCAGTCAGGGGCTTTACCAGAGATGAGAAGTTACGAATAAACTTCCGATAATAGTTGGCAAAGCCAAGAAAATGCTGCAGAGGACGTAAACCCACGGTTTAAGGCCACTGTAGGACAGCAGAAAGTTTCTCTGGGTCCATCCCAGGAATTTGACCTGTTCCCGATGGAATTCACACTTCTCCAGCTTACAATAGAGATTGTTCTCTCTTAGTTTTTGTAGCACTCGACAGACATCTGTGTGGTGGCTCTCCAGGGACTTGGAAAATATGAGGATATCATTTAGATAGACCACCACACATGATTGCAACAAATCTCAGAGGACATTTTTAATAAACTCCTGGAAAACTGCCAGAGCATTACAGAGGCCAAAAGGCATTACGAGGTACTCATAATGACCTGTTCTGGTATTAAACACAGTTTTCCACTCGTCGCCCTGCTTAATCCTGACAAGATTGTATGCCCCTTTCAAATCAAGCTTCGTAAAGACCGTTGCTCCCTTGAGGCGGTCAAATAACTCCGTAATCAACGGGATCGGATAGGCATTCTTAATGGTGAAACGATGGAGATCCTTATAATCGATACATGGTCTCAGTTCACCACTCTTCTTCTTTACAAAAAAGAAACCAGCACCGGCAGGAGATGAGGATTTGCATATGAAACCTCGAGAAAGTGCGTCTGCAACATACTCCTCCATGGCTTTATCCTCCAAGACCGAAAAAGGGTAAACCCGGCCATGAGGGGGTATGGCACCAGGTTGAAGGTCAATTGCACAATCATACGACCGGTGTGGAGGCAACGTACCGGCTTGACCCTTGTCAAAGACATGGCTAAAATCACGATACTCCTCTGGCAGGGAGGAGAGTGAAGAGATGCTCAGAGCCTTGGCTACCTTCTGGAAGCATCTCTAACTGCACTGTGGTGACCAGGACAGAACCTCAGCACGGAGCCAATCAAAAGACTGTAACCAAGGATAACCAATAACCAGCGGAAACTTAGGTGAGGAAATAACTTGGAAGTGGATTATCTCATTGGGGAAGAGCCCCTACGGCCATGGACAACGGAACAGTCTAATGAGTCACATGGGCAGGCTGTAGAGGTCTCTCGTCAAGAGTGGAGTGTCACGCAGCTGCAGCGGAATCGAGTGCTTAGACACAAAGGCAGCATCAATGAACGGGCCACCTAGGGTCTGTCCATGACAGGACCTCAAGGTTCGGGCGTTCCCAGGGCGGGTAGGACAAGACTTCAAAAAGTGAACGGCCTGGCCACAATAAAGGCACAATTTCTCCCTCCTAGGGGCTCTCTCATCCACAGAGAGACGCGTGAAGCCCACGTGCATGGGTTCATCTTCACAGACCGACTCGGTACCAGGAGGCATGGGAGGTAAGGGAGGCAAGGGTGGGACTGCAAAGCTCGGAGACAAACGTACAGGAGGCTTCCACAAGTGCTCCTTAAGGGAGAGTCTCTCTCTGAGTCTGGAGTCAATGAGGATGGCAAATGTGATCAACCTCTCCAGCTCGGTGGGTATATCTCGGGCTGCTATCTCATCTTTGATGTTATCTGAGAGACCATGAGAAAACACAGCCAGGAGGGCCTCATTGTTCCACGCAACCTCTGCTGCCAGAGTACGGAATTCAATGGCGTAATTGGCAACAGTTCTCGTACTCTGTTTGATGGACATGAGGCACTTGGCAGCAGAAGCGGAGCGTGCGGGAACGTCACATACCCTTTTGAAGGAAGCCACAAATTCTGGATAACTCTGGACCACAGGTTTTTGCGTCTCCTATAGAGGGTTTGCCCAGGCCAAGGCTCTCTCAGAAAGCAAAGATATCACGAAACCTACTTTGTTCTGTAAGTGGGAAACGCCTGGGGCAGCATCTCAAAATATATCTCAACCTGGTTGAGAAAACCTCTGCATTGGACTGGATCGCCCCCAAATCGCTGGGGAAGTGGAAATACTCGAGGCGGGTGCCTGCTCAGAGGCTGGAGCAGCAGCAGGGTCTGCCTGCACAGGGACTACCGGAGCAGCCACAGTAGGAGACTCTAGATGAGCCGTGCGACTTAGGAGCGTCCTTATCGCTGTGGCAACCTGATCCATGCGGTGATCCAGGTCATCCAATCTGGAAAAAATATTAAACAAGTGGATTGGCTGCACCTTCTGAAGTTATGGCCTTCGCCTACTGTCAGGAACCATGAATCAGACTGAGACAAAAGTACAGTTAAATCACACTTGTTTAATAATAAAAATAAAAAGGCAAACAGAGTAAGCGTAGTAAAACAAGCCAGGGTTCAGTAACCGGAGCCAAGCCAATGTCCAAGAGCCAGGGATAAAGGTAGAGTCCAGCAAGCAGGATCTATAGCCAGAGGGAACGTAGTCAAGCAGGTCTTCAACTGGAACGCAGGAGAAAGTCTGTAGTGATGTTAACACAGGCGAAGGCGAAGAGCAAATGAACTGGAAGTCCTTAAGTAGGCAGCTGACGAGCGGATCATCAACAGGTGGATCACTGGAGAGATGGAAGCTGGCAATTAGCTGACAGCTGAGCTACCAGCACAGAGAAGGGAAGGGCTGAACGCATCCCTGACAAAAAGTTCCATACGCTGGATGTGAAGAGATGCCTAATGTATTATCTGGAATTGACCAAACTATTTAGGAAGTAAAATTCCCTTTTTGTGCTGTTCTCAGGGGCACGTAAGGGACAGCGTGCTTCCAAGAGTTCAATAGGAAGATGGCTCAGAACAGCCATTGAGGAAGCCTACAAAGTCTCAGAGCAGATACTGCCAGAGGGTATCCGAGCCCACTCAACGAGGGCAGTGGCGACATCTTGGGCTGAGAGGGCTGGCGCTTCTCCTGACCAAATTTGTAAAGCTGCAACGTGGACAAGTTTCACTACATTCATCCGGCATTATCGAGTAGATCCACTGTCAGCCTCAGAGCAGGCCTTCGGCCGGAAGGTCCTAGAGGCGGTGATCCCACCCTAGAGTAAGTTTCTCGCTTAAACTCTTCAGGTGCTGTCCTGAAAGACGCTTTGAGAAAACGTTAGTTAGACTTATCGGTGAAGGTATTTCTAGAAGTCTTTCAGGACAGCAGCTATTACCCTTCCTAGTGGTTTCCAATATGATTTGCGCTGTTATATTATATGTGTATATATTGTTGTTTTGTTTTAAAATTCAGTTTTTCAGCATGGCTGGAGGTTTCTCGTTTACGACTGAGGCCATGGTGAAAGGGGGCGACCTTAAAAGGAATTATTTGCAGTGTTTCCTGGGAAGTTGGGTGGAGCTACACTCTCTCCAGGTACTGTCCTGAAAGACTGCTAGAAATACTGTCACCGGTAAGTCTAACTAAGGTTTTTCCATCCAGAAAAACAATTCTGGAGCCCCTTGCATATGTGAGACCCCTGTTATTATAGTAGCAGGGCAACAGATCAGTCCAAACGGTAGGCAGAAGCATATTCGGTAAAACAGGCTCAGTTCATGCGGAAGGCAGAAACATGGTGGGTAAACAATTCAGATGGTAGGCAAAGGCATAGTTAACTGCTTCAAGACCAGACCTTTTTCTGACACTTTTTGCTTACAAGTTAAAATCAGTATTTTTTGCTAGAAAATTACTTGGAACCCCCAAACATTATATATTTTTTTTTTTTAGCAGAGACCCTAGAGAATAAAATGGCAGTCATTGCAATATTTTATGTCACACTGTATTTGTGCAGCTGTCTTTCAAATGAAAAAATTTTTTTCTGAAGAAATGCACTTTCATGAATTTAAAAAAAACAAAACAGTAAAGTTAGCTCATTTTATTTGTATAATGTGAAAGATGATGTTGCTTGGATACTTTTTTTTTTTTATATTTATTTTTTATTGGAAAATTATTCAACATGTATAACACACACCCACAGTGGAGTAATAAAAAAAACTTAATACAAAAAATAAGTAACTTTACATATTTCCTTACTTTCCCTTTTTACCCCTTCCCCATATCCCCCCTCCCTTCTCTCTTACCCCCCCCCCCTGTTCCCTACCCTCTTCTCCCCCGACCCTCCCCGATCTGTCCTCTTCCTTTCTTACTTTACTTTATTCCTTGTCTTTTTCTGTCATTCCCTGAACATATTTATCTGTCAGTTTAAAAATTCTCCATTTTCCCCATATTGTTCTATAGTTTTCCCCCTTTCCCTGCTCTCCCTGGCTCAGATATTCCATCTCAGCGATATACTCTACCCGCTGTATCCATTCTTTTATGGTCGGTTTTTTTGTTGATATCCAATTTTTAGGGATTAGCCCCTTTGCCGCGTTAAGCAGTGCTGGGACTGATGTTTTCCGATATTGCTTTTTTGTTTTCTTTGTGCCGTGAAATAGGCATATCCAGGCATTTTGTAAAATGTTTTCCTCCGTTACTGCTTCAATATAGTCCAGGATCTCAGCCCAGTACTCTATTATTGGGCATTTCCACCACATATGCATCGTTGTTCCTAGTTGCTTACAGCCCCTCCCACATAATGGGGAGTTGTTAGGATGAATTTTATTCATTCTCTCTGGCGTAAGGTGCCAGCGTACCATGCTCTTAAAATTTGCTTCTATTGTGGTTATGTCCGATGCATAGCTGTACACTGTCTCAATCATTTGCTTCTCCTCTATTTCTCTACCCAGGTCCTGCCCCCATTTTTCTATAAAGGGTAACGGTCCTTCTGTTTCTAATTCTGTTAATATTTTATACACCTGTGATATGCCATGTCTCAGGGGCTTTCCTTTGCTACATATCTTTTCCATTGGGGTTAGTGCTTTTTTTTTTTTTAATTGGTTGTGGGATAGTGCTCACTAAATGCTTTAATTGAAAATATTCCCAGTCACTGAGCTGATTCCACCTGTGCCTCATGATTAAATCTTGTCTTGTTCTTATTTTACCTAATGTGGTTATATCCTTTAATTGTGCGGTTCTCAATAGTTTTCCTAGTCGTGTCCCGTTTCCTGGAATAAAAAACGCTGTACCTGCTAACGGAATTAGTGGAGAATTATATTTCCATTTCTCGTGTCGGTGCAATGTGTCCCAAATTTTAAATACCTTCCTTGTTAGATTATGTGTATCTGAACCCAGTGCTCTAAATTTCGGTGAAACCCATATGCTATTTTGTAAGTGTGTCGTGCTTAGTACATCTTCTATTTGTGCCCATTTCTTTTTTGTGTATGGATTTGCCCATTCTGCTAATCTGGCTAAAATTATCGCCTTATGATATATTTTTATGTCCGGTAAATCCATGCCCCCATTTTTTTTCCCCCGGGTTAGTAGTGTATATTTTATTCTGGCCTTTTTGCCCTGCCATATATATTTCAAAATCATTGTGTTAATCGCTTTAAAGAATGGTTGGGGTATATTTATTGGAAGCATCTGTAGCCTATATGTCACTTTTGGGAGGATCATAATTTTTAATGTTGATCCTTCCTGTCCATCCAATAGGTCTCTTAGCCCAGGTTCACACTGGGCTGCGGGAGTGAAGCCGTGCGAGTTCAGCTGAACTCGCACAATTTCACTCTCGCTGTCAGTCCCGATTTCTGCCGCGATTACAAAGACATTTGTGCAGGTTTCTGCACAGATGTCAATTTAAATCGTGGCCCGAAATCGCAAAAAGTAGTACAGAAACTACTTTTTGAAATCGGTGCAGCGCCGCAGATGCGGAGTCGCACCGATTAGGACGGTGCCATTGCCGGCATTTTGCGGCAAATATCGCCAATTTGACATGCGATTTGACATGCCAAATCACATGTCAAAACGCACCAGTGTGAACCAGGGCTTTAGAGATTTTTTAATTCTACTTTAATTTAATAGGGGAATAAAATTGGAAGGATACAGTTCTTCTAATGTTGTTGTTATTTTGATTCCTAGATATGTTAATGTTTTTGTCTCCTAAGTGAACGGGAATTCTTTCTGTAGTAATCTTTCTTCCTTTTTATCTATTCCTAGGTTCAAGATTACAGTCTTTATTGGATTAATCTTGAAATTTGAGAGGTCCCCATATTTTTTTATTTCCTTTAGTACATTGGCCAGAGACAACCTTGGTTTCGTTAGATATAGGAGTATGTCATCAGCGTATGCCGCCACTTTATGTTCCTCTTTGCCTATTCTCACCCCCCCCCCATATCTCGATTATTCTGTATATTTTGTAGCAATGGTTCCAACGCCAACACATACAGGAGGGGTGAGAGCGGGCACCCCTGTCTCGTTCCGTTATGCATCTCAAACACCGACGACACACTCCCATTTACCTTTACCCTAGCTGTCGGGTGGGTGTATACATTTTTAACCTATTTCATGTACTTTGGTCCCACACCAACATACCGGAGTGTGTCCATCATAAACCCCCAGTCGACTCGGTCAAATGCTTTTTCAGCATCTATCGACATGAGTACGACTGGGGGTTTCTTCTCCTTCCTTTTCTGAATTAGTAATAGGGTTCTTATGCTGTTATCTCTACCTTCTCTCCCTGCCACAAAGCCCGCCTGATCTGCATTGATTAAATCCGGCATTAAGGTTTTTAATCTCGTTGCCAATACTTTTGTATATAACTTAGTATCTGAATTCAATAATGCTATGGGCCGATAGTTAGAGCATATTGTTCAGTCCTTTCCTGCTTTGGGTATAATAGTAATATTGGCAAGTAGGGATGAGCCGAACACCCCCCGGTTCGGTTTGCACCAGAACCCGCGAACGGACCGAAAGTTTGCACGAACGTTAGAACACTATTAAATACAATGGATGTGAACGTTCAAAATCTAAAGTGCTAATTATAACGACTAATATGCATGTTATTGTCCTAAAAAGTGTTTGGGGACCCGTGTTCTGCCCCAGGGGACATGTATCAATGCAAAACGAAGTTTTAAAAACGTCCGTTTTTCGGGAGCAGTCATTTTAATGATGCATAAAGTGAAAAAAAAAAAATATTTCTTTAAATATCGTACCTGGGGGGTGTCTATAGTATGCCTGTGAAGTGGCACGTGTTTCCCGTGTTTAGAACTGTCCCTGCACAAAATGAAATTTCTAAAGGAAAAAAAGCCATTTAAAACTGCTTGCGGCTTTAATGTCATGTCTGGTCCCGGTAATATGGATGAAAATCTTAGAGAAAAATGGCATGGCTACCCCATCACCCCTCCCTCCCACCCGAGCCCATTACCAGCCCCTTTGGGTCTTGTATGGATATTAAGGGGATCCCCGCACACAAAATAAAAAAGGCCCTATATACTCTGAACAGCAGTATACAGGCGGTGCAAACAAGACAGGGACTGTAGGTTTGTTCTTAAGTAGAATCTGTTTGTAATTTTGAACAGGTACATTGTTTAAGTGTAGCTCCAGCCAAAAAATCTATTTTTAAGCTTTTTGGAAAACATAGGGAAGGGTTATCACCCCTGTAACATTTGTTTTGCTGTCTGTGCCCCTGTTCAGAACATTTCACCTCACTTGCTGTCCCAATGACAACTGTTTTTGAAAAGTGTGGTTTTTATTGAAACAAGGATTGGTGATAAAGCATCAGTAGAGAGGAGACACCTTTTTCCCATATTAACTCTTACAGGAGAGAATTTCCCTTCCTAGGGGTAGATTTCCTCTCACTTCCTGTTGTCTCCTTCCGTTTGCAAGTAGGAGTCGTTTGTAAGTTGGATGTTTGAAAGTAGGGGCCTGCCGTATATACTCTGCAGAAAGTTGCCCCTTAGGTGTCGGTGTTGCCACAACACTGTAAGCCCTCACAGTTACTCTTGGTGGGCGCTGGAACGCCCTGCTGTGAACTATTATATCAGGAATTGTATTTACATGCCATTGTTGAACAGTGGTAGGAAAAATTGGGCCTTTGGTGGTGGTGCTGGTGCCACAACACTGTAAGCCCTCACAGTTACTCTTGGTGGGTGCAGGAATGGGCCCTGCTGTGAATTATTAGATCAAGAATTGTAATTGCATGCCCCTGTTGAACAGGGGCTGAAAAATTGGGCCTTTGGTGGTGGTGGTGTTGCCACAACACTGTAAGCCCTCACAGTTACTCTTGGTGGGTGCTTGAATGGGCCCTGCTGTGAATTATTAGATCAATAATTGTAATTACATGCCCCTGTAGAACAGCAATAAAACCAGATGAAATGAAAACCAGCAATAACGGGTAGCTTCAGGTGTATAATGTGCAGGAGGCACACTACGCCCGCTGTAAGTGCTGCAGATGCCTGCCTGTGTTACTCAACAAGAAATCACAGAAATAAGGGCTAGCTTCAGGTGTATATTTTGCAGGAAGCACACTACGACTGCTATAAGTGCTGCAGATGCCTGTTATGCCGCGTACACACGATCGTGATTCACGGCGGTGAAAACACCGCCGTGAATCACGATAGGAAAAATGAGGGAACGGCTTGTTCCCCCACACACGGCCGTTTTTCCCGTAATTTTTTTTCTTGGCGAGAAAAACGACCGTGTGTAGGCTCCACGGCAGTGTTTCCCTATGGGAAAACTGCAGCGGAAAAAAATGACGGGAATCACGACGAGAAAAATTAGAGCATGTTCTCATTTTTCTCGTCGTGATTAATGCCGTTTTTCCCGTCAGGAAAAATGACAAAAAGCCCACTGACGATCGTTTTTCTCGTCCAAAGAAAAAATTTGAATTTTTCCCCTACAGGAAAAATGATCGCGTGTACGCGCCATTAGTGTAACACTCCAGGAAAACACAGCAATAATGGCTAGCTTCAGGTGTATACTGTGCAGGAGGCTTAGCAAAAATATCACTGACACTGTCCCTGCCTATCCTTCTCTCTCCCTACACACAAGGTTTAGCAGAATATCACTGACACTGTCCCTACCTATCCTTCTCTCTCCCTACACACAAGGTTTAGCAGAATATCACTGACACTGTCCCTACCTATCCTTCTCTCTCCCTGCACACAAGGTTTAGCAGAATATCACACTGACACTGTCCCTACCTTTCCTTCTCTCTCCCTACACACAATTTCACTAACACTGTCCCTGCCTATGTATGTCTTTCCCTGCAGCCAACACACTACACAAGGCCGCCGCGCTGGCGGCCTTTTATAGTGTGGGGCGTGTACTAAACCCCCCGAGCTATAATTGGCCACAGGCATCCTGCCTGTGGCCAATTATGGCTCTCCTCGCTGCCGGCGCCGTGATTGGCCAAGCATGCGGGGTCACAGTGCATGCTTGGCCAATCACAGCGCTGGAATTTTTTTGGGCCGTTCGCGTCACTCGAATTTGGCGCGAACGACTCAAAACGTTCGATCTTCGTCGAACGATCGAACACACGATGTTCGAGTCGAACGTATGTTCGACTCCAACGTGGAGCTCATCCCTTTTGGCAAGGAGAGATTATTTTCTTATTTCTAGGTCTCCCCCATTCTATTAAAATAGCTACACAATTCTGACTTTCTAACTGATCTTTAAATTACTTATAGTATTTGATCTGAAACCCATCAGGTCCTGGACTTTTCCCCCCTGTTGTTTCTTGGAGAGCTTTATTTATTTCATCTTGTGTGATTGGCTCTTCTAAGAGCTCTGCGCTTTCCGATATTATTTTTGGTAGGTTAGTTTGCTCTAGGTATTCCTGTATTCTTAATTTCCTGCTTTCCCCTTCCTGTCGTGTCTCTTTTACTCTAATATCATACAATGCACTATAGTATGTCTTAAACGCTTCTGCAATTTCAGATGTTTTGAATTTCATCTCTCCTCTCTGGTTCTTTATTTTGTCTATATAGTTTAGGTTTTTTTTCTCCTTTACTACTCTTGTGAGGTACTTCCCGGGCTTGTTCCCCCATTTATACCTTTCCTTTGCTACGTTTTTAAATACTTTTCTGGTTTCCTGTTCCATCAGGTCTCTAAGTTGACCCCTCTTAATTATTATTTTTTTATGTATTTCCCTATCTTGTTGTTCTTTATCTTTTCGTTCCAGGTCTTGTAATTCCTTTAGCAGATTTTTCCTCTTTTGATCCATTTCCTTCTTTTTCCCCACCCCTATGGAGATCAATTTACCCTTTATACACGCCTTATTGGCTTCCCATATTGTTGCCACACTAACTTCTGGTGTATTATTTATTTAGAAATATTCTCAGATTTCCCTTTCTTTTATCTCACCTACTTCTTTATTATCTAAGAGGTCTTCGTTTAGACTCCATGTACCCATTCTTTGTTCTATATTATTGAATCTTATTTTTACCGTAACTGTGGCGTGGTCTGAGATTGATTTTACACCTATCGAGGTATCTACTACATATTCCAGGAGCCCATGGTCTACCAGCATGTAATCCAATCTCGAGTACGTATCGTGCACCGATGAATAATACGTGTAATATTTTTTACTTGGATGTGTCACTCTCCAAGGGTCTACTAATTGATGATTATGTATTTTTTTTTGACCAATTTTAATTGTTTGCTGTCTCGTATCGGTGCACCAGACATATTGTCTAGCCTGTGATCCATTGAGAAATTGAAGTCTCTGGCGAGAATTACATAGCCTTGTTTAAAACCCCTTAAGATATTTAAGATTCCATTCAAGTATTTTTTGGGGTGATTGTTTGGACAGTACACGTTTGCTAGTGTATATTTTTTCCCCTGAAGATTCCCTTTTAGGAACAAGTATCGGCCCTCTGGTACGACTCTTCTGTCTTCTACTGTAAAGTTTATATTCTTCCCAATCCCTATAGCTACTCCTTTTGCTCTTTTATTTGGGGAGTCTCCATAGTACCAGGTAGGAATCGCAGGCGAATAAATTTTTGTATTCGAGTCTAGTGCTAAATGTGTCTCCTGAAGGAATACGATTTCTGCGGAATACCTTTCAAGCTTCCTTAATGTCATATGCCTTTTTTCTGGAGAATTCAACCCTCTTACATTGTATGTAATAAAATTCACGTCAGTCATATGTATTTCCTTTTATTTCCTTTTATTTCGCTCTCCCCTTCTATTCCTCTTCCTTCTCCTTTTCTAGGATAGACAGATCCTCTTTCCTTCCTCCCTACCAACTCCCCCCCCTCCCCACAGCAGTTGTAACGGTTCCCCTTTTTTTTATAATGCTTGCTACTTGCATATGGGTCTATTCAACACAAATTCAGGCAGATGTGTACAGGCAATAGTAGTAATAATGGAAAATAGTGGCTGATTATCTGTTTCTATTGCTCACTGCTCATTGCTATCGTACAGTCTCCTTCAGCCATTTTTTTTAGGAGAGAAAAGGCAATCAAGGCAGTCAATATTGTTCAGTTTCAAAATGCTTTCTAGGAGTATAGCACTTTCTCAGAAATCCACATTTTCTCAAAAATCCCTATACAAGGGTTACTCACATGTCTTCAGTTCTTTCTCTGTACTAACCGCTTCCTCGTTTGGTGCAGCAGGGGGCATTCATGCTAAAAGGTGGAGTGCGAGTGGAGTTTTTAGAATCCAAGCGAGCATGCCAGGGGTGGTGGTCCCATACTGTAGTAAGGTCGGGTCTACGACTCAGCCCCAGTCTCTTGCTCACTCCCTCTGCTGCCCGCCGTTGTCTCCAGCTTCCCCGCAGCTTTTTCCGGGTCTCATGTGGAATCACCGCTCTGTCTGGCTCAGCCTCCTGCAGGTTTACAGGCTCTCTCACCGCCGTTTTGCCTGCTGGCTGTGTCCCCGCAGAGCGGGCTGCTAGGTAGTTCTGTTTAGCTGACTGCTCCAGATCGTGCGGGGAGGATAAGCATGCTTCGGAGCGGGGGGGGGATAGACGTGCTGCGGGGCGGGGCGCTCTAGGCTCTGCTATTAGTTTTCCTGGAGAGGGATCTGGAGACCCGGCGTCTCATCTACATGCTCCAGCAAGCTGTCGGCGCCATTGCTAGGCTCCTCCCTTCTCGGCTCTGTTGCGTAGATACTTAACGTCATGCTTTAAAATTGCGCACACTAGTGGATTGGCAACAAATTACAGTTACCAATTTAGAGTTACAGAGGAGGTCTAGTGCTAGAATTATTGCTCTCACTCTAACGGTCGCGGCAATACCTCACATGGGGTTTAAACACTGTTTACATTTGCGGCCATGACTTGCGTATGTGTTTGCTTCTGTGCACGAGAACGGAGTGATGGGGCACTTTTAAATGTATATATTTTTTAATTTTTAAACATTTTTATTGAACTGTATATACATACAAGATATTTATACATGGTACAAGGGCAATACATTGTCAATCGTAAATAAAAAGTGTACATAAAAACAATTACAAACATATTCCAGGGTGAACATTGGAGTGCAAACAGCCTATCAAATTGTGTGCAGTCCATCGGCTCAAGCATGACACATATGACATCATCAATTATTCCAGAGTTCATCAAGCAAGGGTTGCCATATTATTCAACCATTGATCCCATACTTTGTTATATTTAGAAGGGCAACACTTATTAAGGTACAACATTTTTTTTATAGGGAAGGTTACAATTGATTTCAGATTTCCATTCTTCAAATGTAGGGGGCAACAGCCTCATCCATTTCCTGGCAATAACCTTCCTAGCCAAGAATAATGTTTTGTGCAGGTAGGGATGAGCTTCGAGTTCGAGTCGAACTCATGTTCGACTCGAACATTGCCTGTTCGCCCGTTCGCCAAACAGCGAACAAATTGGGGTGTTCGCGGTAAATTCGAAAAATCTATGGGAGAAATCTAAAGTGCTAATTATAAAGGCTTATATGCAAGTTATTGTCCTAAAAAGGGTTTGGGGACCTGGGTCCTGCCCCAGGGGACATGTATCAATGCAAAAAGAAGTTTTAAAAACGGCCGTTTTTTCGGGAGCAGTGATTCTAATAATGCTTAAAATGAAAAAATAAAAGTGAAATATTCCTTTAAATTTCGTACCTGGGGGGTGTGTATGATATGCATGTGAAGTGGCGCATGTTTCCCGTGCTTAGAACTATCCCTGCAAAAAATGTCATTTTTGAAAGAAAAAAAGTCTTTTAAAACTGACTCGCGGCTATTAATGAATTGTCGGCTCCCGGCAATACATACAAAAGTCATTGATAAAAAAAAAAAAAAAAAGCGTGGGGGTTCCCCAGAATTCAATTACCAGGCCCTTCAGGTCTGGAATGGATATTAAGGGGAACCCCGCCGCAAATTTAAAAAAAATTTGACATGGGGTTCCCCCAAATATCCATTCCAGGCCCTTCAGATCTGGCATGGATTTTAAGGGGAACTCCACCCCAAATTTAAAAAAAATGGCGTGGAGTCCCCCTAAAAATCCATACCAGACCCCTTATCCGAGCACGCAACCTGGCCAGCCGCAGGGGAAAAGGGGGGGATGAGAGAGCGGCCCCCCTCCCTCCTGAACCGTACCAAGCCACATGCCCTCAACATGGGGAGGATGTCCCCATGTTGATGGGGACAAGGGCCTCATCCCCACAACCCTTGCCCGGTGGTTGTGGGGGTCTGCGGGCGGGGGGCTTATCGGAATCTGGAAGACCCCTTTAACAAAGGGGACCCCCAGATCCCGGCCCCCCCTATGTGAATTGGTAAGGGGTACATTGTACCCCTACCATTTCACGAAGAAAGCGTAAAAAAATGTTTTAAAAAAAAACACACAAACACCTTGAAAAGTCCTTTATTTAAAATAATAATAAAAAAAAAAAAAACATTCCAGCGCTGAAATCCAGTGTCCCGCGGTGATCCCGATGTCCAGCGCTGTCCTTCATTGGTTGTGCCTGAGCGGACCTGATGGGGAACTCCCTCTCAGTATTTTAAATGTATAGACCCGCCCCTTCTAAAGTTCCCCATCAGGTCCGCTCCCTCGGTATGTCGGACCCGCCTACGTCATTGGCTTGAGCGGGGAACTTCCTTCACTGTGTAATTTAAATTTACATAGTGAAGGAAGTTCCCCGCTCAAGCCAATGACGTAGGCGGGTCCGACATACCGAGGGGGCGGACCTGATGGGGAACTGCTCTCACTTTGGCAATACATGTATAGACCCGCCCCTTCTCATGTTCCGCATCTGGTCCGCTGAGCGGACCTGATGGGGAACTTTAGAAGGGGCGGGTCTATACATTTAAAATACTGAGAGGGAGTTCCCCATCAGGTCCGCTCAGGCACAACCAATAAAGGACAGCGCTGGACATCGGGATCACCGTGGGACACTGGATTTCACCGCTGGAATGTTTTTTTGTTTTTTTTTTAAATAAAGGACTTTTTCAAGGTGTTTGTGTGTTTTTTTAAACATTTTTTTACGCTTTCTTCGTGAAATGGTAGGGGTACAATGTACCCCTTACCAATTCACATAGGGGGGGCCGGGATCTGGGGGTCCCCTTTGTTAAAGGGGTCTTACAGATTCCGATAAGCCCCCCGCCCGCAGACCCCCACAACCACCGGGCAAGGGTTGTGGGGATGAGGCCCTTGTCCCCATCAACATGGGGACATCCTCCCCATGTTGAGGGCATGTGGCCTGGTACGGTTCAGGAGGGAGGGGGGCCGCTCTCTCGTCCCCCCTTTTCCCCTGCGGCCGGCCAGGTTGCCTGCTCGGATAAGGGGTCTGGTATGGATTTTTAGGGGGACTCCACGCCATTTTTTTTTTAAATTTGGGGTGGAGTTCCCCTTAAAATCCATGCCAGATCTGAAGGGCCTGGAATGGATATGTGGGGGAACCCCACGTCAATTTTTTTTTAAATTTGCGGCAGGGTTCCCCTTAATATCCATTCCAGACCTGAAGGGCCTGGTAATTGAATTCTGGGGAACCCCCACGCTTTTTTTTTTTTTTTTTTTTTATCAATGACTTTTGAATGTATTGCCGGGAGCCGACAATTCATTAATAGCCGCAAGTCAGTTTTAAATGACTTTTTTTCTTTCAAAAATTACATTTTTTGCAGGGACAGTTCTAAGCACGGGAAACATGCGCCACTTCACATGCATATCATACACACCCCCCAGGTACGAATTTTAACCTCCCTGGCGGTATGATTCTTTCTGGAATTATGTACCAAAAGCGGTACAATTATTTTGCATGAAAATTTGGTGTTATGTATTATAGGCCTGCGATTCTTAGTAATTACTTACTTAAACCTAAGCAAACCAGAGTCTAGTAGACATCCCGGGTATGATAAATATGAAACACAAAATTATAAATTATAATATAATAAATAACTATAAATAATTATAAAAAATAGTAATCTAATTATAATAAAAATTATTCAATAATGTAATCAAATCAAAAACACTGAAATTTGCTCAGTTGCAGAATTGTCGCTGTCATTAGATTTAGTGTTTGATGATGAATTTCCCCACAAATCGCTATCGCTCAATTCTGCGAGTGATTCTAATTTATTATCGCTGCTTTCTAGTTGGTCTAAAACCACTTTTGACATAAAGGGACACTTTTTAGTTGCTATGGACAATCTCCAGTTTCCAGGCAGAACGAACGATTTTTGTTATATAAAAGTGCATGCAGGACACTGGACAGACCACTAGGGACCAAGGGGGTGTGTAATTATTACATACAGTACTGTAATCTGTAAGATTACAGTATACTGTATGTATACTATGTGTTTACCTTTTTGAATTTGCCGCCCAGTTCCGCTCCCATGCGCCGCTGCGGCTCGCAGGGAACGGAACTAGGAAGTCAGATGGGGTCGAAAGTGCCGACACTCGCCGGAGATCTCGCTGGCGATCACAGCAGAGGACATCATCGCTGGATCGCCAGGAGAAGGTAGGGAAACTCCGCTGCGAGCTCTGCAATGTCTACCCCGAGCGTGACTCGGGGTTACCGATCCTAGCATAAAAAACCAACCCCGAGTCACGCTCGGGATTACCGCTAGGGAGGTTAAAGGAATATTTCACTTTTATTTTTTCATTTTAAGCATTATTAAAATCACTGCTCCCAACGGCCGTTTTTAAAACTTTTTTTTGCATTGATACATGTCCCCTGGGGCAGGACCCGGGTCCCCAAACACTTTTTAGGACAATAACTTGCATATCAGCCTTTATAATTAACACTTTAGATTTCGAACGTTCGAGTCCATTGTATTTAATAGGGTTCTAAAGTTTACACGAACATTTTGTCTGTTCGCAGGTTCTGGTGCGAACCGAACAGGGGGGTGTTCGGCTCATCCCTGTGTGCAGGAAAGTCTTTGTAAATTTGTCTATGTCAGGTTCTGAGAATATCCCCAATATACAGGGTTTTGGGTTCAGAGTGAGAGGTGATGCCATAGTATCGTGAATAAAGTCAACGATTTGTTTCCAAAAACTCTGAATTTTTGTGCATGCCCAGAGTAAATGAAAAAACGTGCCTGTTTCGCTCATGCACATTGGGCAAGAGTTGGGGTGATTCCTTTTAAATCTGGAGACTCGGAGAGGAGTGAGGTATGCGCGATGCATAATGTACAATTGCGTTAGTCTATCAGATAGTTTGGAGGACACCGCCTTACAGGTGTCCAGGGCCTCACTCCACTCATCGTCCAGATCTCCCACCTCCCTCTCCCAGCGTGGTTTAATATCATATGCCAGTTTCGTTGAGGATGGGGTAATTAGCATAGGGTATAATGAAGATATACGTTTTTGGGGGTCTGTACTCTTAACTATAGCTATAATAGAGTTGGGAGAGGATTGTGGAAGTGCATCTGGAAACTGTGCGGACATGGCATGACGTACCTGAAGGAACCTGTAAAACATAGAGTCTGGGAGTGCAAATTCCTCCTCAAGGGCGTGAAAGGTCTTGATCTCCCCATCTGAGAGAAGGTGGTGTAGATAGTGTATCCCGTGTGTGCTCCAAAGTTCTGAGTCAGGAATCTGGGACAATTCTGGCATGCATTTGTTGTGCCATAGTGGGGTGTAGTCATTGAGTGGGGTGATCCCCAACTTATCAATGGCAATGTCACAGATACGGTGATAATGGTATAAGAGGGTGGTTCTCCCAACCAATTCAGTACCCCGGAGGCCCACCGCTATCTCACTGATCGGGTCTGTTGAGGGCTGGGTAGAGATGTGGCAGCTAAGAGTGGTAAACCTTTCTTTGTCTGTCTTATCTATGTGAAATAATTGGAATAATTGAGAAGCTACATAATATAAATTGAGGTCCGGGAGGGCTGTTCTACCAAAATCAGTGGGATTTTTGACAGAGCACCAAAGTTTTCGAACAGGTAATTGTAGAAAGCCAATAATTTGGGGGTCAGTAGTTTGCAGTATTGTGCATAGAACTTGATGGGTAGACCATCCGAGCCCGGAGCCTTGGATCTAGCAAAACTAGCTATGGCGTGTGTTATCTCATCCGTGGTAAGAGGTGCCTCAAGCAGAGACACCTGTTCCTCAGACAATTGAGGGAGGGTAATGCCCGCTAGAAAATCCTGCATCGGTGTCTCATCCCGAGGCGCCCTAGATGTGTAGATCTCCGTAAAGAAGGTCCTGAACTCAGACGTGACCTCAGGAGGATCTGTGATGCGCCCACCCCCCTGTATGTGTAGGGAGATGACCACTGGTGGGCGATCCTCACTGTGAACCATATACGCTAGTAGTTTGCCTGCTTTATCCCCGTGTTCAAAGAACTTTTGTCCAGAGAAGAAAAGTTTGCGTCTGACTTTCTCATAGTGTAATTAGTAGGGAAAGCCAAAAAGGGTTAAGGCTCCATGCTCTAGGTGGTTTGGTGGCGTGAACTCTAAGGGTAATCCAGTAGGGGCAGTGATCAGATAGTAGTTTGGGACCAAATGCCGCGTCTTTCAGTCTAGGCAGGAGGGGCCGGGATAGTAGGATAAGGTCAATGCGGGACATAGTGTTGTGCACGGCCGAGAAGCACGAGTATTGCTTGACATGTGGATTTAGATGTCTCCAGGTGTCCACCATAATAAAGTTAGAGAGGAGCCTGGAGAATCTAGTGTCACGTGTGGATACTGTGTGTGGATCAGTAGGTCTAACCCAGGATTGAGAGTTTGATTAAAATCCGTCAGCCAGATGGTTTGCACCGCTGGGAATTTGGACATATAATTAAACCCCTCTGTAACAATCTTGGCACTAAAAGGAGGGGTTACATAGAAAGCCATCACCAGGAAGAGGTTCACCATATATTTTAACATATAAGAAAACATAGCGCCCCTGTGGGTCAGAGGAGACATCACAAAGTTCAAAATGTAAAGATTTGGCCACTAAAATCGAGACTCCACGAGCATGGGATGTGTGGGTAGAGTGTACAGCCCATCCAATCCATGGTCGGCGGAGTGCCAACTGAAGGCGACCTTTCACATGTGTTTCAACCACCACAATAACATCTGCGTGTTGTTTCTTAAGGAAGGTGAGGGCCGCCGATCGCTTAATTTTGTTGAGGAGGACCCGCACATTCCACGTAAGGAACTTTACAGTAGCCATGCTGTATACAGAAGATATAACATTGATGCCAACGTGAGGTCATAACACACAGGATTAACAAAGCACTGAAGGTCATGGAAGCGCACCATTGAACTAACCTCATCCAATGACCGTTTTGGTCTTGACTTCTGGAGTGGAGCTCAGTTGCGACATTTCCTTAACACTCTTCCACCTCCGGACAGATTTCAACGAACATTGACACCCTTAGAACAAATATTTGAGGGGACGGGGCCTTGCTCTCACTTAATCTTGCAAATGTATGCACTACCGGTTGCCCCCCAAGAGGACTATGTCCCTCCATATTTAAAGAAGTGAGAAATTACATTAGACAGGACGTTCACCCAGGCACAACATAGGCAGATAGTAAATCTTGCCTTCAAATCTTCAATATCCACAAGAATCCAAGAAACGAATTTTAAAATAATGACAATATGGTACCGTACACCCTCACTACTTAATAAATTCTCCCCGGAGATCCTGGACAAATGTTGGAGGTGTCAGGAGGAAAGAGGGACTCTACTCCACATTCTCTGGTCCTGCCCAAAACTGGAGTACTTCTGGAGGGAGATACGGCGGATAGCACAGAAATTTACTGAGTATAACCTCCCAGAAGATCCTGCCTTATTTTTGTAACATGTTTCAAACATACCGGGGATAACATATAGTAAATTAATTTTGCGCCATCTTATCAACGCTGCTAGATCATGTATCATACGGCATTGGAGAGATACGAGCCCTCCCACAATTCTTACATGGGCCACACGAATTGAAGAGATTAATAGGAATGGAGGATTTGTTATTATCGTCTCAAAATCGAAAGGAGACATATTTAGAAACTTGGGGCCAATGGAATACATTTAAATTCTCGGAGGAATGGAGTTCCCTCTTTGCTCCTGAGAGTATTTGAAAAAGAGAGGGGGCCTTAGGGGTGCCCTCACTTCCCTGGATGATGGTATAGTAAACTTACCTTTACCTCGGTGCATTTCCCCTTTAATTCCGACTCCCCCTCCCCTATCAGTGTCTTTTTTTTTTTTCTCTCTCCTTTTCTCTTTCTATCTGTAGCGCCCTCCGCCACCCCAGCTCCTGTCTATACGCTCATTTACAAGGATGGGCGTGACGTTGCTACCATATCCGTACCCTCCAGTTTGCGGAAGCGGATCGTTTTTTTTTCTAACGGGTCTTGTGATGTGCCCCTCCAAATGGGTTCTGTCTCCTATGCATAAGGGACAGAGTCTTGCCCTTCCCAGAAATTCCGCTTTCCACACAGTAATCACTTTTCAAACATGAACTTTATTTCTCTCAATGGCAGGAGAGAAATATATGTGTGAGGGATAGAGAGAGAGTTCAGGCATTCAAAGTTCCCACCCCCACTCGGTCCCAAGGGGGGTACTCAAACTGGACAGTTCTATTTGTAATACTGGCAACCGGTGATAGCTCACCCGGACAGGCATTTATGCGCTGGCAACCGGAGTGCAGCTCGGACACTCTACCTTATCCCAAGTAGCATCCCTGAGATTTCCTCCATCTAAAGCGCCTCTGGCTGGAACTGCCAGGGTCGGTGAAGGATGCAGTCCCAGGGCTGAAGGTGCCTGAGACTGGTGTGCATGTAGCCTTGCGGTGGGGGGGAAAGGCCCCGCATCTGCTCCACTCCAAGAGCGCGCACCCAGGCTGAAGGTGCCTGGGCGCGAAGACCCTGCACACGAGAACTCAGCCGCTTAAATACCTCTCCCCAGCATGCCCCGCGGGCCCAAAGACCAACCCACCGTACGGGAGCTGTGGAGGGACATCCAAGCACCACCTCAGCATCTGCCATTCCACGCTCAGAGCTGGTAACAGCGCCACTTAGGCCACCAAGGGGGAACTACACACAGATGCAAAAGTGACAAGACAGAGTAATTAAATCACACATCTGAGTTAAAGACCACTCAGATGGCCCCTCTAAATTTGGCAACTAGGTCCCTGCAATTTAGAACCCTGCTACATATCATTTTTCTCTTTTTTTTTCCCCCTGAGCGGGCTTTTTACTTTCTCCTTCTTCCTCTTCAGATATGTAGAGGTTTTTCTTTTCAGTAAAGTATGTTGTCAGGGCATACAAGAGAAGCAGGTCTAACAGAAGACAGAATGGGGACTATCCCAAATAACTAGTTATTATTTTTTCTGTGGATGTATTTAAGATAGGAGTAATGCTGTTAATTGAATTTTGAATGGATTTGTTGGAGCTCATATGATTGATGAATTAATGATATTTTTTATTTCTCTGTATGTATGACAATTAAAATAAAGACATTTTAGGAAGTGCACCATTAACACATTGTCCCTGAAACCTGGTTGTACCAGGAAAGTAATAATCACCAGAATGTACCATAACCACAGTAAACAAACAAATAGACTTGTATTGCCAAACCATAATGTGTAACTTCCCTACCCCCTCCCCGCCCTACACCCACCCAAACTGGTGCGGGCATTAACCCAAAACTTTGTGCACCCATCCCTCTGGAAAAGGGGCCAGAGACCAATTCAAGTGGATTTCGATCAGAGACATGAATCATTAGCGGCTGGAATAGAAAAAAAAATAAAAATAAAATAAAAAATGGAGAAAACATGTCTTCTGTGACTCAGTCCTGTCAGTCTCCAAGGTAAGCCATAAAGAATGGAGCCTGCAAAAAAACAAAAAAAACACAAGCAAGGCTCCATGTCTAGCCCCCCAGGTATATTCCTGTGTCCCAGAGGAGGGTCTGGCGAAATTACACTGCACCTTGCACTTTCCGGGCAGGTCAACATTGAATCTGGAGTCTCAGTGGTAAGCAATAAAAAGTTAGTTGCATCATAAGAATGTGTGGTGATAAACGGGCCCCTGTGTGCTTGCAACCAAGCACTAAAGGGGTAGTCCTGGAAGGCCCCCCAACTCAGCGAAGGTGTGCTCTATCAGTTTGCAGCAGCAGCGGCAAAGTAGGGCAAAAGTACTCCATGGAAAAGAGTAATAGGGTAAGTACTTACAGGAACAGAAGCTATGAAGATTGCAGCTGTCTCCATTCCCGTCAGACGGCATTTGTGCAAGGTTCTTTGGTAATCGGTCAGGTAATCAGTGTGCCTCTGCTCCAGGGGCCTCCCTGCGCTCCAGCCAGGCAATTGCCTCATCAGGATCCTCAAAGAAAATGGCCCGATTGTCCACCTCCACCCTCACTCTGGCCTGGAAAAGCATAGAATATTTCAGGTGTTTAGTGCGCAGCCTGCGCTTCACCTCCATGAAGTTTTGTCGTTGGCGCTGCACATCCGCAGAAAAATCAGGAAAGATAGCCACTCTGCCATTGCCATGGGGTATGTTGCCCTTCTCCCTGGCAAGCCACAGAATCGTGTCCCGGTCCTTGTAATTCAGGAACTTAGCTACGAAGGTGCGTGTGGGGGCACCCGACAGGGAAGGCCTAGCTGGCATGCGATGGGCCCTTTCTACCGCCAAAATGGTGGAGAAGGCCTCCCGGCCATAGGTAGATATCAGGAGCTGTTCAAGAAAGGTGGTCAGGTCCTTACCCTCTGCGCCAGTATTTTTTTTTTTACTTACCGTATATACTCGAGTATAAGCCGAGTTTTTCAGCACTTTTTTTGTGCTGAAAATGCCCCCCTCGGCTTATACTTGTGTCACCTTTTTGCGCCTGATCTCCCAGATTTTTGGGGACCCGGTACCGGCTGGCCGTAGGTCCTCTGGGCGCACATGTAGCCCCACTCTTCCTCTACAATTGTGCAAAGTTTGTTGTCTGAGGGACCTACGGCCGGGGAGCACGGATTTTTCAAAGCCGGGTACCCCTTCCATAGACTCCCATGTTAAACGGTAATTTCTACGGTGAATTTGGGGACCTGGTACCGGCCGGTTGTAGGTCCCATGGACCCGAAACTTGGCACACATGTAGCCCCATTTCCCCTCTATAAGTGTGCAAAGTTTTTTTCTGGGGGACCTACGGCTGGGGAGCACCGATTTTTCAAACCCGGGCACCCCTTCCATAGACTCCCATGTGAAACGTCAGTCTAGTCATGGACACAGTGAGGCATGGGCACAATGAGGCATGCACATGGACACCCTAGGCTTATACTCAAGTCAATAAGTTTTCCCATTTTTTTGTGGTAAAATTAGGTGCCTCGGCTTATATTCGGGTCGGCTTATACTGGAGTATAAACGGTATTTCATTTGATTTTATTTTTCCACTACCCCAAAAAATAATCTTTTTTGATCACTTTTATTGCTGTCACAAGGAATGTAAGACCCCAAATCCCTCCTTTGCACATATAAGCATTCAAAAAGCCAAGTTTGGCTGTTTTGAATATTAAGATTTTTTTTAAAATCTGGCACCTTTAGGCTCCAGTAAACCCGAAGTGACGTAACTTTGCTTCCGGTTTACTACATCAGAGACCCAATCAAAGCTGATTCAGGCTTTGTTCGGGTCTCTGGCCAGCTCGTGGGTGTACCGGCTAGTCGCTCGGGCCTCCCACGTGGGACGGGATAGCCTGGGCGAAGCGGTGGGAAAGGGAGGATGTCCTCTCCCGCTGATTGTGATAACATTCGAATGGCTGCTTAGCTGCAATGGTTATCACAAGAAAGCTGACCGTCGGCTCTAAAAAAACGGTACCAGGGTAATGCCCCCCCCCCCCCGATACAACCACTGGAAGAATGACGACGTACAGGTACGTGATTTCGCGGCAAGTGGTTAAACAGGCCTGGGTCAGTTCATGTGAAAGGCAGAGGCATGGTTATTTGAGGAAGCAAGCAAATGGTCCGCACAGGTGTTTAAAATGGGAAAAAGGTTAAAAGTATGGGCTAATATTTTAGGGATGTGTGAAAACATTGGAAGCATTCTCCAATGCATAGGCCGGGTTGGAAGGGACACTGGGGACAATGGTAGCTGGTATTTCTTCTAACTCCTCCTTTGCTGCATTTGCGACATCTTTTTTGGCGTCTTTGGCCTGCTTCAGATGGTGGAATGCTGTCTGGGAAGTGGCGCACATGAAGTCAGCTAACAGCAACAGAGCAAAGGTTTTCTGTGGGGGTTTTTGCTGGTAGATGAGGGGCATGACTTTTTCTTGAAAGAATTTTAAGAAGGGGTGGGTCTTTGCGTGGATTTGGTGTAGGTGCTATAAGCATTGTAAATGCTCAAATGAATAAGAAAAATTGCAACTTTCTTATACCAGAAACGGAACCTCCTTATTGCCAAGTAGGACTAAAGCATTTGATCATTGAAATCCACCCCCCCCCCATGTAAAGATTATAATCTTGGATGCATATAGGTTTTTGAATGGGACCGCGTCTTCCGGGAATCTCGACTGAGGTGTCATGGATTATGGGCAGCATGTATACATCCCTCTTATCCTTCCAGTTCAAAGCCAGCACTTAGTAGTTTCTCAGACTTGCTGATTCCCCACTTCACAGTTTTTTGTTCACTAAAGCTTGTTGGAAGCCCTTCCTGTTCTTTCTGGAGGTTCCGCAGGCCAGAGTTTTTGCACAGTGTAGGTGTCTGAAAAGGGTCTGGCCTGGTATAAATCCAGGTATATGTGACAACCTTTTTCCAGAAGTGGGTATGCCAGGTCCCATACAATTTTTCCAGTTGTACCCATGTAGGTTGGGCACTCAGGGAGCTGGAGCTGGGAATCTCTTCCTTCATACATGCGGAACGCATACAGATTTCCCGTGGCTCTTTCGCTCGTAAAATTTGACCCCATATTTTACCCTTTTGCTAAGTATTGCTAGGTATCCTAGCCGGCCGGTAAGTTTACCAGGGACTTTTGATCAGGGACATAGAGTTCAGCAAATCTTTGGGATTTTTTTTTATAAGTGGGCAAATTTTTTATAATTTCATAGTTGGTATGATCTCGGGAAGGGCACTGGGTGTTGTCACTGAAGTAAGCGCATGATCATCTCATAGCAAGACCTGGGCATTACTGAAGAATAAGTGGATGGGGTGGTTGGACCAAGTAGGCATGTCCTTTATTTATTTTTTGTACTGTAAGCCCCATGTTAAGGGTAAAGCCCATAAACAATTTGAATTCCTCCAAAGTCCGATCTCTTCACTCATACGGATGGACTTAGAATGAACCAGGGTTGTTAGAAATATGTTACTGGGCAAAAAGATTTGTCTGGTCCACAAAAAATTGGAGTTAAGTGTCAGGCAAAAATAAATAGGAAAACTCTATTTCAGATTTTTTTTCGGTATTGGCCTGCACACCTGGCTGTGCAGTGACTGGGGGAATTCTTTCTGATCCCGAGTTGGAAGGCAGCCATGCTGGGTTGGCAAGAGCATTTGGGAGGTATGTAGTGGCCATGACTCTTGGGGGATGTGATACGCCAGTGCTGGTACTTCGGGGTTGATACTCCAGCACTGGGCTTGGACATTTCATCCTGGCGTCTATTGCTGGCAGCTGCCTGGTTTTCAGAGCGCTGTATCTTTTTTGAAAGGACTTTCTTCCTTCAATTCGGCCACCGATCCACTTCATTCGATCAGTTCAAACTCTGAATTGGAATCTGACTGTGAGAACTCCCCGCTGATGTCATCAGTCATGTTTAGAATCTGAGACGCCTCCGCGCTGCTGTAAACTTTTTTGGACATGGCTGGGACTGGACTGCTGATGGCTGTGTGATGGGTGCTCTGGTGATGGGCTGTGTGATGGGTACTCTGGTGATAGGCAGTTGCATGCACTACTGATGGGAGACAGTTGTACCGCTGGTGGTCACTAATGGGTGACAAGTGCACTTTATGGGCACTGATGTGGTGACAGATGCACTCGGGGGGGAGGGGTGACTAACATTGCTGATGGGGCAATGTTGTTGTGCTTTTTTAAGGACAGCTTTCCCACACAGTAATTTTTAACAAAGATATCTTTAAGATACAAGATAATCTATATGACACTGTCTATGCATATGAATCTTATTCACAGAGACATGTGATCATACAAAATAGTTACTTTTATTAGTTGAATTTTTTTTTTAATATTTACATGAAATTAAAATACCAATTGCGTTACATGAACGATTTGAAAATCAATAAAAATACCCGCAAAATGGGCATGCAGTCCCTTTGACATAATGCCGCCATGATAACTTCTCGGCATAAATCAATAACCTTGTGTAAATGACAATTAAACAGAACGTCTGTATTTCACACGTTCAACCGTTACTATACTGCAGGTAAGTAAGTGGTTCACAATGTGAAATAAATTGGACGTTTGTTTTGTCACTAAAATTTGAACGATGCACAAAGAAAAATATAATGAAAAATGTAATCTTTAGAGAAAAATCTACCAGCGGTTATTGATTAAAGAGAAAAAATCATAATTGCAGAATATTCAATACTTCAATATTTTAGAGAACAACAATGAATTCACGATAAAATCAAAATGACATACCGTATATAATCGAGTATAAGCCAAGTTTTTCAGCCCTTTTTTTAGGGCTGTAAATACCCCTCTCGGCTTATACTCGAGTTAGTGTACCTTGGGCGTCCATTTTTTAAAACTTGCGGCTTCCTCCTGGTCCCGTGCGGGTCCGTGATAGGCGATTGACAATGTGTTCAGTGTTCCGCCTATCACGGCCATCTTCTCATCCTCTGACTTTCCCAGCAGACACTGTGTTTATTGATCCGCCAATCACGGACCTTCTCTTGTTCGAGGATGAAAGAACGTCCGTGATTGGCGGATCACTAAACACAGTGTCTGCTGGGAAACTGAGTCCGAGGATGAGAAGAGGGCCACACAGTGTCAATCGCCTATCACGGAACGGGATGGGACCAGGAGGAAGCCGCGAGTTTTAAAAAATGGACGCCCGCAGTGCAGCCTGTCAAGAATTTCAGGTACGCTGCGATGGGCACAGTGAGATGATGGGCACAGTGATGATGGGCACAGTGAGGATATGGGCACAGTGATGATGGGCACACTGAGGAGATGGGCACAGTGTGGAGATGGGCACAGTGAGATAATGGGCACAGTGAGGTAATGGGCACAGTGAGGCGTGCAAATGGGCACAGTGAGGCATGCAAATGGGCACAGTGAAGCTGCAAATGGGCATTGTTGTCGCTCTTTTCAGCTTACAGTTAGAGTTGAGCGGACACCTGGATGTTCGGGTTCGGCCGAACTTCGGAAAAAAGTTCGGGTTCCGGACCGAACTTTAACCCGAACCCGAACCCGAACCCCATTGAAGTCAATAGGGACCCGGACTTCTAAGGACTAAAAAGGCTCTAAAAAAGTAATGGAAAGGGCTAGATGTTGTTAAGAGCATGGCAAGTGCTCTGCAAACAAATGTGGATAGGGAAATAACTTAAAATAACATTAAAAAAAATAAAAAATATGCTGGAGGCCCCCTTTTCAGCAGAAGAGGTACGGGAAGTCATTAAGAACCTCAGAAACTCAATGGCACGATGCCACACATATGGTGGGAATGCCCCAGAATACGCCCTTTCTGGAATAAATTATTCAATTTAATGGATAAGCTAGTGGGAAAATAAAATACTTTGAAATAAAAATGTAGCGGGGTGCTAAATTTAAGGGAAGTGTTTGAGTGGTAAATAGGCTCAAACACCCTAATTCTGTAGGATTCATGGACCATTTTGTCCTCGGGGGACAGTATTGGTGTGCAGTTCCCTGCGGCCTACAGGTGGCGCTGCCATGGTAGGCTAGGGTTGAACCGCCGATACAGTGCTGTGCCTTTTGTGTCCCCTCTTGGCAGTAGTACAGCGGGCGGGGAACCTGCTGTGCATGCCGGGAGAGCATATAAAAGGGGCAGACCTTTGGCCTGGGGGATGATGTCCAGTGGGGTCCACGCCCAGGTGCCTTCGGCCTGGGTGCATGTGTTCCTGTTCCATCTCGGGTACCTTTAGCCCGGGGTGAGGTACTATCCTGGAGTTCCTGCTGCCCTGGGTATGGAGGCCTAGGTGCGGGAGTAAAGCCTGGAGTCCAGAGCCTTCGTCTGGAGTCCGCTAAGGGTCGAGGAGTCTTAGGGTGCCGCCTCGTGTAGGGGACCATGTTCCAGGGAAGGGAGGATCATTCTGATGGACCGATGCGGGAGTCACGGTGAAGGAAGGGTCTGTTGACTCCCTGGAGAGATGTCTTCCCCTTGATATGGGCTAGGTTCGTAGAAGGAGAAGCTCAAGGTCATCTTGACTGTATCAGAGACCTTATTCACCCGGCCCGTGGCAGGGGCCTTATACACCCTGGTCTGTGGCAGAGACCAAAGTTCTCCAGGTCCGTGGCAGGGGCCTTGTACACCCGGTCTGTGGCAGAGACCAACCTCAAGGTCTGTGGCAGAGACCGTGCACCTAAAACTGTTTGCGAAACCTAAGCAGTGAAGTGAATGTGCTACGTTTGTGCCTGGACCTCCTCCACACCTTAAGCTGTCCTGTTTCTTTGCTCTAACCTTTTCTATCCGAGTAGAGTTTATTTTGCCATGAGAGAATAAGAGTTGTAATTTCAGCTGATGTGGACATTGACTTTACTGGGAATTAAAGGACTTGCCTCTACCTACAGTAGAGGTGAGAATCATCCTCTGGAGGAGTTTTGACTCCGACTGTGGACACGGCCCATCAAGTACACCGCTCAACCTCTTTATATAGGAGGGTACGGGCTGGTAGTGCGGTGTGCCTTTCTCCCTCCTGCGAGGAGCCAACAACATAAAGGCAGGTAAGGGGGAAAGGATCTGTGCGCTACAAAAAAATAAAATAAAAATTATAATCTTGACCTAGGAGGACGAGGTCCATATGGAGTAGGAGGTTGAGGTGGCGGTGGATGTGGCTGTGTAGGTGGAAGCGGCGGTGGAGGAGGACGAGGTAGCCAACACTGGTTCAAAAATACAACAATGGCTGGGTAAGGCCGGTGATGTGTCGAATTCTGTCCCCCGTCAAATAGTGTCCACCCTGTACTGCGCTTGCTCAGTATGTAGGACAAGGGGATTTCGAAAATCTCCCAAGACGAACGGCGCCAGCGTGGTGAGTTCAGGTGAAGGCCACACCATCCATGGTTCAAGCCGAGCCAAGTGAGGCCGTGCCCGAGGCGTGGCGATCGAACCGAGCCCGTGAGGGGCCCTGTTACTATGTGCTACCGTATGTCCACTTGGATGGTGGGGCTTGAACCTGCACTCACGGCGCAGGCGCCGTTCATCTTCGGAGATTTTGTGAATCTCCTTGTCCTCTGTACTGCGCAAGCGCTGCGCCTTCGCAGTATGGGCCGGACACAATCCGATGGCCGGACAGTTTTTGGCACAACACCGGTATACATGTCTATTCTGCAGAAGGTACGGACAAGTCCTGTGGGATCCATGCCTGGTTCATTTTAATGAACGTGAGCTTGTCCACATTGGCTCTGGACAGGCGGCTGCGCTTGTCTGTGATAACGCCCCCTGCCGTGCTAAATACACGTTCAGATAATACACTGGCTGCAGGGCAGGCCAGCACCTCCAAGGCATAAAGGGCAAGCTCAGGCCATGTGCCCAATTTGGAGACCCAAAAGTTAAAGGGGGCAGACCCGTCATCCAGTACGTGTAGGCCTGTGGACACATACTGCTCAACCATGTTGGTGAAATGCTGCCTCCTGCTAAGACGTTCCATCTCAGCTGGTGGTGCTGGTTGTTGTGGCGTGCTGACAAAGCTTTTCCACATTTCAGCCATGCTAACCCTGCCTTCTGAGGTGCTGCCGGTGCCCCGGCTGCGTTGGCGACCTGATCCTCCTCCTCTGCCTTCGCCTTGTGCTTCCACCGTACGCCCGCTGTCAAGGGTTTGAGATTCTGGGGCATAGAGAAAGTCACTAGACATTGGCGAGGTGGCAATTTTATCCGTCAGCTGAGCAAAAGAGAATCCCATTGGATTCATGAAACACGAGTTCTTTGCCCTGACGGGTTAAATGTCGAATTTGACATAAATTGTTTTATAACTGACCGTTAATTAGATCGTAGATGTTTTTTTTCATTTATTATATGTGATTTATTAATGTATTATTGTTTTAGTATGTTTATTTTGGTTTGGTGAGATTGTTGTGGGCTTTGGTTGATGTCACGTCTATATTCAGGTCTGCAGTCCAGATTTGTTTATTTATTTTTTATCCAATGTATAAGCAGCCTCTTTCTCCATATCGGTAGTAACTGTAGGAGTTGATTGCTGCATTAATATACATATATTTTATATTAATCAACTGGGCTGGTTTACTGGTTGAATTTTAGATATATATATATTTATATTTTCTATTTTAAAGTTTTTATCATGTATTTTGGTTGCCTTTGGAGTCTTTGTGTGGATATCTGGCTCACGGGGACACTTCCTGGTTGATGTCATGTGATTCAGACGTCCCTATCGGCGTCATGTGACGCTGCATTGTGTCTCCATAGTCACAGGCGCCTTGTTGCTATAAGAGCGGGTGTCTGGCGTTCTTCCCATATCCGCTGATGAAGTCCCGCCTACCGGGACGTAACGTGCGTACGGATGGGAAGTTCGTGACGTCACCCGCAGTTCATTCACAGTCTCACCAGACGCGCTGTTGTACCTCGGCACTGGTTTAGTGCCTTTTAAATGTAAGTGCACTACTTTCGTTTTTCATTAAATTGTTTTCTATTACGGAGAAACACTATGGTCTGCTTCTATATTTTCCACATGTAAACACTGCCCTATGAACTTAATACCTGGAAGTTTTTGAATGATCCTGATGTTATATGGAATTGATGACCCTAATCCTTTTGGGGAAGTTTACATCTTCATCTGCTTTGGATTAACCCGTAAGGGAAAGTTTTTCAGTGACCCTCTATAATTAAAGGGTCCATGTTGGAAGGTGAGCGGCCAATTTATCTGTTGGTGGAGGTCTCTCACTGTGTGTGTGTCTGTTACCACCTGCATGCAATCAAGAGTTCATGTGTCATCTATGAAGATCACGGGGATTATATACTGATTTACTGTGCTGTTTTTCTATCTTTGATATATGGACTTTTAAAGCGCTGCACTATTTATTTTTATGTTATACTCAGGGATTTTGATTATTTGACCCTTAGTGTTCAGCTGCTTAGTAGTACATTATAGTTTATTGCGCGGATTTGTTTCTTTTTACATATTCTGATTTCTCAAGTTATCAACAATCACGCTGCAATAATGGATGTTTTTCAATATTTAGAAAAACGGGAAGTTAAAATTAATGAAGTTTTCTCTAGGAATTCTTCTAATGAACCTATTAATGATATCTCCCAGGCATTTCGTAAATTGGGGCATATTTTTGAAAAAAAGACTAAAACTTGGTGGGATATTACATCGTTTGAACAGTATTTATCTGCCAAGCTTATTCCTAGAAGGTTAAGGTGGGATGTGCCCCCTAATGATGGTCTACTTGACGATGATTCTATGTCTGAGTGGAGTGGCTTTTTCATCAAAAAAGGGTTTGAGCTAATAGAATTTCTTTTGGCTCGGAAACAAAGAAAATTAAAGCTCCTTGACTCCCAGATTGGGGAGATCATTTCATTTTTAGAACCCCATAAAGAAAGTGAAGAATTTCTGAAACTTTCAGGGGAGCTAAAAAATAAGCTTATGAAATGGGATGCTGAGATTCAAACAAAGAAAAAGAAGAAGTTTATACGGGATTGGGATGATTTCACTGGAGGTAGCATTTTCAAATGGCAGAATGCTCCCCCCATAGGTGGTGGTAATGTCACTGCCAATCCCCCAGTCGAAACTCTCAATGCCACTAAAATGGCAACACCTAGAAACCAACCAGTGTATCAATATGATGTACCTCCCCCACATGAGAGGTTTTCTTCCCCTCATGATTACCCTAATAGGGGTCCCCCCAAAAGGGGTAAGAACAAAAGAGGTAGAGGTAAAGGTAATTATCAACCAACCCCCCATTATGAAAATGATTATCCAACATCATCTTATTATCAGAATGCATCCCAACCATGGAGAGATTCTCGTAATTTTGGAGATGGGGCTGACCCATCCAATAGAGGGAGGCCCCATTACCCCCAAAATAGGGGGTTTCCTACGCAAAATAGTTTTGCACCGTTAGCTAACCACTCTGACCACGATAGGGGGGATTTTTTAGGGTCACGTGGGGGATACCAAACTGGACCCCCTGTACACAGACCCAACCTAGGGGAATGGTGGAGACAATTGCCACAGTATCCACCGCCCAATGTAGGTACCCCAAGAAAAAGAAAAGACAGAGAGGAAGGAGAGGGGGTAGGCGATTACAAAAGGTCGAAACCATAACGGGAGCAGGAATTTATAATCTAAGTGGGGTAACATTAAATGATGATGAAATCAAAGTCCTGGATAGAGGGCTTAAATTTGCCCCAACCAAAAATTTGAACAAATTCCAAACTTACGTAAGTTTGCAAAAATATATTAGAAGTTTGAACATGAAAAAATATTTTTTATCCAACACTAGTAGGGCTACACCACTTGTTAGGGGTGACCATTCTTCTTTACGAAATAAATCAATATTCAACCCCATTAATGTTGACAGCAAATTTATGGAGGTCTTCAAGAATATGGTAGTAAAGGATTTGGAGTCATTGAAAATTAAAAAGGTATTAGATCCACAATATATTAAACGGGGTATGGGATCTTTGGAAAAAAGAAAAGAAATTGTAATTCGTCCAGCGGACAAAGGAGGAGGGTTAGTCATCCTGAGTAAAGAATACTATAAAATGGAAATGAGTAACCTATTGTCAGATGAGGATACATATAGAGTTCTTCAAACAGACCCTATGTTGTCCTTTAAGGATGAGTTACACCATATCATTGAGGATGGTAAAGATCAGGGAATATTGACCATAAAAGAGGCTCTTTACCTGGATCCATTGTTTTGCAGAACTCCTATCATTTATTTTCTACCGAAATTACATAAAGACAGTGTTAACCCTCCAGGGAGGCCCATAGTAAATGGGATTGACTCAGTGTCAGCCCGATTAGGGCAATACATTGATTCATTCTTACAACCCCTGGTAGTTAAAACGCCAGCATTCCTTAAAGACACTAAACATATTATCCAGATCCTCCAATCTCTGGGGTGTTCTGAAAAAAGTATATTGGTGACAGCAGACGTGGGGTCCCTGTACACCATTATAGGACACCAGGATGCACTGACGGCTGTGGAATGGGCTCTGTCCACCTCTACGCTGTCTGGTAGACATCAGGAGTTCCTTTTGAGTTGTTTGGATTTTTGTTTATCCCGGAACTATTTTTGGTACGATGGGGATTTTTTCTTACAAACTAGGGGAGTTGCGATGGGGGCCCGTTTTGCTCCCAGTGTGGCCAATATTTTTATGGCCCACTGGGAGGAACGGGCAGTGTTCGCATGTCGTCCCCCTGAATTAGTTTGTTATTTTCGTTATATTGATGATTTGATCCTGGTGTGGGAGGGTGATAGATCCGCTTTGGATTTTTTCATTAGTCATCTTAATGACAACAACAAAAATATTATCCTCACATGGACCATAGATAATGAGAAGGTTGATTATTTGGATCTTACCATCACCAAGGGAAGTGATCATTTTAAGTTGATCAATCACTTTAAACCCACCGATCGCAATGCGTACATTCCCCTGGGGAGTTGTCACCACCGTTCTTGGTTGTGCAACATCCCCAGGGGACAGTATATTAGGTTGCGTCGGAATTGCACACAAGTATCTGATTTTGTAAACCAATCACGAGTGTTGACCACTAGATTTGTGCAAAAGGGTTATGATGAACAGGTTCTGCTCCGAGAGGTAGAACAAGTTAAGATGATTGATAGACAGACATTATTGACTGATCGAAGTAAAACTTCTGATGGGGATTCTCACAATTTTCGAATGATATTGGACTACAATGTCCAGTATAAAAAGTTCGAGAAAATTATTGCTAAAAATTGGTCCATCTTAAAACAAGATAAGATTCTTGGTCCCGTTCTACCGGAGAAACCCCAATTCATTTATAAGAAAGCCCCGTCCTTGCGAGATCGATTGGCACCTAGTGTCCTAAACCCCCCTGTACCGTCAGATAACAGCATGTTTAGATTCCTGGGTGGATTTTACGCATGTGGCCGTTGTGTCCCGTGCAGGACCTCCAAAGTTAATCTTAAGAAAAGGAAGTCTTTTTTGGCATCTGCCACCAATAAAGAATACAATATTAAACAATTGATTACGTGCGCCACGGTGGGGGTCGTCTATATGCTGGAGTGCGATTGCGGACTCCAATATATAGGCCGAACCTCGAGACCTCTACATGTTCGTGTGGCAGAACATGTTAATAATATAAAAAAGGGGGTCAAAACCCATAATGTCTCTAGGCATTTTAAACAGTTCCACCAACAAAATCCCAAGGGTTTGAGATTCTGGGGCATAGAGAAAGTCACTAGACATTGGCGAGGTGGCAATTTTATCCGTCAGCTGAGCAAAAGAGAATCCCATTGGATTCATGAAACACGAGTTCTTTGCCCTGACGGGTTAAATGTCGAATTTGACATAAATTGTTTTATAACTGACCGTTAATTAGATCGTAGATGTTTTTTTTCATTTATTATATGTGATTTATTAATGTATTATTGTTTTAGTATGTTTATTTTGGTTTGGTGAGATTGTTGTGGGCTTTGGTTGATGTCACGTCTATATTCAGGTCTGCAGTCCAGATTTGTTTATTTATTTTTTATCCAATGTATAAGCAGCCTCTTTCTCCATATCGGTAGTAACTGTAGGAGTTGATTGCTGCATTAATATACATATATTTTATATTAATCAACTGGGCTGGTTTACTGGTTGAATTTTAGATATATATATATTTATATTTTCTATTTTAAAGTTTTTATCATGTATTTTGGTTGCCTTTGGAGTCTTTGTGTGGATATCTGGCTCACGGGGACACTTCCTGGTTGATGTCATGTGATTCAGACGTCCCTATCGGCGTCATGTGACGCTGCATTGTGTCTCCATAGTCACAGGCGCCTTGTTGCTATAAGAGCGGGTGTCTGGCGTTCTTCCCATATCCGCTGATGAAGTCCCGCCTACCGGGACGTAACGTGCGTACGGATGGGAAGTTCGTGACGTCACCCGCAGTTCATTCACAGTCTCACCAGACGCGCTGTTGTACCTCGGCACTGGTTTAGTGCCTTTTAAATGTAAGTGCACTACTTTCGTTTTTCATTAAATTGTTTTCTATTACGGAGAAACACTATGGTCTGCTTCTATATTTTCCACATGTAAACACTGCCCTATGAACTTAATACCTGGAAGTTTTTGAATGATCCTGATGTTATATGGAATTGATGACCCTAATCCTTTTGGGGAAGTTTACATCTTCATCTGCTTTGGATTAACCCGTAAGGGAAAGTTTTTCAGTGACCCTCTATAATTAAAGGGTCCATGTTGGAAGGTGAGCGGCCAATTTATCTGTTGGTGGAGGTCTCTCACTGTGTGTGTGTCTGTTACCACCTGCATGCAATCAAGAGTTCATGTGTCATCTATGAAGATCACGGGGATTATATACTGATTTACTGTGCTGTTTTTCTATCTTTGATATATGGACTTTTAAAGCGCTGCACTATTTATTTTTATGATATACTCAGGGATTTTGATTATTTGACCCTTAGTGTTCAGCTGCTTAGTAGTACATTATAGTTTATTGCGCGGATTTGTTTCTTTTTACATATTCTGATTTCTCAAGTTATCAACAATCACGCTGCAATAATGGATGTTTTTCAATATTTAGAAAAACGGGAAGTTAAAATTAATGAAGTTTTCTCTAGGAATTCTTCTAATGAACCTATTAATGATATCTCCCAGGCATTTCGTAAATTGGGGCATATTTTTGAAAAAAAGACTAAAACTTGGTGGGATATTACATCGTTTGAACAGTATTTATCTGCCAAGCTTATTCCTAGAAGGTTAAGGTGGGATGTGCCCCCTAATGATGGTCTACTTGACGATGATTCTATGTCTGAGTGGAGTGGCTTTTTCATCAAAAAAGGGTTTGAGCTAATAGAATTTCTTTTGGCTCGGAAACAAAGAAAATTAAAGCTCCTTGACTCCCAGATTGGGGAGATCATTTCATTTTTAGAACCCCATAAAGAAAGTGAAGAATTTCTGAAACTTTCAGGGGAGCTAAAAAATAAGCTTATGAAATGGGATGCTGAGATTCAAACAAAGAAAAAGAAGAAGTTTATACGGGATTGGGATGATTTCACTGGAGGTAGCATTTTCAAATGGCAGAATGCTCCCCCCATAGGTGGTGGTAATGTCACTGCCAATCCCCCAGTCGAAACTCTCAATGCCACTAAAATGGCAACACCTAGAAACCAACCAGTGTATCAATATGATGTACCTCCCCCACATGAGAGGTTTTCTTCCCCTCATGATTACCCTAATAGGGGTCCCCCCAAAAGGGGTAAGAACAAAAGAGGTAGAGGTAAAGGTAATTATCAACCAACCCCCCATTATGAAAATGATTATCCAACATCATCTTATTATCAGAATGCATCCCAACCATGGAGAGATTCTCGTAATTTTGGAGATGGGGCTGACCCATCCAATAGAGGGAGGCCCCATTACCCCCAAAATAGGGGGTTTCCTACGCAAAATAGTTTTGCACCGTTAGCTAACCACTCTGACCACGATAGGGGGGATTTTTTAGGGTCACGTGGGGGATACCAAACTGGACCCCCTGTACACAGACCCAACCTAGGGGAATGGTGGAGACAATTGCCACAGTATCCACCGCCCAATGTAGGTACCCCAAGAAAAAGAAAAGACAGAGAGGAAGGAGAGGGGGTAGGCGATTACAAAAGGTCGAAACCATAACGGGAGCAGGAATTTATAATCTAAGTGGGGTAACATTAAATGATGATGAAATCAAAGTCCTGGATAGAGGGCTTAAATTTGCCCCAACCAAAAATTTGAACAAATTCCAAACTTACGTAAGTTTGCAAAAATATATTAGAAGTTTGAACATGAAAAAATATTTTTTATCCAACACTAGTAGGGCTACACCACTTGTTAGGGGTGACCATTCTTCTTTACGAAATAAATCAATATTCAACCCCATTAATGTTGACAGCAAATATATGGAGGTCTTCAAGAATATGGTAGTAAAGGATTTGGAGTCATTGAAAATTAAAAAGGTATTAGATCCACAATATATTAAACGGGGTATGGGATCTTTGGAAAAAAGAAAAGAAATTGTAATTCGTCCAGCGGACAAAGGAGGAGGGTTAGTCATCCTGAGTAAAGAATACTATAAAATGGAAATGAGTAACCTATTGTCAGATGAGGATACATATAGAGTTCTTCAAACAGACCCTATGTTGTCCTTTAAGGATGAGTTACACCATATCATTGAGGATGGTAAAGATCAGGGAATATTGACCATAAAAGAGGCTCTTTACCTGGATCCATTGTTTTGCAGAACTCCTATCATTTATTTTCTACCGAAATTACATAAAGACAGTATTAACCCTCCAGGGAGGCCCATAGTAAATGGGATTGACTCAGTGTCAGCCCGATTAGGGCAATACATTGATTCATTCTTACAACCCCTGGTAGTTAAAACGCCAGCATTCCTTAAAGACACTAAACATATTATCCAGATCCTCCAATCTCTGGGGTGTTCTGAAAAAAGTATATTGGTGACAGCAGACGTGGGGTCCCTGTACACCATTATAGGACACCAGGATGCACTGACGGCTGTGGAATGGGCTCTGTCCACCTCTACGCTGTCTGGTAGACATCAGGAGTTCCTTTTGAGTTGTTTGGATTTTTGTTTATCCCGGAACTATTTTTGGTACGATGGGGATTTTTTCTTACAAACTAGGGGAGTTGCGATGGGGGCCCGTTTTGCTCCCAGTGTGGCCAATATTTTTATGGCCCACTGGGAGGAACGGGCAGTGTTCGCATGTCGTCCCCCTGAATTAGTTTGTTATTTTCGTTATATTGATGATTTGATCCTGGTGTGGGAGGGTGATAGATCCGCTTTGGATTTTTTCATTAGTCATCTTAATGACAACAACAAAAATATTATCCTCACATGGACCATAGATAATGAGAAGGTTGATTATTTGGATCTTACCATCACCAAGGGAAGTGATCATTTTAAGTTGATCAATCACTTTAAACCCACCGATCGCAATGCGTACATTCCCCTGGGGAGTTGTCACCACCGTTCTTGGTTGTGCAACATCCCCAGGGGACAGTATATTAGGTTGCGTCGGAATTGCACACAAGTATCTGATTTTGTAAACCAATCACGAGTGTTGACCACTAGATTTGTGCAAAAGGGTTATGATGAACAGGTTCTGCTCCGAGAGGTAGAACAAGTTAAGATGATTGATAGACAGACATTATTGACTGATCGAAGTAAAACTTCTGATGGGGATTCTCACAATTTTCGAATGATATTGGACTACAATGTCCAGTATAAAAAGTTCGAGAAAATTATTGCTAAAAATTGGTCCATCTTAAAACAAGATAAGATTCTTGGTCCCGTTCTACCGGAGAAACCCCAATTCATTTATAAGAAAGCCCCGTCCTTGCGAGATCGATTGGCACCTAGTGTCCTAAACCCCCCTGTACCGTCAGATAACAGCATGTTTAGATTCCTGGGTGGATTTTACGCATGTGGCCGTTGTGTCCCGTGCAGGACCTCCAAAGTTAATCTTAAGAAAAGGAAGTCTTTTTTGGCATCTGCCACCAATAAAGAATACAATATTAAACAATTGATTACGTGCGCCACGGTGGGGGTCGTCTATATGCTGGAGTGCGATTGCGGACTCCAATATATAGGCCGAACCTCGAGACCTCTACATGTTCGTGTGGCAGAACATGTTAATAATATTAAAAAGGGGGTCAAAACCCATAATGTCTCTAGGCATTTTAAACAGTTCCACCAACAAAATCCCAAGGGTTTGAGATTCTGGGGCATAGAGAAAGTCACTAGACATTGGCGAGGTGGCAATTTTATCCGTCAGCTGAGCAAAAGAGAATCCCATTGGATTCATGAAACACGAGTTCTTTGCCCTGACGGGTTAAATGTCGAATTTGACATAAATTGTTTTATAACTGACCGTTAATTAGATCGTAGATGTTTTTTTTCATTTATTATATGTGATTTATTAATGTATTATTGTTTTAGTATGTTTATTTTGGTTTGGTGAGATTGTTGTGGGCTTTGGTTGATGTCACGTCTATATTCAGGTCTGCAGTCCAGATTTGTTTATTTATTTTTTATCCAATGTATAAGCAGCCTCTTTCTCCATATCGGTAGTAACTGTAGGAGTTGATTGCTGCATTAATATACATATATTTTATATTAATCAACTGGGCTGGTTTACTGGTTGAATTTTAGATATATATATATTTATATTTTCTATTTTAAAGTTTTTATCATGTATTTTGGTTGCCTTTGGAGTCTTTGTGTGGATATCTGGCTCACGGGGACACTTCCTGGTTGATGTCATGTGATTCAGACGTCCCTATCGGCGTCATGTGACGCTGCATTGTGTCTCCATAGTCACAGGCGCCTTGTTGCTATAAGAGCGGGTGTCTGGCGTTCTTCCCATATCCGCTGATGAAGTCCCGCCTACCGGGACGTAACGTGCGTACGGATGGGAAGTTCGTGACGTCACCCGCAGTTCATTCACAGTCTCACCAGACGCGCTGTTGTACCTCGGCACTGGTTTAGTGCCTTTTAAATGTAAGTGCACTACTTTCGTTTTTCATTAAATTGTTTTCTATTACGGAGAAACACTATGGTCTGCTTCTATATTTTCCACATGTAAACACTGCCCTATGAACTTAATACCTGGAAGTTTTTGAATGATCCTGATGTTATATGGAATTGATGACCCTAATCCTTTTGGGGAAGTTTACATCTTCATCTGCTTTGGATTAACCCGTAAGGGAAAGTTTTTCAGTGACCCTCTATAATTAAAGGGTCCATGTTGGAAGGTGAGCGGCCAATTTATCTGTTGGTGGAGGTCTCTCACTGTGTGTGTGTCTGTTACCACCTGCATGCAATCAAGAGTTCATGTGTCATCTATGAAGATCACGGGGATTATATACTGATTTACTGTGCTGTTTTTCTATCTTTGATATATGGACTTTTAAAGCGCTGCACTATTTATTTTTATTTTAGGGAATGCCACCAGCAGCGCGTCTACCAGCGTGCGCTTGTACTCGCGCATCTTACGATCCCGCTCCAGTGAGGGAATTAAGGACGGTACGTTGTCCTTGTAACGGGGTTCCAGCAGGGTGGCCACCCAGTAATCAGCACCAGTTAAAATGTGGGCAACTCGGCGGTCATTGCGGAAACACTGCAGCATGTAATCGCTCATGTGTGCCAGGCTGCCCAGAGGCAAAGAAAAGCTGTCCTCTGTGGGAGGTGTATCGTCTGTGTCCTCTGTATCCCCCCAGCCACGCACCAGTGATGGCCACGAGCTGGTCTGGGTGCCACCCTGCTGTGAAAATGGCTCCTCCTCCTCCATCTCCTCCTCCACCTCGTCATCCTCCAGAACTGTGCCCTTTCTGCCGGACAATTGTGTACCTGGCGTTTGTTGGTGCAGGAACCCACCCTCGTAGCCACTTGTGAAAGACTGCCCTGAAAGCCTTTGAAATGATCCCGCTTCCTCCTCCTCCTCCTCATCCTCCTGTGCCACATCCTCTTCCATCATCGCCCGAAGCGTTTTTTCAAGGAGGCATAGAACTGGGATAGTAACGCTGAGAACGGCGTCATTGGCACTGGACATGTTGGTGGAGTACTCGAAACAGCGCAACAAGGCACACAGGTCTCACATGGAGGCCCAGTTATTGGTGGTGAAGTGGTGCTGTTCCGCAGAGCGACTCACGCGTGATTGCTGCAGCTGAAACTCCACTATCGCCTGCTGCTGCTCGCACAGTCTGGCCAGCATGTGCAAGGTGGAGTTCCACCTTGTGGGCACGTCACATATGAGGCGGTGAGCGGGAAGGCCGAAGTTACGCTGCAGCGCTGACAGGCGAGCAGCAGCAGGGTGAGAACGCCGAAAGTGCGCACACACAGCCCGCACTTTCTGCAGCAGCTCTGGCATATTGGGGTAATTTTTAAAGAACCTCTGGACCACCAAGTTCAGCACATGCGCCAGGCAAGGGATGTGCGTCAAACCGGCTAGGCCCAGAGCTGCTACGAGATTTCGCCCATTATCGCACACCACCAGGCTGGGCTTGAGGCTCACTGACAGCAACCACTCATTGGTCTGTTGTTCCATGTCCCTCCACAACTCCTGCGCGGTGTGGGGTTTTTCCCCCAAACTGGAAAGTTTTAAAACTGCCTGCTGTCGTTTACCCCTGGCTGTGCTGAAGTTGGTGGTGAAGGTGTTACGCTGACCGGATGAGGAGGCGGTAGAGGATGAGGAAGCGGAGTAGGAGGAGTTAGCAAAAGGAGGCAAACTGAAGCGCCCTGCAATCCTCGGTGGTGGAAGGACATGCGCCAAACTGCTATCTGCCTCAGGCCCAGCCGCCACTGCATTTACCCAGTGTGCTGTTAGGGAGATATAACGTCCCTGACCGTGCTTACTGGTCCACGCATCCGTAGTTAGGTGGACCTTGCCACAGATGGCGTTGCGCAGTGCACACCTGATTTTGTCCCCCACTTGGTAGTGCAGGGAAGGGATGGCTCGCCTGGAAAAGTAGTGGCGGCTGGGCACGACGTACTGTGGGACAGCCAATGCCATCAGGCTTTTAAAACTCTGCGTCTCCACCAGACGGAATGACAGCATTTCAAAGGCCAGGAGTTTTGAAATGCTGGCATTCAGGGCCAGGGATCGCGGGTGGCTAGGGGGGTACTTCCTCTTCCGCTCCAATGTTTGGGAGATAGAGAGCTGAACGCTTCCATGGGACATTGTGGAGATGGTTGGTGACCCAGGTGGTAGTGTTGCTGGCAGATCCTCTGTTTGCGGGGTGGCAGGTGCCACTGTCACTACAGAGGTGGATGAAGAGGCCGAGACTGCAGCAGAAGAGGAAGCAGGAGGAGCCAGAGACCTTTCTTGGTTTTTGAGGTGTCTACTCCACTGCAGCTCGTGCTTTGCACTTAGATGCCTGGTCATGCAGGTTGTGCTCAGGTTGAGAACGCTTATGCCTCGCTTCAGGCTCTGATTGCACAGCGTGAAAACCACTTGTGTCTTGTCATCAGCACATTGTGTGAAGAACTGCCATGCTAGGGAACTCCTTGGACCTGGCTTTGGTGTGCTCGGTCCCTTGCTGCGTTGGGCAGTAGCAGACATACTGTCTAGGGGACGGACGCTCCGCTTTTGCACCCTGCTCCCTCTTCTGCTGTGCTGGTGGCTCTGTGCGACCACTGCCTCTTCCTCCAAACTACACTGGTCACCTGCATAACGTTGATTCCATGTGGGGTCGAGAACCTCATCGTCCTCCACATCATCTTCCACCCAGTCTTCACCCCTGCCCTCCTTGTCTGTCTGCACAATTGCGAAAGCAGCAGCAGTTGGCACCTGTGTTTCGTCATCATCCGAGACGTGCTGCGATGGTCCTCCCATGTACTCATCATGAAACATAAGTGGTTGGGCATCGGTGCACTCAATCTCTTCCACTTCTGGGGCAGGGCTAGGTGGATGGCCCTGGGAAACCCTGCTAACAGAGTCATCGAAAAGCAGAAGAGACTGCTGCATGATTTGGGGCTCAGACTGCTTGGCTGATTTGCAAGGGGGTGAGGTGAAAGACTGATGGACATGGGTTTCAGGTGCCAACTCTGATATTTCATCAGAAGAGTGGGTGGGAGACAATGTGAAGGAACCCGAGGCACTGTCAGCAACCCAATCTACTATCGCCTGTACTTGTCCTGGCCTAAACATTCGTACAGCCTCATTAGGCGCGTCAAAATACCGCCGCAGGCTCGGTCGCCTACTCGCACCTGAGGAAGGTGTTTCACTTGTGCGTGTATCTGGCACAGATCCACCACGTCCTCTCCCTGCAACAGGAGCTCCACCAGCAGCACCACGACCCTTTGACCTTCTCCTCATATTTTCCAAATTTAGGATCTTGCCCTAAATGGGTGTTTTTGGGAGAGCAGAATACACCCACAGTACGTAACCGCTGAATCGCACAGCTACAGAACTGCAGAAAATGCTATTAAAAAAAAATGCTGTTTTTTTAGTATAGCACAGTAGGAGAAAACTATATAGAAATTGTTTATTTCACACACCTCCACATATGTATAACACACTGCAAAATATTTTTTGTGGCCCTAAATGGCGTTTTTTGGAAGACCACAACACACCCACAGTACGTAACCGCTGAATCGCACAGCTACAGAACTGCCGAAAATGCTATTCAACAAAAATGTTTTTTTTTTAGTATAGCACAGTAGGAGAAAACTATATAGAAATTGTTTATTTCACACACCTCCACATATGTATAACACACTGCAAAATATTTTTTGTGGCCCTAAATGCCGTTTTTTGGAAGACCACAACACACCTACAGTACGTAACCGCTAAATCGCACAGCTACAGAACTGCCGAAAATGCTATTAAAAAAAATGTTTTTTTTTTAGTATAGCACAGTAGAAGACAAATATATAGAAATGGTTTATTTCACACGCCTCCACATATGTATAACACACTGCAAAATATTTTTTGTGGCCCTAAATGGGTCTTTTTGCAAGCGTACATTAAAGTGCAAATTTTTTTTTTATTTTTTTTGCACGAGCAAAATAAAATGCAAATTTTTAATTTTTTTTGCCCTTAACCATTTAACGACCGCCCACTGTAAATATACGTCGGCAGAATGGCACCGACAGGCAGAATCACGTACATATACGTGATTGCCTTTGTATAGTTGGGGGGTCCGATCGGACCCCCCTTCTTTACAGTGGGTGGTCGTTTTACCTTCGGGAGCGATCCGGCATGAGGGGACGGCCGTTCGATTCCGGCCCCCCCCTCTCGATCGCTCCCGGCGAATGAGAGCTTCCCCTGCCTGTGTACTGTTTACACAGGCAGGAGGAAGTGATGTCATCTCTCCTGCGGCGCTCACATATACAGAGCGCCGTACAGGAGAAGATGCAGGTTAGTGCACACAACACTACCTTGACACCAGGACACATAGGCACATAAATCGCCCCCCCAGACACCCCCAGATCACCCCCCAGCCCCCAGTCACAGTGTCACTGATTGCAGTGACCATTTATTTAGTGATCACTGCAATCAGTGACATTTGTGACTGTAAAAGTGTCACTACATATAGTTTTAGGTCCAGTGTAGCCCCCTAACCCCCCCTAATAAAGGTTTAACCCCCTGATCACCCCCCAGATAACCCTTTCACCCCCTAGCACCGCCGTCGCTAAGCGATCATTTTTCTGATCGATGTCTTAGCGTCGGTGATGCTGATCGGTAGCCAGTCATTTTTTTTAGGTTCGCCGCAGGTTTTTATAGCGTCGGGTACCCCCATATATTACCTAATAAAGGTTTAACCCCCTTGATCGCCCCCCAGGTAACCCTTTCACCCCCTATCACCACTGTCACTAAGCGATAATTTTTCTGATCGATGTCTTAGCGTCGGCGATGCTGATCGGTAGCCAGTAATTTTTTTTAGGTTCGCCGCAGGTTTTTATAGCGTCGGGTACCCCCATATATTACCTAATAAAGGTTTAACCCCCTTGATCACCCCCCAGGTAACCCTTTCACCCCCTAGCACCGCCGTCGCTAAGCGATCATTTTTCTGATCGATGTCTTAGCGTCGGTGATGCTGATCGGTAGCCAGTAATTTTTTTTAGGTTCGCCGCAGGTTTTTATAGCGTCGGGTACCCCCATATATTACCTAATAAAGGTTTAACCCCCTTGATCGCCCCCCAGGTAACCCTTTCACCCCCTATCACCACTGTCACTAAGCGATAATTTTTCTGATCGCTGTCTTAGCGTCGGTGATGCAGATCGGTAGCCAGTAATTTTTTTTAGGTTCGCCGCAGGTTTTTATAGCGTCAGGTACCCCAATATATTACCTAATAAAGGTTTAACCCCCTTGATCGCCCCCCAGGTAACCCTTTCACCCCCTATCACCACTGTCGCTAAGCGATCGTTTTTATGATCGTTGTCTTAGTGTCGGTGATGCCGATAGGTAGCCAGTAATTTTTTTTTAGGTTCGCCGTCAGGTTTTTATATAGCGTCAGGTACCCCCATATATTACCTAATAAAGGTTTTAACCCCCTAATTGCCCCTAGTTAACCCTTTCACCAGTGATCATCATATAAGTGTTACGGGTGACGCTGGTTAGTTAGTTTGCTTTTTATAGTGTCAGGGCACCCGCCGTATATAACCCAATAAAGGTTTAACCCCTTATCGCCCGGCGGGTGATATCAATTAGGTTTTAGCGTCAGAGAGGGTCTGCGTCACACCCCAGGCAGCGTCAGGTTAGTGCCAGTAGCGCTAACACCCACGCGTTAAACATACACCCCCCTTAGTGGTATAGTATCTGAACAGATCAATATCTGATCTGATCAGATCTATACTAGCGTCCCCAGCAGTTTAGGGTTCCCAAAAACGCAGTGTTAGCGGGATCAGCCCAGATACCTGCTAGCACCTGCGTTTTGCCCCTCCGTCCAGCCCAGGCCACCCAAGTGCAGTATCGATCGATCACTGTCAGGCCTCGTACACACGACCGATTTTCTCGTTGTAAAAAACACGTCGTTTTTTTAGACGAGATTCTTGTTAAGCTTGTCGATTTTCTCGTCAAGCTTTCTATGCGTACACACTGTCATTTTCCAATTTCCTCGTGGTTCTCTGCGCTCACGTCCAGCACGTACGACGGCACTATAAAGGGGAAGATCTTTTTTCTTGGCGCCACCCCTTGAGCTGCTTTTGCTGATCTCGTGTTACCGCGTGTGAAGTAAAAGTTTGGGAAGAGACGATTCGCGCTTTTCAGTCTTCGTACTTTTCAGATCGTTTTCTGCCGTTCAGTTTGTGCTTGTGGGTTCGTATCTTGACTTTCAGGGCGTCTAGGCAGGTCGTATCTGTTTTACAGTGCGTTCTTGCCTGTTCGTTTCTGAATTTCAGTTCGTTATTCATAGGCCTTGCTGTTCTAAAGTGCGTTCTGTTCTGTACGTTCTGATTAGACGACCGTTTCCTAGCCATGACGCCTGGACGTTCTCGTCGTCGAGTTCGTGCTGTGCGTGCGCTTGGTGTTGGTCTGCTTGTTTTGGACCAAGACCAGTCCATGAATGGTGTGAGGAGGAGTTCATGGACCAAGAATTGGTTGCTCCAGCGGGACCAATTCTGCCACATGCCTCTGCTGCGGGAGATCGTCGAGAATAATCCTGAGGACTACAGGAATTTTCTGAGGATGTCTGACCCCGTTTTTCAGGAACTGTTGGCTTTGGTGTCCCCCTATATTACCAGGAAGGACACCGTTATGCGGGAAGCCATCAGTGCTGAGCAGAGGCTCATCGCCACGTTGCGTTACCTGGCGACAGGGAGAAGTCTTCAGGACTTGAAGTTCACCACAGGCATCTCCCCCCAGGCTCTGGGCCTCATAATCCCAGACACCTGTTCTGCTATTATACAAGTCCTGCAGGAGGACTATATTAGGGTAAGTTTTCTCCCTTAACATCACATTTTATGTATTACATGTATGCTAATGTATTGTATTTCTTTCATCCTTCCCTAATTACCATGATTGTAATATGCTGAGAATGACCCCTTTGTCCCCATGCATGTTGGAAGCTTTAGATTGCCCCTTTTTTATCCTCCCTAAATATTTCCCCTCACTAACTTTTCCAGCAGGGGCGCCTGTTGCTCCAAATGTTGGGGGGTTCCAACCCCAATTTCGGAAATAAACTTCCTCCTTTTTTGCTCTGTTGCCTAATAAACGCCCCCAGTTGTCCCCTCCAATGCAGCCATTTTGTTCCCTCAAATGCAGCCATTTAGTCCCCTCTAATGCAGCCAGTTTCCCCCCAGCCCTGCACTTACCTTCTTGTGGTCAGCGCCATCCTTCTTCTGTCCTTGATGTCTTCTCCTTCCCTTCATGTTGCATCAGCCAATCATGTTACCATTAAACAGACTTGGTGAACATGATTGCCAGAGCAGCCTGTCAGTGTTTACACAAGGAATGCCCCCCTCCTTGCGTCCCCGATTTTTCTTTGAGGAAGCCAATTACATCCCTCAGGTTGTAATTTGCAAGACTTTTTTAATACCTGTTTCTGCTCTGCAATTTTAACCCCCTAAATGACGCAATTATTCATATGTCGGTCGCTTTACAAGAGGCCATCCACCTGAATAGTGTGCGGCATAGACAATACATAGGTTCATGCAACGCATGAACCTATGTATTGTTCTGAGTGATGGGCACAGGAGAGAGGGGACAGTGCTCCAGCGCCCACTCTGGACGCACCGCCACTGCAATGCTATCCTGTGGCCAAACACATCTCCCCCCCCCAAAATAATTTAGTAATGGCCCATCAGAGGGGGTGATGAATATGATAAATGAGCCTTCCATTATACTTTTTTTACACACCTTAATAAACGTATAATTAGATTGATGTTGGTCTCTAATTTTTTGGGATAGAATTTCCTTGTAATGTATGCCTTTGTTTTTCTAATATTATTTCATCTTGTTTCACTCCACAGCTTCCTTCCACGCCACAGGAATGGCAGACTGTGGCATCGGAGTTTGCCACGCGGTGGGACTTCCCCAACTGCGGTGGTGCCATAGACGGGAAGCACGTCCGCATCGTGCCGCCACCCCGTTCTGGATCCTACTACTACAATTACAAGGGGTTTCATAGCATTGTGCTGATGGCGGTGGTGTCAGCACGGTATGAATTCCTCTATGTTGATGTAGGGAAGAATGGCCGGATGTCCGATGGGGGATCCTTCATCCAGACGGAGTTTGCCCTCCGTCTCCAGAGTGACGACCTTGCATTGCCACCGGATGCAGGGAATATTGAAGGACTCCCCTTTGTTTTCTTGGCTGATGAAGCCTTCGGACTCGGACGGCATCTTATGAGGCCATTTCCACAGAGGACCCTGACCCCAGAGAAGAGTGTGTTCAATTACCGGCTGGCCAGGGCCCGAAGAGTCGTTGAAAATGCCTTCGGCATAATGGCCAGCCGGTTCCGCCTTTTTATGACTTCCATCCACTTGGCGGACTACAAAATAAACTATGTAGTGTTATGCTGCTGTGTGCTACACAACTTTCTGAGCCAAAAATCAAATTCCTATATGGCCTCAGTTTTGCCAGAGGCTGGACTTTCCCCTGCAAATCCCCTTCCGGGCCTGGAATCTGCCCGTCTTGGCTTGCCCCCCCAAAATGCCCGTGTGGTTCGGGACAAATACATGGAGTATTTCACGGGTAGGGGGGCAATTCCTATGCCAGCCTATGTCTAAGTATCCCAATAAAAAATCTTGTTTAAACCTTTAATTATTTGTTCTTTCCTGTCTCCTAGTTTGTCTTTGTGCATTTGTAGTGGCAAGTGTATTTTACTTTAGTAAATAACAACCAATTTCACTATGTTACCTTACAAAAGAACCAAATAAGCTTAGAGAGTATTATAAAAAGAAGCTACACGTTGTTTGTGGTCAAATATTTTACTCTCTGCACATTTTTTTTTGTTTTACTTTGGGGTTGGCCTGGCCACAACCCGGCAAATTTTGGCTTATGAAAATACAAAAATACCACTTGCATTTCTAAAATGACAACATTGGATACCTCTGAGCAATCTGAGACATTCAGTTACACAAACTATGTCTCTATGTGCCCGTCCTAATATGGGGTCCTGCCACCCCTTGCCCAGCCAAAAATTCAATATGCACACATTTTTACTTTTTTGCAAATAGGAAGTTTACAATCCTGATCCCTATTGTCAACATGTGCTATCTGCCATCAGGGGTGATCAATGGACGTGTTTTGGGGGTGCATCCCCTTCCTCAGTTCACCGACTTTTGATACGAGGAAGGGGTTGCACCCACAAAAGACGTACATGGATATCCCCTGATGGCAGATAGCACATGTTCACACACTGTGTGCATATTCAATTTTTGGCTGCTTTGTTACTCAAAAAATTAGAAAAAATATAAAAACAAACATGTAAAAACAAATGTGTTTGGATGGCTTATTGAATTCTCCCCAAAACATCGAGAATGTCTTTAAATGTTTGTTCCATCACATGGATTCTTTGTTTAATTAGGTCCAGTTCCGTGCTACATTCCATCACTTGCTGGATGAGGCGGAGGGCACTGTCAGCAGAGAACCGTGTGCTATCCTTCACAACATTTCCATCCCCTAAAAACCATAAATAAAAATTAATAAAACTCTGCAGGCCTACCTCGCTTACCTTAAGCTGTGGTGTCAGATACTGACCTGTTGTGGTGACCAGATCCACAACGTCATCCACCTCTCCTTCCTGCACTTCTCCTTCCTCCACCTCAACTTCCTGCACATCTTTCGGTTGTGGATCTTTGGGAGTTTGGGGTTGCTTGGAAGTTGTGGGGTGCATGTGCTCCCTGGAGTGTCCTCCTCCCAGTCTTCTCTCCCCTATGAGAATAAAACCAAAGGTCTATTTATCACACTGTAAATCTCCTTGTTAAACTAAAAACAGGCTAAATTGTTTGGAAGTGGGGTACAAGTGTGTGTTTGTGCGGAATTTAAAGAAAAATACATTATTTATGACCCCAAATATGTTTAGTATTCACATTTGGATGTAATTTTTTGGACATGGAGGCACCACAAATAAACTCTGATGCACCTGTGTGGGACACCCAAAAAAGGCGGGTCTGGTGGCCCACACTATAGTGCTCCAAAGTACAGATGTGGAAGCAGCTGCTGAGTGTCCTCTCCTTTACACTGATTAAAGTTTGCATTTCATTCTCCTTACAAACACATCATCTAGACTTAAAAATTATCCACAATACTTGATCAAAAATGGCAGATGTCTAATTACTTTTGGGGGTCTTAAATAAGCCAAAACCGCGGATAGTGGCCGAACGAAGTGTCGGTAACGTAACGAACGATTACTGTGCCCAACCTAGTTCAAAATATTACATTTTGGAAGGGAGTCCAATATGATAAAAAAAAAAAAAATGTCAGTTTCTAAAAAGAATAATAGCAGAAAGGTCGTCATTTTACTTACTTTTAGCGAGCATCCTCTTTATGATCCTCAACTGGTCTGGCTCCCTCAGTTTGAGGTCTGACCACCTCTTTCTGAGCTGCTCATTTGAGCGTTTCACCCCGAACTTCGCCCTCAGACTCTTCACAACTTTAGTGAGGATTTTGGCCTTCCTTCTATTTGGTTTGCTATACGGCCCATGCTTGGCATCATAATCAGCCTTGACCAAGATGTCCACCATCTCCGCCATCTCCGCCAAAGACATATTCGATGCCTTGAATCTCCTCCTTGATCGTGACGTGTCCTCGGTCTCCGGGCTTGTCTCCTCGCTAGTTGCGGAACTATCAGACACCTGCTGTAACTCCGCCATATCTGTCTGCGCGCCGAAAGGGAAGGGGCGGGGAAAAGATGTTAGTTAGAACGTCATGGGCGGGCGACGTGTGCGGAGCGACGTGTTCGAATTTGGACGCATGCGTGGTGTGTATATAGCAAACACACATGTGACTATAGTACGTTCGGTGTGCGGAGAGAGGAGTTCAAGTGACGGACGTGCGAACGAAGGTATGTGATTTTGTGAGACTTGTAAAAATTGTTGGCCTATACTGTCTTGAGATTGGTGGAGGATATATATGGTGACTAGGATGTGAAGGAGGTTAGACTGTTTGCCTCACATTATTTAAATATAATTTATTTTACTTGCAGATACAATATGAATGTCTTTATTAGCGACAAAGAGTTCCTGGCGGAATTTATTGACCGGGTAAGGGAGCTGCCGGCTCTGTGGGAGACCAAAAACCCCATCCATAAAAAAAAAGGGGTGAGAAAAGCAGCGCTGGAGAAGCTGCTCCCATTTGTGCATACCAAGGTGCCCACAGCCACAGCAAAACAAGTGGACACTAAAATTGGGAGCTTGAGAGGTACCTACAGGACTGAACGCTCTAAGGTGCTGGCTTCTCAGAGGTCAGGAGCAGCAGCAGATGATGTTTATGTCCCGATTTTGTGGTACTACAGCAGGATGTCCTTCCTGGATGACCACATTGAGCCAAGGCCATCACTCTCCACTCTTCCCCCCAGACTTCCCTGCAGCCAACCTGAGCCTTCTCTGGAGCAAGAGGAGGCAGCCATCCTGGATGATCCTGATTTGTCCATCTGGAGCCAGGTATAGTATTAACTGAAAATGTATTGGGATAAAATTAATGTTTCCCAAATATGTCAGGATGAGAAACATACATTATTTTGTATTCCACAAGTGAAATCATGATCTATAGACATGATTCTGCACTTAATTGTGTGGTAAATAGTCAAGCTGATGTAGTGGTAAATTTAAAGCAAGGATTTATGCATTTACATTCTAATTGCTTCCATCAGGATTACAAAGTTTGATGCAAAGATTAAACCAACATATTAAACTATGTTCCTTTTTCATACACAGGATGAAATCAGCCAGGAGGAGGGTCTGGAAACTGTCAGGCAGGAGGAGGAAGGGCCCAGTGGCAGCCAGGAGGTGGCAGGGCCCAGTGCCAGCCAGGAGGTGGCAGGGCCCAGTGGCAGCCAGGAGGTGGCAGGGCCCAGTGGCAGCCAGGAGGTGGCAGGGCCCAGTGGCAGACAGGAGGTGGCAGGGCAAAGGAGAAGCACCAGATCCCAGGTGCCTCCCATCAGGCTTCACAAAAGAGGCAGGAGGGACAGGACCACCAGTGAGGCAGCAATGGCCCTTATTAAAGAGGCCCATGCCACCCTCAAGGAGCCCACATCCCCTGAAGAGGCCATTGCCGGCCTAGTGGAGGCTAAGTTCAAGGTGATGAGCATGGAGCAACGCCTCCTATGCGAGCCCCTGCTCATCACCTTGCTCAACAAGGGGGTGATGGAGCAAATTACCCCCAATACCGCCATATGTGAGGTGGCCCAACTGACCCAACCTCAACCTCCACCTCCACCTTCCTCTTCTGCCCCACCCCCTTCTGCTACACCTTCACCTTCTGCCCCACCCCCTTCTGCTACACCTCCACCTTCTGCCCCACCCCCTTCTGCTACACCTCCACCTTCTGCCCCACCCCCTTCTGCTACACCTCCACCTTCTGCCCCACCCCCTTCTGCTACACCTCCACCTTCTGCCCCACCCTCTTCTGCTACACCTCCACCTTCTGCCCCACCCCCTTCTGCTACACCTCCACCTTCTTCTTCTGCCCCACCCCCTTCTGCTACACCTCCACCTCCTCCTCCTGACAGGAGTACCCCTCCAGTGGGCCAGCCTCCAGCTAAACGAAGAAGGAAGGCTGCAGGAAAGGCTTCAGGAAAGGCTTCAGGAAAGGCTGCAGGGAAGGTTGCCAGGAAGAAGAGGAAGTGATGGCCTTGCTTCATTGTGGTCGGACAGAAGGCAGCCTGTTGTAGTACCACACACTTGGGACATATATCTCACCTGCTGCTGTTCCTGACCTCTGGGAGGCCAGCATCAGATTGTGTTCTGAAATGTGGGCCTTCTCAAGCTCCCAATTTTAGTGTCCACACAGGGTTGCTGTGTGCTCTGGGGTCCCTGGGATGCACAAATGGCAGCAGCTTCTCCAGCGCTGCCTTCTCTTTATTTAATTTATAAACATGAATAAATGTGTTTTTTGTTTAAGTTCATACTTGACTATGTGTATTTTTAAATTAAAAAAAACAAGCTTTGGAGTAAGCAGATACATTTGACTGACAATAAAAGGCACAGATATCACCCCCCCAAAAGAATAACTAAATCTGATTAGCTCAAAAACATGGTGTGAAATTTTAAAAATATAGATTAGAAAATTAAATGGGAGATCGCTATCAAAACATTGAGAAATTATAATTAACATCATTTTGAAAAATCTAACCATTTAAATTATTCCTAAAAACTTGCACGATATAATACACATAAATCTTATAAAGAGCAGCATGAAAAAGGTTAAAAATAAGGCAGAACTCTGTGTGAATATCAGCAGCAAAAGAAGGTCTCTCGTTTTGATTAATGTAACATTCTAACGAAGAATTCAATGCAGAACATTTAAACGATGAAATATTTATGAGCGTGACGAATGTGCTCTCTCCATTATGAAGGCTTGTTTTACCAGAAGATGCGCTCCCGTCTCATAGTTGCTTGTGAGCATGCGTGCTTTTGGAAGAGTCGTAAAAGCATACACACGAACCATTTTCTCGTCACAAAACAGGCCGACGAGAAACACGACGAGGAAATCTGGAATCCTGACGAGAAAATAGAGAGCAGGTTCTCTATTTTCTCGTCGAGATTCTCGTCAAGTTTCTCGTCGTAAAACCATACACACGAACGTTTTTCTAGACAAAAAAGCTCTCGCGGCACTTTTCTTGACTGTTTTGGACGAGAAAATCGGTCGTGTGTACGAGGCCTCACTTGCAAAACACAACACACATAACTGCAGCGTTCGCAGAGACAGGCCTGATCCCTGCGACTCCAGTGCTGTAGGAGGTGATTTCACCACCACAGTTAAAAAAAAAAAAAGCATATATGCCGAAGCATTGGGGCAGTAGGGGCGGAGGAGCGATTTTGCTCCTAATGCCGCGTACATACGTTCGAAATTCCGACGGAGGCTTGCCCGTGGAAAAGTCTGACCATGTGTACGCGGCATAACTTTTGCGGGAAGATGCCCCATGCTTCGGCATATATAAATGGTGCATGTATGCCCATCATTAGAAGTGGGTGGATGAAGGGCGGTATTCTAATGGTGGGCATACCCACCGATCAATCTTTTTTTTTCATTCAGCCAACAGGCTGCATGAAAAAAAAGATTACAATACATGTCCAACAAGGACCAGCAACGTACTGGTATGTTGCTGGACTTTGAATGTTTATACCAGAATGATGCCTGTGGGTTTAGGTATCATCTTGGTATCATTCTTTTCAGCCAGCGGCCGGCTTTCATGTAAAAGCAATCCTAGTGGCTAATTAGCCTCTGGACTGCTTTTACAAGCAGTGGGAGGGAATGTCCCCCCCCGGATATAAAAAGCGCCATTGGGAAATTGGGAAAGCATTTTATCACACCGATCTTGGTGTGGTCAGATGCTTTGAGGGCAGAGGAAAGATCTAGGGTCCAATAGACCCCAGTTTTTTCAAAAAAGAGTACCTGTCATTACCTATTGCTATCATAGGGGATATTTACATTCCCTGAGATAACAATAAAAATGATAAAAAAAAATAAAATATGGAAGCAACAGTTTAAAAATAAAATAAAAGAGCAAAATTAATAATAAAAAAAAAAAAAAAAAAAAGCACCCCTGTCCTGCCCTGCTCTTGCCCAATGGCGAACGCAAGCGTTGGTCTGGCGTCATATGTAAACAGCAATTGCACCATGCATGTGAGGTATCACCGCGAAGGTCAGATCGAGGGCAGTAATTTTAGCAGTAGACTTCCTCTGTAAATCTAACGGGGTAACCTGTAAAGGCTTTTAAAGGCTTTTAAAAATGTATGTAGTTTGTCGCCAATGCGCGTTTGTGCGAAATTTTAAAGCATGTCGTGTTTGGTATCTATGTACTCGGCCTAAGATCGTCTTTTTTATTTCATCAAACATTTGGGCAATATAGTGTGTTTTAGTGCATTAAAATTAAAAAAGTGTATTTTTTCCCCAAAAAATGCGTTTGAAAAATCGCTGCGCAAATACTGTGTAGAAAAAAAAAATGCAACACCCACCATTTTATTCTGTAGGGCCTGTGCTTTAAAAATATATATAATGTTTGGGGGTTCAACATAATTTTCTTGCAAAAAAAAATATGTTTTCATGTAAACAAAAAGTGTCAAAAAGGTCTTTGTCTTCAAGTGGTTAGAAGAGTGGATGTAAGCTTCCTAATGTTGTGTATAAAATGCCAGAACAGTTCAAAACCCCCCCAAATGACCCCATTTTGGAAAGTAGACACCCCAAGCTATATACTGAGAGGCATGTGGAGTCCATGGAATATTTTATATGTTGACACAAGTTGCGGAAAAAAATACAAATTTTTTTTTTTTTTTGCACAAAGTTGTCACTAAATTATATATTGCTCAAACATGCCATGGGCATATGTGGAATTACACCCCAAAATACATTCTGTTGCTTCTCCTGAGTACGGGGATACCACATGTGTGAGACTTTTTGGGAGCCTAGCCGCGTACGGGACCCCAAAAACCAATCACCGCCTTCAGGCTTTCTAAGGGTGTAAATTTTTGATTTCACTTCTCACTGCCTATCACAGTTTCGGAGGCCATGGAATGCCCAGATGGCACAAAACCCCCCCAAATGACCCCATTTTGGAAAGTAGACACCCCAAGATATTTGCTGAGAGGTATTGTGAGTATTTTGCAGATCTCGCTTTTTGTCACAAAGTTTTGAAAATTGAAAAAAAAAAAGAAAAAAAAAAAATGTTCTTTCTTCATTTTCAAAAACAAATGAGAGCTGTAAAATACTCACCATGCCTCTCAGCAAACAGCTTGGGGTGTCTACTTTCCAAAATGGGGTCATTTGGGGGGGGTTTTGTGCTATTTTGGCATTTTATGGCCTTCGAAACTGTGATAGGTAGTGAGGAGTCAAATCAAAAATTTGTGCCTAGAAATCCTGAAGGCGGTGATTGGTTTTCGGGGTCCCGTACGCGGCTAGGCTCCTAAAAAGTCCCACACATGTGGTATCCCCGTACTCAGGAGAAGCAGCAAAATTTATTTTGGGGTGCAATTCCACATATAACCATGGCATGTGTGAGCAATATATCATTTAGTGACAACTTTTTGTAATTTTTTATTTTTTTTGTCATTATTCAATCACTTGGGACAAAAAAAAATATTCAATGGGCTCAACAGGCCTCTCAGCAATTTCCTTGGGGTGTCTACTTTCTAAAATGGGGTCATTTGGGGGGGTTTTGTGCTATTTTGGCATTTTATGGCCTTCAAAACTGTGATAGGTAGTGAGGAGTGAAATCAAAAATTTGCGCCCTTAGAAATCCTGAAGGCGGTGCTTGGTTTCCGGGGTCCCGTATGTGGCTAGGCTCCTAAAAAGTCCCACACATGTGGTATCCCCATACTCAGGAGAAGCAGCAGAATGTATTTTGGGGTGCAATTCCACATATAACCATGGCATGTGTGAGCAATATATCATTTAGTGACAACTTTTTGTAATTTTTTTTTGTCATTATTCAATCACTTGGGACAAAAAAAAAATATTCAATGGGCTCAACATGCCTCTCAGCAATTTCCTTGGGGTGTCTACTTTCTAAAATGGGGTCATTTGGGGGGGTTTTGTACTGCCCTGCCATTTTAGCACCTCAAGAAATTAGATAGGCAGTCATAAATTTAAAGCTGTGTAAATTCCAGAAAATGTACCCTAGTTTGTAAACGCTATAACTTTTGCGCAAACCAATAAATATACGCTTATTGACATTTTTTTTACTAAAGACATGTGGCTGAATACATTTTGGCCTAAATGTATGACTAAAATTGAGTTTATTCGATTTTTCTTATAACAAAAAGTAGAAAATATCATTTTTTTTCTAAATTTTCAGTCTTTTCCGTTTATATCGCAAAAAATAAAAATCGCAGAGGCAATCAAATACCATTAAAAGAAAGCTCTATTTGTGGGAAGAAAAGGACGCAAATTTTGTTTGCATACAACATTGCATGTCCGCACAATTTACAGTTATAGCAGCGCAGTGCAAAATTCTGAATTCACCTCTGGTCCTTTAGCTAAGTGGTTAATGGGTCTTTTGGAAAAGAGCACAATAAAGTGCCTTTTTTTTTTTGCCCTAAATGTATCTCTCAACGTAATATATGCAGTGCTGGTGCACTGTGCTTGCAGATAAAAGGTAGATTTTCTCTGACACTGGGCTCATGGCAGTGTAAAAAGACTGCACTGCAACACAAACAGGTAAACCTATGCAGATCGCTGAGTTATATCTCTGAATCTGGACTCCTATTCCTATATAATATATCTCTCTCCCTGAAAGCACCAGCAGGAACCTGGCCCTACACTACACTGTCTCTCTATCTTTTCCCTCAGATTCCAGAATCAGGACTAACTCATGTATTTTTCAATCTCTCCCTAAATGCAGCAGCAGCAGACAAGATCCTCTCCCTATCTATTCTGAAGCAGAGTGACGTGTGTGCTGTGTGCCTCTAGCTTATATAGAAGCTGGGTCACATGATGCACTGACTAATCACAGCCATGCCATTAGTAGGCATGGCTATGATGGCTTCTAAGGGCACACCAGCTAATCAAAAGGTGATTGGCTGGCCCCTGAAGCATTTCTAACTGCGCCATTAGATTGCCAAACCCAAACCCGAACCCGAACTTTCGCGCAAAGTCCGGGTTCGGGTTCGGGAAAAAGCTAAATTTCGGTACGGACCCGAACTTTACAGTTCGGGTTCGCTCAACCCTACTTACAGTAGCTGCTGCATTCTTACCCTAGGCTTATACTCGAGTCAATACGTTTTCCCAGTTTTTTGTGGTAAAATTAGGTGCCTTGGCTTATACTCGGGTCGGCTTATACAGGGGGTCCCCGGGTTACGAACAAGATAGGGACTGTAGGTTTGTTCTTAAGTCGAATTTGTTTGCAAGTCGGAACAGTACCTTTTTTATTTTATTTTTTTATTTTTGTATAATTTTCTTATTATTTTTCTTACTCTTTACTTTTTAATTACTTTTTTATTTTATTAATTTAATTATTATTTCTTATTTTATTTTTTTTCACTTAACTTTATTGCTATCACACAGGAGAAAACAATTCCCTGTGTGATAGCAATTGGAGGTGACAGGTTCTCTTTATTGACTCTGTCACTTCCAAAACAGGAGTCTTAGCACTGTGCTAGAACTCCTGCCACAGCTGAGATGGGAAGAGCACAGCTCTCCCCTCTCACTGTGTACGTTGGCGGCAGGGAGACAGGAGACAGACTCGGCGGCCGGGACAGCCAGCAGAGAGAGGTATGTGGGGGTGGAGGGGGGAGAGGGGAGGACGGACGGCAGTAGCACACATATTGAATACAAGTGCAGTACTGTATACATAGGCATACTGTATACTGTACTTCCGGGCAGCTCACCTGAAGGCACAGCAGGGAGATAGATGCGATTCGAGTCCAGGCAAGCCGGCCGCGATGCACCTCCAGGGCGGGGGAGCGGCACAGGAAAGACCAGGGATCCGGAGGCTTCACTAGGCCGCACAAAGCCGCGGTAACGACGGGCAGTTTTAGCGGCGGCTGCGGGCAGTGACGTCACTCGGGCCCCATTCGTAAGTAGGGGTCGTTCGCAACTCGGAAGTTCGTAAGTCAGGGACCCCCTATACTCTAGTATAGACGGTAATTACCCATTCCAAAATGGCTGTTAAGGCTGGATTACTAGTTACCAGAATTTTTATGATGGCTGCGCATCAAGGTTTCAGGAATCTTCATGAATGTAAAGATATGTCTTCCTGCATGTGTCCCTGAGTGAGTGTCCCCCCCCCCCCTCAGTGTCTCCCTGTGGGAGTGAGTCCTCTGTCCTCCCTGTAGAGGTGAGTGTCTGTTTTTATCTTACTTTTCTTGTCTTAAGTACTATCTCCAGACAATAAGATTATAAAAATTATACTAAGTTCTGCCCAAAAAGTATGTGTCCTTAACTCATAGGTTCGTTGCAAATATGGAAGTTAACTGTTCTGATTCTCACCACCCCTTTGCAGGAAAGTGATGATTTTAAGGTAATATCACCTTCAACCACCACGTGTCTCGCATGTGTTTTGAGTCTATTTCTTTAAGTTAATATTCTATTTTCAGAATGTGTATAATGGTTTATATAATGTTGGGAAGAATATATATATATTTTGAATATTCTGGTAACTGGTATACATAACATACGATTAATATACTTTTTGATTCATTTACATAACATAACAAAACATAAATTGTTTTTTGTGTATATCTTTACACTGGTTTTCCTAAGCAGGACATATTTTATATATTTATCAATATTACACAAAAAAAATTATCTATATATTTTGAATATGTTTTAATCTCTAAATGCAGGTTAATTTATATTTTTATAATCACAATTTGATGTCTTTCGTTATGCTAATTTAGCTTTTCAAAACACTTCTATTTATAAAATCACACTCGTTTATATTTCTTTCTTATAACCAATTACTCAGTTCAACAGATACTACAATTATTTCATCTTTTTGATTTGAAATATATTGAATTCAAATGTCTTATGATGACATGTAGTTATTTAAAAATGTTTCTGACTTGTATACTTTCAAATTTCTTCCACTATGTGTTAAGATTGACTTTGGTACATATTGATTTTTATAAAATGCATTGCAACATAACATATTATATATATATATTATATATCTTTATGAATATAAACTTGTCATTTTACCTTAGTTTCAGTTTCTGTGGCTGTTCAGGTTTATAATTAACTGGAGTTTCCTGCCATTGTCTCTGGTTGTTAACATCGGACTTTAGACTGTCTTCTCCTGAAGACAGGAGACTAGTTCAGCTGTATCAACAAATTCTTCTTTTCAATACTCCTCGGCCAACATTAACCATTGTCTGTAAAGACAGCTAGCTAGAATCAACATTGGGCCTTCTACTAAAATCTAATTCACAATGGGTTTATTTATTCTGGTTTAGACTGTTAGCTATCTGTAGAAATATTCTCTATTGCAGGTTTTCTAACCAACAAATCTAGTAAATATTTTCTTGTTTGTCTATTAAAGCTGGGACAACATCTCTTTCCTGGTGACGAAAATCATCATTGTTCCAAAATGTCAAAACAGGCTTGTAAAAAGTTACAGATGGCTAATCTATTGAACATTGGAAAACATGTGAGGTTCCAAAGTCTTTTAGTCCCCCATTCTTGTTTTCACTGGCTCCCAGAGAAATAGTTTAATTCATAGTTCATCTAAGCGAATCTCACATTTTTGCCAGTAAATTTTTTTAAATGTATTATTATTATATTTTCCTTAATGACTTTATAACAATTTGAGAGGGGGGGTTTTTGGGACTTTTAAATGAGGCACCCTAGAAAAATGTCTCCATCCCTAATCAATGTATACAAATAAAAAAGGAGGTTCGGGACTTTGAGTGAGGCACATAGGTGGTACAAGTGACAATTTTGGTAAAAGCAGGTTTTAATAAAATCACACAAGTCATACAAATATCTTGGCCAGCAGGCTCCGTATAAAGACATAAGTTAACATCAATTATTAGAAATAGCTAATTCACAGCATGTTGTAGTAGCATAGTGCATCTAGGTACTAAAGAAGACTCGTTGGCTCGACGCGTTTAAACGCGTCGGGTTTAAAACATGGAGCTTCAGTGCATAGAAGGAGGTAATCAATAATGATAAAACATGCGGAAAAGAATACGGAGGGATGATGGATGAAACAATGGGGGTTATTTACGAAAGGGAAATCTATTTTGCACTACAAGTGTACTTGAAAGTGCAGGGTGGTCAGTATCCAGTGGAAACTAACGGTTAGCAGCCGATAAATGTTAGCCATTGATGCTGTCTGAACAACTGACCCTTGCAGGGGAGGGCTGGCAACCTTAGGCCTGGGGGGCCAAGTCCAGTCAAGTTGCCCACTGAACCACTGAATTAGCTCACTATCCATGCCCTCCTGGTTTTTCATTGCAGCCTCACCAGTGCCCATCAGTGCAGCCTCACCAGTGCCCATCAGTGCAGCCTCACCAGTGCCTATCCAATGCAGCTTCACCAGTAGGGGTGTTGAAATTATTCATAGCATCGATGCATCACGATTCGACCACCCACGATGCGGCATCGATGCTACTACTTGCATAAATCGATTATATGATGATGTCACCCACGCGCCGCTATATGCCCTGCCGATGAAAGCAGCCGAAGGAGCTGTGGGTGTTAGCCGCACCTCTTTTCCCACCCCCCCCACTGACGGCATCCCCAGCTGACCGGCGTCAACATGCGAGACATGTGGAGCGAGTGTCTGTCCCCCAACGAGTCATGACCCAGTCCCGACTCCCCAGAGCCTTCCTCCTTGGCTCACCTCACACTGTGTGCAGTGTGCACACACAGGCTGCCTCCATTTTCCTTACAACAGGCTGCTGAGGGAGACCCGAGATGCCAGACGGCTGCGGTCGTCCTCCGTCATTCAGTCCCACTCACAGGCTGTTCGAGAGTCATCATCATCATCGGGTACTTACTTGGGGAATGCACACTGGCAGCATTTGGGGCACAGTAGCGGCAATTGATGGGCACACTGCCAGCAATAGATGGGAACAGTGTCAGCAATTGATGGGCACACTGCCAGCAATAGATGGGAACAGTGTCAGCAATTGATGGGCACAGTGTCCGCAATTGATGGGTACAGTAGCTGCGTTTGATGGGCACAGTGGCGGCATTTGATGGGCACAGTGGTTACGTTTGATGGGCACAGTGGCTGCGTTTGATGGGCACAGTGGCTGTGTTTGGACCCCCCCAAAAAAAAATTGAACACATATTATATACCCTTTATCTGATGCACCATTATGTGGACTGCAAATTTGAAAACATTAAAGTGACCAATGAGCATGACCATACCATTTCAACATTAATTATGGTTTATGTATGTCTTATTGTCTTAGTGATTGATTCACATCACAGCTTCATTGATTTGAAATTGATACCCTTTTTTTTGTATCATTTTTGGTTTTGCTCATGATTGCATGTATGGGGCAGTAATGAGCAAAACCATAAATCATACAACAAAAAAAGGTATCGATTAAGTTGTGATGTGAATCAATACATTGTCGTTTGGGGGGACGTTAAGGGGACATTGTCCGCAGTCTCTGTTCATCTCTTGGATCATGTCTGCAGTCTCTGATCCTCTCTAATATCATGTCTGCAGTCTCTGATCCTCTCTTGTACCATGTCTGCAGTCTCTGACCGTCTCCTGTATCATGTCTGCAGTCTCTGATCCTCTCTTGTAGTATTTTGGGGTTAGTCTGGAGCTCCTCTTTAAGTTGTCTGCTGTGTTTACACTTTGCTACATGCAGAGAGGTTTTTTTTTTTAAGAACAGATAATATAAAAAAAAAAACTGAGTTCTTCATACTGCTTGAATTTTTTGTATGAAAACCGTGTGCAGTAATCGTGATGCATTGCGGAATCGAATCGGAACGTGGACAGGATAATCGTAATTGAATCGAATCGTGAGGCCAGTGAAGATGCACACCCCTACTCACCAGTGCCCATCCAATGCAGCCTGATCAGTGCCCATCCAATTCAGCCTGATCAGTTCCCATCCAATGCAGCCTGATCAGTTCCCATCCAATGCAGCCTGATCAGTGCCCATTCAATGCAGCCTCACCAGTGCCCATCAGTGCAGCCTCATCAGTGCTCATCAATGCAGCTTCACCAGTGTCCATCAATGCAGCCTCACCAGTGCCCATTAATGCAGCCTGATCAGTGCCCATTCAATGCAGCCTCACCAATGCCCATCAAGGCAGCATGATCACTGGGGGCAGGGTAAATGGGGTGTGTGGGGGCAGATGGGATGTGGGTCACCTGGGGGTGTTGGGGTCTCTCACCTCAGCGATGGCAGTTCCATTCAGCAAGTCCTTGCATGCAACGGCCTCCTGGGGGGGGGGTGATGGTCCTGTGGTCAAGTTACAGCCAGCCCTGCAGCCCGAGCCAGTCATGTGCGTCCCGACTCATTGGCACTCCCTGCCTCTGCCTGCCTCCAAGACTCCAGTATCCGTAAGTTGTAGTTTCCTCTGCACTGCTCTCAGTTCTCCACCCACCTGGAGCTTGAGCGCAGACTACAACTCCCAGAATGCAACAGCTAGTTGGAGGCCAGCCACGGCTGTGCCCCCAGCCTGACTTCCCAGACAAGGAGAAAAAAATGGCAGGAGCCATTTTAAACATAAGTTAGGGCGGCCTGTGGAGCAATTGGCACCCTGGCCTAGCCCACCCCACCCCTGAGCCCATAGCCACAACTGGATACTCTAAAACTACGCGGAAACCTAAGCTTCACCAAATAATTTGCATGTTATTTAAGGGTGACATGTGCCTTAAGCTGGCGGACCCTGTTGAAAAGGTCTGTCTCTTACTATACTGACTGAGGCATTCATGAGTATTTAAATCTTCGTTTAATCCTGTGTCCATGCACTATTATCAACCACATTAGTGCACATTTTGGTTAATTACCCTAACCGCCTTGAGACTATATACGTTGTCACTATATGCTTTATGCTATTTATTTCCAGGGAACTGACATAGCACTGCAGCCAATTAGGCAACTGCAGCACTATGCGGTTTGGCTAAGTTTTCCCTGCTCTTTTTGCACGGCAGCATGCCTGCAGCAATATTGTGTCAATTTTGTACTTTTTGTTATCGAACTCAAAAAAGCTTACCTGAGTTTACTTTTACACTGCAGTTGGTCCCCATACGAATCTGCTTATTGGGTTAGTACCCAGTGGGAGCGGAGCCTGTAACGTCATTGCATACTACCAGGAAGCAGATTGCCACTAGGGATCACAGGACTGAGTGACCAGCAAGGGGTTTTAGGATCCCAACTGTGCAAAACGAGCTAGTGCACCTCTAAATAAATGTGAGTGTGATTTTTTTTATTTTATTTAACTAGTTACGGACCGCCCACCGCAGTTGTTCTGGGGTAGGTTGGCTTGCCTACGCTAATCGGCATCATTGTACGTCGGACGCGTGCACAGCGGTTTGTGGGCATGCACGTGCCCATTCGCCAGTGGGGGAGCCAACCAGCGTGTCCAGCGGACTCTATGTCTGCCAGCCACTAGTGATGAGCCGAACACCCCCGGGTTCGGTTCGCACCAGAACCCGCGAACGGACCGAAAGTTCGCACGAACATTAGAACCCTATTAAATACAATGGATGCGAACGTTCGGATTCTAAAGTGCTAATTATAACGACTATTATCCATGTTATTGTCCGAAACAGAGTTTGGGAACCCGGGTTCTGCACCAGAGGACATGTATCAATGCAAAAAGAAGTTTTAAAAACGGACGTTTTCCGGGAGCAGTCATTTTAATGATGCATAAAGTGAAAAAAAAAAAAGTCAAATATTCCTTTAAATATTGTACCTGGGGGGTGTCTAAAGTATGCCTGTGAAGTGCCACGTGTTCCCCGTGTTTAGAACTGTCCCTGCACAAAATAACATTTCTAAAGGAAAAAAAGCCATTTAAAACTGCTTGCGGCTTTAGAGTTGAATATATATTTATTAGCAAAATATACATATATATATAAATTCAATACCTTCCTTTTGTATAACAAAGTTTACATCGAAGTTTACATAACATAAACAGTATAGCATTAGATTGAGGGGTTGGGGGGGAAACATAGGGAAAGAAGGGAGGGTAAGGGGTAATAGGATCGTAGCTTAAAACAGGTTATTGGTCACTCTCGTGAGAGTGCGTATGTAGCATAGTGCCATGCTAATTCGTCTGTTTAGTTAAGGGCTAGGTTTGTCGCTTGACTAGCTGGGGTGGCCCTGCGCAGTGTCATCTCTCTTCGGACACCGCCCAGGGCTTGTTTACTGTCATATTTCAAACCCTTCTGTAAGGTACTGACTATGTTGGTAAAGGGTATTATTCAAAAGCAAAAATGGTGATACGAGGGTAGGAAAGGGAGGGGGGGCAGCTCAGGTTATGGTCGTTCTGATTCGGCAGGTATGGTACATCTGGGGCTCTCCTTCTTTATCTGAAGCACTCTGTCATACTAAACGCTGTCTAGGAATCCGACTGTAGCGGAGTGGTGCCGCCATATTGACCATAAAGTGTTAAATTGCTCATATCTATCATCTAATTTTGCTTGCATTTCCTCCATTAGCATGGTATCATTAAGGATGTTCACCCACCCTGATAGGGGGGGGGGTGGAGTCCTTCTTCCAATATAGAGATATATTATGTCTTGCTGCTGATAGCATAAACCTTAAGAGGCATTGTTTTTGTGATTTGATGGACCCCGGAACAATAGACAGGAGAGCAATCATGGGAGAGGGGGTCAGTGTGGTTTGGTACATGTCATTGTAACTCTTAAATACACTATCCCAAAATGGGCGTATCTTGATGCAGTCCCACCAGACATGTACGTACGATCCCTGTCCTCCGCGACATCTCCAGCAGGTGTCCGCCGTGGCGGGGAACATTCTGTGCACCGAGGATGGGACCCTGTACCACCTTGATAATAATTTAAAGTTCTTCTCTTGAGTGAAACCTGATCTAGATGCTTGGTGTGTGTGAATAAAAGACGCGTTCCATTGGGCAGGGGTTAATGCCACCCCCAGATCACGGGCCCATTTGTGAGTGTATGTAGGGAGGGTTTCACATTGATGAGATTGTATGTCTTTATATATGAGGGAGAGAGTGTGTCTAGGGGTCGGAGAGAGACCACACATTGATTCAAAATTAGTGAGTTGTCTATGCACCAGTCCTGAGAGGTGCAGAGATCTGCTAATGTGATTCAATGAGAGTGTAGATAACCAGTCTATTCTAGTGTCATTTTGGGGTTCCGACGTGGGTCGGAAGTGACCTGTAGAGGGGTGGACGAATTGTTTGACCGTGGGCCATTGTTCCCGGTGGTACGTTCCGAACTTCCCCCTGTCTAGGGAGGTATGAAGGGCTGCGCTATCGAATAGGGGGGACAGGGGGCCTGGGTCTGTGGTGAGTCCAAGTTTACTGGCTTTATCGTACCACAGGGTCAGGACCGCGGATGTCAGTGGGGATAATCCTGGGAGCGAGCGAAAGGTAGCACCATACCCCCACAGCAAGGCTCTAAGGTCAATGCGCGCCATGTCTTGTTCTACACTGATTGATGGTTTAAGTATGGGTCTCGGGAACCATTCAAGGAGTCTAGAGAAGAGTGTGGAGTTGTGGTATGTTTGGAATTCGGGGAGTCCTAGTCCTCCCCTAGTTTTGGGGGAACATAACACTTTATGTTGAAGTCTGGGTGGGTGGTTTTGCCAGATAAATTTGCTTACTAAGGTTCGGAGGGTGAGAAAGAACGCTCTAGGAAGAAGGATTGGCAGTGTCTGAAATAGATATAGTGTTTTAGGTAGGATATCCATTTTAATTACGTTCATTCTCCCCCACCATGTCAGCTTGAGGTTATGCCAGGATTCTAGAGAACGTCTGATCTCGGTTATAAGCGGACTGTAATTCAGGGGGTAGATGTCTTGTGGGTCAGAGGGGATTTCGGTGCCTAGGTATGTAACTGATTTTGTTTGCCATCTAAAGGGAAATCGTTGTTTGAGAGATTGCAGTTCCGGGGGGGGTAGAGATATATTCAGGGCTTCCGTTTTAGTGACATTCAATTTGAAGTTACTATGTGTCCCGAATCTGTCGAGTTCCGTTAAGATGGCCTGTATGCTCTGGCGGGGTTGTGTGACATATAATAGTAAGTCGTCAGCATATAATGATAATTTATGTTCAGCGGAGGGGGCAGGTATCCCATGAATATTTTTATTTTTGCGGATAGCTTGAGCCAAATGTTCCACAGTAATGGCAAATAACAATGGCGAAAGGGGGCAGCCCTGTCGCGTGCCATTTGAGATGTTAAACGAGTCTGACGATTCCCCGTTAGCCGCCACCTTCGCTGATGGGTGTGAATATAGGGCCATGATTTTGGAGATCATCTGTGGTCCTATGCCTATTTGTCGTAACGACGCTTGCAAAAAAGGCCAGCTGACCCTATCGAACGCTTTTTCTGCGTCACAAGCCAGCAGGCAGGTCGGAATGTTGTGCGATTTCGCGTGTGTGATGAGGTGGAGAGTTTTTGTTGTATTGTCCCTGGCTTCACGTCCTGGCATAAAACCAACCTGATCCCCGTGAATCAACTCAGGTAGTAGAGGGGTTATACGAGTGGCTAGTATTTTGGAGTAAAGTTTCAGGTCAACGTTCAGTAGAGATATGGGGCGATAGTTACTGCATAATGAGGGGTCTTTTCCGGGTTTGGGGATCACAACTATTTGGGCTAGTAGGAGTTGGTGGGATGGGCAATGTGTGTCATCTATCTCATTGAAGGCTTTCTGCATGAATGGAGCCAGTTGTTGAGCAAATTTTTTGTAAAATTGGGGGGTGTATCCGTCGGGGCCGGGGCTCTTACCATTTTTAAGGCCTTTTATTGCAGTTAGAAATTCAGATGTAGTGATTGGTAATTCTAGTTCTTCCATGTCTGGTTGTGATATCGTGGGTAAGGCTGTGTCTTGTACATATTGTTGTAAGGTCGTTGTGGTTGGGGAGGGAGGGTCATGAGCTGCGGGAAGATTATAAAGTGTGGAATAGTAGTCTCTGAATTCCGAGATAATTTCGGAGTTTTTTAATTTTTTCTGTTGTGATGGGGATATGATATGGTTGATGTTCTGTCTTTTTTGTTTTGGATGTAAGATTCGTGCTAGGTGTTTCCCGCATTTGTTTGCCTGAGTGTAATGGACATGACGTCCTTTGTTACAAGCGATTAGTGCTCTATCTGTGAAGATCTGTAAAAGGTCTCTACGGGCATTGGATAGTTCCGTCAGGGTCTTTGAGTCTAGTGTGCGTTTGTGTCGAGCTTCAAGAGCTGTTATTAGAGAAAAGAGGCGTGTTGTATCTGCTATTCGTGCTTTTTTCAGCCTGGATCCGTGTTTTATGAAGATCCCGCGTAGGACACATTTAAGGGTTTCCCACTTATTTAAGTTAGAGGTTTCATCATGCCTATGTGTTTGTGTGAAATCTGTAATAGTCTTAGTCACCTCTGCACAGCATATTGTGTCATTCAGTAGGTTGTCGTTGAGTCTCCAAGAGGAGCGACGGTTGGTGTATGGTAGTTTCCCTAATGTTAGATGTATCGGTGCGTGGTCCGACCACATTCTCAGGCCAATGTCGCAGTTAAGATCAAAGTCCAAGAGTGTTTGTGAGAGGAGAAAATAGTCAGTTCTGCTGTATGATTTATGGGCTGGGGAGTAATATGTGTAATCTCTCTCCGTGGGATGTATAAAACGCCATACATCCACCAAGGACATGTCCTTTAGGGTGGCACGCATGGCGCTTAGTGTGGATGGTGGCATGTGCGACTTACCAGTGGACGAGTCCATCCTCGGCACAAGTGGAGCGTTCAGGTCACCCGCCATAATCAGGTTGGCTATCCCGAAGTTTTGTAGGCGGGTCGTCACGGAGGACAGGAACCGCTGTTGGTTCTGGTTAGGGAGATAAACATTAGCAAGGGTTAATACAGCCTGGGAGCACCGCAATTTCAAAAATATATATCTACCATTCGGGTCAATGCAAGTGTCTAGTATTTCTGGTGTGAAGGAGCTGTGAAATGCTATAGATACTCCATTTGTTTTGGCTAAGGGGTTGGTGCTGTGGAACCACGTGGTAAAGTGCTTATCTGGTAGAGTTGGAACCTTGTCAGTTTTAAAGTGGGTTTCTTGAAGCATTAGAACGTGAGATTTGGTTTTGTGAAAGTGGTGGAGAATCCGTCTGTGTTTTTCAGGGATATTGAGTCCTCTACAGTTGAGAGAGGATATCTTGATGCTTAGAGGGTCTGACATGATGTCCGTGTTACCTGTAAGTTTTGGGTGTTCCTAAAGCTTCAGATCACCTGCAGTTAGAATGTATGTCTTGTGGTGAGCTACGCCCCCTAGATATGTAAATGGAGGCGGGTAGGAATGTGGGGTGGGGTTGGGAAGGAGAAGGAGAGATAGAGACAAAAAGTAAAAAAAAATTATTAGGGGAAAAGACACTGAGGAAGGAGGGGGGAATATAGGTAGGGAGAAAAGAGAGAACGAGGAAGGAAAAAATAAAAAATAAAAAAAATAAAAATAAGAACAAACAAAACACAGAAGCGTACAGGTACTGACACGAGGAGATAGTGCTTTTGTGTGCGATGACAGACACCGGATAAAAAAAAGAAAAATACCGTGTCGTCACTAGCGTTGTGTATCTCGTGTCAGCTTATCAATTCACCTGGTGAATTGGCAAGTGCTACAAACTTATAGGGAGGCTACTCCCTCTAGTGTCCAAAGTGTATAAGAAACCCTGGACACTACCTAGAAAACCTAGCTAAAAGAAAAATTCACCACAGAGGCAATTAAGACTCTGTAAACCCTAATGTGGGGAAAGTGTTTGGTATGTGAACAGGAGCTCCGCTCCAACCTAAAATAGATGATGTCTAGATGTGTAAAGCTAAGGCACACAGCAATATAACGTTAAACATTTAAACCATCGTCTTCAGACCGCATGTTTTCCTGATAGCCGGGGGATCTTTGACTGTCTCCCTAATTAATTCCGATAATCATACTGTATCCCCATGATAGGTCAGATCTGGTCATCAGATTTAAGATCAGGGGAACAGTAGGTCAGGTGAGGCAGATCAACATCCGAGGGAAACAGCTCATATATAAAAAAAAAATATGGTCTAACAAAAAACAACAGAAGAGAAAAAAAAAAGAGATAACACAGTTAGATGCAGATCAGCTTTTCTTAAGTGTTCCAGCAAACTTAGGCAGGGCCACCACCGGCCGGTGGTAGTCTAGGGTGTTCATCCTGGAGGAGTAGAAGTGGCGTCGGGCCTGGATCTGGTTTCTTTAGGTTGTTTACCCCATTCTGGCCTCTTGGGTAGGCCTGGGGTTGCCGGATGTAGAGGCCAGTCTGGAATCCTGATGTGGGGTAGTTCAAATGTGCCCAAAAAATTGGGTAGATCTCCGAGGTTGCGAAAGGTCGCTGATTTACCACTGTGGGAAGAGAATAGATGAAAGGGAAATCCCCATCTGTATTTGATTTGCTGTGCCTGCAGTGCATCCGTTAATGGTTTCAGAGCTTTCCTCATAGTTAGTGTTTGCTTTGAGAGATCAGTCAGAAACATGACTGGATGGGTGTCAAACAAAATGGATCCCTGATTGCGTGCAGCTTGCATTATGTCATTCCTGACTTTGAAAAAGTGTATGCGACAAATTATGTCTCTGGGGTATGCAGGGTTAGGATTGCGGGGACCAAGGGATCTGTGAATCCTATCAATTTCTATGGGATCATCAATGGGTTTATTCAGAACATTGTTGAACATGGTAATGGCTGCTGTAGGTAAATCTTTACTTTCTACCTTTTCCGGTACTCGGCGTATGCGAATATTATTGCGGCGACTTCTGTTCTCTTGGTCATCTAAACCATAAAACAATTGTTGTATCTGAATTGTGTGTTGCTGCAGTATGTCTTCATGTTCTGTGATCCTGGAGGAATTGTCATCTATTGCTGATTCTACCTCCTCAAAGCGCTGGCCAATATCGCGGCGCAGTTCAGAGATCTCCCTTTTGTAAGATCTTTCTAGCCTGCTTACATAAGCATCAATGTCTCCTTTAGTTGGGAGGGCCTTAATGTAACTCTCCATGTCCCATGGGACTTTCTGGGCCTGCGTGTCTGATGAGGGGTTTCCTGATTGAGGTGGTCCTGCATGATCTATGTGATCTGAGCCCGGGGATCGGGGTGAGGAGGGGGGGGGGGATAGTGAAGGCCGTGAGGCCTGTACCTTTGCAGCCGCCTGAGCCGCTTGTGCCGTGTCGCCGCCATCTTGGAAGCCGGTGGGGCCCTGCTGCTTGATCCCTTCAGCAGGAAATAATCACCGATTTCGGCCGTTTTTTGCTGACCCGCCGCTCGGGGAGTGTTGTATGCACCTCTCCTGCTCATGTGGAGGGTGCCTGGGTCTGCCTGCGACCTTGCTGTGTGCCTTTAATGGACGCTGGAGCGGGAGCTGAGCTCTCACACGTCCTTCCTCTCCATGCACCAAGCCACGCCCCCTGCTTGCGGCTTTAATGCAATGTCTGGTCCCGGTAATATGGATGAAAATCTTTAGGAAAAATGGCATAGCTACCCCATCAACCCCCCCCTACCCCAGCCCATTACCAGCCCCTTTGGGTCTTGTATGGATATTAAGGGGAACCCCGCACACAAAATAAAAAAGGCCCTATATACTCTGAACAGCAGTATACAGGCGGTGCATACAAGACAGGGACTGTAGGTTTGTTCTTATGTAGAATCTGTTTGTAATTTTGAACAGCTGCATTGTTTAAGTGTAGCTCCATGCCAAATTCCTTTTTTTTAGCTTTTTGGAAAACATAGGGAACGGTTATCACCCCTGTCACATTTTTTTTGCTGTCTGTGCCCCTGTTTAGAACATTTCACCTCACTTTGCGTCCCAATGACAACTGTTTTTGAAATGTGGTGTTTGTATTGAAACAAGGATTGGTGATAAAGCATCAGTAGAGAGGAGACACCTTTCTCCCATATTAATTCTTACAGGAGAGAATTTTCCTTCCAAGGGGTAGATTTCCTCTCACTTCCTGTTGTCTTCTTCCGTTTGCAAGTAGTAGTCGTTTGTAAGTTGGATGTTTGAAAGTAGGGACCTGCCGTATATACTCTGCAGAAATTGGCCCCTTAGGTGTTGGTGTTGGCACAACACTGAAAGCACTCACAGTTATTCTTGGTGGGTGCTGGAACGCCCTGATGTCAACTATTATATCAGGAATTGTAATAACATATAATTGTTGATCAGTGGTACTAAAAATTGGGCCTTTGATGGTGGTGCTGGTGCCACAACACTGTAAGGCCTGACAGTTACTCTTGGTGGGCGCAGCAATGGGCCCTGCTGTGAATTATTAGATCAATAATTATAATTGCATGCCCCTGTTGAACAGGGGCTGAAAAATTGGGCCTTTGGTGGTGGTGGTGGTGGTGATGGTGGTGCTGGTGCCACAACACTGTAAGGCCTGACAGTTACTCTTGGTGGGCGCAGCAATGGGCCCTGCTGTGAATTATTAGATCAATAATTATAATTGCATGCCCCTGTTGAACAGGGGCTGAAAAATTAGGCCTTTGGTGGCGATGGTGGTGCTGGTGCCACAACACTGTAAGGCCTGACAGTTACTCTTGGTGGGCGCAGCAATGGGCCCTGCTGTGAATTATTAGATCAATAATTATAATTGCATGCCCCTGTTGAACAGGGGCTGAAAAATTGGGCCTTTGGTGGTGGTGGTGGTGGTGATGGTGGTGCTGGTGCCACAACACTGTAAGGCCTGACAGTTACTCTTGGTGGGCGCAGCAATGGGCCCTGCTGTGAATTATTAGATCAATAATTATAATTGCATGCCCCTGTTGAACAGGGGCTGAAAAATTAGGCCTTTGGTGGTGGTGATGGTGGTGCTGGTGCCACAACACTGTAAGGCCTGACAGTTACTCTTGGTGGGCGCAGCAATGGGCCCTGCTGTGAATTATTAGATCAATAATTATAATTGCATGCCCCTGTTGAACAGGGGCTGAAAAATTGGGCCTTAGGCACTGGTGGCACAACACTGCAACCCCTCACAGATACTGTACTTGGAGCACAGCAATGAGGCCTGTTGCAAAGTATTGCATCCAAAATTTTAATTACACGCCCCTGTTAAACAGGGGCTTAAAAATTGGGCCTTAACCACTGGTGGCGTCACCCATAAACCAAAATGATCTTCCAAGCTCTCATCATTAATCGTATCATTGAGGAGGAGGAGGAGGATAGCCAGTCAACATAACAGCACAGGCACTCAGCATCAGCATCAGTCTTGAAGGGATGTGACATTTTAAAATCAATTAGTCTGTTATATCAGCATCAGGTGTGTGGTAGCTGGTGGTGATCCAAGACTGGTTCATCTTGATGAAAGTCAGTCGATCAACCGAGTCGGTGGACAGGCGCACCCTGTGATCCGTGACAAATCCTCCAGCAGCACTGAATGTGCGTTCTGAAAGAACGCTGGATGCAGGACAGGCCAGTAGCTCAATTACATACTGTGCAAGCTCTGGCCAGTGATCCATCCTCAAGACCCAGTAAGCCAGAGGATTTTCGGTGGGGAAGGTGTCCAAGTCTGACCTTGCCCCTAGGTATTCCTGGACCATGTATATCAGACGCTGGCGATGGTTGCTGGAACCGATCATACTTTGGGGCTGCGGACTAAAGAATTGTCTGAACGCATCGGTCAGACGGCCACCTTCCCCACCGCTCCTTCTTTGACTGCCCGAAGCCTCAGCAACTCGTTGTCCAGGACCAGGAGTTTGTAACCTCCCAGTCTCTGGGAACGCGTTGCACAGACCTTTCTGCAAGGCCTCCCGGAGTTGTCTCATCCTCTGCTCCCTCTGCGACGGTAAGATAAGGTCCGCAACCTTACCCTTGTACCGTGGATCAAGGAGAGTGGCCAGCCAGTAATGGTCCCTCTCCTTGATCCGAAGAATACGAGGATCCTTCCACAGACTTTGCAGGATCAGGGAGGCCATGCAGCGTAGGTTAGCTGAGGCATTCAGTCCGGAATCGTCTGGGTCACTAAGGACGACATGATCCGCAGCCACCTCCTCCCAGCCACGTACAAGTCCACTGGTTTCTTGGGACTGTAAATCATCCCTAAAAGACTGCTGCTGTCACGAGGATGCTATCCAATACAGGTGGTCAGATCATTGGGCTGCACATTAAGGAATCGGGAACAGAGTAAGTGAAAAATATATATATTTTATTAAAGATAAAGACACACGTGTAAACAAAACCACAGCAAACCATAAGCAAGAAACGAATACAAAGGAACACAACAAACCCCAAAAACAACCTAATCTAACTAGCTAACTAATATGTACAAAAGAGAACACACATACATGAACAAGGCAGGGGATGAGAGACAAGGGGAGCAGAAGGCCAGGTACTGGGAGCAGTCAGCAAGGGGAAGCTGGTATCAGGGGACAGGTATCAGGGGACAGGTCTCAGGGGACAGGTCTCAGGGGACAGGGTACAAGGATCAGAGTCCAGGACAAGGCAGGGAACAGATCAGGTTCAGGACCAGGTAACGGATCAGGTTCAGGCAGGGACCAGGCTTACAGAAGGAATTCTGGAGCACTGAGCTTTGTTAAGGGCGGGTTTATATAGTCCAGCAGACCCAGATCAGGTGTGCTTGATGGCTGGTGGAAAGTCTTGGTGAGGAGACACCCGCTGGTGGTCACCAGAACTACACCCACTGCTGCCGAATGCAACAGTGCCACCAGCAGGTGAGCCCAGTAATGACACCATTCCTGACAGTTCCCCCCCCTTAAGGAGTGGCCTCCGGACACTCCATTCAGCCCTTGGTTGGACAGTCCGAGTGGATGCGGAAACACCCAAAAAAGTCTCCATACTATGTCTGCGGACTTCTTCGCTCTTCCTAGGCCAGAGTCCTTTAGTTCACTGGGGGACGTGCCACTAGAGTCTGAAAATAGGGCGCGCATCCCACCACCAGGGTCAGGAAGTTTAGATTTAGAAGTAAAAATTAGCAGGGCAACGGGCAAGAACCCATCGGAGGCAGACCACGCAGGGGCATTACATTCAGGCTGGGTGACCATCAGGATTAAAATAGTGGAAAAAAGGGCATCCATCAGGAAGACGTCAGCGGCCAGCTGGGCATCAGGAACAGGTCTTAGCAGGGACCATATCCTCAGGCTGGACAGCGGGCTCCGAGTCATCAGGCTAGGCAGCGGTAAAGGAACCACCAGGAACTGAATCGTGAGGCTGGATACCAGGTACAGGGTCACCAAGCAAGACAGTAGGCTCTGGAACATCAGAATGGGCAGCGGGCAACGGAGCAGCAGACAGGAACATCTCCGGCTGGGCAGCAGACGGAACCATCTCAGGCTGGGCAGCAGGCGGGATCATCTCAGGCTGGGCAGCAGGCGGGATCATCTCAGGCTGGGCAGCAGGCGGGATCATCTCAGGCTGGGCAGCAGGTCGGGATCATCTCAGGCTGGGCAGCAGGCGGGGTCATCTCAGGCTGGGCAGCAGGCGGGGTCATCTCAGGCTGGGCAGCAGGCGGGGTCATCTCAGGCTGGGCAGCAGGCGGGGTCATCTCAGGCTGGGCAGCAGGCGGGGTCATCTCAGGCTGGGCAGCAGGCGGGGTCATCTCAGGCTGGGCAGCAGACGGGGTCATCTCAGGCTGGGCAGCAGACGGGGTCATCTCAGGCTGGGCAGCAGACGGGGTCATCTCAGGCTGGGCAGCAGACGGGGTCATCTCAGGCTGGGCAGCAGACGGGGTCATCTCAGGCTGGGCAGTAGGCTCCACAGACTGAGAAACGGGCATCATAACCTCAGGCCAGGAAACGGGCACCGGATCTTCAGGCGGGGTCTCATGCACCGAATCTTCCGACTGGGACACCGGATCTTCCGACTGGGACACCGGATCTTCCGACTGGGACACCGGATCTTCCGACTGGGACACCGTCATCAGGACTTCTGTTCGGAAGACAGGAACTTCAAGTTGGCAGGCTGGCACAGGAACTTCAAGTTGGTAGGCTGGCACAGGAACCTCAGGCTGGCAGGCTGGCCCTGGAACTGCAGGCTGAAAGGCTGGCCCTGGAACTGCAGGCTGAAAGGCTGGCCCTGGAACTGCAGGCTGAAAGGCTGGCCCTGGCACTGCAGGCTGGCAAACTGGCACGGGAACCTCGGGCTGGCAAACTGACACAGGAACCTCGGGCTGGCAAACTGGCACAGAAACCTCGGGCTGGCAAACTGGCACAGAAACCTCGGGCTGGCAAACTGGCACAGAAACCTCGGGCTGGCAAACTGGCACGGGAACCTCAGGCTGGCAAACTGGCACGGGAACCTCAGGCTGGAAGGCTGGCGGCACGGGAACCTCAGGCTGGAAGGCTGGCGGCACGGGGTCTTCAGGCTGGCAGGCTGGTACAGGGTCTTCAGGCTGGCAGGCTGGTACAGGGTCTTCAGGCTGGCAGGCTGGTACAGGGTCTTCAGGCTGGCAGGCTGGTACAGGGTCTTCAGGCTGGCAGGCTGGTACGGGAACCTCAGGCTGGAAGGCTGGTACGGGAACCTCAGGCTGGAAAGCTGGCACGGGAACCTCAGGCTGGAAGGCTGGCACGGGAACCTCAGGCTGGAACAGGTTGGTGGGTGTGGAGGCAGGTTGGGATACCGGTAAGATTGTGTGGGTTGGAAAGTACTTCCGCTTCTTTTTGGGCTTAGTCACTGCAGGTTTGCAAGTACCGGGGGGAATATATGCAAAGGTTGGGATTGGGCAAATGGAAGAAAATGGCAGAGGTGCAGGGACAGTGGCTGGAGGAGGTTCTTGTGGATTGGCTACGGATAGGAGGGAAGAAGCAGGTGGATTGAAGGCAGGGTAAGTGCAGCAGGAGGAGACAGGGTACTGATACTTCATTGTTAGCTGGGTGCATTGTTCAGAAAAAGTGGGAATTGTGGGAAAAGGAGAGGAAGACATCCCAGCAGGTTGGTATCTAGACATACAAATGGATGGTTGGGAGCTGACAGGGGCTGAGTACAACAAACTTGACCAGGCCTGTAATAAGGGTTTCACAAAATCAGGTTTGCACACTGCTTGTCTGACCAGAGACTGCACTGAATCAATACATGCTGCAAGCACCTGTTCAGGACAAGCTGAGTACTGCTCATGGAAAAAGGCTGAGTCATCTTCCAACAGCCACACCAAAGATTCTACTTGAGCTGCATTAAAAGGAGGTGTATAATCGTCAGTTCCAATAGAGGCATCAGACAGGGCCAACTCTGTACAGATACAAATCAAAGCTTGTACATCCTCAAACACAAAATTGCCCCGATCCACAAAAACGTGAGCTATGCGGATGCATTCTAATAACTGCTCTCTGGTATATTCTCTTAGTGTCTGATAACAGAAATCTCTGTCATCTGTTGCCAGGAGCGAAAGATAAAAAATATCGTCCTCCTCCATCTCAGTAATTTTAACAAGTGCTCAGACCCAATTCCAAGGTGCAGCCGATCTGATTGTATGGCTCCAGAATTCTGTCACGAGGATGCTATACACAGACATCCAATACAGGTGGTCAGATCATTGGGCTGCACATTAAGGAATCGGGAACAGAGTAAGTGAAAAATATATATATTTATTAAAGATAAAGACACACGTGTAAACAAAACCACAGCAAACCATAAGCAAGAAACGAATACAAAGGAACACAACAAACCCCAAAAACAACCTAATCTAACTAGCTAACTAATATGTACAAAAGAGAACACACATACATGAACAAGGCAGGGGATGAGAGACAAGGGGAGCAGAAGGCCAGGTACTGGGAGCAGTCAGCAAGGGGAAGCTGGTATCAGGGGACAGGTATCAGGGGACAGGTCTCAGGGGACAGGTCTCAGGGGACAGGGTACAAGGATCAGAGTCCAGGACAAGGCAGGGAACAGATCAGGTTCAGGACCAGGTAACGGATCAGGTTCAGGCAGGGACCAGGCTTACAGAAGGAATTCTGGAGCACTGAGCTTTGTTAAGGGCGGGTTTATATAGTCCAGCAGACCCAGATCAGGTGTGCTTGATGGCTGGTGGAAAGTCTTGGTGAGAAGACACCCGCTGGTGGTCACCAGAACTACACCCACTGCTGCCGAATGCAACAGTGCCACCAGCAGGTGAGCCCAGTAATGACACCATTCCTGACAGCTGCTGATGATGCTGAGTGCCAGCCTCCACCTCCATGCTGACACAATCCTCCTCCTCCTCCTCCTCCTCCTCCTCCTCTTCCTGTGCGATGGGTGGGACAGAAGGAACACTGTCTGGGTAAAGGGGGCCTTGAGAGGCAAGGAAGTCCTCCTCTTCCTGCCTCTGTTCTGCCTCAAGTGCCCTGTCCATTATTCCACGCAGCGTGTTCTCCAACAGGTGGACAAGAGGTACAGTGTCACTGATGCATGCACTGTCACTGCTCACCATCCTCGTGGCCTCCTCAAATGGTGCCAGGACAGTGCATGCATCCCTGATCATGCCCCACTGGCGTGGTGAAAAAAACCCGAGCTCCCCTGACCCTGTCCTGGTGCCGTAGTCGCACAGGTACTCATTGATGGCCCTCTGCTGCATGTGCAGCCGCTGCAGCATGGCCAACGTTGAGTTCCACCTGGTGGGCATGTCACATATAAGGCGGTTCTTGGGCAGGTTCAACTCCTTTTGCAGCTCAGCCAGGCGAGCACTGGCATTATAAGATCTGCGGAAATGCACACAGACTTTCCTGGCCTGCCTCAGGACATCCTGTAAGCCCGGGTACCTGCCCAAGAACCGCTGCACCACCAGGTTAAGGACGTGAGCCATACAGGGCACATGGGTCAGTTGTCCCTGTCGGAGGGCGGAGAGGAGGTTGGTGCCATTGTCGCAAACCACCATTCCTGGCTTAAGCTGGCGTGGCGTCAACCACCTCTCGGCCTGCCCCTGCAGAGCAGACAGGACCTCTGCCCCAGTGTGGCTCCTGTCCCCCAAACACACCAGCGCAAGCACAGCATGGCATCTTTTTGCCTGCGTACTTGCGTAGCCCCTTGAACGCCTACGGAGCACCGCTGGTTCCGAGGACAAACCACAGGAAGAGGCCATGGAGGAAGAAGAAGAGGAGGGGGTGGAGGAGAGAGGTGTGTCACAACCAGTAGTAGCATTTTGGAGGCGTGGCGGTGGAACAACCTCCAACACTACTGCACCTTGTCCTGCATCCTTCCCAGCTGCCAAAAGAGTGACCCAATGGGCCGTGAAAGAAAGGTAACGTCCCTGTCCATGCCTGCTGGACCATGAGTCAGCGGTAATATGCACCTTACCGCTGACCGCCCTGTCCAGCGAGGCCAAGACATTGCCTTCCACATGCCTGTAGAGAGCCGGAATCGCCTTCCGTGCGAAAAAGTGGCGTTTGGGAACCTGCCACTGAGGAACCGCACATTGCACAAACTCACGGAAGGGGGCCGAGTCTACCAACTGAAAAGGCAGCAGTTGAAGCGCTAGCAATTTAGCCAAGCTAGCATTTAACCGCTGGGCATGTGGATGGCTGGGAGTGAACTTCTTTCGACGGTCCAGCAGCTGGGGCGGGGAAATTTGCCTGCTAGAATCGGACGTTGGTGTACTGCTAGCAGAGTGCCCGCAAGTACTTGGCTGTGACACACCTAATTCTACACCTTCATTCCTCTCAGTGCAGGTTTCAGAGAGGACTGAAGGTATACTGGGGTTGGAGATCCCAGCTGATGCGGTGCAAGAAGAGGTCAGCTTTGTTCTTTGGTGTGGGTCTTTAAGGTAGGCTTGCCAACGAGCTGCATGGCAGGCCAACATATGTCTGATCAAGCATGTGGTGCCCAAGCGGCTGATGTTTTGGCCACGCGATATACGCTTGAGACATATGTTGCAAACAGCAGCTGTGCGATCTGATGCACTCGCCTCAAAAAAGGCCCACACCAAAGAACTTTTTGAATGACGGGCAGAGGCAGCGCCCTGCACAGGCGGAGCTCTGCGGTGTGATTCCGTCGGTGTGCTGCCCATACGCTGGCCACTCAAGGGCATCCTGCCTCGTTGGAGATGTGCCTCCTCCTCATCCTCCTCCTCCTCCTCTCTCCTATTAGGCACCGACGTGGAGTCAGTGACCTCATCATCCCCTCCCTCCTCATCACTGGAGCCAATCTGGCAGTATGCTGCAGCTGCTGGAGCATGACTGCCAGATTGGTGTCCTTCTTGAGCATCCCCTCTCTCTGCTCTCACGCTACTGCCTTCCTCTAGCTGGGTATCATCATCAGATCCTTCGAAACGCTGGGCATCCTCCTGGAGCATGTACCCAACACTGTGCTCAAACCGTTCGGGGGACTCCTCAGGAGGAGGACATGGTGGGTCTAGGGAAGGATTGACTAATGAAGATAATGATACCAGAGAAGAGGACGCTTTGGCAGCTGCTTTGCCAGTACCCTGAGCCTGGGTGAGAGAGGATGAGGAGGATGAGGTGGGCTTGGTCATCCACTCTACCAAGTCTTCGGCATGATGTGGCTCAACATGTCCAGCTGCCGAAAAGAAGGACAAGCGTGTCCCATGGCCATGTGCTGATGACAATGCACCGCGTCCACGACCAGCACTGTTGCCCCCAGACACAGAGCCTGCTTGCCCTCTTTTTTTGCCTCCTGACTGTCTGCCTCTCCTTGTTTGCCTTCCAGACATTTTAATGGATGGCCTGCAGGGAGATGGGAAAAAGAGCAATAAGGGCTACCTTCAGGTCTATACTGTGCAGGAGGCTTAGCAACAATGACACTGACACTGTCCCCTGCCTATCCTTCTCTGTCCCTAAACACAAGGATTTGCAATATGCTTCAGCAAGATTGGTTTAGCACAGAACAGCACACTGACAGTTTCCCTCACTGTCCTTCTCTGTCCCTACAAATAAGATTTAGCACAGAATAGCACACTGATAGTTTCCACGAGTGTCCTTCTCTGTCCCTAAACTCAAGTATTTCAAATATGGAACAGCAAAATAGGTTTAGAACAGAATAGCACACTGACACTTTCCCTCACTGTCCTACTCTGTCCCTCCCTACAAACAAGATTTAGCACAGAATAGCACACTGATAGTTTCCACGAGTGTCCTTCTCTGTCCCTAAACTCAAGGATTTCAAATATGGAACAGCAAAATTGGTTTAGAACAGAATAGCACACTGACACTTTCCCTCACTGTCCTACTCTGTCCCTCCCTACAAACAAGATTTAGCACAGAATAGCACACTGATAGTTTCCACGAGTGTCCTTCTCTGTCCCTAAACTCAAGGATTTCAAATATGGAACAGCAAAATTGGTTTAGAACAGAATAGCACACTGTCAGTTTCACTCACTGTACCTCTCTGTCCCTAAACTCAAGGATTTCAAATATGGTTCAGCAAAATTGGTTAGAACAGAATAGCACACTGACACTTTCCCTCACTGTCCTACTCTGTACCTCCCTACAAACAAGATTTAGCACAGAATAGCACACTGATAGTTTCCACGAGTGTCCTTCTCTGTCCCTAAACTCAAGGATTTCAAATATGGAACAGCAAAATAGGTTTAGAACAGAATAGCACACTGACACTTTCCCTCACTGTCCTACTCTGTCCCTCCCTACAAACAAGATTTAGCACAGAATAGCACACTGATAGTTTCCACGAGTGTCCTTCTCTGTCCCTAAACTCAAGGATTTCAAATATGGAACAGCAAAATAGGTTTAGAACAGAATAGCACACTGACACTTTCCCTCACTGTCCTACTCTGTCCCTCCCTACAAACAAGATTTAGCACAGAATAGCACACTGATAGTTTCCACGAGTGTCCTTCTCTGTCCCTAAACTCAAGGATTTCAAATATGGAACAGCAAAATAGGTTTAGAACAGAATAGCACACTGACACTTTCCCTCACTGCCCTACTCTGTCCCTCCCTACAAACAAGATTTAGCACAGAATAGCACACTGATAGTTTCCACGAGTGTCCTTCTCTGTCCCTAAGCTCAAGTATTTCAAATATGGAACAGCAAAATAGGTTTAGAACAGAATAGCACACTGACACTTTCCCTCACTGTCCTACTCTGTCCCTCCCTACAAACAAGATTTAGCACAGAATAGCACACTGATAGTTTCCACGAGTGTTCTTCTCTGTCCCTAAACTCAAGGATTTCAAATATGGAACAGCAAAATTGGTTTAGAACAGAATAGCACACTGACACTTTCCCTCACTGCCCTACTCTGTCCCTCCCTACAAACAAGATTTAGCACAGAATAGCACACTGATAGTTTCCACGAGTGTCCTTCTCTGTCCCTAAGCTCAAGTATTTCAAATATGGAACAGCAAAATAGGTTTAGAACAGAATAGCACACTGACACTTTCCCTCACTGTCCTACTCTGTCCCTCCCTACAAACAAGATTTAGCACAGAATAGCACACTGATAGTTTCCACGAGTGTCCTTCTCTGTCCCTAAACTCAAGGATTTCAAATATGGAACAGCAAAATTGGTTTAGAACAGAATAGCACACTGTCAGTTTCACTCACTGTACCTCTCTGTCCCTAAACTCATAGATTTCAAATATGGTTCAGCAAAATTGGTTTAGAACAGAATAGCACACTGACACTTTCCCTCACTGTCCTACTCTGTCCCTACAAACAAGATTTAGCACAGAATAGCACACTGACACTTTCCCTCACTGTACCTCTCTGTCCCTAAACTCAAGGATTTCAAATATGGTTCAGCAAGATTGGTTTAGAACAGAATAGCACACTGTCAGTTTCACTCACTGTCCTACTCTGTCCCTACAAACAAGATTTAGCACAGAATAGCACACTGACACTTTCCCTCACTGTACCTCTCTGTCCCTAAACTCAAGGATTGAAAATATGGTTCAGCAAGATTGGTTTAGAACAGAATAGCACACTGACACTTTCCCTCACTGTACCTCTCTGTCCCTACAAACAAGGTTTAGCACAGAATAACACACTGACACTCTCCCTACCTATCCTTATTTGTCCCTAAACACAAGGAATCCAGGATTAGTAAAGGAAAAAAAATGACACTGTCCCTGCCTATGCTTCTCTTTCTTTGCTCCGGAACACACTACACAAGGCTGCCGCGCTGGCGGCCTTTTATAGTGTGGGTCGTGTACTAAACCCCCTCAGCAATAATTGGCCACAGGCATCCTGCCTGTGGCCAATCATTGCTCTCCTCGCCGGCGCTGTGATTGGCCAAGCATGCGGGGTCACAGTGCATGCTTGGCCAATCACAGCGCCTGGATGACACTGCGATGGCGTAGTGCATTGTGGGCCGTTCGCGTCACTCGAATTTGGCACGAACGGCCCAAATCGTTCGATCTTCGTCGAACGATCGAACAGCCGATGTTCGAGTCGAACGTATGTTCGACTCGAACACGAAGCTCATCCCTACCAGCCACCTGCGATCGCTCCAGAGACAGGCAGAACTGGGATCTGTCGGTGGGGTCTGTTCCTAGTGAACAGCGATCTCTCTCCTCCTCCAGTCAGCCCAGCCCCAATACAGTTAGCAACACCTCCCAGGAAACACACTTAACCCCTTGATCACCCCTTAGTGTTAATCCCTTACCTGCCAGTGACATTTATACAGTAATCGGTGACTATTTTTAGCTCTGATCGCTGTATAAATGTCAATGGTCCCAAAAAAGTGTCCGATATGTCCGGCGCAATGTAGCAGTCCCGCTAATAATCGCAGATCACCGCCATTATTAGTAAAAAAAAATAATAATAAAACTGCCATAAATCTATCCCATAGTTTGTAGACGCTATAACTTTTGCACAAACCAATCAATATACACTTATTGCAATTTTTTTTACCCAAAATTTGTAGCAGAATACATATTGGCCTAAACTGAGGAAGAAATTTTAGTTTTTTTACATTTTTTTGGGGATATTTACTATAGCAAAAAGTAAAAAATATTGTTTTTTTTTTCAAAATTGTCACACTTTTTTTGTTTATAGCAAAGAAATAAAAAATCCGTAGAGGTGATCAAATATGTCCAAAAGAAAGCTCTATTTGTTGGAAAAAAAGGACATCAATTATGTTTGGGTACAGCGTCCCACGCAATTGTCCGTTAAAGCAATGCAGTGCCGTATCGCAAACAATGACCTGGTCATTAAGGGGGCAAATCCTTCCGGTCCTTAAGTGGTTAAGAAGGACCCATTTTTATACAGTTCAACACTGTTTGTTTGTTTTTTCCTGTTCTTATGACATATGTGTATATGATGCACACGGTCTAAGGGAACAAAAGTCTAAGAATCACCAGGAAAGCAGCCAACTACTATATATATTACCCGTAAGCTAGAGGTGAGCACATAGTGTGACTGGTAAAGGGCACTTTTTTTGTCTTTTTTTTTTTTATAGGGAGAAACACAAAATTTGCACTGAAGTTTATTACTGGATTTCTGATCATTCACAGAGTGTACGAGCATGTACACACGATCGGATTTCCTATGGTTTTTTAACCGATGGATTTTTCCATCGGAAAACCGATGAAGCTGACTTTCATCAGTCTTGCCTACACACTATCAGTCAAAAAACCGACCGTTCCAAACGGGGTGACGTAAAACACTCAGATGAGCCGAGAAAAATGAAGTTCAATGCTTCTGAGCATGCGTTGACTTGATTCTGAGCATGCGTGGGTTTTTTATCCGATGGAGTTCCCCACAGACGATAGTAATTTGCTATCGGTTTTTTAACCATCGGATAAATTTAAAACATGTTCTATTTTTAAACACCGATGGAAAAAAGACCGATGGGGCCCATACACGATCGGTTTGTCCGATGAAAAAAGTCCATCGGACTGTTTTCATTGGTTAAACCTATCGTGTGTACAGGGCTTATGTGAATGGACTGGATTTTATGATCACTTTTCTATAAGGACTATTTACAGTATCCATTTAAGATAGGGTGACCAGACGTCCCCGGTTTCAGGGGACAGTCCCCGGATTGAGGACACTGTCCCCAGACCAAGTCTGTCCCCGGTTTTGTCCCCGGATTGGATTTGAACAGGGGCTGGGGCAGTGGAGGGCTGGGCCAGGGGGCAGGGTGGCAATTGCCTCCCAGGCCACCCTAACTTATGTTCAAAATGGCCGGCAGCCGCTGCCCGCTACCATTTTCTTTTTTATTCTGGTCTAGGAAGTCGGGCCGGGGGCATGGCCATGGCGGCCGACCACTAGCTGTTGCATTCCGGGAGTTGTAGTCCGCACTCAAGCTTCCGGTGGGTGGAAAACACAGCAGAGCAGAGGAAATTACAACTCCCTGGGACTGGATTCTTGGAAGCAGGCAGAGGCAGGGCGTGCCAGGGAGTCGGGACGCAGGGCTGGGCACTAGCTGCAACTTTGACCCCAGGATCAGGAGCGTTACCCCCCAGGAGACCGTGGCGTGCAAGGACCTGCTGAGCTCAGTTCGCTGAGGTGAGAGACCCTGACACCCCTAGCTGAACCCCATCTCCCCCCCATACACCCCATGTAACCTGCCCCAGTGATCAGGCTGCATTTATGGGCACTGGAGTTGGCTGCACTGATGGGCACTGGTGAGGCTGCATTGAAAAACCAGGTGGGCCATGGATGATGAGCTGATTCGGCGGTTCAATGGGCCACTTGACTGGATTTGCCCCCCAGGCCTAAGGCCGCCAGCCCTCCCCTGGGCTGGGGCAATTTCAAAGACATTCAGTGCAGAATAAAAAAAAAATTGAATTACACACCCCCCGCTCTTGCTTGGGGGGGGGGTGTATTTTTTTCATTATCTGTGTCCCTTTCTGATGATCATGTGCTGGTCGGAGCGGAGGGAATTTTTCTTCAGTTTCGGGTGCCGATTCAGCTCCGCCCACATGTTCTTCTGCCTTGGCTCAAGTCCCAGCCAGCCGCCTGCCAGCTTATCTCCTTCCCTTCCCTGGGGGAGTGATCTTCCTCCGCTCCCCACCCAGTAGTAGTCGGGGCCCCGAGAGTGAGACTTGACAGGCTGTGAGGCGGGCGGCGGTGGCAACGGGCAGAGAGTCGCTGATTGCCGCTATTACTAGTAAAAAAAAAAAATATGTCCCCAGATTTCATTTTAAAGATCTGGTCACCTTAATTTAAGAGTTCTGAGTTGTTATGGTGATTTCAACTGCATGTTACTTTTTAGCTGTGAGGAACCCCACCAAGGTATTGTCAGAATGTTTATACTGAAATATTAAAATAGTATTATATTTATGGCATTATGCAAACATCTATTTTTGAGGAGATTTCTAAATTTTTACACTAATACAACCAAGTAATTCAAGTTCGTTTTTCCATGCTATTTTGAAGACAAGTGACACAACAATATGCTAAAATATATATTTACAGTGCCTTGCAAAAGTATTCACCCCCTTGGCTTTTTATCTATTTTGTTACATTGCAGCCTTTAGTTCAATGTTTTTTTTTTTTTATCTGAATTATATGTGATGGATCAGAACACAATAGTCTAAGTTGGTGAAGTAAAATTAGAAAAATACATACATAAAACTATTTTTCAGAAATAAAAAACTGATAATTGGCATGTGAGTATGTATTCACCCCCTTTGTTATGAAGCCCATAAAAAGCTCAGGTGCAACCAATTACATTCAGAAGTCACATAATGAGTGAAATGATGTCCACCTGTGTGCACTCTAAGTGTCACATGATCTGTCATTACATATACACGCTTTTTTGAAAGGCCCCAGAGGCTGCAACACCTAAGCAAGTGGCACCACTAACCAAACACTGATATGAAGACCAAGGAACTCTCCAAACAGGTAAGGGACAATGTTGTTGAGAAGTACAAGTCAGAGTTAGGTTCTAAAAAAATATCCAAACCTTTTGATGATCCCTAGGAGCACCATCAAATCTATCATAACCAAATGGAAAGAACATGGCACAACAGCAAACCTGCTAAGAGACGGTCGCACACCAAAACTCACGGACCGGGCAAGGAGGGCATTAATCAGAGAGGCAGCACAGAGACCTCAGGTAACCCTGGAGGAGCTGCAGAGTTCCACAGCAGTGGCTGAGGTATCTGTACTTAAAACGACAATAAGCCGTACGCTCCTTAGAGTTGGGCTTTATGGCAGAGTGGCCAGAAGAAAGCCATTATTTTGAGCAAAAAACAAAATGGCACGTTTTGAGTTTGCGAGACTCCCAAAATGTATGGAAGAAGGTGCTCTGGTCTGATGAGACTAAAATTGAACTTTTTGGCCATCGAAGAAAATGCTATATCTGGCGCAAACCCAACACATCACATCACCCAAAGAACACCATCCCCACAGTGAAACATGGTGGTGGCAGCATCATGCTGTTGGGATGTTTTTCAGCAGTTGGAACTGGGAAACTGGTCAGAGTTGAGGGAAAGATGGATGGTGCTAAATACAGGGATATTCTTGACCAAAATCTGTACCACTCTGTGTGTGATTTGAGGCTAGGACAGAGGTTCACCTTCCAGCAGGACAATGACTCAAACACACTGCTAAAGCAACACTTGAGTGGTTTAACCACTTCCTACCGGGTTATAGACATATGACGCCGGCAGGAACCCTCCCTCCCTCCGGGCGGACGTCATATGACGTCCTTTTTTCCCGGCCGTCTATGGGGCGCGCGGCAACGCTCGTGACCCGGTGAGTGTGCCCGGCGGTCGCGATATCCGCTGGGCACCCGCGATTGCCCACGATCACGGCAGAAGTGTGGATCTGTGTGTGTAAACACACAGATCCACCTCCTGTCAGAGGTGAGGAGACCGATGTGTGTTCCCAGTACAGAGGAACACAGATCGGTCTCCTCCCCTTGTGAGTCCCCTCCCCCTACAGTTACAATCACTCAATAGGGAACATATTAACCCCTTGATCGCCCCCTAGTGTTAACCCTTTCCCTGCCAGTCACATTTACACAGTAATTAGTGCAGTTTTATAGCACTAATCGCTGTATAAATGTGAATGGTCCCAAAAACGCGCCAATAGTGTCCGATGTGTCTGCCGCAATGTCACGGTCACAATAAAAATCGCAGATCGACGCTATTACTAGTAAAAAAAATAAAAAAAATAAAAATGCCATAAATCTATCCCCTATTATGTAGACGCTATAACTTTTGCGCAAACCAATCAATATACGCTTATTGCAAAAAAAAATTACCAAAAATATGTAGAATACGTATCGGTCTAAACTTAGAAAAAAAATTGTTTTAAAAAAAAAAAATTGTGATATTTATTAAATCAAAAAGTAAAAAATATTGCATTTTTTTCAAATATGTCGCTCTTCTTTTGTTTATAGCACAAAAAATAAAAACCGCAGAGGTGATCAAATACCACCAAAAGAAAGCTCTATTTGTGGGGGAAAAAGGACGTCAATTTTGGTTAGGTTCAACGTCGCACGACCGCGCAATTGTCAGTTAAAGCGACGCAGTGCTGCATCGCAAAAAGTGCTCTGGTCAGGAAGGGGGTAAATTCTTCCAGGGCTGAAGTGGTTAAGGGGAAATATGTAAATGTGTTGGAATGGCCTAGTCAAAGCCCAGACCTCAATTCAATAGAAAATCTGTGGTCAGACTTAGATTGCTGTCCACAAGCACAAACTATCCAACTTGAAGGAGCTGGAGCAGTTTTGCAAGAAGGAATTGGCAAAAAATCCCATTGGTAAGATGTGGCAAGCTCATAGAGACTTATCCAAAGCGACTTGGAGCTGTGATGGCTGCAAAAGGTGGCTCTACAAAGTATTGACTTTAGGGGGGTGAATAGTTATGCACATTGACTTTTTATGTTATGTTGTCCTATTTGTTTGCTTCACAATAAAAAAAATCTTTAAAGTTGTGGGCATGTTCTGTAAATTAAATGATGCAAATCCTCAAACAATCCATGTTAATTCTAGGTTGTGAGGCAACAAAACATGAAAAATGCCAAGGGGGTGAATACTTTTGCAAGGCACTGTATTAACAAAAAATTCAGTGTAAACAAATATCAGGTATATTTGGTGATAATACAAATATTGATATACTTTTAAATATCAAAGATATATGATGATACAGATGATGAATGATAACTTGGTAACTCTAAAGCCTCGTACACACGACCGAGTTTCTCGTCGTAAAAAACCTGTCGATTTTCTCGATGAGATTCTTGTCAAGCTTGACGAGCTTCTTGTCAAGCTTTCCTTGCATACAGACTGTCAATTCCAAATCTCGTCATTGTTCTGAGCGGTCACGTACAGCACGTACGACGGCAATATAAAGGGCAAGTTCGATTTCTATGGCGCCACCCCTTGGGCTGCTTTTGCTGATCTCGTGTTACCGCGTGTGAAGTAAAAGTTTGGGAAGAGACGATTCGCGCTTTTCAGTCTTCGTGCTTTCAGTTCGTTTTCTGCAGTTCAGTTTGTGCTTGTGGGTTTGTATCTTGTCTTTCAGGGCGTGTAGGCAGGTCGTATCTGTTTTACAGTGCGTTCTTGCCCGCTCATTTCTGAATTTCAGTTCGTTCTTCATAGGCCTTGCTGTTCTTAAGTGCGTTCTGTTTAGTATGTTCTGATCAGACGACCGTCTTCTAGGGTCACGGGTACGTTCTCATCATAGAGTTCGTGCTGTGCGGGCGCTTGGTGTTGGTCTGCTTGTCTTGGACCAAGACTAATCCATGAACAGGGTGAGGAGGAGTTCATGGACCAAGAATTGGTTGCTCCAGCGGGACCAATTCTGTCATATGTCTCTGCTGCGGGAGATCCAGGAGAATAATCCTGATGATTACAGGAATTTTCTTCGGATGCCTGACCCCGTTTTTCAGCATCTGTTGGCTTTGGTGTATCCCTATATTACCAGGCAGGACACCGTTATGTGGGAAGCCATCAGTGCTGAGCAGAGGCTCATCGCCACGTTACGCTACCTGGCGACAGGGAGAAGTCTGCAGGACCTGAAGTTCACGACAGGCATCTCCCCCCAGGCTCTGGGCGTCATAATCCCAGAGACCTGTTCTGCCATCATCCAAGTCCTGCAGGAGGACTATATTAGGGTAAGTTTTCTCCTTTAACATAACATTCTATGTATTTCATGTATGCTAATGTATTGTATTTCTTTCATCCTTCCCTAATTACCATGATCGTAATATGCTGGGAATGTCCCCTTTGTCCTCATGCATGCTGTAAGCTTTTAAATGCCCCTTTTTTCTCCTCCATGCATATTTCCCTTCACTAACCTCTCCAGCAGTGGCGGCTGGTGCTCAAAATGTTTGGGGGGGCGCAAACAAATATAAAAAAAAAAACATCATTGCCGCCACTGTGCCCATTAAACGCAGCCACTGTGCCGATCAAACGCCACCAGTTTGCCCCCTCAAATGCAGCCAGTTTCCCCCCAAATACAGCCAGTTTGTCCCCAAATACAGCCAGTCCCCCCCCAGCCCTGCGCTTACCTTACTCTGGTCAGCGCCGTGCTCGATGTCTTCTCCCGCCCTCGATGTTGCTTCAGCCAATCAGGTTACCGGTAACCAGACCCAGTGAACCTGATTGGCTGAGGAGCCTGTCAGTGTTTAACCAAGGAAAGCACCCCCCTTGTGTCCTCTGATTAACTATTTGGAAGCCGATTACAGCCCTCGGGCTGTAATCGGGAAGCCTATCATAGCCGCTGGCTCTGATAGGCACTTCCAAAAACCAACCAGCCGCTGTTATTCAGATGGCCGGCGCTCAACAGGGGGCTGGCCATCTGAATAGTGGGTGGCAGCGACAATACATAGGTTCATGCAAGGCATGAACCTATGTATTGTTCTGACTGACGGGCGCAGGAGAGAGAGGGGGCAGCGCTCCTGCGCCCACTATGGACGCACCGCCACTGCAGTCTCCAGCATGTTATCCTGGGCCCAAACACACCTAGCCTAGTCACTTCCCAATGTATTTTGTCAGCTCCATTGTAGTGCTTTACCCTCCCCCCCCTAAAATGATTACAAATGTTAATTTTCCTTATTTTTTGGCATTCACAAACTCATCTAGCCCCCCCCCCCCAATATTTTTACAATGGGCCATCAGAGTGGGTGATGAATATGATACTTGAGCCTTCTATTTTAGTATTTCAAAACACATCAAACTGAAACTTATAATGATGTTGGGCAAGAATGTATTTTTGTATAATCTGCTTGCAATGTTATGTGCAAAAGTACTAATATTTGTTTATCTTGTTTGACTCCACAGCTTCCTTCCACGCCACAGGAATGGCAGACTGTGGCATCAGAGTTTGCCACGCGGTGGGACTTCCCCAACTGTGGTGGAGCCATTGACGGGAACCACGTCCACATCGTGCCACCACCCCGTTCTGGGTCCTACTTCTTCAATTATAAGGGGTTTCATAGTATTGTGCTGATGGCGGTGGTGTCAACACAGTATGAATTCCTCTATGTGGTTGTGGGGAAGAATGGCCGGATGTCCGATGGGGGAGCCTTCAGCCAGATGGAGTTTGCCCTCCGTCTCCAGAGTGACGACCTTGCATTGCCACTGGATGCAGGGAATGTTGAAGGACTCCCCTTTGTGTTTTTGGCTGATGAAGCCTAATGGCCAGCTGGTTCCACCTTTTCATGACACCAATTAACTTGGCAAAAGGGGGAGGGGTGGGGGCAAGAGGATAGTTGCTGAAGCTAAACCTTGAACAACCCACCCGAATAATTTGTGGACTATCTCGGTACTAATGCACATGATAAACATTGTTTAAATAAAAGATTTTTATTACAGATAAAAATTGTACAAAAAATGGACAGTAATGCACATCAAGGATTGGTTGAAGTCTCTACTAGTTTCACGGGAGTACCGCTTCTTCAGGAGAGCCAATCTATACAATAAATAGTATAAAAAGATATATAATACAATTCAGCAATAATGTAGATAATTCATAAGAAAAATTAATTAGAAAAATTAAGAGCTTACCCGATGAGTAATAAAACAAGCGTGGGAATGGGCTGCCCATGTAGTGCCCCCTGCGGCGGACAAGGGGGGATGGTGCGTCGATCTCTAGGTATAAGGCGTATAATTAATTAATTAAAGGACCCAATAAGTAACCCATACTGAGGTGAGGGGAGGGGGTATATAGAGGAAAAGTACAGGCAGAAGAGGGAAGAGGGAGGGGGAGAAAGCAAGGGTAAAAAAGGAAAGGGGGGGTTTTGTTGGGTGGTGGGGAAGGGGGGGGGTTTTGGGAAGGGGAGGGAATCACAAGGGAGAGAAGGAGATAGGAAGGGGAAGGAAAGGAAGGGAGGGTGGGGGAGGATAATGGGAAGGAGAAGAGGGGGGGGAGAGGGGGAAGAAAAGGGGGGGGGAGAAGGAGCAGGTGGGGGGGACAGGAAAAGAGGGGGAAGGGAAGAAAAAGAGGGGAGGGGAAAGGGGAAAGGGGAGGAAGGGAGGGGGGAAAAGAGGGGGGAGGGGGGCGGAAGGGGAAAAAAGGGGGGATAAGGGGGGAAGGAGGGGGGGAAAGAAAAGAGAGGGGAGGGAACCCTTGGGGTGTAATTGGGGGGTAAAACTTACCACAGTAGTTACGTCTGTGGGTATATAAACAGCCAGCGCCATGTAGAAAGGGAATTCCCAATGGTGTGCAGGTGAATGGACAGATGGAAAGACCCTAGGTGCAGGTACACAAGGGGCCACAAGAGGTGTAATGTCCAGTGGTTCTGGTAAAGCAACCAGTATACGGTCATCCATGGAGGTATCCATATCTGTGACCAAGAATGCAGGGTAGTGCATAGACCAAAAAGGAGACACCTGTGGCGGTCCCCAATGCACAGCAAGGGTGTCCCGTTGATCACCGCCTCGCCACAGGAGAAATCCTAGGTGTACATGGCCAGGACGAGATCCACGCTGCTCATCCAAGGGCAAAGCCCATTAAATGAGCTCCCCAACCAGGAGACGTCCAGACGCACCAGGGCGGCTACGTCCAGCGTCACCGGGTCTGTTTCCCCGCACTACGCAGGTGCGCGATGTGCGGTACTGCGCATGTGCGCTGAGGCCAAGCCAGAGGGCGGGATGCCCCGAGCCAGGGAAGAGCAAGAGGGGATGGACCAGAGGGACATCCCCGCCAGGGGAAACACAAGTCCGCCACATATGGGAGGGACAGGCAGCCAAATGCCACGCCATTTACTCAAGGGGTACTATGTACGCGGGAAAAAGAAACAATAATAACACATAATGATAACAGTTGTGGAAATAGTGGGAGTGTAATCCCAAGGGTGATTACTGTAATCGGGTGACATAAAACAGTGCCCTAAACAGCTGAAGGACAGCAAGAGGACCTACGGAAGAGGACAGACTAACAAACGGGGCATCAAAAAAGCATAGGCTAGTGATGAATTTAAGGTATCACCAGTCTGAAGTGAAAATGGGAATAAGGAGTGACAAAGATAAAAATAGTAAATAAAAGATAAACACTTAAATGAATAATGAATAAAAGAATTGGAGATAAATAGATAAAAATAAATAAAAAAATAAAAATAATGATAGTGATAATTAGAAATAATTATGAAGTGAAAGACAGGGCATCAGGGAGCCAGCCTATTGCGGCATCCCATATATCCCTGAATCAGTGCTAGGGTATGGTTAAACCCATAATAATAAAAAAAACTGCAATTGTTTAAAATTGCAGTAGGTAAAGCAAGTGAAGAGGATGTGAATGTGAAGTGTGGATAATATCCGTCCCCATATTTGGGGTGAAAGGGTGCTAAATATGAATAATGCAAGGTGCCCCAATATATTAGGAGTTAAACGTAGTATCTAGATAAGGCTGGGTAGCCAGGTTATAACCATAGAATGTAGAGGAGGGGTCGCCTACCATGTGTAATCCAAAATAGATACTCCAGGAAGAGAAGGGGAAAATATGGAATAGACATAACAGCCATGACGGGATAAGAGGTGTGGAACACCAGGTAGTTCCTTAACGGCTGGATTATGTCCAGTCCGTGTATAAATAAACCTTTAGTAGAGGTGAATGGATAGGAGCTAAATAACCCTACTCTAAGGGAGAAATTGATCTATGGTTGGTACACATAATTCACGACCACATCACATGTTAAACTGGATAATACAAACAATAGTTAATAGGATCAGTTAAATACATAACAATCATAAGGCCTGCCTGGTCAATACCGAAAGTGTCCAAAGTCCAAAAGTTGAAAGGGCAATGTATATACTATAACACCCAGTAATCAATCAGGTAAAAAATGAATATAAGGGGTTAAACATTAGAGGCACTCAGAAGAGAGAAACGGGTGTGTTATCCACCCTATAATTGAGAACAAAATGGGAGTGCAGCCTCAGATACAAAGTCATAATGAAAACATAACAACGTACCATCATCCAATTAATAGTAGAAAGACAAAAGGGGGAGGGGTGGGGGCAAGAGGATAGTTGCTGAAGCTAAACCTTGAACAACCCACCCGAATAATTTGTGGACTATCTCGGTACTAATGCACATGATAAACATTGTTTAAATAAAAGATTTTTATTACAGATAAAAATTGTACAAAAAATGGACAGTAATGCACATCAAGGATTGGTTGAAGTCTCTACTAGTTTCGCGGGAGTACCGCTTCTTCAGGAGAGCCAATCTATACAATAAATAGTATAAAAAGATATATAATACAATTCAGCAATAATGTAGATAATTCATAAGAAAAATTAATTAGAAAAATTAAGAGCTTACCCGATGAGTAATAAAACAAGCGTGGGAATGGGCTGCCCATGTAGTGCCCCCTGCGGCGGACAAGGGGGGATGGTGCCTCGATCTCTAGGTATAAGGCGTATAATTAATTAATTAAAGGACCCAATAAGTAACCCATACTGAGGTGAGGGGATGGGGTATATAGATGAAAAGTACAGGCAGAAGAGGGAAGAGGGAGGGGGAGAAAGCAAGGGTAAAAAAGGAAAGGGGGGGGGGGTTTTGTTGGGTGGTGGGGAAGGGGAGGGAATCACAAGGGAGAGAAGGAGATAGGAAGGGGAAGGAAAGGAAGGGAGGGTGGGGGAGGATAATGGGAAGGAGAAGAGGGGGGGGAGAGGGGGAAGAAAAGGGGGGGGGAGAAGGAGCAGGTGGGGGGGACAGGAAAAGAGGGGGAAGGGAAGAAAAAGAGGGGAGGGGAAAGGGGAGGAAGGGAGGGGGGAAAAGATGGGGGAGGGGGGGGGGGGCGGAAGGGGAAAAAAGGGGGGATAAGGGGGGATGGAGGGGGGGGGAAGAAAAGAGAGGGGAGGGAACCCTTGGGGTGTAATTGGGGGGTAAAACTTACCACAGTAGTTACGTCTGTGGGTATATAAACAGCCAGCACCATGTAGAAAGGGAATTCCCAATGGTGTGCAGGTGAATGGACAGATGGAAAGACCCTAGGTGCAGGTACACAAGGGGCCACAAGAGGTGTAATGTCCAGTGGTTCTGGTAAAGCAACCAGTATACGGTCATCCATGGAGGTATCCATATCTGTGACCAAGAATGCAGGGTAGTGCATAGACCAAAAAGGAGACACCTGTGGCGGTCCCCAATGCACAGCAAGGGTGTCCCGTTGATCACCGCCTCGCCACAGGAGAAATCCTAGGTGTACATGGCCAGGACGAGATCCACGCTGCTCATCCAAGGGCAAAGCCCATTAAATGAGCTCCCCAACCAGGAGACGTCCAGACGCACCAGGGCGGCTACGTCCAGCGTCACCGGGTCTGTTTCCCCGCACTACGCAGGTGCGTGATGTGCGGTACTGCGCATGTGCGCTGAGGCCAAGCCAGAGGGCGGGATGCCCCGAGCCAGGGAAGAGCAAGAGGGGATGGACCAGAGGGACATCCCCGCCAGGGGAAACACAAGTCCGCCACATATGGGAGGGACAGGCAGCCAAATGCCACGCCATTTACTCAAGGGGTACTATGTACGCGGGAAAAAGAAACAATAATAACACATAATGATAACAGTTGTGGAAATAGTGGGAGTGTAATCCCAAGGGTGATTACTGTAATCGGGTGACATAAAACAGTGCCCTAAACAGCTGAAGGACAGCAAGAGGACCTACGGAAGAGGACAGACTAACAAACGGGGCATCAAAAAAGCATAGGCTAGTGATGAATTTAAGGTATCACCAGTCTGAAGTGAAAATGGGAATAAGGAGTGACAAAGATAAAAATAGTAAATAAAAGATAAACACTTAAATGAATAATGAATAAAAGAATTGGAGATAAATAGATAAAAATAAATAAAAAAATAAAAATAATGATAGTGATAATTAGAAATAATTATGAAGTGAAAGACAGGGCATCAGGGAGCCAGCCTATTGCGGCATCCCATATATCCCTGAATCAGTGCTAGGGTATGGTTAAACCCATAATAATAAAAAAAACTGCAATTGTTTAAAATTGCAGTAGGTAAAGCAAGTGAAGAGGATGTGAATGTGAAGTGTGGATAATATCCGTCCCCATATTTGGGGTGAAAGGGTGCTAAATATGAATAATGCAAGGTGCCCCAGTATATTAGGAGTTAAACGTAGTATCTAGATAAGGCTGGGTAGCCAGGTTATAACCATAGAATGTAGAGGAGGGGTCGCCTACCATGTGTAATCCAAAATAGATACTCCAGGAAGAGAAGGGGAAAATATGGAATAGACATAACAGCCATGACGGGATAAGAGGTGTGGAACACCAGGTAGTTCCTTAACGGCTGGATTATGTCCAGTCCGTGTATAAATAAACCTTTAGTAGAGGTGAATGGATAGGAGCTAAATAACCCTACTCTAAGGGAGAAGTTGATCTATGGTTGGTACACATAATTCACTAACACATCACATGTTAAACTGGATAGTACAAACAATAGTTAATAGGATCAGTTAAATACATAACAATCATAAGGCCTGCCTGGTCAATACCGAAAGTGTCCAAAGTCCAAAAGTTGAAAGGGCAATGTATATACTATAACACCCAGTAATCAATCAGGTAAAAAATGAATATAAGGGGTTAAACATTAGAGGCACTCAGAAGAGAGAAACGGGTGTGTTATCCACCCTATAATTGAGAACAAAATGGGAGTGCAGCCTCAGATACAAAGTCATAATGAAAACATAACAACGTACCATCATCCAATTAATAGTAGAAAGACAAAAGGGGGAGGGGTGGGGGCAAGAGGAAAGTTGATGAAGCTAAACCTTGAACAACCCACCCGAATAATTTGTGGACTATCTCGGTACTAATGCACATGATAAACATTGTTTAAATAAAAGATTTTTATTACAGATAAAAATTGTACAAAAAATGGACAGTAATGCACATCAAGGATTGGTTGAAGTCTCTACTAGTTTCGCGGGAGTACCGCTTCTTCAGGAGAGCCAATCTATACAATAAATAGTATAAAAAGATATATAATACAATTCAGCAATAATGTAGATAATTCATAAGAAAAATTAATTAGAAAAATTAAGAGCTTACCCGATGAGTAATAAAACAAGCGTGGGAATGGGCTGCCCATGAAGTGCCCCCTGCGGCAGACAAGGGGGGATGGTGCGTCGATCTCTAGGTATAAGGCGTATAATTAATTAATTAAAGGACCCAATAAGTAACCCATACTGAGGTGAGAGGAGGGGGTATATAGAGGAAAAGTACAGGCAGAAGAGGGAAGAGGGAGGGGGAGAAAGCAAGGGTAAAAAAGGAAAGGGGGGGGTTTTGTTGGGTGGTGGGGAAGGGGGGGGGTTTTGGGAAGGGGAGGGAATCACAAGGGAGAGAAGGAGATAGGAAGGGGAAGGAAAGGAAGGGAGGGTGGGGGAGGATAATGGGAAGGAGAAGAGGGGGGGAGAGGGGGAAGAAAAGGGGGGGAGAAGGAGCAGGTGGGGGGGACAGGAAAAGAGGGGGAAGGGAAGAAAAAGAGGGGAGGGGAAAGGGGAAAGGGGAGGAAGGGAGGGGGGGAAAGAGGGGGGAGGGGGGGGCGGAAGGGGAAAAAAGGGGGGATAAGGGGGGAAGGAGGGGGGGAAAGAAAAGAGAGGGGAGGGAACCCTTGGGGTGTAATTGGGGGGTAAAACTTACCACAGTAGTTACGTCTGTGGGTATATAAACAGCCAGCGCCATGTAGAAAGGGAATTCCCAATGGTGTGCAGGTGAATGGACAGATGGAAAGACCCTAGGTGCAGGTACACAAGGGGCCACAAGAGGTGTAATGTCCAGTGGTTCTGGTAAAGCAACCAGTATACGGTCATCCATGGAGGTATCCATATCTGTGACCAAGAATGCAGGGTAGTGCATAGACCAAAAAGGAGACACCTGTGGCGGTCCCCAATGCACAGCAAGGGTGTCCCGTTGATCACCGCCTCGCCACAGGAGAAATCCTAGGTGTACATGGCCAGGACGAGATCCACGCTGCTCATCCAAGGGCAAAGCCCATTAAATGAGCTCCCCAACCAGGAGACGTCCAGACGCACCAGGGCTGCTACGTCCAGCGTCACCGGGTCTGTTTCCCCGCACTACGCAGGTGCGCGATGTGCGGTACTGCGCATGTGCGCTGAGGCCAAGCCAGAGAGCGGGATGCCCCGAGCCAGGGAAGAGCAAGAGGGGATGGACCAGAGGGACATCCCCGCCAGGGGAAACACAAGTCCGCCACATATGGGAGGGACAGGCAGCCAAATGCCACGCCATTTACTCAAGGGGTACTATGTACGCGGGAAAAAGAAACAATAATAACACATAATGATAACAGTTGTGGAAATAGTGGGAGTGTAATCCCAAGGGTGATTACTGTAATCGGGTGACATAAAACAGTGCCCTAAACAGCTGAAGGACAGCAAGAGGACCTACGGAAGAGGACAGACTAACAAACGGGGCATCAAAAAAGCATAGGCTAGTGATGAATTTAAGGTATCACCAGTCTGAAGTGAAAATGGGAATAAGGAGTGACAAAGATAAAAATAGTAAATAAAAGATAAACACTTAAATGAATAATGAATAAAAGAATTGGAGATAAATAGATAAAAATAAAAATAATGATAGTGATAATTAGAAATAATTATGAAGTGAAAGACAGGGCATCAGGGAGCCAGCCTATTGCGGCATCCCATATATCCCTGAATCAGTGCTAGGGTATGGTTAAACCCATAATAATAAAAAAAACTGCAATTGTTTAAAATTGCAGTAGGTAAAGCAAGTGAAGAGGATGTGAATGTGAAGTGTGGATAATATCCGTCCCCATATTTGGGGTGAAAGGGTGCTAAATATGAATAATGCAAGGTGCCCCAGTATATTAGGAGTTAAACGTAGTATCTAGATAAGGCTGGGTAGCCAGGTTATAACCATAGAATGTAGAGGAGGGGTCGCCTACCATGTGTAATCCAAAATAGATACTCCAGGAAGAGAAGGGGAAAATATGGAATAGACATAACAGCCATGACGGGATAAGAGGTGTGGAACACCAGGTAGTTCCTTAACGGCTGGATTATGTCCAGTCCGTGTATAAATAAACCTTTAGTAGAGGTGAATGGATAGGAGCTAAATAACCCTACTCTAAGGGAGAAATTGATCTATGGTTGGTACACATAATTCACGACCACATCACATGTTAAACTGGATAATACAAACAATAGTTAATAGGATCAGTTAAATACATAACAATCATAAGGCCTGCCTGGTCAATACCGAAAGTGTCCAAAGTCCAAAAGCTGAAAGGGCAATGTATATACTATAACACCCAGTAATCAATCAGGTAAAAAATGAATATAAGGGGTTAAACATTAGAGGCACTCAGAAGAGAGAAACGGGTGTGTTATCCACCCTATAATTGAGAACAAAATGGGAGTGCAGCCTCAGATACAAAGTCATAATGAAAACATAACAACGTACCATCATCCAATTAATAGTAGAAAGACAAAAGGGGGAGGGGTGGGGGCAAGAGGATAGTTGCTGAAGCTAAACCTTGAACAACCCACCCGAATAATTTGTGGACTATCTCGGTACTAATGCACATGATAAACATTGTTTAAATAAAAGATTTTTATTACAGATAAAAATTGTACAAAAAATGGACAGTAATGCACATCAAGGATTGGTTGAAGTCTCTACTAGTTTCGCGGGAGTACCGCTTCTTCAGGAGAGCCAATCTATACAATAAATAGTATAAAAAGATATATAATACAATTCAGCAGTAATGTAGATAATTCATAAGAAAAATTAATTAGAAAAATTAAGAGCTTACCCGATGAGTAATAAAACAAGCGTGGGAATGGGCTGCCCATGAAGTGCCCCCTGCGGCGGACAAGGGGGGATGGTGCGTCGATCTCTAGGTATAAGGCGTATAATTAATTAATTAAAGGACCCAATAAGTAACCCATACTGAGGTGAGAGGAGGGGGTATATAGAGGAAAAGTACAGGCAGAAGAGGGAAGAGGGAGGGGGAGAAAGCAAGGGTAAAAAAGGAAAGGGGGGGGGTTTTGTTGGGTGGTGGGGAAGGGGGGGGGGTTTTGGGAAGGGGAGGGAATCACAAGGGAGAGAAGGAGATAGGAAGGGGAAGGAAAGGAAGGGAGGGTGGGGGAGGATAATGGGAAGGAGAAGAGGGGGGGAGAGGGGGAAGAAAAGGGGGGGAGAAGGAGCAGGTGGGGGGGACAGGAAAAGAGGGGGAAGGGAAGAAAAGAGGGGAGGGGAAAGGGGAGGAAGGGAGGGGGGAAAAGAGGGGGGAGGGGGGGCGGAAGGGGAAAAAAGGGGGGATAAGGGGGAAGGAGGGGGGGGGGAAGAAAAGAGAGGGGAGGGAACCCTTGGGGTGTAATTGGGGGGTAAAACTTACCACAGTAGTTACGTCTGTGGGTATATAAACAGCCAGCGCCATGTAGAAAGGGAATTCCCAATGGTGTGCAGGTGAATGGACAGATGGAAAGACCCTAGGTGCAGGTACACAAGGGGCCACAAGAGGTGTAATGTCCAGTGGTTCTGGTAAAGCAACCAGTATACGGTCATCCATGGAGGTATCCATATCTGTGACCAAGAATGCAGGGTAGTGCATAGACCAAAAAGGAGACACCTGTGGCGGTCCCCAATGCACAGCAAGGGTGTCCCGTTGATCACCGCCTCGCCACAGGAGAAATCCTAGGTGTACATGGCCAGGACGAGATCCACGCTGCTCATCCAAGGGCAAAGCCCATTAAATGAGCTCCCCAACCAGGAGACGTCCAGACGCACCAGGGCGGCTACGTCCAGCGTCACCGGGTCTGTTTCCCCGCACTACGCAGGTGCGCGATGTGCGGTACTGCGCATGTGCGCTGAGGCCAAGCCAGAGAGCGGGATGCCCCGAGCCAGGGAAGAGCAAGAGGGGATGGACCAGAGGGACATCCCCGCCAGGGGAAACACAAGTCCGCCACATATGGGAGGGACAGGCAGCCAAATGCCACGCCATTTACTCAAGGGGTACTATGTACGCGGGAAAAAGAAACAGTAATAACACAGAATGATAACAGTTGTGGAAATAGTGGGAGTGTAATCCCAAGGGTGATTACTGTAATCGGGTGACATAAAACAGTGCCCTAAACAGCTGAAGGACAGCAAGAGGACCTACGGAAGAGGACAGACTAACAAACGGGGCATCAAAAAAGCATAGGCTAGTGATGAATTTAAGGTATCACCAGTCTGAAGTGAAAATGGGAATAAGGAGTGACAAAGATAAAAATAGTAAATAAAAGATAAACACTTAAATGAATAATGAATAAAAGAATTGGAGATAAATAGATAAAAATAAATAAAAAAATAAAAATAATGATAGTGATAATTAGAAATAATTATGAAGTGAAAGACAGGGCATCAGGGAGCCAGCCTATTGCGGCATCCCATATATCCCTGAATCAGTGCTAGGGTATGGTTAAACCCATAATAATAAAAAAAACTGCAATTGTTTAAAATTGCAGTAGGTAAAGCAAGTGAAGAGGATGTGAATGTGAAGTGTGGATAATATCCGTCCCCATATTTGGGGTGAAAGGGTGCTAAATATGAATAATGCAAGGTGCCCCAGTATATTAGGAGTTAAACGTAGTATCTAGATAAGGCTGGGTAGCCAGGTTATAACCATAGAATGTAGAGGAGGGGTCGCCTACCATGTGTAATCCAAAATAGATACTCCAGGAAGAGAAGGGGAAAATATGGAATAGACATAACAGCCATGACGGGATAAGAGGTGTGGAACACCAGGTAGTTCCTTAACGGCTGGATTATGTCCAGTCCGTGTATAAATAAACCTTTAGTAGAGGTGAATGGATAGGAGCTAAATAACCCTACTCTAAGGGAGAAATTGATCTATGGTTGGTACACATAATTCACGACCACATCACATGTTAAACTGGATAATACAAACAATAGTTAATAGGATCAGTTAAATACATAACAATCATAAGGCCTGCCTGGTCAATACCGAAAGTGTCCAAAGTCCAAAAGCTGAAAGGGCAATGTATATACTATAACACCCAGTAATCAATCAGGTAAAAAATGAATATAAGGGGTTAAACATTAGAGGCACTCAGAAGAGAGAAACGGGTGTGTTATCCACCCTATAATTGAGAACAAAATGGGAGTGCAGCCTCAGATACAAAGTCATAATGAAAACATAACAACGTACCATCATCCAATTAATAGTAGAAAGACAAAAGGGGGAGGGGTGGGGGCAAGAGGATAGTTGCTGAAGCTAAACCTTGAACAACCCACCCGAATAATTTGTGGACTATCTCGGTACTAATGCACATGATAAACATTGTTTAAATAAAAGATTTTTATTACAGATAAAAATTGTACAAAAAATGGACAGTAATGCACATCAAGGATTGGTTGAAGTCTCTACTAGTTTCGCGGGAGTACCGCTTCTTCAGGAGAGCCAATCTATACAATAAATAGTATAAAAAGATATATAATACAATTCAGCAGTAATGTAGATAATTCATAAGAAAAATTAATTAGAAAAATTAAGAGCTTACCCGATGAGTAATAAAACAAGCGTGGGAATGGGCTGCCCATGAAGTGCCCCCTGCGGCGGACAAGGGGGGATGGTGCGTCGATCTCTAGGTATAAGGCGTATAATTAATTAATTAAAGGACCCAATAAGTAACCCATACTGAGGTGAGAGGAGGGGGTATATAGAGGAAAAGTACAGGCAGAAGAGGGAAGAGGGAGGGGGAGAAAGCAAGGGTAAAAAAGGAAAGGGGGGGGGTTTTGTTGGGTGGTGGGGAAGGGGGGGGGTTTTGGGAAGGGGAGGGAATCACAAGGGAGAGAAGGAGATAGGAAGGGGAAGGAAAGGAAGGGAGGGTGGGGGAGGATAATGGGAAGGAGAAGAGGGGGGGAGAGGGGGAAGAAAAGGGGGGGAGAAGGAGCAGGTGGGGGGGACAGGAAAAGAGGGGGAAGGGAAGAAAAGAGGGGAGGGGAAAGGGGAGGAAGGGAGGGGGGAAAAGAGGGGGGAGGGGGGGCGGAAGGGGAAAAAAGGGGGGATAAGGGGGAAGGAGGGGGGGGGGAAGAAAAGAGAGGGGAGGGAACCCTTGGGGTGTAATTGGGGGGTAAAACTTACCACAGTAGTTACGTCTGTGGGTATATAAACAGCCAGCGCCATGTAGAAAGGGAATTCCCAATGGTGTGCAGGTGAATGGACAGATGGAAAGACCCTAGGTGCAGGTACACAAGGGGCCACAAGAGGTGTAATGTCCAGTGGTTCTGGTAAAGCAACCAGTATACGGTCATCCATGGAGGTATCCATATCTGTGACCAAGAATGCAGGGTAGTGCATAGACCAAAAAGGAGACACCTGTGGCGGTCCCCAATGCACAGCAAGGGTGTCCCGTTGATCACCGCCTCGCCACAGGAGAAATCCTAGGTGTACATGGCCAGGACGAGATCCACGCTGCTCATCCAAGGGCAAAGCCCATTAAATGAGCTCCCCAACCAGGAGACGTCCAGACGCACCAGGGCGGCTACGTCCAGCGTCACCGGGTCTGTTTCCCCGCACTACGCAGGTGCGCGATGTGCGGTACTGCGCATGTGCGCTGAGGCCAAGCCAGAGAGCGGGATGCCCCGAGCCAGGGAAGAGCAAGAGGGGATGGACCAGAGGGACATCCCCGCCAGGGGAAACACAAGTCCGCCACATATGGGAGGGACAGGCAGCCAAATGCCACGCCATTTACTCAAGGGGTACTATGTACGCGGGAAAAAGAAACAATAATAACACATAATGATAACAGTTGTGGAAATAGTGGGAGTGTAATCCCAAGGGTGATTACTGTAATCGGGTGACATAAAACAGTGCCCTAAACAGCTGAAGGACAGCAAGAGGACCTACGGAAGAGGACAGACTAACAAACGGGGCATCAAAAAAGCATAGGCTAGTGATGAATTTAAGGTATCACCAGTCTGAAGTGAAAATGGGAATAAGGAGTGACAAAGATAAAAATAGTAAATAAAAGATAAACACTTAAATGAATAATGAATAAAAGAATTGGAGATAAATAGATAAAAATAAATAAAAAAATAAAAATAATGATAGTGATAATTAGAAATAATTATGAAGTGAAAGACAGGGCATCAGGGAGCCAGCCTATTGCGGCATCCCATATATCCCTGAATCAGTGCTAGGGTATGGTTAAACCCATAATAATAAAAAAAACTGCAATTGTTTAAAATTGCAGTAGGTAAAGCAAGTGAAGAGGATGTGAATGTGAAGTGTGGATAATATCCGTCCCCATATTTGGGGTGAAAGGGTGCTAAATATGAATAATGCAAGGTGCCCCAGTATATTAGGAGTTAAACGTAGTATCTAGATAAGGCTGGGTAGCCAGGTTATAACCATAGAATGTAGAGGAGGGGTCGCCTACCATGTGTAATCCAAAATAGATACTCCAGGAAGAGAAGGGGAAAATATGGAATAGACATAACAGCCATGACGGGATAAGAGGTGTGGAACACCAGGTAGTTCCTTAACGGCTGGATTATGTCCAGTCCGTGTATAAATAAACCTTTAGTAGAGGTGAATGGATAGGAGCTAAATAACCCTACTCTAAGGGAGAAATTGATCTATGGTTGGTACACATAATTCACGACCACATCACATGTTAAACTGGATAATACAAACAATAGTTAATAGGATCAGTTAAATACATAACAATCATAAGGCCTGCCTGGTCAATACCGAAAGTGTCCAAAGTCCAAAAGTTGAAAGGACAATGTATATACTATAACACCCAGTAATCAATCAGGTAAAAAATGAATATAAGGGGTTAAACATTAGAGGCACTCAGAAGAGAGAAACGGGTGTGTTATCCACCCTATAATTGAGAACAAAATGGGAGTGCAGCCTCAGATACAAAGTCATAATGAAAACATAACAACGTACCATCATCCAATTAATAGTAGAAAGACAAAAGGGGGAGGGGTGGGGGCAAGAGGATAGTTGCTGAAGCTAAACCTTGAACAACCCACCCGAATAATTTGTGGACTATCTCGGTACTAATGCACATGATAAACATTGTTTAAATAAAAGATTTTTATTACAGATAAAAATTGTACAAAAAATGGACAGTAATGCACATCAAGGATTGGTTGAAGTCTCTACTAGTTTCGCGGGAGTACTGCTTCTTCAGGAGAGCCAATCTATATAATACAATTCAGCAATAATGTAGATAATTCATAAGAAAAATTAATTAGAAAAATTAAGAGCTTACCCGATGAGTAATAAAACAAGCGTGGGAATGGGCTGCCCATGTATACCCCCTCCCCTCACCTCAGTATGGGTTACTTATTGGGTCCTTTAATTAATTAATTATACGCCTTATACCTAGAGATCGACGCACCATCCCCCCTTGTCCGCCGCAGGGGGCACTACATGGGCAGCCCATTCCCACGCTTGTTTTATTACTCATCGGGTAAGCTCTTAATTTTTCTAATTAATTTTTCTTATGAATTATCTACATTATTGCTGAATTGTATTATATATCTTTTTATACTATTTATTGTATAGATTGGCTCTCCTGAAGAAGCGGTACTCCCGCGAAACTAGTAGAGACTTCAACCAATCCTTGATGTGCATTACTGTCCATTTTTTGTACAATTTTTATCTGTAATAAAAATCTTTTATTTAAACAATGTTTATCATGTGCATTAGTACCGAGATAGTCCACAAATTATTCGGGTGGGTTGTTCAAGGTTTAGCTTCAGCAACTATCCTCTTGCCCCCACCCCTCCCCCTTTTGTCTTTCTACTATTAATTGGATGATGGTACGTTGTTATGTTTTCATTATGACTTTGTATCTGAGGCTGCACTCCCATTTTGTTGACACCAATAACTTGGCGGAGTACAAACTGAACTACGTAGTATTCTGTTGCTGTGTGCTACACAATTATCTTCGAAGCAAATCACCAAATTATATGGCCTCAATTGGGCCTGAGGCAGGACTTTCAAATGTCAATACCCTGCTGGGCCTAGAATCTGGCCGTTCTGGCTTGCCCCCCCCAAAATGCCCGTGAGGTTCGGCAGAAATATCTCTAATAGTTCACGGGTAGGGGGGCAATTCCTTATGCCAGGCCATGTCTAAAAAAAAATTGACAAACAAAAAATAAATATCTTGTTTAATCTGATTTTTGATGTATTGCTTGTGTTTTTTTTAGCTGTCTCCTAGTTTTTCCTAGTGCATTTGTAGTGACAAGTGTATTTTCCTTTAGTAACCACCAACCATTTCACTAGTAACACCAAAAATATACACAAAAAAGGTTAGAGCGTATTTGATAAAGAAGCTACACTTTGTTGTTGTTCAAACATTTTACTCTGTGCACATTCACACACATGGTAAATATAACACTTTTGGTGTTAGAATTTTTTTATTTTTTTTTGGTCTGGCCATAGACAGGCCTTTTTTTGGGGGTAAGAAAATACAAAACTCTCATTACCATACAACAAAATACAACATTGTAAACCTCTCGGCAATATCAGACATTCTATTTTAAGAAAAATGTCTCTATCTGCCCGTCATAATATGGGGTGTTGGCACCCCTGACCAAGCCAAAATTTGAAGATGCACACAATTTAGAGTGTTTTTAAAAATGGGTATTTCCCTCCTGATCCCTATTGTCAACATGAGCTATCTGCCATCATGGGTGATCAATGGATGTGTTTTGGGGGTGCAACCCCTTCTTCCTTTCACCTACTTGAGATGCGAGGAAGGGATTGCATCCACAAAACCCGTACATGGATATCCCCTGATGGCAGATGGCACATGTTGACACACTGTGTGCATCTTCAAATTTTGGCTTGATTGTATAAAAGTGAATTTTTTTTCAAAGAAAAATAGAAAAAGGGGGGTTTTGTGCTTCATTCAATTCGCCCCAAAACATCAATGATGTCCCTAAATGTTTGCTCCATAACATTCATTCTTTGCTTCATTCTGTCCAGTTCAGTACTACACTCCATAACTTGCTGGATGATTCGTAGGGCACTATCACTAGAGAAACGAGGACTTTCTTTCTCAACAACATTTTCATCCCCTGTAAAAAATACAAAGGGTATTATAGCTCTGCAGGCCTACATCTCTTACCTGAAGCTGTGGTGACAGATACTGGCCTGTTGTGGTGACAAGTTCCACCACATCATCCACTTCTTCTTCCTCCACTTCTCCTTCCTCCACTTCTTCTTCCTCAACATCCTCAGGTTGGGGTTCTTGGTAAGGTTGGGGTTCTCTCTGAGGTGTGGGGTTCCTGTGCTCCCTGGAGTGGTGTCCTCCCAGTCTTCTCTCCCCTATGAGAATGAAACAAAAGGTATACTTAGCACACAGATATTTTATAGAAAAATAGGAACATGATACATTGCTTGGAAGTGGGGTACAAGTGTCTGTTTGGGCCGAGTTACAAGCTGAAGACATTATTTAAAAATAAACAAACCTTGACTATTCACCTTTTTATGACAAGTTTTACACATTGAGGCACCCCAAAAATACACTGATGCACCTTTGTGGGGCACCCTAAAAAGGTTATTCTGGTGGCCCACACTAGTGCTCCAGAGTGCAGATGTGTAAACAGCTGCTGAGTGTCCTCTCCTTCAAGTTTGCATTTCATTCTAGTTCCAAACACATCATCTAGACCAGTGTTTCTCAACTCCAGTCCTCAAGGCGCACCAACAGGTCATGTTTTCAAGATTTCCCTTAGATAAAACAGCTGTGGTAATTACTTAGGCAGTGAAACTGATCAAATCACCTGTGCAAAATAATGGAAATCCTGAAAACATGACCTGTTGGTGCGCCTTGAGGACTGGAGTTAAGAAACACTGATCTAGACAACAATGTACTAACATTTATGGAATAAAAACAGGCATGTCTCGAAATTATTGGAACCTTGTATCTTCGCCAAACATCGTATGTAGTGGGCGAACGATGTGTCTGTAACGACCGATTACTGGGCCCACAAAATTTTGAGAGATGCCATTTTCTAAGGTACAGTAGTAAAAAGCAACAACATGGAGCAACATGCAAGTTCTGACATACAATAATAGGAACACAGGAGAAGTACTTACTTTTTTCTAGCATTCTCTTAATGCTCCTCAACTGCTCCGGCTCCCTCAGTTTGAGGTCAGACCACCTCTTTCTAAGCTGCTCCTTTGATCTTTTCACCCCGAAATTCTTCTTCAGACTTTTCACTACTTTCTTCATAATTTTGGCCTTCCTTAGATTAGGTTGTGTATACGGCCCATGCTTTGCATCATAATCCGACTTTAGCAATATGTCCATCATCTCCGCGTAAGACATATTAGATGCCTTGAATCTCCTCCTTGATCGTGACGTTTCACGGTCCGGGCTGGTCTCATCATCGTTATTTGATGAATTACCAGACACCTGCTGTGACTCCGCCATATCTGTCTGCGCGCCGAAAGAGAAGGGGCGGGGAAAAGTTGATAATGTGAACGTCGTGGGTGGGCGACGTGTGCGGAGCGACGTGTGCGGAGTTTCACGCATGCATAGTGTAAATAAAGCAAACACACATGTGACGTTACTACGTTCTGTGTGCGGAGAGAGGAGGAAAAGTGACGGACATGAGACCGAAGGTATGTGATTTTTATACTTTGTGAAATCGGTGGCCTATACTGCCTAGAGATTGTTTGAGGATATATATGGAGATTAAGATTTTCTTGAGTTTAGACTGTGTGACTGACATTACTTTTTTTTTCTTGTGTTTTGTCTTGCAGACAAAAAATTAATGCTTTCTTAGATAAAGAATTTCTGGGGGAATTTATTGACTGGGTAAGGGAGATACCCGCTCTGTGGGAGACCAAAAACCCCATTCACAGAAAAAAAAGGTGTGAGGAAACCAGCGCTGGAGAGCCTGCTCCCATTTGTGCAGACCAAGATAACCACAGCAACCATCCAACAGGTGGACAGTAAAATTGGGAGCTTGAGAGGCACATACAGGACTGAGCGCTTTAGGGTCCTGGCTTCTCAGAGGTCAGGAGCAGCAGCAAATGATGTATATGTCCCGATTTTGTGGTACTACAGCAGGATGTCCTTTCTGGATGAAGACATTGAGCCAAGGCCATCACTGTCCAGTCTTCCCCCCAGACTTCCCTGCAGCCGACCTGAGCCTTCTCTGGAGCAAGAGGAGGCAGCCATCCTGGAAGAACCTGATTTGGACATCTGGAGCCAGGTATAGTATTTTATAAACAAAATTTGGAGCAAAAAGTGATCTAAATATCAATAGACAGTAGTGGCCCAAAAATTTGGGGAGAAGAATGAAAACTGCTGGGGTCATAATGATAGTCTTTTCTATTGATTTACATTCAATTTGCAACAGTCATGAGCTAAAAATTGTGTGTAAATGAGGAACCAAAAACTAAAACTATGTCCCTTTTTCATACACAGGATGACATCAGCCAGGATGAGGGTCTGGAAAGTGTCAGGCAGGAGGAGGCAGGGCCCACTGTGAGCCAGGAGGTGGGAGTGCCCACTGTGAACCAGGAGGAGGCAGGGCCCACTGTGAGCCAGGAGGTGGCAGGGCCCACTGTGAGCCAGGAGGTGGCAGGGCTCACTGTGAGCCAGGAGGTGGCAGGGCCCAGTGGCACACAGGAGGTGGCCGGGCCCAGTGGCAGACAGGAGGTGGCCGGGCCAAGTAGCAGGACCAGATCTAAGTTGCCTCCCATCCGCCTTCCAAAAAGAACCAGGAGGGACAGGAGCACAAGTGAGGCAGTAATGGCCCTGATTAGAGAGGCACATGCCACCCTCCAGGAGCCAACATCCACCGAAGAGGCCATTGCCGGCCTAGTTGGGGCCAAATTCAATAATATGAGCATGGAACAACGCCTCCTATGCGTGCCCCTGCTGATCACCTTAATGAACAAGGGGGTGATGGGGAGAATTACCCCCAATACGGCCATATGTGAGGTCGCCCAGCTTACGCAACCTCAACCTCCTCCTCCTCCTCCACCTCCTTCTCCTCCTCCTGACACAAGTACACCTCCAGTGGTACAGCCTCCAGCCACACGCAAAAGGAAGGCTGCAGGGAAGGCTGCCAAGAAGACCAGGAAGTGATGGCCTTGCTTCAAGGTGGTCTGACAGAAGGCAGCCTGTTGTAGTACCACAGACTTTGGACATATATATCACCTGCTGCTGTTCCTGACCTCTGGGAGTCCAGGATCAGATTGTGCTCACAACTGATGTGCTTCTCAAGCTCCCAATTTTATTGTCCACACAGGGTTGATGTGTGCTCTGGTTTCCCATGGATGCACAAATGACAGCAGGTTCTCCAGCGCTGCCTTGTATTTATTTTGTTATATACCAGAATAAATGTTTTTTTTTTTACAGTTAATATTTGACTATGTGTTTTTATAAAAATAAAAAAATTAGCTTTAGAGTAGGCAGATACATTTAAACAAATAAAATAAAAGGGACAGATAACACAAAACAATCTCCTTGAAGGTCGAAAAAAACAAGATAATACAATTAATTTGGTAAACTTGACACAACAAAAATTAAAATTAAAATCATGGAGATCACTATAAATTAAATAATCATTTAAAATGAAGATCTGTATTCCAAATTTAAAATATATAAATATTAAGGAGATCTTGCTCTATATAATACAGTAAAATATTCATGAGATCAGCATCAAAAATGTTTAAAATAGTTAGTCAGAACTCTGTGTGAATATCAGCAGCAAACAAGTTCATTATTTTTCATTATTGTACCATTCTAAAGAAGATTTAAATGCGCAACATTTAAACGATGCAATAACTTACAGTGTGACGAATGTGCTATCTCATTTACGAAGGCTTGTTTTACCAGAAGAAGCGCTCCCATCTCATACTTGATTCTGAGCATGCGCGATTTTTTAAGACTCGGAAAAGCATACACACGACTGGTTTTCTCATTGCAAAACAGGCCGACGAGAAAATCGAGAATCCTGACGAGAAAATAGAGAGCAGGTTCTCTATTTTTCTCGTCGAGATTCCCGGCAGTTTTCTCGACGAGAAACCATACACACGAACGGTTTTCTCGGCAAGAAAGCTCTCTCGGCAGTTTTCTTGTAGTTTTTTGACGAGAAACTCGTTCGTGTGTACGAGGCTTTAGGCCTCGTACACACGATCGGATTTTCCACGGACAAAGCATAGGACTTTTGTCATAAGGCATTGGCCACGAACTTGTCTTGCATACAAACGGCAAAGAATTGTCGTCCAGCAAACACGAAACTACGTGTTTTTCAGCTCTTTAGTGCCACCCTTTGGGCAACTTATGATAATGTTTGCTTCGGAGCATGCGTACATTGGATTTTTTTCCCGACGGACTTCTGTACACACGATCGGATAATCCGATAACATACATTTGTTGTCGGAAAATTTTAAAGCATGCTATCCCACATTTGTTGTCGGAAATTCCGACAACAATTGTCTGATGGAGCATACAAACGGTCGGATTATCATCATCACACAATTCTCGTTGAAAAATCCGATCATGTGTACTTTCCGTAGCTCTACGGACTTATGTAAATAAACTGGTGTTGATTTTAGCTCTCGTGATTCTTCTCAAAACAAACAGACGTTAAAGCTTGCACTTTAATGCACGGACAAAATGTTATACTGTGCACTAGGGATGAGCCGAACACCCCCGGGTTCGGTTCGCACCAGAACCCGCGAACGGACCGAAAGTTCGCACGAGCGTTAGAATCCTATTAAATACAATGGATGCGAACGTTCGAAATCTAAAGTGCTAATTATAATGACTAATATGCATGTTATTGTCCTAAAAAGGGTTTGGGAACCCGGGTTCTGCACCAGGGGACATGTATCAATGCAAAAAGAAGTTTTAAAAACGGCCGTTTTTCGGGAGCAGTCATTTTAATGATGCATAAAGTGAAAAAAATATATATATATTCCGTTAAATATCGTACCTGGGGGGTGTCTAAAGTATGCCTGTGAAGTGCCACGTGTTTCTCGTGTTTAGAACTGTCCCTGCACAAAATGACATTTCTAAAGGAAAAAAAAAGCCATTTAAAACTGCGGCTTTAATGTAATGTCTGGTCCCGGTAATATGGATGAAAATCTTTGAGAAAAATGGCATAGCTACCCAGCTACCCCATCACCCCCCCCCCCCTACCCCAGCCCAGCCCATTACCAGCCCCTTTGGGTCTTGTATGGATATTAAGGGGAACCCCGCACACAAAATAAAAAAGGCCCTATATACTCTGAACAGCCGTATACAGGCGGTGCATACAAGACAGGGACTGTAGGTTTGTTCTTATGTAGAATCTGTTTGTAATTTTGAACAGGTACATTGTTTAAGTGTAGCTCCAGCCAAAAAATCTATTTTTAAGCTTTTTGGAAAACATAGGGAAGGGTTATCACCCCTGTAACATTTGTTTTGCTGTCTGTGCCCCTGTTCAGAACATTTCACCTCACTTTCCGTCCCAATGACAAATGTTTTTGAAAAGTGGGGTTTTTATTGAAACAAGGATTGGTGATAAAGCATCAGTAGAGAGGAGACACCTTTTTCCCATATTAACTCTTACAGGAGAGAATTTCCCTTTCTATGGGTAGATTTCCTCTCACTTCCTGTTGTCTCCTTCCGTTTGCAAGTAGGAGTCGTTTGTAAGTTGGATGTTTGAAAGTAAGGGCCTGCCCTATATACTCTGCTGAAATTTGCCCCTTACATGTTGGTGTTGCCACAACACTGTAAGCCCTCACAGTTACTCTTGGTGGGCGCATGAATGGGCCCTGCTGTGAATTATTAGATCAAGAATTGTAATTGCATGCCCCTGTTGAACAGGGTCTGAAAAATTGGGCCTTTGGTGGTGGTGGTGTTGACACAACACTGTAAGCCCTCACCGTTACTCTTGGTGGGCGCATGAATGGGCCCTGCTGTGAATTATTAGATCAAGAATTGTAATTGCATGCCCCTGTTGAACAGGGGCTGAAAAATTGGGCTTTTGGTGGTGGTGGTGGTGGTGTTGACACAACACTGTAAGCCCTCACAGTTACTCTTGGTGGGCGCATGAATGGGCCCTGCTGTGAATTATTAGATCAAGAATTGTAATTGCATGCCCCTGTTGAACAGGGACTGAAAAATTGGGCCTTTGGTGGTGGTGGTGGTGGTGGTGTTGACACAACACTGTAAGGCCTCACAGTTACTTTTGGTGGGCGCAGGAATGGGCCCTGCTGTGAATTATTAGATCAAGAATTGTAATTACATGCCCCTGTTAAACAGGGGCAGAAAAATTGGGCCTTAGGCACTGGTGCCACAACACTGCAACCCCTCACAGATACTGTACTTGGAGCACAGCAATGAGCCCTGTTGCAAAGTATTGCATCAAAAATTGTAATTACACGCCCCTGTTAAACAGGGGCTGAAAAATTGGGCCTTAGGCACTGGTGCTGGTGCCACGACACTGCAACCTCTCCCAGATACTCTAGTTGGAGTGCAGGAATGAGCCCTGCTGCAAAGCATTGCATAAAAAATTGTAATTACATGTCCCTGTTAAACAGGGGCTGAAAAATTGGGCCTTAGGCACTGGTGCTGGTGCCACGACACTGCAACCTCTCCCAGATACTCTAGTTGGAGTGCAGGAATGATCCCTGCTGAAAAGCATTGCATAAAAAATTGTAATTACATGCCCCTGTTAAACAGGGGCTGAACAATTGGGCCTTAGGCACTGGTGGCGGCACCCAGAAACAAAAATGTTCTTCCAAGCTATCATCATCAATCGGATCATTGAGGAGGAGGAGGATAGTCAGTCAACATAACAGGACAGTCACTCAGCATCAGCATCAGTCTTGAAGGGATGTGACATTTGAAAATAAATTAGTCTGTTATATCAGCTTCAGGTGTTTGGTAGCTGGTGGTGATCCAAGACTGGTTCATCTTTATGAAGGTCAGTCGATCAACCGAGTCGGTGGACAGGCGCACCCTGTGATCCGTGACAAATCCTCCAGCAGCACTGAATGTGCGTTCTGAAAGGACGCTGGATGCAGGACAGGCCAGTAGCTCAATTGCATACTGTGCAAGCTCTGGCCAGTGATCCATCCTCAAGACGCAGTAAGCCAGAGGATTTTCGGTGGGGAAGGTGTCCAAGTCTGACCTTGCCCCTAGGTATTCCTGCACCATGTATATCAGACGCTGGCGATGGTTGCTGGAACCGATCATACCTTGGGGCTGCGGACTAAAGAATTGTCTGAACGCATCGGTCAGACGGCCACCTTCCCCACCGCTCCTTCTTTGACTGACCAAAGCCTCAGCAACTCGTTGTCCAGGACCAGGAGTTTGTAACCTCCCAGTCTCTGGAAACGCATTGCACAGACCTTTCTGCAAGGCCTCCCGGAGTTGTCTCATCCTCTGCTCCCTCTGCGACGGTAAGATAAGGTCCACAACCTTACCCTTGTACCGTGGATCAAGGAGAGTGGCCAGCCAGTAATGGTCCCTCTCCTTGATCCGAAGAATACGAGGATCCTTCCGCAGACTTTGCAGGATCAGGGAGGCCATGCAGCGTAGGTTAGCTGAGGCATTCGGTCCGAAGTCCTCTGGGTCACTAAGGACGACATGATCCGCAGCCACCTCCTCCCAGCCACGTACAAGTCCACGGGTTTCTTGGGACTGTAAATCATCCCTAAAAGACTGCTGCTGATGATGCTGAGTGCCAGGCTCCACCTCTATGCTGACACAATCCTCCTCCTCCTCCTCTTCCTGTGCGATGGGTGGGACAGAAGGAACACTGTCTGGGTAAAGGGGGCTCCTCTTCCTGCCTCTGTTCTGCCTCAAGTGCCCTGTCCATTATTTCACGCAGCGTATGTTCCAACAGGTGGACAAGAGGTACAGTGTCACTGATGCATGCACTGTCACTGCTCACCATCCTCGTGGCCTCCTCAAATGGTGCCAGGACAGTGCATGCATCCCTGATCATGCCCCACTGGCGTGGTGAAAAAAACCTGAGCTCCCCTGACCCTGTCTTGGTGCCGTAGTCGCACAGGTACTCATTGATGGCCCTCTGCTGCATGTGCAGCCGCTGCAGCATGGCCAACGTTGAGTTCCACCTGGTGGGCATGTCACATATAAGGCGGTTCTTGGGCAGGTTCAACTCCTTTTGCAGCTCAGCTAGGCGAGCACTGGCATTATAAGATCTGCGGAAATTCACACAGACTTTCCTGGCCTGCCTCAGGACATCCTGTAAGCCCGGGTACCTGCCCAAGAACCGCTGCACCACCATGTTAATGACGTGAGCCACACAGGGCACATGGGTCAGTTGTCCCTGTCGGAGGGCGGAGAGGAGGTTGGTGCCATTGTCGCAAACCACCATTCCTGGCTTAAGCTGGCGTGGCGTCAACCACCTCTCGGCCTGCCCCTGCAGAGCAGACAGAACCTCTGCCCCAGTGTGGCTCCTGTCCCCCAAACACACCAGCGCAAGCACGGCATGGCATCTTTTTGCCTGCGTACTTGCGTAGCCCCTTGAACGCCTATGGTGCACCGCTGGTTCCGAGGACAAAGCACAGGAAGAGGCCATGGAGGAAGAAGAAGAGGAGGGGGTGGAGAAGAGAGGTGTGTCACAACCAGTAGTAGCATTTTGGAGGCGTGGCGGCGGAACAACCTCCACAACACTACTGCACCTTGTCCTGCATCCTTCCCAGCTGCCAAAAGAGTGACCCAATGGGCCGTGAAAGAAAGGCAACGTCCCTGTCCATGCCTGCTGGACCACGAGTCAGCGGTAATATGCACCTTACTGCTGACCGCCCTGTCCAGCGAGGCCAAGACATTGCCTTCCACATGCCGGTAGAGAGACGGAATCGCCTTCCGTGAGAAAAAGTGGCATTTGGGAACCTGCCACTGAGGAACCGCACATTGCACAAACTCACGGAAGGGGGCCCGAGTCTACCAACTGAAAAGGCAGCAGTTGAAGCGCTAGCAATTTAGCCAAGCTAGCATTCAACCGCTGGGGATGTGGATGGCTGGGAGTGAACTTCTTTCGACGGTCCAGCAGCTGGGGCAGGGAAATTTGCCTGCTAGAATCGGACGTCGGTGTACTGCTAGCAGAGTGCCCGCAAGTACTTGGCTGTGACACACCTAATTCTACACCTTCATTCCTCTCAGTGCAGGTTTCAGAGAGGACTGAAGGTATAGTGGGGTTGGAGATCCCAGCTGATGCGGTGCAAGGAGAGGTCCGCTTTGTTCTTTGGTGTGGGTCTTTAAGGTAGGCTTGCCAACGAGCTGCATGGCAGGTCAACATATGTCTGGTCAAGCATGTGTTGCCCAAGCGGCTGATGTTTTGGCCACGCGATATACGCTTGAGACATATGTTGCAAACAGCAGCTGTGCGATCTGATGCACTCGACTCAAAAAAGGCCCACACCAAAGAACTTTTTGAATAATGGGCAGAGGCAGCGCTCTGCACAGGCGGAGCTCTGCGGTGAGATTCAGTCGGTGTGCTGCCCTTACGCTGGCCCCCCGAGGGCATCCTGCCTCTTTGGAGATGTGCCTCCTCCTCATCCTCCTCCTCCTCCTCCTCTCTCCTATTAGGCACCCACGTGGAGTCAGTGACCTCATCATCCCCTCCCTCCTCATCACTGGAGCCAATCTGGCAGTATGCTGCAGCTGCTGGAACATGACTGTCAGATTGGTGTCCTTCTTGAGCATCCCCTCTCTCTGCTCTCACGCTACTGCCTTCCGCTAGCTGGGTATCATCATCAGACCCTTCGAAACGCTGGGCATTCTCCTGGAGCATGTACCCAACACTGTGCTCAAACAGTTCGAGGGACTCCTCAGGAGGACATGGTGGGTCTAGGGAAGGAGTGACTGATGATGACATTGATACCAGGGAAGAGGACGCTTTGGCAGCTGCTTTGCCAGTACCCTGAGCCTGGGTGAGAGAGGATGAGGAGGGCTTGGTCATCCACTCTACCAAGTCTTCGGCATGATGCGGCTCAACACGTCCAGCTGCCGAAAAGAAGGACAAGCGTGTCCCATGGCCACGTGCTGATGACGATGCACCGCTTCCACGACCAGCACTGTTGTCTCTAGACACAGAGCCTGCTTGCCCTCTTTTATTGGCTCCTGACTGTCTGCCTCTCCTTGTTTGCCTTTCAGACATTCTAATGGCCTGCAGGGAGATGGGAAAACCAGCAATAAGGGGTAGCTTCAGGTGTATATTTTGCAGGAAGCACACAACGCCCGCTGTAAGTGCTGCAAATGCCTGTTAGTGTAACACACTAGGAAAACACAGCAATAAGGCCTAGCTTCAGGAGTATATTTAGCAGGAAGTACACTACGCCCGCTGTAAGTGCTGCAAATGCCTGTTAGTGTAACACACTAGGAAAACACAGCAATAAGGCCTAGATTCAGGAGTATATTTAGCAGGAAGCACACTACGCCCGCTGTAAGTGCTGCAAATGCCTGTTAGTGTAACACACCAGGAAAACACAGCAATACGGGCTAGCTTCAGGTGTATATTTTGCAGGAATCACACTACGCCTGCTGTAAGTGCTGCAAATGCCTGTTAGTGTAACACACCAGGAAAACACAGCAATAAGGCCTAGCTTCAGGAGTATATTTAGCAGGAAGCACACTACGCCCGCTGTAAGTGCTGCAAATGCCTGTTAATGTAACACACCAGGAAAACACAGCAATACGGGCTAGCTTCAGGTGTATAATGTGCAGGAGGCACACTCCGCCCGCTGTAAGTGCTGCAAATGCCTGTTAGTGTAACACACCAGGAAAACACAGCAATAAGGGCTAGCTTCAGGTGTATACTGTGCAGGAGGCTTAGCAACAATGACACTGACACTGTCCCTTGACTATCCTTCTCTCTCCCTGCACACAAGGTTTATCAAAGAATATGACACTGACACTCTCCCTGCCTATCCTTCTCTCTCCCTGCACACAAGGTTTAGCAAAGAATATGACACCGACACTGTCCCCTGCCTATCCTTCTCTCTCCCTGCACACAAGGTTTAGCAAAGAATATGACACTGACACTCTCCCTGCCTATCCTTCTCTCTCCCTGCACACAAGGTTTAGCAAAGAATATGACACTGACACTCTCCCTGCCTATCCTTCTCTCTCCCTGCACACAAGGTTTAGCAAAGAATATGACACTGACACTGTCCCCTGCCTATCCTTCTCTCTCCCTGCACACAAGGTTTAGCAAAGAATTTGACACTGACACTCTCCCTGCCTATCCTTTTCTCTCTCTACACACAAGAATAGCACAAAGAATAGCACAATGACACTGTCCCTGCCTATCCTTCTCTTTCCCTGCGCCGGAACACACTACACAAGGCCGCCGCGCTGGGGGCCTTTTATAGTGTGGGGCATGTGCTAAACCCCCTGAGCTATAATTGGCCTCAGGCAACCTGCCTGTGGCCAATTATGGCTCTCCTAGCTGCCGGCGCTGTGATTGGCCAAGCATGCGGGGTCACAGTGCATGCTTGGCCAATCACAGCGCCGGGATTGCACTACGATGGCGCAGTGTATTGTGGGCTGTTCGTGTCACTCGAATTTGGCGCGAACGGCCCAAATAATTCGATCTTCGTCGAACGATCGAACAGCCGATGTTCGAGTCGAATGTATGTTCGACTCGAACACCGAGCTCATCCCTACTGTGCACATAGCTTGATAATTTGATCAAGACTTATTTTTAAATTTAGAATGAATCTATTTTTAAACACATATCATGACAAAACCATTGTACAGACTTTGGTCTTAGCTTTTTAGAGACAAACAAAAATGTGTATGTCTCTCAATATTTGGAATATAATTATATCCTGCTGCAGGTAGAAATAACACAACTCCAAATTGCTAGGCCACAATATTAAATGATTCTGTTTTGTATATGTCAAAATTATTCAACTTCCAAAAGATAAAATAGAAAATTAATACTTTACCGGTGGTCTAAGAAACTTATGTTTTGAGAAGTATCAACTGGATGTCCAAAGGACGACTTTGATCCTTATTTCTACATCTCTTGCACTATCTCCTTCTCCTCTCATCTTACAAGACTCTTTCCGCCCCAAAATTCTTTCAGTCTCCTCCAAGCTTCCTCCCCTCTCCTCTAAGATCCCTGTGTAACTACTTTTATCCCACCTTTGAATATGGGTGTGGAAATGGCTTTCACGTCATGAGTGACCTAAAACGCACAACATTTCCTGGATAACCCTTGTAGGTGAAATTGAAGTTTCCTCTATTCACCATTTCAAAGGAGCAGTTTTGTGTTAGAATTGATTTTATTAAATAATTTAATGACCAGAAAACCATAAACTATCAAAAAACTGTCTAAATTCTGTCATTCTTTCTAGTCATCTTGGCTCCTCTTGAAATATGTGTTTGAGAAAATATCCCCACACAATTAACTCGCATTCCAAATACTTTGAAACTCAGATCATTGGAATTTAACCCTGTGTATTATTTCACAAATACACCTTTCAAAGTTTTCATAGGATCTCATATTTGTAACCCTTATTATAATAATATATATGTATTAATGGGTTTTATGAATATCCGGACAATACATTATGAAAATATTATGGAAGAAAAATTATTATTCAAATACACAAATATGTGACACGATTCAATTATGTTTATAAGTATTGTTAATATGATCGTTATGCAATACATAATACAACATGTTTCATTTGTGAATAAGCCCACTCTTGTTGCTCAATCCTAGAAACAAAAATTTAGGTCTGTGAGCTCATGGTTCCCTTATCTTGTTTATTTTACTAAGTGTCCAAACCTCTAATTTACGATCTGGGATAAAAATACAGATAAGGCTAACACAGTCTTGTTGTGAGGCACTCTTGTTGAATCATGCACTTAGATTCAACTTTAGAGAGAGAAGAGAAAAAATGTAAAATGACTTCTCTCATATTCACCAAATAAGGGGTAAAAAAATATGATATTCATAGGCCTTCTATATTCTTTTAACATCAGTAGTCCTGACAGTATATATGATGTGACAGTGATGTATATACTACTGGTCTATATAGTCTAGTTTTTTTTATATTTTTGGGTTTCTATAGTGCTGCAACCCATCTGCTCTTACAGCGAATAAAGTGATAAATGTCAACAAATGTACATCATAGTGTACGGGATACAACAAGAAATTATCCCTTTTAGCCTCAAATCCCCACCTAGTACAGATTAAGCCTACTCAGCACAGACTTCTCTCAGCCCCTTCTCAGTATAGACCCCTCCGGTACAAATCATCCCCACAGCACTTCTAAGTACAGACCCATTTCCTTCCCATCGGTATAGACCCCCCTCTAATTCAGATCCCCTCCCTCCCCACCGGTACAGTCCCTCTCCCTCCCCACTAGTACAGAATCCCCATCTAGTACAGAATTCCCCTCTCTAATGTATTTGATCCAGTCTAGATGTTATAATACTGCCACATTCCTAATAAAGTAAAGATTTACTTGAATAGGTATATGGGATTTAAAAAGGCTTTGAATGTTTACCCAAGTATACAAAAACATTGCTTAAAATATTGTACATGCGGTAAAGTTTATTAGTCCATAATAAAAAACACCAAAAAAATAATCATACAACCATGTTTGACCACTTTGCTCACATATGGGCATTTTGTAAATGCCTTAATATGGTGAATAAGCCCTAATGCATTTCAGTTACAAATTCTGAAATATACATAACTCACAATCGTTTACAGAAATAACATTCAATATTGTCAGTTGTGTAAAAGCAGAAGACACTGAGGCCTCGTACACACGACCGATTTTCTCGGCAAGAACCAGCAAGAAACTTGCTGGCAGAGAGGTCTTGCCGAGTAAATCGGTTGTGTGTACGCTGCTATCGGGTTTCTCGTCTAGAAAACCGACAAGAAACCTCGACGAGAAAATAGAGAACCTGCTCTCTATTTTCTCGTCGAGATTCTCCTCGGCATGTTTCTCGACGAGAAAAGTGAGTGTGTGTACACTTACCTGTCCTCCCGGAAGCCCGCGCATGTTCGAAATGAATTTGACGCATGCGCGGTAGCTTCCTAGGCATACGTAGGGTATACCAAGATGGCGGCGACGGCATCGAATGTGACGAGCGCATGCTCATCGTAGTCGATGACGTCACCGCGTATGCTCCATTCAAAGAACCGCGGGTTCTTTGAAACGAGCGTGTGTACACTCGGCCGGGACAAGTTTCTTGTCCAAGAATCTCGTCGAAAAAAACGACATGTTTTTTTCAACGAGAATCTCGGCCGTGTGTACGAGGCCTTACAATTATCAAAGAAAGCAGTTGAAATCCTTGTGTTCTCCCATGCAGACCTCACAGTGTAGACACAAAGGAATCACAAAGGATGCTAATATGGCTGCACCAGCTACAGTGCAACTGAGAAAATGTATATAATTAAATACAGACTGACCTTCTAATCAAAACCTTTTTGGAACATTTAGTCCCTTGCAAATTACAATTTATGGGCGGTCCAGAATGAAACAATATGGAGTAGGGTTCAAACTGAAATACAACTAAACAAACTAAACTACATCTAGTTTGGTCTCTAAAAAGGCAACTCACACCTGCAAACAGTCACTTAATATATAAAAAAGTTCACATGTGACAGCAGTGGGCCTATCAAATTGTGCCATTTTGGCATCAACACGAATCGGTGATGCAACAATGGGTGGGTGATGTACAGGGGAAGGAAGCATGTTCCTCCCTGGTTCCTCCCGGCTTAATTTTTGTTGCATTCCCAGCTCGTGTTGGCACCAAAACGCCACAATTTGATAGGCCCACTGCTGTCATGTGGTGAACCTCTTTACAATATACACCCTGTTCCAAATTATTATGCCAATGATATTTTTCTCATTTACCTAAATAATTGATGTAAACAACAGTCATCATAATTCTCATGTTATCAACTATTAAGAGTACAATTCAATTCAAATTTTATTGAACAAACCTAATGATAACAGTTTTTTTTTTCTATTCCAAAATATTACGCACAGTAAGTTTCAAAACACTTTATAGGTTGTAAAGAACTGAAAATTGTAATTTGTTGTGTTTGCAGTATATTTACTGAAATCAAAAGCTATTTCAATGAAACTGTGAACAACATTTTAACTTTTTAAACATTTTAACAGGTCACGTTACATTTTTACATAGGACCCCTTATTTGATAGCAGCTTCACAAGTCTTGCATCCATTGAACTTGTGAGTTTTTGGACAGTTTCTGCTTGAATTTGTTTTCAAGATGTCAGAATAGCCTCCCAGAGCTGCTATTTGGATGTAAACTGTCTCCCACCCTCATAGATCTTTTGCCTGAGGGTGCTCCAAAGGTTCTCAATAAGATTGAGGTCAGGGGAGGATGGAGGCTGCACCATGACTTTCTCTCCTTTTATCCCCATAGCAGCCATTGATGCAGAGGTATTTTTTGCAGCATGAGATGGTGCATTGTCATGCATGAAGATGATTTTATTAACCACTTCAATACAGGGCTTTTTATACCACTTCCATACCGGGTCTATTCTGGCACTTCTCTCCTACATGTACAAATGATCATTCTTTTGCTAGAAAATTACTCAGAACCCCCAAACATTATATATGTTTTTTTAGCAGACACCCTAGGGAATAAAATGACGGTCATTGCAACTTTTTATCTTGCAAGGTATTTGCGCAATTTTTCAAACCCTTTATTTTTGGAAAAAAAAATTATTTCATGAATTAAAAAATAACAAAACAGTAAAGTTAGCCCAATTTTTTTTGTAAAATATGAAAGATGATGTTACGCTGAGTAAATAGATACATAACATGTCACTCTTTAAAATTGCGCACACTCATGGAATGGCACCAAACTTCGGTTCTTAAAAATCTCCATAGGCGATGCTTTGAAAATGTTTACAGGCTACCAGTTTAGAGTTACAGAGTAGGTCTAGTGCTAGAATTGTTTCTCTCGCTCTAACGCACGCGGCGATACCTCACATATGTGGTTTTAACGGCGTTCACATATGTGGGCGGGACTTACGTGTGCGTTCTTTTCTGAGCCCGAGCTACCTGGGACAGGGGCGTTTTAATTTTAATTTTAATTTTTTTTCAATTATTTTTTGATCACTTTTATTCCTATTACAAGGAATGTAAATATCCCTTGTTATAGGAATGGTGTGTGACAGGTCCTCTTTATGAGAGATGCGGGGTCAATAAGACCCCACATCTCTCCTCCAGGCTGGAAAGCATGAGATCGTGAAAAAAAATTCACTGATCTCATGCTTGCTAGCCGCAATTGCGGCTTTGTTTACTTCTGGGAACCCGGGCGTGACGTCATAACGTCGCGCCCGGGCCTCCGACGGTCATAGAGATGGCACCGGAGAGCCTGGAGAAGCACCGGATGGCGGCGGGAGGGGGTATGTCCCCTCCCGCCGCCTATAAGAACGATCAAGCGGCAGAACTGCCGCTATGATCATTCTTATCGTGCGCAGAATCGCCGGCAGAAGAGAAGGATATCTGAATGATGCCTCTAGCTGCAGGCACCATTCAGCTATCCCCCCACAAACCCAGGACGTCATATGATGCCCACCCGGGATGGGAGATCCCAACTGTGGGCGTCATATTACTATGGCTGGGTATTGAAGTGGTTAAAGAAAGCATAGTTCTTCCTTCTGTACCAGGGAAGGAAGTGGTCAGTCAGGAACTCCACATACTTTGCAGAGGTCATCTTTACACCTTCGGGGACCGTAAAGGGGCCGACCAGCTCTCTTCCCATGATTCTGGCCCAAAACATGACTCCACCACTGCCTTGCTGACGTTGCAGTCTTGTTGGAACAGGGTGGCCGTCCACCAACCATCCACTACTCCATCCATCTGGACCATCCAGGGTTGCACGGCACTTATCAGTGAACAGGACTGTTTGAAAATTAGTCTTCATGTATTTTTCTGCCCAATGCAGCCGTTTCTGCTTGTGAGCATTGGTTATTGGTGGCCAAATGGAAGGTTTATTCACAGTTGCAAGACTCTGGAGGACTCTACACCTTGATGTCCGTGGGACTCCAGGGCACCAGCAGCTTCAAATATCTGTTTGCTGCTATGTAATGGTGTTTTAGCAGCTGCTCTCTTGATCCGATGCATGGATCTGGCAGAAATCTTCCTCCAATGTGCCTTTATCTGCACAAAACCCGTCTGTGCTCTGAATCAGCCACAAATCTCTTAATAGTGCGATGAACACGCTTAAGTTTTCGTGAAATATCTAATGTTTATACCTCATCCAAGGCATTGAACTATTTGACTCTTTTCGGCAGCAGAGAGATCCTTTTTCTTCCCCATATTGCTTGAAAATGGTGCTCTGCTTAATAATGTGGAACACCCTCCTTTAGGCTGGGTTCACGCTGGTACGTCACGACAGCCATACAACTTTCAGGCTGGATTCACACTTGTGCGACACGACAGCCGTCCTACTTTGGATCCGACTTTGCCCTGCGACATGAAGCCGTCATATGTCCGACTTTCAATGAACGGGGATCCGACTTGGATCCCTGCCAATACCAGGCACTGTGTTTGGTATGAATCTTGAGGGGGAACTCCACGCCAAATTTTAAATAAAAAAACGGCATTTGTTCCCCCTCCAGGAGCATACCAGGCCCTTCGGTCTGATATGGATTTTAAGGGGAACCCCCTAAGCCGAAAAAACAGCATGGGGATCCCCCCAAAATCCAAACCAGACCCTTATCTGAGCACGCAACCTGGCAGGCCACAGGAGTAGAGGGGGGACGAGAGAGCGCCCCCCTCCCTCCTGAACCATACCAGGCCGTATGCCCTCAACATAGGGGGTTTGGGGCAGGGGGGCGGCCTGCGCCCCCCCCCACCCCAAAGCACCCTGCCCCCATGTTGATGAGGACAGGGCCTCTTCCCGACAATAGTGAATAAAAAAACCCGCCCCAATTGATAAAGTAAAAAAGCTGCTCCTCAGAAATTCAGTGATAGCTGAAAACAATGTGAAAAATAAGTGAGAGATAAGGGCGCTAAATAACAATCCTCAATAAATCAAGAAGTCCTAATAAGTATTAAAACTAAATAAATTAATTACACCCGCCTAGGATTATAGTGCTAAATAGTGTGTGGATACCAAATAAATGGGATTCCAAATGAATCAATGGTAGTGAACAGAATATTGCTAAACAAACTGCAAAACAACCAAACAAATGAAAACACTCTGCAAACAAAAATATAATCAGTGCACCAAAGTCCAAAAATTAAACACAAGAAAATCCCACAGCAACAGTGAACAGTCTTAACAGAAAAAAATCCTCTGCATGTGTTGTAAATCTTCTGAATACTTGATGTGCTGTATATTGATCAAATAATTCCTTGTGACTTTAAGATCCACCTTCACCGTGATCAGTATCACCCGATAGTGCTATAGTAAAGATGGCAGCTTAGTTAACCCTTTTAGCTAAAAAAAAGGTCAGACAAGCTTCTTGCAAGTATCAACTTGCTAAGTGGCAAAGAAATGATGTCAGCTGGACAGGCGATGGTAGGTACAGGGATATGGAGAGCTCCGGTGGTATGCAAATTAGAGAAGAGAGGCCGAAAATAGTCTAATACAATTTATTGTAAAGACAAATGTAAAAGCCAAAAACACGCTAACTTTGTGAGTGCCCCGAACCCGGCACTGAGGCTGTGAAGACGTGAATAAGGTAAATGGCAGTCCCGAACCTGGAGAAGCTGGCGTGCGTTCCACCTCTAGGAACAGACCACCAGCGGGACCGGAAGTGACGTCAGTTGCGTGACCTGTAGTGCGCTTATTTAGCGCCCTTATCTCTCACTTATTTTCCTCTTCCCGACAACCCTGGCCGTTGGTTGTTGGGGTCTGCGGGCGGGGGCTTATCGGAATAATAATAATTTAATAAGGGGGCCCCCAGATCCCGGCCCCCCACCCTATGTGAATGAGTATGCGGGACATCGTACCCCTACCCATTCACCTGGTGGAAAAAAATGTCAATAAAAAAACACACAAGTTTTTAAAGTAATTTATTACACAACTCCGGGGGTCTTCTTGCGACTTTGGGGGTCTCTTCCGACTTCGGGGGTCTCCGGTGTCTTCTCTGCGCTCTCCGGTTCTTTCTTTCTTCTACCGGGCCTCCGCTATCTTCTTCCAGCTTTTTTGCTAGCGGGGCCCGGTCTTCTCCGTCGAGCTTGTGACTGTGACGTCATGAGAGGCCTATATAAATCGGAGTGCACCGCACACCCAGCATTACAGCGGGAGGAAGCGACGTGTCAACATCGAAGAGGAGAAGAGGAAAGAAGGCGACGAAGAAGACCGGGCCCCACTAGCAAAAGAGCTGGAAGAAGATAGCGAAGGCCTGGCAGAAGGAAGAAAGAACCGGAGAGCGAGAGAAGAAGAGGGAAGAAGGCGACGGAGAAGACCGGGCCCCGCTAGCAAAAGAGCTGGAAGAAGATAGCGGAGGCCCGGCAGAAGGAATAAAGAACCGGAGAGCGCAGAGACGACATCAGAGACCCCCGAAGTCGGAAGAAGACCCCCGGAGCTGTGTAATAAATTACTTTAAAAACCTGTGTGTGTTTTTTTATTGACATTTTTTTCCACCAGGTGAATGGGTAGGGGTACGATGTACCCCATACTCATTCACAAAGGGTGGGGGGCCGGGATCTGGGGGTCCCCTTATTAAAGGGGGCTCCCGGATTCTGATAAGCCCCCGTCCGCAGACCCTGAGGCCGGGTTCACACTGCGTGCTCGGATAAGGGTCTGGTTTGGATTTTGGGGGGACCCCCACGCCGTTTTTTCGGCTTAGGGGGTTCCCCTTAAAATCCATGCCGTTTTTTTATTTAAAATTGGGCGTGGAGTTCCCCCTCAAGATCAGCAGAGCACAAGTCGCATGCCAAAGTCGGATCATGCAAGACTGCGGTCCGACTTTGATCCGACTTCAATGATGGTCAATGGGCTGAAGTCGGATCAAAGTCAGACCAAAGTAGTACAGGGAGCATTTTCAAAGTCGGACCGACGTGTCGGACCAGTTAAGACGGCTCCCATAGAGAAACATTGATTTTCACACGTCATGCAACATGAGCTCCCAATGTCGAAGCCTTTGTTGCCCCAGTGTGAACCCGGCCTCATCCTAATTTGCTTTTCGACATCAGTCCTACATTGATCCTACATTGGTCCGACATCCATCCGACTTTCATGAACAGGATACTACTTTGATCCGACTTTGTGCTAGTCTGACTTGTCCTTTGACCAATTAAAACAATCCCAGGGTGAGATAAATTCCTTTTACTGCTGCTATAATCACCATGTCGGATGTCAAAAGTCGCATGGTTAGGACAAGGATCCGACTTCAATGATATTCAATGGGCTGAAGTAGGATCAAAGTTGGACCAAAGTAGTACAGGAAGAAAGAACCGGAGAGCACGGAGACCCCCGGAGCTGTGCAATAAATTAATTTAAAAAGCTGTGTTGTGTTTTTATTGCCATTTTTTCCACCAGGTGAATGGGTAGGGGTACGATGTACCCCATACTCATTCACATAGGGTGGGGGGCCGGGATCTGGGGGCCCCCTTATTAAAGGGGGCTCCCGGATTCCGATAAGCCCCCCGCCCGCAGACCCCGACAACCAACGGCCAGGGTTGTCGGGAAGAGGCCCTGTCCTCATCAACATGGGGACAGGTTGCTTTGGGGTGGGGGGGCCGCAGGTCGCCCCCCTGCCCCGAAGCACCCACCCCCCCTTGTTGAGGGCATGCGGCCTGGTACGGTTCAGGAGGGAGGGGGGCCACTCTCTCTCCCCCCCTCTTCTCCTGCGGCCTGCCAGGTTGCGTGCTCGGATACCTGTGGACACCTGTGATAATTAGATTGCCAGGTGAGCCCAATTAAAGGAAAAATTACTCAGGCTGGGTTCACGCTTGTACGACAAACGCTCCGACATTGGGTGCTCATGTCGCATGACGTGTGGAAATCAATGTTTCCCTATGAGAGCCGTCTTAACTGCTCCGACACAAGTTGGTCCGATTTTGAAAATGCTTCCTGTAATACTTTGGTCTGACTTTGATCCTACTTCAGCCCATTGAATATCATTGAACTTGTATCAAAGTAGGATCCTTGTCCTTACCATCCGACACAGTGATTACAGCAGAAGTAAAAGGAATTTATTTCACACTGGGATTGTTTTGATTGGTCAAAGGACAAGTCAGACTATCACAAAGTTGGATCAAAGTAGTATCCTGTTCATTCAAGTCAGATGGATGTAGGACCGATGTCGCAGAGCAAAGTAGGATTAAAGTCATATGACTGTCGTGTAGTATGAGGCTGGGTTCACACTGATACTACACGACAGTCATACGACTTTCATCCTACTTTGCTCTGCGACATCAGTCCTACATCAGTCCTACATTGGTCCTACATCCATCCGATTTGAATAAACAGGATACTACTTTGATCACCATGTCGGATGTCAAAAGTCGGATGGTAGGGACAAGGATCCTACTTTGATCCCACTTCAATGATATTTAATGGGCTGAAGTAGGATCAAAGTCGGACCAAAGTAGTGGCAGGGAGCATTTTCAAAGTCGGACCGACTTGTGTCGGACCAGATAAGACGGCTCTCATAGGGAAACATTGATTTTCACACGTCATGCGACATGAGCTCCCAATGTCGGAGCGTTTGTCGGACAGGTGTGTACCCAGCCTTAGTGTGAACCCAGCCTAAGACACAATGCCATCCATGAGTTAGACTGAAAAACAAAATATTTAATCTTTGACACTGAAATATCATTGGCATAATAATTTGGAACAGGGTGTAAAGTGACTGCAGGTGCAGGCCTTTGTGTTGTGCAAACCTTATGATTTGTGTTTTGTGTAATATTATCTGGCAGTAAGCTACTCCATTTATATTACTAGGCTCTAGTTTCAGCAATCTGTTTGGACTCCTATTTATTAGACTTCTTTTATAATTTTCAGGGTTTTTATTTCTTCCTTGTCTTTCTTCTTTTTCCCATTACTGACTGGGCAGTGATATACAGTGCATCCGGAATATATTCACAGCGCTTCACTTTTTCCACATTTTGTTATGTTACAGCCTTATTCCAAAATGGATTCAATTTTTTTTCCCTCCAAAATTCTACAAACAATACCCCATAATGATAACGTGAAAGAAGTTTGTTTGAAATCTTTACAAATTTATTAAAAATAAAAAAAGTAAAAAAATCCCATGTACATAAGTATTCACATCCTTTGCTCAATACTTTGTGGAAGCTCCCCTGGCACCAATTACAGCATCAAGTCTTTGAGTATGATGCTACAAGCTTGGCACACCTATTTTTGGACAGTTTCTCCCATTCTTCTTTGGAGGACCTCTCAAGCTCCACCAGGTTGGATGGGCAGCGTCAGTGCACAGCCATTTTCAGATCTCTCCAGAGTCTGATTGGTCCCAGCACAGAACACTGGGGGACCCCACTACCCATGCCTGACCATTCCGAGTACTCCCCGTTTATTACCACCCTCTGAACTCACCCTTGTAGCCTGTTTTCAATCCATGTACTCACCCTATGGTCCATGCCAACAGACCTTATTTTGTACAGTAAACGTTTATGGAGAACTGTGTCAAATTCTTTTGCAAAATCCAGATAAACCAAGTCTACGGGCCTTCTTTTATCTAGATGGCAACTCACCTCCTCATAGAAGGTTAATAAATTGGTTTGGCAAGAACGATTCTTCATGAATCCATGCTGATTACTGCTAATGATACCGTTCGCATTACTAAAATTTTGTATATAGTCCTTTATCATCCCCTCCAAGAGCTTACATACTATTGATGTTAGGCTAACTGGTCTGTAATTCCAAGGGATGTATTTTGGGCCCTTTTTAAATATTGGCACTACATTGGCTTTTCTCCAATCAGCTGGTACCATTCCAGTCAGTAAGAGAGGAAAAACCCCCCACATAGGATGGGACTTTAGCGGCAACAAATTTATGAAAGTAAAGAATAAATTTAAAATTTTATTGTACAAAAAATATATATATGTATCAAAACATAACAATTCATTAAAGTATTAAAAACATAAAGTGTGAATATTGCTTAAATGATTACAATAACCAAGTCCGCTTGTCACCCAACGCGTTTCGGGATGTATCATATCCCTTCGTCAGGGGCTGTAATGCGGACAAAATCACACTGTATAAAAAACAAAAAATAAGTTTAAGCACAGAATATAAAATGGTGTATATACATCAACATCTGCTGGACAAAGCAACTAAACCCAAAGACCCTACATTGCCAAGCATAATATCACATACCTACTACAGAGAGCAAACTCATAAGAGACCAGCAGGTTGGACCCCCCGATGGCAGTGCAGCAGCGTCTCCAGCGCAGAAAACGCCAAAATTGGGTCGATACCCACACCTCCCCACGAATCCCAAAGAGCACCACTGACACACGCACAAGGGTCTGAAAATACAGTAATATTTTATTGACACATTCTGTTCGGAACATGTCAATACATGCACCAATCCCATGTTTACACATTTTAAGGAACAACATATCTATCTTAGAGAACTGGGCCATACCTGGTGACAGCCACCAACGAAAAGCACCCAGATCTTCTTTGCACATAGAGACTTTAATCATCCCAAGTTGCCCTGATTATTCCTTGCAACAGGGGAGAAAAGAATAACTCCAACATCTGTTGATGGGGAAGAAAAAACCTTCCATCAGAGACACAGGCGTGATTATGAGACTACTATGCACACAACCATAGCCATATGGGTAATGTGCATGAGAAGAAAAGAGACATATATAAAGGCTACAATAACCTACCTCATGCAAAAAATGCTAGACTTGCATAGGTAGGTGACCAAACCAAGGGGCTTCACCATTGACTTCCACAAATAGCTGCACAAGATGGAATGTGCAGAGCGTGGAGACAAACGGGAAACCCAGTCTGAAAAGACAAGACAACAATGGCATTCAAAATCACATCATGCCAACTTATTCTGCTCAGAAGGATGTGCACAGCTTTACCTTTGTTGTTAGCACCGCGTGTGTCCCTACACCTGCCGCTCAGTATGTCAACATTGAGACACTGAGTTCACTGCTTTATAGAGGGGGAGCTGTGGGCGGTATCGCCTGACACCATGACGCAATTGCGTCTGATGCCGTGCGTCTCCGCCCATCTCCCATTCCTCAAGTTGAATGCGGCATCACATGACGCCATGACGCAAACACGTCCAGCGTCAAGCGCTCCAGCGTGCCCCCACGTGACTACAGCCGGAACGCAGGAAACAGGATCAAACGCGAGGCGTGCATATACATCAGGGAGCTTGCAGAGGGTACAAAGGTCCTGGCAGGGAAGAAAAACAAACCCACACTACACTAAACCAAATCCTTCATTGTATAATCATGGCACATAGCAGAACGAGGACATGGAATTAAAACCAAAATACCCCATATCTGCAAGCCACAAAACATACTATGCAGCAGTGCAACACCACCATATAAGAACAGCAAGAAAATATATAATATAAAATAGTGTCCAAAAGAGGAAAAAGAAAAGAAAAGTTTGTTTCTTTCTTTACACAGAGAACCAAATAGGTGAGCCGCATATATATATATCTCGATTCACTATATAATACTTAGCAATAAATTTGTTTGCTTTTAGTTTTGTTTGCTCATTCCTGGGCATTGGTGCATATAATAAGTAAAATATGTATCAGACCCCTGATATAAAGTGCCAGCATGGCCCAGGATCCCGGGTGAAGGGCGCGAGGGTGCCCCCCGCACCAAGACAACCCCTGACAACCGAATGCCTAGGGGGTCAAAGGTGACGAGGGCATCCCGCGTCACAACACTCACAGGCGCATATGTAGCGCCTGTGGGTGTTGTGACGCGGGATGCCCTCGTCACCTTTGACCCCCTAGGCATTCGGTTGTCAGGGGTTGTCTTGGTGCGGGGGGCACCCTCGCGCCCTTCACCCGGGATCCTGGGCCATGCTGGCACTTTATATCAGGGGTCTGATACATATTTTACTTATTATATGCACCAATGCCCAGGAATGAGCAAACAAAACGAAAAGCAAACAAATTTATTGCTAAGTATTATATAGTGAATCGAGATATATATATGCGGCTCACCTATTTGGTTCTCTGTGTAAAGAAAGAAACAAACTTTTCTTTTCTTTTTCCTCTTTTAACACTATTTTATATTATATATTTTCTTGCTGTTCTTATATGGTGGTGTTGCACTGCTGCATAGTATGTTTTGTGGCTTGCAGATATGGGGTATTTTGGTTTTAATTCCATGTCCTCGTTCTGCTATGTGCCATGATTATACAATGAAGGATTTGGTTTAGTGTAGTGTGGGTTTGTTTTTCTTCCCTGCCAGGACCTTTGTACCCTCTGCAAGCTCCCTGATGTATATGCACGCCTCGCGTTTGATCCTGTTTCCTGCGTTCCGGCTGTAGTCACGTGGGGGCACGCTGGAGCGCTTGACGCTGGACGTGTTTGCGTCATGGCGTCATGTGATGCCGCATTCAACTTGAGGAATGGGAGATGGGCGGAGACGCACGGCATCAGACGCAATTGCGTCATGGTGTCAGGCGATACCGCCCACAGCTCCCCCTCTAAAAAACAGTGAACTCAGTGTCTCAATGTTGACATACTGAGCGGCAGGTGTAGGGACACACGCGGTGCTAACAACAAAGGTAAAGCTGTGCACATCCTTCTGAGCAGAATAAGTTGGCATGATGTGATTTTGAATGCCATTGTTGTCTTGTCTTTTCAGACTGGGTTTCCCGTTTGTCTCCACACTCTGCACATTCCATCTTGTGCAGCTATTTGTGGAAGTCAATGATGAAGCCCCTTGGTTTGGTCACCTACCTATGCAAGTCTAGCATTTTTTGCATTTTTGCATGAGGTAGGTTATTGTAGCCTTTATATATGTCTCTTTTCTTCTCATGCACATTACCCATATGGCTATGGTTGTGTGCATAGTAGTCTCATAATCACGCCTGTGTCTCTGATGGAAGGTTTTTTCTTCCCCATCAACAGATGTTGGAGTTATTCTTTTCTCCCCTGTTGCAAGGAATAATCAGGGCAACTTGGGATGATTAAAGTCTCTATGTGCAAAGAAGATCTGGGTGCTTTTCGTTGGTGGCTGTCACCAGGTATGGCCCAGTTCTCTAAGATAGATACGTTGTTCCTTAAAATGTGTAAACATGGGATTGGTGCATGTATTGACATGTTCCGAACAGAATGTGTCAATAAAATATTACTGTATTTTCAGACCCTTGTGCGTGTGTCAGTAGTGCTCTTTGGGATTCGTGGGGAGGTGTGGGTATCGACCCAATTTTGGCGTTTTCTGCGCTGGAGACGCTGCTGCACTGCCATCGGGGGGTCCAACCTGCTGGTCTCTTATGAGTTTGCTCTCTGTAGTAGGCATGTGATATTATGCTTGGCAATGTAGGGTCCTTGGGTTTAGTTGCTTTGTCCAGCAGATGTTGATGTATATACACCATTTTATATTCTGTGCTTAAACTTATTTTTTGTTTTTTATACAGTGTGATTTTGTCCGCATTACAGCCCCTGACGAAGGGATATGATACATCCCGAAACGCGTTGGGAGACAAGCGGACTTGGTTATTGTAATCATTTAAGCAATATTCACACTTTATGTTTTTAATACTTTAATGAATTGTTATGTTTTGATATATATATATTTTTTGTACAATAAAATTTAAAATTTATTCTTTACTTTCAGAAATTTGTTGCCGCTAAAGTCCCATCCTATGTGGGGGGTTTTTCCTCTCTTGATTTCAAATTTAGGGATGTTGGCAACTATTCAGGTCCAACTTGATGTTCACACTTCTATTTATTCCAGTCAGTAGACTGTCAGTAAAAATGAGCAACAATGGTCTGGCAATTACTTGACTGAGTTCCCCAAGTACGCTCGGGTGCAAGCCATCCTGTTGATTTATTAATGTTAAGTTTCCCAAGTCTAATTTTAATTCTGTCCTCTTTTAACCATGGAGGTGCTTCCTGTGATTTTTCATGAGGATAAACACTGCAGTTTTGGTTACTGAAGCCCCCCGATTCCCTCGTGAAGACTGAGGAGAAGAATAATTTCAATACTTTCGCCATCTCCCCATCCTTTGGCCCCTTTCACACTGAGGCATATTTCAGGCGTTTTTGCGCTAAAAATAGCGCATAAATAACGCCTGAAATACTCCTGCCCCAACATTCTCAATGTGAAAGCCCGAGGGGCTTTCACACTGAGGCGGTGCGCTGGCAGGAGACAAAAAAATCTCCTGCAAGCCGCATCTTTGGAGCGGTGAAGGAGCGGTGTGTATACCGCTCCTTTACCGCTCCTTGCCATTGAAATCAATGGTACACCGCGGTAATACTGCCCGCAAACCGCGGCTATAGCCGCGGTTTGCGGGCGGTATTAACCCTTTTTCGGCCGCTAGCGGGGGTTAAAACCACAGCGCTAGCGGCCGCATATCGTGGTAAACACGACAGTGTGAAAGGGGCCTTTGTAACCAGATGTCCTTCCTAATTCTTTATGGGGCCAATATGGTCTGTCCTCCCTTTTTTACTGTTTATATACTTAAAGAATTTCTTGGGATTTTTTTTGCTCTCCTTCGCTATGTGTCTTTCATGTTCTATCTTAGCCGCCCTAATTGCACTCTTACATTTCTTGTGGCATTCTTTATTATGTCTGAATGCTGATGATGATCCCTCAACCATGTATTTTTTGAAGGCCTTCTCCTTTGCTTTTATATGCATTTTTACATTGGAGTTAAGCCATCCAGGACTTTTGTTCGCTCTTTTAAATTTATTACACAATGGGATGCATTATTGGGTTTGCTTTAAGAGCATATTAATCTCTCCTCCGTGTTCTTTGTTCCTAAGATTTTATCACAATTTATGCCCTCTAGCAAGGTTCGTAGTTTAGGGAAGTTGGCTCTTTTGAAATTCAGTGTCTTTGTATTCCGGTTATGATTCCTATTTGTGTGATTTATACTGAAGCCAATTGACCTTTGATCGCTGTTACCTAAATTGCCCCGTATTTCCACATCAGTTATCAGGTCTGTATTGGTAATCATTAGATCCAGTAACGCTTTATTTCTAGTTGGTATGTCTACCATCTGACCCATAAAAGTGTCCTGCAAGACATTTAGGAACTGGCGAGCTTTAGATGAATGCGTGGTTCCCTCCGCCCAGTCTATGTCTGGATAATTAAAGTGATTGTAAAGGTTCAGTTTAATTTTTTTTTTAATAACAAACATATCATACTTACCTCCACTGTGCAGTTCGCTTTGCACAGAGTGGCCCCAATCGTCCTCTCCTGGGGTCCCTCGGCGGCTCTCTCGGCTCTCGGGTTACCTTGCGGGCACGCTCCCGTCATTGGATTTGATTGACAGCAGTGTGAGCCAATGGCTGTGCTGCTATCAATGTATCCAATGAAGAGCCGAGAAGTCCGGGCAAAGATCGAGCGCCTTTCATGACGCAGGACTTTCCAGGGCTCAGGTAAGTAAAACAGGGGACCGGTAATCGACAGATGTTTTTTCACCTTAATGCATAGGATGCATTAAGGTGAAAAAACATGAACCTTTACAACCCCTTTAAAATCCCCCATTATGATAGCACTTCCCATCCTTGCTGCCAATCCAAATTGTGATAGGAAATCTGTCTCCCCCTCCTCCCTCAGGTTAGGGGGCCTATAGCATACTCCCACTATTATTTTCCCCTTAGCTTCATCCCTTTGGAGCTCCACCCATAAGGATTCCACCTCCTCGCTAGCTCCCTTAGTGATATAATCTCTCACATTCACTTGTACATTGTTCTTGATATATAGGCATACCCCTCCCCCTTTTTTACCCTCTCTATCCTTGCGATAAAGGGTATACCCTTGAATGGTTGCCATCCAATCATGAGAGCTGTTGAACCAGGTCTCTGAAATTCCCACAAAATCCAAATCCTCCTCGTACAACAGTATCTCGAGTTAACCTATCTTGTCCGCCAGGCTCCTGGCATTGGTGAACATGCCACATAGTTTAGACCGGTCGCATACTATCCTCTTATTGGGTGTTCCGAGATTGCAACCAGGATTTGCTACTATACTTACCTTGGGTTTATGTGCTTTGGTCAACCTACCATTATTCCCCCCCAATACTACCTTCTGGAATATGTTCCGCGCTGACTATCTCTATCTCTGGACCCTCCCCTTGTCGCCTGGTTGGGTCACTTAAGGACATTCGCAGAGCTGTCCTGTATCCACTCCTTTGTTATTTTGGCTGTGTGCTTAGGGTCGTTGTCCTGTTGGAAGTTGAACTTTTGCCCCAGTCTGAGGTCCAGAGCGCTCTGGAGCAGGTTTTCATCAAGGATGTTTATTTACATTGCTGCATTTATCTTTCCTTCGATCCTGACTAGTCTCCCAGTTCCTGCCGCTGAAAAATATCCTGACAGCATGATGCTGCCACCACCATGCTTCACTGTAGGGATGGTATTGGCCAGGTGATGAGGGGTGTCTGGTTTCCTCCTGACATGATGCTTGCCATTCAGGCCAAAGAGTTCAATCTTTCATTAGACCAGAGAATTTTGTTTCTCATGGTCTGAGAGTCCTTCAGGTGTCTTTTATGCAAACTCTAGGTGGGCTGCTATGTGCCTTTTATTGCCCAACAGTGAGTTTTTTTCATATTTAGCAGTGCCCAACAGTGCTACAACAGTGCCATCTGTGCCACCAGAGCCACACCAGTGCCATCTGTGTCCATCAGAGCCACGTGTGCCCATCAGTGCTCAGTGCCGCCTGTGCCCACCAGTGCTGCCTGTGTGCTAATCAGTGCCACCAAAGCCACACTAGTGTAACCAGTGCCACTACAGTGCACACCAGTGCCACCTGTGCCCATCAGTGCTCATCTCCACCACTGCAGTGCCACATCAGTGCCGCCTGTGTCTACCAGTGCCACCACAGTGCTCCACTGCTGTACTGTAGTGACACTGCACCATCAGTGTCACTACAGTACAATCAGTGCCACTACAGTACAATCAGTGAGTGAGTGAGTGAAAAACTTGTATAGCGCTACAAATGCGAGCCAAATCGCCTCAAGTCGCTTGTATCCATTGTCGTCATGATCCTTCAGAAGAGATGGGTCTTACGTTTTTTCCTGAAGGCCTGGTGGTTTTCTTCTATGCGGATGTTTGTTGGTAGAGCATTCTATAGCCGTGGTCCTTGGACTGTGAATCTTCATTCTCCTTTAGATTTGTAGTGCGATTTAGGGATGTGGAGGAGGTTTTGATTAGTCGATCGTAGAACGCAATTGGGGATATAGTGTTTTATTTTCTCGCATAGGTATCGAGGAGCGTTTCCTTGTGTGCATTTGTGCGTGAGGCAGAGGGTCTTGAAAGTCACCCGATCCTTTACGGCTAGCCAATGGAGAGATTTCAGGGACGGGGTGATTGATTCCCATGGTTTTTTTCCCGTTACCAGTCTTGCTGCTGTGTTCTGGATGACTTGTAGCCGAGACATCTGGTATTTGGGTATTCCAAGGTAGAGGGAGTTTGCATAATCGAGTCAGGAATTGATGATTGTTCCAACTACTACTGCTGTGTCCTCTTCCGGGATGAAGGGGATAAGTTTTCGTAGTAAGCGGAGAAGATGGCGACATCCGCTCACTACTGATCCTATTTGACTCCGAGACTTTTGACTTTGGTGCTTGGTTGATGGTTTGTCCAAGGATGGTGGGTGGTATCCCTGTCGTCCTAGAGTTCGTCTTCCGGTTTGCGTGAAGAAAGAAGTTCTGTTTTGGATCCATTAAGTTTGAGGGAACTCTCCGTCATCCAATGGTCTATCAGTGTAAGGCATTTCTCTCATCCGTGATATTGGTCTTTTTTGTTGGTGATGCGTAAGTAAAGTTGAGTGTCATCAACATAAGAGTGGTAGAGGAAATCCTGTTTGATGATTTTGAGGAGTGGGCGAAGGTAGATGTTGAAGAGCATGGGCGACAGGGGTGATCCTTGAGGGACTCCGCATGTAATGGTCCGTGCTTCTGAAATGAAGGCTCCTAGTTTCACTGTCTGAGATCGGTTCTCCAGGAACGATGCGAACCATGGTAGATCAGAGTCTGCAACTCCGGCTACTTCTATGAGACGAGTGAGTAAAATTTTGTGGTCTACTGTGTCAATAGCTGCACTGAGGTCCAGCAGCACCAGGAGAGACGATTCTCTGTCACCTGCTGCTTCGAGGGCGTCATCCCATATTTTGAGAAGTGCCGTTTCTGTCCCGTGGCCAGGGCGGAAACCTGATTGTAGTGGGTCCAGGAGTTTGTGGGTGTCCAAATGGAGTTGTAGCTGTTGTACTACTGCTTTCTCAATGATCTTGGAGAAGGTCTTAAAGCTAGTTACCGGTCTCCGGTGGTTTGGGTCTTTGTGGACGAGGTTCGGTTTCTTTAGGAGGGGTTTGATTATACCTTGCTTGAGGGAGGTAGGGACAATCCTTTCTTTGAATGATTGATTTATGAGATTTGTGATGGTGGGTGCCAAGATATCGGTACATTCTTTCAGGAGTTTTGTGGGAATAATGTCGTTTGGTGATGTACTGTCTCAAAGGCTTCTGATGATGCCTTTGGTGGTTTCGATGGTGATTGGAATCAGAGTAAATTTCATTGATTGTAGAGAATTTATATTGCTGTTTTCTTTTTGCTTTGTCCAAGTGAGGTTGGTTGTTTTTTTCTGTTGAATCGTTTCCCGAATGTTTACGATTTTGTCAATAAAAAAAACAGTTCATTGCAGAATTCTTGTGTTTCGTAGGCTGGAGGCTCTAGGCAGGTGGGGTTCATTGTTTGAGCGACTAGTTTGAAAAGTTCACGGGGACGGTTTAGGGCTTTTGAGATGGTGTTAGAGAAGTGTTCTTTTTTTGCTTTGAAGATTGCCTTGTGGTATTTTTTGGTGAGTAATTTGTAGTTTGTGAGGTTTTCCTTTGTTGAGTTTCTTCTCCAGGCTCCTTCAGCTCTTCTGCGTTCTTGCTTCAGTAATGTAAGAGGGTCATTGAACCAGCCGGAATTATTTTTGCGGATGTGTGCCCATCTGTGCCACTACCGTGCCATCAGTGCAACTCATTGGTGCCACTACAGTGGTGGCAATAGTGCACATCAGTACTCTGCAGTGCAGCCTCACCAGCCACCAGTATGGCAAAAAAAATATTTTACTAGTGAGGAGGCCTACCAGCGTCTAAGCATGACCAATGAGAGCAGTGGGGAGCTCTCTGAGTCTCGGTTCGATTCGGCCTATGAACCCATTATGAACGTGTGCCCATGAAAAGAAGGCGTTCTGGCGTGAAGCAGCAGCCTACTACCAGCAGCGCAGGGCCGTCCACCTCGAGAGCAGGGCCGTCTACCTCGAGAGCAGGGCCGTCCACCTCGAGAGCAGGGCTGTCCACCTCGAGAGCAGGGCCGTCCACCTCGAGAGCAGGGCCGTCCACCTCGAGAGCAGTGCCGTCCACCTCGAGAGCAGTGCCGTCCACCTCAAGCGCAGTGCCACTGCAACAAAGGCCAGGCACCAGTAGGGTGTCATCTCAGCCCCAAAGGGATAGGGGCCATGCCAGCCTTCCATATGCCCTTCAAAACCCCCTGTGGCTTCCCCCAAATTCCGGAGCAGCAAATATCCCCCCTTTCACTGCCCAGCCAGGTGTCCAGATGAACACTGATGATTTTGCCATGCTTGATTTTTTTCATTTGATTTTCACTGAAGACTTACGTCCGATGTGGCCCAGTGCAACCTCTATGTACAGCAGTACATAGTAAGCAACCCTGGGTGTACTTACGCCCGTCCCTTTGAGTGGAGAGAACTAACCGTAGAGGAATTAAAAATTTTCTTAGGCCTAAGTTTTAATATGGGCCTCACAAAAAAACGAATTGTTTTCCTATTGGTCTACCAAACCCCATTCACCACATGCCACTTTTCTCATCGATTATGCCAAGATCAATATACCTTTTTTAATTTTGCCCCTGAATGCCCAGAGTACATCGGAGCCAGCGGAAGAGTGGTCTGGGAGCTTGTCTATCCACTCCTTGGAAAGCGATACCATCTTTATGTGAATACGTTTTATACTAGCTTGCCCCTCTTCCGCAATTTTCACCGGAGGGACACCCCAGCATGTGTTACAATAAGAGCCAATAGAAAGGACTTCCTGCAAAAACTCGTCAATGAAAGGCTACGATGAGGGGAGACGGCATCTTTGCGGAACCAGGAGCTATTGGCTGTCAAGTGGAGGGACAGACAAAACATCCACATGCTCACAGAGATCCATAAAAACACCTACGTGGAAGTCCCCAGAAGGAACGGCCCAATCCAGAAACCGGCTTGTGTCTATGAATATAATTTGTCTATGGGGGGAGTGGACTTCAATGATCAGATGATTGAACCCTACCTTCCCACAAGAAAATCCCTCCATTGGTATAAAAAAGTGTCCATTTATTTTTTCAGTTTGGCCATGTATAACACTTATGTTATTTACCAAAAATCTACAGAGAACCCCGTATCCTATCTGCACTACCAAGAACAAGTTATCTCCGCCCTTTTCTACCCTGAAAGCCCATCAGAAAATATTCGCTCTGATTCCATCAGCAGACTCCACGAGCGCCACTTTCCTGACAAAATCCCCCCCCCCCGTGAAACAGGCCACAGACGTCAGAAGAAATGCCGGGTGTGCTCCAGAGAAGGAGTTAGAAGAGACACCACGTATTATTGTCCCCAATGTCCTTCCCAACCAGGCCTCTGTATAGGTGACTGTTTCCGCCGTTACCATACTTCTCTACATTATTAGGGAAGTATGGTAAACGTAATTCTCATTTCCTGTCATTTTCCTCCACACCCCTTATGCCACTGCACTGAACTGTACATACCTTTGCCTTCTCCGGAACCGACCCTGGCCTGTTGTATGACCACGCTTCTGCCTAACGCTAAACTGTACCTACCTCTGCCTGCTCTGGAACTGACCCTGGACTGTTTGACCACGTTTTTTGCCTGCCTCTTGGATTGATCTTTTACCCTGCTATGCTAGTGGGAACACAGGGGTCTCACATGTGTGAGGGGCTCCACAATTGTTTTTCAGGATGAAGAAGAAAACTTATTTTTTAGTTTTCTCATTCCCGGATTAGGGTCTGGAGACTCGGAGGCTTCAAAGAGATTTGGGTGGGAGAAGCCTCTACCCCTGTCCCCATTCTTTCCTGGCCTGCTACTTGAACCATGTTACTGCTTACTTACAGGACCAATATTTTGGCACTGCTGGCAATGTCTCTACTTGCACTGACCCTGGACTGTATATGGACAGTATCCCTGCCTGTACTGACTATCGACAATATTCCTGCCTGCTGCCTGGACAATTCCATTCCATTCACTGTCGCTGATCACGTCCCTGCCTGCTGCCGGGATCAGGGCTCTCCTCCTGTGAACAATTGCACTACTAAAATCACAGGTAATCTTTTGTTTACCCTTTACTCAGCAGAATGTATTTTAGGGTGTAATTCTTGGTAAGTACGTACTATGTGTTAGAAATATAAAGGGCCTTCAAAAATGTTATAGATTGTAAGGAAATTGCATGCGTAATTTATGTCCCTAGAACACCTGATGGTGCTTCTTGGATGTTGGGCCTCTATGTGGCCAGGCTGTGTAAAAAGCTCACACGTGGTATCGCCATACTCAGGAGGAGTAGCAGATTATATTTTGGGGTGTAATTTTTGCTATGTACATGCTATGTGTTGGAAATATCTTATTAATGGACAACTTTATGTAAAAAAAAATGCGTTTTCATTTTTTTTCCCCACATTTTCCAAAAACTTCTGGAAAAAAATGTACCATTCAAAAGACTCATAATGCCTCATAGATTATACATTGGGATTTTTGCTTTCCAAAATGGGGTCACTTTGTGGGCATTTCCATTGTCCTGGTGCTCCAGGGCCTTCAAAAGTGTAATAGGTGGTTGAGAGATTAGACATGTAATTTATGCTCCTAGAACGCCTGAAGGGGCTACTTCAATGTTGGGCCTCTGTATGTGGCCAGGCTGTGTAAAAGTCTCACATATGTGGTATCGCCATACTCAGGAGGAGTAGCAGAATATATTTTGGAATGTACATGCCATGTGAGAGAAATAACATGTTATAATGACAATTTGGTGTGAATAAAAATAAAAAAAATCTTAATTTTGCAAAGAATTGTGGGAAAAATTACAACTTAAAAAAACTAACTATGCCTCTTAAACTACCCTGGAATGTCTACTTTCCAAAAAGGGGTCATTTGGGGGGTATTTGTACTTTACTGGCTTGTTAGGGTCTCAAGAAATGGCTGTCAGTACATCAGGTGTGATCAAATTGATCAATTTTCAATGATTGGCACCATACCTTTTAGATCCTATAACTTTCACACAGACTAAATAATATCCACTAATTTGAGTTATTTTTACCAAAGATATGTAGCAGTATAAATTTCTGCCCAAATTTATGAAGAAAAAATATTTATTTGCAAAATTTTATAATAGAAATGAAGAAAAGTGAATTTTTTTACAAAATGTTCGGTCTTTTTTCATTTATAGCACAAAAAATAAAAACCCAGAGGTGATCAAATACCACCAAAAGAAAGCTCTATTTGTGTGAAAAAAAGGACGGAAATTTCATATGGGTACAGTGTTGCATGACTAATTGTCATTCAAATTGTGAGAGCACTGAAAGCTGAATATTGGTCTCGTTAGGGAAGGAGGTTTAAGTGCCCAGTGGTCAAGTGGTTAAGTACATGTGATTTATTTATATTTTTAATAAATTTGCAAAGATATCAAACAAACTTCTGTCATGTTGTCATTATGGGGTATATGGTTTGTAGAATTTTGGGGAAAATAATGAATTTAATTGAATTGAATTTGTAACATGACAAAATTTGGAAAACGTGAAGCACTGTGAATACTTTCCGGATGCACTGTATGATCATGGGACCCCATGTGGATTTAAAACATCACACTTGCCATATATTACAATGTGGGAAATAATGATTTGATCCCCTGCAGATTTTGTAAGTTTGCCCATTTACAAAGAATTGAAGGGTCTCTAATTTTTATCATAGGTGTATTTTAAATAATAGAGACAGATTATCAACCAAAAACCAGAAAACACATGATACAAATGTTATAAATGGAGTTGCATTTCAGTGAGTAAAATAGGTATGTGATGCCCTACCAACCAACAATAATTCTGGCTCCCACAGACTGGCTACAGTGTGTGTTCATGTGGTACACAGATTACTTAAAGCGGAGGTCCGCCTAAAAAAAAAATATTAAAAGTCAGCAGCTACAAATACTGCAGCTGCTGACTTTTAATAATCGGACACCTGAGCCCTGTACACACGATCGGTTTAACCGATGAAAACCGTCCGATGGATTGTTTTCATCAGACAAACCGATCGTGTATGGGACCCATCTGTCTTTTTTCCATCGGTTTTAAAAAATAGAACATGTTTTAAATTTTTCCGATGGATAAAAAACCGATGGCAAATTCCGATCGTCTATGGGCAAGTCCATCGGTTAAAAAACCCACGCATGCTCAGAATCAAGTCGACGCATGCTCAGAAGCATTGAACTTCATTTTTCTCGGCTCATCGGAGTGTTTTACGTCACGGCGTTTGGAACTGTCAGTTTTTTGACTGATGGTGTGTAGGCAAGACTGATGGAAGTCAGCTTCATCGGATTTCCGATGGACAAAACCATCGGATTACAATCCATAGGAAATCTGATCGTGTGTACGAGGCTTTACCTGTCCCAGGGTCCAGCGATACGGGGGAACGAAGCCCCGCTTGTCTCCCCCTCCTCTCCGCGGCACCGGCATTGTCACTGTGGGCGCCCGGCTGTGGCTTCACAGCATAGCACGCACTGCGCATGCGCGAGCCGCGCTGCGCACCGTGACTGGCGGAGCAATCACCTGGGACCTGTGACGTGTCCCAGATGATTGCGGAGAGGGAGGGGGCTGAGGTGAGCTTACTTCTGCCGCTGAGGCGGCCAAGGGAGGAAGTGGGAGCTGAAACCCTCTAAAAAGAGGGTTTCCGCCCCCCCAAAAAAAAATGACATGCCAAATGTGGCATGTCAGGGCGTCACCTTCCCTTAACGTGGAAGTTCCATTTTTGGGTGGAACTCCACTTTAAGAAGGTGCTCCTAATGACAACTCGTTATCTGTATAAAAGACACTTGTCCACAGAATCTTTCTTCCATTCATGGTCATCATGAGCAAGACCAAAGAGCTATCAAAGGATGTCAGGGACAAGATTGGTTTGAACTCTAGCTGGGGCAGCCATATTGGTGTCCTTTGTGATTCATTTGTGTCTTTTGAGTCTACACCATGAGGTCTGCATGGGAGAACCCATTGATTTTAACTGCTTTCTTTGATAATTGTGAGTATCTTCTCATTTTATACAGCTGACATTATTGAATGTTTTTTCTCTTGATTGTGACGTGTATCTATATTTCAGAACATACCACCTTACCATAAAACGTTGCGTAAAACATTTTACATCGTTTATTGATCCACAAAAAAAAAAAACAACAAAAAAGAATAGTAAAATTGATGATGTCTCCATATATTTTGGCCACCATAACTAATCACATGTGGGAAGTTTGAAGATGTCTTTAACCACTTCCATACTGGGCACTTATACACCTTCCTGCCCAGACCAATTTTCAGCTTTCTGCACTGTTGCACTTTGAATGAGAATTGCGTGGTCATGCTACACTGTACCCAAACTAAATTTTTATCATTTTGTTCCCACAAATAGAGCTTTCTTTTGGTGGTATTTGATCACCTCTGCGATTTTTATTTGCTGCTAAAAAATAAAAAAAAGACCGACAATTTTGAAAAAAATAAAGTTTTTTTTTGTTTCAGTTACAAAACTTTGTAAATAAGTACGTTTTCTCCTTCACTGATGGGCACTGATGGGGCTGCACTGACGGGCACGGATAAGGCGGCACGGATGGCCACCAATGAGGTGGCACGGATGGGCAACGATCGGAGGCACGGATGGGCAACGATCAGCGGCACGGATGGGCAACGATCGGCGGCACGGGTGGGCACAGATAGGCGGCACGGGTGGGCACAGATAGGCGGCACGGGTGGGCACAGATAGGTGGCACGGGTGGGCACAGATAGGCAACACGGGTGGGCACTGATGGGCATGGATAGGCGGCATGGATGGGCACTGATAGGTGGCACGGATGGGCATGGATGGGCACTGATAGGTGGCATGGTTGGGCACTGATAGGTGGCACTGTACTGTACTAATGGATGCCAATCAGTGCCAAGCAATAATGCCTGCCAATCAGTGGTGCCCATTGTGGGCACTGATTGGCATCCATTGTGGCACTGATTGGCATCCATTTGGCATTGGCATCCATTATCCCTGGTGGTCTAGGGTGGCATACCTTATGGTGGGCTTCCCTGGTGGTCTAGTGGCATCCCTGGTGGTCCAGTGGGCATTCTCGGGGGGGCTGTGCTGATAATCGATTAGCACAAACCCCCCCCCTGTCAGAGGAGCAGCCGATCGGCTCTCCTCTACTCGCGTCTGATGACCGGCTTTTCCTGTTTACACTGTGATCAGCCGTGATTGGACACGGCTGATCACGTGGTAAAGAGTCTCCGTCGGAGACTCTTTACCTAGATCGGAGTTGCGGGGTGTCAGACTGACACCCCGCAGCAACGATCGCCGCGATGCGCGCCCGGGGGGCGCGCAGTGGCTCAAAATCCTGAGGACGTCATATGACGTCCAGTCAGGATTTTTAAACCACTTTGCCACCGTCAATCTGCTATAGGGCGGGCGGCAAGTGGTTAAATAGCGAATAAGCTCTAACATGTTTTGATTACAATTACATAAATCTTCATCAAGGGGTCATAACCCTGATGAAGATCCTCGGCTTTGAGGAAATAATGGAGGTTTGGATATAATGTGTGTATATGGGTGATTGAATGGGACTGGGGACGATGGGAGCCCAGACAGGTTAATGGACTGCTCTTTTCTTTTTTTTCTCTTCTCTTTCTTCTACCATTGGGAGCACCAAAAAGTGGTTGGACGGTGTGGGATATATAAATTTTTTGTATTCAGTGATATTCACTGCATCTCTGCTACTGACGGGAGGGTTGTTGTCTATTTTTAGTCTACGGTTTTTTATTTTTTCTCTATTTTTAATTTTTTTCTGCTGTGTCTTGTCTGTTAATGTTGTTTTTATGTATTTTGTTAGTGCTGTGTTCCTCTGGTAGGCCCTCTCTATAGACTCATATCATGTGCCGTGCATACCTGAGCCCTATCTCTATCCCCCATGAGGAGCCTAAAATTTGGATCTCTTAATGTCAGGGGTCTGAATATTCCACAGAAAAGATCACAAATAATATATGACATGCATAAACAAAAGGTAAATATTATTTTCTTGCAGGAAACTCATTTTAAAGAATCATCGGCCCACTAGGTACTATTGTAGATGGTACATGAGTCATAATCAATCAGGGAAATCAAGAGGGATGGTGATTGGTATATACTCCTCTGTCCCAGTCTCTGATGTACAGGAGCAGATGGACCCAGAGGGCAGATATTTGTTTGTTAAATGTAAAATTTTTGATCAAGTATTTACACTGGTGAATATTTATGCACCAAATCGGGGACAAGCTACTATGATGTCTGCAGTTCTGGGGAAACTTAGAGATTTCGAGGAAGGAGTCCTTGTGATGGGAGGAGACTTAAATTTAACCTTGGATCCTGTTATGGATACCTCAACTGGCAATTTACATATCTCAAACGTTCGCTTAAATAGACTAAAGCGAACGCTTCATTCTTTTCAATTAGTAGATGCTTGGCGTGTTCTTCACTCTCGGGATATAGACTATACATTCTATTCAGCGACCCACAACACGTATAGTAGAATAGATTATTTTCTGGTTTCCCATCGCTTGTTGGATTGGGTCTGAGATAGGTGTACAAAAGTGGTCGGATCATTTTCCTTATATTTTATGGTGAAGGTCCCCAACACTATAAAACCTAAATTTACTTGGAGATTGAATGAGAACCTGTTAAATGATACACTGACAGTTGGGGCCATAGAGGAAACAATTTCAGTTTTCCTTAATGACCATAAAAATTATACAACAGCGTCCCCTATAAAGTGGGAGGCCTTAAAATGCGTGCTGAGAGGAATATTAATATCACATGGCACGAGACTGAAGAAAGAAAGGGCTTCCACTATTGCCTCTCTGTTGGAAGAGATTCATGAATTAGAGTTGGAACATAAACAACATCTAGAGACTGGTATCTTTCAGTCCCTGCAACAAGAGACTAAAATTATACACACTACTCGATCAGGCCTATGTGAAACATAAAGAATCCGTGCAACATATGGCGTACGAACATGGAAAAAAGTGTAGTAAAGCACTTGCTCGTTCAATCTCCAAGAAAAAATCCAGAACCTATATCCCAAAGGTGCAGTGCCCCCAGCGCGGTTTGGTATGTGCCACAGATCAAAAAGCGTCTACTTTTCAGGAGTATTATTCCTCATTATATAATTTAAAGGATTCAAGTCTATCAATACCCGATAGATTTAGTCAAGCGCAATTATGTGACTACATACAGAGCACTGGCCTGCCAAGGATGTCGAAGGAGAGTTTAGAGTGCCTTCTGATTCCATTTACACTGGCAGAAGTCACTCAGGCTAGTAAATCATTGAAACCAGGTAAGAGTCCGGGGCCTTTTGGATTTCCAGGAATATGTTATAAACAGTTTGGAGAGCTTCTTAATCCAGTCCTGTGTAACTTGTTTAACCACTTGCCTACAGGGCACTTTCACCCCCTTCCTGCCCAATCCATTTTTCAGCTTTCAGCACTGTCACAATTTGAATGACAATTGCGCAGTCATGCAACACTGTACCCAAATGAAATTTTTATAATTTTTTCCCCACAAATAGAGCTTTCTTTTGGTGGTATTTGATCACCTCTACGGTTTTTATTTTTTGCGTTATAACCAAAAGAAGAGGGACAAGTTTGAAAAAAAACACAATATTTTTTACTTTTTTCTATAATAAAAACCCTTTTAAAAAATTTTTCAAACACATTTTTTCCTCAGCTTAGGCTGATATGTATTCTTCTACATATTTTTGGTAAAAAAATTGCAATAAGCGTATATTTATTGGTTTGGGCAAAAGTTATAGTGGCTACAAAATAGGGGATAGATTTATAGGATTTTTTTTTTTTTTACTAGTAATGGCGGCGATCAGCGAGTTTTATCGTGACTGCGATATTGCGGTGGACACTTTTGACACATTTTTGGGACCATTCACATTTATATAGTGATCCCTGCTATAAAAATGCATTGATTACTGTATAAATATGACTGTCAGGGAAGGGGTTAACACTAGGGGGCGATCAAGGGGTTAATATGTTCCCTAGGGAGTGATTCTTACTGTGGGGGGAGGGGACTGACTGGGGGAGGTGACCGATCTGTGTCCCTATGTACAAGGGACACACCATCGGTCTCCTCTCCCTGACAGGACGTGGATCTGTGTGTTTACACACACAGATCCACTGTCCTGCTCAGTTACTGGGCAATTGAGGCGGCCATCGTGGCCCCTGGGCACGCGCATCGGGTCCCCAGTGACGCGGCGGGCGCACGCACCCCTAGTGGCTTGGGAAGGCGCAACGTCATATGACGTCCCCCCAGAACAACAGGGTCTTCCTCCCGCCGTCATTTGAGCAGAGTGTCCATTCACTAAACAGACCCAGGAGGCACATATTATTCTTAAAGCGAAGCCCAAAAAAGATCCTACTCTGTGTTCTAGCTATAGGCCCATCTCCCTGATAAATGTTGACCTAAAAATGTATGCTAAAATGTTGGCTTTACAATTACAATCAGTGATACCCTCCTTAATAGGATTGGATCAGGTGGGATTTGTACCAAAGAGGGAAGCTCGGGATAATATCCTGAAGACCAGCCTTCTGATACACCATGCCCGGAGATCTAAGAGCTTGCTCTGTCTGGTAGCCTTAGACGCTGAGAAGGCATTTGATCGTTTAGATTGGAAGTTTATGGTGGCATCATTGGATCAAATAGGACTCCCAGGAGAGTTTATACAAAAATAATGGCCCTGTACTCAGCTCCCTCAGCAAGAATAAAAGTTAACGGGACATTATCTTTACCTGTGAAAATCTCGAATGGGACACGCCAGGGTTGCCCGTTGTCACCATATTTATATATCCTAGCCATGGAACATCTGGCAGTCGCCCTCTGGTCAAATCCCTCAATCCAGGGGGTTGAGGTGGGTAATAACTCATATAACCGAGTATCTTCACGGATGATCTACTTTTATATGTATCTAACCCAATAATAGCTTTCCCCAACATTCTCTATGAATTAGAACAATTTGGTCTTTATAGCAACTTTAGGGTAAATGTCGCAAAATCTCGCTGCCTAAATATCACATTATCAGTAACGGATAAAGAAATGTTAGAAAATAACTTTCCATTTCAATGGGAGTCACAAGCTCTTAAATATTTGGTAATGAATATTACTCCACAAGAGGAAAAACTGTATGAGTGTAATTATCTTCCCTTACTCAATTCTACAATTACCAGATTGCAGTCGTTGGCATTCATGATTAGGAAGAATGGCAATATATAAGATGGATATTTTACCATGTTTTCTATATCTATACCAAACATTGCCTTTACTCTGCCCTGGGACTTTTTCGAACACTAAGATCAAGTTTACTTCGCTATCTTTGGCGGTATTCATCAGCAAGATTGCGATATGATATTTTGGTAAAGCGTAAGACTGAGGGGGGAGCTGGATTACCGCAGATGGAACTATATTATATAGCTTCAGTATTGGCTAGAATACTGGACGGGATCCACTCTGGGAGCACAAAACTATGGGTAACCACAGAACAGCAAATAATAGAGTCTCCGTTGGTCTCTCTTCCATGGACCGTACCCAAACTGCGTCTATCGGGACAAACACTCCCACCTTTGACCCAGGCCTTATTAAAAGTTTGGAATAGGATGGTAAGAAGATGGGGTGTTTCCTCAATACCAGGCCCACTTACTCCAATAATGGGTAATCCAGAATTTCCACCGGGTATGTTACCAGATAGGTTTCCAAGATGGATAAGGCAGATGCACTCTCCGATCATACAAGCCCTGTCATCAGAAGGACTCCTGCCACTTAATATGATAATGAACAATGAACGCAAATATGCTGGTCAGTTATCATTATCTTCAGCTTCAACACTATCACAGACATCTTTCTAAAATGACTCTATTACATAGGGACCTTACACTGTTTGAGTCCTTGTGTAGTGGGGCTACAGGATGTTCTAGTACTATTTCTACGATATATGATATACTTTTATCTTGCGCTTCCCCGTCTAACCTGTATTACATTAGAGACTGGGAGAGAGAACTGGGGTATTCAATCTCTGCAGAAGAGTGGAAGAAAGCTTTCTTGTTAACCTTTAAATCGAGTTAGGCGACTTTCATACAAGAAAAGAATTATAAAATACTAACTAGATGGTATAGATGCCCGGCAAGGTTACATAGAATTTCACAGATTTATCCCGGGGAATGCTGGCGATGTGGAGGAGATAGTGGTACAATGATCCATATCTGGTGGACTTGTCCTCAGATTAAAAAAATTTGGGATTCTGTATTCCAAATCTGTTCCTGCGTAACGGGTGTAGCCTATCATAAATCTCCAAAAATAGCCTTACTTTCCATGTATCCAGGGTTACTGCGAGAGGTCACAAAAGGATTGGTCCCGTATCTAATCTCTGCCGCGTGAATAACTATACCTAGGCATTGGAATACAACAGAGACTCCCACTATACAAGAGTGGGGAGCCGAAATTAACCAAATAAAAAGAATGAAGGAAATAACGGCAAGTAACCAGGGATATTATCATAAGTTTATGGAAGTGTGGCTACCCTGAATCGAGTTCTTGAACTCAGACATTTTGAGATGTTATTAATATTTGTGAAATAAGCGTGAGATGGAATATCCTGGGCGTGAGGGGTATGGCACGGTGTAGGTGGGGAGGGGGCGTCCCAGAGGAATATGTTGGTCTGGTTAGGGTTATATATGTTTGTAGTTGTCCTTGTTTTTGTTTTTCGTAGTCTCTCTTTTTTTTCTTTTTCTCTTTTTTTCTTGCCTTACTTTCTCTCTGTCTGCTGTGTTTGAGCAGAAGTATATCAGGAACACTCGATAATAGCAAGAAATTAATATGGAAGAATGGTTAAAAATTCCTAGTAGTTAGGATTTTGCTATTTCTAACGGTCTTCTATCTTGTTGCCTAGTATTTTTGTCTTTATATAAATATATATCCAGCGGTTATGTACCCTGAGCCATGCCTGGGGAATAATCCGCACTAAGAATGACTATGCATGTTTAGTTTTTTTTTTATATTGTGAGGGGGTTAGCTCGGCAGCGGGTGTGTGTGACCCCCGAGATGGGCTCCCCACACAAAAACAGGCCCAGCAAACGGTGGTTGTGGTTTTCAAAATCATAAAGGTGCGGTTTATTTTCTATTTACAGTGACAAAACACAGCAAAGCAAAAGAAACATAAACAAAATAAATCCTGGTCAACTTGACCTCTGACTAAACATACAGGTTTCCTAACTAACAACTGGGATCAGCCTAGTGCTGTCCTAGTCCCTAAGTCCCTGGTTTTAAATGTCCAAGCAAATAGCCACACAGGCTTTGTCTCACCGCACAGGGGTTCACTCTCCCTAGACAGTCCACACAGGTCTGGTTCCAGGCATGAGCTAACATCTAATGAAGCTGGGAGTTCTTATAGAGGCCTAAATGAGCTGACAAGCTTCAGCTGGTCTCATCAACTCCCTGTCTGTACGACGCCCCACACTCTCCCTAGAGGTATGAGTCATCCATGAGCCCACTAGCCTTATACAACTCTCCACCTAGTTGTATAAGTCGGCGTAAAGCCTGAATCTGGGCGAAATATATCTACCCCCCTGGATGCAACCAGGTGACTTTACCTTCCTGCTGTCACATACCCCCCCCTCTTGTTTTAACCTCGGGGTTGGAACACCAGCAATCAGGCATTCATGTACTCGAGACAAAGCATCCACATTCCCCATTTGAACGCCAGGGCGATGCTTTACTGTGAAGTTGAATTCCTGGAGGGCCAGGAACCACCTATTCACTCTTCTATTTGTTTCTTTGTTTTGAGCCATCCACTTTAACGGAGCGTGATCCGTAACCATGTCAAAGTGCCTACCTAGCAGGTAGTACCGAAGGGAATCTAGAGCCCACTTCACCGCTAAACACTCCTTTTCAACGGTGGCGTAATTTACCTCATGGGACTTCAACTTCCTGCTGAGGTAAATGACTGGGTGCTCTTCCCCGTTCCAGACCTGGGACAATACTGCTCCTAACCCCACATCTGACGCATCACTTTGTACGACAAAGTCTTTAGAGAAGTCGGGTGAGTACAACACTGGCTGGCTACATAAGGCTTGTTTCAAGAATTGGAATGCTGCCTCAGCCTCGGGGGTCCATTTAATCATGACCGACCCTTTCCCCTTCGTCAGGTTGGTTAGGGGCACAGCCTTAGAAGCAAAGTGGGGAATGAATCGCCGATAATACCCAGCGATTCCCAGAAAGGCTCGTACCTGCTTCTTGCTGTTGGGACGTGGCCAACTCTGGATGGCCTCGACTTTGTTGAGTTGGGGTTTTATTACTCCCCTCCCAATGGTGTACCCAAGATATTTGGCCTCCTCCTGCCCAATGGTACACTTCTTGGGGTTAGCCGTAAACCCCGCTTCCCGAACAGAGTCCAGGACTGCTTGCACTTTTGGCAGATGTGAGGCCCAATCTGTGCTATGGACAATTATGTCATCCAGGTAAGCCGCAGCATACTTCCGATGGGGCCTCAGCATCTGGTCCATTTTCCGCTGGAATGTGGCCGGCGCATTCTGTAACCCGAACGGCATTCTTTTATATTGGAACGCCCCGTCTGGGGTTACAAATGCGGTTTTCTCTTTGGCCGACTTGGCCAGGGGGATTTGCCAATACCCTTTTGTGAGGTCAAGAGTCGTCATGTATCGGGCTGTTCCCAGCCGGTCGATCAACTCATCTATACGTGGCATGGGGTAGGTGTCAAATTTTGTAACTTTGTTCAACTGTCGAAAATCGTTACAAAATCGCCAGCTCCCATCCGGTTTAGGCACCAACACAATGGGACTAGACCAATCACTTTGGGACTCCTCTATCACCCCTAAGTTCAGCATTTTCTGTACTTCCTCCCGTATTGCCTCCCGTCGGGCCTCTGGGATCCGATAGGGTTTTAACTTCACCCTTTCACCGGGCGGGGTAATGATGTCATGCTCTACCCCAGATGTTTGTCCCGGCAGCTCAGAGAATACCTCCTTGTTGCGAAGCACAAACTCCTTAACCTCCTGTTGTTGGGGTTGTGACAAGGTGGCTGCTATTCCAACCTCCGGAATCACGCAACCAGTTTGAGCTGGTGACCAAGTGTCTGCGACTAGGGACTCTCTATCCCTCCAGGCTTTCAACAGATTAACGTGATAGATCTGTTCGGGCTTTCGCCTTCCTGGTTGTCTGACCTTGTAATTCACTTCGCTCACTTTTTCCATTATCTCGTAGGGGCCTTGCCATTTGGCAAGGAATTTACTTTCAACCGTAGGGACAAGTACCAGTATCCTATCCCCCGGGGAAAAGGTACGGGTCTTTGCTCCACGGTTGTACACTCTCTGCTGTGCTAACTGCGCTTGGGCCAAATGTTCCTTCACGATGGGCATTACCTGTGCAATTCGGTCTTGCATCAGGGCGACATGCTCAATCACACTCCTGTGGGGAGAACTCTCACTTTCCCAAGTTTCCTTGGCAATATCCAACAGCCCTCTTGGGTGTCTCCCATACAGTAACTCAAAGGGGGAGAATCCCGTAGAGGATTGGGGCACCTCCCTAATAGCAAACATCAGATAAGGAAGTAGACAGTCCCAATCCTTTCCATCTCTATCCACCACTTTCTTCAACATTTGTTTTAGGGTTTTGTTGAACCTTTCAACCAGCCCATCGGTTTGGGGGTGATACACAGATGTACGTAATTGCGTCACTTTGAACAATTTACACAGCTCCTTCATAACCTGGGACATAAAGGGTGTACCTTGGTCCGTAAGCAGTTCTTTACAAATACCCACCCGGCTAAACACAAGAGATAGCTCTTTGGCTATGGTTTTGGCCGAGGTATTTCGGAGAGGGATCGCTTCTGGATAACGGGTGGCATAGTCCATTATAACTAATATGTACTGGTGCCCCCTAGCGGACTTGATTATAGGACCTACCAAATCCATGGCGATCCTCTCAAACGGGACCTCAATGATGGGTAGAGGGACCAGCGGGCTACGGAAATGTGGCATCGGGGCCGACCTCTGACACACAGGGCAGGAGGAACAATAATTTTCTATGTCCTTCATCACCCCCGGCCAATGGAATCTCTGTAATACCCTCTCTCGGGTTTTCTCTGTCCCCAGATGACCTCCAAGAATGTGCCCATGGGCCAACTCCAACACCAACTTCCTGTAAGGTTTGGGCACCACAAGCTGCTCAACGGTTTCTTCTGCCCTTTTTGCCACCCGATACAGTAGGTCCTTCTCTACGCTGAAGTATGGGTAAGTGCAGGTATTATCTGGGTTCACTAACTCGCCATCTATTTTCACTACGTTTTCCCGTGCCTTTATTAGGGCGGGGTCTTTCAACTGTTCTGTGGCAAAGTTTTCCCTGTGAACCTCAAGATCAGAAAACTCCACAGACGGTAGGTTTTCGTCTGAGGAGGTGGGCTCCTCTCCAGTTTCTTGAGTCTCCCCTGCCAATACTGATAAGGGAAATTCTGGAGAGTCCTCACCACTCTCAGGGGAGTTCTGGCTATCACATTCCTGGTACATAGGGGCACCAGTGGGGGGCTCAGGATCATCCCACAGTTCCCAGAACTTCGGAAAATCCCTTCCCACAATGGCGTCATGCGGTAACTGAGATACTAAGCCCACTGGATGAGAGAGGGTACCTTTGGGGGTCTCGAAACACACTGTAGTCACTGGATACTCTCGGGTGTCCCCATGCACACAAATAACAGCTACCTTGCTATTCCCAGAGACCTCTGTTTTAACTAACTCAGCCTTTATCAGGGTCACAAGGCTACCTGAATCCAGCAATACCACAACATTTCTACCATTAACACACATTTTGCATAAATGTTTCTCAGTTCCTCGAATGGCAGTGCATGCGACTGTCGCACACAGCGACTGACGTCTGCCCGTCAGAAAGTCACACTGCATGGGTTCCTCCACAACCGGGCAATTGGCTGCAATATGTCCCGCTTGCCGGCAGCGGTAGCAAACGATCCTTCTTGCGGCCTCTTGAGCCGCTGATTTCCCAGGCTGTTCTCGCCAAACTTGGGGTAGAGCTCCCACCCTCTCACTCTCTCCACCCTCACCCCTTGGAATCCTCTTATCCGCCCCTGGGGATGGTCTGGTCTTAGGGTGGAAAGTCCGAGTGTCTCTGGAAGAGGCCGTCAGGTTCTCTGTAGCCAAGTATTTCTCCACACGATCCACAAGACCATCGGCCGTCTCTGGGTCTCCATGGCTTACCCACTTTTGGATGGCAGTAGGAAGAGCTCTCAAAAACCGATCCATTACAACACGTTCCACAATCTTTGGTGCGGACAAAGTCTCTGGCTGTAGCCACTTTCTGCTCAGGTGAATGAGATCATACATTTGAGACCTGGGGGGTTTTCCAAGCTGGAAAGTCCAGTTATGCACACGCTGAGCCCGGACAGCCTGGGTGACACCCAGCCTTGCCAATATTTCAGCTTTTAGCATCGCATAGTCTTTTGCTTGGTTAGGCTCTAGGTCATAGTAAGCTTTCTGCGATTCACCAGTTAACAGAGGAGCCACCAGTCCAGCCCACTGCTCCTCAGGCCACTTTTCTCTTTCAGCGGTCCTTTCAAATGTGGTCAAAAATACCTCTGGATCATCCTCTCCAGTCATTTTTGTCAATAAACGACTCACCCCAAAGGACGCGGTATTAGTGGGACGGCTTTCCTCACTGGTCTGCGGACGTTGCTGCATTGCTGCTTCCATCTGTTGTTGTAGTCTCTGCTCTTGCTTCTGTAACAGGTCTATGAAGCGGGCCTCAGATTGCTGCTGGGCTTGTTGCTGAGCCTCCAGACTCTGTTGCAAAGTTGCGTTTGTCTGCTGCTGGGCTGCAAGGCTCTGTTGATGAGCTTGCTGCTGGGCTGCAAGGCTCTGTTGATGAGCTTGCTGCTGGGCTGCGAAGTTCTGTTGTTGAGCTGCAAGGCTCTTTTGCAAACCTGCATTTGTCTGCTGTTGATTGGCATTTGCTAGAGCCAGCTGCTTCAGTATCTCCTCCATGCTGGCTTAAAAAAAAACTGCCACTGGTTCTCCACCAACTGTGAGGGGGTTAGCTCGGCAGCGGGTGTGTGTGACCCCCGAGATGGGCTCCCCACACAAAAACAGGCCCAGCAAACGGTGGTTGTGGTTTTCAAAATCATAAAGGTGCGGTTTATTTTCTATTTACAGTGACAAAACACAGCAAAGCAAAAGAAACATAAACAAAATAAATCCTGGTCAACTTGACCTCTGACTAAACATACAGGTTTCCTAACTAACAACTGGGATCAGCCTAGTGCTGTCCTAGTCCCTAAGTCCCTGGTTTTAAATGTCCAAGCAAATAGCCACACAGGCTTTGTCTCACCGCACAGGGGTTCACTCTCCCTAGACAGTCCACACAGGTCTGGTTCCAGGCATGAGCTAACATCTAATGAAGCTGGGAGTTCTTATAGAGGCCTAAATGAGCTGACAAGCTTCAGCTGGTCTCATCAACTCCCTGTCTGTACGACGCCCCACACTCTCCCTAGAGGTATGAGTCATCCATGAGCCCACTAGCCTTATACAACTCTCCACCTAGTTGTATAAGTCGGCGTAAAGCCTGAATCTGGGCGAAATATATCTACCCCCCTGGATGCAACCAGGTGACTTTACCTTCCTGCTGTCACAATATGCTTTGAGTGGAACCTGTGTGTGAAAACAAAAAAAAATATCCAATAAAATGTGATTAAACAAAAAAAATTGGAGATTTCAAGGAGGCTATGAGCAATAGAAGGTCATTTAAAAAGTAAAAAAAAAACTCTGTGTCACTTTAACAGCACTGCAGCTGACAGGGTGGCACTCTGTAAGAAATAATTGTTTTCCCTGTTGGAGCAAATTTTTCCAAGCTTTATAAGCATTACTGCATTCTGGGACACATGGCTGTCAAATTAAAGGGGTTGTAAAGGTTTTTTTTTTTTTTCACCTTAATGCACCCTATGCATTAAGGTGAAAAAACACCTGGCAATGACGGCCCCCCCAGCCTCCCGTTTTACTTACCTGAGCCCGTTCACCTGCTGTGCGCGTCCCCGGCATCCTCTTCTCCACGGAGTCTGGCCCTTGATTGGCTAGATTGATAGCAACGCAGCCATTGGCTCGCGCTGCTGTCAATCGCATCCAATGATGCAGCGCGCCGGGTGCGGGGCCGAGTGATACAGTCGGCGGCTATAGCCGGCGGCTGTATCACGGGAGCGCGCCCGCAAGCTAACCCCCTTGGAAGAGCGCTTCCCATGAAGGGGGTTAGCTCTTTCGGGGAGGAGCCGAGACAGCCGCCGAGGGACCCCAGCAGACGTGGATCGTGGCCACTCTGTGCAAAACGAACTGCACAGTGGAGGTAAGTATAACATGTTTGTTATTTTAAAAAAAAAACGAAGCCTTACAACCAATTTAAGACCAGTGGCTGTGTCAGTGCAAAGGCAGCCTTCGCACGTATGTACAGATAGAAATGCTCTTGTGAATGAAGCTTAAATCTTGCTCGTTGGTTACGGTAGGCACTTACTCACTGTGCAAAACCAGCTTTGTGCCTGTATATCTCCAGTTTGCGACTTACAATGTACTACTAGAAATTCAAAATCAAAACAAATCCTAAAATAAGGCTATCAAATGTTTATATTTTATTGCAAATATGTATTTTCCACATTCACATAAATTGTTTTGTCTTTAATTAGAAAGTCCGTATCTGAAATATATTTTCCTAATTTAGGATTTCATTTCTGAAGAGCAATGATGAAGTCGAGGAGAATACTAATGACGAGGTGGAAAAAAATGAAGAGAAGGCATTTAAAAGATACACACCAAGTATAAAACCCTATGTGCAGTAAGTAAGAATTTAAATTTACGAAGAGCCAATGCACCTTTAGAGATTAACTTACTGATTGAGATCTTGTTCTTCATGCATGCATTAATTTGAGCATATAGAAGGAATTGACTTTAACCACTTAAGGACCGCCGCACACCTATTTACGTTGACAGAATGGCACGGACAGGCATATGGGCGTACGGGTATGTCCCCTTTACGATGCCGCGAGCTCCATGAGCCTGACCGTGGGTCCCGCGGACTCGATCGCCGCGGGGATACCCGCGATCGTCTCACGGAGAGATAGAGCGGGGAGATGCTAATGTAAACAAGCATCTCCCCGCTCTGCCTAGTGACAATGACACTGATCTCCACTCCATGTAATCGGAGCAGAGATCAGTGTCATGTCACACACAGCCCATCCCCCCTACAGTAAGAATCACTCACTAGGGCACACTTAACCCCTACAGTGCCACCTAGTGGTTAACCCCTTCACTGCCAGTGTAATTTTCACAGTGATCAGTGCTATAAAAATGCACTGATGGTCCCAAAATGGTGTCAAACGTGTCCGATGTGTCCGCCATAATGTCGCAATCACGATAAAAAATCACCACCATTACTAAAAAAAAAATATTAATAAAAATGCCATAAAACTATCCCCTATTTTGTAGACTTTTTTTTACCAAAAATATGTAGAAGAGTACCTATCGGCCTAAACTGAGGAAAAAAAAGTTTTTTTATATATTTTTTGGGGATATTTATTATAGCAAGAAGTAAAAAATATTGCATTTTTTTCAAAATTGTGGCTTTATTTTTGTTTGTAGCGCCAAAAATAAAAACCGCAGAGGTGATCAAATACCACCGAAAGAAATCTCTATTTGTGGGAAAAAAAGGACGTCAATTTTGTTTGGGAGCCACGTCGCACGACTGCGCAATTGTCAGTTAAAGCGAAGCAGTGCCGAATCGCAAAAAGTGGCCTGGTCTTTGACCAGCGAAATGGTCCAGGGCTGAAGTGGTTAAATAGCCATTTTCATTGCTTTCAGAGTAACCTTTAAGAAATTCACAATTTTTATATTCTAAATTTAAATCAAGCTTTGGAAATCATATACGGTTAAGAGCCAGGGCAACATGTTTGTTGCCAGTTAAGATTTTCTACATTTAGTGCACATTAGAAAATTATATGTCTGCTTGTTTTTGACATTTTTGCATCAATTGCACATACAGTAGTTGTTTATAGATTTGTACACACACTGTAATAAGTATATTGACCGAAATGGCTCAATGCACATAGATGCTCAAAAAAACTTTATACAGCATCATTTTACCTTGGTTCTGCATCCATATTTCATTAGAGGACACAGAGCTCCAACATGTGGTCATACTACCACCTACAGAAAGCTTGGACACTATACTCTGACTCTCCTGCTACAATGCTCTTGCACTTGTGTATAAACTCAATGGTAGCAAAGCAGTGCTGGAAAAGGATACGTGACCTTTACTAAGGCAACTTCCTTGCTGTGCAACAGACTAACAAAATAAAAAAGCATCCATTAGATGGAAGGGAGTTGTGTCTGCCAATGAAATACTGGAAAAACGAATTTATGTGGAGTACAAAAATCCTATTTTCACACAGAGTTTGTTGGAGGACATATTCTTTAACTTGTGGCACGTCAAAAAGCAGTACCTGAATATGAAGGGTGAGTAGGGACAGAAACATGGCTAATATGCCCATGTAACCCTACAAAAAGCAACTGATCAGACTTCCACCTGCAGGACCTTACTTTTAAAGCTTACACCTGCCAATGCAGCCACATGCACCCTGTACAATTTTCTAAAGCTGTGGACTGAAGACCAAGTAGAAGCCTTTAAAATTGAGGTACGGAAGAAGATGGAAAAAGTGCTCTGACTTAGTAGAATGAGCAGTTGCAAAAAATGGGTATTTGTATTTTTAATTTCAATAGATTTTTATTGAGTTTCAAGACATACAATTAACGTTGGTGCAAAACATTTGCAAACTTCATGTTATACAATATCATGTACCGGTTGCGAGGATCACAAAAGCATAACTTGTCAACAGGACGTTTGAAGTATGTTTTAAGCATTTAAGATATTAGTATCCACCAATATACATATATAACAAGAGAACATTGTTATACTGATAACAAGTTAGAGAGTAAGGAAGGAAAGGAAGAAAGAAAAGAAAGAAAGGAGAAATGCATATGAATGCACAGTCACTAAGTCTTGAGTGTGGTTCGACCATTCTATTACTGATTGCCATTACCTTTGCTACGCATCTTATACCATTCCACCCATTGGTTCCATTTGGCACACATGGTTTGGTAATTACCTTGTGTTGATGCAAACATCATCTCATAGGTGGTGTGGGTGTTAGTCGTGTCTACTTTCTCTGTGATCGGGGGTGGTCTTGGGTCCTTCCATTGTCTCATGATAGTCAATCTGGCGCTGAGTAGAATGTGTGTCACAATGACTCTTGAAGCCACAGGGACGGATTCTATTCCTAGGGACAGAATCGCCATACCAGCAGACAAAGGAACTGGCGTCCCTATGCTCTGCCTAATTAAACAAAATGTTTTGGACCAAAATGAATGTCCACATTATATGGTACAATGTACCACTACGACCGCAGCTTCTCCAACATAGTGGGGAAGCCTGAGGACTGAATTTGGAAATTCAAGAGGGTGTCAGATACCAACGTAGCAGTATTTTATGGGTGAGTTTCCATAAGTTGACACTCTTGGTTGCTGCATACGTGGTGTGAAGAGCTTTTTGCCATTGCTCCATGGTATAAGACACACCTATATCTTGTTCCAATGCCTTGACGGTCCTAGACTTTGCAAATTCATTTTTGTTGTGTAGCATATTGTAGAATAATGAGATGCCTTTAATTTTTGTAGATGGGTTGGTGAGATATAGAACCACTCTCCATGGCACATAAGTGGTAGAATGAGGGTTGGTATGGAGGAAATGAGCGATTTGCAGATGTCTATAATGGTCATGGTCTTGGATGCCATATTCTAGTTGTACAGCCCTAAATGTTTTCAGTGTGGGACCAATCATAAGGTCCTCTGTGGTTATTATACCTTTAGATGCCCAGTGTGAGATGTGGATATCTGGGATGAGCATGGCTATGCTAGCTAATGTGAGTGGTATGGGGGGTATTTGCATTTTTAGAAAAATGCCTACAAAACAGTCTAGTCAGGGATAGGCAACCTTAAAGGGGTTGGAAAGGTTCGTTTTTTTTCACCTTCATGCATCCTATGCATGAAGGTGAAAAGAAAACTGACATTGACGGCCCCCCCAGCCCCCCCTGTTTTTCTTACCTGAGCCCGGTCACCTGCTGTGCTTGCCCCCGACGTCCTCTTCTCCACTCAGTCTTACCATTGATTGGCTAGATTGGATGGATTGATAGCAGCGCAGCCATTGGCTCTCGCTGCTGTAAAACACATCCAATGACGTGGCGCACTGGGGGGCGAGGCCAAGTGATACAGTCGGCGGCTATAGTTGTTTATGTTATCCCTCCAGGTCGATGGCGGATAAACCGCTGTGAGTTCTCGGTATCTTGTCCCTTCTTATTCCCATGCCCGCCGCGGGCTTGCTTCCGGGATACGAGAAGGAGACGGCGTCACGTGACAGTGATGACATTATTGGAGTTTCTCTCCTTATATTGTGCCCCCTTGGAGGCCTCTCGGTTTTCTCTCTTTCCCTTCCTCTTCTTCCCACCCCCACATTCCCTTGATTGGGCTTGAGCCTTCCAGGGATCTATGTGTGGGTGCCTATGTCCTATCACTTGATTTAATTGTACTTTACGACATGTGAATAACACTTTGAACAAAATAAACATCTAAAAAAATAAGACTGCAGAGGCCATTGAAATAAGACTACCGAGCCTGATGCCGCGTACACACGACCGTTTTTCGTGACGAGAAAAATTGCATTTTTAAAAATGGTCGTGTGTATGCTCCAGAGAATTTTTCTCGATGAGAAAAATGGCTGAAAAAAAATTAGAACCTGCTCTATTTTTTCTCGTAGTTTTTCACGTCGTGAAAAACGGTCGTGTGTATGCTTTTATGAGGGGAAAAAAAACGCGCATGCTCAGAATCAAGTATGAGACGGGAGCGCTCGTTCTGGTAAAACTAGCGTTCGTAATGGAGATAGCAAATTCGTCACGCTAATGGACTGAAAAGCACAAAGACTGAAAAGCGCGAATCGTCTCTCACCAAACTTTATTAACATGAGGATCAGCAAAAGCTTCCCAAAGGGTGGCACTATTCGAATGGAACTTCCCCTTTATAGTGTCGTCGTACGTGTTGTACGTCACCGCGCTTTGTTCAAGCGTTTTATTTCATGAACGTGTGTATGCAAGGCAGGCTTGAGAGAAAACACGAAAAATCACGTCGAGAAAAACATTGTTTTTTTTCCATGACATGAATAATGATCGTGTGTACTATAAATAAAAACAATACTATGTCAAACAAAGATGTTACATTAAAATAGCCAACATGTTTCACGGTTTGTGTATCCTCTTTTTCAGGGCTTGCTTGCTTCGGAACAAACTCAAAATCTTAAAGCCATCCAAAGCATTCGGATTAAGGGGAGACCAAAATTAACCCACATCACAGGTAAAGACCACATAATCCAGAGAATGCCCTTAGTTCTGGATGGAATATACTCCTCACTTATCCTAGACCTAGAGAATATATAGAGCTCCATAGAGGTTTTGATTCGCTACCCCATATACATAGTGGGTCCATCATCATCTGCTGGCAATCCCGTCCCAAGGAGTATTGTAAATAAGGGTATCAAATAGAATCCCCTATATGAGGATGTACAAAAAGGAGTGTTGTACTTATGTGGAAGCCACCCAATGTGGAAAGAATCTGGGTCTCATGTGGTATGCTGATGTGTGGGATCCTCAAGAGATCCAGAGGGCGAGATGCCAGAAGATGATGATGGGCCCACCATGTATACGGGGTAGTGAATAAAATCCTCTCTGGAGGTCTATATATTCTCTAGGATAAGTGAGGTGTATATTCCATCCAGAACCGAGGATGTTCTCTGGAATATGTGGTCTTTACCTGTGATGTGGGTCCTTTTTGGTCTCCCCCTAATCCGAATGCTTTGGATGGCTTTAAGATTTTGAGTTTGTTCCTAAAGAAAAGCATTGTTCTGGGTTTGACTGTTTGTTTATGTACTTTAATTACCCCCTGGGGCTTCTGTGTCATTACACATATCAGTCATCCTATTCAATCTATTGGACCAATCCCTGCTGACCCTGTTTCAAGTCCTCATTTGCATGGCTAAGAGGACCTAATTGAGAACTAGAATGTACTTGTCAGGAATGGTGTCATTACTGGGTTCACCTGCTGGTGGCACTGTTGCATTCGGCAGCAGTGGGTGTAGTTCTGGTGACCACCAGCGGGTGTCTCCTCACCAAGACTTTCCACCAGCCATCAAGCACACCTGATCTGGGTCTGCTGGACTATATAAACCCGCCCTTAACAAAGCTCAGTGCTCCAGAATTCCTTCTGTAAGCCTGGTCCCTGCCTGAACCTGATCCGTTACCTGGTCCTGAACCTGATCCTGATCTGTTCCCTGCCTTGTCCTGGACTCTGATCCTTGTACCCTGTCCCCTGAGACCTGTCCCCTGATACCTGTCCCCTGATACCAGCTTCCCCTTTCTGTCTGCTCCCAGTACCTGGCCTTCTGCTCCCCTTGTCTCTCATCCCCTGCCTTGTTCATGTATGTGTGTTCTCTTTTGTACATATTAGTTAGCTAGTTAGATTAGGTTGTTTTTGGGGTTTGTTGTGTTCCTTTGTATTCGTTTCTTGCTTATGGTTTGCTGTGGTTTTGTTTACACGTGTGTCTTTATCTTTAATAAATATATATATTTTTCACTTACTCTGTTCCCGATTCCTTAATGTGCAGCCCAATGATCTGACCACCTGTATTGGATGTCTGTGTATAGCATCCTCGTGACAGTACTTTACAATTGACCAATAGGAAAGTGGTTGTGGGGGCAGGGTGTTCAAACTGCTATGTATAAAAAGTATGTGTGCATCCAATAAAGAGGAGATTCTTGTTTGAACTTACATACAGTCTGCCTGGTGTTTGTTCTGAGCTATCAAAACTGGATTCGAATGGCACATAGCTGTAGTTCGAATCCCGGAGCATCGGATGACCGAACCATCAGACGTTGCGATTTGCAATCTGATCCAATAGCCACAGAGGAGTGTCGGGAGAGTGGAACCGAGCGAGCAAGGGGCTCGTTACAGACGCGTTTCAATGCTTCCGCATTTTCTTTAGATCTAATTGGTAGTGAAGGCTGTCACTCTTATATATGCTCCCCGGGACGGAGCGGTGGGGATTTTTTTTTTCTAAATGAGCACTGCTATTGGGTAGCCACATTAAAGAAGCAACTAGGCATTGTGTAAAAACAACATTAACATACATATGGGCACAGCTAGATAGACAACAAATAAATACAAATTGAATCAATAGCATATTAGACAATAATGTTACAAAGATGATTGGAAAAAGGGGAGGATAACCTCCCATATTGGACATATTAAGAATACACATATAGGTAATACTGGTTATTATTATTAAGTTATTGAATCTTGAGAATTAATGTATTAATATACAGTTATTATAATGTATGTGTTTTTAGTGTATTAGCCTGATGAAGGAGTGTATATATATATAGATATATATATATATATATATATATATATATATATATATATATACTGTATTTATTGGCGTATAACACTCACTTTTTTACCCTGAAAATAGAGGGTAAACTGTGCCTGCGTGTTATACGCAGGGGGCTGTGTAAAGTTTTTTTCCTGAAACTTCCCTCTTAAAGTTAGGGTGCGTGTTATACGCCTGTGCGTGTTATATGCCGATAAATACGGTATATATATATATATATATATATATATATATATATATATGTAGCAGGTATTTAAATTTGGGGGCGGAGCATCTGGGTTATTTAACCCAGATGTACTAATTGTTAGGGAATCTGAGAATCCCTTTTGTGGTTCTTGGAGGACTCTGGTGGTGCAAGGTTCCCTGTGGTTCTGCAGGTGGCGTTGTCGCCCTCGGTCGGAGGTGAACCTGCACCGCAAGACTGTTCCTTTCTGTCCTTTCCTGGTGCTGGTACAGCGGGGCGGGGAACCTGCTGTGACGCAAAGGGAGAGGAGATAAAAGGGGCGGACGCCCTGACCTCGGGGTTCAGAGTTGGAGGACGCGGCCGCGCCCAGGCACCTTCGGCCTGGGCGCTGGCGTTCCGAAGTTCCGGGCCCAGGTGCCCTTGACCTGGCCAGAGCGAGGGATGGAGTCCATCCCAGGCACCTTAAGCCTGGGGTGAGGTACTACGGCCAAGGCCTGGAGCCCAGGACTTCGACTGGGTTCCGCGAGGGTGGAGGAGTCCGAGGGGCCCTAAGGTGTTGGGACCCGTATCTGAGGCTAGGAGGCCGGGCAGTGTAACCCTTCCGAATAGCCCGGTACAGCATTAATCCGGTGACGGCGGGGCCTCTGGTAGCTCCCTTGGAGGGATGTCTTCCCCCTGACAGGGGCTGCAACGTAGCGAAGGTAACTCCAGTTCCTGTTCACTAGAGTCGCTGGAAGAGACTCTGCAACTAAAAAGTCCATTTAACAGCCACTGTGCTTAGCAACCATTGGTGAAACCTCAACGGTTTAGTTTCTTTGAGGATTGTGCCTTGACCTACTCCCCACCAATACTGGTCTGTTCTATGGGTCTCAAACTGTCTGCTCGCAAAGGACTATTTGTTTGCCGTTATGGAATAAATACGTGTTGGACCTTTTTCAGTGTGTGGTACTCCAATTACTGGGAGCAAAGGGGGGTTATCAGCAGAACAGACTTGGCTCTGAACGTATACACAGCCCGAATGTAATTTTATGCTGGCCTTCACCTCTACATGCTGCAATCTAGAGGGCATGGGCCGTGGTGCACCTCACTCTCCCCTTCAAGGTACCCCTAGACCGAAGCCAAAGTAACCGCTAAAGAAGAGAGAGAGGGTGAGGCCGCTACATATATATATATATATATATATATATATATATATATTGTGAGGGGGTTAGCTCGGCAGCGGGTGTGTGTGACCCCCGAGATGGGCTCCCCACACAAAAACAGGCCCAGCAAACGGAGGTTGTGGTTTTCAAAATCAAAAAGGTGCGGTTTATTTTCTATTTACAGTGACAAAACACAGCAAAGCAAAAGAAACATAAACAAAATAAATCCTGGTCAACTTGACCTCTGACTAAACATACAGGTTTCCTAACTAACAACTGGGATCAGCCTAGTGCTGTCCTAGTCCCTAAGTCCCTGGTTTTAAATGTCCAAGCAAATAGCCACACAGGCTTTGTCTCACCGCACAGGGGTTCACTCTCCCTAGACAGTCCACACAGGTCTGGGTCCAGGCATGAGCAAACACCTAATGAATCTGGGAGTTCTTATAGAGGCCTAAATGAGCTGACAAGCTCCAGCTGGTCTCATCAACTCCCTGTCTGCACGACGCCCCACACTCTCCCTAGAGGTATGAGTCATCCATGAGCCCACTAGCCTCAGCTGGGCTTATACAACTCTCCACCTAGTTGTACAAGTCGGCGTAAAGCCTGAATCTGGGCGAAATATATCTACCCCCCTGGATGCAACCAGGTGACTTTACCTTCCTGCTGTCACATACCCCCCCTCTTGTTTTAACCTCGGGGTTGGAACACCAGCAATCAGGCATTCATGTACTCGAGACAAAGCATCCACATTCCCCATTTGAACGCCAGGGCGATGCTTTACTGTGAAGTTGAATTCCTGGAGGGCCAGGAACCACCTATTCACTCTTCTATTTGTTTCCTTGTTTTGAGCCATCCACCTTAACGGAGCGTGATCCGTAACCATGTCAAAGTGCCTACCTAGCAGGTAGTACCGAAGGGAATCTAGAGCCCACTTCACCACTAAACACTCCTTTTCAACGGTGGCGTAATTTACCTCATGGGACTTCAACTTCCTGCTGAGGTAAATGACTGGGTGCTCTTCCCCGTTCCAGACCTGGGACAATACTGCTCCTAACCCCACATCTGACGCATCACTTTGTACGACAAAGTCTTTAGAGAAGTCGGGTGAGTACAACACTGGCTGGCTACATAAGGCTTGTTTCAAGAATTGGAATGCTGCCTCAGCCTCGGGGGTCCATTTAATCATGACCGACCCTTTCCCCTTCGTCAGGTTGGTTAGGGGCACAGCCTTAGAAGCAAAGTGGGGAATGAATCGCCGATAATACCCAGCGATTCCCAGAAAGGCTCGTACCTGCTTCTTGCTGTTGGGACGTGGCCAACTCTGGATGGCCTCGACTTTGTTGAGTTGGGGTTTTATTACTCCCCTCCCAATGGTGTACCCAAGATATTTGGCCTCCTCCTGCCCAATGGTACACTTCTTGGGATTAGCCGTAAACCCCGCTTCCCGAACAGAGTCCAGGACTGCTTGCACTTTTGGCAGATGTGAGGCCCAATCTGTGCTATGGACAATTACGTCATCCAGGTAAGCCGCAGCATACTTCCGATGGGGCCTCAGCATCTGGTCCATTTTCCGCTGGAATGTGGCCGGCGCATTCTGTAACCCGAACGGCATTCTTTTATATTGGAATGCCCCGTCTGGGGTTACAAATGCGGTTTTCTCTTTGGCCGACTTGGCCAGGGGGACTTGCCAATACCCTTTTGTGAGGTCAAGAGTCGTCATGTATCGGGCTGTTCCCAGCCGGTCGATCAACTCATCTATACGTGGCATGGGGTAGGTGTCAAATTTTGTAACTTTGTTCAACTGACGAAAACCGTTACAAAATCGCCAGCTCCCATCCGGTTTAGGCACCAACACAATGGGACTAGACCAATCACTTTGGGACTCCTCTATCACCCCTAAGTTCAGCATTTTCTGTACTTCCTCCCGTATTGCCTCCCGTCGGGCCTCTGGGATCCGATAGGGTTTTAACTTCACCCTTTCACCGGGCGGGGTAATGATGTCATGCTCTACCCCAGATGTTTGTCCTGGCAGCTCAGAGAATACCTCCTTGTTGCGAAGCACAAACTCCTTAACCTCCTGTTGTTGGGGTTGTGACAAGGTGGCTGCTATTCCAACCTCAGGAATCACGCAACCAGTTTGAGCTGGTGACCAAGTGTCTGCGACTAGGGACTCTCTATCCCTCCAGGCTTTCAACAGATTAACGTGATAGATCTGTTCGGGCTTTCGCCTTCCTGGTTGTCTGACCTTGTAATTCACTTCGCTCACTTTTTCCATTATCTCGTAGGGGCCTTGCCATTTGGCAAGGAATTTACTTTCAACCGTAGGGACAAGTACCAGTATCCTATCCCCCGGGGAAAAGGTACGGGTCTTGGCTCCACGGTTGTACACTCTCTGCTGTGCTAACTGCGCTTGGGCCAAATGTTCCTTCACGATGGGCATTACCTGTGCAATTCGGTCTTGCATCAGGGCGACATGCTCAATCACACTCCTGTGGGGAGAACTCTCACTTTCCCAAGTTTCCTTGGCAATATCCAACAGCCCTCTTGGGTGTCTCCCATACAGTAACTCAAAGGGGGAGAATCCCGTAGAGGATTGGGGCACCTCCCTAATAGCAAACATCAGATAAGGAAGTAGACAGTCCCAATCCTTTCCATCTCTATCCACCACTTTCTTCAACATTTGTTTTAGGGTTTTGTTGAATCTTTCAACCAGCCCATCGGTTTGGGGGTGATACACAGATGTACGTAATTGCGTCACTTTGAACAATTTACACAGCTCCTTCATAACCCGGGACATAAAGGGTGTACCTTGGTCCGTAAGCAGTTCTTTACAAATACCCACCCGGCTAAACACAAGAGATAGCTCTTTGGCTATGGTTTTGGCCGAGGTATTTCGGAGAGGGATCGCTTCTGGATAACGGGTGGCATAGTCCATTATAACTAATATGTACTGGTGCCCCCTAGCGGACTTGATTATAGGACCTACCAAATCCATGGCGATCCTCTCAAACGGGACCTCAATGATGGGTAGAGGGACCAGCGGGCTACGGAAATGTGGCATCGGGGCCGACCTCTGACACACAGGGCAGGAGGAACAATAATTTTCTATGTCCTTCATCACCCCCGGCCAATAGAATCTCTGTAATACCCTCTCTCGGGTTTTCTCTGTCCCCAGATGACCTCCAAGAATGTGCCCATGGGCCAACTCCAACACCAACTTCCTGTAAGGTTTGGGCACCACAAGCTGCTCAACGGTTTCTTCTGCCCTTTTTGCCACCCGATACAGTAGGTCCTTCTCTACGCTGAAGTATGGGTAAGTGCAGGTATTATCTGGGTTCACTAACTCGCCATCTATTTTCACTACGTTTTCCCGTGCCTTTATTAGGGCGGGGTCTTTCAACTGTTCTGTGGCAAAGTTTTCCCTGTGAACCTCAAGATCAGAAAACTCCACAGACGGAAGGTTTTCGTCTGAGGAGGTGGGCTCCTCTCCAGTTTCTTGAGTCTCCCCTGCCAATACTGATAAGGGAAATTCCGGAGAGTCCTCACCACTCTCAGGGGAGTTCTGGCTATCACATTCCTGGTACATAGGGGCACCAGTGGGGGGCTCAGGATCATCCCACAGTTCCCAGAACTTCGGAAAATCCCTTCCCACAATGGCGTCATGCGGTAACTGAGATACTAAGCCCACTGGATGAGAGAGGGTACCTTTGGGGGTCTCGAAACACACTGTAGTCACTGGATACTCTCGGGTGTCCCCATGCACACAAATAACAGCTACCTTGCTATTCCCAGAGACCTCTGTTTTAACTAACTCAGCCTTTATCAGGGTCACAAGGCTACCTGAATCCAGCAATACCACAACATTTCTACCATTAACACACATTTTGCATAAATGTTTCTCAGTTCCTCGAATGGCAGTGCATGCGACTGTCGCACACAGCGACTGACGTCTGCCCGTCAGAAAGTCACACTGCATGGGTTCCTCCACAACCGGGCAATTGGCTGCAATATGTCCCGCTTGCCGGCAGCGGTAGCAAACGATCCTTCTTGCGGCCTCTTGAGCCGCTGATTTCCCAGGCTGTTCTCGCCAAACTTGGGGTAGAGCTCCCACCCTCTCACTCTCTCCACCCTCACCCCTTGGAATCCTCTTATCCGCCCCTGGGGATGGTCTGGTCTTAGGGTGGAAAGTCCGAGTGTCTCTGGAAGAGGCCGTCAGGTTCTCTGTAGCCAAGTATTTCTCCACACGATCCACAAGACCATCGGCCGTCTCTGGGTCTCCATGGCTTACCCACTTTTGGATGGCAGTAGGAAGAGCTCTCAAAAACCGATCCATTACAACACGTTCCACAATCTTTGGTGCGGACAAAGTCTCTGGCTGTAGCCACTTTCTGCTCAGGTGAATGAGATCATACATTTGAGACCTGGGGGGTTTTCCAAGCTGGAAAGTCCAGTTATGCACACGCTGAGCCCGGACAGCCTGGGTGACACCCAGCCTTGCCAATATTTCAGCTTTTAGCATCACATAGTCTTTTGCTTGGTTAGGCTCTAGGTCATAGTAAGCTTTCTGCTATTCACCAGTTAACAGAGGAGCCACCAGTCCAGCCCACTGCTCCTCAGGCCACTTTTCTCTTTCAGCGGTCCTTTCAAATGTGGTCAAAAATACCTCTGGATCATCCTCTCCAGTCATTTTTGTCAATAAACGACTCACCCCAAAGGACGCGGTATTAGTGGGACGGCTTTCCTCACTGGTCTGCGGACGTTGCTGCATTACTGCTTCCATCTGTTGTTGTAGTCTCTGCTCTTGCTTCTGCAACAGGTCTATGAAGCGGGCCTCAGATTGCTGCTGGGCTTGTTGCTGAGCCTCCAGACTCTGTTGCAAAGTTGCGTTTGTCTGCTGCTGGGCTGCAAGGCTCTGTTGATGAGCTTGCTGCTGGGCTGCGAAGTTCTGTTGTTGAGCTGCAAGGCTCTGTTGATGAGCTGCAAGGCTCTTTTGCAAACCTGCATTTGTCTGCTGTTGATTGGCATTTGCTAGAGCCAGCTGCTTCAGTATCTCCTCCATGCTGGCTTAAAAAAAACTGCCACTGGTTCTCCACCAATTGTGAGGGGGTTAGCTCGGCAGCGGGTGTGTGTGACCCCCGAGATGGGCTCCCCACACAAAAACAGGCCCAGCAAACGGAGGTTGTGGTTTTCAAAATCAAAAAGGTGCAGTTTATTTTCTATTTACAGTGACAAAACACAGCAAAGCAAAAGAAACATAAACAAAATAAATCCTGGTCAACTTGACCTCTGACTAAACATACAGGTTTCCTAACTAACAACTGGGATCAGCCTAGTGCTGTCCTAGTCCCTAAGTCCCTGGTTTTAAATGTCCAAGCAAATAGCCACACAGGCTTTGTCTCACCGCACAGGGGTTCACTCTCCCTAGACAGTCCACACAGGTCTGGGTCCAGGCATGAGCAAACACCTAATGAATCTGGGAGTTCTTATAGAGGCCTAAATGAGCTGACAAGCTTCAGCTGGTCTCATCAACTCCCTGTCTGCACGACGCCCCACACTCTCCCTAGAGGTATGAGTCATCCATGAGCCCACTAGCCTCAGCTGGGCTTATACAACTCTCCACCTAGTTGTACAAGTCGGCGTAAAGCCTGAATCTGGGCGAAATATATCTACCCCCCTGGATGCAACCAGGTGACTTTACCTTCCTGCTGTCACAATATATATATATATATATGTATATTTTTAATATGTTGTTCCAGTGAGTAGGAGAATTCACATATAGACTTACGGACAAGATTAAAACTAGAAATAAGTGTGGATAAATTTAAATAATAAAAATGTAATGGAAATAAGGAAAATTATATATGTATTTTATGTAGGATATGGCGGTGGTAAATGTCATATCTGATAGTGTGGTGTGTGTGTGTGCGCAAATTGTGAAAATTGTGCAAATTGTGAAAACACAGTTTTGTCTAATAGTTTTTATAATAGTTTTTATTTGTTGTTTTTGTGGATACTGAATATGGGGTTAATTGCTAGGAATGTGGATATATGATTTTAATTATTGGTCATCCATTCCTTATTTTCCCGTCTATTTACAAGACATAAATAGATTTGCCCCCATGTCAGCTACCAATGCACCCTGATTATCTCATGTTACTACATGTCACATACATTGTATTACGGCATCGCTGCGTTTGAGGGCTTATGCTGTTTGTAATGTCTAAATCATGTGATCATTGCTGTCTAACATAATTCATCTTAACTCAAAAAGAAATTGCTTGGTGCAAATCGAGTGTTTTCACAATTTGAGTAAGCTAATATTCACCAGTTATTAATTACAGAAATGTGCAGTTTTTATGAACAGTCACGGATCCTGTTTGTTTTTTTCCCTGTGACTCAGCGCGGCTGATGGCCAGCTCGTCTTAAGCTCTGGTTTTGTACCAATTAGAGCTGACGAGCATTACCGTCTTATCCAATGGCCGTGGAGGAGGGACAATATAAGGTCCGTGCTTACGGCGAGTAGCCACGCCCTCTGTTGAAGTCGGAAGTGACTAAACGCATCAGGACGTGGCTACGACGGCGTATCCAGGAAGAGAGAAGTGTGCATTCCATCGTCAGCCATATCATAACCAGGAAGCTTCTATAGCACTGTACTTGCAGCACGAGTGCGGCAGCCCCTGTGTTCGGAGGATAGCTGTGATTATGCTTTGTTTCTCTATGTCATTTACAAATTGAATAATTGTACGTTTAATGGAAGCGGGGTTGTATGGTACACGGGTTATTTTCTAAATAAAACAGGATTACACTATGTCAGTGCATTTGTGTTTTTATATGTACCATGAATGGAGTTTAACCCATGCTGATTCAGAGGTGATGATGGAGGTCTGAAAAGGAGAAATTTGTCTTTTTAATTCATTATTCATTATATATATATATATATATATATATATTGTGAGGGGGTTAGCTCGGCAGCGGGTGTGTGTGACCCCCGGGATGGGCTCCCCACACAAAAACAGGCCCAGCAAACGGAGGTTGTGGTTTTCAAAATCAAAAAAAGGTGCGGTTTATTTTCTATTTACAGTGACAAAACACAGCAAAGCCAAAAGAAACATAAACAAAATAAATCCTGGTCAACTTGACCTCTGACTAAACATACAGGTTTCCTACCTAACAACTGGGATCAGCCTAGTGCTGTCCTAGTCCCTAAGTCCCTGGTTTTAAATGTCCAAGCAAATAGCCACACAGGCTTTGTCTCACCGCACAGGGGTTCACTCTCCCTAGACAGTCCACACAGGTCTGGGTCCAGGCATGAGCTAACATCTAATGAAGCTGGGAGTTCTTATAGAGGCCTAAATGAGCTGACACGCTTCAGCTGGTCTCATCAACTCCCTGTCTGCACGACGCCCCACACTCTCCCTAGAGGTATGAGTCATCCATGAGCCCACTAGCCTTAGCTGGGCTTATACAACTCTCCACCTAGTTGTATAAGTCGGCGTAAAGCCTGAATCTGGGCGAAATATATCTACCCCCCTGGATGCAACCAGGTGACTTTACCTTCCTGCTGTCACATACCCCCCCCTCTTGTTTTAACCTCGGGGTTGGAACACCAGCAATCAGGCATTCATGTACTCGAGACAAAGCATCCACATTCCCCATTTGAACGCCAGGGCGATGCTTTACTGTGAAGTTGAATTCCTGGAGGGCCAGGAACCACCTATTCACTCTTCTATTTGTTTCCTTGTTTTGATCCATCCACTTTAACGGAGCGTGATCCGTAACCATGTCAAAGTGCCTACCTAGCAGGTAGTACCGAAGGGAATCTAGAGCCCACTTCACCGCTAAACACTCCTTTTCAACGGTGGCGTAATTTACCTCATGGGACTTCAACTTCCTGCTGAGGTAAATGACTGGGTGCTCTTCCCCGTTCCAGACCTGGGACAATACTGCTCCTAACCCCACATCTGACGCATCACTTTGTACGACAAAGTCTTTAGAGAAGTCGGGTGAGTACAACACTGGCTGGCTACATAAGGCTTGTTTCAAGAATTGGAATGCTGCCTCAGCCTCGGGGGTCCATTTAATCATGACCGACCCTTTCCCCTTCGTTAGGTTGGTTAGGGGCACAGCCTTAGAAGCAAAGTGGGGAATGAATCGCCGATAATACCCAGCGATTCCCAGAAAGGCTCGTACCTGCTTCTTGCTGTTGGGACGTGGCCAACTCTGGATGGCCTCGACTTTGTTGAGTTGGGGTTTTATTACTCCCCTCCCAATGGTGTACCCAAGATATTTGGCCTCCTCCTGCCCAATGGTACACTTCTTGGGGTTAGCCGTAAACCCCGCTTCCCGAACAGAGTCCAGGACTGCTTGCACTTTTGGCAGATGTGAGGCCCAATCTGTGCTATGGACAATTACGTCATCCAGGTAAGCCGCAGCATACTTCCGATGGGGCCTCAGCATCTGGTCCATTTTCCGCTGGAATGTGGCAGGCGCATTCTGTAACCCGAACGGCATTCTTTTATATTGGAACGCCCCGTCTGGGGTTACAAATGCGGTTTTCTCTTTGGCCAATTTGGCCAGGGGGATTTGCCAATACCCTTTTGTGAGGTCAAGAGTCGTCATGTATCGGGCTGTTCCCAGCCGGTCGATCAACTCATCTATACGTGGCATGGGGTAGGTGTCAAATTTTGTAACTTTGTTCAACTGACGAAAATCGTTACAAAATCTCCAGCTCCCATCCGGTTTAGGCACCAACACAATGGGACTAGACCAATCACTTTGGGACTCCTCTATCACCCCTAAGTTCAGCATTTTCTGTACTTCCTCCCGTATTGCCTCCCGTCGGGCCTCTGGGATCCGATAGGGTTTTAACTTCACCCTTTCACCGGGCGGGGTAATGATGTCATGCTCTACCCCAGATGTTTGTCCCGGCAGCTCAGAGAATACCTCCTTGTTGCGAAGCACAAACTCCTTAACCTCCTGTTGTTGGGGTTGTGACAAGGTGGCTGCTATTCCAACCTCAGGAATCACGCAACCAGTTTGAGCTGGTGACCAAGTGTCTGCGACTAGGGACTCTCTATCCCTCCAGGCTTTCAACAGATTAACGTGATAGATCTGTTCGGGCTTTCGCCTTCCTGGTTGTCTGACCTTGTAATTCACTTCGCTCACTTTTTCCATTATCTCGTAGGGGCCTTGCCATTTGGCAAGGAATTTACTTTCAACCGTAGGGACAAGTACCAGTATCCTATCCCCCGGGGAAAAGGTACGGGTCTTGGCTCCACGGTTGTACACTCTCTGCTGTGCTAACTGCGCTTGGGCCAAATGTTCCTTCACGATGGGCATTACCTGTGCAATTCGGTCTTGCATCAGGGCGACATGCTCAATCACACTCCTGTGGGGAGAACTCTCACTTTCCCAAGTTTCCTTGGCAATATCCAACAGCCCTCTTGGGTGTCTCCCATACAGTAACTCAAAGGGGGAGAATCCCGTAGAGGATTGGGGCACCTCCCTAATAGCAAACATCAGATAAGGAAGTAGACAGTCCCAATCCTTTCCATCTCTATCCACCACTTTCTTCAACATTTGTTTCAGGGTTTTGTTGAATCTTTCAAACAGCCCATCGGTTTGGGGGTGATACACAGATGTACGTAATTGCGTCACTTTGAACAATTTACACAGCTCCTTCATAACCCGGGACATAAAGGGTGTACCTTGGTCCGTAAGCAGTTCTTTACAAATACCCACCCGGCTAAACACAAGAGATAGCTCTTTGGCTATGGTTTTGGCCGAGGTATTTCGGAGAGGGATCGCTTCTGGATAACGGGTGGCATAGTCCATTATTACTAATATGTACTGGTGCCCCCTAGCGGACTTGATTATAGGACCTACCAAATCCATGGCGATCCTCTCAAACGGGACCTCAATGATGGGTAGAGGGACCAGCGGGCTACGGAAATGTGGCATCGGGGCCGACCTCTGACACACAGGGCAGGAGGAACAGTAATTTTCTATGTCCTTCATCACCCCCGGCCAATAGAATCTCTGTAATACCCTCTCTCGGGTTTTCTCTGTCCCCAGATGACCTCCAAGAATGTGCCCATGGGCCAACTCCAACACCAACTTCCTGTAAGGTTTGGGCACCACAAGCTGCTCAACGGTTTCTTCTGCCCTTTTTGCCACCCGATACAGTAGGTCCTTCTCTACGCTGAAGTATGGGTAAGTGCAGGTATTATCTGGGTTCACTAACTCGCCATCTATTTTCACTACGTTTTCCCGTGCCTTTATTAGGGCGGGGTCTTTCAACTGTTCTGTGGCAAAGTTTTCCCTGTGAACCTCAAGATCAGAAAACTCCACAGACGGTAGGTTTTCGTCTGAGGAGGTGGGCTCCTCTCCAGTTTCTTGAGTCTCCCCTGCCAATACTGATAAGGGAAATTCCGGAGAGTCCTCACCACTCTCAGGGGAGTTCTGGCTATCACATTCCTGGTACATAGGGGCACCAGTGGGGGGCTCAGGATCATCCCACAGTTCCCAGAACTTCGGAAAATCCCTTCCCACAATGGCGTCATGCGGTAACTGAGATACTAAGCCCACTGGATGAGAGAGGGTACCTTTGGGGGTCTCGAAACACACTGTAGTCACTGGATACTCTCGGGTGTCCCCATGCACACAAATAACAGCTACCTTGCTATTCCCAGAGACCTCTGTTTTAACTAACTCAGCCTTTATCAGGGTCACAAGGCTACCTGAATCCAGCAATACCACAACATTTCTACCATTAACACACATTTTGCATAAATGTTTCTCAGTTCCTCGAATGGCAGTGCATGCGACTGTCGCACACAGCGACTGACGTCTGCCCGTCAGAAAGTCACACTGCATGGGTTCCTCCACAACCGGGCAATTGGCTGCAATATGTCCCGCTTGCCGGCAGCGGTAGCAAACGATCCTTCTTGCCGCCTCTTGAGCCGCTGATTTCCCAGGCTGTTCTCGCCAAACTTGGGGTAGAGCTCCCACCCTCTCACTCTCTCCACCCTCACCCCTTGGAATCCTCTTATCCGCCCCTGGGGATGGTCTGGTCTTAGGGTGGAAAGTCCGAGTGTCTCTGGAAGAGGCCGTCAGGTTCTCTGTAGCCAAGTATTTCTCCACACGATCCACAAGACCATCGGCCGTCTCTGGGTCTCCATGGCTTACCCACTTTTGGATGGCAGTAGGAAGAGCTCTCAAAAACCGATCCATTACAACACGTTCCACAATCTTTGGTGCGGACAAAGTCTCTGGCTGTAGCCACTTTCTGCTCAGGTGAATGAGATCATATATTTGAGACCTGGGGGGTTTTCCAAGCTGGAAAGTCCAGTTATGCACACGCTGAGCCCGGACAGCCTGGGTGACACCCAGCCTTGCCAATATTTCAGCTTTTAGCATCACATAGTCTTTTGCTTGGTCAGGCTCTAGGTCATAGTAAGCCTTCTGCGATTCACCAGTTAACAGAGGAGCCACCAGTCCAGCCCACTGCTCCTCATGCCACTTTTCTCTTTCAGCAGTCCTTTCAAATGTGGTCAAAAATACCTCTGGATCATCCTCTCCAGTCATTTTTGTCAATAAACGACTCACCCCAAAGGACGCGGTATTAGTGGGACGGCTTTCCTCACTGGTCTGCGGACGTTGCTGCATTACTGCTTCCATTTGTTGTAGTCTCTGCTCTTGCTTCTGTAACAGGTCTATGAAGCGGGCCTCAGATTGCTGCTGGGCTTGTTGCTGAGCTTCCAGACTCTGTTGGTGAGCTTGCTGCTGGGCTGCAAGGCTCTGTTGATGAGCTTGCTGCTGGGCTGCAAAGTTCTGTTGTTGAGCTGCAAGGCTCTGTTGATGAGCTGCAAGGCTCTTTTGCAAACCTGCATTTGTCTGCTGTTGATTGGCATTTGCTAGAGCCAGCTGCTTCAGTATCTCCTCCATGCTGGCTTAAAAAAAAACTGCCCGCATTCTCCACCAACTGTGAGGGGGTTAGCTCGGCAGCGGGTGTGTGTGACCCCCGGGATGGGCTCCCCACACAAAAACAGGCCCAGCAAACGGAGGTTGTGGTTTTCAAAATCAAAAAAAGGTGCGGTTTATTTTCTATTTACAGTGACAAAACACAGCAAAGCCAAAAGAAACATAAACAAAATAAATCCTGGTCAACTTGACCTCTGACTAAACATACAGGTTTCCTACCTAACAACTGGGATCAGCCTAGTGCTGTCCTAGTCCCTAAGTCCCTGGTTTTAAATGTCCAAGCAAATAGCCACACAGGCTTTGTCTCACCGCACAGGGGTTCACTCTCCCTAGACAGTCCACACAGGTCTGGGTCCAGGCATGAGCTAACATCTAATGAAGCTGGGAGTTCTTATAGAGGCCTAAATGAGCTGACAAGCTTCAGCTGGTCTCATCAACTCCCTGTCTGCACGACGCCCCACACTCTCCCTAGAGGTATGAGTCATCCATGAGCCCACTAGCCTTAGCTGGGCTTATACAACTCTCCACCTAGTTGTATAAGTCGGCGTAAAGCCTGAATCTGGGCGAAATATATCTACCCCCCTGGATGCAACCAGGTGACTTTACCTTCCTGCTGTCACAATATATATATATATATATATATATATATAGATGTATGTATATGTATGTAAACATTTCTTACACTTACGATCTAACACTACTGTTGCATTTATGCATATATTCATGATTGATTGTTCATCTCAGGTTCTGTGGCCAATTTTTGTACATAATTGAGATTCCATATCCTGCCTGTACTTTTCTTTCTTTTTCTTTTGATTCCTAGATTGCATGCTTTTGGGCCTATAATTATCCATACCTTCTTGTATGTGTGTATAGGTATATTTAGATATTGTTTGTCCAAATAGACACACATGTATGTATGTGTGTGTGTATATATATATATATATATTGTACAGGACGCCAAGGTTGGGTCCTGGACGGGTGCTATATTGCACCAATATTTGGGTTGTGGTCCCTTTAAGGAGTGGTGATGGTGTTCAGGAGGTCACCCAGAATGAGTGAGGAATTCCCGGCAAAAGAAGTAGCCCAGAGAGGACTGTCTCGCAGTCCTCTTTGTCTTGATAAAGAGTTATTTGGGGCCCGGAATTTCGGAGGCTCTAAAGTGATATTCGGGTGGGATAGAGCCTCCACTCCTGACCACTGGGAGTCAGCACACAGGGGTTAAAGGCTTCCAGGAAACAGCTCATAAAACAGGAAGTGGTGCAAGAGGTGTTGTGGAAGGAGTATGGGGATTGCACCTGTGAAGATGAGCTTGTGTGTCTGCTGGGAGCTTTTAAAGATTCAGCAAGTTCCCTCTACAAAAACTGTATGTGCTTTTTCTTTAATTTGTTTTGTGCTGATGACAAGCAGGACTTTACTTTATGCTGGAAGATAAGTGGACTTTGTTTTTATATTTTTCCTGTGTGCTGAATGAAGCTTTATTTTTGGTTTATTTACAAATAAAAGCCTTTTTGTTCAACTTCAATGGTTTATGCACTTGGTCCCGTGGAGCTATAATCCCCAAAAGTTTACTATATGTATATATAGATACAGGTGATACTCAAAATTAGAATATCGTTCAAAAGTTCATTTATTTCACTAATGCAACTTAAAAGGTGAAACTAATATATGAGATAGACTCATTACATGCAAAGCAAGATAGTTTAAGCCGTGATTTGTCATAATTGTGATGATTATGGATTACAGCTCATGAAAACCCCAAATCCTCAATCTCAGAAATTAGAATATTACATGCAATCAATAAAACATGGATTGTACATAGAATATCGGACCTCTGAAAAGTAGAAGCATGCATATGTACTCAGTACTTGGTTTGGGCCCCTTTTGCAGCAATTACTGCCTCAATGTGGCGTGGCATGGAAGCTATCAGCCTGTGGCACTGCTGAGGTGTTATGGAAGACCAGGATGCTTCAATAGCGGCCTTGAGCTCTTCTGCATCGTTCGGTCTCATGTCTCTCATCTTTCTCTTGGCAATGCCCCATAGATTCTCTATGGGGTTCAGGTCAGGCTAGTTTGCTGGCCAATCAAGCACAGTAATCCCACGGTCATTGAACATGGTTTTGGTGCTTTTGGCAGTGTGGGCATGTGCCACGTCCTGCTGGAAAATGAAGTCAGCATCCCCATAGAGCTCGTCTGCAGAAGGAAGCATGAAGTGCTCCAAAATCTCCTGGTAGACGGCTCTGTTGACCCTGGACTTAATGAAGCACAGTGGACCAACACCAGCAGATGACATGGCTCCCCAAATCAATACAGACTGGAAATTTCACACTGGAGTTCAAGCATCTTGCAGTGTGTGCCTCTCCATTCTTCCTCCATACTCTGGGTCCTTGGTTTCCAAATGAGATGCAAAATTTGCTCTCATCAGAAAAGAGGACTTTGGACCACTGAGCAACAGACCAGATCTGTTTTTCTTTAGCCCAGGTAAGACGCTTCTGACGTTGTTTGTTGTTCAGGAGTGGCTTGACAAGGGGAATCAGACATTTGAAGCCCATGTCCAGGATCCGTCTGTGTGTGGTGGCTCTGGATGCACTGACTCCAGCCTCAGTCCACTACTTGTGAAAGTCCCCAACACTTTTGAATGGCCTTTTCCTGACAATCCTCTCCAGGCTGCGGTCATCCCTGCTGCTTGTGCACCTTTTTCTTCCACACTTTTCCCTTCCACATAACTTTCTATTAATGTGCTTTGATACAGCACTTTGGGAACATCCAACTTCTTTTTCAATTACCTTTTTGAGGCTTTCCCTCCTTATGGAGGGTGTCAATGATGGTTTTCTATACAACTGTCAGGTCAGCAGTCTTTCCCATGATTGTGATTCCTACTGAACCAGACTGAGAGACAATTTAAAGTCTCAGGAACCATTTGCAGGTGTTATGGCTTAATTAGCTGATTAGAGTGGGACACTTTGAGCAATATTCTAATTTTCTGAGATTGTGGATTTGGGGTTTTCATGAGCTGTAAGCCATAATCATCACAATTATGACAAATCACAAGGTGAACTATCTTGCTTTGCATATAATGAGTCTATCTCATATATTAGTTTAACCTTTTAAGTTGCATTAGTGAAATAAATTAACTTTTGCCCGATATTCAAATTTTTCGAGTATCGCCTGTATATGTATGTGTGCACACACTTACCTAGTCACATACATGCATAGCCTTATATGCTTGTGTGTGTAAAATAAATACATATATCCAGTTCCTTCCATTTTTGTATCTAACAACGTCTGTCAGGCTCAAATACCTTATGCATTCAGCACATATGTGCGGATTTGCATGTGTGCGCGTGCATCTGTGTGCACGCATGAGTATGGGTGCTTGTGGGTGCATGCGCACACACACACCACACTATCAGATATGACATTTACCATTGCCATATTCTAGATAAACCACATATATAATTTTCCTTATTTCCATTATATTTTTATTATTTAAATTTATCCACACTTATTTCTAATTTTAATCTTGTCTGTAACTCCATATGTGAATTCTCCTACTCACTGGGACAACATATTAAAAATATAAAAAAAAATATATATATAGATATATATATATCTATATATATATATATATACATATACACACACGCCTTCATCAGGCTAATACACTAAAAACACATACATAATAATAACCATATATTAATACATTAATTCTCAAGATTCAATAACTTAATAATAACTAGGGATGCACCGATGCCACTTTTTTAACACCGAGTACGAGTACCGATACTTTACCTCAGGTACTCGCCGATACCAATTACCGATACCTATTGCCTAGGAAGAGGGGTGGTTTGGGAGGTGGCGGTAGTTGAGGGTGGGGTGAAATAGTGATTGTGGGGTGGGAGAGTTGGGATGGAAAAGGCTGTGATCGCTGGGGGGAAGAGGATGGGGATAGGAGGGTTATTGGGAAACATGGGGGCAGGGGTGACCGTTGGTAGAGGGAAGGAGACAACAGGCAGAAGTGACCGCAGGCATGGTACAGGAGACAGTCAGGGGCTGCAGGCATGGTACAGGAGACAGTCAGGGGCTGCAGGCATGGTACAGGAGACAGTCAGGGGCTGCAGGCATGGTACAGGAGACAGTCAGGGACTGCAGGCATGGTACAGGAGATAGTCAGGGACTGCAGGCATGGTACAGGAGACAGTCAGGGACTGCAGGCATGGTACAGGAGACAGTCAGGGACTGCAGGCATGGTACAGGAGACAGTCAGGGACTGCAGGCATGGTACAGGAGACAGTCAGGGACTGCAGGCATGGTACAGGAGACCGTCAGGGACTGCAGGCATGGTACAGGAGACAGTCAGGGACTGCAGGCATGGTACAGGAGACAGTCAGGGACTGCAGGCATGGTACAGGAGACAGTCAGGGACTGCAGGCATGGTACAGGAGACAGTCAGGGACTGCAGGTATGGTACAGGAGACAGTCAGGGACTGCAGGCAGGGTTCAGGTGTCTCTCGTGGGAGAGGAGCTGGCCGGACAGCACACAGAGGAGGGAGAGAGCCCTGCTGCTCAGTACAACAGGATACCGCTGTACAGAGTCTTCATACAGAGCCCCCTGTTCTCTGCCTCAGCATCCAGCCAGGGAGAGCCTGGATCCAGTACTCTGTGTGGCCGGGAGTCAGAGCTGGAGGAGGGAGGTGGTGTGCAGTGCGGAGACAAGGCTGGCGGGCTGTTAGGACAGGCAGCCCGGCGGGCCTGCACCAAGTGATGCCACTGGGAGGAAGCAGCGGGGATGGCACTGTCCGGAGGGGAGGAGGAGGCGGTCTGCTCCCACGCGACGTCACTTTCGGTATCGGTTTCCGGTATCGGAGCATTTTCGCGAGTACCGATACTCACGAAAATGGCTAGTATCGGCACCGATATCGGTATCGGTGCATCCTTAACCACTTAAGCACCGGACCATTATGCAAGTTAAGGACCAGAGGTGTTTTCAGAATTTGGCACTGCGCTGCTTTAACTGGAAATTGTGCGGACATGCAATGTTGTACCCAAACGAAATTTGCGTCCTTTTCTTCCCACAAATAGAGCTTTCTTTTAATGGTATTTGATTGCCTCTGCGATTTTTAATTTTTTTTTGCGATATAAACGGAAAAAGACTGAAATTTTTTTTAAAAAATGATATTTTCTACTTTTTGTTATAAGAAAAATCGAATAAACTCAATTTTAGTCATACATTTAGGCCAAAATGTATTCAGCCACATGTCTTTAGTAAAAAAAATGTCAATAAGCGTATATTTATTGGTTTGCGCAAAAGTTATAGCGTCTACAAACTAGGGTACATTTTCTGAAATTTACACAGCTTTTAATTTATGACTGCCTATCTCATTTCTTGAGGTGCTAAAATGGCAGGGCAGTACAAACCCCCCCCCCCCAAATGACCCCATTTTTGAAAGAAGACACCCCAAGGAAATTGCTGAGAGGCATGTTGAGCCCATTGAATTTATTTTTTTTGTCCCAAGTGATTGAACAATGACAAAAAAAAAATACAAAAAGTTGTCACTAAATCATATATTGCTCACACATGCCATGGTTATATGTGGAATTGCACCCCAAAATACATTTCGCTGCTTCTCCTGTGTACAGGGATACCACATGTGTGGGACTTTTTGGGAGTCTAGCCGCGTACGGGACCCCGAAAACCAAGCACCGCCTTAAGGATTTCTAAGGGCACAAATTTTTGATTTCACTCCTCACTACCTATCACGGTTTTGAAGGCCATAAAATGCCAAAATAGCACAACACCCCCCCAAATGACCCCATTTTGGAAAGTAGACACCCCAAGCTATTTGCTGAGAGGCATGGTGAGTATTTTACAGCTCTCATTTGTTTTTGAAAATGAAGAAAGAAAATAATAATTTTTTTCAATTTTCAAAACTTTGTGACAAAAAGCGAGATCTGCAAAATACTCACCATATCTCTCAGCAAATAGCTTGGGGTGTCTACTTTCCAAAATGGGGTCATCTGGGCATTCCATGGCCTCCAAAACTGTAATAGGCAGTGAGGAGTGAAATTAAAAATTTATACCCTTAGAAAGCCTGAAGGCGGTGCTTGGTTTTTGGGGTCCCGTACGCGGCTAGGCTCCCAAAAAGTCTCACACATGTGGTATCCCCGTACTCAGGAGAAGCAACAGAATGTATTTTGGGGTGTAATTCCACATATGCCCATGGCATGTTTGAGCAATATATCATTTAGTGACAACTTTGTGCATAAAAAATAAATAAAAAATTGTCTTTTTTCCGCAACTTGTGTCAACATATAAAATATTCCATGGACTCGACATGCCTCTCAGTATATAGCTTGGGGTGTCTGTTTTCCAAAATGGGGTCATTTGGGGGGGGGTTTTGAACTGTCCTGGCATTTTATACACAACATTAGGAAGCTTACATCCACACTTTTTGTTTACATGAAAACATATTTTTTTTTGCAAGAAAATTATGTTGAACATTATACATTTTTTTAAAGCAAAGGCCCTACAAATTAAAATGGTGGGTGTTGCATTTTTTTTTTCCACACAGTATTTGCGCAGCGATTTTTCAAATGCATTTTTTGGGGAAAAAATACACTTTTTTTAGTTTTAATGCACTAAAACACACTATATTGCCCAAATGTTTGATGAAATAAAAAAGATGATCTTAGGCCGAGTACATAGATACCAAACACGACATGCTTTAAAATTTCGCACAAACGCGCAGTGGCGACAAACTACATACATTTTTAAAAGCCTTTAAAAACCTTTACAGGGTACCACGTTAGATTTACAGAGGAGGTCTACTGCTAAAATGACTGCCCTCGATCTGACCTTTGCGGTGATACCTCACATGCATGATAAAATTGCTGTTTACATATGACGCCAGACCGACGCTTGCGTTCGCCATTGCGCAAGAGCAGGGCGGGACAGGGGTGCTTTTTTTTTTATTATTATTAATTTTTATTTTTTATTTTATTTTTAAACTGTTCTTTCCATATTTTTTTTTTTATCATTTTTATTGTTATCTCAGGGAATGTAAATATCCCCTATGATAGCAATAGGTAGTGACAGGTACTCTTTTTTTGAAAAAACTGGGGTCTATTGGACCCTAGATCTTTCCTCTGCCCTCAAAGCATCTGACCACACCAAGATCGGTGTGATAAAATGCTTTTCCAATTTCCCAATGGCGCTTTTTATATCCGGGGGGGGGGGGACATTCCCTCCCACTGCTTGTAAAAGCAGTCCAGAGGCTAATTATCCACTAGGATTGCTTTTACATGAAAGTTGGCCACTGGCTGAAAAGAATGATACCAAGATGATACCTAAACCCGCAGGCATCATTCTGGTATAACCAAAGTCCAGCAACATACCAGTGCGTTGCTGGTCCTTGTTGGACATGTATTGTAATCTTTTTTTTCATGCAGCCTGTTGGCTGAATGAAAAAAAGAGATTGATTGGTGGGTATGCCCACCATTACAATACCTCCCTTCATCCACCAACTTCTAATGATGGGCATACATGCACCATTTATATATGCCGAAGCATGGGGGCATCCTCCTGCAAAAGTTATGCCCCACACACATGGTCGGACTTTTCCATGGGCATGCCTCAGTCGGAATTTTGACCGTATGTACGCGGCATTAGGAGCAAAATCGCTCCTCCGCCCCTGCTGCCCCCATGCTTCGGCATATATGCTCTTTTTTTTTTAACTGTGGTGGTGAAATCACCTCCTACAGCACTGGAGTCACAGGGATCAGGCCTGTCTCTGCGAACGCTGCAGTTATGTGTGTTGTGTTTTGTAAGTGACAGTGATCGATCGATACTGCACTTGGGTGGCCTGGGCTGGACGGAGGGGCAAAACGCAGGTGCTAGCAGGTATCTGGGCTGATCCCGCTAACACTGCGTTTTTGGGAACTCTAAATTGCTGGGAACGCTAGTATAGATCTGATCAGATCAGATATTGATCTGTTCAGATACTATACCACTAAGGGAGGTGTATGCTTCACGCGTGGGTGTTAGCGTTACTGGCACTAACCTGATGCTGCTTGGGGCGATGCAGACCCTCTCTGATGCTAAAACCTAATTGATATCACCCGCCGGGCGATCAGGGGGTTAAACCTTTATTGGGTTATATACGGCGGGTGCCCTGACACTATAAAAAGCAAACTAACTAACCAGCGTCACCCGTAACACTTATATGGTGATCACTGGTGAAAGGGTTAACTAGGAGCAATCAGGGGGTTAAACCTTTATTAGGTAATATATGGGGGTACCTGACGCTATAAAAACCTGCGGCGAACCTAAAAAAAATAACTGGCTACCTATCGGCATCACCGACACTAAGACAGCGATCAGAAAAACGATCGCTTAGTGACACTGGCAAAAGGGGGTGAAAGGGTTACCTGGGGGGGCGATCAAGGGGTTAAACCTTTTATTAGGTAATATATGGGGGTACCCGACGCTATAAAAACCTGCGGCGAACCTAAAAAAAATAACTGGCTACCTATCGGCATCACCGACACTAAGACAGCGATCAGAAAAACAATCGCTTAGTGACACGGGTGAAAGGGTTACCTGGGGGGGCGATCAAGGGGTTAAACCTTTATTAGGTAATATATGGGGGTACCCGACACTATAAAAACCTGCGGCGAACCTAAAAAAAATAACTGGCTACCTATCGGCATCACCGACACTAAAACAGCGATCAGAAAAACGATGGCTTAGTAACGGCGGTGCTAGGGGGTGAAAGGGTTACCTGGGGGGCGATCAAGGGGCAGGCAGGCCTGTACAGGTACGTGATTGAGCCTGTCCGTGCCATTCTGCCGACATATATTTACAGTGGGCAGTCGTTAAGTGGTTAATAATAACCAGTATTACCTATATGTGTATCCTTAATATGTCCAATATGGGAGGTTATCCTCCCCTTTTTCCAATCATCTTTGTAACATTATTGTCTAATATGCCATTGATTAAATTTTTATTTATTTGTTGTCTATCTCGCTGTGCCTATATGTATGTTAATGTTGTGTTTACACAATGCCTAGTTGCTTCTTTAATGTGGCTACCCAATAGCAGTGCTCATTTTTTTTTTTTATTCCCCACCGCTCCATCCCGGGGAGCATATATAAGAGTGACAGCCTCCACTACCAATTAGATCTAAAGAAAATGCGGAAGCATTGAAACGCGTCATCAACCCGAGCCACAGTTTTGACGTCACTTCCTGCCGCCGTCTACCGCTTGTGCTCCAAGCTGAGACGCACGCCGCTACGGGACGAGTTCCGGCTCAACCGGCTTCCACCAAGCTTTCACTAAGTCCCACAACGCTCCCCCTGGAACAGCACGGACTGTTCAGCGTCTGAGAGGATATACTGCACTGCACGGAGCCACGGATGACAGAGTGACCTCACAGCTCAAACCCACTACATGCGTGCATCTCACTACTGTTTTATGAGTAGCCATTTGGCTGTATTTTATCAATAAATTGATCCTTGTTTACATACTGCACTTAGTAGGTGCACTTTTCTTGTTTCTTATCTGCCATTTCAGAGTCTGCTCCGCTCTCAAGGTGCTGCCAACGGTGTTGATGTAATTGTAATTCTTATTACATGTATGGACTTTATTCCTTTATATATATATATATCGGGACATTATCATTACTATTATCATCTTTATTGTCATCACCATTGTGTGTTCATCGCACATTCTGCACTTATTTCAGTTTTCATCTTAGCTTTCATTATCCTTATATGATAACACTGTGCTGTGTTCTTTGGTCTTTCTCTTGCGCCATCTTTCTGTTTGTATTCAGGATGCTACCAGCACAGGAGCAGAAGAAAAGGCAGCCTTGAGACTCTCAAAGGCAATAATGGACTCTGAAGACCAATTCTGTGGGTTACGGTCCTTTCTGGTCATATCAGTCAGGGGTGAGACGAGAAGTTAAGAATAAACTTCTGATAATAATTGGCAAAACCAAGAAAACGCTGCAATGGTTGTAAACCCACAGGTCGGGGCCATTTAAGTACTGCCGAAAGTTTCTCTGGGTCCATCGAAAAACCAGCAGTGGAAATGACAACACATGAATTTAACCTGTTCACAATGAAACTTGTACTTCTCCAATTTGCAATACAGGTTATTATCTCTCAACCTCTGCAGCACACGGCGGACATCTGTGTGATGGTTCTCTAGGGACTTGGAAAATATGAGGATATCATTGAGATAAACCACCACATATAGCTGCAACAAATCTCGGAGGACATTGTTGATAAATTCCTGGAAAACTGCCGGAGTGTTGCAAAGATCAAACATCATAACTAAGTATTCATAAAGGCCAGTGCTGGTATTAAATGCAGTTTTCCATTCGTCACCATCCTTGATCCTCCTGAGATTGTATGCCCCTCGCAAAACAAGCTTCGTAAAAACTCCCTGCTCCCTTGAGGCGGTCAGATAATTCCATAATCAATGGAATCGGATAAACATTCTTAATCGTGAAACGATTGAGACACCTATAATCAATACAAGGTCTCAGTTCACCACTCTAATTTTTCACAAAGAAGAAACCAGCAGGAGATGAGGATTTACGGATAAATCTTTGAGAAAGTGTGTCGGCAACATACTCCTCCATGGCTTTGTCCTCCAAGACAGACAAAGGGTAAACCCGGCCACAAGGGGTTATGGCACAAGGTCAATTGCGCAATCATATGACCGGTGTGAATGCAAACTTCCGGCTTTACCTTTGTCAGACATCGCTAAATTTGCGGTACTCTTTTGGCAGGAAGGGGTGAAGAGGTGCACAAGACCTTAGCTACTTTCTGAAAACATGTCTTCCTGCATTTTGGCGACCAGGAAAGAACCTCAGCACAAAGCCAATCAAAAGAGGGGTTGTGCCTCTGTAAGCAAGGGTAACCAATAACCACCGGGAAATGAGGTGAGGAAATTACTTGAAATTGGATTATCTCATGGTGAAGAGCCCCTACGGCCATGCTCAATGGAGCAGTCTAATGAGTCACATGGGCAGGCTGTAGAGGTCTCCCATCAATAGCCTCAGTGGCAAGTGGACTGACATGAAGCTGCAGCAGAATCGAGTGCTTAGACACAAAGGCACCACCATTGAGCAAGCCAGCTGCCCCAGAGTCGATTAGAGCCTGTATCTCAATGAACGACTCAGACCAAGAAATGATCACTGGAACCAGGGGCTTATCCTTCTGGATAACTGGGGACAAAACAATGCCACCTAAGGTCTATCCCCCTCAAGACCTCAGGTGAAAGCTTTCTCCCAAACGGGTAGGACAAAACTTCAGGAAGTGACCTGCCTGGCACCAAAAAGGCACATTCCCTCCCTCCTCCTAAAGGCCCTTTCATCTGCAGAGAGACGAGTGAAGCCCAATTGCATGGGTTCTTCCTCACTGGCAGACTCAGTACCAGGAGGTATTGGAGGTGAGGGAGGCACGGGTGGGACTGCAAAGCTTGGAGCAAAACATACAGGAGGCTTCCACAAGCGCCTCTTAAAGGAAGGTCTCTCTCGGAGTCTGGAGTCAATGAGAACGGCAAACATGATCAACCTCTCCAGCTCAGTGGGTATGCCTCGGGCTGCTATCTCATCTTTGATGGTATCCGAGAGACCATGAGAAAAAGCAACCAAGAGGGCCTCATTGTTCCAAGCAACCTCTGCTGCCAGAGTATGTAATTTAATGGCGTAATTGGCAAAAGTTCTCGTACTCTGATGGACATGCAGAAAGTGAGCATGCGCTGATGTCAAACACCCTTTTAAAGGAAGCCACAAACTCAAGGTAACTCAGGACGACAGGGTTTTGCGTCTCCCATAGAGGGTTTGCCAAGGCTCTCATAAAAAAGCAAAGAAATCATGAAGCCTACTTTTGCTTCTATTCGTGGGAAACACTTGGGGCAGCATCTCAAAGTATATCCCAACCTGGTGGAGAAACCCTCTGCATTGAACTGGATCACCCCCAAATTGCTGGGGAAGCGGAGCGGAACCAGACATGCCTCTTATAGAGGTAATATTCGAGGCGGGTGCCTGAACAGAGACTGGAGATTCAGCAGGGATGGCCTGCAACACAGGTTGCACCAGAACAGCCTCAGTGGGAGGATCCAGGTAAGCAGTGTGACTCGGGTGCGTCCGTAACGCTATGGCAAACTGATCCATGCAGTGATCCCGCTCATCCAATCTGGAAAAAAATATTACCAACAAGTGGATTGCCTGCTTCTTCTGAATTCATGGCCTTCGCCTACTGTCAGGAACCATGAATGAGACTGAGACAAAAGTGCAGTAAAAATCACACTATTTAATAAAATGGTAAAATGGTATAAACAGAGTAAACTTAGTCAAAACATAGCCAGAGTTTGGTAACCAGGACAGGTAGTCAGAACAAGCCAGAGAAACAGGAGTCCAGAGATCAGCAAAGTCAGGTGCAGCAAACAGGATCAGGAACCAGAAGGTAAGTCAGCCAAGCAAAAGTCTTAGACAGGAAAACACAGTAGAGAGAGTCCGGATATGTTGACCAAGTTGAGGCACTGAAGATCTGATCAAAGGAGTTTATATGACCAGCAGCTCTAGCTGACGAACAGGAAATGAAGATCAGGTGAGTCACTGTGGAAGGTAGAGACTTTGGCAATTAACCGACAGCTGAGCACAGAGCTCTGAGAAGGAAGGGCTGAGCCCAGCCCTGATGAAATATGAGGATACAACAGTTATTAATATTTTAAAAGTTAAAAAATATATATATATATAGATTTTATATATATAATGTGATCTCTAACACTCTTCTGTGTATAGAGGGGCATTTTCCACAACATTGAAGCATATTACCACAGATCACCATGTTTTTACCTCCTGTAGCCCCACACCAGGGTAAATAGTTGGATGTTGCATCATATGCCACATGCATGGTAATTTGTATATGTCTACTCTGTACTTGTGAAGCTTTCTGGAAAATATGTCAAGGACTAAGCCAGTTTCATTGTACTCTGGGAAACTATTTTTATAAATAAAAAATGTATGTGGTGAAAAATGTATACTTATGAACAGTATGTAATGCGGAAATGAGATATAAAATACAGTATGTATGATAGCATATATAGATGGCAGCAGGTGTGGCATATCAGAGGTCTTTATACTGTATGTGATACCATGTCGGATAAACATGGAATACTGTAATATATTTTAAATTAGGTTTTATATATGTAATGTACAGGAAACAAGGGATGGATCCTGGATGGCAAGTATATTTGCCCACTAACTGGGTTGTGGTCTTTTTAAAGGGAAATGGTTTGAAGACATTGTTGAGTGTTCAGGGGTTGTCACTCATGCAGGGTAAAGGGGTTCTGGGGTAGTCTAGTTGGAGAGGACTGATTTTCAGTACTGTCTGGATTGGTAGGCCCTTGTTAGGGACCCGGAATTTGGATTTTCAAAGAGACCTTTGGGGTAGTAGAGATCCTCCAAACCCTGACTTCAGTCCTTAAGGGGTTGATTTAACTGCATTACAGTCCAGAAATGGAAGAGAAAAACAGCCAGCATCTGTCTGTGTCAGGTGGAGTGAAGCAGAACACAATGAGGAATGTGGGCTAGATTGTGGCTGAGACACAGTGGTTTAACTGTGGTGACCTCCTCTTTGGGACCCCTGAGGCAGACAGGAGCTTCCAGACACCCTGTTGTTGTACCAGCACTTGATAGACTATTTTGGTTTGCTAAGGATGTTTTTTTCTGTTTGTCTGTTCTTTTGAATAAAACGGTTTGCTTTTACCAACATGCTTGGCTGATGAATTTGGGCTTCTTAAGGTTACAACTGATGCTTGGATATGGGCATCTCTAATCGTATAAGCCATTGGAAACCAGGCTGACTGATTTAAGGGGCCAGCGTCCATTTTGGCATTTCCTGGGTCAGAGCAGCACAGGGGTTTGAATCCTCTGAAGGAGGCATGGTGGAGGTTGCAACAGCCTGGTACAGGCCCAACAGTAGGCTAGCAAATCCAAAAAGTATAAAAGTACACTGTACATATAGTGCTTCTAGGGGAAGTGTAGAGTAACTTAGTCCATTACAACCTTTATCTGTATCTATAAACCATCATCAAAGTAGAAGAAAGCATAAGGCAACTGGATGGATGAGAGAGCAATCGGATGGATGGCTGAGCAGGATGAAGGCACCGAGACTGGCACCTCTCTCACAGAAGATCTGGGTAGGATCATCTCAATACAGAAGAAAAAGGAACAGTAGGGCGATGAGGTCATTATCAAATTAAAATAAGCAGCACCCTTACATTGAAGTTGGTGTGAAAAAGCATTGATAGGGAACATCTGAAACCAAGCAGCTGTGATCTGTGTGAGGCTGTAGTCATCACCCTGCAAACAGAGAGCGGGGATGACAGAGCCCCAGCCAATCCAAGGTATGGATAATAGCAGCAGCGTTCCCAGCCGTACATGAAAATGACAGCTGCATAGGCTCCAACAATAGGTTAACTGCTGCCATGAGGAAGCACAGGCATGTCAGCAAGAGGTTACCCAGGTGCAATTGAAGGCCTCGATGGAAGCCCACCACTGTCATGGGAAAACCTTGATGTTGATCCAGGCAATGCAGTCTGGAGTCGCAGAAGGCATGTGTGCAGACCCAGTTGACTGTCAAAGCTGAGCTACTAAAGACGGTTGTTGCCTCTTGCATTGTTGCAGGTACACAGGGGGAAGTGTCAACTGTCAGGACTGAAAGCGGGGGAAGGGGGGTGGTAAATATGAATGGGCTAGGTGAGTGATCAGTAGCGATCGCTCCTATGTCCTATTGATATCTGAGCATAGTAAAATGTGTTTACTATGCTTCAATTTATGAATTAACAGGAGCCTCTGTCTTCTGTTTATTCATCTTCTATTCTGACGCTGCAGAGAAAGAAATTGAATAATCTGTGTCCTCAATTCCTTTCTCTGTCTCAATGGTGAGATGTTAGATCCGTGTGGACCCCTGATCACCCAAGCCCATCCCCAACAGCGTTGGAACAAAAAAAAAAGGAAAAAGATATTTAAAACATATACCGTATATACTTGAGTATAAGCCGACCAGAATATAAGCCGAGGCACCTAATTTTACCACAAAAAAATGGGAAAACGTATTGACTCGAGTATAAGCCTAGGGTGTCCATCTGCATGCCTCACTGTGTTCATGTGCATGCCTCACTGTGTTCATGTGCATGCCTCACTGTGTCCATGCCTCACTGTGTCCATGCCTCACTGTGCCCTTGACTAGACTGACGTTTAACATGGGAGTCTATGGAAGGGGTGCCCGGATTTGAAAAATTGGTGCTCCCCGGCCCTAGGTCCCCCGAACAACAAACTTTGCACACTTGTAGAGGAAGAGTTGGACTACATGTGTGCCAAGTTTGGGGTCCAGGGAACTTACGGCTGGCCAGTACCGGGTCCCTAAAGTTCGGGAGATCAGGCGCAAAAAGGTGACGAGTATAAGCCGAGGGGGGCATTTTCAGCACAAATAAATGTGCTGAAAAACTCGACTTATACTCGAGTATATACGGTAAATAAAATAACTAATTGTAAATATAAAAAAAAAAAAAAAAAAATCCGTAAGAAAAATTAAAGGCTTCTTCACGTGGGCCTCTCTGTGATTTTGAAACAAATGATTGCACCCTCTGAAAAATGTAAATCATTATGTGTGCAGTGAAAATTGGGTAGCTGCCCCTTTAAAAGGGTGAATAATCCACCTTTAGTGCATAAACGTCAAATATATAAGGAAATCGGCACTCACAAACTGTATAAGGTGACCTGTGCATCACATACTGCTCCAACAAAAAAGTGAATACAGTGCATTAAAAAGTGAACAATCAAATATATTGCATAAAATAAAAGTCCATTTGTGACATATCCCAACATAAATCTTGTGCTTCTATTTAGTCATGTCTTCCAAATCCTTCACCACAGGTGCTCAGAAAAAAGATGGCAACTCACCAGAGGTGTTTGACCCCTTAGTTACAGGAGGTCAAAAAATCGCTATTGGAAACCCAATTCATTCCTCGGTAGCATCTTGCCATTCCAAAGATCTCTCCGGTCAGATTATGGTGTACAACTAAACTCCACAGGAGACATAAAGAAGTAGCTCATAGTGTAGTAGGAGACTAATATATATTGTAATATAGAGTTGGCGCAGTTATCTTTTTCTTGTGACATTAATTACCCCATGATATTGGTGGGAAACACTTTACTGCAGCAGACTCATTGGGGGTGGAGCCATGTAGCATGACGCTGAGCAGCAGCTGTAAGCTGAGGCCCTCTGCGCACCATCCCCGAGCGGGCTGAGAGCATGTTTTAACGTGGCTAAGCCTAAGCAACTTTCCTGGCTACCTGTGGAGCCTTGACCCTATCTGACTGCCTGAACAGTCCATGACCTGGCCCCTGCTTGGTTTGTCCCAGCACTGTGGGAACACTGTGGGAACTGGTCGGAGCAGATCCTGACCCTGGACGGATCGCTCCGTGGCATAGCACGGTGCAGCTTGGGAGACGGAGGACGGTGAGAGGAGGAGCGGCTCGGGCTGCCTGGAGTGAAGACGCTGGGACGCGGCAGCAGCGGCTCTGTCCATCTGCCTAGTGAGAGTGGTGAGAGAGGGGGGAGGACACCGGAGTCCCTGCAGGTGGAGGGAAGAGCTGGCCGGGAGGTGGTGTTGGTGAGAGGCGGTGGGGAGAGAGAGCCCACAAGAGAGTGAAGGCAGACGGTGATGCCTGAACCCCCTCCGCCCCTAGTGAGATGGCTGTGGAGCCCGTGACTTCCCGGAGCTCGGGGTGAATCCCCATCTACCGCTACAGTATGGTTAAAGGGATCTGATCTGCTATCGAGGAGCTGGTAGGACTATTGGTAGAAAAAAAAGCTTAAATATTATGGAAAAATTTTGAAAAGCTGTGTAGAGACTCTTTTTTTTTTTTCTTTTCCTCCCTATCAGTTGCGATTAGTAAGAAGTATTAGGTCTAAGGGAGTTTTGGAATGAAGATTCAGTCTGAATAATGCTGAGAAGTCCCATACTGAATTTTCTTTAAATATTTACATCCAATTATCAGACGATTAATCTATATCCTGCATGGATAGGAGGAGGTGCAGTACCATCTGTATGCATATTAGAAATAAATTTATATCTCTCTCTCTATATATATATATATATATATATATATATATATATATATATATATATATATGGAGACAAGTGCTTTGGAAAAATAAACCGGAATGACCTATACAGCTGTAAAACTATCTACAAATAGAGTCGGACTTCCATCTGATACCATCAGGCAACATTTCCTGCACTCCCTGCACCTTAGCTATCTTATGCACTTTATTCGCAATACTTTTCCTTCATTTCTCCCTTTTTTTTTTCTTTTTTTTCTTATCATTCATAATTGCATAGAAAAAAACCTGCATACCCCCTGCACGTCGGCACTTTAGATATAATTATAATTAACTGGACATTCATTCAATATCAATTGACTTTTTTTTTTTTTGCACCTAATCTGCGTTTAGCAGTTTTTTTTTGTGTGTGTTTTTTTGTGGTTTTGTTTTGTTTTTCTTTTGTTTGTGGATTTTTTTGTGGTGCCCCCTTTTTTTTCACTCCCTACCAAACAGGATATGGCAGAGATGATGTCACACTTAGAATGTATGATCAAAGGCGAACTGAATGCAACCAGAGTGGATACTCAGAATGTACGCAAAAAGGATAGAAGAATCTGAAGTACAGTTAGACGAACACAAACAAGTTATCATGGAACTGTGTGAGAGGGCAGAACTGGATTGGATAGAAATGAGGAATATTCAATACAAGCTGGAGGATCAAGAAAACAGGAACAGACGAAACAACTTAAGGATCCGCGGGTTGCCAGAATCCGTGAAAAGCAATGACCTAGAAATCGTGGCCCATGAAGTGTTCAACAAAATAATGAAAAAAGAAGCGCTATCTCCCATAGCCTTTGACCGAATACAAAAAACAATGAAGTTATCGTCTGAGATGGCGAGAGATCTAATAGTGAGATTCATCCAATATGAAATAAAACAACAAGTTCAGCATGGCACGAAAAGTCCTGAAGCTATTGAATATGACGGAGCCACGTTACTTATTTTTTTCTGATCCGTCACTTGAGACACTAGCTCGCAGGAGAGCCCTGAAACCCCTGATAAATCAATTACAAGAGAAAAAGATTTTTTATAGATGGGTATTTCCAGCATGTCTGATAGCCAAAAACATAGAAATATCAGCTACTTTGCGATTTACAGACGACTTGAAAGAATTTTGCAGTAAACTGGACCTGCCATGCATTAATCTAGAAAATTGGGAAAAGAAACCTCCAGAATGGGAGAAGTTTAAAAATCAGTCATGGAATAGAGTATAGAGGCCTCTTAGTAAAAAAAGAAAGAGAAAGGGAAGGAAGGGGAAAATAGGAGAAATGTAAAATAACCAATAGGCTTTCAGGTAGGGATAAGATAGGAAAAATAGGAAATAAGCAATAGACTTTCAGGTAGGGATAGGATAGGTTGCTGAGAAACAGTCTCGCTCGGAGTGGGAGTGCGGAGGACCTGACGGTGCCCGCCTGTGCCCCGGGACCACCCCCGAATGGGGGAAGAGGCCTGGGGGCCCATGCGGGCAGTTTACATCCCCCCAAGGGAGGTCCAACTAGGCTTAGGGCCTGGCAACAGGTGCTAGCCTGGCGTATTATAACATTGATATTCAATGTAAGGAGGAGTGGGAGGAGGGTTGTGTAGAGGGATGTTTGTGGGGGGAAGAATGGGAGGGGAAAGGTTATGTTTTGTTATGTTGGTTATTGCGTGGTATACTGAATGGATCATCCTTGGAAAAAGGAAAGAAGTCTTTCTTTTTATACCGTGGCTATACGCTCTTGGATGCATATATCTATCCCTTTGGAACAATGGCTCCTCTGAAGATAGTCACATATAATGTTTGAGGGTTAAATAGTCCCAGCAAGAGGTATCAAATATTGCAGGAATTGAAAAGCTGCTCATCAAATATTGTCTTTTTGCAGGAGACCCACTTTAAATGGTCATCCAGTGCTGGATTGAACTCTAAAAAATATCCAACCTGGTTCCATGGATACTCCCCTAATAAGAGATCTAAAGAGATCGCAATAGGATTCGATAGAAATACCCCTTTTGTTCTAAAAGCTATAGAGTCTGACTCTGAAGGGAGGTATTTATTTATTAAGGGCTCCTTGTTTAATAAAACATATACACTAGCTAATATTTGAAAACAAAAAAGGGAGGAAGGGCATATATATGTGCACGAAGCACAATGGTATAATACTCACACTGTATACCCAATGGGGGCGGTGTCTCTCTGGTCAGAAAATTGCATATAAACCAAAAAGGGGGGGTGTCCCATACCAAACCTGTAGGGGACCAGGAGACCAAATGAGTGACACCAAAATCAGTATGTAAGAGTAAAAAAGATAGAAATTTATTGATCAAGTAGAAAATAGTATTCCGTAAAACACCTCTTGATGGAGAGAGTGAATGATGCTTGGATTCTGACAAAACACATGAAAAAATTACAGCATAAACCAATCTCCATGTGTGGCCACGAATACGACAAAAATAAATACAGGACAACAAACAAACAACATAAAACAATATCGATCGCCTGGACGCCTGGAGTCTCTATATGGATGGCCTGTGGAGACAAAAGGTCACAGAAATCACAATAAATACTGAAATAAAACAGGCAATCCACATATGGGTCCCAGGAAGGCTATAGCTCGTGGGGGAAGGGGGGAGAAGGGAATATGGGCCTTAGAGGAATTTGTGAGTAAGGGAGGGATCCCCAACACCACAGCAAACAAACTGGAGGGGAAGGAGTAACAGATGGCGAAATCTGGCACCACCAAACATGAACAGTCAAATTCCATCAAGGTCCATGATGTAGTACAAAAAACTAGCTAATATTTACTGCCCTAATACCCACCCCTGTCTTTTTTTTTGAAAAGTATTGAATAAGTTGGAAAAATTTAAAGAGGGGGTGATTATGGCAGGACATATCAATTTCGTATTCGATCCAGTCCTGGAAACCCAACCTCTTTCTCTACGCTCAGAAGGAAAATATCTTAAGGTAACGAAATCTACATCAGCAGCAACTAGTGGAGGCATGGAGAATTTTACACCCTAGGGGGAGGGACTTTACTCTCAGGTACACTCCTCCTATTCGAGAATTGATTATATTTTCCTGGACCATCAGCTTCTAGAAGGGCTACTGAAGGTAGAAGTGAAATCAATAACCCTCTCAGATCATGCCCCCATTATGGCTAGCTTGGACTTAGAGGACATACCGGATAGGCAAAGATCCTGGAGGTTAGATTAATCTCTTTTATATGATCACAATATTTTTGAAGCTTTAGAAATAGACCTGAACTTTTTCTTTAAAGAAAACAATGTAGAGAATATTGCGCCAACTGTATTGTGGGAAACCCATAAAGTATTTATGAGAGGGAGATTAATAGCAGAAGGGGCTAAGAGAAAGAAAATGTGGATAGCGCAAAAACAACTGATCCTGCAGGAAATCCAGGAGCTGGAGCAATTACACAAAGGGTTAAATGACTGTAAAATAATGGCTGAATTAACAGGAAAGCGGGAGGCACTGGGGGATTTGCTGGAACAGGATACAAGACGGGTATTTTTTATTTTTTTTATATTCTTTATTTTATCTAAATTTATCATATACAAAGAAGTAAAAACATTTTCCCTACTCAATAGGGAAATACATTGACAAATTGTATTTCCAAACTTTTGTCTACCCTTACCCTTCCTCCCCCCCATTCTTAGACCCTTCCTTCTCCTCTTCTCTAAGTAATCTTAATTAGAGTTGAGCGGGTAGCTGGATATTCGGGTCCGGCGGGTTCGGCTGAACTTCGGAAAAAAGTTCGGATTCGGGACCGAACTTTAACCCAAACCCGGACCCCATTGAAGTCAATGGGGACCCGGACTTCTGACGACTAAAAAGGCTCTAAAAAAGTAATGGAAAGGGCTAGAGGGCTGCAAATGGCAGCAAAATGTTGTTAAGAACATGGCAAGTGCTCTGCAAACAAATGTGGATAGGAAATAACTTAAAAGAACATAAAAAAAATAAAAAAATAAAAAAATATGCTGGAGGCCCCCTTTTCAGCAGAAGAGGTACAGGAAGTCATTAAGAACCTCAGAAACTCAACGGCACGATGCCACACATATGGTGGGAATGCCCCAGAATACGCCCTTTCTGGAATAAATTATTTAATTTAATGGATAAGCTAGTGGGAAAATAAAATACTTTGAAATAAAAATGTAGCGGGGTGCTAAATTTAAGGAAAGTGTTTGAGTGGTAAATAGGCTCAAATACCCTAATTCTGTAGGATTCATGGACCATTTTGTCCTCGGGGGACAGTATTGGTGTGCAGTTCCCTGCGGCCTACAGGTGGCGCTTTTTGTGTCCCCTCTTGGCAGTAGTACAGCGGGGCGGGGAACCTGCTGTGCATGCCGGGAGAGCATATAAAAGGGGCAGACCTTTGGCCTGGGGGCTGATGTCCAGTGGGGTCCGCGCCCAGGTGCCTTCGGCCTGGGTGCATGTGTTCCTGTTCCATCTCGGGCACCTTTAGCCCGGGGTGAGGTACTATCCTGGAGTTCTTGCTGCCCTGGGTATGGAGGCCTATAGGCGGGAGTAAAGCCTGGAGTCCAGAGCCGCCTCGTGTAGGGGACCCTGATCCAGGGAAGGGAGGATCATTCTGATGGACCGATGCGGGAGTCACGGTGAAGGAATGGTCTGTTGACTCCCTGGAGAGATGTCTTCCCCTTGATATGGGCTAGGTTCGTAGAAGGAGAAGCTCAAGGTCACCTTGACTGTATCAGAGGCCTTATTCAACCGGCCCGTGGCAGGGGCCTTATACACCCTGGTCTGTGGCTGAGACCAAAGTTCTCCAGGCCCGTGGCAGGGGCCTTGTACACCCGGTCTGTGGCAGAGACCAACCTCAATGTCTGTGGCAGAGACCGTGCGCCAAAAACTGTTTGAGAAACCTAAGCAGTGAAGTGAATGTGCTACGTTTGTGCCTGGACCTCCTCCACACCTTAAGCTGTCCTGTTTCTTTGCTCTAACCTTTTCTATCTGAGTACAGTTTATTTTGCCATGAGAGAATAAGAGTTGGAGTTTCAGCTGGTGTGGACATTGACTTTACTGGCAATTAAAGGACTTGCCTCTACCTACAGTAGAGGTGAGAATCATCCTCTGGAGGAGTTTTGACTCCGGCTGTGGACACGGCCCGTCAAGTACACCGCTCAACCTCTTTATATAGGAGGATACGGGCTGGTAGTGCGGTGTGCCTTTCTCCCTCCTGCGAAGAGCCAACAACATAAAGGCAGGTAAGGGGGAAAGGATCTGTGCGCTACAAAAAAAAATAAAAAATTTAATCTTGGCCTAGCAGGACGAGGTCCATATGGAGTAGGAGGTTGAGGTGGCGGTGGATGTGGCTGTGTAGGTGGAAGCGGCGGTGGAGGAGGACGAGGTAGCCAACACTGGTTCAAAAATACAACAATGGCTGGGTAAGGCCGGTGATGTGTCGAATTCTGTCCCCTGTCGAATAGTGTCCGCCCTGTACTGCGCTTGCTGAGTATGTAGGACAAGGGGATTTCAAAAATCTCCCAAGACTAACGGCGCCTGCGTGTTGAGTTCAGGTGAAGGCCACACCATCCGTGGTTCAAGCCGAGCCAAGCAAGGCCGCGATCGAAGCGAGCCCGTGAGGGGCCCTGTTACTATGTGCTACCGTATGTCCTCTTGGATGGTGGGGCTTGAACCTGCACTCACAGCGCAGGCGCCGTTCATCTTCGGAGATTTTGTGAATCTCCTTGTCCTCTGTACTGCGCAAGCGCTGCGCCTGCGCAGTACGGGCCGGGCACAATCCGATGGCCGGACAGTTTTTGTCACAACACCGGTATACATGTCTATTCTGCACAAGGTACGGACAAGTCCTGTGGGATCCATGCCTGGTTCATTTTAATGAACGTGAGCTTGTCCACATTGGCTCTGGACAGGCGGCTGCGCTTGTCTGTGATAACGCCCCCTGCCGTGCTAAATACACGTTCAGATAATACACTGGCTGCAGGGCAGGCCAGCACCTCCAAGGCCTAAACGGCAAGCTTAGGCCATGTGCCCAATTTGGAGACCCAGAAGTTAAAGGGGGCAGACCCGTCATCCAGTACGTGTAGGCCTGTGGACACATACTGCTCAACCATGTTGGTGAAATGCTGCCTCCTGCTAAGACGTTCCATCTCAGCTGGTGGTGCTGGTTGTTGTGGCGTGCTGACAAAGCTTTTCCACATTTCGGCCATGCTAACCCTGCCTTCTGAGGTGCTGCCGGTGCCCCGGCTGCGTTGGCGACCTCTTCCTCCTCCTCTGCCTTCGCCTTGTGCTTCCACCGTACGCCCGCTGTCAGGTGGGAATGCCACCAGCAGCGCGTCTACCAGCGTGCGCTTGTACTCGCGCATCTTACGATCCCGCTCCAGTGAGGGAATTAAGGACGGTACGTTGTCCTTGTAACGGGGATCCAGCAGGGTGGCCACCCAGTAATCAGCACCAGTTAAAATGTGGGCAACTCGGCTGTCGTTGCGGAAACACTGCAGCATGTAATCGCTCATGTGTGCCAGGCTGCCCAGAGGCAAAGAAAAGCTGTCCTCTGTGGGAGGTGTATCGTCTGTGTCCTCTGTATCCCCCCAGCCACGCACCAGTAATGGCCACGAGCTGGTCTGAGTGCCACCCTGCTGTGAACATGGCTCCTCCTCCTCCTCCTCCTCCTCCTCCTCCATCTCCTCCTCCACCTCGTCATCCTCCAGAACTGTGCCCTTTCTGCCGGACAATTGTGTACCTGGCGTTTGTTGGTGCAGGAACCCACCCTCGTAGCCACTTGTGAAAGACTGCCCTGAAAGCCTTTGAAATGATCCCGCTTCCTCCTCCTCCTCCTCATCCTCCTGTGCCACATCCTCTTCCATCATCGCACGAAGCGTTTTTTCAAGGAGGCATAGAACTGGGATAGTAACGCTGAGAACGGCGTCATTGGCACTGACCATGTTGGTGGAGTACTCGAAACAGCGCAACAAGGCACACAGGTCTCGCATGGAGGCCCAGTTATTGGTGGTGAAGTGGTGCTGTTCCGCAGAGCGACTCACGCGTGATTGCTGCAGCTGAAACTCCACTATTGCCTGCTGCTGCTCGCACAGTCTGGCCAGCATGTGCAAGGTGGAGTTCCACCTTGTGGGCACGTCACATATGAGGCGGTGAGCGGGAAGGCCGAAGTTACGCTGCAGCGCTGACAGGCGAGCAGCAGCAGGGTGAGAACGCCGAAAGTGCGCACAGACAGCCCGCACTTTCTGCAGCAGCTCTGGCATATTGGGGTAATTTTTAAGGAACCTCTGGACCACCAAGTTCAGCACATGCGCCAGGCAAGGGATGTGCGTCAAACCGGCTAGACCCAGAGCTGCTACGAGATTTCGCCCATTATCGCACACCACCAGGCCGGGCTTGAGGCTCACTGACAGCAACCACTCATCGGTCTGTTGTTCCATGTCCCTCCACAACTCCTGCGCGGTGTGGGGATTTTCCCCCAAACAGGAAAGTTTTAAAACTGCCTGCTGTCGTTTACCCCTGGCTGTGCTGAAGTTGGTGGTGAAGGTGTTACGCTGAATGGATGAGGAGGTGGTAGAGGATGAGGAAGCGGAGAAGGAGGAGTTAGCAACAGGAGGCAAACTGAAGCGCCCTGCAATCCTCGGTGGTGGAAGGACATGCGCCAAACCGCTATCTGCCTCAGGCCCAGCCGCCACTGCATTTACCCAGTGTGCTGTTAGGGAGATATAACGTCCCTGACCGTGCTTACTGGTCCACGCATCCGTAGTTAGGTGTACCTTGCCACAGATGGCGTTGCGCAGTGCACACCTGATTTTGTCCCCCACCTGGTTGTGCAGGGAAGGGATGGCTCGCCTGGAAAAGTAGTGGCGGCTGGGCACGACGTACTGCGGGACAGCCAATGCCATCAGGCTTTTAAAACTCTGCGTCTCCACCAGACGGAATGACAGCATTTCAAAGGCCAGGAATTTTGAAATGCTGGCATTCAGGGCCAGGGATCGCGGGTGGCTAGGGGGGTACTTCCTCTTCCGCTCCAATGTTTGGGAGATAGAGAGCTGAACGCTTCCATGGGACATTGTGGAGATGGTTGGTGACCCAGGTGGTAGTGTTGCTGGCAGATCCTCTGTTTGCGGGGTGACAGGTGCCACTGTCACTACAGAGGTGGATGAAGAGGCAGAGACTGCAGCAGAAGAGGAAGCAGGAGGAGCCAGAGACCTTTCTTGGTTTTTGAGGTGTCTACTCCACTGCAGCTCGTGCTTTACACTTAGATGCCTGGTCATGCAGCTTGTGCTCAGGTTGAGAACGTTTATGCCTCGCTTCAGGCTCTGATTGCACAGCGTGCAAACCACTCGTGTCTTGTCATCAACACACTGTGTGAAGAACTGCCACGCTAGGGAAGTCCTTGGACCTGGCTTTGGTGTGCTCGGTCCCTTGCTGCGTTGGGCAGTAGCAGATGTACTGTCTAGGGGACGAATGCTCCGTTTTTGCACCCTGCTCCCTCTTCTGCTGTGCTGGTGGCTCTGTGCGACCACCGCCTCTTCCTCCGAACTACACTGGTCACCTGCATAACGTTGATTCCATGTGGGGTCGAGGACCTCATCGTCCTCCACATCATCTTCCACCCAGTCTTCACCCCTGCCCTCCATGTCTGTCTGCACAATTGCGAAAGCAGCAGCAGTTGGCACCTGTGTTTCGTCATCATCCGAGACGTGCTGCGATGGTCCTCCCATGTACCCATCATGAAACATAAGTGGTTGGGCATCGGTGCACTCAATCTCTTCCACTTCTGGGGCAGGGCTAGGTGGATGGCCCTGGGAAACCCTGCTAACAGAGTCATCGAAAAGCAGAAGAGACTGCTGCATGATTTGGGGCTCAGACTGCTTGGCTGATTTGCAAGGGGGTGAGGTGAAAGACTGATGGACATGGGCTTCAGGTGCCAACTCTGATCTTTCATCAGAAGAGTGGGTGGGAGACAATGTGAAGGAACCCGAGGCACTGTCAGCAACCCAATCTACTATCGCCTGTACTTGTCCTGGCCTAAACATTGGTACAGCCTCATTAGGCGTGACAAAATACCGCCGCAGGCTCGGTCGCCTACTCGCACCTGAGGAAGGTGTTTCACTTGTGCGTGTAGCTGGCACAGATCCACCACGTCCTCTCCCTGCAACAGGAGCTCCACCAGCAGCACCACGACCGGGGCCACCACGTCCCTTTGACCTTCCCCTCATATTTTCCAAATTTAGGATCTTGCCCTAAATGGCGTTTTTTGGAAGACCACAACACACCCACAGTACGTAATGGCTGAAACGCACAGCTACAGAACTGCAGAAAATGCTATTCAAAAAAAAAAAAGTTGTTTTTTTTAGTATAGCACAGTACAAGGAAAATATATAGAAAATGTTTATTTCACACACCTCCAGATGTGTATTTCACACTGCAAAATATTTTCTGTGGCCCTAAATGGCGTTTTTTGCCAGACCACAACACACCCACAGCACGTAACCGCTGAATCGCACAGCTACAGAAAATGCTATTAAAAAAAAAGGTTGTTTTTTTTAGTATAGCACTGTACAAGAAGAATATATAGAAATTGTTTATTTTACACACCTCCAGATGTGTATTTCACACTGCAAAATATTTTCTGTGGCCCTAAATGGCGTTTTTTGCCATACCACAACACACCCACAGCACGTAACCGCTGAATCGCACAGCTACAGAAAATGCTATTCAAAAAAAAAGGTTTTTTTTTTAGTATAGCACTGTACAAGAAGAATATATAGAAATTGTTTATTTTACACACCTCCAGATGTGTATTTCACACTGCAAAATATTTTCTGTGGCCCTAAATGGCGTTTTTTGGAAGAGCACAACACACCCACAGTATTTAACCACTGAATCGCACAGCTATAGAAGTGCAGAGAATGCTATTCAAAAAAAATGTTGTTTTTTTTAGTATAGCACTGTACAATATATAGAAATTGTTTATTTTACACACCTCCACATGTGTATTTCACACTGCAATTTATTTTCTGTGGCCCTAAATGGCGTTTTTTGGAAGAGCACAACAACCCCAACAGTATATAACCACTGAATCGCACAGCTGCAGAGGCCAGAGAATGCTATTCAAAAATTTTGTTTTTTCACACACCTCCAGATGTGTATTTCACACTGCAAAATATTTTCTGTGGCCCTAAATGGCGTTTTTTGCAAGAGCACAACAACCCCAACAGTATATAACCACTGAATCGCACAGCTGCAGAGGCCAGAGAATGCTATTCAAAAATAATGTTGTTTTTTCACACACCTCCAGATGTGTATTTCACACTGCAAAATATTTTCTGTGGCCCTAAATGGCGTTTTTTGCAAGAGCACAACAACCCCAACAGTATATAACCGCTGAATCGCACAGCTGCAGAGGCCAGAGAATGCTTTTTAAAAATAATGTTGTTTTTTCACACACCTCCAGATGTGTATTTCACACTGCAAAATATTTTCTGTGGACCTAAATGGCGTTTTTTGGAAGAGCACAACACAACCACAGTATTTAACCACTGAATCGCACAGCTATAGAAGTGCAGAGAATGCTATTCAAAAAAAATGTTGTTTTTTTTAGTATAGCACTGTACAATATATAGAAATTGTTTATTTTACACACCTCCACATGTATATTTCACACTGCAATTTATTTTCTGTGGCCCTAAATGGCGTTTTTTGGAAGAGCACAACAACCCCAACAGTATATAACCGCTGAATCGCACAGCTGCAGAGGCCAGAGAATGCTATTCAAAAATAATGTTGTTTTTTCACACACCTCCAGATGTGTATTTCACACTGCAAAATATTTTCTGTGGCCCTAAATGGCGTTTTTTGGAAGAGCAAAACACAACCACAGTATTTAACCACTGAATCGCACAGCTATAGAAGTGCAGAGAATGCTATTCAAAAAAAATGTTTTTTTTTTTAGTATAGCACTGTACAATATATAGAAATTGTTTATTTTACACACCTCCACATGTGTATTTCACACTGCAATTTATTTTCTGTGGCCCTAAATGGCGTTTTTTGGAAGAGCACAACAACCCCAACAGTATATAACCGCTGAATCGCACAGCTGCAGAGGCCAGAGAATGCTATTCAAAAATAATGTTGTTTTTTCACACACCTCCAGATGTGTATTTCACACTGCAAAATATTTTCTGTGGCCCTAAATGGCGTTTTTTGCAAGAGCACAACAACCCCAACAGTATATAACTGCTGAATCGCACAGCTGCAGAGGCCAGAGAATGCTTTTTAAAAATAATGTTGTTTTTTCACACACCTCCAGATGTGTATTTCACACTGCAAAATATTTTCTGTGGCCCTAAATGGCGTTTTTTGGAAGAGCACAACACAACCACAGTATTTAACCACTGAATCGCACAGCTATAGAAGTGCAGAGAATGCTATTCAAAAAAAATGTTTTTTTTTTAGTATAGCACTGTACAATATATAGAAATTGTTTATTTTACACACCTCCACATGTGTATTTCACACTGCAATTTATTTTCTGTGGCCCTAAATGGTGTTTTTTGGAAGAGCACAACAACCCCAACAGTATATAACCGCTGAATCGCACAGCTGCAGAGGCCAGAGAATGCTATTCAAAAATAATGTTGTTTTTTCACACACCTCCAGATGTGTATTTCACACTGCAAAATATTTTCTGTGGCCCTAAATGGCGTTTTTTGGAAGAGCACAACAACCCCAACAGTATATAACCGCTGAATCGCACAGCTGCAGAGGCCAGAGAATGCTATTCAAAAATAATGTTGTTTTTTCACACACCTCCAGATGTGTATTTCACACTGCAAAATATTTTCTGTGGCCCTAAATGGCATTTTTTGCAAGAGCACAACAACCCCAACAGTATATAACCGCTGAATCGCACAGCTGCAGAGGCCAGAGAATGCTTTTTAAAAATAATGTTGTTTTTTCACACACCTCCAGATGTGTATTTCACACTGCAAAATATTTTCTGTGGCCCTAAATGGCGTTTTTTGGAAGAGCACAACACAACCACAGTATTTAACCACTGAATCGCACAGCTATAGAAGTGCAGAGAATGCTATTCAAAAAAAATGTTTTTTTTTTTAGTATAGCACTGTACAATATATAGAAATTGTTTATTTTACACACCTCCACATGTGTATTTCACACTGCAATTTGTTTTCTGTGGCCCTAAATGGCGTTTTTTGGAAGAGCACAACAACCCCAACAGTATATAACCGCTGACTCGCACAGCTGCAGAGGCCAGAGAATGCTATTCAAAAATAATGTTGTTTTTTCACACACCTCCAGATGTGTATTTCACACTGCAAAATATTTTCTGTGGCCCTAAATGGCGTTTTTTGGAAGAGCACAACACAACCACAGTATTTAACCACTGAATCGCACAGCTATAGAAGTGCAGAGAATGCTATTCAAAAAAAATGTTTTTTTTTTTAGTATAGCACTGTACAATATATAGAAATTGTTTATTTTACACACCTCCACATGTGTATTTCACACTGCAATTTATTTTCTGTGGCCCTAAATGGCGTTTTTTGCAAGAGCACAACAACCCCAACAGTATATAACCGCTGAATCGCACAGCTGCAGAGGCCAGAGAATGCTATTCAAAAATAATGTTGTTTTTTCACACACCTCCAGATGTGTATTTCACACTGCAAAATATTTTCTGTGGCCCTAAATGGCGTTTTTTGCAAGAGCACAACAACCCCAACAGTATATAACCGCTGAATCGCACAGCTGCAGAGGCCAGAGAATGCTTTTTAAAAATAATGTTGTTTTTTCACACACCTCCAGATGTGTATTTCACACTGCAAAATATTTTCTGTGGCCCTAAATGGCGTTTTTTGGAAGAGCACAACACAACCACAGTATTTAACCACTGAATCGCACAGCTATAGAAGTGCAGAGAATGCTATTCAAAAAAAATGTTGTTTTTTTTTAGTATAGCACTGTACAATATATAGAAATTGTTTATTTTACACACCTCCACATGTGTATTTCACACTGCAATTTATTTTCTGTGGCCCTAAATGGCGTTTTTTGGAAGAGCACAACAACCCCAACAGTATATAACTGCTGAATCGCACAGCTGCAGAGGCCAGAGAATGCTATTCAAAAATAATGTTGTTTTTTCACACAACTCCAGATGTGTATTTCACACTGCAAAATATTTTCTGTGGCCCTAAATGGCGTTTTTTTGAAGAGCACAACAACCCCAACAGTATATAACCGCTGAATCGCACAGCTGCAGAGGCCAGAGAATGCTATTCAAAAATAATGTTGTTTTTTCACACACCTCCAGATGTGTATTTCACACCACAAAATATTTTCTGTGGCCCTAAATGGCGTTTTTTGGAAGAGCACAACACACCCACAGTATATAACCGCTGAATCGCACAGCTGCAGAGAATGCTATTCAAAAAAAAGGTTGTTTTTTTTTTTAGTATAGCATAGTACAAGAAAAATATATAGAAATTGGTTATTTCACACAACTAGAGATATACACTGCAAAATATTTTTTTTGCCCAAAAATAGGTCTTTTTTGCGCACAACAAAGTGCCTTTTTTTTTTTTTTGCAACAGCACAATAAAGTGCCTTTTTTTTTTTTTTGGGGCCCAAAAATGGGTCTTTTTAGCAAAAGCACAATAAAGTGCCTTTTTTTTTTTTCTGCCCGAAATGGGTCTTTTAGCAAGAGCACAATACAGCCACAGTATGGAATAGGTGTATCACTCAACGTAATGCAGTGCTGGTGCACTGAGCTTGCAACACAAACAGATAAACCTATGCAGATCGCTGAGCTATCATATCTCTCAATCTGGACTCCTATCTAAATCTCTCTCCCTGAAAGCACAAACAGGATCCTGCCCCTACACTACACTACACTGTCTCTCTATCTTTTCTATCAGTAGATTGCAGAATCAGGACTAACTCCTATCATATAATTCTCTCCCTCACAGCAACAGCAGCCAGGATCCTTTCCCTACACTGTCTAAAAGCAGAGTGACGATCTGTGCTGTGTGCCTCTTGCTTATATAGAAGCTGGTCACATGCTGGGTCACATGTTGCACTGACCAATCACAGCCATGCCATTAGTAGGCATGGCTATGATGGCTTCTAAGGGCACACCAGCTAATCAAATGGTGATTGGCTGGCCCCTGAAGCATTTCTAACTGCGCCATTAAATTCCCGAATCCGGACCCGAACCCGGACTTTAGCGCAAAATCCGGGTCCGGGTCCGGGGTCGGGAAAACGCCAAAATTCGGTACGGACCCGAACTTTACAGTTCGGGTCCGCTCAACACTAATCTTAATCTCACTATATTTATTTAAACTTTTTCCACTTTTCACATCTCTTAATGAATACCTCTCTAGTATCCTCATGGCTAGGTCTTAGATATTCCATGTTATATATCTCTTCTATTTTATCAAACCACTCTCTCTAATTTTTGGTCTCTCTACTTCCTTCCATTTCCTCGGTATCAAGCTTTTTGCAGCGTTCATCATATGTACAATCATTGAGTTTCTATATTCTTTTATCGGAATATCTACCCCATGAAATAGACATGTCCATGGTTCCTCAGGTTTATCTATATTAGTGATTAACTTGATATAACTCAGTATTTCCTTCCAGTACATTAAAATTTTGGGGCACCCCCACCATATATGGGCCATAGTTCCTGTTTGTTTACAACCCCGCCAACACTCCGTTGTTTGTCCTATTTGATATTTCCCTAGTGTTTCTGGAGTTCTATACCACCGGGTTACACACTTATAGTTCATTTCCACCATCCCATTGTTTACTGATGATCCATGTACTAGTTTCAGGATTTTTCCTACTTCTTGGTTCCTTCCTCGTTTCACCAATTCCCTCTCCCAATTTTTTATAAATGTCGGAACTTCCAGCTCTTCCACTTCTATCAAAGTTTTATATATCCTAGATATATTCCCACTTGTTTTTTCGATGGTACATAATTGCTCTATCAGTGTAAGTGCTTCTCCTCCTCTTATTGGGTGAGGAAGTGCTGTTATGAAGTGTTTGAGCTGAAAATACCTCCATTCATTAATCTCCAGAACATCTTTTTTTATTTTTAATTCTTGTAAAGTGCAATTTTTTTCCCCCTTGTATCATATCACATAGATGTGCATTTTCTTTTTTAATCCAATTCCCCCCTATCAAACGTTTCCCCGGTGCAAATAAATTATTTTCCTTTAGTGCCATCAATGGTGAATAATATTTCCATTTATTTTTCTTGTGTAGTGCATCCCAAATTTTCAATACTATTCGTGTCAATGTGTGTGTATTTTCTCCCAATGTCCTATAATGTGGTGGTATCCATATATTCTTTCCTAGTTGTGTATTAGCCATTATGTGTTCTATATTAACCCACCTTTTCTCATTATTTGATTTAGCCCATTCCACCACACTTGTTAACAAAACCGCCTCATAATATTTTTGAAAGTCAGTTACATTTAATCCCCCTTGGCTTTTTACTTTCTTCAGAGTTGCCAGAGAAATTCTAGGTTTCTTATTGTGCCATATTAATTTAGTGATTAAAATCCTTAAAGTTCTAAAATATGCTGGGGGAATATATATGGGGAGCATCTGAAACTTGTACATGATCTTCGGAATTATTATCATCTTTAGGGCGTTAATCCGGCCCATCCATGATAGGGGGCGTGCTGCTATCCTTTTTATTTCTATTTTTATCTCCTCTAATAGTGGGATATAGTTTGCTTGATATATTTCCTCTGGCGATGTTGTTAATTTAATCCCAAGGTATTTTATTTCCTCCTCCAAGGGAATGGGAACTCTTGTTATAGACTTAGTTCCTCTTTCAATTTCATATTTATATTTAATATTTCGGATTTACTCAGGTTGATCTTAAAATTAGATCTCCGTATTCCTTTAGTGCTTTCATAAGGTTGGACATTGTAATTCAGGGGTTTGATATATAGAATATATCATCTGCGAATGCCGCTAATTTATGCTCCTCTTCTCTGACTTTGAAGCCCCCTATGTCCGAGTTCCCCCATACTGTCGCCAAAAGAGGTTCCAGCGCAAGCACGAACAGGAGCGGAGACAGGGGGCATCCCTGTCTCGTCCCGTTATTCATCCTAAAAGGGGGGGGGTGACAATGTTCCATTTACTTTTACCATGGCTGTAGGGCCCTTGTATAATGTTTGTATCCACTGCATCATCCTTAGTCCTATCCCCATACTCTCTAGTGTGCCCATCATGAATCCCCAGTCTACCCCGTCGAACGCCTTTTCTGCATCTATCGACAGCAGTAGACCGGGGACTCTCCCTTCTTTTATTTTTTGAAGTAACAGAAGTGTTCTTATCCCATTGTCCCTCCCCTCTCTCCTTGGTACAAAGCCCACTTGATCAGGATGGACCAGCTCCATCATTAAATCTTTCATCCTTGTTGCTAATATTTTTGCGAACAATTTTTGTGTCCGCGTTTAACAATGATATAGGTCTATAGTTTGAACACTTAGTGCTATCTTTGCCTTCTTTTGCTATAATTGTAATTTATGCCAATAAGGCCTCTTTACTCATCTCATACCTCCTTCCCAATCCATTCATGTATGTGCACAGTTTTTGGGTCAGGATTTCTTTAAACCTTTTTAAGTATAACGTCGTGTATCCATCTGGCCCTGGACTTTTTCCTGGTGCTGATTCTTTTAACGCCCGATTGATCTCCTCTACCGTTATTGGTGTTTCTTGTCACGAGGGTGCTCACCGAGGCCGAGATGCTGAGAGCCGTTCTCACTTGCGACTAAGCGCACTCCACCCCTGGTAGTGGAACAGAGGGTGAAGGGCACGAAGAGGCACGAGGTACCGGCAGGCTGGCAGGTCTGCGTGCGGATGACATGGAGCTGGAAGCTGTGCAGTACTAGTAGACACTGGAGCCCAACGGGAAGGAAGGTTAGCCAAGTCCAACAGCAGGCCAAGGGTCAAACACAGGTGATCAGTAGCAAGTTCCAGGGATAGTGGGTCACCCACAGGAGCTGCCAGTAAAGTCCGAGAACAGGTAATGGACCCAAAACAGGAGGCATGAAGCAAGTCCGTGGACAGGCAGAGGGTCAAACACTGGAGATACACAGCAAGTCCAAAATCAGGCCAGGGGTTTGTGCACAGGAGATAATAGCAAGTCCGTAGGCAGGCTGGAGGTCAAGCACAGGAGACTGGCAGAGTAATCCGTAAGCAGGCCAAGGGTCAAACACTGGAGAGAGGTAGCAGAGGTCCAAAAGGCAAGCCAAGGGTCAGGTGCAGGCAGAGATTGGAGCAGGTCAGGGTCAATCCGGGTCACAACGGTAGTATCAAGGCAGGAAACACAAGCAAGGAACTAGGGAAGCTGAAAGATAAACCAGCAACTTGAACATGGATCCACTGTCGACTTTGCTGCCATCTAGTGTTCAAATGGAAGTATGCTGTGCTTCTTTATTAATGTTTCACTGACATTTCTAGGGATATTGCTCTTTCCTCTGTTATCCGGGGATTATAGCTTTTTTTTTTAAATAGTATTTTATTCTTTCTTTTTTCCCCTCGTCCCATTGTCCCTTCTGATTTACTGAGTATAATTGCTCATAAAAGTCTCGGAAGACCGTCGCTATGTCCTTTGTATTATAGATAATTTCCCCTTTTTTATTTTGTATTTTGTCTATGAAGTTAATTGATTTTTTTTTCTTAACATCCTTACTAGGTACTTGCTGTTTTTATTCCCCCATTGATATCTTTCTTTTGAGATTTTATTGAACGTTTTTCTTATTTCCTGTTCTAATAGTTCCTTTAGTTCATCTCTTTTTATTACTAGTTCTTGTGACAGTTCCTGATCTTGCCCTCTCCCTTTTTTGTGTCTTTGCTCTAATAGGTATATTTATTCTATCAATTTTGCCCTCTTTGTTATTCTTTCCTTCTTTCTCCTAGTTCCCATTGAGATCAGGATTCCCCTTATGTAGGCTTTATGAGCCTCCCACAGGGTATCGTCCACAATCTCACTGGTTCTGTTTAAACTAATATATTGCTCTAATTCTTTTTTTTATTATCTCCTGCCCTTGTTTATCTAGAAGATCTTCATTTAGCCTCCATGAATACGCTTGTATCTGAGTTTCTGGTATCTTTATTTTCATGGTCATTGGCGCGTGGTCCTATAGTGTAGTTATTTCTATATTCGTGGAGACTACCAAGTCTAGTGTTCTATGTTCTATCAGCCAATAGTCGATCCTAGTGTATGTCCCGTGTACAGGGGAGTAGAAAGCATAATCTTGTGTCCTGGGATGTTGTACTCTTCATATATCTACTAACTGGTGGTGGTTAGTGATGAGCCGAACACCCCCGGGTTCGGTTCGCACCAGAACCCGCGAACGGACCGAAAGTTCGCACGAACGTTAGAACCCTATTAAATACAATAGATGCGAACATTCGAAATCTAAAGTGCTAATTATAATGACTAATATGCATGTTATTGTCCTAAAAAGGGTTTGGGAACCCGGGTTCTGCACCAGGGGACATGTATCAATGCAAAAAGAAGTTTTAAAAACTGACGTTTTTTCTGGAGCAGTCATTTTAATGATGCATGAAGTGAAAAAAAAAAGTCAAATATTCCTTTAAATATCGTACCTGGGGGGTGTCTAAAGTATGCCTGTGAAGTGCCATGTGTTTCCTGTGTTTAGAACTGTCCCTGCACAAAATGACATTTCTAAAGGAAAAAAAAGGCATTTAAAACTGCTTGCGGCTTTAATGTAATGTCTGGTCCCGGTAATATGGATGAAAATCTTTGAGAAAAATGGCATAGCTTGAAATAGGGGCCTGCCGTATATACTCTGCTGAAATTTGCCCCTTACATGTTGGTGTTGCCACAACACTGTGAGCCCTCACAGTTACTCTTGGTGGGCGCTGGAACGCCCTGCTGTGAACTATTATATCAGGAATTATATTTACATGCCATTGTTGAACAGTGGTAGGAAAAATTGGGCCTTTGGTGGTGGTGCTGGTGCCACAACACTGTAAGCCCTCACAGTTACTCTTGGTGGGTGCATGAATGGGCCCTGCTGTGAATTATTAGATCAAGAATTGTAATTGCATGCCCCTTTTGAACAGGGGCTGAAAAATTGGGCCTTTGGTGGTGGTGGTGGTGGTGATGTTGCCACAACACTTTAAGCCCTCACAGTTACTCTTGGTGAGCGCAGGAATGGGCCCTGCTGTGAATTATTAGATCAATAATTGTAATTACATGCCCCTGCAGATTAAATAATAATGATACTGCGCCAACTCTAAATACTAAATGAAGCAGCCAAACATAAAATCAGACAGGATATATAGAACGTATAAAAAATAGATAATGTGGCGCTGTGAGACAAGTAGTAAAAAAACCCTACTTCATGTATAGCACAATGGTGCACATAAAAATATGGTGTCAAACAAAACGTTTGTACACAATAGGTGTACACAAATGAATGTGATAAAAAATGTAAGTGAATACTAACAGTGAAATAATTGGTATGGGGTATAGGTGCACAACAAAAACCAGCAATTAAACTGGAATTATGATCATACCCATAATTAACAAAAATAAAAATGAAAATATAATGTAGGTGGAGACAAACTCATATAAGGCGTCACAGATGAGTATGTAGAATAATGTCCAATCTTATCACATATGAAAAGAAGTTCATAGGTCAAAATCCAACAAGGAGCTGCATCGTTTGAAAATAGGTTTGAAGGGTGCATCTATCACATTTTCTTTATAGGCATATAGGATATATGACATCACCCGGGAGTGCCTTCACCTTGGGCCAATGGGGGAGAAGTAAATGCTCTTACTGGACAGAGTGGACCCAGCTCACCGTACGGTGGTGGATCAACAAAGCTTTGTCCACTCTGTGGACCGAAGGAACAGTCAGGATCTGCAAGACACCTCCTTCCTTATGCCGACAGCACCACTGGTCCGTATTTCCAACCCGAAAAGGAAGAAATCCAAACCAATATGGCGACAACAAGCCATGTAAAAAGGGGAAATGCACCCTTCAAACCTATTTTCAAACGATGCAGCTCCTTGTTGGATTTTGACCTATGAACTTCTTTTCATATGTGATAAGTTTGGACATTATTCTACATACTCATCTGTGACGCCTTATATGAGTTTGTCTCCACCTACATTATATTTTCATTTTTATTTTTGTTTATTATGGGTATGATCAATATTCCAGTTTAATTGCTGGTTTTTGTTGTGCACCTATACCCCATACCAATTATTTCACTGTTAGTATTCACTTACATTTTTATCACATTCATTTGTGTACACCTATTGTGTACAAACGTTTTGTTTGACACCATATTTTTATGTGCACCATTGTGCTATACATGAAGTAGGGTTTTTTACTACTTCTCTCACAGCGCCACATTATATATTTTTTATATGCCCCTGCAGATGCCTGTTAGTGTAACACAAAAGAAAAAAAACTACGAGCAATAAGGGCTAGCTTCAGGTGTATAATGTGCAGGAAGCACACTACGCCTGCTTTAAGTGCTGCAGATGCCTGTTAGGGCTCTTTCACACGGAGGGTCCGTTCAGGTCCGCCTAAAAAACTGACAGGCGGACCTGAACGGATGCTACATGTCCTCCTATGGAGCCACTGATGTCAGCGGTGACATGTCCGCTGACATCCGACCCGCTCCGATCCGTCATCATCCGATCCCCCCATAGGGGAGAGCGGCGCTCTGACAGGGCGGTCCCTGCACAGTGTGAGCTCATCCCTAGTGGTGGTATAACAGGGCGGTCCCTGCACAACACCGAGCTCATCCCTAGCTCATCCCTAGTGGTGGTATAATTTCTGTTTTATCGCCTTCAATTGGGCGTTCCTCCTCCCCTGTACACGGGATGTACTGTCTTGTTTTGGATCCATACAAAAATTCAGGTCCCCCGCCATGAACACTTTCCCTTTTTTAAATTCCGATAATTTTTCCAGGGCTCCCCTCAAATATACGGTTGGGCCTTTATTAAGGCAATAAATATTGGCCAATGTGCATTCCATTCCCAACAGCTTCCCCCTCAAGAAGAGAAATCTTCCCTCCGGGTCAGTTAATCTGTCCTCCAGGGAGAACCGGACTCCCCTACCTATTCCAATTGCAACCCCTTTTGCCTTATTTGTCATTGAGCCGCCATAGTACCAAGTTGGGAGCTGATGGGAATACAACCTCACATTAGTTTCATGGGACAGGTGTGTCTCCTGTAAGAAGACCACCCCGGCCCCGTGATGCTCAATCTCTTTCAAGATTTTATGCCTTTTTGTTGGTGTATTCAGCCCTCGCACATTGTAGGTCAAAAAATTGACTGTATTCATGATATAGTTATTTGCAACCTGTTTTCATGGAGATGGGTTATTTGCCTCCTATTTTCATATAGATGTGATCTATTTCTGAGTTTACGATTATTCTTTATGGGGTCTAAGTTTTGTCCCCCCCTCCTCCCACTGTCTCTACTCCTCCCACCTCCCTCCCCCCGCCTCTCTCCGGTTCCTGACTCGCAAATGGAGTCCCTCTCCATTTCCCTCCTACGAGTCTCCCACCCTTGGGGTGTTACTCTGACCGTGGCGGCCGTTTTCCCGTCTTCACTCCCCCCCTCTCACGGGGGGGGTCAGGGGCGGGAGCGGCCCGCTCTTCCCTGGGGCATTCCAGGCTTTCCAACTGCTCAGTCCGCTTCTCCACTCCCATCTCCCCCCATCTCCCTCCTCCTTAAACCCCCCTTCCCCCCCAAAATCCACTTGAATAGTCTCTTCTCCTTTTTTCAAATGCTGCTTGCGATTTTCTGCGATTTCTACAGTTTCTGCTAATATCTTTTTCCTCCTTTTTCATAACTTCATCATTCTGTCCATCCCGGTATGTCCAGCTTTGGAACACCTATTTCCTTACAGAAGTCTTCTAAGTCCTCTGGGTATTTTAGTCTCACAGATCTACCTTCTTTATGGGCTACTAGGGATGCCGGAAACCCCCAGCTATATTTAATATTAGCCGTTCTCATTTGAACCAATAATGGCCTAAGAAGTCTTCTTCTTTCCAGTGTTTCTGCTGATAGATCTGTGAAGATTTGAAGTTCTGCACCCTTGTATTTTAGTGGTGGTCTATCTCTCAATCTCTTCCATATCTCAGCCTTATCTTCATATAGCTGAAATCGTACGATGATATCCCGGGGTATTTCTGCGTTTAGGTACAGAGGATTCCTAATCCTATGCACTCGGTCTATTTTGAGTTCTTGCTTTTCTCCTCTGGGTTAAATATTTCCTTCATAGTTTTTTTCAGCTCTTCATCTCTCTCTTCTGGAAGAGCTCTTATCCTTAGATTCTGGCGTCTGCTTTGGTTTTCTTGGTTTTCTATTCTGTATATTTCCCCCTGACTGGTTTGCATAGTTTTAACTTGTGTTTTTAGTATTTCTGAGGCTTGCTTTTCGTTCTTGTCCTCCATTTCCTCTACCCTTTTTAGCAGATGGCCCAAGTCAGTTCGCATTGCTGTGATTTCTGTCTTAAAATAATTTTATAATCTTTTTTCTAATCTTTCAAACATCTCTATTATCTCTGATTTAGTTGGCAATTGGGCATAAGTACTTTGCTCTCCTGCACCTGCTTCGTTGTCCATCCTAGCGTCTGCTTTTGTTTTTTTCTGCGTTTCTCCTTTCTTTTTCGCAGACTCTTTTTTCTTTTCTTTAGTCGCTTGTTGTTTTTCAGGGACAGGGCTTTTTGGATTTCCCTCTTTTGTTAAATATTTTTGGATCGTACTAGTGTTCAAACTTTCCCTTTGGGGTTTTAGACTCAATTCCTTTTGTAGTTCTGCTTCTCATTCTAGTGTTTTTATAGATAGGAAAGAAGACTGATGCAGGGTTTTCACAGTCAACAGGGTTTGCCAATGCACCTGCAAGGTCTTCCCATTCACCAAGGTTTCACATTCAATTCACCGTGCATCAATAGATTTCAGGGCAGGGGGTACACTGGGGCAGACGCACAGGTGCGCATGCAAAATTTTTCACAGTCGGTAAAGTTTGCGCAAGCAAATGCAAGATTTTCACATTTAACAGGGTTTCACCGTCAATTATAAGCAGGTGCAGGGTTTTCCCAGTTTACTTGCTGCTTACAGTCCGTTTGCGCACCTCTCCCTTATAGGTATTTCCTATCTGGGGGTCACACTGTTACAGATGACAGGGTGTACATGCAAGTTTTTACCGTTGGCAGGGTTTGCAAAACCAAGTTCAGGGTGCAAGATTTTCTCATTCAACAGAATTTCACCACCAATTACCAACTCATCAGCAAATTGCGAGCATAGCTTATATATAAAAAAAAAAAATGGTTCTTGCTATTCACAGTCCATTTACCTGTCCATTTACAAAGTACAAGTACAAGTACATAGATTTCACCTACAACAGGGTTTCACTGTCTGCTTGCCATGCCATAGACAGATTTCTTGCACAGCCTGTGAAAAAATACCACCTGCTCACAGTCTGTTCATCAGTTATAGTTAGGGCTAGAGCAGGTGAAAAAATGCACACATGAAGTTTTCACAGCCAGCAGGGTATTGCGGTTAAAGATGCAGATTTTTCACATTCAACAGGGTTTCAACTGGGTTTCCTAGTCCATCACCATAGCATGATTAAATTGCATGTATAACATATATAAGGGTAATGGTTGCACACAGTCCATCAATCCATTTTCTCCCTTATATATATTTCCTATTAAAGAATCACACAGGTGCAGACAAGAGGATACACATAGAAAAAAGAAGCCCTAGGGCGAAAGCTGCGCTAGATGAAGTGGATTAGAATAGAATAGTAATTGATAAAAAAAAGGAAGCAGCTAGCATTAATAGTTCAATACAGAAAAAACTATAGCAAAATAAAAAATCCAGAAAATGCAGCGCTGAAACATGAGAATATGGGGCTATATGAAATGATCTAGCCCAAAAGTGGATAAACAATGTGATAAATGTATACCAAAATAACACAACATAAGTGATGTGAAAAAAAACTAACAAATATGTCAAACCAAAAACAAAACCAAGTGAAGGGAATCGTTCTAAAATGAAAAAATTGGCATATGTGACATACCATAGAACGTGAATACAAAGTGACACTTCTAATCAAGAAACCAAAAGTGACAAGAAATAAGAAAAAATTGTTAATAAAAATCCGTGAAATAAAGTCTCATGCCAATAAATGAAACTGGAACATCCAGACATAAACCAAGAGGGATTCCAAAGAGAGTGATGAAAAATGAAACTTCTTCCCAAGACGTAACTTCTTTATATACAATAATTTCTCACCAACAAGGTTTTGAGGCAGTTGAGTTTTATCTCCAACAGGATTCTTCCCTCTCGTGTCTGCAAAAAGACTTTATTATGGAATTATTGCGGTTCGCGACGAGCCATAATTATTTTTGGTTTAGTGGTGATTTATTTCTGCAAAAAAGGGGCGTTGCCATGGGGGCTAAATTTGCCCCCAGTTTGGCAAACCTTTTCATGGCCCATTGGGAATCAGGTTATAGATGTCAATCCCCCAAGAGAGCTCCTGCTCTGGAAAAGATACATTGACGATGTGATCCTTATCTGGGAGGGTGACACTTTATCTCTTGAAATTTGTTTCTTTCAATTGAACAACAATGACAGAGGTATATTTCTACAGCATACAGTGAGTGATATGCAAGTGAATTTTTTGGATTTAAACATTTTTATTAAAGATGGTCATCTCTGCACAAGCACTTATTCCCTATGCTGGGTGAGACTGTATCTATACAGTCACGGCCATTTGGTAAGCAGGATTACTACTCACTTGGGTGTCACACCTGAAACCTGCCACAATTTTCTTGGGAAGAAGTTTCATTTTTCATCACTCTCTTTGGAATCCCTCTTGGTTTATGTCTGGATGTTCCAGTTTCATTTATTGGCATTAGACTTTATTTCACGGATTTTTATTGACAATTTTTTCTTATTTCTTGTCACTTTTGGTTTCTTGATTAGAAGTGTCACTTTGTATTCACGTTCTATGGTATGTCACATATGCCAATTTTTTAGTTTTAGAACGATTCCCTTCACTTGGTTTTGTTTTTGGTTTGACATATTTGTTAGTTTTTTTCATATCACTTATGTTGTGCTATTTTGGTATACATTTATCACATTGTTTATCCACTTTTGGGCTAGATCATTTCATATAGCCCCATATTCTCATGTTTCAGCGCTGCATTTTCTGGATTTTTTAAGAGGATACACATGCCAGGCTTCACAGTCAATTCCTTTTTCCAATGCAAATGCAAAATTTCACTCTTTCAACAGAGTTTCATGTCCAGTTAGCAGTGCATAGGCTGATCGTATACAGAGTTCATAACTGTCTGCTCACCTCTCCCCTTGCATGTTCCTTCCAAATCTCAAGGTGGGGGGGGTGTAGGAAGGTGTTCTCCAAGTGTCGCTCCGTTTTCTCTCCTGTGCTCAGGGCTGCCGTTCCTCCTCCAACATCAAGCCAGCTGCCAATTCGAGCACCCGCTGTTCTGGTGATGTTCTGGGGGTGCAGTGGGCTTTCACCTCTGCCACATGTCCCGGCCTCTAATGCCGCTGGCTGCAGCTCATCCACCCAGAGCTCCTCCATCTGCTCAGTCAGGCCCCACGGTCGTGCTCTTCCCCCACCTTAGCTACAACAGCACACACCCATCCTTCCACCCAGGCTCGAAGACGGGTATTTCTGAAGTCAGCTAAAAGGCAATATGAATTTGGTAATAAACCTGGGAGACTACTGGCGGGGACAATTAAACCTAAACGGAACCTGAATTATATCGCAAAAATAAAAGATAAAAAGGGAGTGATGAAACATTCAACTAGAGATATCAGTAAAAATTTTCTAGAGTATTAATCATTATATAAAGTAAGCGACAGTCAAGATTGCGATAAGCAAAATAGAAGAAATGAAATTGAACAGTATCTTCGGAAGATAGAACTACCAGTTATATCAGAAGAAGATTCAAGTAAGCTTGATAGAGATATTTCTAAGGAAGAGATAGAGCAGGCAATTAAAAACAGTAAAGCCCTGTACACACGATCGGATATCCTATGGATTCTAATCCGATGGATTTTTCCATCGGAAATCCGATGAAACTGTTTTCCATCAGTCTTGCCCACACACCATCAGTCAAAAAACCGACCGCACCAAAACGACGTGACGTACAACACGTACGACGGCACTATAAAGGGGAAGTTCAAATCTAATGGCGCCACCCTTTGGGCTGCTTTTGCTGATTTCGTGTTACCGCGTGTTAGTAAAAGTTTGGTGAGAGCCGATTCGCGCTTTTCAGTCTCCGTGCTTTTCAGATCGTTTTCTGGTGTTCAGTTTGTGCTTGTGGGTTCGTATTTGTCATTCAGTGCATGCAGTCAGGTCGGTTACTATTTTGCAGTGCCTTCTTGGCCGTTCATTACTGTTTTTCAGGTCGTTCTTCTCAGGCCTTGCTGTTCCTCGGTGCGTTCTGTTTGAGTTCGTTCTGACCAGCCGACCGGTTTAAAGCCATGTTTGAAGTACGTTCTCATCGTAGAGCTTGTGCTGGCTATGGACTTGGTGTTGCAGTTAACACTGTAACCCGAGTTCAGTCCATGAACAGGGTGAGGAGGAGTTCATGGACCAAGAATTGGTTGCTCCAGCGGGACCAATTCTCTCATATGCCTCTGCTGCGGGAAATCCAGGAAAATAATCCTGATGATTTCAGTAATTATCTCCGGATGACGGACCCCGTTTTTCACCGTCTGTTGGATTTGCTGTCCCCCTATATCACGAGGCAGGACACTGTGATGCGCCAGGCGATCACTGCCGAGCAGAGGCTTATTGCCACGTTGAGATACCTGTCGAATGGGAGAAGCTTGCAGGACCTCAAGTTCTCAACAGGCATCTCCCCCCAGGCTCTTGGGATCATTATCCCTGAAACATGTTCTGCCATCATGCAAGTCATGCAGAAGAACTATATTAAGGTAATTTTTATCCTTTAACATCACATTCTATGTTTTGATTGTTTGCTAAAGTATTGTATTTCTTTCATCCTTCCCAAATTGCCATGATTGTAATATGCTGTGAATGTCCCTTTTCTCCCCATGCATGTTTTTCCTTTGACCTTTTTTTTTTTTTTTTGCCTACATGCCTATTTCCCTTCACTAACCTCTCCTGCATGCTGTCCTGGGCCCATATACACCTAGCCTAGTCTGTTCTTTAATGATGTTTTTGTCAGCGCCATTTTAGTTTTGAACCCCCCCCCTAAAATGTGTCCTAAAGATTTATTGCACATTCAAGGTCAGCAGAGTGCAAGAGCCTTTTGTTGCGGGGCACAAAATCTGCTTAAACCCCCTCCCCCCTTATAATTTGTTCCAATGGCCCATCAGCGGGGGTGAGTCATCTGATAAGTGGGCCTTCAATTTTTGTGTTTAAATACTCCTCCTAATAAATGTTATACTGACGTTGGCCAAGAATGTATTTGTGTAATCTGCTTGCAATGTAATGTGCAAAAGTACTAATTTCTTCTTTTTGTTTGACTCCACAGTTCCCTTCATCGCCACAGGAATGGCAGACTGTGGCCTCCCAATTTGCCAAGCGGTGGGACTTCCCCAACTGCGGAGGGGCAATTGATGGGAAGCACGTCCACATAGTGCCGCCACCCCGTTCGGGGTCTTACTATTATAACTATAAAGGTTTTAATAGTATAGTGTTAATGGCGGTGGTGTCGGCACGCTATGAGTTCCTGTATGTAGACGTGGGGAAGAACGGCCGGATGTCCGATGGCGGAGTGTTCACGCAGACGGAGTTCGCTCACCATCTGCAGTCTGGGGGCCTGGCACTGCCTCCAGATGCAGACAACGTGGATGGACTTCCTTTCGTGTTTATAGCAGATGAAGCTTTCGGACTGGGACCACACCTGATACGGCCGTTCCCCCAGAGGACCCTCACCCCGGAGAGGAGGGTTTTTAGATACCGGCTGGCCAAAGCCCAGAGGGTTGTGGAGAATGCCTTCGGCATAATGGCCAGCCGGTTCCGCCTGTTTCCGACAGCCATACACATGGCGGAATACAAATTGAACTACCTGATTTTAACTTGCTGCATATTGCATAATTTTATGAGACAACACTCTCCTTCATATCTATCTACTGTTGGGCCAGAGGCCGGTGTATCAGACATGCACAATCTTACCGGCCTGGACACTGGCCATACTGGCTTGGCCCCCCAAAGCGCCCGTGAAGTACGTGATAAATATGTTGAGTACTTCACGGGTAGGGGGGCCATCGCAATGCCAGACCATATTATATACTTTTTTTTTTTTTTTTTTATAAAAATAACATTTATTCTTTTGAAAACCTTGTTTTGTCATTATTTATTTTTTTATTATGTGTCTCCCAGGTTATCATAGTACACTTTGTAGTAGTGCCAAGTGTATTTGTCTTTAGTAAATAGCCACAATTGTCACACTTAAAACCCTGACCTTTCCCATTTTATATAACTGCTATTGAGCATAGAAAGAACAAGCCACACATTGTTGAGTGTCCAAAATATTTTTTACTCTGTGCACAACATGTGCGGTAAATTTTTATTCAAAATACAATCTTGATATTTTGGCCTCCAAATTTTGGAGATTTTTTTTTTTTTGCGTTTGCAGAAATATGCATGGGTCAAAAAACAAAACATAAAAAAAAAGGAACTTGCAAAGTTCAACCTTAAAAAGATAAACATGAGATGGGGTGGTGTCACCCCTGAACCATCCAAAATTAGAAGAAGCACACATTTTTGGTGTTTCAACCCGATCCCATGGCGAAAGTCAACATGTGCTATCTGCCATCATGGGTGATCAATGGACGTGTTTTGGGGTGCAAACCCTTCCTCTCACCTACTTGAGTAGCGAGGAAAAGGTTGCACCCCCAAATCAGGGACATAGATATCCTGTGACGGCAGATAGCACATGTTGACACCCTGTGTGCATCTTGAAATTTGGGCTTGTGTTAAAAGAAATGTCAATTTTTGCTTGCATAAAAAAAAAAAAAAGGTGGGGGGTGGTGGTTCAGACTATTCGCCCCATAATATCAATGATGTTTTTATATTTTTGCTCAATCACATTCATCCTTTTCCTCATAATGTCCATTTCGCTACTACATTCCATTATTTCTTGAATGACGATTTGGGCACTAGCACTTGAGAATGGAGTAGTAGGAGTTTCTGACACACCACCATGTTCATCCCCTAAAAAGAAAAACGTATTAGAAATATGCAGGCCTACATCTCTTTTTACCTGAAGCTGTGGTGACAGACACTGACCTGTTGTGATGATAAGCTCCACCTCTCCTTCCTCCACCTCTCCTTCCTCCACATGCTGATCTTGGGGTTCTTTTTGATCTTGGGGATCTTTCTGATCTTGGGTTTCTTTATGTGGTCTGTGCTTCCTAGGCTCCTCACATTAGTGTCCTCCCAGTCTCCTCTCCCCTATAAGAATGAAACAATCAAAAGGTATCCTTTATTTTCAAACTTTGCCTGGAAGTGGGGTCAAATTGTTGGTTTTGCCAGAGTTCCAAGATGAACATATGAGTTTTTTTAAATTCAACAAAGCAAGAATACTTTCATTCTTGGTCCTCAAAAATAAAAAGGAGACACCCCAAGGTATCCACTGGAACACCTGTGTGTGACACCCTAAAAAGGTTTTTATGGTGGCCCACACTATAGTGCTCCTGAGTCAAGATGTGTAACCAGCTGCTTGAGTGTCCTCTCCTTTACACAGAATCTAGTTTACCATTTAACATTCTACTTACTTACAACACATCATCTAGACAACAATATAAACGTTGTTCTTACGCCAAATAGGCATGACCACATGTGGTTTACGTGTATCTGTGCAAAACATGTGTTTTTTAACAGGATCGCTGTTTACTAGGAAACATTACCAAAAATGAGTCCACTCAACTTCACATGAAAGTTGCCATTCTACAATATGAAACCAGTCAATCCAAGCACATGGAGCAAAACATGCAAGAATACATATTCCAATTTGAAAAAACACAGTAAAAAAAAAAAGCTTACTTTTTTCAAGGATTTTTTTAAGCTTCCTATACTGCTCTGGCTCCCTCAGCTTCAGGTCAGACCACCTTTTACGGAGCTGCTCCTTGGATCTCCTGACCCCAAATTTATTATAGAGACTCCTCGCCACTTTGTCCATTATTTTAGACTTCCTGAGATTAGGGGTGTCGTATGGCCCATGCTTCCTATCGTAATCCCTCCTCCGCAGGATGTCCACCATCTCCGCCATCTCAGCAAATGACATATTAGTCGCCTTGAACCTTTTATTCCTGATCGGGACGGTCCCGCCTCCGGGCTTTCCTCGTCAGTACTTATTAATAAAGCACACACCTGTGTCACCACCATGTCGTTGTCTCCCACTGTGCGCCGAACGAGAAGGGGCGGGGAAATTCAGAAAAAGACCGTCATGGGCGGGCGACGCGGCCGGAGTTTCACACATGCGCAGGGTATATAAAGGGTAACCGAGGTTGTGGTTGCGCGGAGTAAGGACGTCTGGAAGTGCCAAATGAATCCAAAGGTAAGAAATTAACTTGGGGCATCAGTGGCCTATACTGGTTCATGATTGTAAAGGCCTATATTGGGCTAAGATTAGGACAATTGAAGCTGACCTACTGTTTTTGTCTTGTGTTTTATCTTGTAGAAAGAACTATGCATAAATTGCGTGAGCCAGACGTTATGTTATTATTTATAGAAAAGTATAAGGAAATGCGCAACCTCTGGGAGCTAAAAAAAATAGCTCCTACCATAATAGCCAAGTACGCAAGGCAACAATTGTTAAATTAGCGGAATATATGAAGACCTGGATCCCAGAGGCAGACTATGATGAATAGTAAAAGAAACAACATGAGGAATGCGTATGAAAAACGCTATAAAGAAGTGCGTGCTTCTATGAGATCAGGAGCAGCAGCAGACAAAGTAGTTAAGCCCAAGCTGTGGTACTACAAGCATCTGCAATTTCTGGATGACCAGATTGAGGCCAGGGAATCACTTTCCACCCTTCCCTCAACCCTTCCTTCCACCCTTCCCTCCAGCGTTCCTTCCACCCTTCCCTCCACCCCTGCAGAGGGGGAGGAGGAGCCACCTGAGCTTGAAGAGCCAGATCTGCGCATCTTCAACCAGGTATATTATTTTCAAATATATTTATTGTCCTCAATTGATTTTTGAGAACTAGATGTTATTATTCACAAATGACAAAATTTAAATGTAACAAAAAAAAAAGGCCATTAATGATTGGTACAGTATATAAAGAAGCTGGGGTCACAATGAGAGTCTTTTATATTTCTTAACATTCAAATTGCAACAGTCATGAGATGAAAATTGTGTGTGATTGATTCAACAAAAAATTAAACTATGTCCCTTTTTTCGACACAGGATGAGCTCAGCCAGGAGGAAGAGGCTCCGGAATGTGGCAGGCAGGAGGAGGCAGGGGTGAGTGGCAGCCAGGAGGAGGCCGGCCCAAGTGGCACTCAACAGGTCCCTAGGCCTAGTGGCAGCACACAGTCCCAAGTGGCTCCCCTCCACGTCAGACCCCCAAAAAATCGGCAGATGACAAAGGTGGAGGAGGAGTCACTTAAGATGATCAGGGACGCTGATGCCATAATGAGGGCCCCCCTCAACCCTGTTGAGGGCTTTAGTACTTACCTTGCCCAGAAAGTTATGAACCTGGAGGAGGGACAACGTGCCCTCTGTGAGCACCTGCTCTATACAGCAATACACATGGCGGGGAAGGGGCAGTTGACAGAGGCCACTCATCTCTGCCATCTGCCCCATCCTTCTCCTCCTCCTCCTGCCACATTACCACCGACAGAGCCACAGCCTGCAAGTGGGCATGGACGGGGCCGTGGAACAAACGCTGGAGGGAAGCGTGGAGGGAACACTGCAGGGAGCAGTGCAAGGAAGGCTACCAAGAAGAGCAGAAGGTGATTCCCTGGCTTCAAGCTGCTCTTCCAGAAGTTGCAGTTTGTAGGAGTACCACAGCTTGGGATGATATATGTCTTCGGCTGCTGCTCCTGATTTCCTGGTGTTGTTTATTTTATTTTTCATCATAGTAATGTCTGCCTTTGGGGTCCAAAGTCTTCATAAATTCCACTAATTTAACAATTGTTGCCCTTCCTGTTTATTTATTTTTTGCCAGAATAAATGGATTTTTTTTTTCTGAAAAATACTTGCCTATGTTTTTTTATTGGGAGTAGCAATAAGATGTCATAAATACAATGTGTAATTAACAAATAAATAAATATGTTGTTGTGAGAACTTGACACCCAAAAAAATGAGCCGACAAGAAACAAAATCTTAAAAAAAAAAATGGTATATCTTGATTCTAAATAACAATTAAAATTAGGGAGATCTGGCTTTAAAAATATATAAAATTATTCTAGAGATGACAAGAAACTATAAAGAAATAAGTTTGTCAGAACTCGGGATAAAGATCTGCAGCAAAAAAAACCATTTTAAAGACCATTATAAAGAAGAAAAAAATGCGCTGCATTAAACGAGGCAATCATTTGCAGAATAACGAATGTGCTCTCTCCATTAGGAATGCTAGTTTTACCAGAACGAGCGCTCCCGTCTCATAATTCAGTCTGAGCATGCGTGGGTTTTTTAACTGATGGACTTGCCCATAGACGATCGGAATTTGCTATCGTTTTTTTTTTCATCTGAAAAATTAAAAACGTTCTATTTTTGGACACCGATGGAAAAAATACCGATGGGGCCCATACACGATCGGTTTGTCCGATAAAAAAAATCCATCGGACTGTTTTCATCGGAAAAACCTATTGTGTGTACACGACTTAAGAGTGGGAAAAGTCCAGGGCCAAATGGGTACACGTCCCTATATTTTAAAAAGTTCCTTGGAACCCTGACGCCCTACTTCCATCTATATATGAACTCAATTGGGGGAGGAATGAAGATATGCAAGGAAGCTCTGGAGGCCCATATAACAATCTTGGCAAAGGAAGGGAAGGATCCAACATTATGCTCCAGCTTTAGGTCAATTTCCCTGATTAGTGAAGATGTAAAAATCTACGCAAGGATCTTGGCCGAAAGATTGAAGCTGTATATGCCAGATTGTATAAAGAGGGATCAGGCAGGCTTCGTCCCCGGTAGGGAAGCAAGGGATAATATATTAAGGACAGCCCTTTTAATGCATGAAGCAAAAAAGGGAAAGAAATCTGTTATTTTCCTATCAGTAGATGCCGAAAAGGCATTCGATAGGGTAGATTGGGAATATATGTTGCAGACACTATATAAATTTGGCCTATGCCCACGAATGCTTAGATGGATAGAGGCTTTATATTCCAACCCTTCGGCCCAAATTCAGGTGAATGGAACTTTGTCAGACACATTTAGGCTCCATAATGGGACGCGCCAGGGATGCCCACTCTCTCCCCTACTCTTTGTGTTTTCCTTAGAACCCTTCCTAGCATCTATAAGAGCGAATTATCAAATTGAAGGTATAGAGGTCTCTGGGGAAGAGCATAAGATATCTGCGTTTGCAGACGATATTATGCTATATATAACGAACCCCAAGCAATCACTCCCAAAGATCTTGGAAGAATTGGGTGAATACGGGGTGGTTTTGAATCTTAAGATCAATATTGAGAAAACGGAGATACTAAATATTTGTGTCCCCCCAAAGGAGAGAATAAAACTTAGAGCTCTTTTCTTCTTTTGTGTGGAAGGAAAAAGGACTACAATATCTGGGAGTATTTCTACCAGTATCAACTGCAGACTTATACCAGGATAATGATTTATCTCTCTTGAATAAAATTAAACAAGACCTGAAAGGATATCCTGCACATAGACTGTCATGGTTTGGTAGCATAAGTGTAATCTAAATGATGATCCTCCCGAAAGCCCTATACATCTTTCAAATTAATTCCTTCCGATTAATATCCCAGGGGCCTATTTTAAAATTATTATATCCTTCCTGCAGAAATTTGTATGGAATAGAAGAGGAAGTCGTATTTCCTATAAAACAATGAGTAGATCTAAAGATAATTGGGGGGTGCTCCTCCCAGATCTTCAGAAATACCATGCAGCAGCAGTACTGAGGAGAATTTTGGATTGGGTTTATAATGTTCCACATAAAAAATGAGTATCACTGGAAGATAATGAGTCAAGTCGCCCTAGGTCAGATAATCTGGATTCCAAGGGAATATAGAGGTCTCCCTAGAGAAATGGCCCCAATTACAACAGAAACATTAAGAGTATGGGATTTGGTACTCAAGGGTATGACATAGCAATACAATAGCCCCTTGATGCCCTTGACAGGAAATAATTATTTCCCCCCAGGGAAACATAATAAACTGTATTTAAATGGACTCACTAGTACCGATTGAGATTAAGAGATGTCCTAAAAGCAAACGCCTTTTGTTCATTAGCGGAGTTATGAGAAAAATATGGTACAACACCATGGGATTGCTGGAGATACAGACAGCTCCCACACTTCATAGAATCCCTTCCAAAACCCCTTTGCTCAGCTAGTAGGTTAAATCCATGGGAAAGATTAGTTGACCAAGGGGGGATAAGCAGACCGGGGATCTCTAGAATATATAGGATGCTGATAACTTCTATGGACGATGGGTTAATGTGTCCCTTTTGGAGGTGGTAAATAGAACTGAACCAATCAGTACCGGAGATGCTGAAAGGAAAGGTTATGGACTATGTCCACTCCACCTCAATGGACACGAGGATAAAATAAATAAATTATAAACTATTGACTAAGTGGTACTACGTTCCATCCAAAATGCATAAAATGAATCATGATTTATCACCTTTATGTTGGAGGGAATATGAGAAGGAAGTAACCCATGCTCATGTATGGTGGCAGTGCAGTTCGATCCAGCCATACTGGGTGGAAGTATTGAATTTAATTAAAAAGATTGACAGGACGGAAATATAATTAGACCCATGGAAATGCTTGTTCCATGCAATCGGGGGTTCTAGGAAGAAGTATAGAGCAGCACTTACTCCATTTCTGCTGAATGCAGCGAAAGCACTAATCCCGAAACATTGGAAAACAAAGGAAATACCAATGATAAAGGATTGGTTTAGAGAAATAGAACGAGGACAATGGAAGAATTTGTTTCCAAAGGGACACAAAAAGATTTCAGGGTACTTGGAAGAAATGGCTAGAATGTAAACAGTCCCTGATTTATCTGGGAATTATGGGGAATGGAGGGAGTACTTAGGGGCTTGTCCCCTGATGCCCTCCCTCCGTGCCCCCCCCCCTCCTTATGAAGGAGAGGGTATTATGGTTCCCCCCCCACACCCCTTTTTTTTCTCTTTGCACAATTTGAAGGAGGATAGTAATGGGGATAGAGAGATGAGTAAAGATAAATAGACACGGGTAAGAGGGGTATAGATTTGTATGAATATGATTTTTTTCCTCCCCCTTTTTTTGTTTTTTTTCTGAGGGGTGGGGACAAGGGAATGGGCCTGCTCCTATGCTTCTCTTATTCTCTTTTTTCATGTTTATTTAGATGGCCCAGGAGAATTAAGAGTATATGCTGCGGTATAGATAGATTTTTGTATTTAAGCGCATGTTAGAGGATAGATCCATTTGTGTACCTATATGTATTTTTTATGTATTTACGTGTACTTTGAAAATGTTTTGCATTTTTTTGAATGACTTGCAAATTGTTTTGCAAAGTATGTAAGATTTTTTATCTGTAAAAACTTAATAAAAACTATTTAAAATAAAAAAGAAAATAGATGGCAACTCATCAGAGGTGTTTGACCCCTTAATTACAGGAGGTCAAAAAATTGCTATTGGAAACCCAATTCGTTCCTCGGTAGCACCTTGCCTTTCCAAAGATCTCTCAGGTCAGATTATGGTGTACAAGTAAACTCCACAGGAGACATAAAGAAGTAGCTCATAGTGTAGTAGGAGACTAATATATATATTATAATATATGGTTGGCGCAGTTATCATCTTTTTCTTGTGACATTAATTACCCCATGATATTGGTGGGAAACACTTAACTGCAGCAGACTCATTGTTTAAAATATTTATTACTGTACATATTGACACAAAAGTATTTTTTGCGCCGGTGACACACACATCACATATTTGCTTTTTTATTATTGGTAAACACTTCACGGGCAGCACTAATGGAGGTTTTTTAATTTTTAGCCAATAGAAGGCTAGATTTGGGTGAACTGTTTGAAAATGTTGATAATACCACAGCAGTGAATTTAGAACAAGGGTTTAAACATCTAAAAAACGCTATGGACAAACAAGTGAGGGTTTGGTGGGACATCATCACATTGGAGAGATACAGAGATGCTAAGATTACACCGAGGAGATTAAGGTGGGATGTGGGACCTAATGATGGGCTAGTGGATGAAGAACTGACCAAGGTGTGGTACGGTTTCTTCAATGGATGTGAGAACAGACTACTAGATATCATCAATGATAGGAGAAGGATAAAATTTACCAAAATAGAGAGCAACATCAACACCATCAAGGAAAGCATGGTACCCCATGTAGAAACTAATGATTACAAAACCAGAGCCAACAAACTACAAGAGTATTTGGTTAAGCTAGACAATGAGGTAAAAAATAAAAACGTTAAAAAAATACCAAAGAGACAAAAAAGATTATATAGCAGGAAGGATATACAAATGGCAGGAAGATGAGGTATTAATTCAAATAATGCTTAGGACATGGAAGTAAAAGGGCCCAAAGTAGAAGGAACAAAGACCGCAGGGGCCTATATGCCATATATCAGTAAAATTAAAACATCAGAACCCACACCTAGCACTAGCACCCAAAATAAGGCCAACCAAAATAAAATAGATCAAGGGGGGAACGCAGCCCACCATTATTCCTACCAACCACCAATGGGCCATTACTCCAGGCCCTGGAGAGGAGGTCCCAGAGGCAGGGACAGAGGATACTATAGCCAGAATTATGGACCCCCACCATGGCAGGAGGAATGGCGGGACTTGAGAGAGCCCTACAAACCCCCTATGCCTGTCTTCCAAACGAGCAGGGGGGGCTGGAACAGAAACCCACAAGACGGAGAGGCTGCAGAGGGGGAAGCAAAAAGAGAAAGCTAGGAGATGGGATTTTTAATTTAACAAATAGTCTTTTCCCAGGAAGAATTAATAGTATTGGACAAAGGAATCAAGTATGCACCAAGTAAATCTTTTAACCAATTTGAAGTGCACTATACAAACGTAGCCAGTTGAGGAATAAATCTACATTTAATCCAAAATCTAATTCTAACCAGTACATAGATTTTTTTTTTTAAATGGTAGAAAAGGAAATAAAGTATAAAACCAAAACAACCTAAGATGTAGGATAGAGTGTGGCAGGGTGTTAAGAAATTAGAGAAACCGAAAGACATAGTGGTTAGACTCGCAGACGGGGGCTTGTTATTTTAACAAAAGAGGATTATGCATCAGAATTGGAGAAGTTGGTTAAAGATACCACTACCTACCAACTATTAGGTAGGAACCAAAATAGGGAATTAAAAACTATGCTAAAGGAATTATTAAATAATGGTATCGCAGACAGAATAATAAACAAAAAAGAAGGAAGATACTTGCTACCAGAGGCAGATAAGGTGCCGATAAATTTATCAGGTACCGAAGGTCCACAAAAACAAAACTAGACCACCAGGAAGGCCAATTATCAGTGGGATTGGATCAATACATTCCAGATTGGGGGAATACCTTGATGTGTTTCTCGAACAGCTGGCAAGGAAAGGGCAGGCATTTATCAAGGACAGTAAGGATGTTATTAACACACTTAAAAAGGTCAAGGTGAACGATTCAGCACTATTAGTAACCATAGATGTGGAATCGTTATACACCAACATAAAACTGATGCACTAGTCCCTAAAATATCTGTCAGATTTAAAGCTAAAACAGAGAAGATTCATACTGGAGGGCCTGAAAATGGCACAATCACAAATATTACAGGCAAATAAAAGGGGTGGGTATGGGCAACAAATATGCTCCAAGTGTGGCCAACATATTCCTAAATAAATGGGAGAAGGAGGAAATATTTGGAAGGTGCTGGCCACACATACAGGTATATAAAAGATTTATAGATGACATCCTGATTGTCTGGAAAGGCAGCCAGGATGATTTAGATAGATTTGTAAAGCATATAGGAGCAAACCAATATGGTATCAAATTTACTGTAAATGTACACCAAAAAAACATAAACTTTCTAGACATGGAGATTTTTAAAAATGAGGATCAGCTGAACACCAGAACACATTTCAAGGATACGGACCTCAATGGCTATATCCCATTTAGCAGTTGTCACCACCCCCAGTGTAAGAGAGCCATCCCCAAAGGCCAATTCATTAGGATCAACCGCAACTGTGACCTGATGGGAGACTATCTCGCGCAAGCAAGCATCCTATTTGAAAGGTTTGTGGATAAGGGTTATGAAAGAAAAGAACTGGAACACACCAGAAAAATTGGTAAATTATTTGTAATGACCCCCATTTGAATAAGATTTTACCACCCAAACCAAAATTCATCTACAGAAGAGCAAGGAGAATTAGAGATGGTATTGTGAAAAATGTGCCTGACCCCCCCCCAAAAAAAAAAAAAAACCCTGCAGAATTATGAACAAACAAGAAAAACAATGGAATTCCAATCCAACACAACCAAGTTAAAATAGAACATTGAAAAACTCATCACATGCTGCAGTACCCATGTAACCTACATATTGGAATGCAGTTGTGGACTGCAGTACGTGGGGAGAACGACGAGGAAACTCTCCGTCAGGATAGGGGAACATATCAGAAATATAAAAAAGGGGTACAAATACCATAGTGTTTCGAAGCACTTTAGGGATACACACAAGAGTGACGCACATCATTTGAAATTTTATGCCATAGATAAAGTACATCAAAACTGGAGAAACTCTAATTTACGGAGGGAAATATCACATAACGAAACATACTGGATTTTTTTCATTAAATACGATGAAACCAGATGGGTTAAATGTGGAGCTAGACATGAACTGCTTTTATAGAGGATTACTGGATTAAATAAATGTTTTTGTCTGCATAGAACTTTTTTCAATGTTTATATATTTTTTTTCTGTATTTTTAATTTTTTTTATATTTATTAAAATTTTATTTTATTTTCATTTATTTTTATTTTTATTTTCATTCCTTTTTGGGAATGGTAATAAACATTAAAAGAAAATTTTGTTTGAGTAAATATAGGTCTGGATAACGGTGATATTTTTAGTTTAGCATAAATGAACTTTTGAATAATAATAGCATACTTGTGAAAAATTCATTAATTACTAAGGATTTTATTCCATTTTAATTTAACTTGCTTGATGATGCTAAGATTGTAAAGCCCTTTCAGCCGATCTTTGTGGGGGAGATTGTATAAGTGATAAACAAATAATTGATGAGTAAAGTGCAAACAGGAGCAAGATGGATAACGCCCGAGTGAACGTGTTCCAGTTTTGCAGTAATAACCCATGGGGGTGAGCAGGAAACCATTAGATTAAGAATGGGCATGGGCGTCCAGTAGCTAAGATAGTGTAATAGGCACTTCTGGTCCCGGGGCCAAATGATTGGCCGAAAAATGTACACTTTTGGGCATAAATACCACAACAAACATGGCACCAGTAGCTTCCTGAAGATGGAAGACTGATTTCAAAAAGCGTAGAGGCTTCTGGGTAAAGCCGACATCACTTCCTGCCATAACCCACACAAAATCGAGGCTTGGAACGAACCTTGCATATCAACCCCATAAGCACTGCTGGAAAGACTCCGTGTTGGTCTTCAGGTACTGAAACTTGTGAGTGATTATTTTTTTCCCCTTTTTATTAAATAAACTGTAAATGTATTTGCACAATGATGGCTATTTACTTTTTATGAGACCCTGAGATAAACCAGTACGGATATTTATGAAGTGATTATTGGCATACCGGTTGAAAAAGCTTCAGATTGATCCTTATGAGTAGAGTGGTTAACCCTGATATAAACTAAAGGCGCATATGTAGCTTGTTTCTGGTGACCATTTCAGAAGGTGGTGGTGTCTTCACGAGTTGGTGGATAAATAGCTTTGTTCAGTCACGGATGTGGATTTGAGCACATAGGAAGTAGTTGATCAGCTTTGAAGAGCAATACTGGGACTATACATATTTTTATATATTGTGAGGGGGTTAACTCGGTAGCGGGTGTGTGTGACCCCCTGGTTGGGCTCCCCACACAAAAACAGGGCCAGCAGACGGAGGTTGTGGTTTTCAAAATCAAAAGGTGCGGTTTATTTCTCTATGTACAGTGACAAAAACACAGCAAAGCCAAAAAGAAACAAACAAAATAAATCCTGGTCAGTTTGACCTCTGACTAAACATGCAGGTTTCCTAAACTAACAACTGGGATCAGCCTGGTGCTGTCCTAGTCCCTAAGTCCCTGGTTTAGTAAAAGTCCAAACAAATAGCCACACAGGCTTTGCCTCACCGCACAGGGGTTCACTCTCCCTAGACAGTCCACACAGGTCTGGTTCCAGGCATGAGCAAACACCTAATGAATCTGGGAGTTTTTATAGAGGCCTTAAACGAACTGACAGGCTTCAGCTGGTCTCATCAACTCCCTGCCTCACGACGCCCAGCACTCTCCCTAGAGGTATGAGTCATTCATGAGCCCACTAGCCTCAGCTGGGCTTCATCAACTCCCTAGTTGTATAAGTCGGCATAAAGCCTGAATCTGGGAGAAATATATCTACCCCCCTGGATGCAACCAGGTGACTTTACCTTCCTGCTGTCACATACCCCCCCCTCTTGTTTTAACCTTGGGGTTGGAACACCAGCAATCAGGCATTCATGTACTCGAGACAAAGCATCCACATTCCCCATTTGAACGCCAGGGCGATGCTTTACTGTGAAGTTGAATTCCTGTAGGGCCAGGAACCACCTATTCACTCTTCTATTTGTCTCCTTGTTTTGAGCCATCCACTTTAACGGAGCGTGATCCGTAACCATGTCAAAGTGCCTACCTAGCAGATAGTACCGAAGGGAATCTAGAGCCCACTTCACCGCTAAACACTCCTTTTCAACCGTGGCGTAATTTACCTCATGGGACTTCAACTTCCTGCTGAGGTAAATGACTGGGTGCTCTTCCCCGTTCCAGACCTGGGACAATACTGCTCCTAACCCCACATCTGACGCATCACTTTGTACGACAAAGTCTTTAGAGAAGTCGGGTGAGTACAACACTGGCTGGCTACATAAGGCTTGTTTCAAGAATTGGAATGCTGCCTCAGCCTCGGGGGTCCATTTAATCATGACCGACCCTTTCCCTTTCGTCAGGTTGGTTAGGGGCACAGCCTTAGAAGCAAAGTGGGGAATGAAGCGCCGATAATAACCCGCGATTCCCAGAAAGGCTCGTACCTGCTTCTTGCTGTTGGGACGTGGCCAACTCTGGATGGCCTCGACTTTGTTGAGTTGGGGTTTTATTACTCCCCTGCCAATGGTGTACCCAAGATATTTGGCCTCCTCCTGCCCAATGGTACACTTCTTGGGGTTAGCCGTAAACCCCGCTTCCCGAACAGAGTCCAGGACTGCTTGCACTTTTGGCAGATGTGAGGCCCAATCTGTGCTATGGACAATTACGTCATCCAGGTAAGCCGCAGCATACTTCCGATGGGGCCTCAGCATCTGGTCCATTTTCCGCTGGAATGTGGCCGGCGCATTCTGTAACCCGAACGGCATTCTCTTATATTGGAACGCCCCGTCTGGGGTTACAAATGCGGTTTTCTCTTTGGCCGACTTGGCCAGGGGAATTTGCCAATACCCTTTTGTGAGGTCAAGAGTCGTCATGTATCGGGCTGTTCCCAGCCGGTCGATCAACTCATCTATACGTGGCATGGGGTAGGTGTCAAATTTTGTAACTTTGTTCAACTGACGAAAATCGTTACAAAATCGCCAGCTCCCATCCGGTTTAGGCACCAACACAATGGGACTAGACCAATCACTTTGGGACTCCTCTATCACCCCTAAGTTCAGCATTTTCTGTACTTCCTCCCGTATTGCCTCCCGTCGGGCCTCTGGGATCCGATAGGGTTTTAACTTCACCCTTTCACCGGGCGGGGTAATAATATCATGCTCTACCCCAGATGTTTGTCCCGGCAGCTCAGAGAACACCTCCTTGTTGCGAAGCACAAACTCCTTAACCTCCTGTTGTTGGGGTTGTGACAAGGTGGCTGCTATTCCAACCTCCGGAATCACGCAACCAGTTTGAGCTGGTGACCAAGTTTCTGCGACTAGGGACTCTCTATCCCTCCAGGCTTTCAACAGATTAACGTGATATATCTGTTCGGGCTTTCGCCTTCCTGGTTGTCTGACCTTGTAATTCACTTCGCTCACTTTTTCCATTATCTCGTAGGGGCCTTGCCATTTGGCAAGGAATTTACTTTCAACCGTAGGGACAAGTACCAATATCCTATCCCCCGGGGAAAAGGTACGGGTCTTTGCTCCACGGTTGTACACTCTCTGCTGTGCCAACTGCGCTTGGGCCAAATGTTCCTTCACGATGGGCATTACCTGTGCAATTCGATCTTGCATCAGGGCGACATGCTCAATCACACTCCTGTGGGGAGAACTCTCACTTTCCCAAGTTTCCTTGGCAATATCCAACAGCCCTCTTGGGTGTCTCCCATACAGTAACTCAAAGGGGGAGAATCCCGTAGAGGATTGGGGCACCTCCCTAATAGCAAACATCAAATAAGGAAGTAGACAGTCCCAATCCTTTCCATCTCTATCCACCACTTTCTTCAACATTTGTTTTAGGGTTTTGTTGAATCTTTCAACCAGCCCATCGGTTTGGGGGTGATACACAGATGTACGCAATTGCGTCACTTTGAACAATTTACACAGCTCTTTCATAACCCGGGACATAAAGGGTGTACCTTGGTCCGTAAGCAGTTCTTTACAAATACCCACCCGGCTAAAAACAAGAGATAGCTCTTTGGCTATGGTTTTGGCCGAGGTATTTCTGAGAGGGATCGCTTCTGGATAACGGGTGGCATAGTCCATTATAACCAATATGTACTGGTGCCCCCTAGCGGACTTGATTATAGGACCTACCAAATCCATTGCGATTCTCTCAAACGGGACCTCAATGATGGGTAGAGGGACCAGCGGGCTACGGAAATGTGGCATCGGGGCTGACCTCTGACACACAGGGCAGGAGGAACAATAATTTTCTATGTCCTTCATCACCCCAGGCCAATAGAATCTCTGTAATACCCTCTCTCGGGTTTTCTCTGTCCCCAGATGACCTCCAAGAATGTGCCCATGGGCCAACTCCAACACCAACTTCCTGTAAGGTTTGGGCACCACCAGCTGCTCAACGGTTTCTTCTGCCCTTTTTGCCACCCGATACAGTAGGTCCTTCTCTACGCTGAAGTATGGGTAAGTGCAGGTATTATCTGGGTTCACTAACTCGCCATCTATTTCCACTACGTTTTCCCGTGCCTTTATTAGGGCGGGGTCTTTTAACTGTTCTGTGGCAAAATTTTCCCTGTGAACCTCCAGATCAGAAAACTCCACAGACGGTAGGTTTTCGTCTGAGGAGGTGGGCTCCTCTCCAGTTTCTTGAGTCTCCCCTGCCAATACTGACAAGGGAAATTCTGGAGAGTCCTCACCACTCTCAGAGGAGTTCTGGCTATCACATTCCTGGTACATAGGGGCACCAGTGGGGGGCTCAGGATCATCCCACAGTTCCCAGAACTTCGGAAAATCCCTTCCCACAATGGCATCATGCGGTAATTGAGATACTAACCCGACTGGATGAGAGAGGGTACCTTTGGGGGTCTCGAAACACACTGTAGTCACTGGATACTCTCGGGTGTCCCCATGCACACAAATAACAGCTACCTTGCTATTCCCAGAGACCTCTGTTTTAACTAATTCAGCCTTTATCAGGGTCACAAGGCTACCTGAATCCAGTAATACCACAACATTTCTACCATTAATACACATTTTGCATAAATGTTTCTCAGTTCCCCGAATGGCAGTGCATGCGACTGTCGCACACAGCGACTGACGTCTGTCCATCAGAAAGTCACATTGCATGGGTTCCTCCACAACCGGGCAATTTGCTGCAATATGTCCCGCTTGCCGGCAGCGGTAGCAAACGATCCTTCTTGCGGCCTCTTGAGCCGCTGATTTCCCAGGCTGTTCTCGCCAAACTTGGGGTAGAGCTCCCACCCTCTCACTCTCTCCACCCTCACCCCTTGGAATCCTCTTATCCGCCCCTGGGGATGGTCTGGTCTTAGGGTGGAAAGTCCGAGAGTCTCTGGAAGAGGCCGTCAGGTTCTCTGTAGCCAAGTATCTCTCTACACGATCCACAAGTTTACCGGCCGTTTCTGGGTCTCCATGGCTTACCCACTTTTGAATGGCGGTAGGAAGAGCTCTCAAGAAACGATCCATCACAACACGTTCCACAATCTCCGGTGCGGACAAAGTCTCTGGCTGTAGCCACTTCCTGCTCAGGTGAATGAGATCATACATTTGAGACCTGGGGGGTTTTCCAAGCTGGAAAGTCCAGTTATGCACACGCTGAGCCCGGACAGCCAGGGTGACACCCAGCCTTGCCAATATTTCAGCTTTTAGCATCACATAGTCTTTTGCTTGGTCAGGCTCTAGGTCATAGTAAGCCTTCTGCGATTCACCAGTTAACAGAGGAGCCACCAGTCCAGCCCACTGCTCCTCAGGCCACTTTTCTCTTTCAGCAGTCCTTTCAAATGTGGTCAAAAATACCTCTGGATCATCCTCTCCAGTCATTTTTGTCAATAAACGACTCACCCCAAAGGACGCGGTATTAGTGGGACGGCTTTCCTCACTGGTCTGCGGACGTTGCTGCATTACTGCTTCCATTTGTTGTAGTCTCTGCTCTTGCTTCTGTAACAGGTCTATGAAGCGGGCCTCAGATTGCTGCTGGGCTTGTTGATGAGCTTGCTGCTGGGCTGCAAGGCTCCTTTGCAAACCTGCATTTGTCTGCTGTTGATTGGCATTTGCTAGAGCCAGCTGTTTCAGTATCTCCTCCATGCTGGCTTAAAAAAAACTGCCCGCATTCTCCACCAACTGTGAGGGGGTTAACTCGGTAGCGGGTGTGTGTGACCCCCTGGTTGGGCTCCCCACACAAAAACAGGGCCAGCAGACGGAGGTTGTGGTTTTCAAAATCAAAAGGTGCGGTTTATTTCTCTATGTACAGTGACAAAAACACAGCAAAGCCAAAAAGAAACAAACAAAATAAATCCTGGTCAGTTTGACCTCTGACTAAACATGCAGGTTTCCTAAACTAACAACTGGGATCAGCCTGGTGCTGTCCTAGTCCCTAAGTCCCTGGTTTAGTAAAAGTCCAAACAAATAGCCACACAGGCTTTGCCTCACCGCACAGGGGTTCACTCTCCCTAGACAGTCCACACAGGTCTGGTTCCAGGCATGAGCAAACACCTAATGAATCTGGGAGTTTTTATAGAGGCCTTAAACGAACTGACAGGCTTCAGCTGGTCTCATCAACTCCCTGCCTCACGACGCCCAGCACTCTCCCTAGAGGTATGAGTCATTCATGAGCCCACTAGCCTCAGCTGGGCTTCATCAACTCCCTAGTTGTATAAGTCGGCATAAAGCCTGAATCTGGGAGAAATATATCTACCCCCCTGGATGCAACCAGGTGACTTTACCTTCCTGCTGTCACAATATATATATATTTATTTTTTTGCTATTCCATTTTTCTAATTTTTTTATTATGTTTGAAACATATGGTCACTTATATCGCTTGTTTTAATATTTTCATTTTTTAGTACTGTTCACTTTTACTATCCACGTGATGGCATTTTATTAATACTGAACATTCACTGTTGAAGGAGTAGTGGTAATATATATTGTAATATAGGGTTGGCGCAGTTATCATCTTTTTCTTGTGACAATAATTACCCCATGATATTGCTGGGAAACATTTAACTGCAGCAGACTCATTGTTTAAAATATTTAAAACATATTGACACAAATAAGTCTTTTTTGCACCGGTGACAACACACACATCACATAGTGTAGTAGATTTATTAATCTTTGAAAATCTAAAAAACAAGTTTGCACTCACATGTAACAGTGTCTGTACCCCGACACTGGAGACATACAGCATGTGCAAATGGGCCTGTCAATGGGATGATCTACACCTCGCTCTCAATGCTGGGCCTGCTGGATAGTCACATGGGACCCAAAAGTGACGAATCCCCCACTCCGACGTACGTTTTGCTGTGTTTGCCTCTTCAGGAAGTGACAATCAGTCACTTTCGAGTTATATTTAAGATGTATTTGCTGTATGTATCCTATTGGTTGGGTTCCACCAAGATGGAGGAGGGGGACAAATATATGGATGGAAGAATTTCCCTTTACCAAACATGCCCATCTGCCCATGCCTATTAATACAATCTGCATCTTACTATAGATAAAAGCTAATATCATACATATATAAAAAAGTGTTACATTTTTAAATCACATATACCAAAAAATAATAACAATTTGGTCCAGTTATCTATACCAGAAGGTATTAACCACAGTGTTAGACTCCCTCTAAGGGTGTGGGCGATATAAAGAGGCCAATTCCTTAGAATTAAAAGGAATTGTGTGAGAGAGGAAGACTACCTGGCAAAAACAGATATACTGATAAAAAAGGTTCATAGAAAAGGGATATAACAAGCAATTAGAACATACTAGGGAACAAAGAGGACATTTGTATAGGAATACACTATTGGCACCCAAATCTAGGGAGACATCAGTATCTGAAGATCAGTTTAATCTAGCACTTGTCACAGGATTTAATCCTCAATATAGAGTAGTAAAAAGCTATCAAGAAATATTGACCCATACTGTTAAAAGATCACACTCTGAAAAAGTCCTGCCAGCCAAACAAAAATTTATATACAGGAGGGCACCAGGGTTACGTACCATGTTGGACAAAAATGTAACACAACCCCCAAAGAAACCTCCCACATTCCTGGACCATACAGGTTTCTATAGATGTAAGAAATGTAAGGCATGCAATACGGTGAGAGATAGGAGCAGAAAAATAGACAAATTCTCATCAGCAGTCACAGCTCATCATCTGTGACAGTAGACATGTTGTCTACGAGGGTGTCTACGAGGGTGGGCGAATACATAGACAATATAAGACAGGGCTATAGACACCACAGTGTCTCTAACCATTTCAGACTGGTACATGATAAAGACCCCTCTGAACCAAGGTTTTGGGGTATAGATAAGGTTCACCACCATTGGAGAGGCACAGATATTACAAAAAAGTCTCAAGTGGAAACGTAATGGATATATAGGCTCCAATCTCCATCCCCTAGGTCTCAACATAGACATTGATTTAAAATGTTTCATCACTGATTATTAAACCTTTTTTTTTGGGGTCCTCTGCACAATAAAGAGGATGAACTTTGAATCCTCTGCCCAAAATAGATCTTGGAGGTCTCTTATAGTTTGGGCTCATAAACAAATTTTTATACTTTTTTTATAAATATTTTTTACATGGTTTTCCTTTTTTTCATGTTTTTCCCTGTATTAAAGATTAATTTTCCTCTAAAAAATAATTTTCAAATCATTTAAAATCATTTTCTTATTATTTTATAACTTAAGCCCATAAAAACAAAAAAATTATTTACCAGTATCAGGTATTTGTTTACTTTCCAGTATACGAATGGGAATTATGGCATAGGGCATATACACACCAATTCCCATAGAGGAATGTAATTCTAACACTGTGGTTAATCTTAGCTTAATTAGGTTAGGCTTAGGACCAAATTGTTTTATTTTTTGGTGTATGCGATTAAAGAATTAAACACTTTTTTATATACAGTGTGTTTGTGTATATATATATATATATATATATATATATATATATATATTTTATATTCTGCATTTCATGTATACTAGATATTCAGTGTAGACTCTATATTCAGGTAATGCAGGCAGTGTAGTTTATTTAACAGTGTAATGAAGTGGTTAAGCGTGCCCCCCTCCTGAACCATACCAGGCCACATGCCCTCAACATGGGGAAGGTGCTTTGGGGTCCCCCCCAAAGCACCTTGTCCCCATGTTGATAGGGACAAGGGCCTCATCCCCACAACCCTTGCCCGGTAGTTGTGGGGGTCTGCGGGCAGGGGGCTTATCGGAATCTGGAAGCCCCCTTTAACAAGGGCCCCCAGATCCCACCCCCCCATGTGAATGGGTAGGGGTACATTGTACCCCTACCCATTCACCAAAAAAGTGTAAAAAAAATTAAAACGACAGCAGACATTTTTTGACAATTCCTTTATTAAGTACCCGTGTCCCCAAAACACTTTTTATGGCAATAACTTGCATATAAGCCTTTAAAATGAACACTTTTGATTTTTCACGTTCGTGTCCCGTAGACTTTAACGGTGTTCGCATGTTCGCACAAATTTTTTGTCTGTTCGCATGTTCTGGTGCGAACCGAACCGGGTGTAAATTTCCTTATCTCTCCACCGAGACTCCTGTAATATTCTTATCTCTCCACCGGGGCTCCGAGATCTCAACCAACTCTGTCACAGTCCGATGACTCTCAGCGACATCACCCGGCTCCATCTCTTCTTCCTACTTAAACAGCCGACACCCTTTGCTTGGTGTTCATGCTAGGAACCTGACACTAGGTAAATAGCTCCAGCAGCTGACGACCGTCTTCCCTCACTTTTGGGCCGGATAGAGCCCCTACTTCCATCTCACTATTGGGCCGGATAGAGCCCTGACTTCCATCTCACTATTGGGCCAGATAGAGCCCCGTCTTCCATCTCACTATTGGGCCGGATAGAGCCCGGCTGCCTCCTCATTATTGGGCCGGTCAGAGCCCCTCCAACTTCCAGCTTTTGGGCCGGACAGAGCCCCAGTCCTCTCACAGCAAGTATTCCTCTGTATAGTATAACCTAGTATCCTGTGTACTGCTACTTCACCTAAGTTTCCTCTGGATCTCCATGTTATGACTGTGTACTACCAAACTAAATAAAACCACTAGTATTCCCAAATTATCTGAGTCTCCCTATCTGAGTTCTGCCTACTTATAGTTAACTGTTAAGTATATCATATATTCCTCCGAATATGTGATCCACACCAAACTTTATAGTAACATTGCCTGAAGCGTTACACCAGGGGGTGTTCGGCTCATCCCTAGTTATTAGTGGGTTTAACCCAAGGTTCAGTGTTAGGACCCTTATTTTATATTCTAAATGATATAGGGTCTGGGATTAAAAGTAACATTTCAGTCTTTACAGATGACACCAAGCTATGTGGTGGAATAACATCCTTACAGGATGTCTCCAATGAACAAGCCAACCTTAAATTTAATTGGGCAGCTGTGTGGCAAATGGGGTTTAAAGTTAGTGTAAAGTCTTGTTTTAAAAAAATAAAATAAATAACAAACATGTTATACTTGCCACCACAGGGTAGCCTGGATCCTCCTCTTCTCGGGTCACTCTTTGCTGCTCCTAGCCCCTCCCTCCTGTCGAGTGCCCCCACAGCAAGCAGCTTGTTATAGGGGCACCTGAGTCGAGCTGCAACTCCATGTGTAGCGCCACTGCTGTGTCTCAGCCAATCAGGAGGGAGAGTCTTGGACAGCTGAGACATTTGTGGACATCACTGGACAGAGATGGGTCTCAGGTAAGTATTAGGTGGTGCTGGGGAGGCTGCTACATACAGAAGAATTTTTATCTTAATGCATAGATAGCATTAAGATGAACCTTTTGCCTTTACAACTCCTTTAAATGTTGATAAATGTAAAGTAATGCACTTGGGAGCTAAAAATATGCATGTATCATACATCTAGGGGGAGTAGAAATGGGGAAATCAGTGGTGGAGAAGGATCTCGGTGTTTTGGAAGATCAGAAGCTTAATAGCATGCGTCTCTACCACAGGATGGGGAGGATGGGTGTGTGCTATTGTTGCTGAGGTGGGGGAGGAGCACGACCGTGGGGCCAGACTGAGCGCATGAGGGAGCTCTGGGTGGATGAGCTGTAGCCAGCGGTGTGAGAGGCCGGGACATGTGGCAGAGGTGAAAGCCCACTGCACCCCCAGAACATCACCAGGACAGCGGGTGCTCGAATCGGCAGCCGGCTTGATGTGGGAGGAAGAGGAGGGACGTCAGCCCTGAGCACAGGAGAGGACACGGAGCTACACACCTGGAGGACCCCCTCATACACACCCCCCCTTGAGATTTGGAAGGAACATGCAAGGGGAGAGGTGAGCAGACAGTTATGAGTTTTGTACGCGATCACCCTATTCACTGCTAACTGGACATGAAACTTTGTTGAAAGAGTGAAATTTTGCATTTCCATTTGAAAACCTAATTGACTGTGAAGCCCGGCATGTGTATTCTCCCGTCTGCACCTGTGTGATTCCCTAATAGGAAATATATATAAGGGAAACACTTCCCTTAAATTTAGCACCCCGCTACATTTTTATTTCAAAGTATTTTATTTTCCCACTAGCTTATCCATTAAATTGAATAATTTATTCCAGAAAGGGCGTATTCTGGGGCATTCTCACCATATGTGTGGCATCGTGCCGTTGAGTGTCTGAGGTTCTTAATGACTTCCCGTACCTCTTCTGCTGAAAAGGGGGCCTCCAGCATATTTTTTTATTTTTTTAAGTTATTTTAAGTCATTTCCCTATGCACACTTGCCATGCTCTTAACAACATTTTGCTGCCATTTGCAGCCCTCTAGCCCTTTCCATTACTTTTTTAGAGCCTTTTTAGTCCTTAGAAGTCCGGGTCCCCATTGACTTCAATGGGGTTCGGGTCCGGGTTCGGGTTAAAGTTCGGTCCCGAACCCGAACTTTTTTCCGAAGTTCGGCCGAACCCGTCGAACCCGAACATCCAGGTGTCCGCTCAACTCTAACCCTGACTTCTCAGCTGTAGTTAAATGCCAGCCCGTATCTTTTGCGATGGTGAAAGACTGACTCTGCACTAAAGGCCTACCTTATGCAATGCTCTTCCCTGCTAAGCTGAGGATCACCCATGATGGTAAAGCTCTCTTCTGCTCCTGTCTAAAAGAAGCCATGGCTTGGTTGGATGATCGCTTTGGAAAACAACCCAGACAATGCTGCAATTGATGCTGCTTTCTGAAGTTCCTTTAGTTCTCCCTATCTCTCTGCTTATCCTACCTGCTACTTACTGGATGTGTTGCTATGGCAATTTCTATGGTGACTTCATAATAATAATATAGAAAACTTCTTAAAGCCTTTTCTCCAGAAAACAGTTTTATGTGCAGATATTTCCTTGTTTAGTAAAGCATTGATACACTACAGAAGTTTAAGCTTCCTTGATTTTACCACAAAGTAACCTTAATAGATAGACGAAAAGCAAAACACTGGAGCACCTAAGGAATTTCTCATTCCTCTGATTAGCACCTAAACCCATACTGCTGTGGATATTCTGTGGAATGTACTTTTCCTATCCCTTCCTACTGGGGGCTCTACACTGCAGACCTGGTAGTTGCCTTAGCCAGTTCTACCACCTATTCTTCCTAAAGTTCGCTCCTGTTTTGCCTTTTATGACTGTTGCTGTTTGTGCCTTTATATTACAGGTGAATCTCATATGCTACAGGATGGACGCATACACTTTTCTTGAGAGCCTTACTGGACCTGCTACCTCCCCCATACCAGTAGGTGGCGAGGCCACAGGTTTTTATGTTCCCTCTCATAACTATTGCTGTTTTTTTTTTTCCTGTTCAGGGAACCAAATCTCACTATATTTGGGATGATTGAGCAGGATTGGGGGGAGGGGGGGGGGTTCTCTGAGCCCTTCTCACGCTCTGGTTGCTGAGAATGACTGGACCTTAAGGTTTTTCTATGTTTTTTTAATGTTTCTGTGGATGCTCCTTCTCTAATGATACTGCACTTTCACCCCAGATTCTACTTTAAGCAATGTCATATATGTCATATTGCATTTATTCATGGCCCTCTCTATGCTGCTATGTTTTGTAAAGTTTCTTATGACTAAAGTGTTAAAACTGATTTCTTGGAATGTTAAAGGGGTTGTAAAGGTTTGTTTTTTATTTTCTAAATAGGTTCCTTTAAGCTAGTGCATTGTTGGTTTACTTACCTTTTCCTTTGATTTACCTTCTAAATGTTTTTTTTTTTTCTTTGTTTTCTTTGTCTGAATTTCTCACTTCCTGTTCCTCCTCAGTAAGCTGTTCAGACTCCACACCAGTCGGATGATGGTGTGAAGTTTACTGAGGAGAAACAGGAAGTGAGAAATTCAGACAAAGAAAAAAAACATTTAGAAGGTAAATCAAAGGAAAGGGTAAGTGAACCAACAATGCACTAGCTTAAAGGAACCTATTTAGAAAATAAAAAACGAACCTTTACAACCCCTTTAAGGGTCTGAACTTACCTCAGAAGTGGTCCCTGGTATTCTCCTTTCTTAAAAATATAAACCCCATATTATCTGTCTTCAAGAGACCCACCTCACCAATGCCCAACTGTGGTTCCTTTAACGTCCCTGGCTAGCTACATAGTACCACGCCACCCACACTAACTACTCCCGCTGGGTTTCTATCCTGCTAGTGAAGTCCCTCCCGGCAGAAATTCTGATGGTTAAGACAGACCCCGACGGGATATTCATTATAATTACTATCCGTATTGTCTCTAATTTTTACATTAGTTAACGTATATGTCCCTCCTCCATTTTCCCCAGGCTTACTCTCTCACTTGTCCCTTTTATTACTATCTAGATCCGCTGGTCCCCTACTATACTTTGGGGACTTTAATGCTGCACTTGACCCTGCCATTGACCGCTTGAGGGGTGGGGGGTAGGCACTAACCCTTCTCCTGCCACTCTGACTCCTTCCACACCATGTCTCGCATAGATATGGAATTTACCTCTGCTGATATGTCTCTATTGTTCAGGCAGTCTCCTGGGGTATCTGATCATGCCCCTCTTTCTGTGGATCTCCTCCTGCCGAGCGCAGGCCATCACATCTGGCATTTAAACTCCCTTTGACTGGAGGATTGTACAGAATGAATGCCAGAAAATTATTGCTGACTACTGGTATGCAAATCAGGCCACTGCCTGGGAGGCCTCCAAGGCGGTGTTAGAGGCACCTTTATGTCCATTACTGGTATTTTGCGCAAGAATACCCAACAACGCACTGAGGAACTGGAAAATACAACGGTGGTTGCAGAGGCAACCTATGCTAAGATCATTGGTACAGCTATGCAAACCTTGTGGCTGCATAGCCGTAGAGAGTATGAGCTCTGCTTGCTGGACCTTTTTTAAAAACGTATGCTCTATTTTACCCAGAAGACGTTTGAAAGCGGTAATAAGGCGGGTCGCCTACTTGCCTACCTAACCAGGTCGGACCACACCCCCATCTCTATTCCCAGGATCCTGACCTCCCAAGATAAGATTAGTGACGTCCCTCAGGATATAACAGATGCCTTTCTATCTTTTTACCGCAACCTTTATCATACTAGGGCCCACTACTCTGATACCCAACTTGACGAATACCTGACTCTAACAGCACTTCCCCAATTGTCAGACCAAGACCAAGATGACCTACACAAACCTCTTTCTGTAGAAGAGCTCTCCCTTGCAATTTCGCAGCTACCGACTCATAAGACGCCAGGCTTAGACGGCTTTCCAGCTGAATGGTATACACACTTACAGAACTTCTTGGGTCCTATCCTACTCAATATGTATAATTAGGCCCTGAAATATGGAGTACTCCCTCCCTCTATGAGAGAGACATTAATTATGTTGATACTAAAACCTCCGAAAGATCCTCTTAAATGCGATTCTTATCGGCCAAAATCCCTCATCAAGTCCTGGCCAATCGACTGAATTGATTGGGAGTGATCAGGGGGGCTTTATACCAGGCCGCTCAACCAGAATGAATATCCATAGACTATTTCACAACCTGACCTACCCACATGACTGTTCACCTACCTGTTATTGTGTCACTATACACTTGCAAAGCTTTCGACAGTGTAGAATGGCCTTATCTTTTTTGTGTATTACAGCTATATAGGTTTGGCCCCCGACATGGATACGTCTCCTCTGTACTACACCACTAGCCCACATAAGGATTAATTCCCATGTCACTGAGACCTTCCCAATTACCAGAGATACCAGGCAGGTATGTCCTCTATCACCCCTCCTATATGCTTTGGCTATGGAGCCCCTTTCTGTACGGATCTGTAGCTCTCCATTAATTAAAGGCCTTCCCATAAACGATATAGAGGAGCGAATCTCCCTATATGCAGATGCTACCCTAGTCTGCCTAGCAGATCTCCACAACTCCCTCACCAACCTCTTAGCTGAAATTAACACGTTTGGTGACTATTCTGGATTTCGAGTGAACTGGGATAAATCAATCCTGTTTCCTCTAGACCAAGTTGCTATACCGGTGATTCAATCAGACTCTAGACTGCAAGTCGCCACCTCCTTCAGATACTTAGGTGTCACAATTCAACTATCATTACCCTATATGTAACCAATAATCTATGCCCTTTACTGCTCCAACTACAAACACAGAACAAACAGTGGAAAGATTTTCCCCTGGATCTCATGGGAAGAGCCAATATCCTTAAGATGATTTACCTACCTAAACTACTATGTCATGGCCAATTCCCCATGCAAAATTCTCAAATCCATTTTTAAAAGTATCGACTCCATTTGCATTGCGTTTCTCTGGAACGGACAACCCCCTAGAGTTGCACTAGAAACACTACGCCTCCCATCACATCTTGCAGGACTGGCCTTCCCCAACTTCTACCTTTACTATCTGGGCATCCCAGCTGGTTAAAATTCATGACTGGCTTCATTCCAACTCTAATGCCTGTGCCACTACTGAGGGAGCTATAGTCTCCTCATTTGAAACGCTCCACAACATTGTCTATAGAGGATGCACACCACCTAGACCATGCATGTCAATTATACTTACCTCCCTCTCCCTGTTCCAAACTGTGGTAGCGAATAGGGATGAGCTCAGGCGTGTTCGCATTGAACACGTGCAGAGCCCGCCAAGGAAGTCGGCACCGTCGGAACCACGCTGCGCTAATTACAGGCAGGGAGACATTGTCCCGAGTATCCAACGGTGCCGACTTCCTTGGTGGGCTCTGTATGTGTTCAATGCGAACATGCATGAGCTCATCCCTAGTAGCAAAGCTTTCAACAGACTCTTGGCTGGCCTCTCCGAACACAAAACGTGCGTCGGGAGGTGTACGTGCTGACGTCATCACTAAGGGACAGGTTACGGCGGACCGGCCGGTCGTTTTGTCTTATTGAAACTTCCTTCCTGATTACTGATGGGCTCATTCATTTCTTACCTCTGGTAAGCAGCCTACATTGTTGGTGGTGGACACGGGTGTTGCATGTACCATTGAATTTGGCTTTTCAACTGCCTATCCCTCCATGGTCTACCTTCATCTTTGATCTTCAGTTTTTATGGGACTTCATATTCACTGATATATAGTCACATTGTTTTTTGATCACTATTCATCACAGATGGACTCATGATTTATGTGTGTGTTTGCTAACAATACACTTGACTGGTAACATTATCAGTTCTTTTCACATTTTTAGCGCATCTGAATTTTTTATTCTTTCTGCCATTTTTATGTTATCACATAATCACAGTTGCCGCTGGTACCTTATTGCATTTGTATAAGATAGCGCATTTTTTTTCCTTTTTTTTTTTTTTCTCTCCTGAAAGTCCACTGTGGTTTAATCCCACTCTTAAGGAGCTATACTCCCTGCCTGAACCCAAGAGATGGACTGGAATTAAGTACCTATGCCACATATACACCCCTCAGGGTTTCAAATCCTTTTATCAAATGCGGGTAGACTTTGACCCAATACCTATCTATTTATTTTGTTATTATCAGCTTAGACATGCTGTACAAGCACAGTTTGGCTCCCTAGATAGTCCTATTAGGACACCAGACCTATAAAAACTCCTGAGATTGCTGGACCAGACAAAACTTCTCTCCACTTACTACTCGGCCCTCATAACAGGCACAACCCTAGATTTCGGGCAGCTCAAGAGAAATGGGCCTCCCTAGATATCCCTATTACAGAAGAAGATTGGTCTGAATTCTGTGACACATTTAAAACCTCTGTTATCTCCTCCAGGGACAGGGTAATTCAACTTAAAATCTTTCATTATTCGCGCCTTACCCCTGCTAGAATGCACAAAATGGGCATATCCCCTTTTGCTGAATGTTTCAGGGGCTGTGGCCAAACTGCTGATTTTATACGCTGCTTTTGGACTTGTCCCATAGTACAAGACTTTTGGCTGAATATAGGCTCCTTCATCTCTTCAGCACTGGGTCTCTCAAATATAGTCAACCCCATAAATTGTCTTCTGGGCATCTTTGGCGACCTCGTTGTTCCTTCTCAGGCCTTCTCAGACTGCTTTGTTTGCAGGGGAAAATCGATACTGACAGTGGGTCAGTGTGCTGCACACCCCAAATTGTTATGGAGAAGGAAAGTTACCCCCAGGGGGCTTTGTGTTGCAGCAAAAAATAATGCAGTAATATATCAAAAACGTAACATTTATTGGAAAAGATATGCCACGGGGAGATCATATGTTGGATACAAACCAAGAACTCCAAATGGGTGAATAAAACATATACATAAAGGTAATTAAAATACAGCCATATGGATACATGTACAATAACATAACATTATTATCCTGTAATAGATTGATCCGACGTGTTTCGACCTTATCAGGAAGGTCATCTTCAGGGGGAAAGGAAGAGATGCTCTGAAATAAAAACACTGTATAGGTGAAATTGTTATGGGTAACAAGAACCCTATCAACAATGGAACATCTACAATATGTGTACTTGGTATTGATGCGTATTATTACCGATTAACGGCTGGGGGAGAAAACTCCTTGTGTTGAGTTTTGAAACCAACCGCTGATCCCATGGCCGGCACCCCAGACGGCCCACGAAGAGGGGGGGCCGTGTGGAAAAACAACCGGCCGCAGGTGTACGGCCAGACTCCAGGCCTACGAGAGGTCGCACTGATGCCCCACACACACCGAGGCAAGGAGGGGTAGGAGAGAGAGGCTGGGGAAGTAGGGGCAGAAGCCAAGAAAATGAAGCCAAACCAGGCGCCCATTGCTGTAGGGATTTAATGATAAAGAAAATTGGTATTAAGGTGAATATTCCAGTATGAGTGACTTCATTGTGTAGTGAGGTGTGTCAGATGTTAGTGTGCTAGAGAGGTGTGAATGTAAAAAAGGTGAATGGATAAAATAAAATGTGTGGAGGGTGGCATGCGCGGATGCCTGAGGGAGAAGTCGCATCCCCTTAGAGCTCCGCTCCCGGGTTAAACAAACCGGAGAACCGACTGCTGTTTTCACCGCAAACGGCACCAGCTCCCGCAAATTCATACCAGGTACACTTTGGCTTATTGAGGATGGTCACGAGGGGGCCAAAAACAAAGTATAAGATTGGTATCTCTAAGGATACACCGGCCTGGCAGACATCCAAGATGGCGGCGCCTGGTACCTCACAGACTCGCACACAGCGGGTTCCTAAATCCCTGTCACACAATGTCAAAACTCTGGACACAGCTGGTGAGATTGATTCTGACTATGAAACACCTGAAAATGTTATTCAGTCTAGCATGTTTAGACAATTTGAGAAAATGCTTCAAAAAGCTTTGAAACAAACTTCTGACCAGATAACAGAGAAGCTGACAAGGGAGATTAGGGAGCTGGGGCATAGAACAGCTGAATTGGAAATGCGGGTAGATGATATAGAAACTACCACACAGCATTATGATGCTACTATTGAACAACTTAAGGATGAGAACTCTTTATTACAAAACCGTTTGGAAGACCAGGAGAATAGGGACCGTCGCTCCAACCTAAGAATCAGAGGTCTCCCTGAATCAATCATAGACTTACAGGGAACTATATGTGCACTGTTTCAGGAACTGTTACCAGGTATTTCACCTGAGAGATTGGAAATGGACAGAGTCCACAGGGCCCTAACTCAACGCAAACCCAATGGACCCCCTAGAGATATTATAGTTAAATTTCATTACTATAAAACAAAGGAGCAAATACTTGCTGCTGCTAGAGGTAAAAACACTCTTGAGTTCCAGGGCAATACCTATCAGCTCTTTACAGACCTCTCCCCTCTAACTGTTACTAAGAGGCGATCTATGAAACTATTGCTGCAAGTACTTCAAAAGCACCAAATCATATACCACTGGGGGTTTCCATTCTCTCTCCGTTTTACATACTTGGAAACCAGATATACCTGTCGCACGTCCGATGAACTTCGGTCAGCCTTAATTGATCTAGGCCTGATGGATCACGCCAACTCTAAGGAGCAACCTCGTAGACGTGCGGCTTCTAGATCACCTCCAAATGAAACCGACCTGGACCCAAACCCCTCTGGCTATACTAGACAGAATCTTCATAAAAGAGGACGTTTTGATAGTCAGGCACCGATAAACGTCGACTCAATGGACTGATTGTTCACTTCTCATTAGTCTTATCCATGTTTCTCCCCTTTTGTGGGGTATTAGCCCCATTGCTTTATTCTGAAAAGCATTGCACTATCTATGCTTGAAGAACTAGAATCCTGTTCTCCATTTTTTTTTTTTTTTTTTTAGTGGTGTTTTGTTTCTGACAAATATGTCTACTTCTTTAATCTATATGCACATAATATATGCATATTAATTTGTACTTATGAAATATGAATCTAGGTTTCTATTTAGGGTTTTAATCAGCCAGAAGATTTATATTTCATTTACATTTTTGAGTCAAGTGTTTTTAAGGGTTTTTTTTTTTTTTTTTTTTTTATGTTTGTCCCCTTCCTGACAAATATGTCTACTTAGTAATTTAAATGCATATTATATTGTACATATGAAATATATATTTGGGTAATTATTTATTGTTTCAGTCAGCAAGAAGGTCTATATTACATTTACATTTTTGAGACAAGTGTTTTTAAGGGGTTTTTTTTTTTGGTCCCCTTTCTGACAAATATGTCTACTTAGTAATTTATATGCATATTATATTATACTTCTGAAATATGAATTTGGGCATTTATTTTTATTTTTTTTCTGTCCCCTTTCTGACAAATAGGTCTACTTAGTAACTTAAATGCATATTATATTGTACCTATGAAATATAAATTTGGGTAATTATTTATTGTTTTAGTCAGCCAGAAGGTCTATATTACATTTCCATTTTTTTTTTTTTCTCTCCCTTCCCTTTCCTCTATATTTGCGAGCTTGTTTATTAATTATTTCGCTTGCATTGACGGTTTGCTTCACAAGTGTTAAGATTGATATTTTCCAGCCTCCTTATGGGCGCATTCATCTAGAAATTGACTCAACATACTTCCCAAAGTTGGTATGCTTCCTTTCTCTCTCTTTTTTTGTTTAGTGCATCTCCAGTCTTCTTGATAGAGAATTATTTATGTTTTCTATTATAATACTTAAGTGTTCTCCGGCGTTGTTTTTCCCTCCGGAACTTCTTGCGGCCCCCTACGTACCCCCTGACTCCTGCTACTATTATGCAGGAGTCGGTCGGTGACCATGGAACCCCTCGGAGATTTTTTGTTATCTCTCCGAGATGTTCCTGCGCCCTACTAGTACATCATTATTTTATGACACTAATTGCAGTCATTAGGGCTTCTTTTTTATTTGGTTTCTTCTTTATTCTTTCTTTTCTGTCTTTCCTTTCTTCTCCTCTTCTGTCTCCCTTGGTGGCGGTTCGAACTCATAATATGGGTTTCATTAACCCTTATATAAAACTTACCCTTACTATGTCATGGCCCCCATAAACATTTTGTCCTTAAATGTACAAGGCTTCAACGTTCCACAAAAAAGAACTAAAGCTCTACGTTCCTTTTCAGCTAGAAAAGCTCACATCATTTTCCTTCAAGAAACGCACTTTATCAATACCGCCTCCCCTAAATTTCTTTCCTCCTCCTACCCTCAATTCTACGCAGCTTCAGCTACAACTAAGCAACGTGGGTCCTTGATTGGATTCCACCGTTCTACACCATTTACCCTTAATACACAAATATGTGACACTGAGGGTAGATATGTTTTATTAACAGGCTTTATTGCTGATACTGAAGTCACATTAGTTTCGTATTACGCCCCAAATAAACGTCCTGAAGCTTTTCTATCACATCTTTTCCAACTAATCGAATCACATAAATTTGGAACAATAATATTATGTGGCGACTCCAATACTACCATTTATCTTTTCTTGGATAAATCCCCGTCATCTCCTAACTCTCCTACCCATAAACGGTCCTTCCAATCCCTACTTACTTCTTTTAATTTTGTTGATACCTGGCGGGAACTTAACCCAACTTCCAGAAATTTTACACATTATTCTTACCCACACAAATCCTTTTCACGAATAGACCATATTTTCCTCCCCTCTAGTATGCTCCCTGAAGTAATATCCTCTAATATAATCCCATTTCCTTGGACAGACCATTGTGCGGTCACTGCTACAATTACCTCTCCTATACCTAGGTCTCATGACACCACTTGGTGTATTAACGACTCCATCCTAACTCACCCCTCACACCGTTCAGATATTGAACTGGCTCTTAATGATTATATCTCATTTAATGACACTACTGATGTCTCTGCCCTTACATTATGGGAAGCCCATAAAGCTGTTATTCGGGGCAGCTTGATACAAAAGGCGAGATCTATTAAAAGAGTCCGCAAGATTCTGTTCACCAAACTTGAAGCAAATTTTAACGCTTGTCATTTGGCTCATCAAGCTACCCCGAATGCAAACACTAACACTAAATTGGAAAGGGCCCGGCTTGAGTTGGATCTTTTTCTGACAGATTCGGCAGACAAACTCTTACGCAAGCGGCAACATACCCTATACCGCAAAGCCAATAAGCCCGATACCCCAATGGCCCGCAGCCTCAAGTCTATTGATCGTTCACAAGCTGCATTCCGACTTAGAACCTCCAGAGATGCATACACTAGTAACCCATTAAAGATCTTGGACATCTTTCAATCTAAATTAGCTAAGCTCTATGACCCTGGCTTAATCTTTGATAAAAACAAAGCAGACACTTTGTTCTCAGATGTTACACTTCCCACAATGACACCGGAACAGTGTGAATATTTGGAGAGTCCCATAACGGCCTTGGAAGTTAAAGCTGCTATTAAAGAATTGAAGCCTCACAAGAGACCGGGCCCCGATGGGTTTTCTGCACTATACTACAAACAATTTGACTCGATTTTAACGCCTCTATTGACTAGAGCCTTCAATTCTTTGTTAGCTGGTCATTCGTTTAAAACCGAAACACTAACTTCCATCATAGCAATGATTCCCAAACCTAAATCTGACACTACCTCTTGGTCTAATTACCGCCCCATATCTCTTTTAAATCTAGACATTAAGTTACTAGCTAAGATCTTGGCAACTAGATTGAATAGCATTATAGGTAAACTTATCCATCGTGACCAAACTGGCTTCATGCCCTTGCGTCAAGCAGGGGATAATGTCAGAAGAGCACTTTTATTAATTCATGCCGCCAAAAAAAGACGTATCCCAACTTGCCTTATATCATTAGATATTAGGAAGGCGTTCGACTCAATCAGCTGGCCATATCTACAATATACTCTTCAAAAATGGGGTTTTGGGGAAAATTTCTTAACTTGGGTCTCCTCACTATACAGCACTCCGAAAGCTTATATTAAATATATGGGCTACAAATCAGCTATGATAGATATTAGGAGAGGTACTAGACAGGGTTGCTCCCTATCCCCTTTGCTTTTTGCCCTACTTATTGAACCCTTAGCATGTATTATTAGAAATAATCCTAATATCAAAGGTGTAGAATTAGGTGGACATCACCACAAATTGAGTCTTTTTGCAGATGACATCCTGATTTTTTTATCCCATCCCCACGTCTCAGCCCCAAATCTAGTAAATACTTTAGACAAGTTTGCAAAGATTTCTGGTTTGTGTGTTAATCATGCCAAATCTAATGCCCTTAATATTTCCCTTTCGCCAACTGAGTTACAACAAGCTCAAACGTCTTTACCTTTCAATTGGGAATTGCATCATATTTCATATCTTGGAGTCCAACTCACTTCTTCTATATCCGACTTATTTTCAGCTAACTACTTACCCTTATTGAAGTCAACTACTAATCTGATGAAACAATGGTCTTCTCTTCCTTTATCTTGGATTGGGAGGATTAATGCTACTAAGATGTCAATCTTACCAAAGTTCCTTTACCTATTCCGAGTTCTCCCCATACATATACCTCCTTACTTCTTGAGGCTCACTCAAAAGAGAGTGATGTCTTTTATATGGGGCTCTACAAAGCCCCGTATACCTAGATCGACTCTTTATCTTGATAAATTGAAAGGTGGTCTGGGAATTCCTAACTTTTCCTCATACTACTTTGCTGCTCAGCTAGCACAACTCCCCAAATACCATTCTACAATAGAATCCCCTCTATGGGTGGCGATTGAATCAGTGGATATTGACCCCATTTCTGTGAATAATTTGCTCTGGTTAGCTCCTAAAGATAGACTAAACTTATCTAACCCTGTAACCAAACATTCTATAGCTATCTGGGACAAATATAGATCCACAAAAAGCCTACAATCCACCCATAACCCTCTACTCTCTTTTCTTCAAAATCCCTCATTTTATCCCGCCTGGAAATTTCCCCTATCATTTGCAGCTTGGTCCAGAAGAAACCTACTTCAATTCCATAATCTAGTTTCCTCCAATGATATTCTTACGTTCCCAACATTATGTGATTTATACAAACTCCCCATGAAGGAGCTCTTCCGCTATCTACAAATTAAGAACTTTTATACACCCCTCGTTGATACGGGATCCCCTCTCACCCAAATGACTCAATTTGAACGTATCTGTAACAGTGATCCCCATACTAGAGGATTAATATCACTTTTGTATAAACGCATCAATTCCACATCCGACGATACTTTACCATCCTATACGACTAAATGGGCACACGACATGGATAGAACATTCAGTAAAAGTGACTGGGATATTATATGGTCAGCTACTAAGCATTCCTCGCCAAACTGTTTTGCGTTGGAAACAAATTATAAGGTCCTTTCTCAATGGTACCTGGTTCCGGCCAGGATTGCCAAATTTGCCCCCTCGTACCCAAATCTATGTTTCAGAGGCTGTTCTGAACCGGGCACGCAGTTCCATATTTGGTGGCAATGTCCAATCGTTCAATCCTTCTGGAGTAAAATATTTCACATGGCCTCTACGGCCTTGGAAATACCAATCCCGCCAGACCCGGCACTGGCTCTCCTCAACCTCAAACCTCCTAATTTGAATAAGTCACAATTCAAATTACTACTACATCTCACCACGGCGGCTAAACAATCTATAGCCAAGGCCTGGAAAACCCAAACTTTGGTTGTGGCTGAAACTAAACATAGAATTAACAGAGCCCTTATCTTTTCCAAAATGTCTGCTATTGAAGATGACAACATTGCAACATATAATAAAATATGGAAACCATGGATTAAACACTTCTTACCCCCAGATTTTGATCAACTATTGTTGATGCCTCTTTGAAATACTTTAATATTTATCTATTAATATAATATTTAAACGGGGCCTTGATCTGACTGGACCGCCACCCGGGGAGACAACCTTCACCTTTTTCTCTATTTTCCTATACCCATACCTTCTTTTCTATAAATTTTACTTTTCTCCCATATTTCTTCTTCTTCTCTCTTACTTCTTCTGTCTTTCTGTTCTGGTTAGTTTTGTTACTTGTGTAATACAGATTTTTTACACATGTGATGTTCATTACATGACTTATATATATAACTTTAAAGTTTCACTTTATCAATCACTAATATCTTTGTGTCTTAAAGATTTGTTAGGAAAGTCTCCACTAAACTATTGAGGTATGACAACGTTCATCTGGTGTATCCTTCTGGATAGCCCAACATATTCTCTCATACTTAATCGAGCCCCCATCTGCTCACAGCTTGCTCCCTTCGGGGGTGAGTGGTTGGTCTGGAGACGTGATATTCTATCCTGAATATTGCTTATTTTCATTGCTCTAATCTTTTATACCTATATTTGTATTGATATAATTGTTACTGAGGTTTATCCTCTACTGCCTTTCTTTCAATATGTATTTTTAGTGATTACTGTATTTATTTACAATTCTATTCTGGATCAGAATGTAATGTTCAGTATATTTGCTATTTACTTGTAAAATCTAATAAAAATATTAAACAAGAAAATAAAATGTGTGTGAAAACCAAAAAGAGGATGGTGTAGAGAGAAGCACTAAAAATGTTGTAATGGTGTGTGTATAGTAAGTGTGTGGTGGGGAGGTATAATGGAAGAGAGATGTGTGCAGAAACATGAAAAAATTCCCATGCGTGATTAATGTGAATGAGTGTGTCATGTGTAAAATGTTAATGAAATATTAAATGTGCGAAGCACAATCAAATTACCTAAAGTGTTGGATTGGTAAAAGATAATTCCTCAAGTCATAGGGGAAGATGACAGGTTTGCTGGAGAAAACCCATGAAGGGATTCTAAAGCACATGTAGTAAGAGGTACCTAGGACCCAAAGGATCCGGGGAGAATAAAAAAGTGGATGCTATTAGTCAGAATAAAAGCAGAGCTCCGGTGAGTGGCCATATATGGGGTAGGGCATTACTTACTTTCAACCGGAAAATATTCAAGGTCTGTTCACTCTGATTGATAAACATATGCTAAAAGGTGGGACTTTCTATGAAGCACTCAGCTAATTGAAAAGAGCCAATTAATGTATCCATTGTTTTATTGATACAAACAACGGGCATAGATACCCATGTAAAATAGTAACATCTTATAATAACAGTAGGTCATAGTAAAACTGTCAGCTGATTTTTCTCTTTATATCTACCATTGGCTGCTGATGCTACCGCCATACCTTGGGCACCACCGTCTCAGTTCATGGGGATGATGCCTTCTATGCTTGCCTGTTACCATTGATATCATCCTATAGATGTACCCAGTAAATACAGATAGGTGAGAATACTTTGGGATTTTTTGTCCCCCTCTCATTTTCTGTATGTCTATAAATATATAATAATTTTTTATCTACCATCTTACCATTTTGGCATTTTTACCTTATTATAGATACCCCTTTACTGTGATTCTGCTCCTGACGAGTGGTTACTACCACGAAACGCGTAGAGCCTTCACATGATGATATGTCACAGTTTCTATGTTCTACATCTGTATATTATTATTTTATTGTAATGAACCAATTTGCCATTGTAATTATGTTGATATGTTACCACTACAAACTTCGGTCTACATACCCTTGGTCTGTTACGATGTACTAGTCTGGACAGTTATGTATCCCTATTTACTGTTTAGACCTTTTTACTATTACCTACTGTTATTATAAGATGTTACTATTTTACATGGGTATCTATGCCCGTTGTTTGTATCAATAAAACAATGGATACATTAATTGGCTCTTTTCAATTAGCTGAGTGCTTCATAGAAAGTCCCACCTTTTAGCATATGTTTATCAACCATATCGGGGATGGAGGTTAATATTAGGCTTGTGCAATTCGTTTCGTAACGAATCGAAATTCGTCCGAATTTAGCAACTTTCGGACATTCGGAAGCATTCGAATTTCCGAACAAAGCAATTACGAATAAAACCGAATCCGAAATAAATTATACCGCAAAATAGCGAATGCCCGAATGTCTTCGGCATAATTCGTTATGAAAAAACGTATGAATGTACAAATCCATTGGAAACACAATAACACTCACTCTGCTCTGCTCTCTGCTTCTCCTTCACCGTGCTGAACTCCCTCTCAAAATGGTGTACAGGGGCGGAGGCTATAGCCGCATGTAAAAAATGAAAGTAAAATACGAGATTTCTAATCCATTCGAAGCACAATAACACTCTGCTCTGCTCTCTGCTTCTCCCTCACCGTGCTGAACCCTCTCAAAATGGTGTACAGGGGCGGAGGCTATAGCCGCATGTAAAAAACGAAAGTAAAATACGAGATTTCGAATCGTTACAAATAACCGCTATGTATTTCGAAAAGTACAAATCCATTCGAAGCACATTAGGCATAATAGGCAGCGTCGTCGTGAGAGAGACACAGAAAATTACGAATCAACGAACCCAAAAAAAGTTACGAAAGTAGGAGTTGTGTCCAGAATCAACGAAAAACAACGTACTCTACCGAAAGTACGAATTATAAAGCAACAAAAAATTCAACGAAAAATGTCGCTTGCAAAAATACGAATGAGTCCGAACACGAAAAATCCCGTCTAGCAAAATTACGAATGATTACGAATCAACAGGACCGGAAAGAAACGAACCGAAACGGAACAAATTTTTCCGTTGTGCACAAGCCTAGTTAATATAGTTATTGCCTCAAATAAAGTCCCAACTTTAGCTTTTAGTTTTAGCAGCTCCTTTTCCTGTTCACTCTGATGGCTGCATGGGCTTTGAGTTGAGTTCCCATGGGGCCATCTATGTATATGTAGAGTGTGGATGGGCTGAAACTATGTGTAGCAAAAGACTGAAAAAGCCTCATAATAGTGGGAATGTATTAAAGTAAGTAATGCCCTCCCCTATATATGGGGGAGGGCATTACTTACTAATAATTATAGGTAAAGTGGATTCTGGGAATATCCGATTGCCTTTTGAGGGTTCATGAAGGATTTTCTTTCTCCCATGCTGGAGCAAATTGGATCATGCTTTATTGGGGAGAGGGGGTTGCCTTCCCCCGGATCAGCTGTGGGTATTGGATAGTGTATATGGAGGTTTTGTTTTTTGCTTATTTAACTGGATGGACTTGTTTTTTTTTCAACCAGATTAATTATGTAACTATAATGAGTTGTTGTACGGGCGAAGACCCTGGGGTTGCTTGACCTGGTAAAAGGAACCTGGGAAAGCGAATATTTTCCACATCAGATAATGGTAGAGCAGAAAACCCAAATGAGAGCATAGCTATGAAGTGATGCCTCTGGAAAATAAACATTTGCAAAAATCTTAAGAATCACAGAGAAGGGTGCACAACTAGTCTGTCAAGCTTAGACAGTTCCAGGATGGGGACCTGGCTGTTGTACTCATACCTAAAGTAGAAAGTAACCTCCTAACCAGGTGTCAGGGTCTATTCAAGGCTGTAGTCCATTCAAGGAAAGTACACCAACCTAACGAGTAAAAGCCATACCAAATTTACTATGTGAAAGACTGAGAGCAGGAAATTGCCCCAGTTATGGTTAGTTCAAAGCCCCCCTAGTAGGAGGGAATGTAGTCCCAGTTGCCACCACCTTATCCAACTTGCAAACACAGCAGGTAAGAGTTTTTTACAGAGGACGGAAGATGTTTTCTTTCTTTGTTTACTTTACATTTTTATTATTTTTGACAAAATACATTCCAATATAGATGAATACAATTACCGTATTTATCGGCGTATAACACGCACTTTTTTCCCCTTAAAATCAGGGGAAAATCGTGGGTGCGTGTTATACGCCGATACCCACTGATCCCGGCGATCTCCGCTGACTGAGCGGAGCGCAGCGATTGCCGCCGAGATACACATAGCCGAGTGTACTCGGCTATACTCGGCTTTTCTCGGCTCTGCTCACAGTCACGCCCAGTCCCGCCATTGGACCTGTGATATGTCCATCATAGGGTGGGACTCGGCGTGACTGTGAGCGGAGCCGAGAAAAGCCGAGTATAGCCGAGTACACTCGGCTATGTGTATCTCGGCGGCGGCTCCGCCCAGTCTCTGCGTCTCTGCGTCCCTGCGTTCTCGGCGGCGTTCGCCCCGCTCCGCCCAGTCTCTGCGGCGATCTCGGCGGCGCCAATTTTGAAAACTGGGGCAAGGCTGCACTTAGCAAAGGCTGCACTGGACACTGGGCAAAGCTGCACTGGACACTGGGCAAAGGCTGCACTGGACAAAGCTGCACTGGACACTGGGCAAAGGCTGCACTGGACACTGGGTAAAGCTGCACTGGACACTGGGCAAAGCTACACTGGGCAAAGGCTGCACTGGACACTGGGTAAAGCTGCACTGGGCAAAGGCTGCACTGGACACTGGGCAAAGCTGCACTGGACACTGGGCAAAGGCTGCACTGGACACTGGGTAAAGCTGCACTGGACACTGGGCAAAGCTGCACTGGGCAAAGGCTGCACTGGACACTGGGCAAAGGCTGCACTGGACACTGGGCAAAGGCTGCACTGGACACTGGGCAAAGGCTGCACTGGACACTGGGCAAAGGCTGCACTGGACACTGGGGCAAGGCTGCAATGGACACTGCTGACAAGGCTGCAACGGACACTGGTAAGGCTGCATTTAAATGTAAGTTTTTTTTTTCCTTAAACTTCCCTCCTAAAAGTTTTTTTCCCTAAAATTCCCTCCTAAACTTGGGGTGCGTGTTATACGCCGGTGCGTGTTATACGCCGATAAATACGGTAATTGGTATTGCTTATCATATTGCATAGAACAGATAATAACAAAAATTGAGGAATGAATAACCAGAAGTAATAATAACTTTAAGGTACAATATCTGAAGTTTGATATCCTGCTACCGCCCATCCCAAGTGGGATCATACTGTAGGCGGGAGCTGGTCATCAAATACTAAATTTGTTTAGGAATAAAAAGAGGAGGGGTCTATAAGAAATGCAATAGGTTGGTGTATCATATATCGCTATTCTTTAAGTCATTGGAGGCTCTCGGGTTGTTTATCCAAACTTGCCATTTATTTTTTTAAACAGTGATAAGAGAAATTTTTGAATGCTAACATCAATTCATATTGGGCCTGAGTGTTTAGTCTTATAATGACATTTGACAAGTTATGCCGCATACACACAAACTGATTTTCCGTCGGCAAAAACTTGGATGTTTTTTCCAACGGAATTCCGCTCAAGCTTGGCTTGTATACACACGGTCACACAAAAGTTCGCTGAACTTTCGTGCGTTAAGAACGCGGTAACGTACAACACTACGACGAGGCGAGAAAAAAAAGTTCAATGCTTCAGAGCATGCGTCAAATTGTTTCCGAGCATGCGTGGGTTTTTTCCCGTTGGAATTGCATACAGACGAACGGATTTTCCGATATTATTTTTTTCCGTCTGAAAAATAGAGAACCTGCTCTCTATCTAAGTCCGTTAGAAATTCAAACAGAAAAAGTCAGATGGGGCATACACGCGGTCTGAATATCCGATGAAAAGCTCACATCGGACTTTTTCTGTCGGAAATTCCAACCATGTGTACGTGGCATTAGGAGCTTCTGTGCATTCCCACATGTTGGCAATGGTAAGTCTCGCTGCTATTAGGATATGTGATACTATTGTTCTATAGCAATGTGAGTATATATCTAGATTTAATCCTAATAATGCTGTTGCCGGTTTCAGTTCTGTCAGATTACCTATAAAGTCTGCAATAAAGGAGGAAACTGAGTTCCAAAAACTTGAAAGGTTCTTGCATGAACAAAGAATATGGTATAGGTTTCCTACTTAAGCCTAGTACACACGACCAAGAATCTCGTCAGGAAAAAACCCGTAGTTTTTCCTGATGAGATTCTTGACAAGAATCTTGTGCCGGCCGAGTGTACACACAATCCATTCCAAAGAACCGCCGTTCTTTTGAATGGAACCAACGCGGTGACGTCATCAACTATGACGAGCATGCGCTCGTCACATTCGATGCCGTCGCCGACCATCTTGCTACACCCTACCTATGCCTAGGAAGCTTACCGCTATTTTCCTCGTTGAGATTCCCGGCAGTTTTCTCGACGAGAAAACACACACACGACCGGTTTTCTCATCAAGAAAGCTCTCCCAGCAGTTTTCTTGTAATTTCTTGCCGAGAAAACTGGTCATGTGTATGAGGCCTAATTCTTCACACCTCCAGCAGATGGGAGAGGTGGAAGGGAATATTTTGGACAATCTAAACGGTATCAGGTACCATCTGTTAAGATTTTTTTGTGAATTTTCCCAATGTTCTATCTATGAGGATGCTTTATCATTTCCAACAGTTGACTGGCCTTTTGATCATTGCAATTATGTTGGCAGTTGCATTTCCCTTTTGTCTGTGGAGGGGCTAATCAAAAGGATCTCGCAGACATTGCGGAGCCGGGTTTAACAGATTACATTCCTGAGGGGGGGGCATCCTGTCCTCCGGGACACTGCATGACAAGCCTCAGCTTATCTGACCATTGGGAGTGAAAACAGAATATGTCCAAAACCCAGAAATTATATTCCTTACAACATATGCCGCTTTGCGCCTAAAGTGCGCACAACATCCTTCTCCAGACACGGCTCCTTTTGACCAGTCCATAATGTCTTAACGTGTGTCGCTTCCCAAGCTGTGTTTCTGGACCAGCCCCTTTGGAACAGTCTTTAACTGCCTTTCAACATGTGCTTCAGAAACAGCTCTTATGGAATATTCCACAATGGTTTTACCGTGTTGCGCCTTTCAACATAGGCTTCAGAACCAGCTCCTATGGAAGAGTCCATAATGGTTTCACCGTGTTGCGCCTCTCAACATAGGCTTCAGAACTAGCTCCTATGGACACGTGCCGCATTGCTACTGGGTGACACACCAACATCATTCTTCCGTGACAACTTCCATGTCACCGTTCTGTATCTTCTTCTTCCTGACATCTTCATGAAGGGGTATAGTACCGGCAAGGGTATCCATTCACTCACCATTCACCAGCACACACTCAGAGCAACATCTCAACCATCTTTCAGATACAGAGCCTCGCGGAGGACCTTACTTGCCCATATTATTAGCCTAAAATACACCTTTGTCACACCACACCATAACATAAATCAACCCATTACCATAATATATACATATGACCCATCAAATTACGTATCCCCCTTCCAACCTCCTATAAGGCTTCACTGTAAATACGGGTCGGGATTAGGCAAGTTCGTTCACAATGGCTTTCCCTACCGCAATTCTGGCATGTCTGCGGTATTTCACTGTTCTGAATTGGCAGCAAAGCCTCTAACATGTAGGGATGAGCTTCATGTTCGAGTCGAACATGAGTTTGTTTCAAACATTGGCTGTTCACTAGTGATGTCGCGAACATAAAATTTTCCGTTCGCGAACGGCGAACGCGAATTTCCGCAAATGTTCGCGAACGGGGCGAACCGCCATAGACTTCAATAGGCAGGCGAATTTTTAAATCCACAGGGACTCTTTCTGGCCACAATAGTGATGGAAAAGTTGTTTCAAGGGGACTAACACCTGGACTGTGGCATGCCGGAGGGGGATCCATGGCAAAACTCCCATGGAAAATTACGTAGTTGACGCAGAGTCGGGTTTTAATCCATAAAGGCCATAAATCACCTAACATTCCTAAATTGTTTGGAATAACATGCTTTAAAACATCAGGTATGATGTTGTATCGATCAGGTAGTGTAAGGGTTACGCCCGCTTCACAGTGACAGACCAAACTCTGACAGACCAAACTCCCCGTTTAACGCACCGCAAACAACCGCAAATAGTCCATTTGCACAACCGCAAGGCTTTAATGATCACCTTAGATGATCACAAAGAAAATTAATGTTTTTTCTATGCAAAATTATCCAGCCGATCGCTTTTGGTCTGTTCACAATGAAGCAACGACCTTATCATCTGGGGTGTGCATTGACATTGCCAACACACTCATAGAGATGGTCGCTTCATTGTGATACGCAAGCCCCTTCACCACAACAAGGTAACAATCACGAAGGGGAATTGACACATGTATGTGCTTTTTTTGTTTTGTTTTTGCAGCCACAGTGCAGCACCAGAGGCCAGAAAAATTAGGCATGTACACATGCCTGAAAAATTTGGTATTGTTGCAGCCGCTGCTGTAGCAGCGGCCAGAAAAATGTATGTTTTCCAGGCAGAAAGTGCCCTAAAACATTGCGGCTTGAACCCTAGTTGGTGGCGGATAAGTCACGCAAGTCATCCGGCATGCAGAGATAAAATACAGCAGTGTGTGGACCATTTTTAGCCCAAGGTAGCTCATCTCATCAGGCCTTTTTTAGTCAAATGTATCGCCCAATGTCAGTCCCTTCGGGATCCATGCCTCGTTCATCTTAATAAAGGTGAGGTAATCTAGACTTTTTTGACCTAGGCGACTTCTCTTCTCAGTGACAATACCTCCTGCTGCACTGAAGGTCCTTTCTGAAAGGAAACTTGAAGCGGGGCAGGCCAGAAGTTCTATCGCAAATTGGGATAGCTCCGGCCACAGGTCAAGCCTGCACACCCAGTAGTCAAGGGGTTCATCGCTCCTCAGAGTTTCGATATCTGCAGTTAAGGCGAGGTAGTCTGCTACCTGTCGGTCGAGTCGTTCTCTGGGGGTGGACCCCGAAGGGCTGTGGCGATGCGTAGGACTTAAAAAGCTCTGCATGTCCTCCATCAACAACACATCTGTAAAGCGTCCTGTCCTTGCCGGCGTGGTCGTGGTAGGAGGAGGATTACTTTCACCTCTGCCCTTGCTAGATTCCCGTTGTGCTGTGACATCACCCTTATACGCTGTGTAAAGCATACTTTTGATGTCGCTGATGTCGCTGATGGTGCCTTCAGTGCGACTGACTAGGTTTGTCACCTCCTCAAAAGGACGCATGAGCCTACAGGCATTGCGCATGAGCGTCCAGTATCGTGACAAAAAAATTCCCAGCTGCGCAGAGGCTGTCCTAGCACCCCGGTCATACAAATACTCGTTGACGGCTTTTTCTTGTTGGAGCAGGCAGTCGAACATTAGGAGTGTTGAATTCCAACGTGTCGGGCTGTCGCAAATCAAGCGCCTCACTGGCATGTTGTTTCGCCGCTGGATACCTGAAAAGTGCGCCATGGCCGTGTAGGAACGCCTGAAATGGCCACACACCTTCCTGGCCTGCTTGAGGACGTCCTGTAAGTCTGGGTACTTATGCACAAAGAGTTGTACAATCAGATTCAACACATGTGCCATGCACGGCACATGTGTCAACTTGCCCAAATTCAATGCCGCCAACAAATTGCTTCCGTTGTCACACACCACTTTGCCGATCTCCAGTTGGTGCGGAGTCAGCCACTGATCCACCTGTGCATTCAGGGCGGACAGGAGTGCTGGTCCGGTGTGATTCTCTGCTTTCAGACAAGTCAACCCCAAGACGGCGTGACACTGTCGTATCCGGGATGTGGAATAGCCCCTGGGGAGCTGGGGCGGTGCAGTTGATGTGGAGCAAGACGCAGCAGCAGAAGAGGACTCAGCCGAGGAGGTTATCGAAGAGGATGGAGTAGGAGGAGTAGAGGAGGTGGCAGCAGGCCTGCCTCCAAGTCGTGGCGGTGTCACCACCAACTCCTCTGCAGAGCCACGCATTACATGCTTGGCAGCCGTCAGCAGGTTTACCCAATGCGCAGTGTAGGTGATATACCTGCCCTGACTGTGCTTTGCAGACCAGGTATCAGTGGTCAGATGGACCCTTGCCCCAACACTGTGTGCCAGACATGCCATGACTTCCTTTTGCACAATAGAGTACAGGTTGGGGATTGCCTTTTGTGAAAAGAAATTTCATCCGGGTACCTTCCACTGCGTTGTCCCAATAGCTACAATTTTTTTGAAGGCCTCAGACTCCACCAGCTTGTATGGTAAAAGCTGGCGGGCTAAGAGTTCCGACAAGCCAGCTGTCAGACGCCGGGCAAGGGGGTGACTCTGTGACATTGGCTTCTTACGCTCAAACATGTCCTTGACAGACACCTGACTGTTGGCAGATGAGCAGGAACTGCTCAAGGCGAGAGACGGAGTGGCGGATGGTTGAGAGGGGGCAAGGAGGACAGCAGTGGTTGACGTGGCTGAAGATACTGGACCAGGAGGAGGATGGTGGCTTTGAGCTTATGTGCTGCTTGTACTCATCATCATGTGTTGATCCCATAGGTGTTTGTGATGTGCGATCATGTGCCTTCGCAAAGCAGTTGTACCTAGGTGGGTGTTGGATTTCCCACGACTCAGTTTCTTTTGTCACAGGTTGCAAATGGCATCGCTGTTATCAGAGGCAGACACACAAAAAAAATGCCACACTGCTGAGCTTTGCAATGACGGCATTCTGGTGGTGGCAACAGCATGCGTTGATTGGCGTGCTGTCTGGCTGACCCCGGGTGCCGATACATGCTGTCTGACTGTGCCACTAGCTCCTTGCGATGACCTCCCCCTGCTTCCAACTCATCTCCTCCTCCTCTCTGTCTCCCCATCTGAACTTTCCCCCTGTTCTTCTTCTCTTCGAGCGGGCACCCACATGACATCCACGGACACATCGACATCATCAACCGCTTCACTTGTATCTGACAACTCAGCAAAGGAAGCAGCATCGGGTACAACATCATCATCATCACACCGTACGTCCATGCGTGTAATGCTGCCTGACTGAGACATATCCCTTTTATCTACATCCTTTGGCAATAATGGTTGCGCATCACTAATTTCTTCCAACTCATATGTAAATAACTCCTCTGACAGATAAAGTGAAGCAGCTGTGGTGCTAGTGTTGGTGGTGGCGGCAGGCGGGCAAGTGGTAACTTGAGAGGTGCCCGAAGCTGAGCTGGAGGAGGATGGTGCGTCAAGGTTCCGAGCGGAAGCTGTAGAAGATTGGGTGTCCTGTGTTAGCCAGTCAACTATGTCCTCAGAACTTTTCGAGTTCAGGGTATGTGGCCTCTGAACACTGGGCATTATTCTAGGGCCAAAGGGAATCACAGCACCATGACCACGACGGCCCCTGCGGGGTGGCCTGCCTCTGCCTGTCATTTTTTTTTAGATTAGTTTAGTTGTACTATGCGTGTAAGCTACTGTGACACCAGATATGAGTGGCACTGTGCACCGGCAGAAGTTGGCAGAGTAGACGCTGTAGGCCTGACACACACGCTGGCAGGGAACTGACTGCTATTCTATTGCAGTCAAAACTGTTGTTTTTTTTTTTTAATGTAATCTACTGTGCCACCAGATATATGAGTGGTGGTGGCACTGGGCAACTGGGCACAGTATACGCTGTGAGCCTGACACGCACACGCTGGCAGGCAACTGCAATTAGATTACAGAGGGGAAAAAAAGGAAAGCAGACCTATGTACTAGCCCTAAAAAGGGCTTTTTGGGGTGCTGTCAGGACGCTGTCCTTACAGCAGAGATCAGATGAGTCTTTCAGGACTGGAGTGGACACTGAATACACTGGCCTAGCTATAGATTTCCCTATTAAATCAGCAGCAGCTACACTGTCCCTCCTCTCACTAAGACTGCAGCTTCCGAATGAATCTAAAATGGATGCTGTCCAGGAGGTGGGAGGGTCTGGGAGGGAGGGTATGCTGCTGATTGGCTGGAATGTGTGAGGTACAGGGTCAAAGTTTGCTCAATGATGACGAATAGGGGGCGGACCGAACATCGCATATGTTCGCCCGCCGTGGCGAACGCGAACAAGCTATGTTCGCCGGGAACTATTCGCCGGCGAATAGTTCGGGACATCTCTACTGTTCACCCATTCGGTGAACAGCGAACTATTTGGGGTGTTTCCGGCAAATTCGAAAAGCCCCGGAACACCGTTAACCACTTAAGCCCCGGACCATTTTGTAGCTAAAGGACCAGAGGTGATTTCAGAATTTTGCACTGCGCTGCTTTAACTGTAAATTCTGCGGACATGCAATGTTGTACCCAAACAAAATTTGCGTCCTTTTCTTCCCACAAATAGAGCTTTCTTTTAATGGTATTTGATTGCCTCTGCGATTTTAATTGTTTGCGATATAAATGGAAATAGACCGAAAATTTTGAAAAAAAATGATATTTTCTACTTTTTGTTATAAGAAAAATCGAATAAACTCAATTTTAGTCATACATTTAGGCCAAATGTATTCAGCCACATGTCTTTAGTAAAAAAAATGTCAATAAGCATATATTTATTGGTTTGCGCAAAAGTTATAGCGTCTACAAACTAGGGTACATTTTCTGGAATTTACACAGCTTTTAGTTTATGACTGCCTATCTCATTTCTTGAGGTGCTAAAATGGCAGGGCAGTACAAAACCCCCCCAAATGACCCCATTTTGGAAAGTAGACATCCCAAGGAAATTGCTGAGAGGCATGTTGAGCCCATTGAATATTTTTTTTTTGTCCCAAGTGATTGAATAATGACTAAAAAATAAATAAAAAATAATTACAAAAAGTTGTCACTAAATGATATATTGCTCACACATGCCATGGTTATATGTGGAATTGCACCCCAAAATACATTTTGCTGCTTCTCCTGAGTACGGGGATACCACATGTGTGGGACTTTTTGGGAGCCTAGCCGCGTACGGGCCCCTGGAAACCAAGCACCGCCTTCAGGATTTCTAAGGGCGCAAACTTTTGATTTCACTCCTCACTACCTATCACAGTTTTGAAGGCCATAAAATGCCAAAATAGCACAAACCCCCCCCCCCAAATGACCCCATTTTAGAAAGTAGACACCCCAACGAAATTGCTGAGAGGCCTGTTGAGCCCATTGAATATTTTTTTTTTGTCCCAAGTGATTGAATAATGACAAAAAAAAAAAAATTACAAAAAGTTGTCACTAAATGATATATTGCTCACACATGCCATGGTTATATGTGGAATTACACCCCAAAATACATTTTGCTGCTTTTCCTGAGTACGGGAATACCACATGTGTGGGACTTTTTAGGGACCCCGAAATCCAAGCACCGCCTTCAGGATTTCTAGGCACAAATTTTTGATTTCACTCCTCACTACCTATCACAGTTTCGAAGGCCATAAAATGCAAAAATAGCACAAAACCCCCCCAAATGACCCCATTTTGGAAAGAAGACACCCCAAGCTATTTGCTGAGAGGCATGGTGAGTATTGTACAGCTCTCATTTTGTTTTTGAAAATGAAGAAAGAAAATATATATATATATATTTTTTTCCAATTTTCAAAACTTTGTGACAAAAAGCGAGATCTGTAAAATACTCACAATACCTCTCAGCAAATAGCTTGGGGTGTCTACTTTCCAAAATGGGGTCATTTGTGGGGTTTTGTGCCATCTGGGCATTCCATGGCCTCCGAAACTGTGATAGGCAGTGAGAAGTGAAATCAAAAATTTACACCCTTAGAAAGCCTGAAGGCGGTGCTTGGTTTTTGGGGTCCCGTACGCGGCTAGGCTCCCAAAAAGTCTCACACATGTGGTATCCCCGTACTCAGGAGCAGCAATAGAATGTATTTTGGGGTGTAATTCCACATATGCCCATGGCATGTTTGAGCAATATATCATTTAGTGACAACTTTGTGAAAAAAAAAAAAATTGTCTTTTTTCCGCAACTTTTGTCAACATATAAAATATTCCATGGACTCGACATGCCTCTCAGTATATAGCTTGGGGTGTCTACTTTCCAAAATGGTGTCATTTGGGGGGGTTTTGAACTGTTCTGGCATTTTATACACAACATTAGGAAGCTTACATCCACTCTTCTACCCACTTGAAGACAAAATAGGATTTTTATAACAGCTTACCTGTAAAATCCTTTTCTTGGAGTACATCACGGGACACAGAGCGACATAGTCATTACTAATGGGTTATATAGATACCTTCAGGTGCTGGCACTGGCAACTTCCAAAACCGGAAGTACCCTCCCCTATATAAGCCCCTCCCATCCGGGAGCACCTCAGTTTTGTAGCAAAGCAATAAGTGTCCCTAAAGAGGGGTGGGAGCTCTGTGTCCCGTGATGTACTCCAAGAAAAGGATTTTACAGGTAAGCTGTTATAAAAATCCTATTTTCTTTCTCGTACATCACGGGACACAGAGCGACATAGTCATTACTAATGGGATGTCCTAAAGCAATGCCCAACGAGGGGGGGGATACACCATACATAAGCTGAGCGCTATCAGACATGAGGATCTTTTGCGGCCTGCAACACACTGCGCCCAAAGGCGACATCCTCCTGACTTCTAACGTCCACCTGGTAGAACCTAGTAAACGTGTGTACTGAAGACCATGTTGCGGCCTTACAGATTTGAGCCAGGGAGGCCTGGTGATGCACTGCCCATGAAGTTCCAACTGCTCTCGTGGAGTGCGCTCTAACTTTGAACGGAGGCGGTCTCCTTCCCAAGCCATAGGCTTGCATTATGACCTGTCGAATCCACTTGGCTAAAGTAGATTTTGACGCTGCCTGACCCTTTCTGGGGCCTTCCGGCAGAATAAACAAAGTATCCGTTCTGCGAATCTGAGCAGTGGCTTTTAGATAAGCTTTAACTGCTCTTACTACATCCAAAGAATGCAATAACTTTTCCTCTACCGAAGTAGGTTTGGGGAAAAAAGAAGGAAGAACCACATCTTGGTTCAAATGAAACCTCGATACCACCTTAGGAAGAAAGGCTGGATGAGGGCGTAACACTACTCTATCCTTATGGATAACCAGATATGGCTCCTTACAGGACATAGCTGCTAATTCCGACACTCTTTTAGCCGAACAAATGGCTACTAGAAAAATCAATTTCCTGGTGAGAAGAACCAAAGAAATATGCTGTAATGGTTCAAATGGTTGTTTCTGTAGAACCGACAGAACCAAGTTTAGATCCCATGGACATATGGGAATATTAACCGGAGGACTAATACGCATCACTCCTTGTATAAAGGCTTTGACTAGTGAATGCGAAGCCAAGGGCCTTTGAAAAAATATTGACAAGGCCGAAATCTGACCCTTGATAGTACTCAAGGCAAGCTTCCTATCTACAGCCCATTGTAGGAAGTCCAGAATCCTACCTATTACGTATTTACGTGGATGCCATTTCTTGGCCTCACACCAGGCGATGTACGCCTTCCAGATTCTATAGTAGATCTGCCTGGATACCGGCTTCCTGGCATTGATCATGGTAGATACCACAGAATTAGAGAGCCCTCTCTTTTTTAGAATGTGGGCTTCAATAGCCAGGCCGTCAAACCTAGGGCTGGTAAGGAAGGGTGGTATATCGGTCCTTGTGAAAGCAGGTCCGGACGACGTGGGAGAGTCCAAGGACTCCCCACTGACATTTTACAATCTCCGCGTACCACGCTCTTCGGGGCCACGCTGGAGCCACCAGAATCACTGGTTTCTTTTCTACCCTGATTCTGTGGAGTAATCGAGGTAACCATTGTGGCGGTGTGAATGCATATATCAGCTTGAACTGATCCCAAGGGAACACTAGGGCATCCGAGCCGCAAGCTAGGGGATCCCTTGTCCGAGAGACAAACCTGTCCACCTTTGCGTTGAATCTGGATGCTAGAAGATCTACATCCGATGTTCCCCACCGCTGACATATTGTCCAGAAAACCTCGGGGTGAAGGGACCCTTCCTCTGGGCATAATTGCTGGCGACTTAGAAAGTCCGCCTTCCAATTCTCCACTCCTGGAATGAATACCGCAGATATGGCTGGGACATATCTTTCTGCCCATTTCAGGATGTAATTTACTTCCCTCTGGGCTGCACGACTCCTGGTGCCCCCCTGATGATTGATATATGCCACTGCTGTGGCATTGTCTGATTGAATTCTGACAGGGGACCCTTGGAGTTTGGATGTCCATGCTACTAGGGCATACCGGGCTGCTCGTATCTCTAAGAGATTGATGGGCAGGGCCTTTTCTGCATCCGACCATCTGCCCTGGAGAGACTATTGCTCCAGTACTGCTCCCCAGCCTATAAGGCTGGCATCTGTAGTGACCACCTTCCAAGAAATCGGACTGAAGGATTTCCCTTTTTCCAGATTCTGGGGAACCAACCACCAACGGAGGCTCTTGCGAACGGAAGGGGACAAGGACATTGTAAGTCTAGGGCCTGAACTTTTTTGTTCCAGGCTGACAGTATGGCCCCTTGCAAATTCCTTGAATGGAATTGACCGTAGGGTACTGCTTCGAATGATGCCACCATTTTTCCCAGCAGCCTCATGCACAGGCGTATGGACGGCTGTCTTTTTTGTACCCACTAAGTGGATCAAATCTTTCAAAGACAACACCTTTCCTCAAGGCAAGAATATTTTTCTCTGGCCTGAATCCAACCTTAGCCCCAAGTATTCCAGACTTTTGACTGGTTTTTAGGGCTGACTTGTCTCGGTTGATAATCCAACCGTGAGATTCCAGATACTTGATTGTCTTGTGAACGACCACGTCTAGTTTTTTCACTGAGTGGTCTATCAGCAACAAGTCATCTAGATATGCCATTATCATTACACCTTGTGTTCTTAGATTGGCCAATAAAGGGCCAGAATTTTTGTAAACACTCGTGGTGCTGTGGCCAAACCGAAGGGTAAGGCTCTGAACTGAAAATGGCGCCCTTCTACTGCAAAGCGTAGAAATTTTTGGTGGACTGGAAAGATGGGAATGTGCAAATAAGCATCTTTGATGTCGATCGCGGCTAACCAATCCTCCCCTTGTAGGGCAGTGGCCACCGATCGGATCGACTCCATCGGAAAGTCCTGATATACAGGAATTTGTATAGCCCTTTTAGAATTAATATGGGCCTCCCGTCAGCGTTTGCTTCGGGACTGTAAAGAGGTTTGAGTAAAACCCGAACCCTCATTCTTCCAGGGGAACCTCCATAATTACTCCTTGGAGCAATAGTTGTTCTAGTGCCAACAGGAGGGACTCTCTCTTCCGGGGATCCCTTGGCACGTTTGACCTCAAAAATGGGAAGGAGGAGAGTCTTTTAACTCCAAACTGTATCCCAAACATACTGCGGAGAGCACCTATCTGTCTTGATCGTGTCCCGCCAGGTCTCTTGCGAACAACTGGAGTCCTCCCCCCACCCGACTGAGTGGGGGCAACCCTTCAATGAATTTAACTTTGGGGGAGGTTTTGTACCTCCCCTGACCCAGGGTTTCTCATTACCCTGCTATTGTCCCTGTTTTTTACCCCCGGGAATTGACCGAGGAGGCCGTCGGAACTGTTACACAGCCGATGCCCCAGGGACTGGAGAAGCAGGCCTCTTAAAGAGGGACCTCTAACTCTGTTTTTAACCGGCAAGAGCGTATTTTTACCGCTGGAAATTTTCTGGATATATTTGTCCAGGTTTTCCCTGAATAAGCGTTCACCATGAAATGGGACGCTAACCAGCCATTCTTTACAGGGAGCTTCAGCAGACCAGTTTTTGAGCCATAGAAGCCTACGCATATGTACTATAGACAGCGTAAGGCGGGAGGCCTGATGGACTGAATCCTTTATGGCGTCAACCGCAAAGCCTAAGGCTCTAGGTAGATCAGCTAGGGCAAGGCCTGCTGATCTGTCAAGTCCCTCAAGACCTGTTTCAACTGATCCTTCACTGCTTAGCAGACCTCACTGCTGGTTGTGTCACCAAGCTTGCTGTAGAAAGAAGCAGACTTTCATAAGGACTCCAATCTTTTATCTATTGGGTTCTTGAACATTTGGACATTATCCATTGGACATGTCAGTGATTTATACATACAAGAGATGGCTGTGTCCACTGTAGGGACCTTCCATTTTTTGATGAACTTATCCTCCATGGGATAGACCACCGGAAATCTCTTGGGGGAATAAATATTTTCTCAGGACGTTCCCAATCCTGGTAAATGAGCCCTTTCAGTAAAGGGTGAAGTGGAAAAGAACAGACAGTCTGGGGGCTTCTAGCGACCCCAACGAGGATACAGTAGTGGTTGATGGTTCCGCAAGGTGCATTTTTAAATGCTGATCGGACCATGTTAGTCAGAGACTGAACCCATAATCTTTCAGCTTGAGATGCTGAGAAAAGGTTCCCCCACTGTTGATTCCTCTATAACAGAATCAACCTTATCCTGATCCCCTTCAGGCAGGTCGATCCCTGTATGGGACTGTTGCTCTGCTAACAGGCACTCTGAAGGAGGAGACGGAGATCGGGCGTGCTTTCCCTGACAGGGAGGCAGCGATCAATGTTGACAATCTCTCTCTAATCCTCCCAGAGCTGAGGAAAAAACCTCCTCTGTTACATACACAGGAGCAGGTGAACTGAGGACAGCCACAGTACCAAGTACCCCTGCGGGGTCTCTACGGTCACTTACCTCTGAACTTCAGGGGAGACTGGTGCAGCAGAAGCATGCCCAAGATCCTCAGAGCCCGATGAGACCCCCTTCGCTTCCTGGAAGATTCAGTTCCGGAGCTTCTGGACGGCATATTCCTAAGCCTAAAGCTGAGGTATTCCAGCCGTAATACACCACTTTTACTGAGAATAGTCTAGCACAATTGCTGCTATATCACAGTTGGTGTCTACTAAAGTGCCTTTCTAGGGGATGCCTGCATCAACCGCCTCTGTGTGCCTTTATACTGTTGCTAGCTCTGTCTGTGCACTTCAATAGCCAGCTATAATGTGCTTTAAAACACGCTGGACGCCCGCACATGCGCAGTAGCGCCGCGGCGCACACCTGAGCGTCATCCACCCGCTCCGCCCCTTTTTCCAGATCACCTCTATATATAGAGGCGCGTGCACACGCACGCGCGCGGGCACGTGCGCCTTCGGCGCCTTTTTTGAAAACAATAAGGAGCTAGATGGGAGCCAGGGTCCCTTTGCCGCAGGGCCCGGGGATGGATGAGCGCAGCAACAGGGCAGAGGAGACAGCTTCCCAGCAGAGAACATACCAACTGCCTGGATTTGTTTCTGGAAGAAAAAAATCCACATTACAAGAAAAAGAACCATAGCGGCCTCTAGTGTCTAACACAGGTACCGCGGTCTTACATTTTTTTATTTTTTTTTTCCTTGCCTACTATTAATTTTTTTTACATTTTCTCAGTAGTAACAGGCATACACAGAATATTAGCGGGAATACCTTAGGTAACAGGCAGAAAGACAAAATAGGCTTGGGGGTCCCTCAATAGAACCAAGTTCCCGAGGGCCCCCACTTACCTTTTCCTCGCCGCAGGACTCTGTTTGGTCCACAGAAGCCCAAACTTCACCTATCATGGCAGGCATTGTAATCAAACCTTCAGGGACCGGGTTCCCAAGGATTCCACTCCCCTGGACCTGTATAGCACCCTGCACAGAAAACATCTTGGTCGTGGGTATGACCAGAGCTCTGGATCCCAGGGTCCAGCCCTCCTAAGAGAGGCATTACAGGCAAAACCTTGCTCTTCTCTGCAAGGCCCGGGTACCGACCGTTTAGCTATGAAGCTTTTTTGGTCGGATCCGGAATAGCTTACTGAGGCCCAAAAGAACCTGTACGCAAGCTCAGTGAAAAACACATGTTACTTCTTGGCCAACACCTTAGACACTGGCAAAAAACTGAGGTGCTCCCGGATGGGAGGGGCTTATATAGGGGAGGGTACTTCCGGTTTTGGAAGTTACCAGTGCCAGCACCTGAAGGTATCTATATAACCCATTAGTAATGACTATGTCGCTCTGTGTCCCGTGATGTACGAGAAAGAAAGCCCTTTTTGACACTTTTTGTTTACATGAAAACATTTTTTTTTTTGCAAGAAGATTATGTTGAACCCCCAAACATTATATATATTTTTAAAGCAAAGGCCCTACAGATTAAAATGGTGGGTGTTGAATTTTTTTTTTCTACACCGTATTTGCGCAGTGATTTTTCAAACGCATTTTTTGGGGAAAAAATACACTTTTTTTAATTTTAATGCACTAAAACACACTATATTGCCCAAATGTTTGATGAAATAAAAAAGATGATCTTAGGCCGAGTACATAGATACCAAACATGACATGCTTTAAAATTTCGCACAAACGCGCATTGGCGACAAACTACATACATTTTTAAAAGCCTTTAAAAGCCTTTACAGGTTACCCCGTTAGATTTACAGAGGAGGTCTACTGCTAAAATTACTGCCCTCGATCTGACCTTTGCGGTGATACCTCACATGCATGGTGCAATTGCTGTTTACATATGACGCCAGACCGACGCGTGCGTTCGCCATTGGGCAAGAACAGGGCGGGACAGGGGTGCTTTTTTTTTTTTTTTTTTTTTTATTAATTTTGCTTTTTTTTTTTTTTTTTTTTCAATTATTCCTTCCATATTTTTTTTTTTTTATCATTTTTATTGTTATCTCAGGGAATGTAAATATCCCCTATGATAGCAATAGGTAGTGACAGGTACTCTTTTTTTGAAAAAACTGGGGTCTTCTAGACCCTAGATCTTTCCTCTGCCCTCAAAGCATCTGACCACACCAAGATCGGTGTAATAAAATGCTTTCCCAATTTCCCAATGGCGCTTTTTATATCCGGGGGGGACATTCCCTCCCACTGCTTGTAAAAGCAGTCCAGAGGCTAATTAGCCACTAGGATTGCTTTTACATGAAAGCCAGCCGCTGGCTGAAAAGAATGATACCAAGATGATACCTAAACCCACAGGCATCATTCTGGTATAAACATTCAAAGTCCAGCAACATACCAGTACGTTGCTGGTCCTTGTTGGACATGTATTGTAATCTTTTTTTTTCATGCAGCCAGTTGGCTGAACGAAAAAAGAGATTGATCGGTGGGTATGCCCACCATTAGAATACCGCCCTTCATCCACCCACTTCTAATGATGGGCATACATGCACCATTTATATATGCCGAAGCATGGGGGCATCCTCCCGCAAAAAAGTTATGCCGCACACACATGGTCGGACTTTTCCACGGGCAAGCCTCCGTCGGAATTTCGACCGTATGTACGCGGCATTAGGAGCAAAATCGCTCCTCCGCCCCTGCTGCCCCCATGCTTCGGCATATATGCTTTTTTTTTTTTTAACTGTGGTGGTGAAATCACCTCCTACAGCACTGGAGTCGCAGGGATCAGGCCTGTCTCTGCGAATGCTGCAGTTATGTGTGTTGTGTTTTGTAAGTGACAGTGATCGATCGATACTGCACTTGGGTGGCCTGGGCTGGACGGAGGGGCAAAACGCAGGTGCTAGCAGGTATCTGGGCTGATCCCGCTAACACTGCGTTTTTGGGAACCTTAAACTGCTGGGGACGCTAGTATAGATCTGATCAGATCAGATATTGATCTGATCAGATACTATACCACTAAGGGGGGTGTATGCTTCACGCGTGGGTGTTAGCGTTACTGGCACTAACCTGACGCTGCCTGGGGTGTGACGCAGACTCTCTCTAACGCTAAAACCTAATTGATATCACCCGCCGGGCGATCAGGGGGTTAAACCTTTATTGGGTTATATATATACGGCGGGTGCCCTGACACTATAAAAAGCAAACTAACTAACCAGCGTCACCCGTAACACTTATATGGTGAAAGGGTTAACTAGGGGCAATTAGGGGGTTAAAACCTTTTTTAGATAATATATGGGGGTACCTGACGCTATAAAAACCTGCGGCGAACCTAAAAAAAATTACTGGCTACCGATCTGCATCACCGACGCTAAGATAGCGATCAGAAAAATGATCGCTTAGTGACAGTGGTGATAGGGGGTGAAAGGGTTACCTGGGGGGCGATCAGGGGGTTAAACCTTTATTAGATAATTTATGGGGGTACCTGACGCTATAAAAACCTGCGGCGAACCTAAAAAAAATTACTGGCTACCGATCGGCATCACCGACACTAAGACAGCGATCAGAAAAACGATCGCTTAGCGACAGTGGTGATAGGGGGTAAAAGGGTTACCTGGGGGGCGATCAAGGGGGTTAAACCTCTATTAGATAATTTATGGGGGTACCCGACGCTATAAAAACCTGCGGCGAACCTAAAAAAAATAACTGGCTACCGATCTGCATCACCGACGCTAAGACAGCGATCAGAAAAATTATCGCTTAGCGACAGTGGTGATAGGGGGTGAAAGGGTTACCTGGGGGGCGATCAAGGGGATTAAACCTTTATTAGATAATTTATGGGGGTACCCGACGCTATAAAAACCTGCGGCGAACCTAAAAATAATTACTGGCTACCGATCTGCATCACCGACGCTAAGACAGCGATCAGAAAAATGATCGCTTAGCGACGGCGGTGCTAGGGGGTGAAAGGGTTATCTGGGGGGTGATCAGGGGGTTAAACCTTTATTAGGGGGGTTAGGGGGCTACACTGGACCTAAAACTATTTTTAGTGACACTTTTACAGTCACAAATGTCACTGATTGCAGTGATCAGTAAATAAATGGTCACTGCAATCAGTGACACTGTAACTGGGGGCTGGGGGGTGATCTGGGGGGCCTGGGGGGGGCGATTTGTGTGCCTATGTGTCCTAGTTTCAGTGTAGTGTTAGTGTACTGACCTGTGTGTCTTCTCTTGTACGGCGCTCGGTATATGTGAACGCCGCATGAGAGATGACATCACTTCCTCCTGCTTCCTCTGCCTGTGTTTACATTACACAGCAGAAGAAGCATTTCCATTCGCCGGGAGCGATCGCGGGGGGGTGGCCGGAATCGAACGGCCGTCCCCTCATGTCGGATCGCTCCCCAACGAATACCGACCGCTCACTGTATAGGAGGGGGGTCCGATCGGACCCCCCAACTGTACAAAGGCAATCACGTACACTGTACGTGATTGTGCCTGTCGGTGCCATTCTGCCGAAGTACATATACAGTGAGCAGTCGTTAAGTGGTTAAGTCTATGGGAGAAATCAAAAGTGCTCATTTTAAAGGTTACTATGCAAGTTATTGTCATAAAAAGTGTTTGGGGACCTGGGTCCTGCCCCAGGGGACATGTATCAATGCAAAAAAAGTTTTAAAAACTGAAATTTTTCGGGAGTAGTGATTTTAATAATTCTTAAAGTGAAACAATAAAAGTGAAATATTCCTTTAAATTTCGTACCTGGGGGGTGTCTAAAGTATGCCTGTAAAGTCGCGCATGTTTCCCGTGTTTAGAATTGTCCCTGCACAAAATGTCATTTCTGAAGGAAAAAAAGTCATTTAAAACCACTCGTGGCTATAATGAATTGTCGGCTCCCCGGCAATATAGATCAAAGTCATTGAAAAAAATGGCAGGGGTTCCCCCCACATTCCATTACCAGGCCCTTTGGGTCTGGTATGAATATTAAGGGGAACCCCGAAAAAAATGTGGAGGTCCCCCCAAATTCCATATCAGGCCCTTCAGGTTTGGTATGGATATTAAGGGGAACCCGGCAACAAATTTAAAAAAAAATAGCGTGGGGTCCCCCCCAAAAATTCATACCAGACCCTTCAGGTCTGGTATGGATTTTAAGGGGAACCCTGCTCCAAAATTAAAAAAAAAATGGTGTTGGGTCCCCCCAAAAATCCATAACTGACCCTTATCTGAACTTGCAACCTGGCAGGCCGCAGGAAAAGAGGGGGGGCGAGAGAGCGCCCCCCTCCTGAACCATACCAGGCCACATGCCCTCAACATGGGGAAGCTGTCCCCATGTTGATGAGGACAAGGGCCTCATCCCCACAACCCCTGCCCGGTGGTTGTGGGGGTCTGCGGGCGGGGGGCTTATCGAAATCTGGAAGCCCCTTTTAACAAAGGGGAACTCCAGATCCCGCCCCCCCATATGAATTGGTAACAGGTACATTGTACCCCTACCAAAGTGTAAAAAGTTGTAAAAAACACACAGACACAGTTGGACAAGTCCTTTATTTAAAAATTAAATAAATAAATTCCAGCGATGTAATCCTGTCGATAACCAACAATGATCCATTCTCCAGCGACGCTGCAGTCTCTCCAGCAGGAACTAAACCCCATGACGCGTAAGAGGGGGCGGGGTCACCAATCCTTATCATAGGGAACCCATGATCAGCATGAACCCATTTCTCTATCTCTCTCTTTTTCATGCATTTTGCACCCTCATGCCCCATACACACGATCGTTTTTCATGCCGTTAAAAATGCCATTAAAAAAATGGCCATTAAAAATGATCGTGTGTAGGCTCCAGAGCATTTTTAACGACGTAAAAAACGGCCATTAAAAATTTCGAACATGCTCTCTTTTTTCAAAAAAACGCGCATGCTCAGAATCAAGTATAAGACGGGAGCACTCGTTCTGGTAAAACTAGCGTTCGTAATGGAGATAGCACATTCATCACACAGTAACGGACTGAAAAGCACGAGGCTGAAAAGCGCGAATCGTCGCTCAACAAACTTTACTAACATGAAGGGTGGCGCCATTCGAACGGAACTTCCCCTTTATAGTGCCGTCGTACGTGTTGTACGCCACTGCGCTTTGCTTGATCGTTTTTTAAAATGATCGTGTGTACGCAAGACAGGCTTGAGAGGAAACATAAAAAAAAACGGCAAGAAAAAAAATTGTGTGTATGGGGCATTATTGTCCATGAGCCGCTTTACCTTGACTACCTGATCACTAAGGGTCATAGTGACTGTGAACGGTCCGGTCCAGTTTGCGTCCCATGAAGATTTGGAAACAAAGTTCTTTACCATAACCCTGTCTCCAATCTTCAAGCTAACAGGAGTCCTTTCAGGCTGCTCCTTCTCTTTAGGTGCCATGTTATTTGCCGCAAATTGCAAATACCCCCTGTACCTGTTCTTGCAGCTGGACCAGAAATTTGTCCCTTTCAGCACTCTCTCTCACGGGGGTACTAAGTATTGGGTCTGCTGGATGGCTGAGGTTCATCATTCTTCCCGTCATCAACTGATATGGGGTTAATGATGTACCTTTTGCTGCAGACCCTCGTACAGCCATCAGGATTGAAGGCAGATGAATCAGACAGTTCTTTCCTGATTAAAAAATACAAAAAATACAAAATACAAAAAATACAAAAATACAAACAATATTCGCGCTGCTAACACATATAAGCAGCTACAATACCTGAGGAAAAAAGCAACAACAAACAATATACAAAAATGCAGCGCTATGCGTATAACAATATGTGACACCCAAGTGTTCAAAAATTAACTAGATCACAAAGGATGGATGTGAGTCCAAATATATATGAAAATCCAAATAAATATGTGGAAAGTTTATAATGATCAAAACGTTGATGTGATCAGAACTTGTTCAGTTCAAAAAATGTATAGGTGAATCTTCCAAAGTAATAAGTGACTAGTGACGTAACCACCACCACGTGAAGGGGAGGCTTACCGGATGAAGTGGACCCTATGCACGTATGTGTATAGGGTCAGACAGGCTGAATATGTATATGTCCGTACATATGGAATCCCGGCCGGCACCATGCACCCTTATGTCCAAGGTCCAAGCTCAAGGGAAAACACCAGATGTTCGAGCCAATAGGAATGATATAATAGCTCACATAGAGTTCATGTGGAAGAAAGAAGGAGATGGCACATAGCGTAATACCGCAAAGGAAATTTAATGAATATAAGTAGGTACACTTACATGCAATCCATATATATAGCGCTATGCAAAAACACTCAGTGGCAGCAGTGGAGTCTCCCGACGCGTTTCTCAAAACCTTGCATCGTCTGGGGTGTAACTCCACTGTTGCCTGTATGCTATTTATAAGTATCAAGGACCTCCCCCTAGTCTGCCCATTGAGACAGTACTTCCTGTGAAATCCAAAATGGCGCCGGAGCGTGCGTTCCAAGCCTCTCTATGAAACCCCTCCATAGGTGGTTATTACATCCTCATGTGGGAAGCTGTATAGGCCAGATGGGGAGGTGCTTATAACTGAATCCACATCCATAACCACTTACCTATACATGATAAGGGCTGAACCATGCAGTAAACGTATCTGCGGAGCCCTGGTAGCAGGAAGCCAACGCTGCGACCATGACAACACCATTAGGCCAAATAATAGCCTCACGTGTCCGTCCCGTACCACCGCGCGACCGTCACAAAACGTCGCCTGGCGTGCGGACGTTCACGTCTCACAAAAGTGACGTGGCGGCGTCATCCAGCCCCACATGACCGTCACGTGACATCAAATGACCATCACGGAGCGTCGCACTGCACGAGGAAGTCCACACCTAACAGAAGTGACGCATCGCGTCATCAACTGATGGCGCGGCGTCCCCAGAACAGAGGTTCTCCCTGGCTAATTACGTTGGCTACGCTGCGCTCCAACGCCGTATAAAACACAGGGCGTGGAGCGCAGCCAGGAAAGGAAATGGGTTAACCCTTAGTGGTCCGCATGGATCTAATAGAGCTTCCACTAAAGGCCAGAAATGTGGAAGCAAATAGATAGAAACAAAGCAAAATGAATGCAATTGTGACCACCTGCTAAAATTACTGATTACTAATTGTAATTCAACACTAAAAAACGTCATAAAACAATTATTAAAATGATAAAATAGACGTAGGATGGCAAAAAGGGGAAATGAACCCTCTAAACATCACACTGTGTGTGAGATGAAAATCTCACATAAGGAAGTGAATCTCCCATGGGAAACAAACTGGGAAGCCCCCTACCATGAAATGTCACGAAAGGAATCCCACTTAAAGCAACAGTGGACTGTCCAATAGGCAAACCAGAAGGTGATCCCAATCAACACACACAGTGACAAATACAACTGACATGTTATATTAAATATATAACAAATACATTAAAATAAACATATAAAAAAGGAGATAATCATGGGGAGTTGTATTTCCCCACAAAAATTTCCATAAAGAAAAGGTGAAAATAGGTCCATGGTCCAATGGAAACAAGCATTACTAAGTTTGGTCGATGAAGGAATTGATATCCCACTCGACATTTAAACCGGACGGCCTGTGCGTCTGTAGTTCATATATCCAGTAGGTCTCCAACTGGGACACACCCCTAATTTTGGGGGCACCCCTCCAATGGGGAATAAAATGATCGATGATCAAAAATTATGTGCCAGCTGGATTTCTACTGTGATATAACCTATAATGTCTGGGCACCGTGTGATTAACATCGCCCCCCAGGATTAGTGAAACATGTTCCCCCACTCTAACCGAAAAAGGCCTGATGGTGCGACCTACATATTGTTTCCCGCAAGGGCAGGTGATAAGATATACAATATGTGTGGTGGAGCATGTACAAAATTGTTTAATCGGATACGACTTTCCTGTACTAGTTGACCTAAACTCTAAGGTTTTGCTCCTACCAGATGTGTTATATCTACACACACTACACCTCTTACAGGGATGATAGCCCACCAATTGATGGAAAAAGGAGGGGCGTACTGGGGGATTGATGATGTTGGGTGCTATTCTACCCTGGAGGGTGGGTGCCCCTCTAAAAATGACTTTGGCCTGATCCGGTAAGACTGGACCGAGGATGTTATCATTTTTCAAGATATCCCAGTGCTTCATTATGATAGCTTTCACTTGTTTGTGCTGTAAGGAGAAGGAAGTGAGCATAGCCCATTTGAAAACATTGTTGGGTTCGCCTTTCTGTTTGACCTCTAACAGAGAGCACCTATCAGTCTCAAGTACCTGTCCGAGATCTTTGTCTAAATTGGCAGGATCGTAGCCCTTATCAATAAAGCGTTTTTTAAGGATCTCAGCCTGAGTTAGGAAGATGTTGACATCACTACAGTTCCTTCTCAATCTAAGGAACTGACTCCGCGGGACAGACTTGAGCCAAGATTGATGATGGCAGCTATCTTGTGGAATGTACCCATTCCGATCAGTTTTCCTAAAATGTGTTTGAAAACAGAACTGACGGTCATGGATACTAATTTCTAGATCAAGAAACTGAATCATCTCATGGCTGGCAGTGTATGAAAGGGAAATCCCCCTGTCATTGGCATTTAGATAGTCCATAAAGATCTCAAGTGATGCAACACTGCCACTCCATAGGAGGAGGATGTCGTCAATGTACCTAGCCCAAAACACCAAGTGCTGGGTATCATAGGTATAGACGACATCCTCCTCCCATTTAGCCATGAACAAATTGGCCAAACTGGGGGCATATTTAGCCCCCATGGCCACACCTCTCAACTGGAGGTAAAAATTATCATTGAACCAGAAATAGCTGCTTCTCGTGGTGAACTCCAATAATTCCATAATGAACGCCCTTTGAAAGGGAGCTAAAGTTTCTTCCTTCTCCAAGAAATATTGTACAGCTTCTAACCCCTTATTATGTGGGATACATGTGTAAAGCGAGGCTACATCAGCTGTCACCAGGATGTAATCACTGCCAATATTCACATCCTGTAATTTTCTGATAGTAGCCCCCGTGTCCGCCAGATAGGATGGCACACGCCTGACCAAAGGTTGGAGATAATGGTCAATGTAGCGGCCAATTCTGGATGTGACGGAATTGATCCCACTCACAATTGGACGACCGGGTGGATGCACGGGATCTTTATGGACCTTCGGTAGATAGTAAATGGTCGGTATCCTAGGGACGACAGGGACCAAGAACGCCTTTTCTTTTTTGTTTAAAATGTTTCTAGAAAAACCGCTGTCAACCAAGCTCTGAAGTTCAGTTTTGAATCTGGAAGTAGGATTGGAAGACAACTGTAAGTAAGTGTTGGGCTCGTGTAGGATTCTGAACATTTCTTGTTCATAATCTGATATGTCCAGAACCACTATGCCTCCGCCTTTGTCGGCCGGGCGAATTACCAAGTCCCTGTTGGAACACAGAGACTTGAGGCCCACACTAGACACAGTTTGACGAGAACCTCGTCTCTCTGAAATTTCTGACAAGTCCTTCAGAACTAGATCTCTGAAGATACTTACAGAGGGTGCTACGGGGACGGGGGGGTTAAACAACGATGGGTTAGATAAACCCGAGTGTACCATCCCAAACGCAGCTGCCCTAGCCTCACTCACAATGGGGTTGGTAATGAGGTACCGTTGAATATTAACCTTTCGGACATATTTTTGAATGTCGATAAAGGTACCAAACTTATCTAGTTTCTTTGGAGGGGCAAACTTGAGACCTTTGTCCAAAACTGATAATTCTTCAGGGGTGAATTCCTTAGTGCTTAAGTTAAAAACGCCCTGGCCTTTTAAACTCTCCTTCTTTTTCCTTTCCTGAACTCTCTTCCCCCCTCTGGTCCCTCTCTTTGGTCTAAACCTCTTTTGTGGGTGTCTGAAACCCCGTGAAAATCCTGTGTGTTATGGCTTTGTGAATTGGAATAGCCAGGACTGTAATACGTAGGTTCAGGAGGGTACCTGGCACGTGTATGATAACTGTCATCACGTATCTCACCTAGAGGGGCGAATCTGTTATGGGTAGAGATAGGGGGGGGACCATAATAGGATGGATAATCGTAATGAGATGATGGAACAGCTCTCTGTCGAGCTGGGGAGGCATTATATGAATAGTTCTCATATCCATGATGGCGTGGACCACTATGATGACGCGAGTGACCCCTAGAAGAACCTCTAGTGCCTCTTGTCCCTCTAGATTTCCCCCTACCCCTATGATGAGTGGGGGTATGAGGGTTTCTGGATGGAGGTGCTCGAACCGGACCCCCTTGTGAGCTGAACAAAGGGGCTGGAACACTAGGTACGATCACAGACTGAGTCAATGAAGGACCATTGGTGGAGATCTGGGTGGAACTACTTGAAGAGGGAGTGGAGTCCATCTCCGCTCCGAAAGATGTAGAAAATAACTTCTGCCACCCAAACACAGTGTTGTTCCTGTAGTCCCCAGCATCCCTGGAATATTTTTTGTGTTTTTTTAACTTCTGATCCCTATCCTCTTTCTCAAGATGATTCTGTAGACTAGTCGATAGAGAAAGATACTCAAGAGATGATTTATGTGAAAAAAGTTTCTCTTTGAGTTCCTTGATTTCTCTATCTAACTCAACTAGTCTAACCTTTTTCCTTGAGATCAGGACGCCTAGGAATTTGATCCCTGCGTCATTAAAATAATTAAACCAGGAATCAATCTCAGAATCTCCCTGTTGGGGTTGAACCTCCCAACGGAGACTTCTGGGAACCATACGATTAACTATGTATTGCTCCAAAAAAAAACAAGTCCCATTGCAGGTGTAATTCTGAAGACATTACATTTTTCAATCTGGTAAATAAACCCCCTATTTCAGTGTCACTGTTAGTGGTGGAAAACACACCTTCAGTGTTAACAGTGCGAGAGGCTCTGTAATCAAATACATCCATCACTGGTTATGTATTGAACAGAGTAAGTAGCTGCAGCAAAAATAAAGAACCAAAATAGAACAAAAAATACAAACAATATTCGCGCTGCTAACACATATAAGCAGCTACAATACCTGTGGAAAAAAGCAACAACAAACAATATACAAAAATGCAGCGATATGTGTATAACAATATGTGACACCCAAGTGTTCAAAAATTAACTAGATCACAAAGGATGGATGTGAGTCCAAATATATATGAAAATCCAAATAAATATGTGGAAAGTTTATAATGATCAAAACGTTGATGTGATCAGAACTTGTTCAGTTCAAAAAATGTATAGGTGAATCTTCCAAAGTAATAAGTGACTAGTGACGTAACCACCACCACGTGAAGGGGAGGCTTACCGGATGAAGTGGACCCTATGCACGTATGTGTATAGGGTCAGACAGGCTGAATATGTATATGTCCGTACATATGGAATCCCGGCCGGCACCATGCACCCTTATGTCCAAGGTCCAAGCTCAAGGGAAAACACCAGATGTTCGAGCCAATAGGAATGATATAATAGCTCACATAGAGTTCATGTGGAAGAAAGAAGGAGATGGCACATAGCGTAATACCGCAAAGGAAATTTAATGAATATAGGTAGGTACACTTACATGCAATCCATATATATAGCGCTATGCAAAAACACTCAGTGGCAGCAGTGGAGTCTCCCGATGCGTTTCGCAAAACCTTGCATCGTCTGGGGTGTAACTCCACTGTTGCCTGTATGCTATTTATAAGTATCAAGGACCTCCCCCTAGTCTGCCCATTGAGACAGTACTTCCTGTGAAATCCAAAATGGCGCCGGAGCGTGCGTTCCAAGCCTCTCTATGAAACCCCTCCATAGGTGGTTATTACATCCTCATGTGGGAAGCTGTATGGGCCAGATGGGGAGGTGCTTATAACTGAATCCACATCCATAACCACTTACCTATACATGATAAGGGCTGAACCATGCAGTAAACGTATCGGCGGAGCCCTCGTAGCAGGAAGCCAACGCTGCGACCATGACATCACCATTAGGCCAAATAATAGCGGCGTCATCCAGCCCCACATGACCGTCACGTGACATCAAATGACCATCACGGAGCGTCGCGCTGCACGAGGACGTCCACACCTAACAGAAGTGACGCATCGCGTCATCAACTGATGGCGTGGCGTCCCCGAACAGAGGTTCTCCCTGGCTAATTACGTTGGCTACGCTGCGCTCCAACGCCGTATAAAACACAGGGCGTGGAGCGCAGCCAGGAAAGGAAATGGGTTAACCCTTAGTGGTCCGCATGGATCTAATAGAGCTTCCACTAAAGGCCAGAAATGTGGAAACAAATAGATAGAAACAAAGCAAAATGAATGCAATTGTGACCACCTGCTAAAATTACTGATTACTGATTGTAATTCAACACTAAAAAACGTCATAAAACAATTATTAAAATGATAAAATAGACGTAGGATGGCAAAAAGGGGAAATGAACCCTCTAAACATCACACTGTGTGTGAGATGAAAATCTCACATAAGGAAGTGAATCTCCCATGGGAAACAAACTGGGAAACAAACTGCATGTAAGTGTACATACCTATATTCATTAAATTTCCTTTGCGGTATTACGCTATGTGCCATCTCCTTCTTTCTTCCACATGAACTCTATGTGAGCTATTATATCATTCCTATTGGCTCGAACATCTGGTGTTTTCCCTTGAGCTTGGACATAAGGGTGCATGGTGCTGGCCGGGATTCCATATGTACGGACATATACATATTCAGCCTGTCTGACCCTATACACATACGTGCATAGGGTCCACTTCATCCGGTAAGCCTCCCCTTCACGTGGTGGTGGTTACGTCACTAGTCACTTATTACTTTGGAAGATTCACCTATACATTTTTTGAACTGAACAAGTTCTGATCACATCAACGTCTTGATCATTATAAACTTTCCACATATTTATTTGGATTTTCATATATATTTGGACTCACATCCATCCTTTGTGATCTAGTTAATTTTTGAACACTTGGGTGTCACATATTGTTATACGCATAGCGCTGCATTTTTGTATATTGTTTGTTGTTGCTTTTTTCCACAGGTATTGTAGCTGCTTATATGTGTTAGCAGCGTGAATATTGTTTGTATTTTTTGTTCTATTTTGGTTCTTTATATTTGCTGCAGCTACTTACTCTGTTCAATACATAACCAGTGATGGATGCATTTGATTACAGAGCCCCTCGCACTGTTAACACTGAAGGTGTGTTTTCCACCACTAACAGTGACACTGAAATAGGGGGTTTATTTACCAGATTGAAAAATGTAATGTCTTCAGAATTACACCTGCAATGGGACTTGTTTTTTTGGAGCAATACATAGTTGATCGTATGGTTCCCAGAAGTCTCCGTTGGGAGGTTCAACCCCAACAGGGAGATTCTGAGATTGATTCCTGGTTTAATTATTTTAATGACGCAGGGTCAAATTCCTAGGCGTCCTGATCTCAAGGAAAAAGGTGAGACTAGTTGAGTTAGATAGAGAAATCAAGGAACTCAAAGAGAAACTTTTTTCACATAAATCATCTCTTGAGTATCTTTCTATATCGACTAGTCTACAGAATCATCTTGAGAAAGAGGATAGGGATCAGAAGTTAAAAAAACACAAAAAATATTCCAGGGATGCTGGGGACTACAGGAACAACACTGTGTTTGGGTGGCAGAAGTTATTTTCTACATCTTTCGGAGCAGAGATGGACTCCGCTCCCTCTTCAAGTAGTTCCACCCAGATCTCCACCAATGGTCCTTCATTGACTCAGTCTGTGATCGCACCTAGTGTTCTAGCCCCTTTGTTCAGCTCACAAGGGGGTCCGGTTCGAGCACCTCCATCCAGAAACCCTCATACCCCCACTCATCATAGGGGTAGGGGGAAATCTAGAGGGACAAGAGGCACTAGAGGTTCTTCTAGGGGTCACTCGCGTCATCATAGTGGTCCACGCCATCATGGATATGAGGACTATTCATATAATGCCTCCCCAGCTCGACAGAGAGCTGTTCCATCATTTCATTATGATTATCCATCCTATTATGGTCCCCCCCATCTCTACCCATAACAGATTGGCCCCTCTAGGTGAGATACGTGATGACAGTTATCATACACGTGCCAGGTACTCTCCTGAACCTACGTATTACAGTCCTGGCTATTCCAATTCACAAAGCCATAACACACTGGATTTTCACGGGGTTTCAGACACCCACAAAAGAGGTTTAGACCAAAGAGAGGGACCAGAGGGGGGAAGAGAGTTCAGGAAAGGAAAAAGAAGGAGAGTTTAAAAGGCCAGGGCGTTTTTAACTTAAGCACTAAGGAATTCACCCCTGAAGAATTATCAGTTTTGGACAAAGGTCTCAAGTTTGCCCCTCCAAAGAAACTAGATAAGTATGGTACCTTTATCGACATTCAAAAATATGTCCGAAAGGTTAATATTCAACGGTACCTCATTACCAACCCCATTGTGAGTGAGGCTAGGGCAGCTGCGTTTGGGACGGTACACTCGGGTTTATCCAACCCATCGTTGTTTAACCCCCCCGTCCCCGTAGCACCCTCTGTAAGTATCTTCAGTGATCTAGTTCTGAAGGACTTGTCAGAAATTTCAGAGAGACGAGGTTCTCGTCAAACTGTGTCTAGTGTGGGCCTCAAGTCTCTGTGTTCCAACAGGGACTTGGTAATTCGCCCGGCCGACAAAGGCGGAGGCATAGTGGTTCTGGACAAATCAGATTATGAACAAGAAATGTTCAGAATCCTACACGAGCCCAACACTTACTTACAGTTGTCTTCCAATCCTACTTCCAGGTTCAAAACTGAACTTCAGAGCTTGGTTGACAGCGGTTTTTCTAGAAACATTTTAAACAAAAAAGAAAAGGCGTTCTTGGTCCCTGTTGTCCCTAGGATACCGACCATTTACTATCTACCGAAGGTCCATAAAGATCCCGTGCATCCACCCGGTCGTCCAATTGTGAGTGGGATCAATTCCGTCACATCCAGAATTGGCAGCTACATCGACCATTATCTCCAACCTTTGGTCAGGCGTGTGCCATCCTATCTGGCGGACACGGGGGCTACTATCAGAAAATTACAGGATGTGCATATTGGCAGCGATTACATCCTGGTGACAGCTGATGTAGCCTCGCTTTACACATGTATCCCACATAATAAGGGGTTAGAAGCTGTACAATATTTCTTGGAGAAGGAAGAAACTTTAGCTCCCTTTCAAAGGGCGTTCATTATGGAATTATTGGAGTTCGCCACGAGGAGCAGCTATTTCTGGTTCAATGATAATTTTTACCTCCAGTTGAGAGGTGTGGCCATGGGGGCTAAATATGCCCCCAGTTTGGCCAATTTGTTCATGGCTAAATGGGAGGAGGATGTCGTCTATACCTATGATACCCAGCACTTGGTGTTTTGGGCTAGGTACATTGACGACATCCTCCTCCTATGGAGTGGCAGTGTTGCATCACTTGAGATCTTTATGGACTATCTAAATGCCAATGACAGGGGGATTTCCCTTTCATACACTGCCAGCCATGAGATGATCCAGTTTCTTGATCTAGAAATTAGTATCCATGACCGTCAGTTCTGTTTTCAAACACATTTTAAGAAAACTGATCGGAATGGGTACATTCCACAAGATAGCTGCCATCATCAATCTTGGCTCAAGTCTGTCCCGCGGAGTCAGTTCCTTAGATTGAGAAGGAACTGTAGTGATGTCAACATCTTCCTAACTCAGGCTGAGATCCTTAAAAAACGCTTTATTGATAAGGGCTACGATCCTGCCAATTTAGACAAAGATCTCGGACAGGTACTTGAGACTGATAGGTGCTCTCTGTTAGAGGTCAAACAGAAAGGCGAACCCAACAATGTTTTCAAATGGGCTATGCTCACTTCCTTCTCCTTACAGCACAAACAAGTGAAAGCTATAATAATGAAGCACTGGGATATCTTGAAAAATGATAACATCCTCGGTCCAGTCTTACCGGATCAGGCCAAAGTCATTTTTAGAGGGGCACCCACCCTCCGGGGTAGAATAGCACCCAACATCATCAATCCCCCAGTACGCCCCTCCTTTTTCCATCAATTGGTGGGCTATCATCCCTGTAAGAGGTGTAGTGTGTGTAGATATAACACATCTGGTAGGAGCAAAACCTTAGAGTTTAGGTCAACTAGTACAGGAAAGTCGTATCCGATTAAACAATTTTGTACATGCTCCACCACACATATTGTATATCTTATCACCTGCCCTTGCGGGAAACAATATGTAGGTCGCACCATCAGGCCTTTTTCGGTTAGAGTGGGGGAACATGTTTCACTAATCCTGGGGGGCGATGTTAATCACACGGTGCCCAGACATTATAGGTTATATCACAGTAGAAATCCAGCTGGCACACAATTTTTGATCATCGATCATTTTATTCCCCATTGGAGGGGTGCCCCCAAAATTAGGGGTGTGTCCCAGTTGGAGATCTACTGGATATATGAACTACAGACGCACAGGCCGTCCAGTTTAAATGTCGAGTGGGATATCAATTCCTTCATCGACCAATCTTAGTAATGCTTGTTTCCATTGGACCATGGACCTATTTTCACCTTTTCTTTATGGAAATTTTTGTGGGGAAATACAACTCCCAATGATTATCTCCTTTTTTATATGTTTATTTTAATGAATTTGTTATATATTTAATATAACATGTCAGTTGTATTTGTCACTGTGTGTGTTGATTGGGATCACCTTCTGGTTTGCCTATTGGACAGTCCACTGTTGCTTTAAGTGGGATTCCTTTCGTGACATTTCATGGTAGGGGGCTTCCCAGTTTGTTTCCCATGGGAGATTCACTTCCTTATGTGAGATTTTCATCTCACACACAGTGTGATGTTTAGAGGGTTCATTTCCCCTTTTTGCCATCCTACGTCTATTTTATCATTTTTAGGGTTGTCCCGATACCACTTTTTTAAGACCGAGTACAAGTACCGATACTTTTTTTCAAGTACTCGCCGATACCGATTACCGATACTTTTTTTCAATGTCATGTGACAGTTTGAAAGATGGGGACTGATAGGTGGCACTTATGGGCACGGATCGATGGCACTTATGGGCACTGATAGGTGGCACTTATGGGCACTGATAGGTGGCACTTATGGCACTGATAGATGGCACTTATGGGCACTGATAGGTGGCACTTGTGGGCAGTGATAGGTGGCACTGATAGGTGGCACTTGTGGGCACTGGTAGATGGCACTGAATGCACTGAAAGGTGGCACTTGTGGGCACTGATTGCACTGATAGGTGGCACTTGTGGGCACTGATAGATGGCACTGATTGCACTGATAGATGGCACTGATTGCACTATCAGTGCAATCAGTGCCATCTATCAGGGCCCACAAGTGCCACCTATCAGTGCCCATAAGTGCCACCTATCAGTGCAATCAGTGGCATCTACCAGTGCCACCTGATAGGTGGCACTGGTAGATGGCACTGATTCCACTGATAGGTAGCACTTGTGGGTACTGATAGGTGGCTGGCACTGAAATGCTGCGGGGGGTGTGGGGGAAATGACACAGGATTTAAGAAAAAAAAACTGCTGCAACGCCCATCTTGGTACACCCTGCACTCGGCTGCAGTAAGCAACAGCAGACATCTTGTTACACCCAGCCCATATAGCTCGGGCTGGGTGTAACAAGATGTCTGCTGCTGCTTACTGCAGCCGAGTGCAGGGTGTACCAAGATGGGCGTGGGGACGTTCAGCCGCTGACGGCGACCGAATGTGACAGCACCGGTCACCGATCCTGATGCGGCTGCGCCCTGAACCCCTGCCAGCTTACCAGGTTCAACTGCAGGTGAGGGACTCGCTCTCCGCCCGCGGACTCCGTCCACCGACTGTGCCCGCCCTCTTCAGCCAGACTCCGCCCACACTTTCCTCTCCCGCCCTCCCCAGCCACTGACTCCTCCCGCCCTCTCCGGCTAGACTCCGCCCGCACTCCCCCGCCCTCTCTCCTGCCCTCCCCAGCCACTGACTCCTCCCGCCCTCTCCGGCCACAAAAAAAAAAAAAAGTATCGGGTGAAGCATCGGGAGCATTTGCGCGAGTACAAGTACTCGCGCAAATGCTTGGTATCGGTCCCGATACCGATACTAGTATCGGTATCGGGACAACCCTAATTTTAATAATTGTTTTATGACGTTTTTTAGTGTTGAATTACAATTAGTAATCAGTAATTTTAGCAGGTGGTCACAATTGCATTCATTTTGCTTTGTTTCTATCTATTTGTTTCCACATTTCTGGCCTTTAGTGGAAGCTCTATTAGATCCATGCGGACCACTAAGGGTTAACCCATTTCCTTTCCTGGCTGCGCTCCACGCCCTGTGTTTTATACGGCGTTGGAGCGCAGCGTAGCCAACGTAATTAGCCAGGGAGAACCTCTGTTCTGGGGACGCCGCGCCATCAGTTGATGACGCGATGCGTCACTTCTGTTAGGTGTGGACGTCCTCGTGCAGCGCGACGCTCCGTGATGGTCATTTGATGTCACGTGACGGTCATGTGGGGCTAAATGACGCTGCCACGTCACTTTTGTGAGACGTGAACGTCCGCACGCCAGGCGACGTTTTGTGACGGTCGCGCAGTGGTACGGGACGGACACGTGAGGCTATTATTTGGCCTAATGGTGATGTCATGGTCGCAGCGTTGGCTTCCTGCTACGAGGGCTCCGCAGATACGTTTACTGCATGGTTCAGCCTTTATCATGTATAGGTAAGTGGTTATGGATGTGGATTCAGTTATAAGCACCTCCCCATCTGGCCCATACAGCTTCCCACATGAGGATGTAATAACCACCTATAGAGGGGTTTCATAGAGAGGCTTGGAACGCACGCTCCGGCGCCATTTTGGATTTCACAGGAAGTACTGTCTCAATGGGCAGACTAGGGGGAGGTCCTTGATACTTATAAATAGCATACAGGCAACAGTGGAGTTACACCCCAGACGATGCAAGGTTTTGCGAAACACGTCGGGAGACTCCACTGCTGCCACTGAGTGTTTTTGCATAGCGCTATATATATGGATTGCATGTAAGTGTACCTACCTATATTCATTAAATTTCCTTTGCGGTATTACGCTATGTGCCATCTCCTTCTTTCTTCCACATGAACTCTATGTGAGCTATTATATCATTCCTATTGGCTCGAACATCTGGTGTTTTCCCTTGAGCTTGGACCTTGGACATAAGGGTGCATGGTGCCGGCCGGGATTCCATATGTACGGACATATACATATTCAGCCTGTCTGACCCTATACACATACGTGCATAGGGTCCACTTCATCCGGTAAGCCTCCCCTTCACGTGGTGGTGGTTACGTCACTAGTCACTTATTACTTTGGAAGATTCACCTATACATTTTTTGAACTGAACAAGTTCTGATCACATCAACGTTTTGATCATTATAAACTTTCCACATATTTATTTGGATTTTCATATATATTTGGACTCACATCCATCCTTTGTGATCTAGTTAATTTTTGAACACTTGGGTGTCACATGTTGTTATACGCATAGCGCTGCATTTTTGTATATAGTTCTTTCCTGATTGCAGTACCATATTTTTAAGTCTCTCTTTCAGTGTTCGATTCATCCTCTCAACCATCCCCGCCGATTGTGGATGGTATGGTACATGGAATCTCTGTTCTACTCCCAGCAGCTCACAAATATTATTCATGACCCTGCCGGTAAAGTGGGTCCCCCTATCGGATTCCAGGACTTTGGGGAACTCCCATCTTGAAAAGACTTTGGTCCACAAAGCTCTAGCTGTGGCAGTAGCAGAGTCCTTTCTCAGGGGTAGAGCCTCTGCCCACTTTGAAAAGACATCCACAACTACCAGCAGATATCTGTATTCCTGCACTACCTGTGACACTGTGTTACCCATTGCCTCCCACCAGTATCTAGATTGCACAAATTTCAAGGTACCCTGAACACCCATGTGGCCTGTTAGCCTGTGATTCTCCCCGACTAAATCCTTCTGATGCTGGGAGGGTACTACAAACCTTCTTCCTTCTGAAGTCTCTCTTAACAGTAGATCGTCTTGCAATACATAATTTTGGGGAGCATCTGCCGCTTTTACTTTAAGCTGCTTTTTGATTGAGCTCAAGGTCTCATCCTTATTTTGTTCAACTGCTAAACATGGGGTAGGCATCCTTAGCACCGGCAGGAGTTCATGTGAACCTGCTTTCACCTCCTGCTCCTTAAAATTATGTTCCTCACAGGCCTGCCTCCCTTCAGCATCATAGGGTGTCCACTTGACTCCTATCAGGGCTGCCTCCTTTGCCAGCTCATCTGCCTTGTTGTTGCCCACAGTAACCTCCTCTACCACCTCTTTGGTGAGCTCTCACCTTAATGATAGCCACTCTCTGAGGTTCCACACTTGCTCTTTCCCATATATCTCTTAGCACCGCACTATGTACCAAGTCTTTCCCAGAGGCATCACTGAAGCCCCTTGACTGCCACAAAGGCATGTCTTCGGTCAGAGACTTTGTTACATAGGCGCTGTCAGAGAATATGGTTATGGGACCTGAACTGAAATGCGTGATGGCCTCTCACTGCCTCCAGTTCAGCTCTTTGGGCAGAAAAGCTCCGGAGGCATTTGGTCATGATTTTCTCATTGGTCTGGCGGCACCACAGGGCATACCCTGTGTGAAAACTTCCTTCATCCCAGTACCTTGATCCATCCACCCAGATTTTAAGGTCTCCATCACCTGTTGCTAACCTGAATACCTCCTGTGTTCTGGTCCGATGTACCTCCCCACAGTCATGCTGCTCCCCCTCATATTGCATCAATTGTGGGAGAGTTTTGGTGGCATTGTGGGTCACAGCCAGATTTCTGGGTGTTAAATCCACTAGCCATCTGGCTACCCTTTGGGAGGATACTCCACTGAGGGTACGTTCCAAAAGCATTTTAATCTGCAGAATGATTTTGCCAAACCCCACAACATGCTCTGTGGCGAGAACCGCCCAGTGCACTGCCAAAAGGTTTCTGACACATTCATCGAATCCCCTCTCTACCGGGCTTAGTACCCTGTACCAGTATCCCACAGGTACCCATTTGCCCTGCCTCTCCACTGTTATTACTACTGCAGAGGCATACACTTTTAGTGCAAAGGGCAAATCGGCATTCAGATTGCTCAAGGCCGGGGCCTGCATAAGACTCACCTTTAGCTTGGTGAAAGCTTGCTAATGTTCTCCCAACCAGTCTAAGGGGTCTGTTTCCTTCTTGTCTCCTTTGAGAATATCATACAGGGGTCTTGCCTTTTCTGCAAAGCCTTCAATGAAGTCCCTTCAGAAACCGACCATCCCTAGGAATTATCTCAGCACAGTTTTAGTGATTGGTCTTGGTAATTTCCTGATAGTTTCACATTTGTTCGGGTCTGGAGTCCTTCCCCCCCTGTGAAACTATCACACCCAAGAAACATACTGAATCCTTCATCAATTGTGCCTTTTTGGGGTTTAATTTCAGACCTGCATTCTCAATTAGTGTCAGGAGCTCCTCCAGCAGAGCATAATGCTGCTCTTTTGTCTCGGTTTGAAGCAAGATGTCGTCCACATACTGAATGATGCATTCTGGCTCAGAAAATGTCTTCAGAATGTCCACCATACAGATGTGGAAGTATGTAGAGCTGGATTTGAACCAGCATACTGTTTCCCCTGAAACGTAAAGGCTAGCTTATATTGGCTATCCTCATGTACGGGAATTGAAAAATAGCCATTTGATATGTCAATTGATGAGTACACCTTTGCTGAAGGTTTCAGTGCTGTCATCATGTCTGGCATCTTAGCAACTACATTTGTAATAGATGGGGTGCATCTGTTTAGCGCACGGAAATCTACAGTGGGCCTCCACCCCCCCCCCTCTTTTACTGGCCAGAGGGCTGCATTTGTTTTAGATTGGCACTCTTTAATTACATTTTGTGCTAACAAAGTCCTCACTGTGATCTCTATGTATGGGATAGATTCGGGCGGAATTTTCAGAGCCTTCAATTTTAACAATCATGTTTGAAACTCTACCACATTGCGCTTTAGATGTTGCCCACACTTCGTTATGTTGCCACAAGATTTAAGCCAATATTTGGTCCTCTGTTTTCAGTAGTGCCTGTCCACAGTCAGGGCCGGATTAACATTGGAGCTGCAGCTCCAGGCCCCTTCCTCAAGATAGGCCCATTTGCCCCAAAAAAAATAATCATAAAAATAAAAAAGATTGACTTTGAGGGTTGTAGCTTGACGACCAAGGGTCACAGAGACAACAAATTAGGGGGGTAGGTAGCTGAAGACATACCCCACCACTGGTCAACATATGGGGCTCCTATCATTTAGGGTTCCGGAGATACGGGGCTCCTTGCACAGCCTGTCAGAAGCTACATACAAAGCGGCCAGTTTAAATACAAGCTGACACACTGCAGCAGACTGAGAGGATAAGCTCACAGTGCTTATAATAATTATTTGTATATTACTTATGGTAATTAACCCCTTGCCACCCAGGCCATCTCCTGTACATAGTGACTTCTGCCATACCCTCCGCACTCCTCTCTAGTACATATTGCCCACTGTTAGAACCTCCACATTCCTCTCCCTCACCTGCACATACTTCCCACTTTTATACCATCCATACTCCTCCCCTATGCCTCTTACCCACAAAAACAGTTCTTTAAAATTATACTGAATATCCTCAATGTTACCAGCTCTAGAATGAGCACACTTTTGTTAGTTCAACTAAAAGGAAATCTCAGTCCTCATATTTGTTCAGCCCCATTATTAGTACTCATTTAATTTTGTGCTTACTACTGTGATGTATAGAGGAACATAGGGGATCTCAGCTATTCTAAATATAGCACTTGTAAAAAAAGTGTCACTGAAAATATTTTTTAAATGTTGGCAACTATGCAGTTAGGCACTGCCCAAGGGCCACAGATCAGTAGGGGGCCCCATGAGAGGCTCCTGGGATCCTGTGATATTAAAGCAGTAGTAAACTTCGCTAACATTACTACTTTTTAGAGGCCCTGAGGCAGGTCATGCCACAATGTACAAGTATGCACAGCATATTAGCACATTAGGGTACTCTTAAGCCCTCCAGTGCTGCGCTGTGATCAATCCAGCGGGGCCCGGGCGCTTCCATCTTCAACCGGTCTTCCTTCTGGGTTCTGTGCCTTCGGTCACTTGCCTTGGCCGGGCTGTGTTGATGTCATTCCCACGCATGCTCATGTGCTCTCTCTCTCCCCTTCCAAAAATTGTTTGCATTTTTTTTTTTATTATAAAAGGCCCCACCAAAATCTTCAGCACCAGGCCCATGATGTTCTTAATCTGGCCCTGTCCACAGTACCCAATTACATAGATCTAGAATCAGTCCATGTGCCCCCATGACATTAGAGCCCAAAATAGTGCCCTCATGCAGTGGGGAAAGAAACAAACTGTGTTCCACACATAACCTCTGTATTTCTATGGGTACAGGTATTGATTGCTCAGAAGGTACTAGTTGTCCTCCGAATCCTCTAAAGAAGATTTGTCTCCCATTAGGATATTTTTGCAGTTTGATATTCGTTACACTTACAGCTGCTCCCGTATCTAATAGTAGATCCCTATGGTTTAAAATAAGGATTGGTTGGGGGTGGGGTTTTATACTTCTGGTTTTCTTTAAACCCTTGCCCTATCCTCTGTAACTCCCTCAAAAGAGGACCATATAATGTAGCATCAGGTGCCTTGTTCGGCTCCATTGCCACCTTATCTGATCCAGGTTTTTTCTTTTCCTTCTTCTGCCAAGGCTTCTTCTCACCCGTATTCCTCTTAGGCAATTTACAGTCGTCCATTACATGGCCTGTATTTCCACATCTGTAACACCTGCCTGCAAATCTCACTCTACCTTTGCTTTTAATTACCTCTGCCATTCTTTTGTGGGGCCTATTGTCTTGATCTGTCTCCCGAACCCAGTCCCTTAAAATGTTTACAAAGGTCTGGTATGAGGTGGCATTCCTCCGTGCAATTCTGGTATGGTAATCAATACATGTGCACTTATTAGCCATAGAACACAGAAAACTACTGTCATCAGGAGACATATCAGGACAATTGTATGTGGCTTTATAAACGTTGAAGTATTCACTGCAAAAGAGTTTTGGCTCAATTCCCCTCCTAAATGTTTTATTCTCTAGGGCATCTGAACCCCTAGTATCTCTTCCTCCCATTATGCGCTGCATTTCCCTCATTCTATCTGCCGAGTTCCCCCAATTTGAGTTTAACTCGGGAGCTAGACCTCTAATTCCCGACTGGTGGTTGCAGTTTTTCACACAGTTGCAATGGAAGCCATGCGCGGAGGAGTGCGCATGCGTCCCTATCGTTTAAAATGTACTGTGTCACTACAGCTTCCAGCCTGTTCGAGAGACTAATGGGTGAAGCACTTGTGTCAAATTTTCCCAAAATCTGGCACAGATTTGTGCGATCTTGTATGGAGAGTGTCGTGATTTGGGTGCTACCCTCCCCTTTTATAATTGCAGATCCTGGCCAAGTAATTTCTGACTCAGGAGTAAAGAGAGAAGAACTCTGATCTGGGGACTCTTCAGGATTGTCAGCTGACCATACTGGTTGCTGTTCGATCAGCATCCTTTCTCCCTGCTCCTGTGTCACACTGGAATTTGTATCCTTGTTAGCACAACAATGGCTGTGCACTTTCTCCATTGTCTGTGCTTTCAATGATAGAATGGCATGATCTTTTTTGGGTTAGCTGAGTTTTACATTCCTGTAACTCTCTCAAGTATTTCTATCGCAGTTTCATTCCCAGCCTCTTTCTTTTCTAAAGATGCGATACATTGTTCTCTCAACATACATGTTTCCTTCCATTCATCCACTCCTTGCTCCAACAAACCATTTTCCATCACCAATTGTTCAATCTCATCCCTCATTTCATTACACTCACAAACATTCATGTCAGCATTCTCAGCTATAGCTGAAATATCTTTACTCACATTTTCTATCGTTCCTATTAATTCTGTCCTTTCTTTAAACCACTTCAATTCTGTCTGCTCTGCGATTTTTAATTTTCAATAACATGCATACCACATTGGCCATCCTCTCGTTCTTGCCTCTTTTGGAAGACTTTTTAGACTTGATGGCCTCATTATGAGTATTGCATTGCTTTAATAGATCATTGAATTGGTGTATTAATGCATTCTTTTGTATATTATTAAATTGGATATGAGCATTTTTTGCAATAAACTGTAAAAGAATATCCATTGTTATGCTAATCTACAAATAGCTGCCCTGAACAGCTGCTTAGACAATACATGGACAAACAAACAGAGACACAGTTACAACAGCTGCTTACAATACACACAGGAAGCAACTTGTAGTTCTACAGCTTGCAAACCAGGAGATTATCTCCTTATTACCACTGATTTTTAGCCCCCTTAGATTGCAGGCCACATTGAATTTCTCTAGAAGAGAGCTATTTCACACTCACGTGTGGAGAAAAATAAAATAAAAACTAATAAATAAAAAAATAAAAAATAAAATATAAAAAAACAATTAATAAAAAAAAAAAAGCGAATATTTTTTTTTAAAATAAATAAATAAATAAAAAAATCTATATTTCGCCCACTTTTTCCGCATAAATGTGTGGTTTATCCTGTCAATCTGCAGGCTATATCAGATACCCAGGGATGATCAATTCCTCACTCACCAGTACAATTGACTGGCTACAGGCCTAACAAACATTAACCACTTCAATACCAGGCACTTACGCCCCTTCCTGCCCAGGACAATTTTCAGCTTTCAGCGCTGTTGCACTTTGAATAACAATTGCACGGTCATCCAACACTGTACCCAAACTAAATTTGTATCATTTTCTTCCCACAAATGGAGCTTTCTTTTGGTGGTATTTGATCACTTCTGCGGTTTTTATTTCTTGCTAAACAAACTAAAAAAGAAAATTAAAAAAAATAAATGTTTTTTTTTTAGTTTCTGTCATAAAATTTTGTTTTCCCCCTCACTGATGGGCACTGATGAGGCGCGCACTGATGGGCACTGATGAGTTGGCACTGATAAAGTGGCACTAATGGGCACTGATGAGGAGGCACTGATATGTAGAATTGATGGGCACCCATAGGCGGCACCGAATGCAGCACTGATGGGCACCAATAGGCGGCATTAATATGCAGCACTGCTGGGCACTTTATAGGTGGCACTGATGGGCATTGACAGGTGGCACTGATGGGCACTGACAGGCGGCACTGATAGGCTGTGCTGATAATCAATGTGCTGATGATCAGCACAGACCCCCCCCTCTGACAGGGAGAGCCGTCGATCTGCTCTCACTGTCAGCGTAAACCGAGAAATGCCGTTTACCGGCACTTCCTGGTTCACGCGATGATCAGCTGTGATTGGTCACAGCTGATCACGTGGTAAGAAGCCTCTGACAGAGGCTTCTTATCACGAACTGAGATGCGGGGTGTCAGACTGACACGCCGCACTCGCGATCGCAGCGATGCTTGCCCTCGCTGGCGTGCGCCGGCATGTTATCCTGCTGGACGTCAATAGACGTCCAGTCAGAATAACAGAACCACTTCCCGGACGTCAATCTCCTATTGACCGGTCGGGAAGTGGTTAACAATACAATAAACGTTTAACATATATACATATATCAGCCAAAAATCTCACCAGATTTTGCGCGTCCGCTCACTGATGAAATATTTCACAGAACTTTTCAGGACCATCAAATCAGTGCTTCCAAACTTGCGAGCTAGCGCAAATCTTTATCCGCACTAGAGGCGATTTCCAGTTCTCTGTGTAGTTGAGGACTTTTTAGCTTAAAGGAACTCAAGAACAAAAATACATTAGGGTTTTGTAGGTTCTATGCTGAAATACATTCAACATGCTTTCTGGGTGCCAATTGTTGAACGCAATGCAATATTATATTCTCTATATTAACCTACAGTATATAACTATTGCATCTATGTATTAATTGTATTGTAAGTCCCTTTATTAACTAATATAATCTAAGTATAATATTATGCTGGGCCTAATGATACAGTGTTGACTATGAAGACAGACACAGTTGCTTAGTGTTGTGGAAAATTTTATTAATGTATGTTGTCAGATGTCCCCCAGTGTCGGTTTTGCTGTAATGCGTTTATTTAAACGTATTCGCACATACAGACGTTGGTGGAAGACCGGTGGCGGGAAAAACCTTCCTGTGGACACAGCGATGTTTGCTCCTTTTAGGGATATTTGTTTTATGCCTCGCCAAGGGACTGGCCACTTCTTGACGTTGGCATTGAATGACTCAGAGCGGACAGATCTGCGTCCACAGGAACTATAGCATAACTATACGACAATTGTGGTCCATTGAGCCATAATTGTCGTATGGTTCCTGTCATTGGAAGCAGTGCATGACACTGCTAGTCTATTTGAATGTATACATGTCTGTAATTGGTTTAAATAACCCTGTTGGAAGGGATGTCCTTTTGTGGTCATTTGCTGGGTGGAGCTCACACCCTGTGAGCTCACTTCCTATGGAGGAGGTCACATGTTGTGACATCACTTCTGGCTGGGAGTTTAATAAAAGCCTTTTATGTGCGTCAGCATGGCAGTGAGGCTGTGATGACGAGATTAGAAGGACAGTCTGGTGATGCTTTTTGATTTGTATGAATGGGGTTCGAATGAAGGTGAGTGAATCTTAGGTTAAGATGCATTATATCATTGAGACGAAATGTGTTACTATTAGAGACACGATATCCGGCTGTGTGCTCTGCGTACAGCCGAATTTCGTTAACATTAGTAAAACAAGTCACATGTATTTCCTTTAAAGTAGGAATATCATATTCTAACAACAGATATCTCTCAAGCCTATAACAATAATAATAATAATGGATACTTATTCCCTCCTCGAGGCAGAGTCCTTGCTGGCTGAGCTCCAGATGTAATAGAGGACTCTCTCATTCACAAACGTCCTAATTTAAAGGACCTCAGTCATACCTCATTCAAACTCCCTCCCATTGCCAGCCCATTTGCCTTTGGCCCAATCGTTGCATTCCCGGGACCATCCTCCTTGTTACTGACTGCCCTGCCATACTTGGTCACTGGGGGCAGTATTGTCCATATCATTTCCAACAGTTGGCTGGCCTTTTGGTCAGTGCAATTATGTTGGCAGTTGCATTTCCCTTTTGTCTGCAGAGGGTATAATCAAAAGGATCTTGCAGACATCGTGGAGCCGGGTTTAACAGATTACAAACCTGAGGGGGGGGCATCCTGTCCTCCGGGACACTGCACGACAAGCCTCAGCTTATCTGACCCTTGGGAATGAAAACAGAATATGTCCAAAACCCAGAAATGATATACCTTACAACAGATAGGCTCGGGAAGAAGTCTACAGTACCTGAGAAAAGTGCAGAGAAGGAGGCTTGTGGTCATTGGTTGTAGTACCCAGTCGGGCGTTGTATACTGCAGGTTAATTGTTCGCTTTCCTGTTGGTTTCACGCTTCTCTAGCCAGGTGATGGTGTCCTCAAGACTCTCAAAGAAAATGGCGCGGTCATCATCTTCCGCGCAAAGGTGTGCAGGGAAGAGCATGGAATATTTGAGGTTTTTGATACGTAAGTGTCCTTTTTACGGCACTGATGAGGCAACACTGATGGGCACTGATGAGGAGGCACTGATAGGCGGCACTGATGGGCACCAATAGGCGGCACTGATATGCAGCACTGATGGGCACTGACAGGCGGCACTGACAGACAGCTGTGATGGGCACTGACAGGTGGCACTGATAGGTGGCACTGATGAGCAGCACTGACTATGAGGTGCTGATGTGTTACTGACAGGTGTTACTGTTGGGCACTGCTCTGGCACTGTGGTGGGCACTGGCAGTCTTTTATTATGGGGACACTGCTGGGCACTTATTGGCATGTGATTGGCACATCTGAGGGGGCTGTGCTGATAATAAATGTGCTGATTATCAGCACAGAACCCCCCCTCCCTTTGACAGGGAGAGCCGCCGATCGGCTCTCCCTGTCAGCGCAAACCGAGGAATGGCGTTTACCGGCACTTCCTGGTTCACGCGATGATCGGCTGTGATTGGTCACAGCTGATCACGTGGTAAAAAGCCTCTGACAGCATAGGGGCGCTCGCCAGCATGTTATCCTGCTGGACGTCATATGACGCCCAGTCAGGATAATAGAGGCACTTCCTGGACGTCAATATGCTATTGACCGGGCGGGAAGTGGTTAAAGGATTGCCCTGGCCTCTATAACTACAATGGAGTTCGGCAGAATAGTCCTTCAAACTTAATGATCAACCTTTGTATAAATGTCAATAAAATGTTTTTGTCTTCCCTGTCTGTGAATCTGTGAAGCTGTATATAATTGGGTATATGGGATTGTACGATATTTTTTATTTTATTTTTATTTATTTTTTATGGTTGAACTGGATGGACTTTGTCTTTTTTCGGCCTGGCTAACTATGTGGCTATTCCCCATTATTACATTTTTTTGTGGTTTGTGTTCCATATTGGAGATTTCCTTTCACCTCTTGTCCTGGAGATGCAAGAGCAAGTGATAGAAAGTATTTTTGAAATGAAGGGAATCCTTCCGTTAGACAGTTCCTAATATTTTAAAGTTGACTGTAAAATATTGGATTTTCAAGAAATTTTTATCTTGGTGACAATGATCATCTGGACAGATAGAAAGGGTGAATCATCTAAACCCCCCCCCCAAAAAAAAATTCTATACATTTAAAGGTGCCAGTACTTGAGTTGATTATCAAACTAGGCTGTTTTCAACCAAGTTTGGGGATGTATCCAATTAAACTGTGTATGGAACAAAGTTAAAGTGGTTGTAAAGGTAATTTTATTTTTTAATAACAAACATCTCTATACTTACCTGCACTGTGCAATACAATTGCACAGAGTGACCTTAAAGCGCCACTTCTCGGGTAAAATGGCTAAACATTTTTTTACCTTAATGCAAGGAATGCATTAACCACTTGCCGACCGCTTCACAAACATATACGTAGGCAGAATGGCTCATGTGGGCAAAGCAACGTACCTGTACGTTGCTTTGAAAATCCCGCCGTGCGGGCACGCGCCCGCCGCAAGCTCCGTGACCATGCCTGCGGGACCCGCGGACCCGATGTCCGCCAGTGTCCTGTGATCGTGTCACGGAGCTGCAGAACAGGGGGGATGCCTGTGTAAACAAGACATTTCCCTGTTCTGCCTTGTGACAGGACACTGATCTACTGCTCTCTGTCATTGGGAGCAGTGATTAATGTCGTGTCCCTGGTAGCCCAGCCCTCACACAGTTAGAATCACTCCCTAGGACACACTTAACCCCTTCCTCGCCCCCTAGTGGTTAACCCCATTCCCTGCCAGTGTCATTTACACAGTAATCAGTGCATGTTTATAGCACTGATCGCTGTATAAATGACAATGGTCCCAAATTAGTATCAAAAGTGTCCGATGTGTCCGCCGTAATGTCGCAGTCATGATAAAAATCGCAGATCGCCGCCATTACTAGTAAAAAAAAAAAATATTAATAAAAAATGCCATAAAACTATCCCCTATTTTGTAGACGCTATAACTTTTGCGCAAACCAATCGATATACGCTTATTGCAATTTTTTTTACCAAAAATATGTAGAAGAATACATATCGAACTAAACTGAGAGAGAATTTTTTTTTTTTTATACATTTTTTGGGGATATTTATTATAGCAAAAAGTAAAAAAATATTGCTTTTTTTTTCAAAACGGTCATACTTTTTTGTTTATAGCACAAAAAATAAAATCACAGAGGTGATCAAATACCACCAAAAGAAAGCTCTATTTGTGGGGAAAAAAAGGACCTAAATTTTGTTAAGGTACCATGTCGCACGACCGCGCAATTGTCCGTTAAAGCGACGCAGTGCCGAATGGCAAAAAGTGTTCTGGTCAGGAATGGGGTAAATTCTTCCAGGGCTGAAGTGGTTACGGTTAAAAAATGTATACTACTTTAACAGTGCTATATAACTGAAATTTACAGATTATGGATATGTGAAGTGAACACTCAGCTGTACAATGACTGTATCTATGGGATCACCATGTAAATTCTTCTACTGTTGCCATCACAGTCAAATGTGGATTTGAATTTAGGAAGTACCTCTAAAATTAACTAATTGTCAACCTATTGTGCCTAAATATTATTTTTTATTTTTGTTTTTCATAAAAATGTATACATTTTTCTAGATATGATGAGTGGATGAAAGATGAAAAAACACACAGACCAGCTGATAAGAGTGTACCAAAAGTAAAACACAGAAGGAAAATTAAGGTATTAATTTCAACCTTTTCTTAAATAATTTTTTATGCATGCCTCAAGAATGGCAAAAAAATAGTTGTCTTGATACCAGAATGAAAGACCATTTATTTTTATTTTTTTGTAATTAATGTAATTAATGGCAGTATTGTATTAATAGATGGAAGTTTTTATGCATGTGAGTTTTCTCTTCCTACAGTCTGTCTTTTGGTTTTGTTTATCATCACAACAAGACTAGTACTTTAAAACACTCCAGCAAAAAAAAAGTGGGGAGTGGTTAGAAATCCCATTAAAGAGGTGTTCCAGCCCCCCCTCCCTACAAAAAAATAAAAGTCAGCAGCTAACAATACTGTAGCTGCTGACTTTTAATATAAGGACACTTATCTGTCAAGGGCTCCTGCAATGTCAGCACCCCAGCCAATTTTTGGATCGGCTGTCAGGTACTGCCGCCATTCCTGGTAAGGGAAACCGGCAATGGAGCCTTTCGGCTTCACAACTGGTTCCCTACTGCGCATGCGGGATGCGCACTGCACTTTCTAATTGGCCCTGCGGCGGAGGAAAGTGGGCTGAACTTCCGCTGCGCTGTCTCCAGAAGTATAGAAGGGATACCTGTCAAAAACAGGTACTCGTTCCGCCCCTCCCAGAGGCGGGGCGACGCCGGAGAGCCTCGTAAACACTCGGAAAGGGCCGATGACACCTCGGCTGAATTCGGAAAGGCTCGGGAACGGAGTAGTGAAAAAAATGGTATCTCGCTCCTAATAAATTAAATAAAAAAACTTGGAGAAGCTGCACCCCAAAACTAAGTGGCAATACCAATAGTGCAATAGAAAATATGTAAATGTGGCAGCACTAGAGGGTTGAGTGAATTAATTTAATTAACTACTAAACCCTATAGATAAAGTGAGGAACAGGCTATGGCCTATCCACATTGAAATTACTGTGTAATAGAGTGATATGTGCACTATACCCAGATAGGACACCTATATCTACCATGAATGGTAGAGCATCTCAAAGAAAAATATTTAAATAAATAAAAATTAAATACAACATAAAGTGCATGTGCTGGTTAAAGAGCAAACGACAAAAAAAGTCTGATAATGCAAAGTCCATATAGTCAATAATGTGAATTGATAGTGATAAAAATTCCTTAATAAACTTCCAGAGCAGCCCACAAATAAAAATCCAGTGATAATCTTGAAATGACACCTTCACCATCAATAGAATAACACCCGATGTGCTCAAATAGATGGATGGCAGCTTACCACAAGATGTTGACCCCTTTAATTAAAAAAAGGTCAAATGCGCTTTGAGAAAGATGTTACTTGCTGCATGGGTTGAGATGTTATCCCCGAACAGCCCTTCTCCCCAAAGGTGGCTCAGAGCGAGATATGTGAACAAAAGGATGGGAACCAAAAATAGTGTAATCCCGTTTAATGTGCAATACAAAATACAGATAAAAAGCCAAATGGCTGCTTACGTTTAGAAGTGCCTTAGCCCGAGGCTGGAAGGCATGGTATGAATGGATGTGTGTCCCGTCCGTCCGTCCATCCGAGACTGGCGTGCATTCCACCTGCAACAGCGGCGAGCCAGCGGGACCGCAAGTGAGGTAACAACGTGACCAAGTACCGCCTCGACGTACGTTTCGTCTAACACGTCATCAGGAAGCGCACTTGGTCACTGAGTGGATGGTCTTAAGAATACTTGTCGATTAATTATCAAAGAAGGACGTGTAGTTTTAACAGCCTCAGTACCGGACTCATTGGCACTAACACAATAACATCCGGCGCGCTTACAAAGCACACACTAAGGGGAAGGATTGTAGTCCTAATACTTAACATAAAGAGCCAATGCCTTATCAGTAGCGAGATAAAAAACGTAATTGGAATAATACACCAATTATGTAATATAAAAGACAAAAAAACATTCCAATGGCTGAGAGGCAATTTATTCATTAGTTAAAAAACAATTAAGATCCAGGTCTATATTGAGTCCCTGTGGTTGCATAGTTTGCAGGCGATATAGCCATTGGGTCTCATTCTGTGAGATGGCCTTCTTGAGGTCAGTCCCTCTCCAGTGGTACATAGCTCTATCTATACCAGCTCTATCTATACCAGTGTTTCTCAACTCCAGTCCTCAAGGTGCCCCAACGGGGCGCCTTGAGGACTGGAGTTGAGAAACACTGATCTATACCATAGAAAGTAAGCTGGCGAGGGTCTCTATCATGGTACTGAGCAAAATGGCGTGATACACTGTGATTATGAAAGCCTTTAGAAATTAACTGACACCGTGCTCCACTCTGCCATGAATTTTAAGCCATACTGGTTGTCATTTAGACACCTTAAAAATGATTTATGGTTTTCCCGATGGAATTCCTCTCAAGCCTGCCTTGCCTACACACGGTCACACAAAAGTCCGGTGAACTTTTGACTGCCAAGAACGCGGTGACGTAAAAGACTACGACGAGCCGAGAAAATTAAGTTCTATGCTTCTGAGCATGCATCGATTTTCCGAGCCTGTGTGTTTTTTTGCGCGTCGGAAAAGCATACAGACAAACGGTTTTCCCGCTAGGATGTTTACCTGATGGGAAAAAAGAGATCCTGCTCTCTTTTTTTTTCTGGGAGTCTTCCTGTGGGAAAAAGTTTGATGGGGCATACACACGGTTGGGATTCCCAACGAAAAGCTCTCATCTGACTTTTTCCGACGGGAAAACCGGTCTTGTGTACGGGGCATTAGCCTCAGGCTCCATCTCCAAGAGTTTTAACTTCTCAAATGGTACTAGACAGGGGTGCCCACTTTCACCTATAATATTCTCTCTAGCACCTTTTGCTATAGCCATCAGATCAAATCCTAACATCATAGGCATTAAGATAGGACATAACGAATATAAACTGGGACTGTAGGCTGACGATATCATCTTATCCCTAGCGGAACCGGAACACTCTTTACTTGAGTTACAGTGTTGGATAACTTTGGTAGAATTCCATATTATAAGATCAACAGTAATAAATGTTTTGCCTTATCGATGAACATACCTACGAGGATGCTTGATAATTTACACATTAGCCACAAGAATACCTGGGATGAACCCTCTATTTCATATCTGGGGATCCAACTTTCCTTTCCAACCTCTAAACTATTTGAAGTAAATTACCCAAAACTTTTAAACCAAATCCAAGATGATTTTCAAACTATACAAAAAGCCCAGATTTCCTAGATTGGAGGAATGGCAGCATTTAAATTGATCACCTTGCCAAAAATAATTTTATCTTAGGGCCCTCCCCATTCCAGTATCCTCTAAATTTTTCAAGCAAAGTAATGCTAAACTAAATAACCTAATATGGCAGGGGGAAAAAAACAAGAATCGCATTAGCAATCCTAACTTCAACTAAAAAAAAAGGAGGCATGAGCCTGCCAGATATTCACCAATACTTTATAGCCACACTTTTATATATAAAGAGTGCAGTGCTAAATAAGACTGGTCCTAATAATTAAGACCATGTGTAATAATGTTAAACTCTCAAAATATGTGTAAACATAATTAGTTATACAAAAATTTACAAAATGTAGAGGTGAAATGTAAAGTCCACACTGTGAATAGTGAATGAAAAAACAGTCCAAAATTTTTTTTTGTAAATGAAGCAATAGTGTTGAAATGTTGATTCCAATGAATAGATATCAACCTCCAGGTATTAAACAATACTGCGTGAAGTATAGAATAATGGGAAAAACCACCATCGATAAAGATGGGGCTTACCAAAGCACAAGGATTCAACGAGGCATATGCCCAATGAGTCGCTTGTGTTGGCAATGCACCGATACGTATAAACGCCAGCGTTTTAAAGATGTTAACACCGGAAGATGGTATTCACACTTTCCTCCAGGAGACACATCACAAGGGAAAAACTCAGGGATAGGATCCTTTGCATGAGTTCACACGTCCACCTCCTTGCTGCAGTAGTTCTGCTTGATCTATGATTTAATTCACATGTAATGTTGGCTTCTCTGCTCACCTAGGTGAGCAGGAAAGTGTGAATACCATCTTCCGGTGTTAACATCTTTAAAACGCTAACATTCCTGGAATTTATTTTTTTCTTCTAACAGAGGTCATAATACTAATGGTATATTCTTTTATTTTTTTATAATTTTCTGGCTTTATTTCCTATTGATAAAAAGAGTACTAATATGCTCAGGTGGGTAAAAGCTCTCTCCCAAACCTTTTCATGGGAGTCCTGGCATACAGCCGTTAAAATAAACCAATCTGCAACATCTTGTATAGAACACTGGGAGAATTCGCAAAAAATACTTAACCATTGCTATTTGGACGCCCTATAAACTTTCTAAAATCTTTCTCCCTTCCTCCTCTCCTATCTGTTGGAGATGCAGTGATAAATTCCTCTTAACCCTGCAACAGCTCTACTAGGTTTAAACCTTGATATATATACCGTATTTTTCGCTCCATAAGACGCACCTGACCATAAGACGCACCTAGGTTTTAGAGGAGGAAAACAAGAAAAAAATATTCTGAACCAAATGGTGTACTGAAATATTTTATATTATACTACTACTATAGGTGGGTGGTGGACACACAGCAATACCACCCCCCCCTATCAAATCAGCTCAGCTACACTATACCTGGGTGGTGGACACAGCAACCCCCCCCCCTTCCCAGATCAGCTCAGGGTGGCAGGACAGACACAAACACCCCTTCAGCCTCTTCTATCACAACAGCTCATGTGACTGGGCAGTGGATATCATGCCAGCCCACATCTCCCACCCCCTTATCACCAGCTCAGCTCACCTCAGGCAGTGGAGGACACTGTCATTACAATTCACAACCCCCTCTGGCTGGCTGGCTCTCAGCCTCAGATGTACATGGGCAGCAGCTAGGAAGGAGGACTGGGAACATAGTTTACAACAGCAGCAGCTGCCGGGGGAGGGAGCAGGAAGTGAGACTGGACCAGACCACGGCGCCGGGGGGGTTCCGGCGGAAAAAAAAAACAGCCAGGGTTCTCGCGCTTTCAAGATAATGTCACCTCTGGCGGTTGTCACCCGATTTGGGTGCGGAGCGCACCCCCATAGCAGCGCTACTGACACTGACATGTTTTGACACCCGGCCGTCTCCCCCCCGCTCCCCTTGGTATGTCCCTGCCAGGATCCGCCTCACTCCCTTTCTCTCTCCTTCACAGAGAAGCCGAGCACTGGTATTCTGACGCGGCGACTGGAGGGGGGGGGGTCAGTATTCGCTCCATAAGACGCAGGGACATTTTCCCACATTTTTTAGGGGGAAAAAAGTGCGTCTTATGGTGCGAAAAATACGGTACTTAATAAACGACAGAACTATTGTGGCCAATATAAGGCTCACCATAGCTAAACTGTGGAAATCCAATACTGCTCCCAATCTATCTGATGTGGTATTAAGAGTAAACACACAGGCCCACTATGAACTAATGTTGGCATACAAAAACTTTAACATTGCAAAATTTACAAGGATCTGGCAAGCCTGGTTGGTTACATCCTAAAGCTTCAAAATATCTGAAGGACTTTAATAACCATTGAGACTCCTCTATGCCTTTCCTTTGGCTTCCCCGCCTCCCTTTTTAGTTTAGTAACATTCCCTATTGAATACATGGTCCCAATAGGGTCGATAGGGTATGTACATCTTATCATTGTATTGTAACTCATCGACAACATTTAATTGTAGATTGGATTGATAACGTCTTTGTTTATTTGTCCTGTTTTATATGTATTTTTCCTTTCTGTGCATTACAAATGCTTCTTGGTACATTTACATATATATGTAAATGTACCAAAAAGCATTTGTAATGTACGGTATCTGAGAAACTAATAGAAATTGAAAGATTAAAAAAAGAATATTGATGAAGTGCAATAAAGTACCAAAATAGGTCTTTATAAAGTCTGTCATCTCTTAATCGCACTGTTAAATACTGACTGAGTTGGGTCATCTGGAACAGGAATCAAAAGTCCCCAACAGAGACACAGATGGCAGTAAAAACCTGACAGGTTCTTATTACCAACTCAAACCAAAACCAAGCTTTTCTGAAAACATGTCAGTTTTTTTTTTATATTACATTTTAGAAAAACAATATTACGCTTTTATGAGAGAGGTTCAAGCTATCAAAACAGGTGTAAGGGATATTACCCCCAAAAAATGTAAAAAGCTAAAATTCAATCTGTAATCTGCCTAACACCAATAGTGACATACAAATGTCTACAGTATGAAAGAATATTCTTGCCGCACAAAACAAATGTAAATTTGACTAATAGAAAAGCAACATTTTGATAAAATCTCTACTATTGTACTATTGTATTGGTCAGCTTTAGTTTCTCTTGTAAATTTTAGCAGTTGAGGGTTAACTTCCCACTTACCTCTCTAGGGACTGGTTCATACCTATGCAGTTTGCTTTTGATCTGTTTCTGTAGTGCTTTTTACGTTTTTCACACATTTTTTTATGCATTTTGAATTTTTTATGTTTTTTTTTGGCCAACTTGATGTTGGGCAGATTAAAAACTGCAAATCGCAGCAAAATTGAGTCAAAAAAACACACTACATGCATTTCTGCAGCTTCTCCATTAAAGCCTATTGAACCTAAAATGCACCATTTTGTGTTTAAATAAAGTCCCTGACCCTTTCCAAAAATGTAGTGTCTGAAAAAAGCATAGATGTGAACGTGTCCTATAGGAAACCATGTTAAATGGGCTGTAGTGTGTTTCTGCAAAAAGCACTAAAAATGCATGGGTGTTAACAATGCCTAACACATGGTTATTACTATGGACCAGAGTTTTTGTTTTGGTGTAAGATGTAACTGACTAAGACTTTACATCTCTAGTTTAAAGTGGAACTCCAGTCACAAAGTAACTGGCCAAGATATTAAATCTCTAGATAATCTTGTACTGTATCTAGTGAATAAAAAGTTAGATGTCTTCTTTAAAGCTATTTTTGCCTTGGCAAGCCCTGCCATGCAACCCACAGTTTTGTCAGTCACAGTTTGTCACATCATTGCTGCCTAGATTAGGTATATGTATGACTAGGGATGGACGAACATCTCCCGGGACGGTTCGCGAACGCGGGTAAATGTTCGCGAACCGCGGGTTCGCGGTGGGCCCCATTCATTTCAATGGGACCCAAACATTAAAAACCTCCAGGTCATATATGCAGCCACAAAATAATTACTAGCTGTGCACACATAGTCCCACAACATGGACAATGACATAACAGAAGTATTAAGCAAATTTGTGATCGACAACGACAAGCATTCTTTTCTTATCTGAAAAGTTTTGTCAATTCAGGAGCGCATGAAGGCCATGGAAGAGACGCAAGGCCAGGCTATGAAGGGGGTGCAGGAGATGATCCTGCTATTGGAAAAGTTGCCATAAATGTTTTTTTTTTTTTTATAAGTTATATAAATCGTTTATACAGTTATAACGTTTATTTCGTTTTTTGTAATATTGCTCGGTTTTATTGTAATAGCTAGGCCTAAATCAGCCAGAACTGACAGCAGCCGGTAAATACATGTCAAATACATATAGGGTCCATTCACACGTCTGTAAAATGGGTCCGCATCCGTTCCACAATATAGCGGAATTGATTTTCAATTCTAGTCTGAAAAATTAGGCATTCACAGCTTGGATAAAGAAGTAAGTGTCGGCCAGTACAGGCCCCAAAAATTAGCCAACAGGCATTCATCTGACAGCAAAGAACTTTGTATTCTGTGGCTGGAGGTACATTAGGCATTCACAGGATAAATACGTTTCGGGCACTACAGGCCCCAAAAATTAGGCATTCAACGGACATAAAAGGCCTTTTATGCCGCTGTATTTACCCAAGAAGACAGGGACCATGAATAATTGTTATAGGTGGTGGTGGATATTTGTGGCCTGTCATGAGGAATTTGAATGAAACATGGTCTACTGGTCACATGTGTTGAATTCCTCAGAGATCCATGCCTCATTCATTTTTATAAATGTGAGGTAGTCAACACTGTCGTGAGCTAGGCGAGTGCACTTATCGGTCACGATCCCCCCTGCTGCGCTGAACGTCCTTTCGGACAGGACACTGGACGAGGGGCAAGCCAACAGTTCCATTGCAAATTGTGCAAGCTCTGGCCAGAGGTCAAGCCTGCCCACCCAGTAGTCCAGGGGTTCATCACTTCTCAGAGCGTCCACATCGGCCGTTAATCCGATGTAGTCGGACACCTGTCGGTCTAGGCGTTCCCTGATGCTGGATCCGGATGAGACCTGTCGATGGGTCGGCTGAAAGAATGATCTCATATCAGAAGTGACCAAGACATCTTCAAACGGCCCTCTTCTTGCAGGCGCTGTTGGATTGGTATCCACAACTGTTCCTTTGGGAGTAGAAATTCCTCTGCTAGCGCACGCAAAAGCAGAATGCAGCATTTCTCGAAGCAAGGCCTGGAAGTGCTCCATTCTGACAGCCCTCTGTGATGGTGGTAACATTTCTGCCATTTTTTGTTTGTACTGGGGGTCCAAGTACGTTGCCACCTAGTAATGGTCCTTGCCCTTTATGCTTTTTATACGGGGGTCCCTCTTAAAACACTGGAGCATGAAGGCCCCCATTTGCACTAAACTGGAAGCAGTGTGGTGGCCTGGCTCCTGCTCGTCATCATCCAGGATAATGTCGTCCTCGATCTCCTCCCCCCATCCACGAACAACAACAGCAGGGATCCCAGAAAGGTTTAAAGCATGCTCTTCTTGCTCCTCCTCATCCGCCCCGGCACCATCCTCCTCTGACTCCTCTTCAGACTCCTGTTGTTGACTTGTCTCAGATAGAGTAGCCCCCCCTGGGAATTCATCCAGCATTGCAACTTCCTCATCTTCCTGCTCCTGCTCCTCGACGGCTTGATCAATGACACGACGCAATGCACGCTCCATAAAGAAGGCATAAGGTACGATGTCACTGATGGCGCCATGGCTGCGACTGACCAGTTTGGTGATCTCATCAAATGGCCGCAAAAGTCTGCATGCGTCGCGCATGAGCAGCCACTGACGCGGTGAAAAAAAAACAAGATCCCCAGAACCTGTTCTGGCGCAGAGTTCGTACAGGTAGTCGTTAACTGCACGTTTCTGCTGAAGCAGCCTATCAAGCATATACAAGGTTGAGTTCCATCGCGTCGGGCAGTCACAAATAAGACGTCTGACCGGCAGATTGTGTCGCCGCTGAATGTCAGCAAGGCGAGCCATGGCCGTGTAAGATTTTCTGAAATGGGCCGAGATTTTCCTTGCCTGCCGCAAGACGTCCTGGACCCCAGGGTATTTGACAACGAATCGCTGCACGACCAAGTTCAAGGCGTGTGCCATGCATGGCACGTGTGTAATTTTGCCCTGTTTCAACGCGCTCAGCAGATTGGCACCGTTGTCGCACACCACTTTACCAACTGTCAAATTGAGCGGTGTTAGCCACTGATCTGCCTGTGAACGCAAAGCTGAAAGGAGTGCAGGGCCAGTGTGGCTCTTGGCTTCCAGGCACAACAGACGCAGCACAGCATGGCAACGTCTCACCTGGCATGTCGAATAGGTTCTGGGGATCTTGGGCGGCGCAGTAGAAGAGACGGTAGCAGCGGAAGAGGAGGAGTCAGCCGAGGAGGAGAGGGAGGATGGAGTAGGAGGAGGAGGAGAAGAAGAGGCAGGCCTGCATGCAATCCGTGGCGGTAAAACCAAATCTACACAGGTACCACGGGTTACATGCTTGACGGCCGTCAGAAGGTTCACCCAGTGGGCAGTAAAAGTAATATACCTTCCCTGCCCGTGTTTGCTAGACCACGTGTCTGTGGTCAGATGTATCTTGGCACTGACACGGTGTGCCAGAGATACATTCACTTGCCGCTGAACATGGCCATATAGCTCTGGGATGCCCTTCTGGGAGAAATATTTCCTTCCTGGGACCTTCCATTGTGGTGTTCCAATGGCCACAAATTTTCGAAAGGCCTCAGAGTCCACCAGTTTATATGGCAGTAGTTGGCGGGCTAGGAGTTCTGACAAGCCAGCGGTCAACCGTTGGGCAAGAGGGTTATCCGGCGTCATCATTCTTTTACGCTCGAACATTTGGCCCACGGAAGCCTGCCTTTTTCCAGATAAACTTGGGGACGGGATGATGGAAGGTGGAGTGGAGGACAACTGTGAAGAGAGAGGAGAAGTAGTAGAAGAGGCTGGATGGTGAAAGCCTGGAGTTTGGCTTTGTGGGTTCTGACGGCGTTGCTCCCACTGGGCTCGGTGATGGGAGTTCATGTGCCTTCTTAAGGCGGTCGTCCCTAGGTGAGTGTTGGGCTTACCGCGACTTATGCATTGACTGCAAAGGCTGCAGATGGCAACACTATTGTCAGCAGCGGACACGTTAAAAAAAGCCCAAACTGCGGAGCCATGTGCCGGCGTCCTGGGAGCGCCAGATGTGACTGTACATGGTTGATGGCTCGCTCTGAGTCCTGATACATTAGCAGTCTGGTTTGTCCCTCCTGTGCAATGTAAGTTCCGCCTGCCTCTCCTCCCTATCTGCTGGTCCATCTCTCCCTCTGAACTCCCCTCCTGGTCCTCTCTTGTGGGCACCCACGTGACGTCCATAGACACATCATCATCTACGTCACCTTCCCCACCACTAACATTAGAGATCTCGGAGTAGACAGCAACTGCGGGGACCAACATCCTTGGGCTGATCTGGGTACTGTCGTCAGACTGCTGAGTGGCGGTTGTTGCTACCTCCTCTTCCTGATCCAATGTCAAGAATGCCTGCGCATCGGAGAAGTCTTGTGATGGATCGGAAAATAATTCCTGTGACTCAAGCGGAGGGTATATGGTGGCGGTGGTGTTGGTGGTAGTGTCTTTGGGGGTGCACACAGCAGAGAGTGAAGAGGGTGCAGATAGAGAGTATGAGGAGGGTGCAGAAGAGTAAGGCTGAGTGAGCCACTCAACCAAGTCTGGTGCGTCCTTTGAAGTAATCGAACGCACCTTCTGCAACTTCCCACTTTGGCTCCGGCCTGGTGCTCCTGCCCTACCCCTACCACCCCTGCGGAAGGGCCTGCCTCTTCCTCTGCCTGTCCTCTTTTTAAATTACCCTGTGACAAAAGGCTGTAGAGAAGGGCAGTATATGTGGAAGAAGGTATATAACACCCCGCTTCAAACTGTCGTTTTCGGGGGCCACTGGTCTATCACAGCAGTTATAATACTTTTTTCTAATTGCGTTTGCCACTCTTTGTAGTATCACTGCAGAACATCTCAGCAGTCACAATGCTGCACAGTAGAAATGCACTATACTATTCTTCCTATATGTGAAAGCATTTTATGCGTGTAGTACACTCCTATTTACTGCACACAAAATAGTACACCTATACCAGTCCTTAAAAGAACTTTTGTGGAGCTTTATTTGTGGATTTTCTTCCTCGTACATCACGGGACACAGAGCGGCATAGTCATTACTATGCGGGTTATATAGAATTACCTTCAGGAGCTGGCACTGGCAACTTCCAAAACAGGAAGTACCCTCCCCTATATAAGCCCCTCCCATCCGGGAGTACCTCAGTTTTTTGCCAGTGTCTAAGGTGTTGGCCAAGGTTAACATGTATTCATCTGGGCTTGTGTACAGGTTCTCTGGGCCTTAGCAAGCTATTCCGGATCCGACCAAAAAAAAGCTTCATAGCTAAACGGTCGGTACCCGGGCCTTGCAGAGAAGAGCAAGGTTTTGCCTGTAATGCCTCTCTTAGGAGGGCTGGACCCTGGGATCCAGAGCTCTGGTCATACCCAAAACCAAGAGGCTATCTGTGCAGGGTGCTATACAGGTCCAGGGGAGTGGAATCCTTGGGAACCCGGTCCCTGAAGGTCTAGTACAATGCCTGCCGTGAGAGGTGAAGTTTGGGCTTCTGTGGACCAAACAAAGTCCTGCAGCGGGGAAAAGGTAAGTGGGGGCCCCTCAGGAACTTGGTTCTATTGAGGGGACCCCCAAGCCTAATATGTCTTTCTGCCTGTTACCTAAAGGTATTCCCGCTAATAGCTGTATATGCCTAAAAAATCCTAGAAATGTCTTTTCATAAAGGAAGTTTTAAAAAAAAAAAAAAAACTGTAAACCTGGAAATGTTTTTCATAAAGGAGGTTTTGAAAAAAAAAAAAAAAAAGACAAAAGTGCGGTACCTGTGTTTGTCCACTGGAGGCCGCTGTGGAATGTCTTTTTTTCTTGGGACTATTCCTTCCATGGTGAAAGTCCAGGCAGATGAGTGAGCTCTCTATCAGGGAAGCTGCATTCCTCTGTCATGCTGCCAAGTAGTTTCTTTCCATCCCCGGGTCCTGGTGAAACAAGGACCCTGGTTCCTCTCCCTACATAGCGCCAAGAGCGCACACGTGCACGCGCGCGTGCGCACACGCTTTCTCTTAAAGATTTAGCTTCAAAAAGGGGGCGGAGCCTGGCGGATGACGCGCTCTGTGCGCCAAGCGCTTCTGCGCATGTGCGGGCGTCCCAGCAAGATAAAAGGACTCAGTCCACGCTGCTTGCTATGGACACAGAGCATAAAAAGGAGCTGGTAGCATGGTATAGGGGCTTACAGCGGGCGGTTGATACAGGCATCCCCAGAAAGACGCATTGGTAGACACCCACTGATGTATATAGCAGCAAATTGCATTAGACTATTTCAGTAAAGGGGTGTATTGCGGCTGGAATACCTCAGCTTTGAACTAAGGAATATGCCGCCTAAAAAACTCCGGGATATACCTCTCAGGAAGTGTAGGGGGTCTCCATCGGGCTCTGAGGATCTTGAGCAGTCATCTGCACCTTCCTCCCCTGAAAAATCAGAGGTTAATGCCCATAAGGAACCCCCGGGAGTGCCAGGTACTGCGGCTGTCCTCAGTCCACCTGCTCCTGCATATATAACAGAGGAGGTTTTTGCCTCAACTCTGGAGGGATTGGAGCAGAGATTGGCAGCATTGATCGCTTCTTCTCTACAGGAAAGAAAGCGCGCCAGATCTCCATCACCTCCATCAGAGTGCCTGTTGGTAGAGCAACAGTCCCAGGAAGGAATTGACCTACCTGAAGGGGATCAGGAGGAGGTTAACTCTGTTTTTGAGGAATCGACAGTAGATGAACCATTTTCAGCATCACAGACTGAAAGATTGTGGGTCCAGACCCTAACTGACATGGTTCGATCTGCATTTAAAATGCCTCTTGTTGAACCATCAACTACTGCTGTCTCCTCATTGGGGTTGCTAAAAGCTCCCCAGATTAATTGCTCCTTTCCAATTTATCCATTAATGGAAGGACTTATATACCAGGACTGGGAACATCCTGATAAACTATTTGTTCCACCTAAGAAATTTCAGGTGATCTATCCCATGGAGGAAAAGTTCACCCAGAGATGGAATGTTCCTACGGTGGACGCAGCCATCTCTTCTGTGAACAAATCACTGACATGTCCAGTAGATAATGTTCAAATGTTCAAGGATCCAGTAGATAAAAAATTGGAATCTTTATTAAAATCTGCTTTTTCCACAGCAGGGGCTGTTACACAGCCAGCAGTGGCAGCTATTGGGGTCTGCCAAGCTTTAAAGGATCAGATGAAAATGGTCCTGAGGGATTTGCCAGACCAGCAGGCCCAGGCTCTGGCTGATCTGCCTAGAGCATTATGCTTTGCGGTTGACGCCATCAAGGATTCCATCCATCAGGCCTCCCGCCTCACGCTGTCTTTGGTACATATGCGTAGGCTTCTGTGGCTCAAGAACTGGTCTGCTGAGGCTCCCTGTAAGAAGCTCTTAGTTAGCTTCCCATTTCATGGGGAATGCCTTTTTGGCGAAGACCTGAATAAGTATATCCAGAAGATTTCCAGTGGTAAAAGTACTCTCTTACCAATTAAAAAGAGGTCTAGGGGTCCATCTTTTAAGAGGACTGCCTCTCCTATCCCTGGGACGTCTGCTACTAAGCAGTTCCGACGGCCTCCTCGGTCAAACTCAGTGGGTAAAAATCAGGGACAGTCACAGGGTAATAAAAAACCCTGGATCCGAAGAGGTACTAAACCAGCCTCCAAGTCAAGCCTATGAAGGGCTGCCCCCACTCAAACGGGTGGGGGGAAGACTTCAGTTGTTCGCAGAGACCTGGCGGGAGACGACCAAAGACAGATGGGTGCTCTCCGCAGTAACTCTGAGATACAAGTTGGAGTTAAAAGAGTCTCCTCCTTCCCATTTTATGTGGTCAGGCATGCCAAAAGACCCTCTGAAAAGAGGGTCTCTCCTAGTGGCGTTAGAACAACTATTGCTCCAAGGAGTAATTATGGAGGTTCCTATGGAAGAGTGGGGGTTGGGTTTCTACTCAAACCTTTTCACAGTCCCGAAACCAAACGGGGACATAAGACCCATATTGGACCTAAAGAGTCGAAACAAATTTCTAAACATCCGGTCCTTCCGGATGGAGTCGATCCGATCGGTCACCGCTGCCCTAAAGGGGGAGGAATGGTTAGCCTCGATCGACATCAAAGATGCTTACTTGCATGTTCCCATCTTTCCAGGTCATCAAAAATTTCTACGCTTTGCAGTAGAAGGGCGCCATTTTCAGTTCAGAGCCTTACCATTCGGTCTCGCCACAGCACCACGAGTGTTCACAAAAATTCTGGCCCCACTTTTGGCCGATCTAAGAACACGAGGTGTAACGATAATGGCATACCTAGACGACCTGTTGTTGATGGACCACTCAGTTGCCAAGCTAGAAGTGGTAATTGGCGATACAATCAAGTATCTAGAATCTCACGGTTGGGTCATCAACCTGGACAAGTCAGCCCTACAGCCAGTAAAAAGCCTGGTATATCTAGGGCTACGGCTGGATTCAGACCAGAGGAAGATTTTCTTACCTCTAGACAAGGTATCCTCTTTGAGGGGCTTGGTCCGTCTGCTTTGTGCAAAAAGACAGCCGTCCATACGCCTGTGCATGAGGCTGCTAGGAAAGATGGTAGCATCATTCGAAGCTGTGCCATACGCCCAATTCCACTCAAGGAATTTGCAGAGGGCCATATTGTCAGCCTGGAACGGAAAAATTCAGGCTCTAGACTTCCCGATGGCTTTGTCCCCTTCCGTTCGGAAGAGTCTCTGCTGGTGGTTGATCCCCCAGAATCTCCAGAAGGGAAAACCCTTCAGTCCGATATCCTGGAAGGTGGTCACTACAGATGCCAGCCTTATAGGCTGGGGGGCAGTACTGGAGCAATGGTCTCTCCAGGGCAGATGGTCAAATGTAGTAAAAACCCTGCCCATCAATCTCTTAGAGATACGAGCAGCCCGGTATGCCCTAGTAGCCTGGACATCCAAACTCCAAGGGTCCCCTGTCAGAATTCAATCAGACAATGCCACAGCAGTGGCATATATCAATCATCAGGGAGGCACCAGGAGTCGTGCAGCCCAGAGGGAAGTAAGTCACATCCTGGAATGGGCAGAAAAGCATGTCCCATGTATATCAGCTGTCTTCATTCCAGGGGTGGAGAATTGGAAGGCGGACTTTCTGAGTCGCCAACAGTTATGCCCAGGGGAATGGTCCCTTCATCCCGAGGTCTTCCGGGCAATATGTCAGTGGTGGGGAACACCGGATGTAGATCTGCTAGCATCCAGATTCAACGCAAAGGTGGACAGATTTGTCTCCCGGACAAGGGATCCCCTCGCTTGCGGCTCGGATGCTCTGGTGTTACCTTGGGATCAGTTCAGACTGATATATGCATTCCCTCCGCTACAATTGTTGCCTCGACTCCTTCGCAGAGTCAGGTTGGAAAAGAAGCCGGTGATCCTGGTGGCTCCAGCGTGGCCCCGAAGGGCCTGGTACGTGGAGATCATAAAAATGTCTGTGGGGAGTCCTTGGACCCTTCCACGTTGTCCGGACCTGCTTTCGCAAGGACCGATATACCACCCTTCCTTACTAACTCTAAGTTTAACGGCCTGGCTATTGAATCCCACATCCTAAAGAAGAGAGGTCTCTCTAACTCTGTGGTATCAACTATAATCAATGCCAGGAAGCCTGTATCCAGGCAGATCTACTATAGAGTTTGGAAGGCGTACATCACTTGGTGCGAGGCCAGAAAATGGCATCCACGTAAGTACGTTATAGGCAGAATTCTGGACTTCCTACAGTGGGCTGTAGACAGGAAGTTTGCCTTAAGTACTATCAGGGGTCAGGTTTCGGCCTTTTCAATACTATTTCAAAGGCCCCTGGCTATGCATTCACTTGTCAAATCCTTTATGCAAGGGGTGACTCGTATTATTCCACCGATTAAAGCTCCCATATGCCCATGGGATCTAAATTTGGTTCTGTCGGTTCTGCAGAAGCAGCCATTTGAACCTTTGCGGCACATTTCCTTGGTTCTACTCACCAGAAAATTGATATTTTTAGTAGCCATATGCTCGGCTAGAAGAGTGTCGGAATTAGCCGCCATGTCCTGTAAAGAGCCATATCTGGTTATTCATAAGGACAGAGTAGTATTACGTCCTCACCCAGCCTTTCTTCCTAAGGTGGTATCGAGGTTTCACTTGAACCAGGATGTGGTTCTTCCTTCTTTTTTCCCCAAACCGAGCTCGGTAGAGGAAAAGCTATTGCATTCTTTGGATGTAGTAAGAGCAGTTAAAACTTATCTAAAAGCCACTGCTCAGATTCGTAGAACGGATTCTTTGTTTGTTCTGCCGGAAGGCCCCAGAAAGGGTCAGGCAGCATCAAAATCTACTTTAGCCAAGTGGATTCGACAGGTCATAATGCAAGCCTATGGCTTGAGAAGTAGACCGCCTCCGTTCAAAGTTAGGGCGCACTCCACGAGAGCATTTGGAACTTCATGGGCAGTGCATCACCAGGCCTCCCTGGCTCAAATTTGTAAGGCCGCAACATGGTCTTCAGTACACACGTTTACTAGGTTCTACCAGGTGGACGTTAGAAGTCAGGAGGATATCGCCTTTGGGCACAGTGTGTTGCAGGCCGCAAAGATCCTCATGCCTGATGGCGCCCAGCTTATGTATGGTGTATCCCCCCCTCATTTGGCATTGCTTTGGGATGTCCCACATAGTAATGACTATGCCGCTCTGTGTCCCGTGATGTACGAGGAAGAAAATAGGATTTTTATAACAGCTTACCTGTAAAATCCTTTTCTTGGAGTACATCACGGGACACAGAGCTCCCACCCCTCTTTTGGGGACACGTATTGCTTTGCTACAAAACTGAGGTACTCCCGGATGGGAGGGGCTTATATAGGGGAGGGTACTTCCTGTTTTGGAAGTTGCCAGTGCCAGCACCTGAAGGTAATTCTATATAACCCACATAGTAATGACTATGCCGCTCTGTGTCCCGTGATGTACTCCAAGAAAAGGATTTTACAGGTAAGCTGTTATAAAAATCCTATTATGCGTGTAGTACACTCCTATTTACTGCACACAAAATAGTACACCTATACCAGTCCTTAAAAGAACTTTTGTGGAGCTTTATTGGTTAGCGATTTTAGTCGCTAGTCTGTGCCTACGACACACATCGGCAACTTCTACCTAAACCGAGAAAAGAGCTGCAGCAGAACCGCTCAGAAGCTGCACAGTTGAAATGCACTATATATTATATAGTATAGTATATAGTATATATTATATAGTATGTTTGAAAGTTTTTTATGCGTGTATTAGACCCCTATATACTGCACACCAAATAGTACACCTATACCAGTCCTTAAATGAACTTTTGTGGAGCTTTATTGGTTAGCGATTTTAGTCGCTAGTCTGTGCCTACGACACACATCGGCAACTTCTACCTAAACCGAGAAAAGAGCTGCAGCAGAACCGCTCAGAAGCTGCACAGTAGAAATGCTGCACAGTTTAAATGCACTATATATTATATAGTATAGTATATAGTATATATTATATAGTATGTTTGAAAGTTTTTTATGCGTGTATTAGACCCCTAGTATAGTACACCTATACCAGTCCTTAAATGAACTTTTGTGGAGCTTTATTGTTTAGCGATTTTAGTCGCTAGTCTGTGCCTGCGACACACAGCGGCAACTTCTACCTAAACTGAGAAAAGAGCTGCGGAACCGCTCAGAAGCTGCACAGTAGAAATGCACTATACTATTCTTCCTATATGTGAAAGTATTTTTATGCGTGTAGTACACCCCTATTTACTGCACACAAAATAGTACACCTATACCAGTCCTTAAATTAACTTTTCTGGAGCTTTATTGGTTAGCGATTTTAGTCGCTAGTCTGTGCCTGCGACACACAGCGGCAACTTCTACCTAAACTGAGAAAAGAGCTGCGGAACCGCTCAGAAGCTGCACAGTAGAAATGCACTATACTATTCTTCCTATATGTGAAAGTATTTTATGCGTGTAGTACACCCCTATTTACTGCACACAAAATAGTACACCTATACCAGTCCTTAAAATAACTTTTCTGGAGCTTTATTGGTTAGCGATTTTAGTCGCTAGTCTGTGCCTGCGACACACAGCGGCAACTTCTACCTAAACCGAGAAAAGAGCTGCAGAACCGCTCAGAAGCTGCACAGTAGAAATGCACTATACTATTCTTCCTAGAGTATTTTATGCCTGTAGTACACCCCTATTTACTGCACACAAAATAGTACACCTATACCAGTCCTTAAAAGGACTTTTGTGGACTGTACACCTATACCAGTCCTTAGAAGGACTTTTGTTTTAGTAGAGTCTGTCCCTGTTAGTACACACACAGCAACCTTCCTACACTGACTAAAGACAGCTGCAGAACTGCTCAGCACTGCAGTCCCAATGCTGCACAATTGAAATGAACTAAAAGTACACCCCCATGTACTGCACACAAAACAATTGTACACCTATACCAGTCCCTAAAAGGACTTTTGTGGACCTAATAGCTAGGATTACAGTCTGTCCCTGCTCCACACAGCAACCTGTCCCTACGCTGACAAATAACAGAATGTAAAATGGCAGCCAGATCAGGTCTATTTATAAGGTAGGGGGTATGTCCATCTGCTGAAATGTCTCAATTGGCCGTCCTGTACCACATGATGGATGTGTCATAGGTCAAAGTTCCACAATGTAAAAGAATATGGCGGCCGCGAATGTCCGCCGGTTTCGCGATCGTGCAAAATTTGCCGCGAACTGACCGCAGGGCGAACCGCAAGGCCATCTTTATGTATGTAAAACTGGTAATATTAAGTTGCGCCCTTCCCATATATACCACCACCGCGCTTAAGGGTTAAACCTAAACCTATACCAAATATGCAGCAGCCACTTTAAATAAAAAATATGAACAAAATAGTGTAAAATCAAAAAATTACCACAATTACGTTTTTATCGACGATTTATTGATGACCTCCTATTTATCTGGGAGGGATCGAAAGAATCGGCGGTTGAGTTCTTAGAAATATTAAATAATAATAATAACAACATAAAGTTGGACTATCAGATCAGTAATGAGGAGATAAATTTTCTCGATGTCACTATTATGAAGGGAGTAGGATGCTTGAATACCCGGGTATACTTTAAGCCCACGGACAGAAATAGTTATATTTCAATTAGAAGTGGGCATCATCCAGCCTGGATACGAAATATTCCAAAAGGTCAGATACTCCGGGTGCGCCGTAACTGCACTAGTCAGGAGGACTTTGTGATTCAGGCAAATATGTTGAAAGACAAATTTATACATAAAGGATATCGAGAGGAACCTCTTCAAAATTTAATACATGAAATAGGTGAAGCCCCAAGGAGCCAGTGCTTTGTAAATAAATCAACTCAGATTAATGATGGACAACATCAATGGGGCTTTATAACAGGTTTCCATCATCAATACAAAGAAATTGAGACCATCATTAGAAAGCATTGGCACATTTTGGGACGTGACAGACATCTGGGGGAGGCTCTACCCAATACACCAAAATTTATATATAGAAGAGCCCCGAGTTTTGGTGATAGGGTGGTTAATAAAATTTTGGATCCCCCAAATGAACGTAATTTGCGGTTTGATCTGAAAGGATTTTACTCATGTAGAAGATGCAAATGCTGCAGAACAGTAAAAGTACAGAATAGAGGGATAATGAGTGTTACCAATAATGACCAGGAAACATTTGATATTAAAGAATTTATATCTTGTAATTCATCTTATGTGGTATACCTCATGTGGTGCCCTTGTGGGCTTTATTACGTGGGGAGAACTAAGAGATTGCTCAAGACACGTATAGGTGAACATCTTACAAATATAAAAAATGGCTTTAGATACCATAGCGTGTCGTTACATTTTAAGGAGAAACACCAACAAGATCCCTCTTTAATACAATTCTGTGGTATAGATTTTGTGCATCCATCGTGGAGGGGCTCAAATCGTGTGAGAGATTTATCACAAAGAGAGACAAAGTGGATATTTCTTTTAAAAAGTCTTTACCCTAGGGGCCTCAATATTGAATTGGATTTGAACTGTTTTATTAACAACTTTTAAATGATTTTAAATAATTTTAAATAATTTTAAACAATTTTTAAATTATTTTAAATAATTATAGTTGGTTGTGATATAGTTTAACAATTTTAGATATTTGTGGGTCTAAAATATTTATTTAATAGCTTTCCATCACGGTCTAGGTCTGCTAACACATTCAATCAGTGAATGTATGTTACGGACATATTATTATTAATATTATTGTTTTTTTCTAGTAATAGTTTCCTGTAATGTACACATAGGTATGGTGATGTGTATTAGGTGTATATATATACCATGTGTAAGATAGGATAACTGTCTATGAGTAAAAAAAAAAAAAAAAAAAATTCGCAGCACGTATATATATATATATACTAATTGGTTTTTTTCTTTAGGTTAAACAAAAATATCTAATATTTACCACTTATATATATATATTTTTTTGTTCAGAATACTTGATGTTTTTTGATCCCGCAACTGAGTATATCTGTATCACATTAAATACAGAGTGGTAATAATAAGATTAAGATCTCATGGTGCTACTAGTGGTTTTAAAATATTGATAATTTTTTCTATGATATTTAGCATATGCGCTATATATTATTGTTAATGTTTTTAATGTTTGATAACACTGAACTACATCCCCAAGTAGATATGTGCCACACGACTGCTAATATGGTATAGGATATTTGAGTTGAAATATAGATGGACACCAATAGCGAGTGTATGTGGGCAGCGGGGACACTCGCTTTGTGTCAATGGAAGTTATATCCGGCTTCCGCCCATGGTGCATATAACGGATGACGCACTTCCGCCCTCAGATGGGCTGGGAAGGTGGGCGGTATGGAAAGTCGTATGGGAACGACGCATATCCGCCCAAAGCGGATGGAGGAGAGATTGTACTTCCGCCCATAAGTTAAGAGAAATAAAAGGTGGAGCTGGTATGCCGCACAGCCAATCCCATGAATAAGTCTATTCGACGAAACATGTCGGGGCGTGGCTATGCGGTAACCGTCTGACGGATTATTCGACGTCACAGGATCGAATTGAGCAGCGAAGGAGTAGTGAGTGGCAGCGGGAAGGTGGTGAGATCTGACTGGTTTATTGAGGGTCCGCCGCGACCTGTACACTCGCTGTTCGGTGCACTTTTGCCTTTGGAGTTGCAGTGGTTTTATACGCTTATTTAAATTGTGTTTTAGGTAATTGCAGTATTTTAAGTGCGTGTTTGGTGTGTAATTAAACTGATTTTACGTTATCACACTATTTGGAGCTTTCTTTTACATTTGCATATGGATTACAACTTTAAAAACACTTGATTTGAATTGGGAGGATCGCCCGCAAAGCTGTATAAGATCTTTGCACACGTCTTTAAGCCAAACACGAAAGTGTGAGGCAACTTGCTGTGGTGAGTGTCCATCTGATGGGAGCGGGATCACGAAAACACTAAACACTGTGTGTGGTGGAGAATTTGGAAGAAGATTGTCTCACATTTGGATTGAATTTGTGTGGACTTTATTTAGTTTACTTGTGCACATTATTCACTTATGTCACAGGGTGTATATATTTAATTGATTAACAGTAACCTTCTCCCAGTCCAATCACACGGACACAGGAGGGGGAGGGTATCGTTTTTTAGCGCCGCTGTGTGAGGTTATTTTTGATTTTACACTATTTTGTTCATCTTTATGTATGACTGTATATTTTCAACCCTCTGAATTTTCCAGTGATAAAGTGGTATTAAACCCAAAAATAAGAATGTTACATATTATAGCTTATCGCTACAATAGATTTATTTTTTCCTTTTTTTCACCTGAAGATCCAGCCAGTAAAATACTTCCTGTCTTAGGACGTTTGCCTTGTGGATGAAGTAGTTAAGGAGACACTTTTGGACAGCAGCATTGTCAGTCTGGATAGAGGGTAGTGTAATGCCGCGTACACACGGCCTTTTTTCCCGTCGAAAAAAACGACATTTTTCCCATTCGACGAGAAAAACGATAGTCTGTGGGCTTTCTGTCGTTTTTTTCGACGAGAAAAACGGCATTAAAAACGACGAGAAAAATTAGAACATGTTCTAATTTTTCTCGTCGTTTTTTTCGACATGTTTTCCGCGGCAGTGTTTCCCATAGGGAAACACTGCCGCGGAGCCCACACACGGTCGTTTTTTTCGACCAAAAAAAAAATGACATTTAAAACGGCCGTGTGTGAGGGGAACAAGCTGTTCCTCGTTTTTAACGTCGATTTTCTCAACGGTGTTTTCACCGTCGAAAAAAATCGATCGTGTGTACGCGGCATTAGACTAGCAGTAATCCCGGAGATCAACCCCCTATCTGTGAGGGACACATTGGGTGGAGTGGAGATCGTGAAAGGGAGAAATTTAACAGCTTAGCCCTGATAGAAAGAAAATACATTTGGGGAGTGAAAATAAAGAGTTCATTTGTGTCTTCCTGACTCATCCTTGAGGTGAGCAGATAAAAGAGCTGGTGGTGGTGTCCACAAGTAATAAGAATTATTGAGAAGCACAGTGATATGACGATAACACTGGCGCACTATTATCAAGATTTATATTGATTTATGGGTCATTTATTATGATTTTTTTATGAATTTGAATTTTATTGCATGTATAAATAGCATTAAGTGTAGCATTAAATTATCACTGTAATAGCGCTGCACTGTGTGTATGTGTGTCTTTTGGTATTTACCCTATATACTCGAGTATAAGCCAAGCTTTTCAGCACATTTTTTTTGTGCTGAAAATGCCCCCCTCGGCTTATACTCGAGTCACCTTTTTGCGCCTGATCTCCCGGACTTTAGGGACCCGGTACCGGCCATTTCTCCTCTACAAGTGTGCAAAGTTTGTTGTCTGGGGGACCTACGGCCGGGGAGCACCGATTTTTCAAAGCCGGGCACCCCTTCCATAGACTCCCATGTTAAACGTCAGTCTAGGCATGGGCACAGTGAGGCATGGGCACAGTGAGGCATGGACACAGTGAGGCATGCAGATGGACACCCTAGGCTTATACTCGAGTCAATACGTTTTCCCAGTTTTTTGTGGTAAAATTAGGTGCCTCTGCTTATATTAGGGTCGGCTTATACTCGAGTATATACAGTGTGTATAATATATATATATTGTGACAGCAGGAAGGTAAAGTCACCTGGTTGCATCCAGGGGGGTAGATATATTTCGCCCAGATTCAGGCTTTACGCCGACTTATACAACTAGGTGGAGAGTTGTATAAGCCCAGCTAAGGCTAGTGGGCTCATGGATGACTCATACCTCTAGGGAGAGTGTGGGGCGTCGTGCAGACAGGGAGTTGATGAGACCAGCTGAAGCTTGTCAGCTCATTTAGGCCTCTATAAGAACTCCCAGCTTCATTAGATGTTAGCTCATGCCTGGATCCAGACCTGTGTGGACTGTCTAGGGAGAGTGAACCCCTGTGCGGTGAGACAAAGCCTGTGTGGCTATTTGCTTGGACATTTAAAACCAGGGACTTAGGGACTAGGACAGCACTAGGCTGATCCCAGTTGTTAGTTAGGAAACCTGTATGTTTAGTCAGAGGTCAAGTTGACCAGGATTTATTTTGTTTATGTTTCTTTTGGCTTTGCTGTGTTTTGTCACTGTAAATAGAAAATAAACCGCACCTTTTTTGATTTTGAAAACCACAACCTCCGTTTGCTGGGCCTGTTTTTGTGTGGGGAGCCCATCCCGGGGGTCACACACACCCGCTGCCGAGCTAACCCCCTCACAGTTGGTGGAGAACCAGTGGCAGTTTTTTTTAAGCCAGCATGGAGGAGATACTGAAGCAGCTGGCTCTAGCAAATGCCAATCAACAGCAGACAAATGCAGGTTTGCAAAAGAGCCTTGCAGCTCATCAACAGAGCCTTGCAGCTCAACAACAGAACTTCGCAGCCCAGCAGCAAGCTCATCAACAGAGCCTTGCAGCCCAGCAGCAAGCTCACCAACAGAGTCTGGAAGCTCAGCAACAAGCCCAGCAGCAATCTGAGGCCCGCTTCATAGACCTGTTACAGAAGCAAGAGCAGAGACTACAACAAATGGAAGCAGTAATGCAGCAACGTCCGCAGACCAGTGAGGAAAGCCGTCCCACTAATACCGCGTCCTTTGGGGTGAGTCGTTTATTGACAAAAATGACTGGAGAGGATGATCCAGAGGTATTTTTGACCACATTTGAAAGGACTGCTGAAAGAGAAAAGTGGCCTGAGGAGCAGTGGGCTGGACTGGTGGCTCCTCTGTTAACTGGTGAATCGCAGAAGGCTTACTATGACCTAGAGCCTGACCAAGCAAAAGACTATGTGATGCTAAAAGCTGAGATATTGGCAAGGCTGGGTGTCACCCAGGCTGTCCGGGCTCAGCGTGTGCATAACTGGACTTTCCAGCTTGGAAAACCCCCCAGGTCTCAAATGTATGATCTCATTCACCTGAGCAGAAAGTGGCTACAGCCAGAGACTTTGTCCGCACCAAAGATTGTGGAACGTGTTGTAATGGATCGGTTTTTGAGAGCTCTTCCTACTGCCATCCAAAAGTGGGTAAGCCATGGAGACCCAGAGACGGCCGATGGTCTTGTGGATCGTGTGGAGAAATACTTGGCTACAGAGAACCTGACGGCCTCTTCCAGAGACACTCGGACTTTCCACCCTAAGACCAGACCATCCCCAGGGGCGGATAAGAGGATTCCAAGGGGTAAGGGTGGAGAGAGTGAGAGGGTGGGAGCTCTACCCCAAGTTTGGCGAGAACAGCCTGGGAAATCAGCGGCTCAAGAGGCGGCAAGAAGGATCGTTTGCTACCGCTGCCGGCAAGCGGGACATATTGCAGCCAATTGCCCGGTTGTGGAGGAACCCATGCAGTGTGACTTTCTGACGGGCAGACGTCAGTCGCTGTGTGCGACAGTCGCATGCACTGCCATTCGAGGAACTGAGAAACATTTATGCAAAATGTGTGTTAATGGTAGAAATGTTGTGGTATTGCTGGATTCAGGTAGCCTTGTGACCCTGATAAAGGCTGAGTTAATTAAAACAGAGGTCTCTGGGAATAGCAAGGTAGCTGTTATTTGTGTGCATGGGGACACCCGAGAGTATCCAGTGACTACAGTGTGTTTCGAGACCCCCAAAGGTACCCTCTCTCATCCAGTGGGCTTAGTATCTCAGTTACCGTATGACGCCATTGTGGGAAGGGATTTTCCGAAGTTCTGGGAACTGTGGGATGATCCTGAGCCCCCCACTGGTGCCCCTATGTACCAGGAATGTGATAGCCAGAACTCCCCTGAGAGTGGTGAGGACTCTCCGGAATTTCCCTTATCAGTATTGGCAGGGGAGACTCAAGAAACTGGAGAGGAGCCCACCTCCTCAGACGAAAACCTACCGTCTGTGGAGTTTTCTGATCTTGAGGTTCACAGGGAAAACTTTGCCACAGAACAGTTGAAAGACCCCGCCCTAATAAAGGCACGGGAAAACGTAGTGAAAATAGATGGCGAGTTAGTGAACCCAGATAATACCTGCACTTACCCATACTTCAGCGTAGAGAAGGACCTACTGTATCGGGTGGCAAAAAGGGCAGAAGAAACCGTTGAGCAGCTTGTGGTGCCCAAACCTTACAGGAAGTTGGTGTTGGAGTTGGCCCATGGGCACATTCTTGGAGGTCATCTGGGGACAGAGAAAACCCGAGAGAGGGTATTACAGAGATTCTATTGGCCGGGGGTGATGAAGGACATAGAAAATTATTGTTCCTCCTGCCCTGTGTGTCAGAGGTCGGCCCCGATGCCACATTTCCGTAGCCCGCTGGTCCCTCTACCCATCATTGAGGTCCCGTTTGAGAGGATCGCCATGGATTTGGTAGGTCCTATAATCAAGTCCGCTAGGGGGCACCAGTACATATTAGTTATAATGGACTATGCCACCCGTTATCCAGAAGCGATCCCTCTCCGAAATACCTCGGCCAAAACCATAGCCAAAGAGCTATCTCTTGTGTTTAGCCGGGTGGGTATTTGTAAAGAACTGCTTACGGACCAAGGTACACCCTTTATGTCCCGGGTTATGAAGGAGCTGTGTAAATTGTTCAAAGTGACGCAATTACGTACATCTGTGTATCACCCCCAAACCGATGGGCTGGTTGAAAGATTCAACAAAACCCTAAAACAAATGTTGAAGAAAGTGGTGGATAGAGATGGAAAGGATTGGGACTGTCTACTTCCTTATCTGATGTTTGCTATTAGGGAGGTGCCCCAATCCTCTACGGGATTCTCCCCCTTTGAGTTACTGTATGGGAGACACCCAAGAGGGCTGTTGGATATTGCCAAGGAAACTTGGGAAAGTGAGAGTTCTCCCCACAGGAGTGTGATTGAGCATGTCGCCCTGATGCAAGACCGAATTGCACAGGTAATGCCCATCGTGAAGGAACATTTGGCCCAAGCGCAGTTAGCACAGCAGAGAGTGTACAACCGTGGAGCCAAGACCCGTACCTTTTCCCCGGGGGATAGGATACTGGTACTTGTCCCTACGGTTGAAAGTAAATTCCTTGCCAAATGGCAAGGCCCCTACGAGATAATGGAAAAAGTGAGCGAAGTGAATTACAAGGTCAGACAACCAGGAAGGCGAAAGCCCGAACAGATCTATCACGTTAATCTGTTGAAAGCCTGGAGGGATAGAGAGTCCCTAGTCGCAGACACTTGGTCACCAGCTCAAACTGGTTGCGTGATTCCTGAGGTTGGAATAGCAGCCACCTTGTCACAACCCCAACAACAGGAGGTTAAGGAGTTTGTGCTTCGCAACAAGGAGGTATTCTCTGAGCTGCCGGGACAAACATTTGGGGTAGAGCATGACATCATTACCCCGCCCGGTGAAAGGGTGAAGTTAAAACCCTATCGGATCCCAGAGGCCCGACGGGAGGCAATACGGGAGGAAGTACAGAAAATGCTGAACTTAGGGGTGATAGAGGAGTCCCAAAGTGATTGGTCTAGTCCCATTGTGTTGGTGCCTAAACCGGATGGGAGCTGGCGATTTTGTAACGATTTTCGTCAGTTGAACAAAGTTACAAAATTTGACACCTACCCCATGCCACGTATAGATGAGTTGATCGACCGGCTGGGAACAGCCCGATACATGACGACTCTTGACCTCACAAAAGGGTATTGGCAAATCCCCCTGGCCAAATTGGCCAAAGAGAAAACCGCATTTGTAACCCCAGACGGGGCGTTCCAATATAAAAGAATGCCGTTCGGGTTACAGAATGCGCCGGCCACATTCCAGCGGAAAATGGACCAGATGCTGAGGCCCCATCGGAAGTATGCTGTGGCTTACCTGGATGACGTAATTGTCCATAGCACAGATTGGGCCTCACATCTGCCAAAAGTGCAAGCAGTCCTGGACTCTGTTCGGGAAGCAGGGTTTACGGCTAACCCCAAGAAGTGTACCATTGGGCAGGAGGAGGCCAAATATCTTGGGTACACCATTGGGAGGGGAGTAATAAAACCCCAACTCAACAAAGTCGAGGCCATCCAGAGTTGGCCACGTCCCAACAGCAAGAAGCAGGTACGAGCCTTTCTGGGAATCGCTGGGTATTATCGGCGATTCATTCCCCACTTTGCTTCTAAGGCTGTGCCCCTAACCAACCTAACGAAGGGGAAAGGGTCGGTCATGATTAAATGGACCCCCGAGGCTGAGGCAGCATTCCAATTCTTGAAACAAGCCTTATGTAGCCAGCCAGTGTTGTACTCACCCGACTTCTCTAAAGACTTTGTCGTACAAAGTGATGCGTCAGATGTGGGGTTAGGAGCAGTATTGTCCCAGGTCTGGAACGGGGAAGAGCACCCAGTCATTTACCTCAGCAGGAAGTTGAAGTCCCATGAGGTAAATTACGCCACCGTTGAAAAGGAGTGTTTAGCGGTGAAGTGGGCTCTAGATTCCCTTCGGTACTACCTGCTAGGTAGGCACTTTGACATGGTTACGGATCACACTCCGTTAAAGTGGATGGCTCAAAACAAGGAAACAAATAGAAGAGTGAATAGGTGGTTCCTGGCCCTCCAGGAATTCAACTTCACAGTAAAGCATCGCCCTGGCGTTCAAATGGGGAATGTGGATGCTTTGTCTCGAGTACATGAATGCCTGATTGCTGGTGTTCCAACCCCGAGGTTAAAACAAGAGGGGGGGGGTATGTGACAGCAGGAAGGTAAAGTCACCTGGTTGCATCCAGGGGGGTAGATATATTTCGCCCAGATTCAGGCTTTACGCCGACTTATACAACTAGGTGGAGAGTTGTATAAGCCCAGCTAAGGCTAGTGGGCTCATGGATGACTCATACCTCTAGGGAGAGTGTGGGGCGTCGTGCAGACAGGGAGTTGATGAGACCAGCTGAAGCTTGTCAGCTCATTTAGGCCTCTATAAGAACTCCCAGCTTCATTAGATGTTAGCTCATGCCTGGATCCAGACCTGTGTGGACTGTCTAGGGAGAGTGAACCCCTGTGCGGTGAGACAAAGCCTGTGTGGCTATTTGCTTGGACATTTAAAACCAGGGACTTAGGGACTAGGACAGCACTAGGCTGATCCCAGTTGTTAGTTAGGAAACCTGTATGTTTAGTCAGAGGTCAAGTTGACCAGGATTTATTTTGTTTATGTTTCTTTTGGCTTTGCTGTGTTTTGTCACTGTAAATAGAAAATAAACCGCACCTTTTTTGATTTTGAAAACCACAACCTCCGTTTGCTGGGCCTGTTTTTGTGTGGGGAGCCCATCCCGGGGGTCACACACACCCGCTGCCGAGCTAACCCCCTCACAATATATATATATATATATATATATATATATATATATATATATATATATATATGTGTAGCGATACCCCCAGCTAAGAGAGCCGCTGAAATGATTTGTTTGGGCCCTGTAATGCAATGCTGTCAACCCCCAGCAATTGGCTCTAACCTCTCCTGGCACAGTCAGTAGGGGATGGCAGGATTGCGTAACCTGTAACTCTCGGAGACACAATCCTGCAATAAACACAGCAATATGGTATAGCTATCAATAACTGTCTCTTCTGCACAGTAAATGACACAAACATAGGTGTACTTAACCCTGGCACTTTTACTGAGAATATTGGTTAAGCATAGAAAAAGTATACATGAACACATGCAGAGCCCTGCAATAAAAAGGGGTACTTTTGCAAACAGACAGATATAACAAAATAAACTAACGGTCCCCGCTGCAGCTATTCTACCTCGTGGGTGAAAATGGCGCCCAGAAATGTCTACGCTACTGAGTCAGGCCTGACTCTACTATGTAGAAGTTCTGCAGAGGAAAATCTTCGCTAGCAAACGGTGGTGCACTTTTGAAGAAAACAAGTTATAATCCACAAAGAGGAAAAGGGTCTTGAACTTGGTGAACACAGGATAAGTCTTAGAGACTCCTAGATACTCAAAGCACTGTCCCTCCGGTGTGTGACTACAAGCACTAAAGTTAGTTCTGAACAACAGTTATCTGGCCTAGGAGATCCTGTGTTTGTCTCTGAGCAGGTGCTCTCTCACCCAACCGGACCAGTCCGTGTCTGTATCTTCCGTTGCTGTGTCTCGGTACAGATTTCACGACACCCGGGTCTTCGGTACTCCTGGCAACAGTACAGCAGCAGTCGGATGACGTCCCGCAAGCTCCTCGGTGGAACGGAAGGCTCTTTGGAGAAAAACCCCGGCTTCAGGCCTGGTAACACAGCAGACTCGAACAAGAGTTCCACTTGCTGGGCGGGCGGTCTCCAAAGAGGCCGAACTCAGTCCCGCCCCCCAGTTACAGTGTAAATAGCCCACCCCAGCAGTCTTTGCGCGGGGCGATGCACCTTGGGTGTATCGTGGCATTCTGGGTACGGTAGTCTCTGAGGCCTTAAAGCAATACCATGCTACATATATATATATAATTTTGTATTTTTTTTTAAGTGTAGTGATTTCACTCAAAGTGTATAGCTGCTGCAATTTTGCACTTGATTAATTATTAGGGTGGCACTGAATGTTTCACACATTAGAATACATATTGGCCTAAATTAAGGAGGAAATTTGATTTTTTCAATTTTTTTTATTGCATGTTTTATAGCAGAGAAGTAGTAAGGCCGGGTTCACACTGTCGCCGCATGCGGCGCACAGCAGAGGTCCGGTGCGGGCTGGTTCACGGTTTCAGGTTCGAATTCAGACCGAATTTTGGGCTGAAATCGAACCTGAACCGCACCAAAAAAGCACGCGTTTTTCCAGCACACCGCACCGGACCCGCTGCGGAGATATGTGAAACAGCTCAATAGAGAGCCAGTCACATTCTCCTGCTATGCGAATTGAATGCGGGGAAATGCACATTCAATTTGCATAGGTGTTACCTACCTTAAAGTAAAACATTTTGTTATTTTTGTTTTTTTGTTTTTTAAATTGTCTGTCTTTTTTTTGTTTATAAAAATAAAAACCGCAGAGGTGATCAAATACCGCCAAAAGAAAGCTCTATTTGTGGGAAAAAAAGTAAATTTTGTTTGGGTACAGCGTCGCACCACCGCGCAATTGTCAGTTAAAGCAACACAGTGCAGTATCGCAAAAAATGGTCTGGTCAGGAAAGGGGGGTGAACCTTCCAGAGCTGAAGTCGTTAATCAAAGACAGAACATACAACAGTAGGATAGCATGGTCTTCCAAATCAGCCAAGGCTGGCGCTAAGGCCTCTTTAGTGGGAAGTTGAGAGGGATGCCTGTCAGACTTTTGTTTCCAGAAAATCGGAGACACCGGGGTCCATAGTGTTATTCTCAGGGGCTACAGGCTGGAGTTTAGCACTTAACCTAGAGGAGGGACTGCAGATAGGGACAGTGCAATGTGGTCTTTCTCAGCCCTCCCCTCTTTCTTACACTCTACTCCTCTTTTTCAGCCCCCCTCTGTTTATCAGCCTCCCCTCTGTCTCTCAGCTCACACTCTCTCACCCCATCTCTCCCTCAGCCCCCCTCTCTCACTCTCTTTTTGTTACTCACCCCTTCTCTCTCTCCTACCCACTTTCTCAGCCCCCCTTCTCTCGTGTCCACCACTCTCTCTCTCTCTCTCTCTCATCCCCCTCACTCACACTCCACCCTTCTTTCTCACTCTCCCATCTCTCGTCCCCCTCACCACCCTCTCACTCCCTCTCTCTTACACATTCTCTCTCTCACACATTCTCTCTCTCTCCCACTTCGCCCCCTCTGTCTCTCAGCACCCCTCCTCTGTCTCTCCCTCTCTTTTACACTCACCCCTTCTCCCTCTCTCACCCCCCTCTATCTCTTGCCCCCTCCTCTGTCTCTTGCCCCCTCCTCTGTCTCTCAGCCCCCTCTTCTGTCTCTCAGCCCCCTCTCTCTCTCTCACTCCTACACTCACCCCCTCTCTCACCCCTCTCTCTCTCTCGCCCCACCCTCTCTCGCCCCACCCTCTCTCACCCCTCTCTCTCTGACCCTCTCATGATATACAATAATGGATGTGAGGGCCTTTTGGTGGGCGGGGGCAGCATTTTATTCTTGGACCCGATCAGCACAATGTTTTGGCCCAGCCCTGAGCATTACCAATTGGTCACCCTTCCCTTTTGCCCATCCACAGCTCCCTGGACTTTCTCCAAGCTACTTGCCTCAATTTTAGCTTTGCTCTGTTCCCAGGGGATTTATGTTGTAGAATACCTAGATGATCTCCTGTTGAAGGACTAGTCTTTCCTGTCGGCTAACATACAACAGATGGTAAAGGCTCTGTAGAGTTTCGGTTGGATCCTCAACTTTCATAAGTTATCACTGGACTAATTTTACAGATTGGAATACCTGGGTCTGATGCTGTTCCTGACCTTGTGCATAACCTTTTTGTTAATGGACAAATTTCTGTCCCTTTGTGCTTATGCCAGGGTGTCGTACACCCCGTTTTACTCTGGACCATTGCACAATGGATCAGCCCATGTATATGAACCTCAAGGCCAGATTCTCCCTTTCCAACCCAATGGTGGACTGAAGAGCACCTTTTTCTCCATAGTCATAGGAAGTTCTCATTATGGTTGCCAGTCTGTCGGCTAAGTAACAGTCCTGAACACCCTATTGGTGCAGGGGACTTGATTAAGGAAGCTTGACTTCCAATCAGTATTCTGGAGCTCAAGGCAATTTCAGTCATCCCTTCAATCCTGAGCTCCTCTATTGCAAGGACACTGGACAAGAATCCAGTCAGACAATCCTCAAAAAGACTCCAGAAGTCGGGTCACTCTCAGGGAAGCCAACTTTATCCTCCCTCTGGGAAGAACTGTACATTTTGGCCCTGTCCACCATCCACATCTAGATGTAAAAAATTGTCAGGCAGACTCTCTCAGTCATCAGCGTCTAAATTCGGGGGAATGGGCTGTTCACCTGCAGGGCTTCAGGCCTTTTGCCACGGGTAGGGAATGTCAGATGTGGATCTACTGGCATCCAGATTCAGCCGCAATATGGAAAGGTTTGTTACCAAATGCAGGGACTCCTGGGCCTCCACAAATAATTCTTTGATGACTCTTCCAGACCAGTTCATCCTGATCTATTCTTTTTTAATCCCCTAAAGATTCACCCTCCACTACTTTGGAGGATCAAGGAGGAGGGCATCCCGATCCTTCTTCATCAAATTGGCCCAGGTAGACATGGTATTCAGTAGGGTTGTCCCAATACCGATACTAGTATCAATATTGGTCCCGACCCGAGCATTTGCCTGAGTACTTGTACTGGGGCAAATGCTCTGATGCCTAATCCGATACCTAGACAGTCAGGGGTCATCGGTGCGGCGGTGGGTAGGCGTTACAATCGCCAATCTCCCTGTATAGATTTCAATAATGCTGCTGACAGCCGCTTCTCCTCCTCTCCCTTCCACGGCTTTCAGCTGCTTTATTGCAATCTATACAGGGAGATCAGTGATTGTAACTCCTCCCCACTGCCGCACCGATCACCCATGACTGGTCCCCATATCCTCCTCCGGTCCCCCTCCATGCTCGTCCGTGCTCCTCCGGTCTCCCTCCGTGCTGCTCCGGTCTCCCTCCGGGGCTCCTTGATCCCCCTCCGGATCCTCGGTCCCCCTCCGCCCCCTCTGTTCTCGATCTGTCAGGATATGTCATTTACTGGCTCCTTCCTTTTCCGAATGCACTGATCACTGACTCTGTTCATTCATAACTGTCACTGAGTATTGTAAACTGTGCATTCATCTTCAGCCGCCATCTCCTGTCCATTCATCTTCAGTGCAGCTGTCCTCAGTCCCTTTCCCTGTCTCAAAAGGGAGATATCAGGGGTCTGTTAAGACCCCTGATATCTCACCAAAGCCACCCCCAAAATGTAAAAAAGAATTGTAACAAATAAATATTGAAAAGGTTAAATTGTAAAAATAATAAAAAAATAAAATAAACACACTGCCGACAACCCCCCAAAAAAAGAAAGTGTAAAAAAAAAAAAATATAATAAAAAAAATACTGACACAGTCCACGCACCATCAGTGCTGCATATTGGTGCCACTGTCGCATGACATTAACCACTTAAGCCCCGGACCATTTGGTAGCTAAAGGACCAGAGGTGAATTCAGAATTTTGCACTGCGCTGCTTTAACTGTAAATTGTGCGGACATGCAATGTTGTACCCAAACGAAATTTGCGTCCTTTTCTTCTCACAAATAGAGCTTTCTTTTAATGGTATTTGATTGCCTCTGCGATTTTTATTTTTTGCGATATAAACGGAAAAAGACCGAAAATTTTGAAAAAAAATGATATTTTCTACTTTTTGTTATAAAAAAAATCGAATAAACTCAATTTTAGTCATACATTTAGGCCAAAATGTATTCAGCCACATGTCTTTAGTAAAAAAAATGTCAATAAGCGTATATTTATTGGTTTGCGCAAAAGTTATAGCGTTTACAAACTAGGGTGCATTTTCTGGAATTTACACAGCTTTAAATTTATGACTGCCTATCTCATTTCTTGAGGTGCTAAAATGGCAGGGCAGTACAAAACCCCCCCAAATGACCCCATTTTAGAAAGTAGACACCCCAAGGAAATTGCTGAGAGGCATGTTGAGCCCATTGAATATTTTTTTTTTGTCCCAAGTGATTGAATAATGACAAAAAAAAAAATTACAAAAAGTTGTCACTAAATGATATATTGCTCACACATGCCATGGTTATATGTGGAATTGCACCCCAAAATACATTCTGCTGCTTCTCCTGAGTACGGGGATACCACATGTGTGGGACTTTTTAGGAGCCTAGCCACGTACGGGACCCCGGAAACCAAACACCGCCTTCAGGATTTCTAAGGGTGTAAATTTTTGATTTCACTCCTCACTACCTATCACAGTTTTGAAGGCCATAAAATGCCAAAATAGCACAAAACCCCCCCAAATGACCCCATTTTAGAAAGTAGACACCCCAAGGAAATTTCTGAGAGGCCTGTTGAGCCCATTGAATATATTTTTTTTTGTCCCAAGTGATTGAATAATGACAAAAAAAAAAAAAAAATTACAAAAAGTTGTCACTAAATGATATATTGCTCACACATGCCATGGTTATATGTGGAATTGCACCCCAAAATAAATTTTGCTGCTTCTCCTGAGTACGGGGATACCACATGTGTGGGACTTTTTAGGAGCCTAGCCGCGTACGGGACCCCGAAAACCAATCACCGCCTTCAGGATTTCTAGGCACAAATTTTTGATTTGACTCCTCACTACCTATCACAGTTTCGAAGGCCATAAAATGCCAAAATAGCACAAAACCCCCCCCAAATGACCCCATTTTATAAAGTAGACACCCCAAGCTGTTTGCTGAGAGGCATGGTGAGTATTTTACAGCTCTCATTTGTTTTTTTCTTGTTTTTTTCAATTTTCAAAACTTTGTGACAAAAAGCGAGATCTGCAAAATACTCACAATACCTCTCAGCAAACAGCTTGGGGTGTCTACTTTCCAAAATGGGGTCATTTGGGGGGGTTTTGTGCCATCTGGGCATTCCATGGCCTCCGAAACTGTGATAGGCAGTGAGAAGTGAAATCAAAAATTTACACCCTTAGAAAGCCTGAAGGCGTTGATTGGTTTTTGGGGTCCTGTACGCGGCTAGGCTCCCAAAAAGTCTCACACATGTGGTATCCCCGTACTCAGGAGAAGCAACAGAATGTATTTTGGGGTGTAATTCCACATATGCTCATGGCATGTTTGAGCAATATATCATTTAGTGACAACTTTGTGCAAAAAAAAAAAAAAAATTGTCTTTTTTCCGCAACTTGTGTCAACATATAAAATACTCCATGGACTCGACATGCCTCTCAGTATATAGCTTGGGGTGTCTACTTTCCAAAATGGGGTCATTTGGGGGTGTTTTGAACTGTTCTGGCATTTTATACACAACATTAGGAAGCTTACATCCACTCTTCTAACCACTTGAAGACAAAGACCTTTTTGACACTTTTTGTTTACATGAAAACATATTTTTTTTTGCAAGAAAATTATGTTGAACCCCCAAACATTATATATATTTTTAAAGCAAAGGCCCTACAGAATAAAATGGTGGGTGTTGCATTTTTTTTTTCTACACAGTATTTGCGCAGCGATTTTTCAAACGCATTTTTTGGGGAAAAAATACACTTTTTTTAATTTTAATGCACTAAAACACACTATATTGCCCAAATGTTTGATGAAATAAAAAAGATGATCTTAGGCCGAGTACATAGATACCAAACACGACATGCTTTAAAATTTTGCACAAACGCGCATTGGCGACAAACTACATACATTTTTAAAAGCCTTTAAAAGCCTTTACAGGTTACCCCGTTAGATTTACAGAGGAGGTCTACTGCTAAAATTACTGCCCTCGATCTGACCTTCGCGGTGATACCTCACATGCATGGTGCAATTGCTGTTTACATATGACGCCAGACCGACGCTTGCGTTCGCCATTGGGCAAGAGCAGGGCAGGACAGGGGTGCTTTTTTTTATTTTTTTTATTTTTTATTATTAATTTTGCTTTTTTATTTTATTTTTAAACTGTTGCTTCCATATTTTTTTTTTTTTATCATTTTTATTGTTATCTCAGGGAATGTAAATATCCCCTATGATAGCTATAGGTAATGACAGGTACTCTTTTTTGAAAAAACTGGGGTCTATTGGACCCTAGATCTTTCCTCTGCCCTCAAAGCATCTGACCACACCAAGATCGGTGTGATAAAATGCTTTCCCAATTTCCCAATGGCGCTTTTTATATCCGGGGGGGACATTCCCTCCCACTGCTTGTAAAAGCAGTCCAGAGGCTAATTAGCCACTAGAATTGCTTTTACATAAAAGCCGGCCGCTGGCTGAAAAGAATGATACCAAGATGATACCTAAACCCGTAGGCATCATTCTGGTATAAACATTCAAAGTCCAGCAACATACCAGTACGTTGCTGGTCCTTGTTGGACATGTATTGTAATCTTTTTTTTCATGCAGCCTGTTGGCTGAACGAAAAAAAAAGATTGATCGGTGGGTATGCCCACCATTAGAATACCGCCCTTCATCCACCCACTTCTAATGATGGACATACATGCACCATTTATATATGCCGAAGCATGGGGGCATCTTCCCGCAAAAGTTATGCCGCGTACACATGGTCAGACTTTTCCACGGGCAAGCCTCCGTCGGAATTTCGACCGTATGTACGCGGCATTAGGAGCAAAATCGCTCCTCCGCCCCTGCTGCCCCAATGCTTCGGCATATATGCTTTTTTTTTTTAACTGTGGTGGCGAAATCACCTCCTACAGCACTGGAGTCGCAGGGATCAGGCCTGTCTCTGCGAACGCTGCAGTTATGTGTGTTGTGTTTTGCAAGTGACAGTGATCGATCGATACTGCACTTGGGTGGCCTGGGCTGGACGGAGGGGCAAAACGCAGGTGCTAGCAGGTATCTGGGCTGATCCCGCTAACACTGCGTTTTTGGGAACCCTAAACTGCTGGGGACGCTAGTATAGATCTGATCAGATCAGATATTGATCTGTTCAGATACTATACCACTAAGGGGGGTGTATGCTTCACGCGTGGGTGTTAGCGTTACTGGCACTAACCTGACGCTGCCTGGGGTGTGACACAGACCCTCTCTGACGCTAAAACCTAATTGATATCACCCGCCGGGCGATCAGGGGGTTAAACCTTTATTGGGTTATATACGGCGGGTGCCCTGACACTATAAAAAGCAAACTAACTAACCAGCGTCACCCGTAACACTTATATGATGATCACTGGTGAAAGAGTTAACTAGGGGCAATTAGGGGGTTAAAACCTTTATTAGGTAATATATGGGGGTACCTGACGCTATATAAAAACCTGACGGCGAACCTAAAAAAAAATTACTGGCTACTAGGGATGGGCCCGGTGCTCGATTCGAACCCATGTTCGAATCGAGCATCGGGCGTTCGCTCGCTCGTCGAGTCCAGAACTATTTGGGCCGTTCGCATCACATTCGTGTGATGCGAGCGGCCCCGCAATGCATTGCGGCCGGCGCGGCCGGCGCAGTGCATTGCTGGCTGATGATTGGCCAAGCATGCACTGTGACCCTGCATGCTTGGCCAATCACAGCGCCCGAAACTCGGAGAGCAATAATTGGCTACAGGCAGGGCGGCTGTAGCCAATTACAGCTCAGGGGCTTTAGTACACGCCCCACCATTTAAAAGGCCGCCACGCCATCGGCCCCGGTCACATGAGTTCCGGCTTTAGGAGAGATTAGTCTGCTGATTCTGTCTTTGCTTGATACTGAAAGATTTGCTCTTCTTTGCTAAACCATTGGCTATTTCTTTGCTAAACCATTGCTACCTAAGTCATTGATCGTTCATTGCTGCTGATTGCACAGTTAGTGTGTTATTAGCTGCTGCTGGGGATTAGTCTGGTGCGTGCTTACTGTTAGTACAGTATTGCAGTAGTACCAACCGCAGTGCTGTTAGCACAGCATTGCACCCCAACAGCACCCATAGGACTTCTAGTGTGTTAGTGGCAGCAAACAGAGCTCCTATATTTTCTTCTCAGCAGCACCCATAGGACTTCTAGTGTGTTAGTGGCATCACACAGAGCTCCTATATTTTCTTCTCAGCAGCACCCATAGGACTTCTAGTGTGTTAGTGGCAGCAAACAGAGCTCCTATATTTTCTTCTCAGCAGCACCCATAGGACTTCTAGTGTGTTAGTGGCAGCAAACAGAGCTCCTATATTTTCTTCTCAGCAGCACCCATAGGACTTCTAGTGTGTTAGTGGCAGCAAACAGAGCTCCTATATTTTCTTCTCAGCAGCACCCATAGGACTTCTAGTGTGTTAGTGGCAGCAAACAGAGCTCCTATATTTTCTTCTCAGCAGCACCCATAGGACTTCTAGTGTGTTAGTGGCAGCAAACAGAGCTCCTATATTTTCTTCTCAGCAGCACCCATAGGACTTCTAGTGTGTTAGTGGCATCACACAGAGCTCCTATATTTTCTTCTCAGCAGCACCCATAGGACTTCTAGTGTGTTAGTGGCAGCAAACAGAGCTCCTATATTTTCTTCTCAGCAGCACCCATAGGACTTCTAATGTGTTAGTGGCATCACACAGAGTTCCTATATTTTCATCTCAGCAGCACCCATAGGACTTCTAGTGTGTTAGTGGCATCACACAGAGCTCCTATATTTTCTTCTCAGCAGCACCCATAGAACTTCTAGTGTGTTAGTGGCAGCAAACAGAGCTCCTATATTTTCTTCTCAGCAGCACCCATAGGACTTCTAGTGTGTTAGTGGCAGCAAACAGAGCTCCTATATTTTCTTCTCAGCAGCACCCATAGGACTTCTAGTGTGTTAGTGGCATCACACAGAGCTCCTATATTTTCTTCTCAGCAGCACCCATAGGACTTCTAGTGTGTTAGTGGCAGCAAACAGAGCTCCTATATTTTCTTCTCAGCAGCACCCATAGGACTTCTAGTGTGTTAGTGGCAGCAAACAGAGCTCCTATATTTTCTTCTCAGCAGCACCCATAGGACTTCTAGTGTGTTAGTGGCAGCAAACAGAGCTCCTATATTTTCTTCTCAGCAGCACCCATAGGACTTCTAGTGTGTTAGTGGCATCACACAGAGCTCCTATATTTTCTTCTCAGCAGCACCCATAGGACTTCTAGTGTGTTAGTGGCAGCAAACAGAGCTCCTATATTTTCTTCTCAGCAGCACCCATAGGACTTCTAGTGTGTTAGTGGCATCACACAGAGCTCCTATATTTTCTTCTCAGCAGCACCCATAGGACTTCTAGTGTGTTAGTGGCAGCAAACAGAGCTCCTATATTTTCTTCTCAGCAGCACCCATAGGACTTCTAGTGTGTTAGTGGCAGCAAACAGAGCTCCTATATTTTCTTCTCAGCAGCACCCATAGGACTTCTAGTGTGTTAGTGGCAGCAAACAGAGCTCCTATATTTTCTTCTCAGCAGCACCCATAGGACTTCTAGTGTGTTAGTGGCAGCAAACAGAGCTCCTATATTTTCTTCTCAGCAGCACCCATAGGACTTCTAGTGTGTTAGTGGCAGCAAACAGAGCTCCTATATTTTCTTCTCAGCAGCACCCATAGGACTTCTAGTGTGTTAGTGGCAGCAAACAGAGCTCCTATATTTTCTTCTCAGCAGCACCCATAGGACTTCTAGTGTGTTAGTGGCAGCAAACAGAGCTCCTATATTTTCTTCTCAGCAGCACCCATAGGACTTCTAGTGTGTTAGTGGCAGCAAACAGAGCTCCTATATTTTCTTCTCAGCAGCACCCATAGGACTTCTAGTGTGTTAGTGGCAGCAAACAGAGCTCCTATATTTTCTTCTCAGCAGCACCCATAGGACTTCTAGTGTGTTAGTGGCAGCAAACAGAGCTCCTATATTTTCTTGTCAGCAGCACACATAGTACCTATAGTGTGTTAGTGTCAGCACCCATAGGACCTACAGTGTGTTGTGAGCACACATAGGAGTTCTATTTTTTATACTATATACACTACCGACTACAATGGCTGGAAGACCGCCAAGGAGAGGCAGAGCGTGCCGAGGCAAGAACACAGGGCAGGCAGGCTCTGTTTCTAGAGACAACAGTGCTGGCCGTGGACGTGGTCGTGCATCGTCATCAGCACGTGGCCATGGGACACGCTTGTCTTTGTTTTCGGCAGCTGGACATGTGGAGCCGCATCATGCCGAAGGCTTGGTAGAATGGATGACCAAGCCCTCCTCATCCTCCTCATCCTCTCTCACCCAGGCTCAGGGTACTGGCAGAGCAGCTGCCAACGCGTACTCAATGGCATCATCAGCCACCCCTTCCCTAGACCCACCATGTCCTCCTGAGGAGTCCCCCGAACTGTTTGAGCACAGTGTTGGGTACATGCTCCAGGAGGATGCCCAACGATTCGAAGGCTCGGATGATGATACCCAGCTTGAGGAAGTCAGTAGTGTGCGCGCAGAGAGAGGGGATGCTGAAGGACAGCAATCTGGCAGTAGTGTTCCACCAGCTGCAGCTTACTGCCAGGTTTGCTCTAGTGGTGAAGAGGGAGGGGATGATGAGGTCACTGACTCCACGTGGGTGCCTGAAGGGAGAGAGGAGGAGGAGGAGGAGGATGCAGCGTCACATGTCCAACGAGGCAGGATGCCCCCTGGAGGCCAGCTAGAGGCCAGCACAGCAACTGTACCACACCGCAGAGCTCCGCCTGTGCAGGGCGCTGCCTCTGCACGTTATCACAAAAGTTCTTTGGTGTGGGCCTTTTTTGAGACGAGTACATCAGATCGCACCACTGCTATTTGCAATATTTGTCTCAAGCGTATCTCGCGTGGCCAAAACATCAGCCGCTTGGGCACCACAAGCATGAGCAGACATATGTCGACCTGCCATGCAGCTCGTTGGCAAGCACACATAAAAGACCCACACCAAAGAACAAAGCGGACCTCTCCTTGCTCCTCATCAGCTGGGATCTCCATCCCCACTATATCTTCAGTCCTCTCTGAAAGCTGCTCTGAGAGGACTGAAGGTGTAGAATTAGGTGTGTCACAACCAAGTACTTGCAGTACACCGACGTCCGATTGTAGCAGGCAAATTTCCCTGCCCCAGCTGCTGGACCGTCGAAAGAAGTATACTCCCAGCCATCCACATGCCCAGCGGTTGAATGCTAGCTTGGCTAAATTGCTAGCACTTCAACTGCTGCCTTTTCAGTTGATAGACTCGGCCCCCTTCCGTGAGTTTGTTCAATGTGCGGTTCCTCAGTGGCAGGTTCCCAAACGCCACTTTTTCTCACGGAAGGCGATTCCGTCTCTCTACTGGCATGTGGAAGGCAATGTCCATGCCTCGCTGGACAGGGCGGTCAGCGGTAAGGTGCATATTACCGCTGACTCATGGTCCAGCAGGCATGGACAGGGACGTTATCTTTCTTTCACGGCCCATTGGGTCACTCTATTGGTAGCTGGGAGGGATGCAGGACAAGGTGCAGTAGTGTTGGAGGTTGTTCCGCCACCACGCCTCCAAAATGCTACTACTGGTTGTGACACACCTCTCTCCTCCACCCCCTCCTCTTCTTCTTCCTCCATGTCCTCTTCGAGTGCTCTGTCCTCGGAACCAGCGGTGCTCCGTAGGCGTACAAGGGGCTACGCGAGTACGCAGGCAAAAAGATGCCATGCCGTGCTTGCGCTGGTGTGTTTGGGGGACAGGAGCCACACTGGGCCAGAGGTTCTGGCAGCTCTGCAGGGGCAGGCTGAGAGGTGGTTGACGCCACGCCAGCTTAAGCCAGGAATGGTCGTTTCTGATAATGGCACCAACCTCCTCTCCGCCCTGCGACAGGGGCAGCTCACCCATGTGCCCTGTATGGCTCACGTCCTCAACCTGGTGGTGCAGCGGTTCTTGGGCAGGTTCCCAGGCTTACAGGATGTCCTGAGGCAGGCCAGGAAAGTCTGTGTGCATTTCCGCCGATCTTATAATGCCAGTGCTCGGCTGACTGAGCTGCAAAAGGAGCTGAACCTGCCCAAGAACCGCCTAATATGTGACATGCCCACCAGGTGGAACTCAACGTTGGCCATGCTGCAGCGACTGCACACGCAGCAGAGGGCCATCAATGAGTACCTTTGCGACTACGGCACCAGGACAGGGTCAGGGGAGCTTGGCTTTTTTTCCCCACGCCAGTGGAGCATGATCAGGGATGCATGCACTGTCCTCTCACCATTTGAGGAGGCCACGAGGATGGTGAGCAGTGACAGTGCATGCATCAGTGACACTGTACCTCTTGTCCACCTGTTGGAGCATACGCTGCGTGGGATAATGGACAGGGCACTTGAGGCAGAACAGAGGCAGGAAGAGGAGGACTTCCTTGTCTCTCAAGGCCCCCTTTATCCAGACAATGTTCCTTCTGTCCCACCCATCACACAGGAAGAGGAGGAGGAGGAGGAGGAGGAGGAGGATTGTGTGAGCATGGAGGTGGAGCCTGGCACTCAGCATCAGCAGCAGCAGTCTTTTAGGGATGATGTACAGTCCCAACAAACCAGTGGACTTGTACGTGGCTGGGAGGAGGTGGCTGGCGATCATGTCATCCTCAGTGACCCAGAAGACTCCGCACCGAATGCCTCAGCTAACCTACGCTGCATGGCCTCCCTGATCCTGCAAAGCCTGCGGAAGGATCCTCGTGTTCTTCGGATCAAGGAGAGTGACCATTACTGGCTGGCCACTCTCCTTGATCCACGGTACAAGGGTAAGGTTGCGGACCTTATCTTGCCGTCGCAGAGGGAGCAGAGGATGAGACATCTCAGGGAGGCCTTGCAGAAAGGTCTGTGCAACGCGTTCCCAGAAACTGGGAGGTTACAAACTCCTGGTCCTGGACGACAAGTTGCTGAGGCTTCGGTCAGTAGCAGAAGGAGCGGTGGGGAAGGTGGACGTCTGACCGATGCGTTCAGACAATTTTTTAGTCCGCAGCCCCAAGGTATGATCGGTTCCAGCAACCATCGCCAGCGTCTGATATACATGGTGCAGGAATACCTAGGGGCAAGGTCAGACTTGGACACCTTTCCCACCGAAAATCCTCTGGCTTACTGGGTCCTGAGGATGGATCACTGGCCAGAGCTTGCACAGTATGCAATTGAGCTACTGGCCTGTCCTGCATCCAGCGTTCTTTCCGAACGCACATTCAGTGCTGCTGGAGGATTTGTCACCGATCATAGGGTGCGCCTGTCCACCGACTCGGTTGATCGACTGACCTTCATAAAAATGAATCAGTCTTGGATCACCACCAGCTACCAGACACCTGAAGCGGATATAACGGAATAATTTATAATGTCACATCCCTTCAAGACTGCCTATGCTGATGCTGAGTGACTGTCCTGTTATGTTCACTGACTATCCTCTTCCTCCTCCTCAATGATCCATGCCACCACACCAGTGCCTAAGGCACAATTTTTCAGCCCCTGTATAACAGGGGCGTGTAATTACAATTTTTTAAAAAGATGCTTCGCAACAGGTGTGACTGCTGTGCTCAGAGTACAGTATCTGTGAGGGGTTGCAGTGTTGTGGCACCAGCACCAGTGTCTAAGGCACAATTTTTCAGCCCCTGTTGGGGCGTGTAATTACAATTTTTAGGCAATGCTTTGCAACAGGTCTCATTGCTGTGCTCAGAGTACAGTATCTGTGAGGGGTTGCAGTGTTGTGGCACCAGCACCAGTGCCTAAGGCACAATTTTTCAGCCCCTGTATAACAGGGGCGTGTAATTAAATTTTTTTAAAAAGATGCTTCGCAACAGGTGTGACTGCTGTGCTCAGAGTACAGTATCTGTGAGGGGTTGCAGTGTTGTGGCACCAGCACCAGTGCCTAAGGCACAATTTTTCAGCCCCTGTTGGGGCGTGTAATTACAATTTTTAGGCAATGCTTTGCAACAGGTCTCATTGCTGTGCTCAGAGTACAGTATCTGTGAGGGGTTGCAGTGTTGTGGCACCAGCACCAGTGCCTAAGGCACAATTTTTCAGCCCCTGTATAACAGGGGCGTGTAATTACAATTTTTTAAAAAGATGCTTCGCAACAGGTGTGACTGCTGTGCTCCAAGTACAGTATCTGTGAGGGGTTGCAGTGTTGTGGCACCAGCACCAATGCCTAAGGCACAATTTTTCAGCCCCTGTTTAACAGGGGCGTGTAATTACAAATCTTGATCTAATAGTTCACAGCAGGGCCCATTCCTGCGCCCACCAAGAGTAACTATGAGGGCCTACAGTCTTGTGGCAACACCGTCCACCACCACCACCACCACCAAAGGCCCAATTTTTCTGCCCTGTTCAACAGGTGCATGCAATTACAAATCTTGATCTAATAACTCACAGCAGGGCCCATTCCTGCACCCACCAAGAGTAACTGTGAGGGCTTACAGTCTTGTGGCAACACCGTCCACCACCACCACCACCACCACCAAAGGCCCAATTTTTCTGCCCGGTTCAACAGGTGCATGCAAGTACAAATCTTGATCTATTAACTCACAGCAGGGCCCATTCCTGTGCCCACCAGTCTTGTGGCTACACCAACATCTAATAGGGCAAATTTCTGCAGAGTATATACGGCAGGCCCCTACTTTCAAACATCCAACTTACAAACGACTCCTACTTGCAAACGGCAAGAGAAAACAGGAAGTGAGAGGAAATCTACCCCTAGGAAGGAAAATTCTATCCTGTTAGATTTAATTTGGGAAAAAGGTATCTCCTCTCTACTGATGCTTTATCACCAATCCTTGTTTCAATTAAAACCCCACTTTTCCAAAAACATTTGTCATTGGGACGGAAAGTGAGGTGACATGTTCTGAACAGATGTGCAAAGACAGCAAATGTTACAGGGGTGATAACCCCTCCCTATGTTCTCCAAAAAGCTTAAAAATTGATTTTTTTGGGATGTAGCTACACTTCATAATGTACCTGTTCAGATTCTACTTAAGAACAAACCTACAGTCCATGTCTTGTTTGCACCACCTATATACTGCTGTTCAGAGTATATAGGGTTGTAGGTATAGGGTTTTATTTTGGGTGCGGGGTCCCCCTTAGTATCCATACAAGACCCAAAGGGGCTGGGGTGGGGGGGGGGGTGATGGGGTAGCCATGCCATTTTTCTCAAGGATTTTCAGCCATATGGCGGCCAGGACAAGACATGACATTAAAGCCGCAAGTGGTTTTAAATGGCTTCTTTTTTTCCTTTACAAATGTCATTTTGTGCAAGGACAGTTCTAAACACGGGAAACACATGCCACTTCACAGGCATACTTTAGACACCCCCCAGGTACCATATTTAAAGGAAAATTTCACTTTTTTTTTTTCACTTTATGCATCATTAAAATGACTGCTCCCGAAAAAACTTTAGTTTTTAAAATTTCTTTTTGCATTGATATATGTCCCCTGGGGCAGGACCCGGGTCCCCAAACCTGTTTTATAACATTAACATGCATATTGGCCGTTGTAATTAGCAATTTTGATTTCGAACGTTCGCGTCCATTATAACGAATAGGGTTCGAAAATTCGCGCGAACTTTCGGTCCGTTCGAAGGTTCTGGTGCGAACCGAACCCGGGGGTGTTCGGCTCATCCCTACTGGCTACCGATCTGCATCACCGACACTAAGACAACGATCATAAAAACGATCGCTTAGCGACAGTGGTGATAGGGGGTGAAAGGGTTACCTGGGGGGCGATCAGGGGGTTAAACCTTTATTAGATAATATATGGGGGTACCTGACGCTATAAAAACCTGCGGCGAACCTAAAAAAAATTACTGGCTACCGATCTGCATCACCGACGCTAAGACAGCGATCAGAAAAATGATCGCTTAGCGACAGTGGTGATAGGGGGTGAAAGGGTTACCTGGGGGGCGATCAAGGGGGTTAAACCTTTATTAGGTTATATATTGGGGTACCTGACGCTATAAAAACCTGCGGCGAACCTAAAAAAAATTACTGGCTACCGATCTGCATCACCGACGCTAAGACAGCGATCAGAAAAATTATCGCTTAGTGACAGTGGTGATAGGGGGTGAAAGGGTTACCTGGGCGGCGATCAAGGGGGTTAAACCTTTATTAGGTAATATATGGGGGTACCCGACGCTATAAAAACCTGTGGCGAACCTAAAAAAAATTACTGGCTACCGATCAGCATCGCCGACGCTAAAACATCGATCAGAAAAATTATCGCTTAGTGACAGTGGTGATAGGGGGTGAAAGGGTTACCTGGGGGGCGATCAAGGGCGTTAAACCTTTATTAGGTAATATATGGGGGTACCCGACGCTATAAAAACCTGCGGCGAACCTAAAAATAATTACTGGCTACCGATCAGCATCACCTACGCTAAGACATCGATCAGAAAAATGATCGCTTAGCGACGGCGGTGCTAGGGGGTGAAAGGGTTATCTGGGGGGTGATCAGGGGGTTAAACCTTTATTAGGGGGGGTTAGGGGGCTACACTGGACCTAAAACTGAATGTACTGACACTTTTACAGTCACAAATGTCACTGATTGCAGTGATCACTAAATAAATGGTCACTGCAATCAGTGACACTGTGACTGGGGGCTGGGGGGTGATCTGGGGGGTGATCTGGGGGGGCCTGGGGGGGCGATTTATGTGCCTATGTGTCCTGGTGTCAGTGTAGTGTTTTGTGCACTAACCTGCATCTTCTCCTGTACGGCGCTCGGTATATGTGAGCGCCGCAGGAGAGATGACATCACTTCCTCCAGCCTGTGTAAACAGTACACAGGCAGGGGAAGCTCTCATTCGCCGGGAGCGATCGAGAGGGGGTGGCCGGAATCGAACGGCCATCCCCTCATGCCGGATCGCTCCCGAAGGTAAAACGACCGCTCACTGTAAAGAAGGGGGGTCCGATCGGACCCCCCAACTATACAAAGGCAATCACGTACATATACGTGATTCTGCCTGTCGGTGCCATTCTGCCGACGTATATTTACAGTGGGTGGTCGTTAAGTGGTTAAAAAAAGTATCGGTAATCAGTATCGGCGAGTACTTAAAAAAAAGTATTGGTACTTGTACTCGGTCTTAAAGTGGTATCGGGACAACCCTAGTATTCAGACTCACTCAAGATCATGCCAGATGCTCTGTGGGCTTAGCTGAATCTTTACGAACTCCTGTCCCAAGGGCCAGTGTTTCATTTTACATAGTAGGTATGGTTGAATAAAGACAATAGTCCATCTGGTTCAACCTGTGTATGTTGTGTTCTTTAAGATGCACATTCAAGAGTCTTTTAAAAAATACCAAAACTCCCCACTGACACCACCAATTGTGGAAGAGAGTTCCACATCTTTATCGCCCTGACAGTGAAAAAACCCATGCGCAGCTTAAGGTTAAACCGCTTCGCCTCTAAACTCATTGTGGCCTCTTACAGTCCCTAAAATGGAATAGTTGTTTTCCTATGCTGGGATCTCCATTGAGATACTTGTAAATTGCTATCATGTCCCCCCTCAAGCGTCTCTTCTCCAGCAAAAATAAATTTAGTGCCTGTAGTCGTTCCTCGTAATTGAGGTCCTCTAGTAACCTTATAATTTTTTTTGCCCTTCTTTGGACTCGCTCCAGCACATCCCTTTTGAGGACTTGTGACCAGAACTGGATGAAATACTCCAGATGTGGCGTATCCAGTGTCTTATAAAGTGGCAGGATTATAGTTTTACCTATGGAGTATATCCCCTTTTTATGCATGCTAATATTCTGCCGGATTTGGTAGCTGCAGCTTGACATTGCAGGCTTTTACTCAGTATGTCTTCTACTAGGACCCCAGATCTTTCTTCATCCTTGATTCCCCCAGAGGTTCTCCCCCTAGTGAGTAGCTTGTGTTTGTTTTTAGCCCCCAAGTGCATTACCTTATGTTTCTCCATATTAAACCTCATCTGACCTAGCCCCCAGACTACTGCAAACCCTGACACAGGCTTCAGAATCCGAGGCCCTTCCAGACTCAATGAGCGACGCTGTTATAGTGGTCATCCCCAAGCCGGGCAAAGATCCCTTACTATGTTCCTCATACCGCCCCATCTCTCTCCTCAACGTTGACGCCAAAGTATTTGCAAAAATTCTAGCGAACCGCCTTAATACGGTCATCACAGCATTAGTCCACCCTGACCAAACTGGGTTTATGCCAGGGCGGGGTACAGACATCAATATTTGTCGGTTACACACACACATCGCAAACGCTGATCCGGATACCTCGGGGGTGGTGGCCTCACTTGACGCTGAGAAGGCTTTCGACTCGGTCAAGTGGGGCTACCTATGGTCGGTCCTATCCAGATACGGCTTTGGCCTGAAATTCCTGAAGTGGCTCCAAATGCTGTATGTACGCACATCCCAAGGCCCGCATTCATACTAACGGCACACTGTCGGATCCTTTTCTCCTGGAGCGAGGGACCCGCCAGGGATGTCCGCTATCCCCAACCCTTTTTGCCCTGGCCTTGGAACCTCTCGCCGCACATATTAGGAAGGACCCCCTGGTTAAGGGCATACGTGTAGGTCCTTTAGAAGAAAAACTCTCACTGTATGCAGACGACTCCCTCCTATACCTGGCAGATAGCTCCACCTCCCTTGATTCGGCCCTGGCGCAGTTCAATACGTTTGCCCAATACTCAGGAATCCGCATCAACTGGGATAAGTCAGTTCTGTTCTTGCTCCGGCCGTCAATTCCGCAAGCTCCCTCCCACACACCGCTAAGATGGGTAGAGACCTTTACATATTTAGGGGTGAAGATAGGCCCCACAATGAAAGGATATTTGACTAGGAATTTGCTCCCCCTACTAGACCAACTGACGCAAAGCTGTACCAATTGGCGCACTCTCCCCCTCACCCCAGTGGGTAGAGGGAACCTTATTAAAATTATTTATCTTCACAAGTTTATATATTTCTTTAGGCAGACCCCCACTCCTATCTCCCGCTCCTTTTTCAGGAAAATAGACAGCATAGTGACCACCTTTATCTAGGCGGGTCGCCCCCCCCCCCCCCCGGGTGGCCCGACGCTCTCTTTATCTCCCCTTATCTGCTGGGGGTTTGGCCCTTCCAAATTTCCTCATATATTACTGGGCTGCGGTCCTGGTAACAGTCAGGTGGTGGTTCTCCCAACCTAAGCTGAATCCCGCAGTTACCCTTGAAGCCGCTCTCCTCGGGTCTTATGCAGATCTCTCCAACCTTGTGTTTAAGGGACCCAAGGCACACCCCAAAGTAACTGAACTAATGAGAACCCTTTAAGGGTCTGGCAGACCTCCAGGGCTTCGGGAATCAAGCCTCACACACACTCTCCACACACCCCGCTATGGGGTAACCCCTTTCTTCCCACCTCAATTCGGTACCTGACCCGGCTGCCTGGGCCAAATATGGGATAGTGAATCTCAAGCACGTAATCACGAACGGAAAGATTGCGACGTTTCAAAACTTGAAACAGACCCACCGACTGCCAGAATCCTTTCTATTTAGATACTGGCAACTTAAGCACGCCATTAACTCACAATTCCCAGAGACGATTATCCTTGAATCTGACTCAATAGAAAGACTGCTTATTTCTGGGGTGATGGGAAGGTCCCTCTCCTCCCTCTATCTCTACTTCACGGTAGCACATGACACCAACACAGTAGCCCTCTTTCACAAATGGAAGGTGGACATTCCTGATCTTGATGAGGAGTCTTGGGAGGACCTGGTCTCCTCTTTTATCCCGTCCATGATTGCGTCCAGGGATCGTTTCATACAACTAAAGTTCTTACATAGAGCATACTACACTCTGCAAAGACTGGCCAACATTTACCCCTCCCTGAGCCCAATGTCTATGAGATGTAAGCAAGATGAGGGCTCCTTCCTCCATGTGGTTTGGACCTGTCCGAAGATCCAGCCATACTGGCGGGCGGTGGCAGAGACTGTGGGGGAGATTGGTGGACTTGACCTGACGCTTGACCCCCTATTCTTCCTGTTTAGTTACCTGGGCGACATGGAGGGGGACAGATATACCAAACTATGCATTACCTTTTTACTGTTCTATGCCAGGAGAGAAATTCTTCTGCGGTGGAGGAGTGAGGAAAAACTACTGGGAAACTACTGTAAACAGGGTGCTACCACTTTATAAAATCACATATGAGAGCAGGAACTGCCCGGCAAAGTTTGACAAAATATGGTCCTCCTGGTTGGATGGTTGTGGTGACGGTCTTGTAGGTCATTCGCGCCCGGTCACAATATCTGGAGAATGATGATGCCTGGTTTTAGGTTCTGCGGCTTCTCCTGACCTCTTTCCCTTTTCCCTCCTGCCCTCCCCTCCTCCCCCCTCCCCTCTTCCCCCTCCTCCTTCCCCCTCCTCCTTCCCCCCCCCTTCTCCTTCCCCCCCTTACTCCTCCCCCCCTCCGTCTATGCTCTCCTCTCACTGGTCGCCCTCCCCCCTTCCCCCCTACCCTCCCCCCACAAGACAAGGGGGAGGGAAATCCCCGGAGAGATGAGGTCCTGTTATAAATCTTTATGTACCCCCGCCTGTAGTATGATGTAACGATCCCACCACTATGCACTACTGTGAACTCTCTGAATATCTTGTGTGAGGGAGTTAGCTCGGCAGCGGGTGTGTGTGACCCCCGAGATGGGCTCCCCACACAAAAACAGGCCCAGCAAACGGAGGTTGTGGTTTTCAAAATCAAAAAGGTGCGGTTTATTTTCTATTTACAGTGACAAAACACAGCAAAGAAAAAGAAACATAAACAAAATAAATCCTGGTCAACTTGACCTCTGACTAAACATACAGGTTTCCTAACTAACAACTGGGATCAGCCTAGTGCTGTCCTAGTCCCTAAGTCCCTGGTTTTAAATGTCCAAGCAAATAGCCACACAGGCTTTGTCTCACCGCACAGGGGTTCACTCTCCCTAGACAGTCCACACAGGTCTGGGTCCAGGCATGAGCTAACATCTAATGAAGCTGGGAGTTCTTATAGAGGCCTAAATGAGCTGACAAGCTTCAGCTGGTCTCATCAACTCCCTGTCTGCACGACGCCCCACACTCTCCCTAGAGGTATGAGTCATCCATGAGCCCACTAGTCTCAGCTGGGCTTATACAACTCTCCACCTAGTTGTATAAGTCGGCGTAAAGCCTGAATCTGGGCGAAATATATCTACCCCCCTGGATGCAACCAGGTGACTTTACCTTCCTGCTGTCACACTTGCCTGAATGTATACCCATTATGACTTTGTAATTATTGTCATTCTGAAGAAAATCTATGTTCTTGTTCTGTCAATGCCTTGTATATATCTGTTATTTTCTAAATAAAAAAACCTTTTCTGTTAAAAAAACCTCACCTGCCATGTAGTTTCCTACTCTATTATTTTGTTCAGGTCTTTCTGTAAAATTTCTATATACTGAAGTTATTGCCCTTATTATTTTTGTGTCAGCTGCAATAACTGAGATTGAGCTCTGTATCCCATCCTCTATATCATTTATGAATAAATTAAACAGAATTGGTCCCAAGACAGAGCCTTGGGTTAACCCACTTACCACGTTATTTATCGCCACCCTTTGGACGCGCCCCTATAACCAGTTTTCTATCCAAGAACAAACCTTATGGTCCAAACCTGCAGACCTAAGCTTGTAGATTAAGCGTTTATGGGGAACTGTCAAATGCTTTTGCAAAATCCAGATACACCACATACACAGGCCTCCCCCAATCTAGATGGCAGCTCACTTCCTCGTAGAATGTTAACAGATTGGTCTTGCAGGAACAACCTTTCATAAACCTATGCTGATTACTACTATTGATACTGTTTTCTTCAGCAAATTCTTGGATATAGTTCCTTATCATCCCCTCCAATACTTCTTCTTTGAGGACTCTCGAGTGTAAGCCATCCGGTCCTGGATATTTATTTGTGTTAAGCTTATCTAGTCTTTTCTTGACTAGGACCTCTGTTAGCTACAAGGGTACATCCTGTGATGTGTTATTAACAAACCTGTCATGGTTGGTATACCCCTCCTTTTCCTGTGTAAAAACTGAGATTATTCAGGAGAGTTGCCTTCTCTGTGTCATCTGTAACCATCCGTCCATCTTTTATGTGGGCAATGTGCTCTAATTTTTATATCATTTATTCTTTATTAAAGGGAAAAAAATAAAGACTCCAAACATTGTAACATACGTATCTTAGTATTAAAAGCAATTAATTCCTATCCTACAGGATAGAGCTAATTTATTCAACAATATATATATTCTTCCATATAGACATATTAGTCTAGGTATCTTCACATTCTCGGTCATGAACTCTTAAAAACACGTAACCTAATCTCAGTTCCTAATCTAGAATGCCTTCTCAACCCTTCCCGCTTCCTTTTTTCTTCCTCCCGGAGGAAAAAAAAAACCTACCCTCCCCTATCCTCCCCTATCCTCCCCTATCCTCCCCTATCCTCCCCTCCCCGCCAGCATCAATCAGAAACATTTGGAAGATATCTATGGAGGATGGCCGGGGTATGATACCATTGCGATAGGATCTTATAGTTTGTTTCCTGCATTTTTGTACAGATTGAGGTTTCAAATTTGGATTGAATCATATTGGCTCGCTGTTCCTCTGTGAAGGTTTTATTCAGATCTGGAAGAATGGCAGTTGGAAGTCTTCGGGAGGTGCTACTGATGATGAAGTGTATATCTTTGAAATAGTATGAGAGAGTTGACCTCTCTCTATACAGTACTCTTCCAGGGGAAATAACTTTAGTTCAAAGACCTCAGGAGCATGTAGGGTGTGTAAGAAATGTCTCAATTGAGCGGCTCACCAGAAATCTAATTGATATTGCCCCATTCCTGAGGTCAGCATTTCAAACGTAACCCATTCCCCGGATGATATAAAAGCCTGATAGATCCCCTGATCTATTAATCCATCGAAGCTCCCTCCCCTCAGGCCCGGGGGGAATTGCGGGTTCCCTAAAATTGGGAACAGTGGAGAATCTAATGATGAGAAGAGCTTGCCTTTAGAAAAGAGCCCTGAGCACTGCCTCAACGTCGGTCCTATCAAGGGGTGGGTCTTAACATTAAATGGAAGGCCTCGAGAGCACCATGGGGCTCTATTTAATACTACACTGCTTTGTGCCTGTTCCAGGCTAGGCCAAATGTTTTGTATCCTCATGCCTGCACCAATCTATCAAACAGCACAAATGGGCTGATAGTTTTTGTACAGGTCGGGTATAGCCAATCCCCCGTGTTGCTTTGGAAGAGTCAGCAAGGATCTTCTAATCCTCTGGGTTTTGTGTGCCCAGATGAATTCGGTAAAGAATGCCTGTGTCCATTTAAAGTATTGCATAGGGATACCTATAGGTATAGCCTGAAACAAGTACAGATACTTTGGTAGGATGTTCATTTTAATAATATTACCTCTCCCGAACCTGGAATGGTATGTCATGAGGATCCGCACCTCCTGAAGGAGTGGTAGGTAGTTGAATTCAAATGTATGCAAAAGGCCTGCTGGGATCAAGGTCCCTAAATACTTCAAAGCCTGATCTGTCCACTTGAATTTGAAGATAGATTTCAGTGTTCTCATCTGTTCAGCGGGGACCGCTATTCCCATCGCCTCCGATTTTAGCGAATGATCTTAAAATTAGATAGGGTACTATTGGTCTCCATCTCCTGGAACAGATTAGGGAGGGATATCATTGGAGAAAAGCATATCATCGGCATAAGCCAAGATCATGTATTCAGTTCTTTTTACTATAAGTCCTTGAATATCCAGATTTCGCCAGATCTTACAGCGGAAGGGCTCCAGGGAGAGGGCAAATAGAAGTGGTGAAAGTGGACATCCTTGTCTGTTTCCGTTTTGTAACCTTAAAGGAGGAGGCCATCATTCCATTTACTTTCACCTCAGCAGCTGGAAAGGTGTGAATACTTAGGATCCAGCGGAGCATATTGTCTCCCAGGCCTATATATCTCAAAACCGTAAATATACTGTAAACGTCCAGTTAAAATGCAAGTGGAAAATTTGAGGGCTGCCTTTAGTTTGTAAAAAATAATTAAAAACTATTGGTGCTAAAACACAGACAAGAACTTTTAAAACAATACAGATTGATACAATTATTTACATCAAGCATTAAGAAACTATACATTCCCTGTTAGATTGTTGCCCAAAAAAAAATGTTCAGCTACATACAAGGGCTTGTGTACTTTTTCCATCAATTACCTTGATTGTTTAAACCATTTGTTCTTTAAAATCATGGTAGTGTAAAATGTATGTATATTCTGTTAAAGGCAACTTCAAATTAAGTGGTACCTTACAGCTCCCTCCACTCTCCCTTCAATGTAACCCCCTTAATTAATTATCTTCGGTCCTGCTCTAGAAATATGCAATTGTGTGGCCTTCTCCTGGCACTGCACTGCCAATAACTGAAACTTGGCTCATCTGAGCTCTGCACTTACTGCTTGCATGCAGTGATCTCTTTCATTTCAGGAAAAATTTATGTCCTCCTTCAGTATGGACCAAAATATAGGATGGACTAAGGTTGCCATGCGCACAATGAGGATTTCTGGAGCAGGGGTTAAGGTAAGTATTTATGTCTGCAGATTAATTTGGGAAAGGACGAGGGGGGCTGTATGGTATAACCTCAATAAAACTGAAGTTGTCTTTCAGCGTTTTTATCTGTGTTTTTAGTGCATCCTTTAAAAATTTTTATAATTATTTCATCTTTTTTCAGAATAATTCGGAAGCTGGTCGTAACAGATCCATGCCAGACAAAGATGAAAACATTTCCAAGCAATGCAAACTCTTTTCAAGACCTTTATTCCAGTCATGTGACAAAGAATCCTCCTTTGACTGTAATGATAGCCAAAATTCTGCACAAGGTCTGCTGAAGCATTTAGAAATAGCTTCCATTTTAAATGGTCTTCAAGGTACATATGCATGTTCAGATGTTTGCTTTTGTGATATTAATTATCTCTGAATAAATACTGTAAACTTTTGGTGATTATAGCTCCACGGGACCAAGTGCATAAACCGTTGAACTTGAACAAAAAGGCTTTAATTTGTAAATAAAACAAAAATAAAGCTTCATTCAGCACACAGGAAAAATATAAAAACAAAGTCCGCTTATCTCCAGCATAAAGTAAAGTCCTGCTTGTCTTCAGCACAAAACAAATTAAAGTGGAGGTCCACCCTGAAAAAATCTTCACACTAAAAATTCTAAAAAAATAAATAAAAATTTTATACTCACCCTAAATGCCTGTTGCTATGCGGAAGTCCCCTAATCTGCCGCTAATGTTCCTCTTCTCCGTCCGCGGTGGCTCTCCTTCCGCTTCCTCTTCTTGTGAATGGGCCGTGCTGCCTTCTGGGAACTGTGTGTATCCCAGGAGGCAAGCCGCCCATTCACAAAGCGCCGTAGGAAACGGGCAGTGAAGCCTTACGGCTTCACAGCCTGTTTCCCCTACTCAGAATGGAGGAGACGGGAGCCTGCCAGCAGCGATCAATCGCCGCGGCAGGACCGACATCGCGGGAGAGTAGGACAGGTAAGTGTCCTTATTAAAAGTCAGCAGCTACACTGTTAGTAGCTGCTGACTTTTTTTTTTCCTGCACCACCGCTTTAAAGAAAAGGCACATACAGTTTTTGTAGAGGGGTCTTCGCCCCAGAACTTCCAGTGCCCTTGCTGAATCCTTAAAAGCTCCCAGCAGACACACAGCTCATCTTCACAGGTGCAATTCCCATACTCCTTCCACACCACCTCTAGCACCACTTCCTGTTTTATGAGCTGTTTCCTGGAAGCCTTTAACCCCCCCTGTGTGCTGACTCCCAGTGGTCAGGAGTGGAGGCTCTATCCCACCCGAATATCACTTTAGAGCCTCCGAAATTCCGGGCCCCAAATAACTCTTTATCAAGACAAAGAGGACTGCGAGCCAGTCCTCTCTGGACTACTTCTTTTGACGGGAATTCCTCACCCATTCTGGGTGACCTCCTGAACATCATCGCTACTCCTTAAAAGGGACCACAACCCAAATATTGGTGCTATATAGCACCCATCCATGATCCTACTTTGGCCTCCTGTACATATCCCCCCCCCTCTGCCTCAACGTGGAGGTGTTGGAGGCACCACTCGACATCATACAATGGACTCGGGAGAGGGCATCAGCATTCTGATGTTGTCTCCCAGGTCTGTGCTCTACCACGAAATTGAACTCCTGGAGAGAAAGGAACCACCTTGTTACCTTGGCATTGGTGTGCTTGTTTTGCCTCATCCAGGTAAGGGGAGCGTGGTCTGACATCAAGCGAAACCTCCTACCTAGGAAGAAATATAGTAGGGAGTCCAAAGCCCACTTGATGGCAAGACACTCCCGCTCTACCACAGCGTCGTTTTTCCTCAGCTGCCGTCAGCTTCCTACTAAGAAAAACTACGGGGTGCTCTTCCCTATTGATTTCCTGCGACAGGACTGCTCCCAACCCCTTACTTGAAGCATCTGTCTGCACTACAAAATCCTTTGCGAAATCCGGAGCTACAAGCACCGGATCCTGGCACAATGATTTCTTAAGCTTTTGAAAAGCTTTCTCGGCCTCGGCGTTCCACTTTATCATCACTGACTTTCTGCCCTTGATCAAGTCAGTCAGCGGTGCAGCAATGGTGGCGAAGTTGGGAACAAACCTCCTATAATAGCCAACTATGCCCAAAAACACTCTGACCTGCTTCTTGGTAAGGGGACGGGGCCAGTCCTGTATGGCTTCCACCTTACTCATTTGGGGCTTCACCAACCCCCTACCCACAATATACCCTAGGTACTTGGCTTCCTCGACCCCAACGGCACACTTTTCCGGATTGATGGTGAACCCTGCTCTTCTCAAGGAGTCTACAACTGCCTGAACCCGGGGAAGATGGGACTCCCAATCAGTGCTGAAGATGACTATGTCATCTAAGTAGACGGAAGCGTACCGTTGATGTGGGCGCAAAGTTTTGTCCATGGCCCTTTGGAACGTGGCAGGTGCAGAGTGTAGACCAAATGGCATCCTTTTGTATTGGAAGTGGCCTTCCGGGGTAGAGAAGGCTGTTTTCTCCCTGGATTCCTTGGTCAGGGGAATCTGCCAGTACCCTTTTGTGAGGTCCAACGTGGTAATATACCTGGCAAGACCCAACCTCTCAATTAGCTCATCTACCCGTGGCATGGGATATGCATCAAACTTGGAGACTTCATTAAGTTTTCTGAAGTCGTTACAGAAGCGGAGGGTGCCGTTGGGTTTGGGTACCAACACGATTGGACTCGACCACTTGCTCTGTGACTCTTCAATGATTCCAAGTTTGAGCATTCTTTTAACCTCTTCAGATACTGCCACCCTATGAGCTTCTGGGATACGGTAAGGCTTTAACCAGATTTTTACATTGGGCTCGGTTACAATGTCATGCTTGATGACGTTGGTGAGACCGGGCAATCCTGAAAACATGACCCTATTTCTTTGGAGAAACTCTTTTGCTTGCTGGGTTTGGGGTCTAGTTAGGGTGGCAGCAACCTGCACCAGGTCGATCCCTGCATGGTCCCCTGACTGTACCCCTACCACCGCGGATACCTGTTCTCTGTCTCTCCAGGGTTTCAACAAATTTACGTGATAGATTTGGTAGGGTTTTCTTTTCCCTGGCTGGTGTACCTTGTAGTTCACCTCACCTACTTTCTCTACTACCTCAAACGGGCCTTGCCACTTGGCCAAGAATTTGCTCTCCACCGTGGGTATTAGAACAGCCACCCGGTCTCCTACTTGAAACTGTCTAATTTTAGCCGACCGGTTATACACTCTTCTTTGGGCATCCTGAGCCTTCTGCATATGCTCCCTCACCAGCGGCATCACCTTAGCCACCCTCTTTCGCATTTGAGAGATATGCTCTACCACGGTTTTATGCGGTGAGGACTCACTTTCCCACGTTTCCTTTACTAGATCGAGCAACCCCCGGGGCCTTCGTCCATACACTAGCTCAAACGGTGAGAAGCCCGTGGATTCTTGTGGAACCTCCCGGATGGCAAACAACAAGGCAGGGAGTAACATATCCCAATCCTTCCTGTCTTTCTGGACCACTCTTTTCAACATGGACTTTAGAGTTTTATTAAACCTCTCGACTAGGCCATCGGTCTGCGGGTGATAGACGGACGTCCGCAACTGCTTAATCTGAAACCGTTTGCACAAGTCCGCCATCACCTTTGACATAAAAGGGGTGCCCTGGTCCGTCAGCATCTCTTTGGGGAACCCAGTTCATGAGAACATTTGAAATAACTCCCAGGCAATGGCCTTAGAGTAAGCTTTCCTCAAAGGGATTGCTTCTGGATACCTAGTTGCGTAATCTAGGATGACTAATATGTATTGGTGCCCCCTTGCCGACTTTACCAGGGGTCCCACCAGATCCATAGCGATCCGCTCGAATGGGACCTCAATAATTGGCAAGGGTACTAGAGGGTTTCTATAGTGGGGCACTGGGGCAGTTAACTGGCAAATGGGACAAGATGCACAATATCTTTAAACCTCAGCCTTCACTCCTGGCCAGTAAAACCAGTCGGTTATCCTGGCCTCTATTTTCTCCGCCTCCAGGTGTCCTCCCAGTGCGTCGTTGTGGGCTAGATCAAGGAGCATCCGCCTATACAGTTGGGGAACCAGCAACTGCTCTACAGTTTCCCCTCAGCTCTCAGCTACTCGATATACCAAGTCCCCCTTCAACGCAAAATGAGGAAACCTCTGATCTGTCCCTGGCATTTGTAAGACCCCATCAATAATAGAAACCTGCTCTCGAGCATTGATCAAGGTAGTATCCTGTAATTGGGCGGTGCCAAATGCACCCCTGGATACATCCAGGTCTGGATGCACTGGCCTCGAGGATGTTTCCCCCTCATCCTCCTCAACCGGAGAGAGCTCCTCATCATCCTCCCCCAGCATAACTTGTAATGGGAAAACATCCCCCGCCCCTCAGAGATCAACTCGGTTTTGAGACCTGGAACAGGAACATTATCATCCAAATTAGCATTCTTTGTAATTTCATTGTCAGTGATGGGTATCTCCATATTAGAAGGGTGTGTTGTGGGGGTTTCAGGGCCAGACCCCTCAGACTCTGTCCCTTCCAGGCCCAGTGTCCCCAGTTCTCCTGGCAGCCCCATCTGTACCTTGTTGCACAGTTCGAGAAATAGTGGACAGTCCCGCCCTACTGTGATGTCATGTATTAGACTTTTTACCACCCCAACCTCTTGTGTAACTGAGGTACGGCCATAGGAAACCGTCACCGGGACCAGGGGGTACTCCCTGGTGTCCCCATAGATACACACTACCCGTAGAGTCTTATTTATTGGGCCGAGTCTCCCGACCACCCTGGCATGTACAAGTGTTACCATGCTACCGGAGTCCAGTAACGCCCTGGCAGGAAGGTGGTTCACCCACACTTCACACTCGAACCGTCCTGCAGCCGAATCAAGATGAGTGGCACACGCTCTTTGCACATAGAAGGAGCTTCTCCAACCAGTCCCACAGTCCATAGGCTCCTCCTGCAGCGGGCACTGTGCCCGGGTATGCCCCCAGGACCAACATCATCAACACTGTAGGTCCCCCATCCTAGGGACAGGAACCAACCTTCGTGGTTCTGCGGAAGATGATGCAGGTTTGCGGGTTTCAATGTAAGGCAGGGCTTCTCTCCTAGGTGCTGTGGCTGGTCTGGTTGCCCTTGGTGTGGGTTCCCGACATTTGGCAGGCCCAAGCAGGTCCTCCACCACAGTATATCTTTCGACCAACTCAACCAGCTGGTCAGCAGTTGCAGGGTCTCCATGGCTTACCCAGCGCTGTAGGTCATCTGGCAGGGACCGCAGGTACCAGTCCATCACCACCCGTTCCACCATTTGTGGGCCTGACAATTTTTCCGGCTGCAGCCATTTTTTCACCAGCTGCACTAGTTTGTGCATTTGGGACCTAGGTGGTCAGTCAGGTTTGTACCGCCAGCGATGCACCCTGTGAGCCCGGACGGCTGTGGTCACTCCCAGGCGGACCAGGATCTCTGCCTTCAGCCGCTCATAGTCACTGATGTGCTCAGATGGGAGGTCAAAAAAAGGCTTTTGCGGGTGAACGGTGAGGAAAGGGGAGATAATGGCAGCCCATTGGTCACGGGGCCACCCCTCTCTCTCTGCTATCCTTTCAAAGGTAGTGAGAAAGGCCTCTACGTCATTACTGGGTGTTAGCTTTTGTAAAAAATGGGTGGCTCTCACGGATACTTGGTTGCCAGCGGCAACGACTGCTTGCTCTCGTCCCTGAGCCAGTCACTGTACTGCCTCCTGCAAGGCAGTCACCTGTGTTTGAGTGGACTCCTGCTGGGCCGTAAACTGGACGGTTAGCAGCCGTGTGCTTTCCTCATGGCGACGGTTTGCCTATGCTAAAGCTTGTTGTTGGATCGCAGTGGCTTGTTGCTGGGTCGCAGCGGCTTGTGCCAAAGCCTTGATGACCTCCATGCCTTTGTCTGCTGTTTGAAATGTCTGAGCTGACTTCACCCAAGACATGCCATAAGCACACTGTCTCTTTAAGTGTCAGTTTGTTTTAAATATTTTTTTTGCAGCTGCAAATGCACTTTGCCAGCATCCAAGACACCAGTTGTAAACTTTTGGTGATTATAGCTCCACGGGACCAAGTGCATAAACCGTTAAACTTGAACAAAAAGGCTTTTATTTGTAAATAAACCAAAAATAAAGCTTCATTCAGCACACAGGAAAAATATAAAAACAAAGTCCGCTTATCTCCAGCATAAAGTAAAGTCCTGCTTGTCTTCAGCACAAAACAAATTAAAGAAAAGGCACATACAGTTTTTGTAGAGGGGTCTTCGCCCCAGAACTTCCAGAGCCCTTGCTGAATCCTTAAAAGCTCCCAGCAGACACACAGCTCATCTTCACAGGTGCAATCCCCATACTCCTTCCACACCACCTCTAGCACCACTTCCTGTTTTATGAGCTGTTTCCTGGAAGCCTTCAACCCCCTGTGTGCTGACTCCCAGTGGTCAGGAGTGGAGGCTCTATCCCACCCGAATATCACTTTAGAGCAGTGGTTCTCAACCTTTTAGTGCCGTGACCCCTTGGTAAAATTTCCCAAGTTGTGGGGACCCCTAACAATAAAATTATTTTCGTAGCGTGGGTTGTCAGCACCCAAGGTAAGTCAAGAAATTTGCGCCCCTAACCCACGAACATATAGCGCTCACCGAGTCCCTTCCACTCGTACAGTAATAAAACCCCGTATGGAACATTTTAGGATGTACAAATCTTTCTCTTTGTTCTCCTTTCTTTACCTTTTATCTCTCTCTATCCTAATTTCTTGTCCCCCCCCCTTTCTTGTTCTTTCTGTTATTCTTTCTCTCCCCTTTTCTTTGTTCCTCGCCTTTTGATCTATTCTCCAACTTTGTGGTGTCTCGCAGCAGTGACGTCTATGCCGAAATCAGGAGATAGGGTCTCCTCCAGCCCCTCCCACATTCCTCACCAGTCAGCTGACCTCTAGTCTCTGTCCCCCAGCCATGCCGTAAACTGAATGGGAGGCTGTGAAGAGGCTGAGTGGGTGGCTGCGGGCTCCAGGGACAGCCCTGCTGGGCAGCGGCGAGAAGGCTGGGAGAGCGGTGCAGGCGTCAAGAACAGCCAAAGATTCAGTGACCCCTGGCAAATCGTCATTTGACCCCCAGGTTGAGAACCACTGCTTTAGAGCCTCCGAAATTCCAGGCCCCAAAGAACTCTTTATCAAGACAAAGAGGACTGCAAGCCAGTCCTCTCTGGACTACTACTTTTGCCGGGAATTCCTCACCCATTCTGGGTGACCTCCTGAACACCATCACTACTCCTTAAAGGGACCACAACCCAAATATTGGTGCTATATAGCACCCGTCCAGGCAGGGCCAGATTAAGAACATCATGGGCCTGGTGCTGAAGATTTTGGTGGGGCCTTTTATAATAAAAAAAAAATGCAAACAATTTTTGGAAGGGGGAGAGAGAGAGCACATGAGCATGCGTGGGAATGACATCAACACAGCAAGGCCAAGGCAAGTGACCGAAGGCACAGAACCCAGAAGGAAGACCGGGTGACGATGGAAGCGCCCAGGCCCCGCTGAATTGATCACAGCGCAGCACTGGAGGGCTTAAGTGTACCCTAATGTGCTAATATGCTGTGCATACTTGTCCATTGTGGCATGACCTGCCTCAGGGCCTCTAAAAAGTAGTCATGTTAGCGAAGTTTACTACCGCTTTAATATCACAGGATCCCAGGAGCCTCTCATGGGGCCCCCTACTGACCTGTGGCCCTTGGGCAGTGCCTAACTGCATAGTTGCCAACATTTCAAAAATATTTTCAGGGACACTTTTTTTACAAGTGCTATATTTAGAATAGCTGAGATCCCCTATGTTCCTCTATACATCACAGTAGTAAGCAGAAAATTAAATGAGTACTAATAATGGGGCTGAACAAATATGAGGACTGAGAAGATTTCCTTTTAGTTGAACTAACAAAAGTGTGCTCATTCTAGAGCTGGTAACATTGAGGATATTCAGTATAATTTTAAAGAACTGTTTTTGTGGGTAAGAGGCATAGGGGAGGAGTATGGATGGTATAAAAGTGGGAAGTATGTGCAGGTGAGGGAGAGGAATGTGGAGGTTCTAACAGTGGGCACTATGTACAGGAGAGGAGTGCGGAGGGTATGGCAGAAGGCACTATGTACAGGAGAGGAGTGTGAAGGGTATGACAGTGGGCAGTATGTACAGGAGATGAGTGTGGGGGGTATGATAGAGGGTAGTATGTACCGGAGAGGAGTGTGGAGGGTATGACAGTGTGCAGTATGTACAGGAGAGGAGTGTAGAGGGTATGACAGTGGGCAGTATGTACAGGAGAGGAGTGTGGAGGGTATGATGGGGCAGTATGTACAGGAGAGGAAAGTGGAGAGAAAGATAGTTGGCAGTATGTACAGGAGAGGAGTGTGGAGGGTATCGCAGTGGGCGGTATGTACATGAGAGGAGTGTGGATGGTATGATACTGAGCAGTATGTACATGAGATGAGTCTGGAGGGTGAGACAGTGAGCAGTATGTACAGGAGAAGAGTGTGGAGGGTATGACAGTGGGCAGTATGTACAGCAGAGAAATGTGGAGGGAATGACAGCGAGCAGTGTGTACAGGAGAGGAGTGTGGAGGGTTTGACAGCCGGCACTATGTACAATAGAGGAGTTTATGAAAGTGGGCAGTATGTACAGGAGAGGAGTGTGGATGGTATGATTCTGAGCAGTATGTACATGAGATGAGAGTGGAGGGTAAGACAATGAGAAGTATGTACAGAAGAAGAGTGGGGAGGATATGACAGTGGGCAGTATGTTCAGGAGAGGAGTGTGGAGGGTATGACAGTGGGCACTATGTATAGGAGAGAAGTGTAGAGGGTATGATAATGGGCACTATGTATAGGAGAGGAGGGTATGACAGTGAGCAGTATGTACAGGAGAGGAGTGTGGAGAGTATGACAGCGGGCACTATGTAAAGGAGAGAAGTGTGTAGGGTATGACAGTGAGCAGTATGTACAGGAGAGGAGTGTGAAGGGTATGACAGTGGGCACTATGTACAGGTGAGGAGAATGAAGGAATCTGGGAAGGAAAAATGTAAAGGTTTGTGGAAGGATGTTTAGGGACTGAGTAGTGGTTAAGCGCGCCATACATGGATTGAAATTAAGCCAATTAAGCAGAGACCAGCCATAGTCGATCTATGTATGGGCTAGCTGGATCTATTAATCGACTTGAGTACAACCACCCTGTCAGGTTTTTCCCAAAACAATCAGTGCTGCCAGCTATAGTTGGTAACACTGATCATTGTATTCACTGGCAGAACACAATAATACTGGAGGAGTGATTCTCCCATCCACAGGTCAGCAGGTGAGAGGGGGAGCCAGATACACACAGGTTACATACGCCACAATCGTTAGAGCGATAGCAATAATTCTAGCACTAGACCTCCTCTGTAACTCTAAACATGTAACCTGACAAAAAAACGGCAATTACAAGGTGTTTGTTCAAGGGAAGGAAACTTATTGCGCAGAAATGGCAATCGGTAAACCCCCCCACAGTGTTAGAATGGAGGAACGTGATAGAGGATATGATTAACACAGAAGAATTCATATACACTAAAAGGGGAAATAACAAGAAATTCAAAACCATGTGGAAACAATGGATAGAAGTGGAAGCACATTAAGGGTGGGAGTTTAAAAGTGAAGCTGGTGAAGGGAAGAGGGACAAGGGGGAATGTAAGGGTAGAATGGAAGATGGAATTGTGGAATGTATTATCGCTGTGATATTTGATTTATATAATGTGATACATAAAGGATGATGGTGTTATGGTTTTATATGTCGTGTAAAACAAGAATAAAAAGTATTTTGACTCCAAAAAAGATTTTGCCGGCGCATTTGAACGAGGAAAATTGCCGCGCATAGTACAAAAAGATCCCTCGCAGTTATAAACGTACTTGCAGGCGCAGCAGGCTGGTTCAGAAAAAGTTACTTTCTCATTCTATTTTGGGCATATTTGTTACTTAAGCAGTTGTCACTAAACTTCCTCACATCACCCCACATCACCCCCATTATATTGCCACTTCTAGCTTCTTTATATTTTTAGTTGAAGATGCCGTGCGCCAGGTCCATAATGGCGCACTGAGCGCCTCCTCCCGTGCGCCGAGAACACTATAGTAAATGGGGAATAGCGCTGCGTTACCGGCGCAAATGTTTTGTAAATACCAAAACTGCCGTTGCACACGGAGATGCGCCCCCGATACTCATGGCGCAAACGTTTCGTAAATCAGCCCCAATGTGTATACTTGGTTAGTAGGGTTGAGCGAACCGGAACTGTTAAGTTCGGGTTCGTACCGGACTTTTGGGTTTTTGGTACCCGGACCCGAACCCGAACAATGTACCGTATGTTCAGGTTCGAGTTCGGTGTTCGGCAATGTAATGGCGCATTTTAAAAAGCTGCAGGGCAGCCAATCAACATTCGTTTAACTTGTGTGCCCTTAGAAGCCATCACAGCCATGCCTATTAATGGAATGGCTGTGATTGGCCAGTGCAGCATGTGAGCCAGCCTCTATATAAGCTAGAGGCACATAGCACAGCACAGCACGTCACTCTGCTTCAGTTAGTGTAGGGAAAGGTTGCTGCTGCTGCTTTGAGGGAGAGAATTAGATAGGAGTCCTGATTCCAAAATCAAATTACTCAGCGATCTACCTTGCTTTTGTTGTGTGGGTGCAGTGCACAATCTTTTTATCCTGCCCTGAGCCCAGTGCCAGAGAAAAGAAAACTTTTATCCATCTGTTAGTTAGGTTGGCTTCGGCGGGCATTTGATGCAAGCTCAGTGCACCAGAACTGCATATGTTACTGTGAGATACACACTATAGATACTGTTCTCCTATTCTGCTATTCAAAAAAATAATAATTTAGGGCAAAAAAAAAAATTTTGCTGCATTTTCTGCATATCTGTACGTGTGAGATACACACTTTAGATACTGTTCTCCTATTCTGCTCTTCTAAAAAATAATAATTTAGGGCAGAAAATTTTATTTTGGTGTGTTTTCTGCCATAAAAATGTATTTTGGTGCATTTTCTGCATATCTGTACGTGTGAGATACACACTTTAGATACTGTTCGCCTATTCTGATCTTCAAAAAAATAATAATTTAGGGCAAAAAAAAAAGAATTTTTTGCTGCGTTTTCTGCATATCTGTACCTATGAGATATACCCTTTAGATACTGTTGCTCTATTCTGCTATTCAAAAAACACCCATTTAGGGCAAGATCCTGAATTTGAGAAATATGAGGAGACCGTCAAATAAGGGACGTGGCCCCAGTCGTGGTGCTGCTGGTGGAGCTCCTGTTGCAGGGAGAGGACGTGGTCGATCTGTGCCAGCTACACGCACAAGTGAAACACCTTCCTCAGGTGCGAGTAGGCGACAGAGCCTGCAGCGGTATTTGGTCAGGCCTAATGCGGCTCTACAAATGTTGAGGCCAGGCCCAGGACAAGTACAGGCGATAGTAGATCGGGTTGCTGACAGTGCCTCCAGTTCCTTCACATTGTCTCCCACCCAGTCTACTGCTGAAAGATCAGAGTTGGCACCTGCAGCCGATGTCCATCAGTCTTTCACCTCACCCCCTTGCAAATCAGCCAAGCAGTCTGAGCCCCAAGTCATGCAGCAGTCTCTTCTGTGCAGAATAGACATGTATACCAGCATTACCCAGCCATTGTTGTATTTTTGATCTTTGACACTCTTTTGGGGTGTACCCAAATAAAAAAAAAATTAAAATTAAAAACAAAAACCAGTGTTGGCTACCTCGTCCTCTTCCACCGCTGCTTCCACCTACACCACCACATTCACCTCCACCTAAACCTCCTACTCCATATGGACCTCGTCCTCCTAGGTCAAGATTATTATTTTTTATTTTTATGTATTTTATGTTATTTTAAGTTATTTCCCTATCCACATTTGTTTGCAGAGCACTTGCCATGCTCTTAACAACATTTTGCTGCCATTTGCCCTCTAGCCCTTTCCATTACTTTTTTAGAGCCATTTTAGTCCTCAAAAGTTCGGGTCCCCATTGACTTCAATGGGGTTCGGGGTCAAGTTCGGGTCCCGAACTCAAACTTTTTTCCGAAGTTCGGCCGAACCCGTCGAACCCGAACATCCAGGTTGTCCGCTCAACCCTATTGGTGAGTGAATATCAAGAAAATGTAAGCAAACAAATGTGCATAGTAATACATACACAATGAAATTAAAGTCCAATTGTAACTTAAAATTTCACAATATAATATTGAGTGAAGTCCACATAAACAAAAAAGTGAAGGAAACTTCTTCCCATCAAGGTGATACCAAATAGGAGGAAGGAAAGAGTTGCCTGTAGTCACTCTCAAACTTTCAGAGATAGGTAGATAAGGTACTCTTACCAAATGCGATGGACACACGTGTCTTACGACAGTGGGTCAGAAGAGCTTGTGATCCTGAATGGTCTGGATCAAGGCTGAGTAGATGGGGTGGTCTGGTAGGTCTTGGTCTAGGGTCCCCACTTCTCCACTGACGAACACTGCAGAAGCAGCAAGGTCACAATGGATGTACACCGGAGTGACTCCTCACGAACTCCAACAGAAAAAATAAAGAGATGCTCCAAATGGTGCAGATCAACCACGTAGGTTTTATTGAAGTATGTATTGTATAAGTATGTAAACAAGGCTAACATGTAATTTACCACGTCTAAGCACAAACTAAATCAAATGATTACTGTTCAGCCCCTATCTGCATATACAAAAACATTTCAATCAATCAGGCAGACGCACAGACGTGTTTGTCAGCTGCGGGATATGGGACAGAGTGAACCAGGGGCCATCCCAATACCTGTACGTTAGATACGGCCGTATCCAGGTAAAATCCCTGCAAGATATAAGGAGCAGGAGAGAGACTCCATACGGACATGTATGAGCACCGGAGCAAAGGTAATGTAGCCACATATTAACTTGATGGAAATGTGATATCTCATCACACCTGATTACTGGCTATCCCTCTACATCAGCTAGTGTGGACTGCAACTTTGACCTATAGCTGACCTCAGCTGTTTTCTACTACCAGCAGCAGTGTCTCTACACATGCTCCCAGCAAGATGTGAGTTTATGGACACTGTGCCTCAATTACCAGTTTATTTCTCATCTTGTCTCCCCTGACTCGACAACTTGCAGTTGTCATAAGACTTTGGCCATTCCCCATCCCCAGCGAACTCACCTTGCTGTCTCCTTTCCCCCCCCCCCCTCCATCATCCATCCAACAGGCTCGAGTCCCCAGGGCCTTTATGGGCTGGTCTCTTGGCATATATACAGGTTACTGTTGCCACTTTTTGACTGATTCCTTTTGAGACCTTCCCCTAAACACCTTGGCGTTCGGACGTGTCTTATCTGTTTTGTTCATTTATGTCTGTCCTGTCCTCTGTGTGTATTGTTGTATGATCAGGTAATTTGGACCGCGATCATTTTTATACATGTTTTTCCAGTTCTTTGAATTTAGTCCACGTTACCATGTCATATATAATTTAATAAACCATTTTGATACTTTTGCACAAACTGTTCATGAGCCTCCTCTTTTTTCAATCACTCTTGATTTATTGAAGTATGTCATACATCAAATGACAAATGTAAAAGTGATCACGGCTGGCAGCATTTACTGCACCCCACATTGCTTTTTACACATGTTTATATCCGTGATCACTTTTACATTTGTCATTTGATGTATGACATACGTCAATAAAACCTACGTGGTTGATCTGCACCATTTGGAGCATCTCTTTATTTTTTCCGTTGGAGTTCGTGAGGAGTCACCCCGGTGTACATCCATTGTGACCTTGCTGCTTCTGCGGTGTTTGTCAGTGGAGAAGTGGGGACCCTACACCTCGACCTACCGGACCACCCCCTCTACTCAGCATTGATCCAGACCATTCAGGATCACAAGCTCTTCTGACCCACTGTCGTAAGACACGTGTGTCCATCGCATTTGGTAAGAGTACCTCATCTACCTATCTCTGAAAGTTTGAGAGTGACTACAGGCAACTCTTTCCTTCCTCCTATTTGGTGTCACCTTGATGGGAAGTAGTTTCCTTCACTTTTTTGTTTATGTGGACTTCACTCCATATTATATTGTGAAATTTTAAGTTACAATTGGACTTTAATTTCATTGTGTATGTATTACTATGCACATTTGTTTGCTTACATTTTCTTGATGTTCACTCACCAAGTATACACATTGTGTTTTTGAGTATAACAGTACTCTCACATACTTTACTCCATTAGCGCTACACTATATTTTTTCCTCTATTCCTGATAAAAATACATATAATGTGTAAATGTCCAAAAAACTAAAATAAGTAATTATCAGTTTGTGAATACAATTGCATGTGAATAGACTTGGTGAATCACTTTACATAGTTCTTTATCCAGATATGGACATATAGTGACCAGCAGTTGAAATAAAACATCCTCTCTGTGGAGAAAAAAATGATCCACCAAAACGTGCAATATAATGAAACTTTGCGGTGAAATCCCGCTACCAGTATAAAATCCACTCACCAATAAACTGGATGCAAACAAGCCTTGTATGGGTATATCTTGTCCAGCCGGTGATGTCTGGTAGATGTGAGTATTCTGTCAGCATCCAGGTGAAAATAAAATGTGAAAATTAATCCATCCTCCGTACTCCCAATGGGGTTGAGTGCTGTTTAAAAAAAAAAACCCCACCAGGAGCCAAAGAGAAGCTGATATGGTGTAGTATTTATTGGAATCCAATAGTAGTATATGTACAAATGGCCAGTAAAAACAAGCATAAAAACACGTGCAAAAAATGCCACTCCTACCACGAGGCTGCAGCAATGAAAATGTCAGTGCGTAGGACTTTCCCTAATATACTTAAACAAACTTGAAAATATAGGAAAGTATTGGTCTAACATGCTGCGTGAACCAGACACGATACACATATGTTGGCTCAATACTAAGGCAAAGAATCCTATATACACTATAATATATAAAAGGTAATAATGTGGGTTACTGCTAAATGTTGCATAGCTAATTCTTAATCATTGCAAAAAAGTTACAAAAGGGGTTTATAGGACAATCACTTCATTAATACCTGGGGGCTGTGTGGCATTGAGACACTCCAAATTGTCTCCTTTTTGGAGTCTCAATTACCACCACATGGGTCTTTATTGACCACACAGAGGACCAAAAAACATACATAGGAGGTATCAAACCTATGGTATAGTCCCAGATAACGGCTACCTGGGGTGAGCATTTTGATCATTGCGCCTCAGTCTAAATTGATGGATAATTTTCCCAATATAGTAAGCCCCACACTTGCAGATCACTAAGTAGAAAGCCCCTTGCATTCCACAATCAGCGTGGAAACATGGGGTAAAAAGTTCAACATTAGGTAAGCAAAATTGTTTATCCTTGCAGACCCATGGGCAATGAGGACATTGCTCACATATATAAAGACCTCTCGGCAGAGTAACATTAGCATAATGAGATGTGTAATAATTATTTGTAACTCTGTCTCCCAAGGAAGTAGCTTTTCTAAATACTCTTTCAGGATGGTCTTCTATATATTTGGCCATGGTGGCATCCTCCTGCAGTAGATGCCAGTGTCTCTCCAACTCTCCAAGAGTGTACGTAGTTTTTGATGTTGAGTAGAGAATTTTATTATAAATTTAACTGTTCATGTCACGTACCTGGTAGGAGTCTGATATGATGAGGTCGGCCTCTCTTGTATCTCCAGTCCAAGCCCCACTGAGGGTGGAACAGATGGTGGCTAGGGCCAGGAGGAACACGAGTGCCTGAGGAAGTTGCTTGCAGGACTTGCTGGAACAGATGTGGCTTGAAGACCCAGACAGCCGGACAGGCACCGGACACAGGAACACTTGGAGGATGGGTAGAGGTTTGAGGGGAACTCCAACCCACTTGCAGGTTCTGGGAACGAAGCTCACAGGAACAGAGGTCAGGGGGATAGCCAGGGTTCAGCAACAGACAGGCGGCACGGTACCAAGGATCAATCAGAAGCAGGGTCTCGAAACTGCTCCGGGACAAAGATTTGTTCCTTATGGAAGAAAAGGCCATTCCTTGATTGAAGAGCCAAGTCCTGGGAGGGTGGTTGGTTAACCACACTGGTCTTAATTTGAGATAACAGATCAGCTTGAAGAAACAAAAAATTCTTGGCCGGGAGAATGGTATCAGGCTCCAAGGGACTCACAGGATCATTAAACATACGGGACAGGGCATCTGGTTTGCCATTCTTAGAACCAGGACGAAAAGTAATATGAAATGAGAAACGGGAGAAGAACAGCGCCCATCTTGCTTGTCGAGGTCTTAATCGCTTAGCTGTTCTCAAGTACTCTAGCTTCTTGTGATCCGTGAATATGAGGATTGGGTGGGCAGCACCCTCCAAGAGGTACCGCCACTCTTCAAGTGCGGCCTTGATGGCCAGCAGTTCCCGGTCTCCCACATCATAGATCCTCTCGGAAGGATTTAATTTCTTGGAGAAAAAAGCCACAGGGTAGAGTAAGGATTTCGGGCCCTGACGTTGGGACAATATAGCCCCGACTGCACTTTCAGAAGCATCAACCTCCAAGGATGGATCAGGGTGCTTCAGGATGGGAGCTGAGGTAAATAAAAGTTTTAACTGTTCAAAAGCCTCTTGAGCTTTTGGTGTCCAACAGAAAGTGATGTGTTGCTTAGTTAGTTGTGTGATGGGAGCGATGATACCAGAGAAGTTCTTGATGAATTTTCTGTAAAAATTAGCAAACCCCACAAACCTCTGAACAGCTTTTCTGTCTGTAGGGGCAGGCCATTCCAGAACGGAAGTAACTTTCTGCGGATCCATGGAGATACCGTCGGCAGAGATGACAAGTCCCAAGAAATTAACAGTTTGTTTCTCAAAGTCACATTTTTCGGCTTTGGCATAAAGACAGTGTTTTCGGAGTCGAGCCAGCACTTTCTTAACATGAGCTTGATGAGATTCCATGGATTCAGAGAATATCAAGATGTCATCCAAGTAGATTATGACGAATAGATCAAGATAATCCCGAAAAACGTCATTCACTAGGTGTTGAAACGTAGCTGGGGCATTGCAGAGCCCGAATGGCATGACCAAGTACTCGAAGTGGCCGAAGCGAGTTCGAAAAGCCTTCTTCCACTCGTCCCCTTCCCTGATTCTGACGAGATTATACGCACACCTTAAGTCTAGCTTTAAAAATATCCGTGCCCCCCGCAGCCTCTGGAAAAGTTCAGGAATTAACGGAAGGGGGTACCGGTTCTTGACTGTAACTTTGTTAAGGTCCCGGTAGTCAATGCAAGGTCTTAAGGAGTGGTCCTTTTTCTCTACAAAGAAGATACCGGCACCTGCTGGTGACGTGGAGGGCCGAATGAACTTCTTTTTCAAACTCTCGTCGATATAGACACGTAAGGCTTCCAGTTCAGGTTCGGAGAGGGGATAGATCCGACCAAAAGGAATCTCCGCCCCAGGTAAGAGATCAATAGGGCAATCATAAGTCCTATGGGGTGGAAGGGTGTCTGCACCCTTCTTGTTAAATACGTCCAGGTATTCGTAGTAAGCAGCAGGAACCAGATTAATGGTTTCTGGGTCAGGCTGTAGACTCAGGAGAGGAGTGGTACTAGCAGTCCTTTCAGGGAAACAGTGCGTCTGGCAATAGCTGGAGGAAAAGGTGACGTCTCCTGTAAGCCAATCAATGTGCGGATTATGTGCCTTTAGCCAGGGAATGCCAAGAATGATGGGGAACATAGGTGAGGTTATGACATCCAACCGAAGGCATTCATGGTGACCACAGGAGGCTTGACAGGAAATCCTGTAAGTGCAGTCTCTTGTGTGACCGGGCCTGATTTAATACCAGAGCCATCGGCCAGGTGAACCCAGAATCCCTGTTTCTTGGGGCACACGGGAAGCTGGTGTAAAGAAACAAATGAGGAATCCACAAAACAGCTGCAGGCCCCTGAGTCTATTATGGCGGATACTAAGAGTGTCCTTCCGGCAACAAAAAGATTAACTGGGAGAGAGATGTAAGACCGAACCTCTCCAGAAGGATGCTCCACAGGAATCTGACGGAGGCAGGTTCTACTGGTTTTTGCCGGGCAAGTCTGTATGAAGTGACCTGCTTCTCCACAATAGAGGCATAGATTGGCACGTAATCGTCGGAGACGTTCTGCCGGGGAAAGAGGCGATCTGGGGAAACTCCTGTGGCATGTCTTATGCTGAGCCTTCTTTCCAAAAGATGTGCTCAACAGGGCAGCAGATATGCTGGGTGTAGAAGTCACAGAAAGGATTCCTTGAGTCTTTTCGTATTGCCTCTCACGTAGTCGCCGGTCGATCTGGATGGCTGAGCTAATCAGTCTTTCCAAGGATGTAGGAACTTCAATTCTGGCCAGTTCATCTTTGAGAGTGTCGGAAAGACCAAGCCGAAACTGATGGCGAAGAGCAGGATCGTTTCATAGAGTGTCAGCACTCAGGACACGGAAGTCAGTGATATACTCCTCAACAGGCCTTGACCCCTGTTGTAACCTGCCAAGCTTGGATTCTGCAGACTGCTGGCGGAAGGGGTCAGCATATAGCTGAGCCATAGCCGAGAAGAACGAAACTGTGGTTGCCAGAACCGGGTCATGCTGCTGCCGGAGGTGATGAGCCCAGGAGAGTGGTTCGTTGACGAGAAGGGTGATCAAAAATCCCACTTTAATGTCTTCAGATCTAAAGGTCCGGGGCAGCAGGGAGAAGTAGAGCTCGCAGGAGTTCCGGAAGGTTCTGAACATCTTACGATCTCCGGAAAATCGTTCGGGAATAGGCACTCTGGGTTCCGGGAGAGGAATAATTCCATGGAAGGAACTTGAATCGGTTTGAGCAGAGGGATCTGCGACAGAGGGAGAAACGCAAGCTGATGCGACTCCTATCTTGTCAGAGAGTCGCTCCTCCATACGACTGAGATCGCTCTGTAAACTCTGCACGACATGTGTGAGTGTAGAGATTGTCTCAAACAAGTCCTCTGGTGGAGAGACCTCCCTTTCAGACTCCATCCCTGGCTGACTGGTACTGTCGCGTACCTGGTAGGAGTCTGATATGATGAGGTCGGCCTCTCTTGTATCTCCAGTCCAAGCCCCACTGAGGGTGGAACAGATGGTGGCTAGGGCCAGGAGGAACACGAGTGCCTGAGGAAGTTGCTTGCAGGACTTGTTGGAACAGATGTGGCTTGAAGACCCAGACAGCCGGACAGGCACCGGACACAGGAACACTTGGAGGATGGGTAGAGGTTTGAGGGGAACTCCAACCCACTTGCAGGTTCTGGGAACGAAGCTCACAGGAACAGAGGTCAGGGGGATAGCCAGGGTTCAGCAACAGACAGGTGGCACGGTACCAAGGATCAATCAGAAGCAGGGTCAGTGGAAGCCGGGATCAGAAGCCAGTAATCAGGAAGTGTTTCAGAGTCCAAAGACAGAGTCAGGGAAAGCCACAGTCAGCAACGGTTATCAAGCAGCATAACAGGAACCAGGAAGTTTTCAGGACACAGCTGAAGACCAGTCAGCACTTGCTTGAGAGTCAGGACTTCCTTAAAAAGATAGGAAGTCTTGTAATCAGGCTTCAGGTCACAGCTGAGGGCAGGAAGTGCTGCCTGTCCCACACTGCCGGAATACACCCGCTGGTGAACACCGGTACTACAGTCCGTGGAACATGCATTACCACCAGCAGGTGAGATCCTCGCAGACTGGCGCCAAAGGAGATTAGGGGCGCGCACCCGCGCGTGCACGTCGTCCCCGCGCACGTGCATGTGTACTAGCACTCTGGAAGGGCTGCTGCAGCCCAGGGGTGCGCCCGCCAGTATTCCGAGACTGCTGGCGAACGTGCGCCTGTGCATGAGAGCTCCTATCAGTTCTCTTACAGTTCATCAGGGGGATCACGTGTCTTTATCAGAATCCCCCTGATGAAGACACGTGACAAGCCCTGTGTCGAATACGTGTAGGGGAGGGGCCAGGACGGAGAAGAAGTCTGCAGAGACGCTGCTCTCTCGGCGAGGCGATTTGTGGCACAAACAACACACCGATCGAATTGGGATTGTTCATTTTTTTCATGTTATGTATAGATTGGTGCGCTGGTAGCATCTCTAAGATGTGAGTACGATTTATAAATTATTTTAAATAAATTGAAATTTAAACGGTATTACATTATTGGAGCTTTTATTTGCATATATATATATATATATATATATATATATATACACACACACACATCGAGGACATCCACAGTGGAGGGATTGGCGTTCCACATAGTCCACTAACCCTGAACCCAGTGTTGGTTCTACTGTATATTTTAACCAAACTTAGGTGTGCGGTCAAAATTTCTGAGGTGAGCGCAGACACACAGGGGGGGAGCACGTGTGTGGAATCACTGAAAGTCACTGAAAATTTCCAACTGTGAAGTAAAGTCACATATCACTGCGGATTCTGTTTTGGAGCACTGGATATATATTATACCTATATGGACTTTATTTACACCTATGATATTAGCACTAATAATATCCAATTATTTATTTATGATTTATATATCACTGCATAAGTGTCTTCTAACTAATAGCACTTATATTGTAGAATGTGTATTGCGGTTGAGTGCACAGCACAATGTATAAGATCATTTGATGTATATTATTTTCTCAATATTTGCAATATATTCAATCCTTTATATATTGGTGCATAGACACCTGTCTGGTTTAACATTTGCAATTTTGATAACATATAGGTTGCCATAGAGAGAACTATATATAATACAGATAGTATATTCAGAGTCACTTTATATATTTATTTATTTGGCATTTGCACTTTGGATATTAATATTAGCACAAAGGTATACACAGCACGGCACAGGTTTATTTTATTTATCTTTTTCAACACAGTTTATATGAGTGTGTCTGGTGCTAGCAGCTGAAAGTAATCAAGACACCTCCTGTAAGAGAAACCCGGGTATCAAGTACGCAGTGGTGCACAGGCGTGGACATTCCAAAAGTTGCACTAGAAAGGACATGTACTGGCGCATGCGTGAGCGCGCGCGGGTGCGAGCCGGTGTGCGCATTGGCGCCAGTCTGCCTATTTAAACCTGCCAGTGACCTGCACACTTTGTGTGGTCTTTCAGCTAGTGCCTGATTAACCTGATCTGTACCAGTTTTCCTGCATCTTGACCCGGCTTGCCTGAATCTTCCCTTGACCTATGCCTGCCTACTTGTGACCCCGGCTTGTGCTGACTCCGTTTCTGCCTGATGTTCCTGTGCCTCATTGCCCGACTGTGTACCGAACCTGGCCTGTGTCCTGTCTTTGCCTCTGCCTCTGCCTCACGTCTCGGTACCTACTGGCTTATGTGCCGGCTATGCTTCCAGCTGCTGATCCAGCGATACGGAGCTCCTGTTCTCAGTTCCGGCCCAGCGCTCTCCAGCCACCTAGTTCCTGCCAAGACCCAGCCAGAGCCATCTGCTACATCATCCCTCGTGCCACTCTGTGTCCTCCACTCCCTGTCACCACTACCAGGGGTGTTGGACAGGAGGTGCAAGAGAAGCCCCCTCTACAGGTCGATCTCCACCAGGTACGTGACAGTACCACTCAGCCAGATGTCGGAGATTGAGTGAGGGGCTTTGCCTCTGAAGCCGCTATGCCAGCAACTTGCCTCTCTGACCCAGGCAGGCAGCACTTTGCAGGAGAGCTATCTGCAACTGGAAGATCGCATCCAATCCACGGCCTCCAACTCTGCGACTCCCACACCTGATACTGCACCTGGCTGCTCCACGTCCGGACAGACGGTATCTGCATCCACAGGAACTATGTCACCACCAGAGTTCCTGTGCCAGAGTGTTTTTCAGGCGATTGGCACGAGTTCTGTGACTTTAAAAACACTTGTGAACTTTATTTCTCCCTGCAGCCAAGAACCTTCGCACTAGAGACCACCAAGGTGGGGTTCGCCATATCCCTGCTTCTCGGAGAATCACAGTCATGGGCCCATCAGCTCCTGGAACAGAATAGTGTGATCCTGAACTCCCTTACCTCCTTCTTCAAAGCAATGGCTCAGCTCTACGATGACCCCCAGTGTACAGCCACTGCAGAATCAGCCCCATAACCTCCGACAGGGTCATCGACCTGCTGAGGACTATACTGCAGAATTCCACCTGTGGGCCTCTGATACAGGTTGGAACGAAGCAGCCTTGCGGCATCAGTTCCACCTTGGTCTGTCTGAAGGCCTTAAAGATGAACTTGCGCATGTTGGGGTCCCCAACTCTCTTGATAAACTCATTAGTCTTACTATTCAGCTTCATCGCAGGTTTAGAGAAAGGAGTGGCACCACCACTGTTCCAACAAATATGCAGGCAAGGCCCATGCAACTGGGACTTTTTCGCTCTCCACTTCCTAGTGAAGAAAAGCTGCAAAGATGGCAGAAGAACCTATGCCTATATTGTGGGATGGAAGGACATTATCTCCAGAACTGCCCGGTGCGGCCCGCAAAGACTAAGTCCATCCCTTCAACGTATCTTGCTAACTGTTCAGCGGGAAAGAGGTCTACTCATATTACCCTGTCACTCTCACTTCAGTTCCCCGGAGGAGACATCCAAGTATCTGCCATAGTGGACTCCGGTGCTTACAGCTGCTTTATGGATAAAGACTTTGCCCTACTCCACCAAATTCCCTTGCAAGCAAAGGCACACCAGCTAGCCATCCATCTGGCCGATGGATCCCGTCTCAGTTCTGGGCCTATTACGCACGAGACCCAACCATTGTTGGCTATATCTGACCCTGGTCATCGAGAATTTCTATGTCTGGACATTATTCCATCTCCTCTGTTCCCCATCATCTTGGGCATACCCTGGCTGCAAGCCCACAATCCACAGATAAACTGGGCAACGGGAGAAGTGACTTTCTCATCCACCTACTGCCTGCAATCCTGCCTGCATCCTGTTTCAATGAGACCTACACATCTTCTGGGTGTACATACTGACCCTTCCGTGTCACAGCTCATACCTGCAGTCTACCATGAATACCTGGACGTTTTTGATAAACAGAAAGCAGACATTCTGCCACCTCACCGCCCGTATGACTGCCCAATTGAACCCGTTTATCAGGTGCTGAAATACCCTTCAGGCGCATCTTCCCTCTTTCCGAAGTAGAGCTTAAGGCTTTACGTCAGTACATCGATGATAACCTGAAGAAGGGCTTCATCCGGCCTTCCACATCCCCTGCGGGTGCTGGAATCTTCTGTGTGGAGAAGAAGGATCATACCCTGCGTCCCTGTGTCGATTACTGGGAATTAAATAAACTCACTGTTAAAAACAGATATCCTTTACCCCTGGTTCCAGAACTATTCCAACGCTTCAAAACATCCACTATCTTTACCAAGCTTGATCTGCGAGGTGCTTACAACCTGGTGTCGATCCGGGAAGGGGACGAGTGGAAGACGGCCTTTCGCACAAGGATCGGACACTACGAATACCTCGTTATGCCCTTTGGGTTAGGTAATGCTCCGGCCACCTTTCAGCATTTTATTAATGATATTTTCAGAGACTTCCTTGACCTCTTCCTGATTGTATATCTAGACGATATCCTCATCTTCTCCCCCTCCATCGCAAAATACCGTGAGCACGTTAAAAGAGTTCTCGGCCGATTAAGAGATCATGGGCTGTACGCAAAGGCCGAAAAATTAGAATTTGAGAAAGAGACGATTCAGTTCCTGGGGCTCATTATTTCTACATCAGGCATCTCCATGGATCCCCAGAAAGTCAGATTCCTCCTTGAATGGCCCACTCCTATGGACAGGAAAAGCACACAGAGGTTTATCGGGTTTGCCAACTTCTATCGCAAGTTCATTAAGAATTTCTCTGCCATCATTTCTCCTGTCACCCAGCTGACGAAGCAGAATACCCGTTTCCAGTGGACACATGCAGCCCAAGTAGCGTTTGATCAGTTAAAGACTTTGTTTACTACTGCACCTATTCTGCAACATCCAGACCCTGCATCCCCTTATGTCCTTGAGGTGGATGCCTCAGAGAATGCCGTAGGCTCCATCTTGTCACAACGCCAGGGAACAAAGTCTCTGTTACACCCGATTGCCTTCTTTTCCAGGAAACTCAGTCCCGCAGCAAAGAATTATGACGTAGAAGATTGGGAATTACTGGCCATAAAGACAGCCTTGGAGGAATGGCGTTACCTGTTGGAGGGAGCAGCTCACCCCCGCTTGATCTTTACCGATCACAAAAACCTTGAGGATCTTAGGACTGCCAAACAACTGAGACCCCGGCAAGCCAGATGGGTACTATTTTTCTCCCGCTTCTCCTTCCACATAACCTATAGGCCAGGTACCAAGAACGTCAAGCCTGATGCGCTTTCCCGCAGGTACCCAGAGGAAGGAGAAGAGCACTATCAAGCAGACACAATTTTATCTGCCCAGAGTTTTCTGCTGTTACAGACAGATCTGATCACCCAGCTGAAGAAAGCCTCCACAAGGGACGTCCTGCCATCTGGTGTTTGTCTCCAGGAACAAGAGGGGCTATTCCGGTTCAACCAGAAAGTGTTTGTTCCCCCAAGTCTGCACCCCAAGATTCTCAGACTATGCCACGATCATCCCTTGGCAGGACACTTTGGGATAACCAAAACTACAGAGCTTGTGCAACTTTCCTTTTGATGGCCAAGTTTAAGAACTGACTGTAAAGACTATGTGGGTACCTGTGGGGTCTGCGTTTGAAACAAGAACAACAAAACCAAGTCCTGGGGTCTACTGAGACCGTTGCCGATTCCCAAGATACCTTGGCAAATGATTAGTATGGATTTTATTGTTGAACTTCCCCCATCTGAAAGATTCACTACCATCTTTGTGGTCGTTGACAGACTCGCGAAGATGGAGCACTTCATCTCCATGTTGGGAACCCCCTCAACAACAGAGACTGCCCATACTTTCATCAAAGAAGTGGTCAGGCTTCATGGGGTACCTAGCAACATCACTTCCGATAGAGGAGTGCAGTTCACATCCAAATTCTGGAGGGTCCTGAAGATCGAAACTTGCTTCTCATCAGCTTACCATCCCCATACGAATGGCCAAACTGAGCGAACGAATCAGACCCTAGAGCAGTATCTTCGGTGCTTATCATCCTTTACTCAAGATGACTGGGCATCACTGTTACCTCTGTCATGCTGCGTACACACGATCGTGATTCACGGCGGTGAAAACACCGCCGTGAATCACGACATGAAATAAAATGAAAAACGAGGGAACGGCATTTTCCCCCACACACGACCGTTTTTCCCGTCATTTTTTTCTTTGTCGAGAAAAACGACCGTCTGTGGGCTCCGCGGCAGTGTCTCCCTATGGGAAAACTGCAGCGGAAAAAAATGATGGAAAAAACAATGAGAAAATTTAGAACATGTTCTAATTTTTCTCATCGTGATTAATGCCGTTTTTCCCGTCGGGAAAAACGGCAAAAAGGCCACAGACGATCGTTTTTCTCGTCCAAAGGAAAAAATGTCATTTTTCCCGACGGGAAAAATGATCGTGTGTACGCGGCATCAGAGTTTGCTTACAACGACGCAGTTCATTCAGCCACGGGACAAGCCTTGTTCTTCGCAAATTACGGATATTTCCCAGCCTTCTTACCTGACACTTTACCTGATTCCTTGGTCCGCGCAGTCCAGGAAAGAGTAAGTGATCTCCACTTGAATTACAAGGTGTTACAAGATGCCATTTTCAGGGCTCAACGGGATAACAAAAAAAATTTTGATAAGGAGAGGAGACCTGAAACTTCAAGTGGGGGACAAGGTATGATTGTCTACTACCAATCTAAGATTATCCTGTCCATCTAAAAAGTCGGGTCCTAGATATATCGGCCCATTTCCAGTTAAAAGGGAAATCAACCCAGCAGCCTACAAACTTGTGCTTCCTGCAACTTATAAGATCCACCCGGTCTTCCACGTGTCCTTACTAAAGGTCGCTAGACCAGACCCTTTTCCTGATCGTGAGTCGGGCCCACCAGCACCTACTTTGATCAACGAAGAGTATGAAGTTGAGACAACTGTAGATTGCAGAAAACGAGGGGGCACCGTCCAGTATTTGATTAAGTGGTAAAGCTAAGGACCCGAAGACAATCCCTGGGAACCAGAATCCAATCTCCACGCCAAGAGACTAATACAGACTTTCTTCCAGGCTCACCCCGATAAGAGGCTACGAATGGGCATCCAGAGGTTGCCCATTGGGGGGCAATGTAAGAGAAACCCAGGTATGAAGCACGCAGTGGTGCACAGGCGTGGAAATTCCAAAAGTTGCAATAGAAAGGACATGTACTGGCTCATGCGTGAGCGCGAGCACACGTGCGCGCATTGGCGCCAGTCTGCCTATTTAAACCTGCCAGTGAACTGCACACTTTGCTGAGTGGTCTTTCAGCTAGTGCCTGATTAACCTGATCTGTACCAGTTTTCCGGTATCTTTACCCGGCTTGCCTGAATCTTCCCTCCGCCTGCCTACTTGTGACCCTGGCTTATGTTTGACTCCGCTTCTGCCTGATGTTCCTGTGCCTCATTGCCCGACTGTGTACCGAACCTGGCCTGTGTCCTGTCTTTGCCTCTGCCTCACGTCTTGGTACCTACTCTGTCCGGCTGTTGATGACCCCCTGGCTTATGTCCCGGCTACGCTTCCAGCTGCATATCCAGCGATACGGAGCTCCTGTTCTCAGTTCCGGCCCAGCACTCTCCAGCCACCTAGTTCCTGCCAAGACCCAGCAAGAGCCATCTGCTACATCGGCCCTCGTGCCACTCTGTGTCCTCCACTCCCTGTCACCACTACCAGGGGTGTTGGACAGGAGGTGCAAGAGAAGCCCTCTCTACAGCTCGATCTCCACCAGGTACGTGACACCTCCTCACACATGAGGGTTGTTTTATTGGATCCTTAAGTTAGTGGATTGGTAGCTTGCAAGATTTTTTAGTTGATTAGGTTATCAGTTGTATATTTGGAGGTCCAAAAATGCAATTGATTCCATATGATAATTGGTTGTAAATTGGAGACTATTGTAGCTATTTTGATTAAGCTTAGCCATCAATTTGTTAAGCATGTCAACTTGTTCTGTGTTTTCGTCAGGAATTGCCTAAACGATTAGTTATATTGAGTAATTTAGACCAGTCGAATTTCTTTAAAAAACACAAATCAATCTATATGAATACAGACTAAACATGGAAATAAATTTAAATGTATCCACTAGACATGTATTCACAATAAATAGTTAGATTTGTGGATGACATAGACAACAATCTTACATAAAAATAACAACAAGATCACATGCAACACTCGCTAATGTATATTGCTACGTATATGAATAAAACAAAAAGGATTAATGTCTCCCCGTGGACAAAATAACCATATATACAGTATCTCACAAAAGTGAATACACCCCTCGCTTTTTTGTAAATATTTTATTATACCTTTTCATGTGACAACACTGAAGAAATTACACTTTGCTACAATATAAAGTAGTGAGTGTACAGCTTGTATAACAGTGTAAATTTGCTGCCCCCTCAAAATAACTCAACACACAGCCATTAATGTCTAAACCGCTGGCAACAAAAGTGAGTACACCCTTAAGTAAAAATGTCCAAATTGGGCCCAAAGTGTCAATATTTTGTGTGGCCACAATTATTTTCCAGCCCTGCCTTAACCCTCTTGGGCATGGACTTCATCAGAGCATCACAGGTTGCCACTGAAGTCCTCTTCCACTCCTCCATGACGACATCACTGAGCTGGTAGATGTTAGAGACCTTGCGCTCCTCCACCTTCCATTTTGAGGATGCCCCACAGATGCTCAATAGGGTTTAGGTCTGGGATGTGAGAATACACCGCTCCAGGATAATTACCCCTCCTGAGGTCAGCTGTCTCTGTCTTTAATGAAGCAGGGTGCTGGCTCTGTTTGCAACAGAGATAATGAAAAGAAAATAGCTGGATAGCCGCACTCCAAATATTCACCTTTATTCAAAAGTATAAAATCAAGGCATCAAGGGTAGGTACAGACTAACTGCACTGCCGCTGACATGTTTCACACCAGACACAGTGCTTAGTCATAGCTAAAGTGCTGAATATACATACAGGTATATACAACTAAACAATTAGACAAATGGAATACACATGTATGCCGTAAGTAACGTAATAGGAAGCGCCTATGAGCATCTACAATCCAAAGTGTAACCATTACAATGGCGGATCAATGGGGGGAGCAACAGTGCAATTGCCCCCCCCCCCCTGAGACAATCGTGTCACACTCGCTTGCTTACTCTGGTTTTTTTTTGTTTTTTTACCATTTTTTTTTTTTTACCATTTTTTTAAACTGCTTCATCTGCGGCTGCTTCTCTGAGTCTCTCTCTCACATCAGCCGATCAGCGGCGCCGAGAGAGAGACTCGTCATCAGGGATGGACTGGCCATAGGGACTACTAGGCCGATTCCTCAGTGGGCTGATTTTCAGTGACAGCCCTGAGTCTCTGCGCTCCGCTGACCGCTGCTTATGAGAGTACTGTGTATAAGCGAGGACTTGCTCTGCTCCTCCCACACATCCACAGCCAGTCAGCAGCCAGTGTAACCCTCCCCCTCTCCAGCCCACCACATTTGACTACCCGGGTGCTGGAGTGGGGCTGAATGGGGGCGCGAGGAAGGAGAAACACAATGCCGACACAAGAAGGTATGACCACAGCTACAGGATAGCTAGATCTGCAGCACACAGATCATCAGGACTCGGGAGAAGTGTCACATCATGATCTCACATGTACACTGGCTGCAGTGTCTTCCAGAAATCTAGGCAGTGTGCAGATCAGTCCCCTCTCCCCCTCTCTCTCTCTTCTCGCTCCTTACTTTTTTTTTATAGCTGCTTATCTTGCACACTAATAAGATCTGCTTGGCATTCTGTGTCCAGTGAGGACACATGGCTGGCTGTTAACCATTTCAGTTATTTAGCCAGAGCTCTGTGTGTGCTGCACGGTTTGTGTGATGTTTTTTGGAAGGATTAACTGCTAGTTCAGGCTAGAAGCTTCACAGACCAATTACCTGTTTACTGCCCTCCACTAATCCTGACCAGATCACTGTTTGTATAACAATTTGTATTTTGGAAATTGGATGTGCTGTTGTCTTCTGTCACATGGGTGTACTTTCAAAAGGAAGATTACCAACTTGATCTTTGCAGAGCTGGTTTAAATGGAGTGGAGCAACCCTGCGATACTATATACTGTTACTCTGGGTTCAGCCATAAACGTAGTATGTCAGCGGTCTCTGACCATCTCCTGTAGTATGTCAGCAGTCTCTGACCATCTCCTGTAGTATGTCCGCAGTCTCTGACCATCTCCTGTAGTATGTCTGCAGTCTCTGACCATCTCCTGTAATGTGTCCGCAGTCTCTGACCATCTCCTGTAGTATGCCCGCAGTCTCTGACCATCTCCTGTAATGTGTCCGCAGTCTCTGACCATCTCCTGTAATGTGTCCGCAGTCTCTGACCATCTCCTGTAGTATGTCCGCAGTCTCTGACCATCTCCTGTAGTATGTCCGCAGTCTCTGACCATCTCCTGTAGTATGTCCGCAGTCTCTGACCATCTCCTGTAGTATGTCTGCAGTCTCTGACCATCTCCTGTAGTATGTTCGCAGTCTCTGACCATCTCCTGTAATGTGACGGTGACTAGTGACAGCAGCTGCCTGAATTAAAGCGCGGATCCGATAGCTCCACGGGTGAGAATGAGAGCGAGTGGGCCGGGCAGCTCGGCAGGCTGGTAAGGGAGCGAGCGGGTGAGAGAGCGTGCAGCTCGGCACCCGGGGAACTTAAAGTGTGGGCAGCTCCGCTGGCGGGAGAGACAACGTGGGGCCAGGCAGCTGGGCAGCTTGGTGAGTGTGAGCGAGCGGGGAAGCAGAGAGATGACATCATCTCTCACCGCCCGCCCTGCACTTCTGCCCTCAATGTGTAGGCAGCCGCGGGCAGCAGAGAGATTACATTATCTCTCTGCTGCCTAACTCTGGAACACAGTATGGGACAATTGGAGCAGGCAAGTGACAATCCGCAACGTGTGACAGACAAGCAAGTGACAAACCTGTGGCAGGTGATGTGGCAAGTGACAATCCGCAATATGTGTCAGGCAACGTGGCAAGTGACAATCCGCAACACGTGGCAGGCGACGGTGGCAAGTAACACACTCGGGGCTCCCACTGATTCTGCATTATGGTGAGTTGAACCATTTTGTTTTATATAACAATTGTGAGGGGGTTAGCTCGGCAGAGGGTGTGTGTGACCCCCTGGATGGGCTCCCCACACAAAAACAGGCCCAGCAGACGGAGGTGGTGGTTTTCAAGAAAAAAAGGTGCGGTTTATTTCTCTATTTACAGTGACAAAAACACAGCAAAGCAAAAAGAAACATAAACAAAATAAACCCTGGTCAGCTTGACCTCTGACTAAACATGCAGGTTTCCTAACTAACAACTGGGATCAGCCTGGTGCTGTCCTAGTCCCTAAGTCCCTGGTTTAGTAAATGTCCATACAAATAGCCACACAGGCTTTTTCTCACCGTACAGGGGTTCACTCTCCCTAGACAATCCACACAGGTCTGGTTCCAGGCATGAGCAAACACCTAATGAATCTGGGAGTTTTTATAGAGGCCTTAAACGAGCTGACAAGCTTCAGCTGGTCTCATCAACTCCCTGCCTGCACGACGCCCAGCACTCTCCCTAGAGGTATGAGTCATCAATGAGCCCACTAGCCTCAGCTGGGCTTCATCAACTCCCTCCCTAGTTGTATAAGTCGGCATAAAGCCTGAATCTGGGAGAAATATATCTACCCCCCTGGATGCAACCAGGTGACTTTACCTTCCTGCTGTCACATACCCCCCCCTCTTGTTTTAACCTTGGGGTTGGAACACCAGCAATCAGGCATTCATGTACTCGAGACAAAGCATCCACATTCCCCATTTGAACGCCAGGGCGATGCTTTACTGTGAAGTTGAATTCCTGTAGGGCCAGGAACCACCTATTCACTCTTCTATTTGTCTCCTTGTTTTGAGCCATCCACTTTAACGGAGCGTGATCCGTAACCATGTCAAAGTGCCTACCTAGCAGATAGTACCGAAGGGAATCTAGAGCCCACTTCACCGCTAAACACTCCTTTTCAACCGTGGCGTAATTTACCTCATGGGACTTCAACTTCCTGCTGAGGTAAATGACTGGGTGCTCTTCCCCGTTCCAGACCTGGGACAATACTGCTCCTAACCCCACATCTGACGCATCACTTTGTACGACAAAGTCTTTAGAGAAGTCGGGTGAGTACAACACTGGCTGGCTACATAAGGCTTGTTTCAAGAATTGGAATGCTGCCTCAGCCTCGGGGGTCCATTTAATCATGACCGACCCTTTCCCTTTCGTCAGGTTGGTTAGGGGCACAGCCTTAGAAGCAAAGTGGGGAATGAAGCGCCGATAATACCCCGCGATTCCCAGAAAGGCTCGTACCTGCTTCTTGCTGTTGGGACGTGGCCAACTCTGGATGGCCTCGACTTTGTTGAGTTGGGGTTTTATTACTCCCCTCCCAATGGTGTACCCAAGATATTTGGCCTCCTCCTGCCCAATGGTACACTTCTTGGGGTTAGCCGTAAACCCCGCTTCCCGGATAGAGTTTAGGACTGCTTGCACCTTTGGCAGATGTGAGGCCCAATCTGTGCTATGGACAATTACGTCATCCAGGTAAGCCGCAGCATACTTCCGATGGGGCCTCAGTATCTGGTCCATTTTCCGCTGGAATGTGGCTGGCGCATTCTGTAACCCGAACGGCATTCTCTTATATTGGAACGCCCCGTCTGGGGTTACAAATACGGTTTTCTCTTTGGCCGACTTGGCCAGGGGAATTTGCCAATACCCTTTTGTGAGGTCAAGAGTCGTCATGTATCGGGCTGTTCCCAGCCGGTCGATCAACTCATCTATACGTGGCATGGGGTAGGTGTCAAATTTTGTAACTTTGTTCAACTGACGGAAATCGTTACAAAATCGCCAGCTCCCATCCGGTTTAGGCACCAACACAATGGGACTAGACCAATCACTTTGGGACTCCTCTATCACCCCTAAGTTCAGCATTTTCTGTACTTCCTCCCGTATTGCCTCCCGTCGGGCCTCTGGGATCCGATAGGGTTTTAACTTCACCCTTTCACCGGGCGGGGTAATAATATCATGCTCTACCCCAGATGTTTGTCCCGGCAGCTCAGAGAACACCTCCTTGTTGCGAAGCACAAACTCCTTAACCTCCTGTTGTTGGGGTTGTGACAAGGTGGCTGCTATTCCAACCTCCGGAATCACGCAACCAGTTTGAGCTGGTGACCAAGTTTCTGCGACTAGGGACTCTCTATCCCTCCAGGCTTTCAACAGATTAACGTGATAGATCTGTTCGGGCTTTCGCCTTCCTGGTTGTCTGACCTTGTAATTCACTTCGCTCACTTTTTCCATTATCTCGTAGGGGCCTTGCCATTTGGCAAGGAATTTACTTTCAACCGTAGGGACAAGTACCAATATCCTATCCCCCGGGGAAAAGGTACGGGTCTTGGCTCCACGGTTGTACACTCTCTGCTGTGCCAACTGCGCTTGGGCCAAATGTTCCTTCACGATGGGCATTACCTGTGCAATTCGATCTTGCATCAGGGCGACATGCTCAATCACACTCCTGTGGGGAGAACTCTCACTTTCCCAAGTTTCCTTGGCAATATCCAACAGCCCTCTTGGGTGTCTCCCATACAGTAACTCAAAGGGGGAGAATCCCGTAGAGGATTGGGGCACCTCCCTAATAGCAAACATCAGATAAGGAAGTAGACAGTCCCAATCCTTTCCATCTCTATCCACCACTTTCTTCAACATTTGTTTTAGGGTTTTGTTGAATCTTTCAACCAGCCCATCGGTTTGGGGGTGATACACAGATGTACGCAATTGCGTCACTTTGAACAATTTACACAGCTCTTTCATAACCCGGGACATAAAGGGTGTACCTTGGTCCGTAAGCAGTTCTTTACAAATACCCACCCGGCTAAAAACAAGAGATAGCTCTTTGGCTATGGTTTTGGCCGAGGTATTTCGGAGAGGGATCGCTTCTGGATAACGGATGGCATAGTCCATTATAACTAATATGTACTGGTGCCCCCTAGCGGACTTGATTATAGGACCTACCAAATCCATTGCGATCCTCTCAAACGGGACCTCAATGATGGGTAGAGGGACCAGCGGGCTACGGAAATGTGGCATCGGGGCCGACCTCTGTTTTAACTAATTCAGCCTTTATCAGGGTCACAAGGCTACCTGAATCCAGCAATACCACAACATTTCTACCATTAATACATATTTTGCATAAATGTTTCTCAGTTCCCCGAATGGCAGTGCATGCGACTGTCGCACACAGCGACTGACGTCTGTCCGTCAGAAAGTCACATTGCATGGGTTCCTCCACAACCGGGCAATTTGCTGCAATATGTCCCGCTTGCCGGCAGCGGTAGCAAACAATCCTTTTGGCTGCCTCTTGAGCCCCCGACTTCCCAGGCTGTTCTCGCCAAACCCTGGGCAGAGCTCCCACCCTCTCACTCTCTCCACCCTCACCCCTTGGAATCATCTTATCCGCCCCTGGGGATGGTCTGGTCTTAGGGTGGAAAGTCCGAGAGTCTCTGGAAGAGGCCGTCAGGTTCTCTGCAGCCAAGTATCTCTCTACACGATCCACAAGTTTACCGGCCGTTTCTGGGTCTCCATGGCTTACCCACTTTTGAATGGCGGTAGGAAGAGCTCTCAAGAAACGATCCATCACAACACGTTCCACAATCTCCGGTGCGGACAAAGTCTCTGGCTGTAGCCACTTCCTGCTCAGGTGAATGAGATCATACATTTGAGACCTGGGGGGTTTTCCAAGTTGGAAAGTCCAGTTATGCACACGCTGAGCCCGGACAGCCAGGGTGACACCCAGCCTTGCCAATATTTCAGCTTTTAGCATCACATAGTCTTTTGCTTGGTCAGACTCTAGGTCATAGTAAGCTTTCTGCGATTCACCAGTTAACAGAGGAGCCACCAGTCCAGCCCACTGCTCCTCAGGCCACTTTTCCCTTTCAGCAGTCCTTTCAAATGTGGTCAAAAATACCTCTGGATCATCCTCTCCAGTCATTTTTGTCAATAAACGACTCACCCCAAAGGACGCGGTATTAGTGGGACGGCTTTCCTCACTGGTCTGCGGACGTTGCTGCATTACTGCTTCCATCTGTTGTTGTAGTCTCTGCTCTTGCTTCTGCAATAGGTCTATGAAGCGGGCCTCAGATTGCTGCTGGGCTTGTTGCTGAGCCTCCAGACTCTGTTGCAAAGTTGCAAGGCTCTGTTGATGAGCTTGCTGCTGGGCTGCAAGGCTCTGTTGATGAGCTTGCTGCTGGGCTGCGAAGCTCTGTTGTTGAGCTGCAAGGCTCTTTTGAAAACCTGCATTTGTCTGCTGTTGATTGGCATTTGCTAGAGCCAGCTGTTTCAGTATCTCCTCCATGCTGGCCTAAAAAAAACTGCCACTGGTTCTCCACCAACTGTGAGGGGGTTAGCTCGGCAGCGGGTGTGTGTGACCCCCTGGATGGGCTCCCCACACAAAAACAGGCCCAGCAGACGGAGGTGGTGGTTTTCAAGAAAAAAAGGTGCGGTTTATTTCTCTATTTACAGTGACAAAAACACAGCAAAGCAAAAAGAAACATAAACAAAATAAACCCTGGTCAGCTTGACCTCTGACTAAACATGCAGGTTTCCTAACTAACAACTGGGATCAGCCTGGTGCTGTCCTAGTCCCTAAGTCCCTGGTTTAGTAAATGTCCAAACAAATAGCCACACAGGCTTTTTCTCACCGCACAGGGGTTCACTCTCCCTAGACAGTCCACACAGGTCTGGTTCCAGGCATGAGCAAACACCTAATGAATCTGGGAGTTTTTATAGAGGCCTTAAACGAGCTGACAAGCTTCAGCTGGTCTCATCAACTCCCTGCCTGCACGACGCCCAGCACTCTCCCTAGAGGTATGAGTCATCAATGAGCCCACTAGCCTCAGCTGGGCTTCATCAACTCCCTCCCTAGTTGTATAAGTCGGCATAAAGCCTGAATCTGGGAGAAATATATCTACCCCCCTGGATGCAACCAGGTGACTTTACCTTCCTGCTGTCACACAATGTAATAATAGAAAAAATGTGTTTCAATCATTCTGACACCATAACAACCATGGTGCCGGGATGATTGTAGCTCCAACACCAGCCATTTCTCAGAAAAATTGCCCGCAAATTTTTTTTTTCTGGAAGTGCCCCTCCCGAGACTAGACTCTGGATCCGCCCCTGGCTCAGACACCCACTAAATTTAACATAGCGCCTAGTCATCAGGAGCAGGGCGCTACATTGGCATTCATGGTTCCCTCAATGAACTGTAGCTCCGCAGTGCTGGCAGCACTCATGCAGCCCCAGACCATGACATGCCCACCACCATGCTTGACTGTAGGCAAGACACACTTGTCTTTGTACTCCTCACCTGCTTGCCGCCACACACGCTTGACACAGTTTGAACCACATAAGTTTATCTTGGTCTCATCAGACCACAGGACATGGTTCCAGTAATCCATGTCCGCAAAATGTTTGCAGGCTTTCTTGTGCATCATCTTTAGAAGAGGCTTCCTTCTGGGAGGACAACCATGTTTTAGATGATGAGGCGTGATGATGAATGTCTCTCTGGATGAGTGTGTTCTGAATGAAGTGAAGTCTCTTGGAGATGTGAAGAGTCAGGAGTCTGATGAGATGAAGTGATGTGAGGAGTCTCTCCTAATAGTTTCCTATCCTTGTCCTATATACAATCTTGAACAATAAGCTTAAACATTTTTTAATAAGCCTAGCCCAGAAGGTGGAACTTCTTTTCATTGGTTCATGTGGCTAAATATTTACTTTTTTGTTCAAGCATTGCATCTCTTAGCCACCCAGTGTCTGTTCTAAGTTAACCGCTTGCCGACCAGTCACCGTCATTCTACTGCGGCAGGTCGGCACGATCCCGCGAACCATCGTAGCTGTAGGTCGACTCTTTAAATGCCTACAGCAGGCGCCCGCTGCATGGCGGGGAAACCGATGTACATGACCGGCGGTCGCGATGACCGCCGGCCACACGCAGTCGCGGGCACGAGAGCCAGAACAGGGACATGTGTGTGTGTGTGTAAACATACAAATCCCTGTTCTGTGAGGAGAGACAGATCATCTGTTCCTACTAGCTAGGGACAACGATATGTCTCCTCCTCTAGTAAGTTCTATACCCCCACAGTTAGAAACACAAATTAGGAAATACATTTAACCCCTTGATCACCCCCTAGTGTTAACCCCTTCCCTGTCAGTGACATTTATACAGTAATCAGTGCATTTTTATAGCACTGATCACTGTATAAATGTCAATGGTCCCAAAAACGTGTCATAAGTGTCTGATCTGTCCGCCGCAATGTCACAATACCGCTAAAAATCGCTGATCACCACCATTACTAGTAAAAAATAAATCTATCCAATAGTTTGTAGATGCTATAACTTTTGCACAAACCCATCAATATACGCTTATTGCAACATATTTTGGCCAAAACTGATGAAGAAATTTGATTTTAACAACATTTTTGGGGATATTTATTACAGCAAAAAGTAAAAATATATATTTTTTTCAAAATTGTCGCCCTTTTTTTTTTGTTTATAGCGCAAAAAATAAAAACCGCAGAGGAGATCAAATACCACCAAAAGAAAACTTTTGTTTGTGGGAAAAAAGGAACGTCAATTTTGTTTGGGTACAGCGTCGAACCTCCGCGCAATTGTCAGTTAAAGCGACGCAGTGCCGTATCGCAAAAAATGGCCTGGTCAATAACTGCTTGTCGACCAGCCGCCGTCATTATACTGCAGCAGGTTAGCACGTTCCCACAAGCCGTCGGAGCTGTACATCAGCCCTTTAAGCGGGGATAGCAGGTGCGCTGATGACCACCGGCCACGCGTGATCATGGGCAAGAGAGCCAGAACAGGGACATATGTGTGTAAACACACAAATCCCTGTTCTGTGAGGAGAGGAGAGACAGATCATGTGTTCCTACTAGCTAGGAACAATGATCGGTCATCTCCTCTAGTCACTCCCATCCCCCTACAGTTAGAACACACATGAGGGAACACAGTCAACCCCTTGATCGTTCCCTAGTGTTAACCCCTTCCCTGCCAGTGACATTTATACAGTAATCAGTGCATTTTTATAGCACTGATCGCTGTATAAATGTTAAAGTGGTTGTAAACCCTTATATCATTTTTTTTTTTTTTTTAACTACCTGTAAGAGAAAGGCATAATGAGCTAATATGACTAGCATAATAGCTCATTATGCATCACTTACCTTAGATCAGGGCCCCCGAAGCCGTCCTCGTCTCCCTCTTCAGCCGCAGCCATCTCTGTGGCGATAGCCGGAAGGTTACTTCCGGGTATCGCCGCTCCAGCCAATCACAGCGGCGCTCCGGCGCTGTGATTGGCCGGAGCGGCGGAGACGTCACTATGCGCATGCGCGCGGGAGCCGTCACATTCGGCTACGCCCAGCGATTGCTGGGAAGTAGCCACATTTGTGAATGGGATTAACCCCATGAATGCGCCGTTGTCTACGGCGCGCATGCGCCGTAGACAGCGGCGCCTGTCATTTAACTAAATATCTCCTAAACCGTGTAGGTTTAGGAGATATTTCTTGCACCTACAGGTAAGCCTTAATCTAGGCTTACCTGTAGGTGCAAGTTGAAAAAGTGGGTTTACAACCACTTTAATGGTCCCAAAAATGTGTCAAAAGTGTCCGATCTGTCCACCACAATGTCGCAGTCCTGATAAAAATCACATATCACCGCCATTACTAGTATAAAAAAAAGCCATAAAATGGCATAAATCTTTCCCATAGTTTGTAGACGCTATAACTTTTGAGCAAACCAATCAATATACGCTTATTGCAATTTTTATTACTAAAAATATGTAGAAGAATACATATCGGCCTAAACTGAGGAAAAAAATTTGCTTTTTTAAAAAAAATTGGGGATATTTATTATAGCAAAAGGTACAAAATATTGTGTTTGTTTTTTCAAAATTTTGGCTCTTTTTTTGTTTATATCTCAAAAAAAAAAACCGCAGAGGTGATCAAGTACCCCCAAAAGAAAGCTCTATTTGTGGGGGAAAAAATTGGGTACAGCGTTGCATGATCGTGCAATTGTCAGTTAAAGCGACGCAGTGCCGTATTGCAAAAAATGTCCAGGTCATTAAGCAGGCAAATCTTCCGGGGCTGAAGTGGGTAAGCAGGCAAATCTTCCGGTCTGTAAGTGGTTAATCTTATAAATAATCTGTTGTAGGAATGTTCACCTTCTCATGATACAGGCGTGGCCATATGGTTTTTCTAAATATATATTTATATATATACAGCCCTCAAAATTTGCACTCGCCTACTCGCATTTGGCGAGTAAACAAATGAGGAGGGCGAATAACGACAGGAATGTATAGCCTGTGCCCCAGCCACGCACAGGCTCGCAGCACGACCATTTCAATACATACACAGTCAGCCGCCTAGGACCGCCCCTCTTCACCTCTTGCCAAACATCCCCGCCCAGGCACACAGACCCTGCTGTTCAATAGGCATGAAAGAGCCGACTGGGACCGCCCCCCGCCTCCGTTCTGCTGCAATCCCTACCCAGACACACAGCCCGTACACTTCAATATACATTTAAGAGCCGCCTGGGACCGCCCCACTCTGCCTCCCCCCTGCTGTGGGCGGTCCTAAGTGGGCAGGCTCAAACCGTCTTGGTCTGCCCTCAATGTGCACAGTGATGACTGACCCCCTATGGCTGCAAAATGGTAAATATGACAGTGTGATGTTAGGCATGGGTACAATGGGGGATTTAACAAGATGTGTGCTGGTGTGCTGGGGGGTGGTATTGAGAGCAAGCATGTGCTGGATTGGGGGGGGGGTATGGTGCTAATTGGAGGCATAGATGTCATGGAGGTCTGAATCATATCTGTGCCTCCAATTCCACCCCCCTTTCTAATCCATCATACCTATGCATTCACCACCCCCCCCCCTTCAGTATGATGTATTGGGGGGGGAGTGGTAGTGGAATTGGAGGCATAGGTATGATGGATTGGGGAGAATATTGAAAGCATAGCTGCGCTGGATTGGGGGGGGGGGAGATTGGAGGCATAGGTGTTCTGGAGAGGGAAGGTCAGAAGATGAGGTGTGCTGGGGAGGGTCATTAAAATCACAGATGGAGGGGGGCATTGGAGGCAGAGATATGCTGGGAAGAGGAATTAGAGATAGAGGTGTACTGGGGAGGCGTTGGAGGTAGAGCTGTACTGGGGGGGGCGTTGGAGGTAGAGGCGTACTGGGGGAGGCGTTGGAGGTAGAGGCGTACTGGGGGAGGCGTTGGAGGTAGAGGCGTACTGGGGGGCGTTGCAGGTAGAGGCGTACTGGGGGAGGCGTTGGAGGTAGAGGCGTACTGGGGGGAGGCGTTGGAGGTAGAGGCGTACTGGGGGGAAGGCGTTGAAGGTAGAGGTGTACTGGGGGAGGTGTTGGAGGTAGAGGCGTTGGCGTTGGCGTTTAGGGGCTCTGGTAACACCAACATATGAGCATACATTTCTGATACAGCACTATTTCAAATATGATCATATGAATTACAAAGAGGTGTTTTATCTATGTGTTTTTACACATAGGCAAAAGAAAAGAACTGTATGGATGTATGTGTATATATATATATATATATATATATATACAGTGTCTCACAAAAGGAAGTACACCCCTCACATTTTTGTAAATATTTTATTCTATCTTTTTATGTGACAACACTGAAGAAATTACACTTTGCTACAATGTAAAGTAGTGAGTGTACAGCTTGTATAACACAGTAATCCATGTCCTTATTCTGCTTTTCTTAAGCAAACTGTTTAAGGGTTTTCTTATGCATCATCTTTAGAAGAGGCTTCTTTCTGGGATGAAAGCCATACAGACCAATTTGCTGCAGTGTGCGGCGTATGGTCTGAGCACTGACAGGTTGACCTCCCACTCTCTGCAGCACATCTATTTCCCAAAGACAACCTCTGAATATGATGCTGAGAACTTGCACTCAGTTTTTTTGGTCGACCATGGCATGGCCTGTTCTTAATGGAACCTGTCCTGTTAAACCGCTGCATGGTCTTGGCCACCGTGCTGCAGCTCAGTTTCAGGGTCTTGGCAATCTTCTTATAGCCTATGCCACCTTTATGTAGAGCAACAAATCAGATCCTCAAAGCGTTCTTTGCCATGAGGTGCCATGTTCAACTTCCGGTGACCAGTATGAGAGAGTGAGAGCGATAACACCAAATTTAACACACCTGCTCCCCATTCACACCAAAGACCTTGTAACACTAATGAGTTACATGACACCAGGGAATGAAAATGTCTAATAGTGCCCAATTTGGATATTTTCACTTAACGGTGTACTCACTTTTGTTGCCAGTGGTTTAGACATTAATGGCAGTGTTAGTGTAAATTTGGTGTCCCCTCAAAATAACTCAGTTATACAAGCTGTACACTCACTACTTTATATTGTAGCAAAGGGTAATTTCTTCAGTGTAAAATATTTATACAGATCCTGTATATGGGTATAGTAAACACGATAATTTGTATACGTAAACTATTCTACATGTAGGATAATTCTACTCAGATTAATACATCACTACATAATGAGATTATTATTCCACCAGTAGACAATGAAATCATGACTGAACCTATTTTAGGGTATATGATAATTGAGGTCATAGTCAAATCATCATACACTCTTACATATAGTATGTGAAAATGGTGCGGTTCTTATTGGAATATTCTCATCAATACATGAATAGTATTATGGACTATGGAGGTTGTACATCAATAAACATGCTGGATATCCATTGTACAGTGTCCACATATTTTAAATAATGTTTGATATGTATATATAGGTCTCTTTTTTCCTTCATATTCAGTTGTTTAGATATTCTAGATGGAAATTCGGGTTTTAAACTGGTCTGAGTATGTTGACCCTTCTCTCTGTGTACAGAGGTATAGTGGAGTTTTTTTAGTTTGGTAAACATAGACCAAGGTTTCTAATTCATACTCTGTTAAATACGGCGTATTCTTGCCTTGAAAAGTCAGTTTTCAAGGTTTATTACCCCAGTCCTATTAGGAACGAATAAAACAGCTTTTTCCTAGGCTCCAGGTGGGAATGAAAGTATAAACTCATTGTTCTGCAAACAGGCTTGTTTACAGGTCACCAGCAGATCGTTAAAAACCAGAATGTCTTTAATTGAAAGACTGAAATGACTAAGTTGACCTTTTATCTCTGGGGGCTCATTTAATATTAAAGATACACATTTCCAAAATATATCTATTTCTTCACAATGGTTCTGACAAACTTTACCCATCCAAATGTTCAGAATATCATCAAGTGCATGGCTCAAATATATTTTGAGAGACCCATTAGAAAAAATGTCAAGTTCCCACCCCCAGGCACATATTGGTGTAGGCTGGGGCACAACATGTGCCCATGGCCACGTCCTTGAAACTGCAGGTAGTGGGACCCCGAGAAGGTGCCAGCTCACATGATTGGTTGACAACCATTCAGGTGTATTCCCTATGTCGTAGAGATAGGGAGAGTAGGAATAAGGGAGGGGTATGCCTGTATATCAATAATGATGTGCAAGTGAACATGAGGGATGATGTCCCTAATGGAGCTAGGGAGGATGTGGAATCCTTGTGGGTGGAGTTTGAAAGGGAGGAAAATAATGGGAAAGTAAGAGTGGGTGTATGCTACAGGCCCCCTAACCTGAGGGAGAGGCAGACCTCCTATCACGGCTTGGAATGGCGACAAGACTGGCAAATGTTATATAGCGGGGTATCGTTATTCACATAGTTACATAGTTACATAGTTAGTCAGGTTGAAAAAAGACACAAGTCCATCCAGTTCAACCATAAAAAAAATAAAAAAAATAAAAATAATACTAATATATCGTACAATCCCATATACCCAATTCTATACCCACAGTTGATCCAGAGGAAGGCAAAAAAAAACCCAGAAGAGCATGATCCAATTTGCTACAGCAGGGGAAAAAATTCCTTCCTGATCCCCCGAGAGGCAATCGGATATTCCCCGGATCAACTTTACCTATAAATGTTAGTACCCAGTTATATTCTGTACATTTAAGAAAGAATCCAGGCCCTTCTTAAAGCAATCTACTGAGCTGGCCAGAACCACCTCTGCAGGGAGTCTATTCCACATTTTCACAGCTCTTACTGTGAAAAAACCTTTCCGTATTTGGAGGTGAAATCTCTTTTCCTCTAGACGCAAAGAGTGCCCCCTTGTCCTTTGTGTTGATCGTAAAGTGAATAACTGAACACCAAGTTCACTATATGGACCCCTTATATATTTGTACATGTTGATCATATCCCCCCTTAATCTCCTCTTCTCAAGAGAGAATAAATTCAGTTCCTCTAATCTCTCCTCATAGCTGAGCTCCTCCATGCCTCTTATCAGTTTGGTTGCCCTTCTCTGCACTTTCTCCAGTTCCCCAATATCCTTTTTGAGAACTGGGGCCCAAAACTGAACTGCATATTCCAGATGAGGTCTTACTAATGATTTGAACAGGGGCAAAATGATATCTCTCTCTCTGGAGACCATACCTCTCTTAATACAAGAAAGGACTTTGCTCGCTTTGGAAACCGCAGCTTGGCATTGCATGCCATTATTGAGCTTATGATCTACCAAAACCCCCAGATCCTTCTCCACTACGGATCCCCCCAGTTGTACTCCCCCTAGTATGTATGATGCATTCATATTCTTAGCCCCCAAGTGCATAACTTTACATTTATCAACATTAAACCTCATCTGCCACATAGTCGCCCAATTAGACAGAGCATTGAGGTCGGCTTGTAAATTGGCGACATCCTGTAAGGACGTTATTCCACTGCATAGCTTGGTGTCATCTGCAAAGACAGAAATGTTACTTTTGATCTCAGACCCAATATCATTTATAAACATATTAAAAAGTAAGGGTCCCAGCACTGAACCTTGGGGTACACCACTGATAACCTTGGACCATTCAGAGTAAGAATCATGTAGCGGGGTGTTCCCCTTTAAGACAGAGAGACAAGAAGTTCCAGGTGAGAGGCGAGTCGGGAGGAAGTAAAGAGACATTATTGGAAGTGAAAGCACAGGAGAGAGAGACTACATCTCCCAGTACATCTTGCAGCACCCAGGGTGCATTGCTCCAGAACAGAGACTGCTGGGGCAGACTTTATAAAGGGGAGGCGGAGTTTTGGTCACTCTCTTTGGACACCCCTCTCCTAGCAAGAGGATCTCTGTGCTGAACTGCTGTGTGCACAAGGCCTGAAGCCTGGGCCGTGTGCTCCTTTCCAAAGAGCCCTCTGCCAGCCTAGCAGAGCCTTAGAGACATCTAATCCTCCTTGCTGCAGTACACCAGAAGGATTGAAGACTTGGATGTCGGTGGATTCCTGTTCCTAGACGAATCGATGGAGGAAACGGACTTGGACTTGTCTGGGTGGTGAGAGCTGTTTAAAGACAGACACTTTATCTTTACTATTCGTTGGGATTACAAAGTTGTTCTTCAAGTGCACCACCGAAAAGATTGCTAGCGAATATTGTTTCACTGAACGTCCATTTAGATCAGTCAGGCCTGACTGCATAGGTAGACATTGCTGGGTGTTAGTCTACCCATGAGGGGAAGTAGCTGTAAAAGGGCAGCGCTAGAGTTGCATAGCAATACTTTATTATTCTGATTACTCTGTTTATCTTTATTACTGTTTATTACAGGGATCTGCAACTTATCATACTGTTGTTTATTACTTGCCCATTAGCCTCAGTAAAATATCTAGGTCAAGTACATTGGTGTCAGTTTCACTTACTTTAGATGGGAGAAGTTTTAAAGTATATCGCTGTGTGTGTTTGCCATAGGACTGCGTCACCTAAAGTTGCGGTCACACGGTCCTATCTCCCCTTACTAGCTGTGCCAGTGGGGGGTTGAGCATATTGCCGGGGGTTGGCGGAGCTGTCTTCAGGGCCCAACTAAATCTGCGGCCTTCTTAGTTGGAGGTATCGCTACACGTGGGGGCTCGTCCGGGATCCTGATACAGCAGGTGAACGCCTGAAGTGCCGGCATGGACCCCACCAAAGTAGTCCAATGGTGCGAAGCAGAAGGGACACGCTCAGAAGCGAGCGTGGCCATTGAACTTCCAGGGAGTGACTGGAGAGAGAAACAAATTAAAGAAGTGGTACAAATATTGTCCCCGGATAGAAAGGCTTACGTGGTCGCAATGAGACCAGACTCAAGGACCAACTGCACCTATGCACTGATAGAGTGGGGACAGGATGTCCCTGAAAACTTCCACGGTGCCAGTATAAAATTGTCCGAAAAGACTGAGTTCCATCTGACACATCCCAGTCAGAAGCAGTTAGAACCCTTGGACAGGAAAGCAGGGGCTGCTGTTAAATCGCAGGCAGAGCAACAGCTGAGTGATCTGAAACGACAGTACCGTGACATACAAGAGAGGTTTCAGGAGACTTCCATTATGAAGCTGAACGCATTAAGGAGTTACGTGTCGCTCCTGAGGATCAGAAAGATGGTCAGATAAAGCCCAAACCTGGGAAGGTACCGAAGAAACGAGCTCAGGGTCGCCTGCAGGAAGTAACCATCCGGAAGGATTTCCGCATTGATGGCCAGATAGGAGAAAGAGGGCAGAAGGACAAACTGTCCTACACCAACCTCCTACACCAAATAGAGTTGGGGTTACAGAAAGGATATCAGGAATCTGAAATTAGAGAGGCTGTAATCCATGCCATCAGCCCAGGTTCAAGTGTCAGGGGCATGTTAGAGAGGAAGGGTGGATTGACCCTGAACCAGCTAAAGAGGATACTGAAAAGCTATTATGAGGAGGAAGATGCCGCTGAGTTATTTCATCGACTGATAAATATGACCCAGGAGAGTGGAGAGACTCCTCAGAACTTCCTATTCCGGGCCATTGAGCTCAAGGACCGCCTGTTGTCCACATCCAAGGATGAAGGAAATGGGGAGCATTTTGGAGTCGAGCTAGTCCAAAAGAAATTCCGGAGATCTGTGACTACGGGATTGAGGAGTGACTACATCAAGCTACAGCTGAAGCAGCATTTGGAAGATCCCTCAACTCCGGATGAGGTCCTCATTGAGAAAATGAATGAAGCAGATAAGATGGAGATTGAGAAGGACCAAAAACAGAGGAAACTTCAATCTCCTAGCACCACAAGTGCCAAAGTACAACAGATAGATGTCCCTTCAGACACTCGGGAGCTTAGTGCACTGGCAGCAAGCACTGAACAGAGATCATGGTCTTCACCTATTCACCACTTCCCCACAAGTCAGACTGGACTGGAGGAGCTGTTCCAGACCCAGAAAGAAATACTAGAGATGATGACGATGTTGATGACTCGTCTGGTGAAACCCCAGACAGAAGAGGTCTCACCACTCATGGCACCAAAGACCCCTACCACTAATCGCTCTATGAAACCAATACAGAGAGCCTGCTTCAAATGTGGAGGAAAAGGACATCTCAGGCGAGTATGCCCAAGCCTGGTAGTTGAGGAAAAGTCCAAACAGCTGGCGGGAAACTTCAGCGGGCCCCGGTGAAGGAGCCAACCGGGTGCCCATCATTTTCAGTGAGTTCCAAACTGAATGAGAAGCTAAGGAAGAGAAAAGACAAAACTCCTCAGAGGAACTATAGTATCCCTCAGCAGGGGTACACCCCAAAGAGAGAGGGCCAGACCCCTCAGAAGAGGCACAGCATTCCCCAAAGGGAATGCACACCTAAGAAAAACTATAATATCCCTCAGCAGGTCTGTACGCCCATTAAAAGGAGGGAAATCGATGCATACCAGGCCCAAGAAAGACTAAAGTCAAAAGGGAGATGGACAAGAGAGAGTCCGAAGGGAAAGGACCAGAAGAAGGCGACTCCTGCCAGGCCATATCCGGAGAAGCTGGTAGGCCCATCTCCTGTAGTGCCCATTCAAGTGGAGGGAGTATACACCAGAGCCATCTTGGATACTGGGGCACAAGTGACCCTACTATACCGGGATTTCTACGATAAGCACTTGAGTCATCTGCCCATCCAGAACATAGAGGAGCTGGAAATATGGGGAATTGGAACCCAGAGCTTCCCCTATGATGGCTATCTGCCCATCCGGATGACCTTTGACCCATCTGTGGCTGGAAAGGCCGAAGTGTTTGACACCCTGGCAGTTGTGTGCCCTCGGCCGCCAGGAGCCAACAAGAGCTCCCTTATAATAGGGACAAACACGGACCTGGTCCGAAGACTCCTGACCCATTTAGTGGAAGAGAAGGGGCAAGCAGCCACCAAGATCCATCCCATGCTGAGGACGGCTTACCAAAGGCTGGTCCTAGAGCAGAAGACCCCGGTGGAGGGGATAGGGAAGGTGTGGAGACTTGGAAGAGGAAGGGTAGTGTTGCAGCCTGACGAAGTAACCTGTCTCAGAGCCACTGTGAAGCTTACTTGGGAGCAGCCTGGACCCTTTGTCGTGCTGGAATCCGACCCAAAAGGAGAGTCCTCAGGTCTGGAAGTGATACCAGAAGTGATTCCGCTGAAGGTTCTGAAGAAGGCCCATTGTAGAGTTCCAGTGAGTGTTAGAAACACTACCAGAGGCCCCATGGAAATCCCTGCCAGAATGCTGCTGGGCCAGGTGAGCCCTGCTGCCCCGGTTACCCTGTCAGAAGTAAAGGGGACGGGTGAAAGAGGAGATCTTTGGGAGAAGCTGTCCATGGAGAACTTGAATCTATCCAGGGTTTGGAAAGAGAGAGCCAAGACCCAGTTAACTAGATGGGAGAAGATATTCTCCAGAGATGAGTTTGATGTGGGGTGTGCAAGGAGTGCCACCCATCGGATCCGCCTCCAGGAAGACAAGCCCTTCCGAGAGAGAGTCAAGCGGGTCCCCCTAGCAGATCTGGAGGATCTAAGGGAACAACTTGCAGAACTCAAGAGGACTGGTGTGATACGGGAGTCCAGGAGCCCCTATGCCTCTCCCATAGTGGTGGTCAGAAAGAAGAATGGGTCATTGAGGCTCTGTATAGACTACAGGACTCTCAACAGGAAAACCATCCCCGACCAATACACCACTCCGAGGATAGAGGATGCCCTACAGAGCTTGTCTGGAGCCAAATGGTTCAGCGTTATGGACCTCAAGAGCGGGTACTATCAGATCCCTATGCATCCAGAAGACAAGGAGAAGACAGCTTTCATAACCCCAGTGGGGTTCTTTGAATTCAATCGGATGCCCCAAGGTCTGTCTGGAGCCCCAGCTACTTTCCAACGTCTCATGGAGAAGACTGTAGGAGACATGAACCTTATTGAAGTCCTTGTATACCTGGACGATGTCATTGTCTTTGGGAGAACCTTGGAAGAACACGAAGAGAGGCTGGAAAAAGTGTTGAGAAGACTAAGTGAGGAAGGACTCAAGCTTTCGCCTGAGAAGTGTCGGTTCTATCAGTCTTCTGTGAACTATCTGGGGCACATAGTGTCTGAAGAGGGGGTGGCCACAGACCCTGAGAAATTGGAGGCAGTTACCTCCTGGCCACGACCCACCACAGTAACAGAACTCAGATCCTTCTTGGGGTTCTGCTCCTATTACAGGAGGTTTGTGGAAGGATTCGCCCGAATTGCTAGACCATTGAATGAACTACTCAAGACCGAGGGGGAAGAGGACGACTCAGGGCCCAGGAAGCCGGGAGAGTCAGTCAGAGATCAGTGGAACCAGAAGTGTGAAGAGGCCTTCCAGGCATTAAAGGAGAGCCTAACCACTGCCCCGGTCTTGGCCTACGCAGACCCAACCAAACCCTATGAACTGCACGTGGATGCTAGTCATGACGGTCTGGGAGGAGTACTTTACCAAGAACACGAAGGGCAACTGCGGCCTGTTGCCTACGTGAGTAGGAGCCTGAACCCCTCGGAGAAGAACTACTCCACCCACAAGCTGGAGTTCCTGGCCCTTAAGTGGGCGGTAGTAGACAAACTCAAAGATTACCTATATGGGGCGGAGTTCACTGTTAAGACCTACAACAACCCCCTTACCTACCTTTTCACCACGGCCAAGCTGGACGCCACTGGACACAGGTGGCTGGCCGCACTGTCTGGATTCAGCTTCAGCCTAAAGTATAGGCCAGGGGCTGGGAATCGAGACGCAGATGCTCTGTCCAGGAGATCTCATTCCCCCACCATTGAAATAGAAGATTGGACCCAAGTGGCACCGGACGGGGTGCGGGCCCTTTGTCAAGGAGCTGAATTCCAAGCCCGAGGAGGCTCCAGAGCAGAGGAAATAGGAGTTACCACGGTGGGAGTCCCCAAACACTACTGTGGAGTAGCTCAATTGGAAGAGGACAACCTACCAAGACTGTCCAAGAAGGAATTGAGGTGTGACCAATTGAAAGACCCCATGGGGAGATTGGTCCTGGAGGCCTTGGAGAATCAGGATCCAAACAGACTCATGCGTCAACCTTCAAAAGAAGCTCGCCTGCTGAGGAAGGAGTGGGATAGGTTGCAGTTACATCAGGGAGTGGTCTACCGAAGGGGCCCCTCTGATGACTCAGAAGATAAGTGGCAGCTGTTCCTCCCAGAGAAACATCGGGAGACTGTTCTGATTGCCCTGCATGACAATCATGGCCACCTAGGGGCTGAAAGGACCTTTCAACTTGTCAGAAGTTGGTTCTATTGGCCCTGCATGAGGGCAGAGGTAGAGGAGTACTGCCACTCATGTGCCCGATGCATCCAGAGGAAGACTTTGCCCCATCAAGCTGCCCCAATGGGCCATCTACAAAGTCAAGGCCCAATGGATCTGGTATGCATTGATTTTCTCTGCCTCGAACCCGACCTGAGTGGACTAGGAAATGTTCTGGTGATAACCGACCATTTCACCCGGTATGCCCAGGCTTTCCCGACCAAAGACCAGAAGGCCTCCACCGTAGCCAAGGTACTTATGGAGAAGTACTTTGTCCATTATGGGCTGCCACAGCGACTCCATTCAGATCAAGGGAGGGACTTCGAGAGTAAACTGATCCGGAAGCTCCTGGATTCTTTGGGAATCAAAAAGACTCGAACTACACCTTACCATCCACAGGGAGATGCTCAGCCGGAAAGGTTCAACCGAACCTTGCTCAACATGTTGGGGACTCTGGAAAGTGAGAAAAAGCAACATTGGAGCAAACACATAGCAGCCACAGTACATGCTTACAACTGCACCATCAGTGATGCTACAGGCTACTCCCCATATCGACTCATGTTTGGGAGAGAGGCGAGACTACCTGTGGACCTGGCCTTTGGCACCTCTCTGGACCATTCCTCAGTCACATCCCACAAAGGGTACGTGGACAGGCTCAGACAAAGCCTGAAAGTAGCTTATGAGCAAGCTCAAGCAGCTTCCGACCAAAGGGGGGCTAGAAATAAGAGGAACTTTGACTTGAAGGTCCGGGTGCAAGACCTACAGCCTGGGGATCGAGTGCTGTTACGCAACCTGGGGATCCCTGGGAAGCACAAACTTGCAGACAGATGGAGATCTGAACCTTATGTCATCTGTAGGAAGTTGCCGGGCCTACCTGTCTATAAGTTGAAACCAGAAGGAAAGGTAGGCCCACTGAAGACGTGGCATCGGAATCACCTGCTCCCACTTGCTGAGGCAGTTAGAATACCTCCTGCGGGAGACTCCCCTGAACCGGCCTCTATTCTGGATACTCCTAGGCCGAACACTCGGTCGCAGACCTCCCGAGCTGAAGATGGAGAGGCCTCTCAACTTAGTGAAAATGAAGAAGGAGAACTTGATTGGCTGTGGCCTTCCCCAACTCCAGAAACTTCTAATATTGATCTTCCAGCCACTGAAGACACTCAAGATGGGACACTGAACCCAGAAGCCACAGAGTTCATCCCTTCTAGTCCTTCAGCAGAATACTGGGAAGATGCCCAGGATGGTTGTTCAGAGGGAGGGGAGCCTGAGGCGCCAGAGCCAGAAATCCCAAGAGAGCAAAGGGCTCGAAGAGTCATCCGGCCTCCTAAGAAGCTGACCTACCCACAAATGGGGAACAGTTCGGAAGACTCTGTAGTCACTGCTAGAAGGAATGCTGAGAATCCTGATCCTTCCACTGTCCATTTAGTGGAGGGCAACCCCAGCTCACTCTCTGGCACAGTTAGACAGGTCGCCCCCACTGAAGCGACCTGTAGACAGGACAGCTCCCCATCCTATGATGATTGGTGGGAGGCTCCTCTGTCAATCCTATGCAACCGCATTGAATCTAAAATGTTTTGCAGATCTAAAAATGTTAGATGTCTTTGGGGACCAAAGAGTTCAAGTGGGGGGAGTGTGTAGCGGGGTGTTCCCCTTTAAGACAGAGAGACAAGAAGTTCCAGGTGAGAGGTGAGTCGGGAGGAAGTAAAGAGACATTATTGGAAGTGAAAGCACAGGAGAGAGAGACTACATCTCCCAGTACATCTTGCAGCACCCAGGGTGCATTGCTCCAGAACAGAGACTGCTGGGGCAGACTTTATAAAGGGGAGGCGGAGTTTTGGTCACTCTCTTTGGACACCCCTCTCCTAGCAAGAGGATCTCTGTGCTGAACTGCTGTGTGCACAAGGCCTGAAGCCTGGGCCGTGTGCTCCTTTCCAAAGAGCCCTCTGCCAGCCTAGCAGAGCCTTAGAGACATCTAATCCTCCTTGCTGCAGTACACCAGAAGGATTGAAGACTTGGATGTCGGTGGATTCCTGTTCCTAGACGAATCGATGGAGGAAACGGACTTGGACTTGTCTGGGTGGTGAGAGCTGTTTAAAGACAGACACTTTATCTTTACTATTCGTTGGGATTACAAAGTTGTTCTTCAAGTGCACCACCGAAAAGATTGCTAGCGAATATTGTTTCACTGAACGTCCATTTAGATCAGTCAGGCCTGACTGCATAGGTAGACATTGCTGGGTGTTAGTCTACCCATGAGGGGAAGTAGCTGTAAAAGGGCAGCGCTAGAGTTGCATAGCAATACTTTATTATTCTGATTACTCTGTTTATCTTTATTACTGTTTATTACAGGGATCTGCAACTTATCATACTGTTGTTTATTACTTGCCCATTAGCCTCAGTAAAATATCTAGGTCAAGTACATTGGTGTCAGTTTCACTTACTTTAGATGGGAGAAGTTTTAAAGTATATCGCTGTGTGTGTTTGCCATAGGACTGCGTCACCTAAAGTTGCGGTCACGCGGTCCTATCTCCCCTTACTAGCTGTGCCAGTGGGGGGTTGAGCATATTGCCGGGGGTTGGCGGAGCTGTCTTCAGGGCCCAACTAAATCTGCGGCCTTCTTAGTTGGAGGTATCGCTACAATCATTAACCACTACTCTCTGAATTCTGTCTTTTAGCCAGTTTTCTATCCATTTACAAACTGAAATTTTTTCAATCCTGTAGACTTTACCTTACACATGAGCTGTGTGTGGGGAACTGTATCGAACGCTTTTGCAAAATCCAAGTTTACCACGTGCACAGCCACCCCTTTGTCCAAGGTCTTACTTACCTCTTCATAAAAAGAAATCAGGTTTGTTTGACAACTTCTGTCTTTCATGAATCCATGCTGTCTGTTGCTTAAATAGTTTTTTTCCAGCAAGAACTCATCCATGTGGTCTTTTATTAATCTCTCCAGTATTTTCCCAACTATAGAAGTTAAACTAACAGGTCTATAGTTACTTGGTAAAGACTTAATTCCCTTTTTAAATATAGGCACCACATTGGCCCTGCGCCAATCCAGTGGTACTATTCCTGTCATTAATGAGTCCCTAAAAATTAAATACAATGGCTTTGAAATTACAGAGCTCAATTCTTTTAGGATCCGTGGGTGTATGCCATCTGGTCCAGGTGCTTTATCCACCTTTATTCCATCTAAATATTTCTGGACCATATCACTTTTGAGCCATTGTGGATTTGGGGCTGTGTCACTACCACCCCCATTTTGGACATGAGCTCCCCCATGCTCCTTTGTATACACAGAACTGAAGAAAGTATTTAATAAATTAGCCTTCTCCTTGTCCCCAGTCACCCACTCTAGATTATTTTGTAAAGGGCCTACATGCTCAGACTTGACCTTTTTACTATTAATATATTTGAAGAATTTTTTGGGGTTTGTCCTACTATCTTTTGCAATCTGTCGTTCATTTTGAATTTTTGCATCTTTGATTTACTTTTTACATATCCTGTTATATTCTTTGTAACATTTAAATGACACTAGTGTTCCCTCATTTTTATATTTTTTAAAAGCTCTTTTCTTATAGTTTATAGCTTTTTTAACTTTGGCAGTGAGCCACATAGGTTTTATTTTTAGCCTTTTAAACTTATTGCTCATGGGAATATACTTTACAGTGAGTTCACAAACAGTCTTTTTGAAGAATTCCCATTTCTGTTCTGTGCCCATTGATGCCAATATTCCTTCCCAGTCTAAGTCCTGGAGAGCAGCGCTCATCCTTGGAAAATTTGCTCTCTTGAAATTAAGTGTTTTTATCTTTCCTGTATGTGATTTTTGCTTACAACTAACATCAAATGAAATCATGTTATGGTCACTGCTACCCAGGTGTTCCTTTATCTGAACATTAGTAATACGCTCTGCATGGTTTGAGATTACCAGGTCCAACAGAGCATCATTCCTAGTTGGGGCCTCAATAAACTGGACCATAAAATTGTCCTGCAATAGGTTTATAAATTTTTGCCCTTTAACTGTCCCAGCAGTTCCATTACTCCAGTCAATTTCTGGGTAGTTAAAATCCCCCATTAAAATCCCCCATTATTATCACCGTCCCAGCCCTTGCAGCCCTTCACCCAAAGACTACAGTTCCCAGCACGCTTTGAGGCACCCAAGGTGCATTGCCCCGCGCAAGGACTGCTGGGGTGGACTTTAAAAGGGAGAGGCGGAGCTCTCTTTCTCTTTGGACACCACCCTCCCAGCAAGAGGATCCCTGCTGACCTGCTGTTCATGCAAGGCCTGAAGCCTAGGCCTTGTACTTTCCTCCAAAGATCCCTTCCACTACACCGAGGAGCCTGCGGAGCGTCTGACCCTGCTGTGCAGTTGTCATCAGGAGGACCGAAGACCCGGGCATCGTGGACACTGTGAAGCTAGTCACAGTAGCGGAGGTACCGGACAAGGACTGGTCCGGTCGGGTGAGAGAGCACCTGCTCAGAACCACTTTCCAGGGGTTGATGGAGAAGACAGTGTTGGACATGAATCTTATCGAATTCTTTGTGTACCTAGATGACATCATTGTCTTCGGGAAGACTCTGGAGGAGCATAAAGAGAGATTGGAGAAAGTTCTGAAGAGACTCAGTGAAGAGGGACTAAAACTCTCAAGAGAAAACTGCCAGTTTTACCAGTCTTCGGTCCACTATTTGGGACACATAGTATCTGCAGAAGGAGTGTCTACAGATCCCGACAAACTGTACGCCGTTACCTCCTGGCCCAGGCCAACTACAGTGACTGAGCTCAGATCCTTCCTGGGGTTCTGCTCTTACTACCGTAGATTTGTGGAAGGGTTTGCGAAGATTGCCAAACCCTTGAATGAGCTGCTGAAGACAGAAGGAGAGGAGGATGATACTGGGCCCAGGAAACCTGGAGAGTCTGTGGAAGGCCAGTGGACAGAGGAGTGTGAGGAAGCCTTCCAAATGTTGAAGAAGAGTCTGACCACTGCCCCAGTCTTGGCCTATGCTGATCCCAGGAAACCATATGAACTGCATGTAGATGCCAGCCATGATGGTCTAGGAGGGGTGCTGTACCAATAGTATGAAGGACAGTTGCGCCCAGTTGCCTACGTTAGTAGAAGTCTGACACCAGCCGAAAAGAACTACCCCACTCACAAGTTGGAATTCCTGCCCTAAAGTGGGCAGTTGTGGATAAGCTCAGAGATTACTTGTATGGAGCCAACTTTACAGTAAAGACTGACAATAATCCGCTCACCTACCTCTTCACCACAGCCAAGCTGGATGCCACTGGCCACCGTTGGTTGGCAGCCCTGGCCGGATTCAACTTCAGTCTCAAGTATAGGCCTGGAGCTGGGAATCGTGATGCAGATGCATTGTCCAGAAGGGCTCATGCACCCACTCACCAAACAGAAGACTGGACCCAGGTAACCCCGGATGGAGTGCGGGCCCTGTGTCAAGGAGCACAACTTCAAGCTAGTGGTGGGTCAAGGGCTGAAGAGATCGGAGTTTTGGTGGTAGGGGTGCTCAAGTGTTATTCTGACGTGACCCAGATTGGAGAGGACGACCTGCCAAAACTGTCAAAAAAGGACATAAGGAAAGACCAGTTGGAAGATCCCTGGGGAAGATCGGCTTTGAAGGCGCTGGAAGATCAGGATCCAAGCAGGCTTCTCAAGGATCCCTCAAAGGTGGCTAGACTGGTCCACAAATAATGGGGCAAGTTGCAAATACATCAAGGGGTGGTCTACCGAAGGGGCCCCTCTGATGACCTAGAAGAAAAGTGGCAAATGTTCTTGCCGGAGAAACACAGAAGAACTGTTTTGGCTGCCCTACACGATAACAATGGCCATTTGGGTGCTGAACGAACATTTCAGCTTGTAAGGGATAGGTTCTATTGGCTCTGCATGCGGGCTGAAGTGGAGGAGTACTGTCACTCATGTGCTCGCTGCATTCAAAGGAAGACATTACCACGTCAAGCTGCCCCAATGGGTCATCTGCAGAGTCAAGGACCCTTGGACTTGGTATGCATTGACTTTCTCTGTCTAGAACCTGACTTAAGTGGACATGGAAATGTTCTGGTGATAACCGACCATTTCACCCCCAGGCTTTTACAGCTAAAGACCAGAAGGCCTCCACCGTAGCCAAAATCTTGGTGGAGAAATACTTTGTGCATTATGGGCTACCACAGCGCCTACACTCAGATCAAGAGAGGGACTTTGAGAGTCGATTGATCAAGAAATTGCTGGACTCTTTGGGTATCAAGAAAACCCATACTACCCCTTATCACCCTCAGGGTGATGCTCAACCGGAGAGATTCAACAGGACTCTGTTAAATATGTTGGGGACTCTGAGCAGCGAGCAGAAGCAGCATTGGAGCAAGCACATAGCAGCAATAGTGCATGCTTATAACAGTACAACTAGTGATGCTACAGGGTACTCTCCATACCGATTAATGTTTGGCAGGGAAGCAAGACTGCCTGTGGATCTGGCCTTCGGCATATCAATGGATCACACTTCAGCCACCTCACATAAGGAATATGTGGATAGACTGAGGAAGAATTTGAAAATGGCCTTTGAACAGGCTCAAGTGGCATTAGAGCAAAGAGGAGCTCGGAATAAGAGGAACTTTGATCTCAAAGTTCGAATCCAAGACTTGCAACCTGGGGACTGAGTGTTGTTGCGGAACTTGGGAGTCCCTGGGAAGCACAAATTGGCAGACAGATGGAGACCAGAACCTTATGTGATCTACAAAAAGTTACCAGGCTTGCCGGTGTATCAGCTGAAGCCAGAAGGAAAGATAGGGCCGCTGAAGGCCTGGCACAGAAACCACTTCCACTTTCAGAAGCAGTACGGATACCTCCTGTCGAGTATTCCCCTGGACCATCCTCAAGCTTGGATACACCTAGGCCCAACACTCGGTCTCAGGTATCTCAGTCTGGAGAAATGGATGTTTCTGATCAAAGCGAAGAAGAAGAGCTTGGATGGTTGTGGCCGTCCCCGGCCCCTGAGCTCCTGTCCATAGATCTTCCACCCTCTGAAGTAACCCTGGATAGTACATTGAATGTGGAAGCCACTGAGTTTGTTCCATCTAGCCCTCTGTCTGAGGAGTGGGAAGATGCCATAGGGAGGCCTTCTGCTGAAGATCAAAGGGACCCTCAATATCTTGTTGCACCTGATCTGGACGTCCCAAAAATAGTAGAACCCAATGCAGTCACCCCAAGAGAACAGAGAGCCAAGAGAACAATTCGTCCTCCTCGGAAGTTAACCTATGCCCAAATGGGGGAAAGTTCTGAGGATACAGTCAATACTGCTAGAAGGACAATACCAACACCTGGTCCCTCCACTGTGCATTTGGTGGAGGGCAATCCCAGCTCGCTCTCTGACACAGTTAGGCAGGTCACCCCCATTGATGTGACCTGTGGGCAGGACAAGCTCCCTTCCCTGTTTTGGTGGGATTTTCCCTTTCCAACTTCTCTTGCAGCCCTCAATGAGTTTGTGTTCTCTTATTGTTAATACTTATCAGCAATTAGGAGGTTTGTATAGAACAGATCTGTTGTGATCTAGCCAACATCCCTAACTATATTGTATAGGAGAGTTTCCCCTCAAAGGCGGGACTTTTTAGGCATAGATTATGACAACCACTTGGGGGTATAGTCTAATAAAATTGTTTTATTACAAAAAATAAATAACACATAATATGATTGAGCTTGATAATACAGGCTTAGACAGAAATTTCCACAACTGGAAATGTCACTAGATCATACAAGGTACATAACATGTAGGGACAAAATAGCCATACAGGTATGTTGACAATATGAACATGTATATAAAACACGCAATTGTATATATATGAGATCCTACGCGTTACGGAGAAAACTCCTTCTTCAGGGAAGTTCCAATATATAACTATGATTGTAATCTAAAAGAAAAAAGCAGATCTTTACACCACAGCATTCATTATAAGAGACAAGAAACAGATGACCCATCAGACAAGTGAATGATAGGTCCAGTAATGAAAATAAAAATAGAAAGGTATTAAAAAAAAATATATAGAAATAGAGAGTTGGGTGGTGGTGTACTTACATGGACATGCATGTGTCAGGCTTGGGACTTAGGTGTATTGAACCCAACAGATCATATAGGTAAACAATTGGTGTACAAAAGCCGTAAAGAAGAAGACAATAAAAACAAAACCCATTGATGGACGGCTGAAGAGTCCAACGCAAGAAGGCGTCCAAAGGACAGTCCAGGACCACGCACGTCTAAAAAGGGGACATGGAAAAATATGTACCAATAAAGTAAGGTAGAAAGAACCTACATTTAAATGTTTCAAAAAGATAGCATCGTAATCTAAATGTCATCATACCTAAAATTTGGACCTCTTTTGTATATGAGGTCAAAAGGTAGTGAGAAGCATATAGGAATATCTGTGTATGTACACATATCTATACATGTACATATATAGATTAGAGAGAAAAACATCTTATTTCTATATATATTTCTTACCTCACAGAAGGTGCTGTGTATCTTTGGGGGGAGGAGAGAATTAGAGCAGAGAGTAGAATGTTACATGTGCAATAGATTCACACATATAGCATAGGTTTGTAGATATGGTCAGATTTAAGCAGTCCGGCCGTATCAAATAGTGGACAGAGAGATCACGATCCAAATTCAAATGGGAGATCCCAGGGTGACATCGTTAGTCCAACAGTGAAGGTAAAAGAATCGCCTCGGAAATCTGTATACAAAAGAATGTATACACATAGCGTCAAGGTATGGTATACAAAATACCCCACCTTAGGACAAGAGATGAACATGTCTAAAGGTGAGGATAGCAAAAAAGTTTTTCTTCATTACCTGCTCAATGTTGATAGCAACGTGCTCTCTCCCCGCCGGCCACAGCACTAGTGATCTAACACAGGACCAGTCCTTAAATACGGACTACGGTCCAATCAAACAGGTTCCCAACAGCGCGTGTGGCTATCATTACCACACACGCTGAAAAAATCAGACAGCGCGGTCCTCTGGGCGCGCGGCGCACAGCGTCATCCTCGCCCAAGACCAAAATGGCCAGTCGGGGAGAAGGGCGTCATGTGTCACGCCCCCTCCGGCACGCATGCGCGGCTACCCTCCAGGCCGCATATAGAACAAAAAAGACGAAGGAGATGGACTGATCCATAGAACGTCAGATGGATCATGTGCCAATGCAGCGGGGAAAGCCGCAAATTCCGGCCGGCCCGACATAGGAGGCGGATCAGTGGATAATTGTATCCCCAAATTCCACGCCCCAGTGAAAGATCGTATCGGCCCCCGCGTGCCGGGATTGACCCCCAGACAGCCGAAAGCGTAAACTCCCCATCCACCATCATATAAATGGATATTGAATGGTAAACTAGCCATAAAAAATAAAAATGTATTATTAATTTATATAGAAGAATACAAATAACAGGGATGTAAAACATACCCAAAATTGATATGTCCAAAAGCCTGATGGTCAATGACATTGCACATAGCCACCCAAGAAAAAAGGAAAAGAGAAAAAAGAAGAAAGAAAAAGGGGAAAGAACATATGTATATATGTATATCATGAAAAACACAGTTTTGCAACATGGATCCTGTCTGATATATGCTTCCCATATTAATGGAATATTACAGGTTATCATAAACATATCTTCTGAAAAGAGATTTTTTCACAGAACAACTTATATATAATTTACAATGAGACCATGAGAAATTGAAAGATTAATAAAAATAATAAATTAAATTTGAAAAACATTATAATAGCCCAAAAATATATTATTGGTGTGTTAAACGATATACACAATTCACCTCTCCATGCCTCCAGAGACAAAGCCCTCCAGGAATGGCCTGAAGTTGGCTGCCTCATTGAGGCCTGGGAAAGTGGTAGCTTGAAGAAGGAAAATCCATCTAAGCTCTCTTTGTAATATTAGTTTATTCCAATCGCCCCCTCGTGCATTGGGGTGTATTCTATCCAACACTATAAAATTTGATCCCTGTAAATAAACCATTATGGAGAGCTGTAACATGTCTCCCCAAAGGAAACTCTGGGTTGCACCCCCTCATGCTCCATATGTGCTTGATCATTCTTGACCGTAGCTCAACTTTTGTCTTCCCGACATAGAAAGAGCCACAGTCACAAAGCAGTAAATATACGACACCTTTGGTGTTACAATTGGCGTAGTGGGCTGCTCTGAATATATTGCCATTAGGTAATATACACGTAGGTCCCACGTGTATATATTGGCAATATTTGCAGCCCCCGCATGGATACGTTCCCTTAGTTTTGCAGGGATCTCCCTGATTTTCACCCTTGAATTCACTTTTAATGATGCGATCCCGAATGGATGTTGCTCGCTTAAAAGTGATCAAAGGTTTGGTGGAGACAAATTTACCGAGACTTGAGTCCATGGATAGCAAGTGCCAGTATTTTTGCACGATATTCCGAATTTTGTTATGTTGATTGGAATAAGATACTATTAACCTGGTTGCGCCATCATTTTTTGAGATTCTTTTTTCATTTTTTGACAGTAAAGAAGTTCATATCGAGTTTCTTCTAAAGACTTTTTGTATGCCTTTTTGAGGCAGGTTTTAGAATATCCTCTTTCCAGAAGACGCACTTGCAATTTGTTCGCTTCTATTTTGAAAGTCTCCATATTCAAACAGTTTTGTCTCGTTCGAAGATATTGACTGAACGGTATGGAGGCAAGACGTGGATGAGGATGGAAACTGGAGGCATGCAGCAGTGAGTTGCCAGCTGTGGATTTACGATAGAGGCAAGTCTGTATGGCATCGCCCTCCCCCCGGAGAACGGTGACATCAAGAAAGGTTACCCTATCTGCATGGTGGGTCATGGTAAATGCTAAATTAAATAGATTTTTATTGAGTCTAGTCAGAAAAGCTGACAGCATTTCTACTGGTCCGTCCCAAATTAAAAAAATGTCATCAATGTATCGTACCCACATACTAATGTGGTCCGTATACATCATGCATTCATCATCAGCCATGAGGGCACGTTCCCACTCCCCCAGGTACAGGTTTGCGTACAATGGGGCACAACAAGTCCACATCGCAACGCCCTGTGCCTGGAGGTAGTGGGAGCCATGGAAGGAAAAGACATTGTGATGTAGGATGAAACCCAAAGACTGGACAATAAAGTCGCTATATGGCCATTTGTCATCAATTTGTTGGGACAAAATATGATGTATAGCTGCCACACCCAAGGTGTGGGGGATGGAGCTATAGAGCGCCTCGACGTCGATGGTAACAAACGTCGAGTGCTCTGGAATTGTCATACCATCCACGATTTTGAGAAAGTGGATTGTGTCTTTAACGTATGATGGAAGGCTGACAACAAAGGGTCGCAGATGTTCATCAATGAGGCGGCTCAGTCTTTCAGAGATTGAGCCAATACCCAAAATGATGGGGCGACCTGGCGGATCATGTTTATTTTTGTGTATCTTCGGGAGGGAGTAAAAAGTCGGGATTTTAGGATATTCAGTGCGTATGTATTTCCAGGTGGTAGCGCTTATAATACCCTTGTTCCCAGCAGCATCTACAAGATCATAGAACTTGCTATTGAATTTGTTAATCACATTGGCTGAAATTGGACGATACCAATTCTCATTTAAGATAATTTTATTGCACATATCTATGTACTGGGCATTGTCCATTATCACGGTGTTGCCACCCTTATCGGATGGCTTTATAACTATAGAGCGATCCTTAGATAGATCCTGTAGAGCTTGTTTTTGCTGGGAAGTCAGATTTTTTTCCAAGTTCGATTTATTAGACATTTTACTCACATCCCGTGAGACAAGTTTTAAAAAGGTTGCTATATTGGGGTTGGAACTAGGTGCGGGGAACTGATCTGACTTTGTTTTGAGCAAAGATTTGGGTTTAGATGACAGTTTAACAGATTCAGTGCCGGCATCGGACAATAATTGTTGGATGTCGACACTGTCAATGAGATCAGATTGGTCACTTTCCTCCAAGAGGGAGACGAGCTGATTGATGGCTTTATCTTCCTTCCTACTAAGTTGTGTTATAGGATTAATGTCTTTATTGTACATATTCCTAAGTAAAAGTTTCCTTACAAAAAGTTGAAGATCTCTTATTAGTTCGAATTTGTCCAGATCCTCATTTGGACAAAACCCAAGACCCCTCAGAAGAACATTGCTTTCCTCTGCAGTAAGGGTATGTGAGGACAGATTGATTATATTCATAGAAAAATTGGGATTCTTTTGGACCTCATTCAAATTATCTAACTGACTGCCGGCGTTTTATTTGCTGCAGTCCCTTTTTGAGTTTTGGCATTTGAGCGGGTCTGAAAAGAAGTAGAGGAAAAGATAGGTGCAGTAGGAGTGGAGACTGTCTCTTTACAGTCTATCACATACCTAATGTTGGTCAAATCATGTATGTCTTCACAGGAAGATATAGAGGATAGTTCCGTAGCCACACCCATATGTGAATTACCTACCACCGAAGAGGAAGAACACCCAGAAACCTGTACGTTCTGTGTTGGATGTGTGTTGTGTCCTCGCATAGGTTTTTTCGCTGTCTGTTCCTGTGATTCCTCCTGATGTCTCAATCTTTTAGTTCGTCCATTACCCCTTTGTCTGGAAGAGGATTGTTGTTGAGAAAAAGACATGTTAGAAGAGGACTGTGAAACATTATTGACATAGGCTTTAGATGAATTCAAATTAGGTTTAGATTGCGGTTGAGTTTGATATGTCCACTTATAAGCCCTACCCTCTCTAAATGCCATCCTATCTCTAATCATCTTTTTTTCTTAATGAGAATACCCTTATTGAATTTTTCTAGGCGTCCAGTCATGGTTTTTTCTCGTTCATTATACGATTCTTGGCCTTGTAAAGGTTGTAATAGAGCTAGAGTCTGATCAAGATCTCGTTCTAGATCAGTCATCTGTCTCTTATAGGCCTCTATTAGATGTTTTATCATATCTTTAGAGCATTTGTTCAGTGTTTTTTCCCATTCCTTCTTGAAGGCACTGTCGTGAATCTCGAAGGTGGCAAAAATCTGGACATGAAGCCCAAAGGAATTTATATCTTCTTTTATATAATTTTCAAAAGACTGTATATGCCAATAGAGTGATGATTTCTTTTCCAGGATTTTATTTAGCCTGAAAAAAGTGATGTCAGATCAGATTCCAGACGTTCAGTTTGACTGAAATTTGTCAAATAGTCTGTCATCCGTAAATCCCAATCTTTGCCTTTAAAGTTTGCCATGAGGGGAAGCAGTCAAACGAACCAACGTTAAAAAAAAAAAAAGATAAAAAATTCTGAAAAAGTGAATGCTAGGTACAGTGACCTAAAGCTTCTCTATCCTAGAGCTACTTGATAATTGTAAGTTAAATTGTAAAAATTCTTGATAATTATTTCACAACAGATACCTCCTGGAGAACGGGGAAAAGAACTGGCATCTACTGCCTTCAGATATATATCAGCAATTAGGAGGTTTGTATAGAACAGATCTGTTGTGATCTAGCCAACATCCCTAACTATATTGTATAGGAGAGTTTCCCCTCAAAGGCGGGACTTTTTAGGCATAGATTATGACAACCACTTGGGGGTATAGTCTAATAAAATTGTTTTATTACAAAAAATAAATAACACATAATATGATTGAGCTTGATAATACAGGCTTAGACAGAAATTTCCACAACTGGAAATGTCACTAGATCATACAAGGTACATAACATGTAGGGACAAAATAACCATACAGGTATGTTGACAATATGAACATGTATATAAAACACGCAATTGTATATATATGAGATCCTACGCGTTACGGAGAAAACTCCTTCTTCAGGGAAGTTCCAATATATAATTATGATTGTAATCTAAAAGAAAAAAGCAGATATTTACACCACAGCATTCATTATAAGAGACAAGAAACAGATGACCCATCAGACAAGTGAATGATAGGTCCAGTAATGAAAATAAAAATAGAAAGGTATTGAAAAAATATGGGAAAAATAAGAAGAAACTGCGCTTAAAGTGTAAAAATCAAGCAAATGAATTGCCTGAAAAAAGAAAAAAAATATTAGGAGAAGCAGCAACTAGTCTGAAAACAATCATCAGTGAGTACAAATAAGAAAAAATATATAGTCGCGCTAACTTATGAATTTAAACATAAGCCCATCACTGGGTAACTGAAAAAATCCAAATATCAACAGTGATAACATATAAAAAGCTAAGTGAAAAGCAATATATAATCTATGTGAACAGATAATTAACAGAGAATTAACTGTGAATAAAAAATTGGTTATTGTCCAAAAATACTGGTCTTCAGTATGTGGGGAGGACCAAAAGGGCATTGAGGGTGAGACTTAACGAGACTTAACGAACACATAGCAAATATCCGTAAAGGTTTCGATAAGCACTCTGTATCCAAGCACTATGACCAGGTCCATAAGAGAGACCCGTCTGGCACGTTATTCATTGCAATTGATAAATATAGACCTCATTGGAGAGGCAGCTTGCTTGTGAGAGAAATCTCCAAGCAAGAAATGGCATGGGTGTACAGGCTGAGGACTTATGTTCCATTTGGACTCAACGTTGACACCGATGTCAATGCCTTTATCAACAATTCCTAGCAACAACTGGCAATGATGTTTTGATGGGAGTCCATTGAGGCCCGATCATTGACACCTACCGTAGCATGTACTCTGTCGACCACTAGTGTGTTGTAGTTTAATTTTATGCGGATTCACCGCTACTTATATTTTAAATAATATGAGGCCATTCTGTTTTTTTGTTAAATTTATTTTTTGTACGGTTCTGGACATTGGTATGAACTTAGATGTTCCCAAATTCCAGCATCAATGTATTATTGTTTATGTGTGATACTAATATTTAACAATTGGAGCAGTTTAGTGTCCCAATGCGTCCTCTGCACCTATTGGTTGCGGTGGAGGTTGCGGGTTCTACTGTTTCTTGTGACACACCCGGAGGGTCCCTCCCCTTAGAGGACGTACGTAATGCTGTCGTGTTTTTTGTTGTCATGGTCACGCAGACGTATGGTACGCTCATCCCGAGGGCTTCCGTCATTCCGTTTTTCGTGATGACGCGCCGTGATTCTTGTTGTCATGGTCACGCAGACATAAGGTACGCTCTTCCCGAGTGCTTTCGTCATTCCGCTTTGCGTGATGACGTGCACTGAGCGGCCTCACGAACGAGGCTTGGTTTCCTCGTGGGGAGATGTGCGTGCGCATCTGCCGCTTGATCGGCTTTGCTGGTACAGCGGCCGTATTAGCGAGGCATTGTTGACTCCCGACGTGATGCGTGCGCGCGCGCGTCCTCTTCCGGGTTGGATCCTCCTTCCGGTGTGTCCCCTATTTAGAGGGGGTGACGCAGCTCATCGCCCGTGCCCCGAGACGACGTGATTTTTCACGAAACGCGTAGGGCAGGATAGAGCTTTGTGCTGACGTCACCCTCCATTGCTCGACTTCCACGGACGTGGGTGTGCCAGTGCCAATTGACCGGTCGGCGCTGTGATACTTTAAAGCTGTCTTTTTAACTGCTCTTGTGAGTATGTTTTCATAATTTTAATAAATGTTCACCAAGGATTTTACACTATCTAGTGTCCCCCCTTTTTTTCATGGTCCACGTTGAATACCTGTATGATGCTTTATGAGCTGTTGGGCTATTAAAACAACTGAAGTTTACCACTGGCTACACTCTGGAGGCTTAACTGAGCATTACTTAAGGCTGTTTGAGGTCCTCCGTCATAGGGGACCATCGCTGTTCGGTAAGCAGTAACTTCTACTGGTGGTGGTGAAAGTCACGAATTTAAGTCCAAGAAGATTTGAATCCTTTCCTTCTTCTTTTCTTTATCAATTTTGGATATCGCCTCACGGGTGTTTTTTTCATTATGGATTTTTGAACATGAACTTTGAAGGGTTTTTCCGCTCTACAGTATTTTTGGACAATAACCAATTTTTTATTCACAGTTAATTCTCTGTTAATTATCTGTTCGCATAGAGTATATATTGCTTTTCACTTAGCTTTTTATATGTTATCACTGTTGATATTTGGATTTTTTCAGTTACCCAGTGATGGGCTTATGTTTAAATTCATAAGTTAGCACGACTATATATTTTTTCTTATTAAAAAAATATATATAGAAATAGAGAGTTGGGTGGTGGTGTACTTACATGGACATGCATGTGTCAGGCTTGGGACTTAGGTGTATTGAACCCAGCAGATCATATAGGTAAACAATTGGTGTACAAAAGCCGTAAAGAAGAAGACAATAAAAACAAAACCCATTGATGGACGGCTGAAAAGTCCAACTCAAGAAGGCGTCCGAAGGACAGTCCAGGACCGCGCACGTCTAAAAAGGGGACATGGAAAAATATGTACCAATAAAGTAAGGTAGAAAGAACCTAGATTTAAATGTTTCAAAAAGATAGCATCATAATCTAAATGTCATCAGACCTAAAAATTGGACCTCTTTTGTATATGAGGTCAAAAGGTAGTGAGAAGCATATAGGAATATCTGTGTATGTACACATATCTATAAATGTACATATATAGATTAGAGAGAAAAACATCTTAGTTCTATATATATTTCTTACCTCACAGAAGGTGCTGTGTATCTTTGGGGGGAGGAGAGAATTAGAGCAGAGAGTAGAATGTTACATGTGCAATAGATTCACACATATAGCATAGGTTTGTAGATATGGTCAGATTTAAGCAGTCCGGCCGTATCAAATAGTGGACTGAGAGATCAGGATCCAAATTCAAATGGGAGATCCCAGGGTGACATCGTTAGTCCAACAGTGAAGGTAAAAGAATCGCCTCGGAAATCTGTATACAAAAGAATGTATACACATAGCGTCAAGGTATGGTATACAAAATACCCCACCTTAGGACAAGAGATGTACATGTCTAAAGGTGAGGATAGCAAAAAAGGATTTACGGATGACAGACTATTTGACAAATTTCAGTCAAACTGAACGTCTGGAATCTGATCTGACATCACTTTTTTTCAGGCTAAATAAAATCCTGGAAAATAAATCATCACTCTATTGGCATATACAGTCTTTTGAAAATTATATAAAAGAAGATATTATATAAAAGAAGATATAAATCCCTTTGGGCTTCGTGTCCAGATTTTTCCCACCTTCGAGATTCACGACAGTGCCTTCAAGAAGGAATGGGAAAAAACACTGAACAAATGCTCTAAAAATATGATGAGACATCTAATAGAGGCCTATAAGAGACAGATGACTGATCTAGAACGAGATCTTGATCAGACTCTAGCTCTATTACAACCTTTACAAGGCCAAGAATCGTATAATGAACGAGAAAAAACCATGACTGGACGCCTAGAAAAATTCAATAAGGGTATTCTCATTAAAAAAGAAAAAAAGATGATTAGAGATAGGACGGCATTTAGAGAGGGTAGGGCTTATAAGTGGACATATCAAACTCAACCGCAATCTAAACCTAATTTGAATTCATCTAAAGCCTATGTCAATAATGTTTTACAGTCCTCTTCTAACATGTCTTTTTCTCAACAACAATCCTTTTCCAGACAAAGGGGTAATGGACGAACTAAAAGATTGAGACATCAGGAGGAATCACAGGGACAGACAGCGAAAAAACCTATGCGAGGACACAACACACATCCAACACAGAACGTACAGGTTTCTGGGTGTTCTTCCTCTTCGGTGGTAGGTAATTCACATATGGGTGTGGCTATGGAACTATCCTCTATATCTTCCTGTGAAGACATACATGATTTGACCAACATTAGGTATGTGATAGACCGTAAAGAGACAGTCTCCACTCCTACTGCACCTATCTTTTCCTCTACTTCTTTTCAGACCCGCTCAAATACCAAAACTCAAAAAGGAACTGCAGCAAATAAAACGCCGGCAGTCAGTTAGATAATTTGAATGAGGTCCAAAAGAATCCCAATTTTTCTATGAATATAGTCAATCTGTCCTCACATACCCTTACTGCAGAAGAAAGCAATGTTTTTCTGAGGGGTCTTGGGTTTTGCTCAAATGAGGATCTGGACAAATTCGAACTAATAAGAGATCTTCAACTTTTTGTAAGGAAACTTTTACTTAGGAATATGTACAATAAAGACATTAATCCTATAACACAACTTAGTAGGAAGGAAGATAAAGCCATCAATCAGCTTGTCTCCCTCTTGGAGGAAAGTGACCAATCTGATCTCATTGACAGTGTCGACATCGAACAATTATTGTCTGATGCCGGCACTGAATCTGTTAAACTGTCAGCTAAACCCAAATCTTTGCTCAAAACAAAGTCGGATCAGTTCCCCGCACCTAGTTCCAACCCCAATATAGCAACCTTTTTAAAACTTGTCTCACGGGATGTGAGTAAAATGTCTAATAAATCGAACTTGGAAAAAAATCTGACTTCCCAGGAAAAACAAGCTCTACAGGATCTATCTAAGGATCACTCTATAGTTATAAAGCCATCCGATAAGGGGGGCAACGAAGTGATAATGGACAATGCCCAGTACATAGATATGTGCAATAAAATTCTCTTAAATGAGAATTGGTATCGTCCAATTTCAGCCAATGTGATTAACAAATTCAATAGCAAGTTCTATGATCTTGTAGATGCTGCTGGGAACAAGGGTATTATAAGCGCTACCACCTGGAAATACATACGCACTGAATATCCTAAAATCCCGACTTTTTACTCCCTCCCGAAGATACACAAAAATAAACATGATCCGCCAGGTCGCCCCATCATTTCGGGCATTGGCTCAATCTCTGAAAGACTGAGCCGCCTCATTGATGAACATCTGCGACCCTTTGTTGTCAGCCTTCCATCATACGTTAAAGACACAATCCACTTTCTCAAAATCGTGGATGGTATGACAATTCCAGAGCACTCAACATTTGTTACCATCGACGTCAAGGCGCTCTATAGCTCCATCCCCCACACCTTGGGTGTGGCAGCTATACATCATATTTTGTCTCAACAAATTGATGACAAATGGCCATATAGCGACTTTATTGTCCAGTCTTTGGATTTCATCCTACATCACAATGTCTTTTCCTTCCATGGCTCCCACTACCTCCAGGTACAGGGCGTTGCGATGGGGACTTGTTGTGCCCCATCATATGCAAACCTGTTCCTGGGGGAGTGGGAACGTGCCCTCATGGCTGATGATGAATGCATGATGTATACGGACCACATTAGTATGTGGGTACGATACATTGATGACATTTTTTTAATTTGGGACGAACCAGTAGAAATGCTGTCAGCTTTTCTGACTAGACTCAATAAAAATCTATTTAATTTAGCATTTACCATGACCCACCATGCAGATAGGGTAACCTTTCTTGATGTCACCGTTCTCCGGGGGGAGGGCGATGCCATACAGACTTGCCTCTATCGTAAATCCACAGCTGGCAACTCACTGCTGCATGTCTCCAGTTTCCATTCTCGTCCACTTCTTGCCTCCATACCATTCAGTCAATATCTTCGAACGAGACGAAACTGTTCGAATATGGAGACTTTCAATATAGAAGCGAACAAATTGCAAGTGCGTCTTCTGGAAAGAGGATATTCTAAAACCTGCCTCAAAAAGGCATACAAAAAGTCTTTAGAAAAAACTCGATATGAACTTCTTTACTGTCAAAAAATGAAAAAATAATCTCAAAATGATGGCGCAACCAGGTTAATAGTATCTTATTTCAATCAACATAACAAAATTCGGAATATCGTGCAAAAATACTGGCACTTGCTATCCATGGACTCAAGTCTCGGTAAATTTGTCTCCACCAAACCTTTGATCACTTTTAAGCGAGCAACATCCATTCGGGATCGCATCATTAAAAGTGAATTCAAGGGTGAAAATCAGGGAGATCCCTGCAAAACGAAGGGAACGTATCCATGCGGGGGCTGCAAATATTGCCAATATACACACGTGGGACCTACGTGTATATTACCTAATGGCAATATATTCAGAGCAGCCCACTACGCCAATTGTAACACCAAAGGTGACGTATATTTACTGCTTTGTGACTGTGGCTCTTTCTATGTCGGGAAGACAAAAGTTGAGCTACGGTCAAGAATGATCAAGCACATATGGAGCATGAGGGGGTGCAACCCAGAGTTTCCTTTGGGGAGACATGTTATGGCTCTCCATAATGGTTTATTTACAGGGATCAAATTTATAGTGTTGGATAGAATACACCCCAATGCACGAGGGGGCGATTGGAATAAACTAATATTACAAAGAGAGCTTAGATGGATTTTCCTTCTTCAAGCTACCACTTTCCCAGGCCTCAATGAGGCAGCCAACTTCAGGCCATTCCTGGAGGGCTTTGTCTCTGGAGGCATGGAGAGGTGAATTGTGTATATCGTTTAACACACCAATAATATATTTTTGGGCTATTATAATGTTTTTCAAATTTAATTTATTATTTTTATTAATCTTTCAATTTCTCATGGTCTCATTGTAAATTATATATATGTTGTTCTGTGAAAAAATCTCTTTTCAGAAGATCTGTTTATGATAACCTGTAATATTCCATTAATATGGGAAGCATATATCAGACAGGATCCATGTTGCAAAACTGTGTTTTTCATGATATACATATATACATATGTTCTTTCCCCTTTTTTTTTTTTTTTTCTTTTTTCTCTTTTCCTTTTATCTTGGGTGGCTATGTGCAATTTCATTGACCATCAGGCTTTTGGACATATCAATTTTGGGTATGTTTTACATCCCTGTTATTTGTATTCTTCTATATAAATTAATAATACATTTTTATTTTTTATGGCTAGTTTACCATTCAATATCCATTTATATGATGGCGAATGGGGAGTTTACGCTTTCGGCTGTCTGAGGGTCAATCCCGGCACGCGGGGGCCGATCCGATCTTTCACTGGGGTGTGGAATTTGGGGATACAATTATCCACTGATCCGCCTCCTATGTCGGGCCGGCCGGAATTTGCGGCTTTCGCCGCTGCATTGGCACATGATTCATCTGACATTGTATGGATCAGTCCATCTCCTCTGTCTTTTTTGTTCCATTATGCGGCCTAGAGGGTAGCCGCGCATGCGTGCCGGAGGGGGCGTGACGCATGACGCCCTTCTCCCCGAGTGGCCATTTTGGTCATGGGCGAGGATGACGCTGTGCGCTGCGCGCCCGGAGGACCGCGCTGTCTGATTTTTTCAGCGTGTGTGGTAATGATAGCCACACGCGCTGTTGGGAACCTGTTTGATTGGACCGTAGTCCGTATTTAAGGACTGGTCCTGTGTTGGATCACTAGTGCTGTGGCCGGCGGGGAGAGAGCACGTTGCTATCAACATTGAGCAGGTAATGAAGAAAAACTTTTTTGCTATCCTCACCTTTAGACATGTTCATCTCTTGTCCTAAGGTGGGGTATTTTGTATACCATACCTTGACGCTATGTGTATACATTCTTTTGTATACAGATTTCCGAGGCGATTCTTTTACCTTCACTGTTGGACTAACGATGTCACCCTGGGATCTCCCATTTGAATTTGGATCCTGATCTCTCAGTCCACTATTTGATACGGCCGGACTGCTTAAATCTGACCATATCTACAAACCTATGCTATATGTGTGAATCTATTGCACATGTAACATTCTACTCTCTGCTCTAATTCTCTCATCCCCCCAAAGATACACAGCACCTTCTGTGAGGTAAGAAATATATATAGAACTAAGATGTTTTTCTCTCTAATCTATATATGTACATGTATAGATATGTGTACATACACAGATATTCCTATATGCTTCTCACAACCTTTTGACCTCATATACAAAAGAGGTCCAAATTTTAGGTCTGATGACATTTAGATTACGATGCTATCTTTTTGAAACATTTAAATCTAGGTTCTTTCTACCTTACTTTATTGGTACATATTTTTCCATGTCCCCTTTTTAGACGTGCGCGGTCCTGGACTGTCCTTCGGACGCCTTTTTGTGTTGGACTCTTCAACCGTCCATCAATGTGTTTTGTTTTTATTGTCTTCTTCTTTACGGCTTTTGTACACCAATTGTTTACCTACTGTATATGATCTGTTGGGTTCAATACACCTAAGTCCCAAGCCTGACACATGCATGTCCATGTAAGTACACCACCACCCAACTCTCTATTCCTATATATTTTTTTTTAATACCTTTCTATTTTTTTTTTCATTACTGGACCTATCATTCACTTGTCTGATGGGTCATCTGTTTCTTGTCTCTTATAATGAATGCTGTGGTGTAAAGATCTGCTTTTTTCTTTTAGATTACAATCATAATTATATATTGGAACTTCCCTGAAGAAGGAGTTTTCTCCGTAACGCGTAGGATCTCATATATATACAATTGCGTGTTTTATATACATGTTCATATTGTCAACATACCTGTATGGTTATTTTGTCCCTACATGTTATGTACCTTGTATGATCTAGTGACATTTCCAGTTGTGGAAATTTCTGTCTAAGCCTGTATTATCAAGCTCAATCATATTATGTGTTATTTATTTTTTGTAATAAAACAATTTTATTAGACTATACCCCCAAGTGGTTGTCATAATCTATGCCTAAAAAGTCCCGCCTTTGAGGGGAAACTCTCCTATACTGTCTTTGGGGACCAAAGATTCTTAGTGGGGGGAGTGTGTAGCGGGGTATCGTTACTCACCCAAAGACTACAGTTCCCAGCACGCTTTGAGGCACCCAAGGTGCATTGCCCCACGCAAGGACTGCTGGGGTGGACTTTAAAAGGGAGAGGCGGAGCTCTCGCTTTCTCTTTGGACACCACCCTCCCAGCAAGAGGATCCCTGCTGACCTGCTGTTCGTTCAAGGCCTGAAGCCTAGGCCTTTTACTTTCTTCCAAAGAGCCCTTCCGCTCCACCGAGGAGCCTGCGGAGCATCTGACCCTGCTGTGAAGTTGTCATCAGGAGGACCGAAGACCCGGGTATCGTGGACACTGTGAAGCGAGTCACAGTAGCGGAGGTACCGGACAAGGACTGGTCCGGTCGGGTGAGAGAGTGCCTGCTCAGAACCACATACTATTAACTTTGTGCCTATTTAACTTTATCCAGGCCCATCAGTGGTTACAGTTACACTCTGGGGAGACTGCTTGCTGAACTGAGTTTATTAGTCTCTCCAGCTTTACAAAGTTAGCGATCATCGCTACCCTATTGGATTACAATTTGTTCTTTAAGTGCACCACCAAATGGCACTTAACTCTATCCCTGCGGTATCGGTATCTGCATCCCATAGATTATCACAACTATTTATTTTGCACAGGGCATATAGAACACCAGAGAAGTTATATAGGTGGGGAGGAAGAGACTCCCCCCTGTGTCCAAAATGGAAAGTACATAAGGGGGACTTTATACACCTTATTTGGAGGTGTCCAAAACTACATAGGTACTGGGAGGATGTCTCCCAGTGCATTACTAGACTAGTACGGCTTCCTGTCCCTCTAGACCCTGTAGTGTACCTGCTTGGAGCCATAGATGTAGAAATGTTCCCAAGAGGAATGTACTACATGTTAACTAGACTAATGTATCTAGCTAGAAAACTTATCGCAAAATACTGGATGGCTCCAACGGTACCCACGGGGAAGCAGTGGATCTCCTATGTAAATTCCTTGCTTCTTAGAGAGCGACTGACATACAGTCGCAGGAGAGAAGTGGGTAAATTTGATACTATTTGGCAACCATGGCTGGGGGATGCTGATCTAGCGCCATCTCAACTGGTAGTGCAAAGACTCCAGATGTAGAGACCTCGGGGAGCTGTAGGGGAGGGAGGGGAAGAGAGGAGAAGGAAAGAACGGCCTGAGGAGCAAAGGGTGAACAGCTGGAAAGGAGAGAACATTGGAGGTGGAAAAAACGACCTGTGGTGATCAGATATTAGGAGGTACGGACGATGGATGTAGTCATGGGATTAGGGGGGAGGTGGAAGGGGAGAAAAAGGGGAAAAGAGGACAGAGTGATAAGATATAGATGCAAGTATACAAGATTGACATAAAATATTATATGGACGTAAGATTAGATATGTTCCTTTTCTTTTTCTATGTGTAATGCTTTATTGAAAAAAAAAATGCACGAATTGTATGTATTATGAGAATAACTTTCTAAAATAAAGAAGAGGTAATTTAAAAAAAGTGCACCACCGTGTTTTGCTAGCGAAGATTCCTTCATCAAACTTTACCCCAAGTTATAGTCAGGCCTGACTGGGTAGTATAGAACGTTGCTGGGCGCCATCTTGCTCACGAGGGAGGATAGCTGCATCGGAGTCTGTTAAACTGTCGTTTCATTGCTGAATGTTTTACCTTTTGATAAGTATACTTGTATTGCAGGGATCTGCATGTGACATTGCATACTGTTTTACCCTTTTAACCTTTTACTAATAGTAAAGAACCTATAGTTAAGCATATTGGTTGTCAGTTTCAATTACTGTGCTATATGACAAAGCGGATTTTGTCATATAGAATACCAGAGAGAGAGTGTAATTCTATCATCCCTTTTCCTAACTGTGTCACGAGAGGTTAGAGCCAATTGCCTGGGGGTGACAGTGGTGCACTACAAGGCCCAAAAACAAACAAGGCAGCCCTCTTAACTGGGGGTATCGCTACAGTTATTATAATGGGGCATTTTAATTATCCAGATATAGACTGGGCAGAAGGAACCAACCGTTTGTCTAAGGCTCGCCATTTCCTAAATGTCTTGCAGGATAATTTCATGGGTCAGTTGGTGAATGCACCAACAAGAGATAACGCAGTACTGAACCTACTGATTACAAACCATACAGACCTGATTGCGGATGTGGAAATACGTGCAACTTCGGAAACAGTCACCACATGTCAATTAGTTTCAGTATAAATCACAGAAATAAGAAGCACAAAGGTAATACAAGGACACTAAATTTCAAAAGATCAAACTTCCCTAAACTGCGCTTTTTTGCTAGATGAGATTGAATCGGATAAAGACCTTGGAACAAAGAACACGGAGGAAAAATAGGAGTGCTTTAAGAGCATACTAAATACAGGTATTGTTCAGTGCATTCCAACGGGAAATAAGTTTAAAGAGTTAAAATTATCCTGGGTGGCTAAACTCTAACATAAAAATGTATATACTAAAACAGCACTAAAATGAAAGAAAATCCGTGTGATGAACACAACGGTCAAAAAGTCTCTGTGTAGCAATGGTAGTGGGTACAGTTGAAAATATCCAGAGTGATGATAAGAACAGTGATATTCAGTGTGCACCTTCCACCAGAATAAGCATCAAATCTTTCCACCTCGTGAAGCACACTCCCCCAGGGGGTCAAACTCACCAGAAGATTGTAAACAATAAGCCTCATGAGTAAGTGTTCCTCAGTCAATCCGCTCTTAACCACACTATCCACAGAGATCCACAGGAATATTGGCTCCAATGTACGTCATAAAAACACAGAAGATGTTGCACATAGCGTAATTCTGTTTATTAACCACTTAAGCCCCGAAACATTTGGTAGCTAAAGGACCAGAGGTGAATTCAGAATTTTACACTGCGCTGCTTTAACTGTAAATTGTGCGGACATGCAATGTTGTACCCAAACGAAATTTGTGTCCTTTTCTTCCCACAAATAGAGCTTTCTTTTAATGGTATTTGATTGCCTCTGCGATTTTTATTTTTTGCGATATAAACGGAAAAAGACCGAAAATTTTGAAAAAAAATGATATTTTCTAATTTTTGTTATAAGAAAAATCGAATAAACTCAATTGTAGTCATACATTTAGGCCAAAATGTTTTCAGCCACATGTCTTTAGTAAAAAAAATGTCAATAAGCGTATATCTATTGGTTTGCGCAAAAGTTATAGAGTTTACAAACTAGGGTACATTTTCTGAAATTTACACAGCTTTAAATTTATGACTGCCTATCTCATTTCTTGAGGTGCTAAAATGACAGGGCAGTACAAACCCCCCCCCAAATGACCCCATTTTGGAAAGTAGACACCCCAAGGAAATTGCTGAGAGGCATGTTGAGCCCATTGAATTTTTTTTTTTTTTGTCCCAAGTGATTGAATAATGACAAAAAAAAAAAAAAATTACAAAAAGTTGTCACTAAATGATATATTGCTCACACATGCCATGGTTATATGTGGAATTTCACCCCAAAATACATTTTGCTGCTTCTCCTGAGTACGGGGATACCACATGTGTGGGACTTTTTGGGAGCCTAGCCGCGTACGGGACCCCGGAAACCAAGCACCGCCTTCAGGATTTCTAAGGGCGCAAATTTTTGATTTCACTCCTCACTACCTATCACAGTTTCGAAGGCCATAAAATGCCAAAATAGCACAAAACCCCCCCAAATGACCCCATTTTAGAAAGTAGACACCCCAAGGAAAGTGCTGAGAGGCCTGTTGAGCCCATTGAATATATTTTTTTTTGTCCCAAGTGATTGAATAATGACAAAAAAAAAAAAAGAATTACAAAAAGTTGTCACTAAATGATATATTGCTCACACATGCCATGGTTATATGTGGAATTACACCCCAAAATAATTTTTTCTGCTTCTCCTGAGTACGGGGATACCACATGTGTGGGACTTTTTGGGAGCCTAACCGCGTACGGGACCCCGAAAACCAAGCACCGCCTTCAGGATTTCTAGGCACAAATTTTTGATTTCACTCCTCACTACCTATCACAGTTTCGAAGGCCATAAAATGCCAAAATCGCACAAAACCCCCCCAAATGACCCCATTTTGGAATATAGACACCCCAAGCTATTTGCTGAGAGGAATGGCGAGTATTTTACAGCTCTCATTTGTTTTTGAAAATGAAGAAAGAAAATATATATATATATATTTTTTTTTTCAATTTTCAAAACTTTGTGACAAAAAGCGAGATCTGCAAAATACTCACAATACCTCTCAGCAAATAGCTTGGGGTGTCTACTTTCCAAAATGGGGTCATTTGGGGGGGTTTTGTGCTATCTGGGCATTCCATGGCCTCCGAAACTGTGATAGGCAGTGAGAAGTGAAATCAAAAATTTACACCCTTAGAAAGCCTGAAGGCGGTGCTTGGTTTTTGGGGTCCCGTACGTGGCTAGGCTCCCAAAAAGTCTCACACATGTGGTATCCCCGTACTCAGGAGAAGCAACAGAATGTATTTTGGGGTGTAATTCCACATATGCCCATGGCATGTTTGAGCAATATATCATTTAGTGACAACTTTGTGCAAAAAAAAAAAAAAAATTGTCGTTTTTCCGCAACTTGTGTCAACATATAAAATATTCCATGGACTCAACATGCCTCTCAGTATATAGCTTGGGGTGTCTACTTTCCAAAATGGGGTCATTTGGGGGGGTTTTGAACTGTTCTGGCATTTTATACACAACATTAGGAAGCTTACATCCACTCTTCTAACCACTTGAAGACAAAGCCCTTTTTGACACTTTTTGTTTACATGAAAACATATTTTTTTTTGCAAGAAAATTATGTTGAACCCCCAAACATTATATATATTTTTAAAGCAAAGGCCCTACAGATTAAAATGGTGGGTGTTGCATTTTTTTTCTCTACACAGTATTTGCGCAGCGATTTTTCAAACGCATTTTTTGGGTTAAAAAATACACTTTTTTAAATTTTAATGCACTAAAACACACTATATTGCCCAAATGTTTGATGAAATAAAAAAGATGATCTTATGCCGAGTACATAGATACCAAACACGACATGCTTTAAAATTTCGCACAAACGCACATTGGCGACAAACTACATACATTTTTAAAAGCCTTTAAAAGCCTTTACAGGTTACCCCAGTAGATTTACAGAGGAGGTCTACTGCTAAAATGACTGCCCTCGATCTGACCTTCGCGGTGATACCTCACATGCATGGTGCAATTGCTGTTTACATATGACGCCAGACCGACGCTTGCGTTCGCCATTGGGCAAGAGCAGGGCAGGACAGGGGTGCTTTTTTTTTTTTTCTTTTTTTTTTTATTATTAATTTTGCTTTTTTATTTTATTTTTAAATTGTTCCTTCCAAGTATTTTTTTTTTATCATTTTTATTGTTATCTCAGGGAATGTAAATATCCCCTATGATAGCAATAGGTAGTGACAGGTACTCTTTTTTTGAAAAAAAACTGGGGTCTTCTAGACCCTAGATTTTTCCTCTGCCCTCAAAGCATCTGACCACACCAAGATCGGTGTGATAAAATGCTTTCCCAATTTCCCAATGGCGCTTTTTATATCCGGGGGGGGGGCATTCCCTCCCACTGCTTGTAAAAGCAGTCCAGAGGCTAATTAGCCGCTACGATTGCTTTTACATGAAAGCCGGCCGCAGGCTGAAAAGAATGATACCAAGATGATACCTAAACCCGCAGGCATCATTCTGGTATAAACATTCAAAGTCCAGCAACATACCAGTACGTTGCTGGTCCTTGTTGGACATGTATTGTAATCTTTTTTCTCATGCAGCCAGTTGGCTGAACGAAAAAAGAGATTGATCGGTGGGTATGCCCACCATTAGAATACCGCCCTTCATCCACCCACTTCCAATGATGGGCATACACGCACCATTTATATATGCCGAAGCATGGGGGCATCCTCCCGCAAAAAAGTTATGCCGCACACACATGGTCGGACTTTTCCACGGGCAAGCCTCCGTCGGAATTTCGACCATATGTACGCGGCATTAGGAGCAAAATCGCTCCTCCGCCCCTGCTGCCCCAATGCTTCGGCATATTTGCTTTTTTTTTTTAACTGTGGTGGTGTAATCACCTCCTACAGCACTGGAGTCGCAGGGATCAGGCCTGTCTCTGCGAACGCTGCAGTTATGTGTGTTTTTGTTTTGTAAGTGACAGTGATCGATCGATACTGCACTTGGGTGGCCTGGGCTGGACGGAGGTGCAAAACGCAGGTGCCAGCAGGTATCTGGGCTGATCCCGCTAACACTGCGTTTTTGGGAACCCTAAACTGCTGGGGACGCTAGTATAGATCTGATCAGATCAGATATTGATCTGTTCAGATACTATACCACTAAGGGAGGTGTATGCTTCACGCGTGGGTGTTAGCGTTACTGGCACTAACCTGACGCTGCCTGGGGTGTGACGCAGACCCTCTCTGACGCTAAAACCTAATTGATATCACCCGCCGGGCGATCAGGGAGTTAAACCTTTATTGGGTTATATACGGCGGGTGCCCTGACACTATAAAAAGCAAACTAACTAACCAGCGTCACCCGTAACACTTATATGGTGATCACTGGTGAAAGGGTTAACTAGGGGCAATCAGGGGGTTAAAACCTTTATTAGATAATATATGGGGGTACCTGACGCTATAAAAACCTGCGGCGAACCTAAAAAAAATTACCAGCTACCGATCTGCATCACCGACACTAAGACAGCGTTTAGAAAAACGATCGCTTAGCGACAGTGGTGATGGGGGTGAAAGGGTTACCTGGGGGGCGATCAAGGGGGTTAAACCTTTATTAGATAATATATTGGGGTACCTGACGCTATAAAAACCTGCGGCGAACCTAAAAAAAATTACTGGCTACCGATCTGCATCACCGACACTAAGACAGCGTTTAGAAAAACGATCGCTTAGCGACAGTGGTGATAGGGGGTGAAAGGGTTACCTGGGGGGCGATCAAGGGGGTTAAACCTTTATTAGATAATATATTGGGGTACCTGACGCTATAAAAACCTGCGGCGAACCTAAAAAAAATTACCAGCTACCGATCTGCATCACCGACACTAAGACAGCGTTTAGAAAAACGATCGCTTAGCGACAGTGGTGATGGGGGTGAAAGGGTTACCTGGGGGGCGATCAAGGGGGTTAAACCTTTATTAGATAATATATTGGGGTACCTGACGCTATAAAAACATGCGGCGAACCTAAAAAAAATTACTGGCTACCGATCTGCATCACCGACACTAAGACAGCGTTTAGAAAAACAATTGCTTAGCGACAGTGGTGATAGGGGGTGAAAGGGTTACCTGGGGGGCGATCAAGGGGGTTAAACCTTTATTAGATAATATATTGGGGTACCTGACGCTATAAAAACCTGCGGCGAACCTAAAAAAAATTACCGGCTACCGATCTGCATCACAGACACTAAGACAGCGTTTAGAAAAACGATCGCTTAGTGACAGTGGTGATAGGGGGTGAAAGGGTTACCTGGGGGGCGATCAAGGGGGTTAAACCTTTATTAGATAATATATTGGGGTACCTGACGCTATAAAAACATGCGGCGAACCTAAAAAAAATTACTGGCTGCCGATCAGCATCACTGACGCTAAGACAGCGATCAGAAAAATGATCGCTTAGCGACAGTGGTGATAGGGGGTGAAAGGGTTATCTGGGGGTGATCAGGGGGTTAAACCTTTATTAGGGGGGTTAGGGGGCTACACTGGACCTAAGACTAAACTTTGGTGACACTTTTACAGTCACAAATGTCACTGATTGCAGTGATCACTAAATAAATGGTCACTGCAATCAGTGACACTGTGACTGGGGGCTGGGGGGGTGATCTGGGGGGTGATCTGGGGTGTCTGGGGGGGCCTGGGGGGGCGATTTATGTCCCTATGTGTCCTGGTGTCAGTGTAGTGTTGTGTGCACTGACCTGATGTCTTCTCTTGTACGGCGCTCACATATATATGTATATGTGAGCGCCGCACCAGAGATGACATCACTTCCTCCTGCTCCCTCTGTCTGACACAGACAGAGGGGGCATTTCCATTCGCCGGGAGCGATCGCGAGGGGGTGGCCGGAAACGAATGGCTGCCCCCTCATCCCGGAACGCTCCCGGACACTTAGCCACCGCTCACTGTATAGGAGGGGGGTCCGATTGGACCCCCCAACTATACAAAGGCAATCACGTACACTCTACGTGATTGTGCCTGTCGGTGCCATTCTGCCGACGTATATATACAGTGAGCGGTCGTTAAGTGGTTAAACGTTATCCCAATACACCCAAAGGATCCCTTCATAAAATCTACGTACACAATATAAAATAAAGTCAAGCATATAAAGTGGCCCAAGAGGGCGTTATCACCGTGATCCTGGCATCCCAGCATATCTCCGTGTGTCTCCTTGCTGACACCGCAATTAATTCTGGGTAGGGCAAGATGGTGGAGCGCAGGCGTGACTTCCCGGGATGTCGTGCGGTTCACGTCCTTACGCGTTTCGTCATATCCGACTTCAACAGAGGGCGTGACAGCACGACATCACGCGTAGTTTAAATATAAAGGCTCCCGGCCAGTTAGCCAATCTGACGCGCATAGCAACAAGTGACGGTGCTAGTCACTGCGGCTAACGCGAGATTGCAATTGGTCCAGCACATTCAAGGAGCAGAAAACACAGGCTGGCAATGGCAAACATGTAAACATAACATATTGTGACTAGCATTGGAATTAAAAGTTAAAAAATGGCGTAAGATAAAAGTAAGATTAATGTATGTATATCACGGGGCTGGACATACAACATTAAGAGCAATAAACAACTAGATTTAAACTCAAGATACTGAATCCATTATAACGCTTTAAATATTAACCCTTTAAAATTCCTCCTATTGTAGAGTGGGAATTTCATTTTTCCTTGGAAAGCATATTAAATGTAAAAAAGGAAATGAAAAATTAATTATACATAATATGTGCAATCTACCAATGTAAAAAGGAATGTAGCGTGTATCATAAAAAATAAAGATTTAAACTAGAACACCATTTAAAATATAGAGTCAATATGCATAAAATATATATGTATATATGAAATAGTAAAATACTAAAATAGCATAATAGTAAAAAACTAAAATAGTGTTTATATGTATCACTCACTATCATATGTTAAAAGGGGCAACTTCTTCTAATAATATGTAGTGCAGTAATCATAGATGTAGAGTGGGGTTAGTAGTCACTAATAAAACAGTTTATGTCTAGGTCGACATTTAACCCTTTCGGCATTAATGTGTCGACAATATATATCCACTGGGTTTCTCTTCTTAATAGTTCTCTCACTCCAGTGTGGTTTCAGGTGATTTACCCCCCCCAGAATTTGAGCCCAGAGGGGTCTTGATTATGACGTATCTTGAAATGAAGTGATACATTGTGATCCTTGAAACCAATCTTGATGTCAGCAACATGTTCTGCGATTCCTTTTCTCAAAAGTCTTTTAGTGCGGCCTATATAAATCAACCCACATGGGCATTGTAGAGCATACACTACATAGGGCGTATTGCAGGTAATAAATTCTTTTTTTTTTTTTTTTGAAAAGTTTTATTTATAGTATTAACAAAACAAACAGACCCAATGGGCCAAACACAAACTAAATACAAATCTTCAGCATTGGCTCCCTCTCCCTCCCTCCAGACCCCCACCCATCAACAGGAATAATACAGTTATAAAGTCACTTTAACTCAATCACAGTCATATGATGTTTGGAAATGTCACATAATCACAACCATAATCAACTCTTACTGCAAGTGCATTTATAATGGGTGCCACTCAATCCGCCACCGTAAGTTCACTATTCATCCAACCACCCCATACTTTATCAAACTTCTGAGGTGCACCCCTACTATCATACGTAGCTTTGTACAGCGGTACAGCTCTATTCACCACCCCCTTCCATGCTGACACAGTGGGCGGATTGGGCTTTTTCCATGATAACACTATCAGTTTCCTGGCGTAATATATGAGAATCGTCAACAGAGCCCGAGTCGCTCTCCTTGGGGCTAGATTGTCTACCAGACCCAAGAGGCATACCTCAATTGAAGGCTGTAACTGGATGGTGGTCACCCCAGCTATGCAGTCGGCAACCCCTCTCCAGAACCCCTGGATGAATGAGCAATTCCAAAATACATGCATGAAATCGGCCGCGAGCGAACTGCACCACCAGCAACAAGGAGACTGTGTAGGGAATATCCTGGCCAGTCCAGCCGGCGTAAGATAGATGCGATGCAGAAATTTAAATTGGATGAGATGGTCCCTGGCAGAGACCAATCTGGTAAAATTAATGTCCCATACATCATCCCAGTCATCCCTGTCCATCTGGGGGAACACCTCACCCCACGCCGCCCTACACTTTGCCAGGAGATCCCCTCCCTCACTCAACAGCTGTTTATATATTGTAGACAAGGCCTTGTCTAAAGTGTCCTCTCTCAGTAAAGACTCCATATCACTAGTTTGCATGGTGATACCAATATCTCCAAATTGGGCCTTAAATGCATGTCTGAGCTGAAGAAAACGAAACAAGTGCGTATTGGGCAGATCAAACTTGGCTTTAAGGGCGTCAAACTGTAAGAGTTTCCCACCCCCCACTATGTCCCTCAGAGTCTTAATGCTATACTTAGTCCAGGTGACTGGATCGGGGTACTCACAAAAGTGTGGTAGCTGAGGATTCTTCCAAAGTGGTGTGTAAGGAGAAATTTCAGAGGCGCCACCCACCTTATTCACTGCCACCCATGCCCTACAGGCGGCACGCATGGATATCGTGAGCCTATACAGAGCCCTGATTCCCCGAAGCGGGAGATGCTTCAGTGCCTCATACGAACCCACAACAGCCGCCTCCAGCGTATTAGCAGTGTCGTCCTCAGGTAGAGTGAACCACCTGTGGACAAATACCAGCTGACCAGCTAAGAAATACCTGTGGAAGTCCGGGACCGCCAGTCCCCCTTGTTTCCACGGCAGTTGTAACACCCGGAATTTAATTCTAGGGCGTCGTCCCTGCCATAAGAAAGTTGTTATGAGACTATCTAATTTCTTAAAAACATATCTCGGTATCCAAACAGGGGAATTCCGAAATATATACAAAAACAAAGGTAAAAATTTCATTTTCACTAAATTCACCCTACCAATGAGCGTCAAAGGTAAGTTTTGCCATGCCTGTAGCCTGGATTTCAGTTTAGTCAAAAGTGGATCGACATTTAAGGCAATAAAATCGGACACGGAATTAGAAATGTTTAACCCCAGAAATTTGAGCACCTCCACCCGCTGTAAAGGACAATCAACAGGAATCTCGCACCTGGGGGATGGCGTCCTGAGTGATAGAATTTGGGATTTTCCCCAGTTGACTTTCAGACCCTAAAAACGTGCAAAAGAATTCAGGATATCTAGTGCTGCGGACAAGGAATTTCCGGAGTCCCGCAGAAAAAGAACCATGTCGTCCGCATAAAGTGCCGTCTTTTCGTTCAAGTCTCCCACCATGATCCCCCGCACCTCCTCAGAGGCCCGCAAGGCCGCAGCCACGGGTTCAATCATGATGGAAAATAGACCCGGGGACAAAGGGCAACCCTGGCGAGTGCCCCTCCGCACTGAAAAAAATTCCGACAACATATTGTTTAACTTAATGGCCGCTGTAGGGGAATGATATAGAATGTCGATCCACTTCCTGAACTGAGGCCCGAAACCGAATACCTCCAGCACCACCCTCATGTAATTCCAGTCAACGGAATCAAAGGCCTTCTCCAAATCCAAAAAGACCAGTATCCCGCCGCTGGAACTGTCCGGGCCCAACTGCGTGTGGGTGAACACCCTACGCAGATTGATATCCGTGGCTTTCCTGGGCATGAAACCTGTTTGGTCAGGGGAAATAACATGGTGCAAGACCGACATAAGTCTAGTAGCCAACATCTTAGTAAGTATTTTGAAGTCCATATTCAGTAAAGAAATGGGCCTATACGAAGAACATAGCATTGGGTCTTTGTCCGGCTTGGCCAACAGTACAATATGAGCCTCATAGAAGGAGGGGGGAGGCCCCCCTTCTGAAAACAGTCGGCATACAATTGCAGTAGTCTAGGCACCAGGATCTCCGAGTAACGACGGTACCAGTCAATAGGCAGACCATCAGGACCCGGAGCCCTGCCACCAGGAAACGACCCAACTGCGGAGACCACCTCCTCCTCCCCGAACTCGGCATCAAGCAAATTACGAGATTCCTCTGGCAGCTCAGGCAACCGCAGGGCCCCCAATGTGACCCCAAGGTCACCCGCGTCATAGGGATCTATAGGCGAGTACAGAGACTTATAGAACGATACAAACTCCCGTACTACGTACTCCCTGTCTCTCAACAGGTGTCCAGACCGGGACACCATGCAAGGCACCACAGCCGGGGACGTGTCCCCAACCGTCAAAAAAGCCAATAGTTTACCGTTTTTATCCCCCTGTTCAAAAACACGCGCCGCACTCCTTTGCAGATGACAAGTAGTCGCCTCTCGGTAATGGAGAGAAACGTTCCTCCTTGCAAACCGCAACTGAGCCAACGAGTCAGGAGAAGGTGAGTCCGCATGAGCCTTAGCGCACTCCCGCTCCCTGTCATGGAGTTGTTTTTCTACACTATTCCGCTCAATTCTCAGGGCTTTTATGGCTGATATGTATTCCCCCCTAGTAGTGGCCTTGAAGGCCTCCCATTCCATATGTAATGTGGCCGATCCCTCGTTAACCTGCCAAAATGTGTCAATGTGTGGCTGCAGCATCTCCTCTACAGAGGGCTCCCCCACCCAACTAGGTGATAAACGCCAGACTCTCCTTGAATTCTGGGAACCCACTTGCAAACTGTCCTGGAGAGGAGTGTGATCCGAGACACCCCCCGGAAGGTAGGACGTCTCAGCCACCAGAGGCAACATTGCTCCATTAGCAAACGCCAGGTCTATTCTGGAGGACGAAGCATGTACCGAGGACAGATATGAATAGCATCTGTCCATAGGATGCTTCCACCGCCAGATTTCAGTAAGACCCGCAGCATCCGCCCACTGCGACAATTCACGGTTCGGAGCCCTATGTGGGTTGGACGTGTCCAACGTATAATTGAGAACATTATTAAAATCACCAGCCATCAATAACTGAAATGGAGCGTGAGGTGCCAATTTCTCCAACACCTCATACAGGATATTGCCTGTAAAAGGAGGGGGAATATATACATTTACCAGGGCCAACTTCCTAGAGTAAACTTCAATTATGACCACTAAATACCTTCCTCCAGGATCAGTGATCACTGTATTTATGGAGCAAGGTAAGGACTTGTTTAACAAAATAGATACACCCCTAGCATATGACGAATAGGTGGCATGTATGGCTCTGTGCATCCAGGGACGCTTCATGGCCAGAATTTTGTTGCCTAATAAATGCGTTTCCTGTAAAAACATTATGTGAGGATGTTGGGCCTGCAAAAATTTCAACACCAAAGCTCTCTTGTATTTAGAATTCAATCCCCTGACATTCCAAGAGATGATTTTAACTTTTAAAGACATGACTGTAATTCCGAAATTTGCCACAAGATGGGGGCCTAGGAGCACAGGAGAGGTCCAGAAGTACACAGAGCCATACAACAAGCTGAAGAATAACTATAACATCTCTACAGACAGTACTTTGTGCCTGAGCCCGTTTCTGAGTGTCCCCTGGCCCACCAATTGTGGAACACCAAGGATGACACCACAAACAAGCAGCCCCAAATAAAATGGAGCAGAGACAAACAGACAAAACATGAAAAAAAAACCCAAGACCAAAACATTTACTCATAAACAGACCCATCTTAGTAATCCCTTGTCTAGCCAGCAACAAAAAAAAACAAAACACAAAAAACAAAAAAAAAAGGGAAACAACTAGCGCCAGCAGACTTAATCCCCCAAACCAAAAACAAAAAATGGAAAAGTGTTCTATAGAGTTATTCCATATGCCCCTTTAGAGGGGACTAAAGTGTCAACCAGGTGAGTGCTGACACCGTACGCCTTTTACGACTACTCAGCGCAGCAGAGAGAGCATCCGGCTCCATTGGTCATGCAGCACTAAGCAGCCAAATGCACCCCGCAGCCTCCTGAAAGTAACATTTTGTACAGGAAAAACAAGGACAGTCCAGATCACTTCCACCATCCAGGCACACCAATACTAAGCTCACTGGAGGGGGTAACATGGGGTAGGATGAAAGTCAAAGTATATGTGTCTACCAGCGTGCACTCAAGCAGAAGCAGATGTAAGGGTGGCCAAACAGAGTATGCCACAAATAGAAAAAAATAAATCGAAGTAAAATAAATGCTGTACATTAAGCCAGAGTCTCCAACCAATCCGAGACATCCGAGGGGACCTCAAAAAAATTCACAGAGCCCTGGTATTCAACACGGAGCTTGCTGGGGTATAACATGCTGTATTTGAGGCCCTTGTCCTGGAGCCTCTTCCGAACATCCACGAACGTGCGACGGCGCCTCTGCAACTCCGGGGAGAAATCCGGGAAGAAGTGCACATTGGTATTTTCAAACCGGAGCTGTGGTGACTTCCGGGCTTCCGCCAGAATGAGATCTCTGTCGCGGTAATTTAGAAACCGCACGAGGAATGGTCTGGGCAATGCGCCCCGTGGTCTCGGGCCTGTGGGGACCCTATGAGCCCGCTCCACAATATATGCAGAGGAGACATGCTGTAACGCCAGGATATCCTTGAAAAAGGTTTCAGCAAAGCTGGCTGGCTGCGAGCCCTCCGCACCCTCAGGCAGGCCCACCACGCGCACATTATTGCGGCGCAGCCTATTTTCGGCGTCCTCAGACCGCGCCATCAAGGTTTTAACCGTGCGTTGCAGATCAGTGACATTCTGGGATGTTATAGCCGCGGTATCCTCAATATCTGAGATACGAGTCTCAGCAGCAGCTACACGGCCTCTAAACTTGTCCATATCTTGCCTGATGAGGCCACACTCCATGGCCAGTGTGTCTATTTTCCCCATAACCAGGGTTTTGCTCTCCTCAATGGCCGCCAAAATGACTGCCGTGGAGGCAGTGCCCTCAGATTTCTCCATACCTTGGGGCTGCTGCGGGTCACCATCCACCTGCTCCATGTCCCTCAGAAGCTGCAGGGCTGTCTGTATGGCTACTGCACGCTCCGCTCCGGAGGGCAAGATGGCCGCCGCACGTGTCACCGCCGGGGAGCCCTGCGTCTTAGGAGGCGGCTGTTTCTTGGTCGATTTCCTCCTGGATGGCATCGGTGTACTCCGGAGGTGACCCCGAGCACGGAGCAGCTGTCCACCGGCCCGGATGCCGCTCAGCGCAGGAGAAATTCACAGGATTCTGAACCCAGGAGCCGGAGCTCTCTCACACACGTCCTCTCTTCCTCACATCCGGACACGCCCCTGGTAATAAATTCTTTAACTTTTAATTCTTTATTGTTAGAGGAGGATCTGAAATTGTCTAAGGCTCTTAATGGTGTGTTCACTTCTTTGCATGCACGACATTTTCTACACACGTAGAATCCATCCTTGTCCCAGAATGAGGCCGGTCTACTCGGGGGGTCAATTACCCTTTTGACTATCTTATCCGCAAAGTTAGAGGCTCTTCTGTATATAAACCGAGGTTTAGATGGTAAAGAAGATTTGAGAGTTCTGTCCATCAAAAGGATGTGCCAATGGGCCCCAAATATCTCCTCAACTTCCTTGTACTGAGAGTGATAGCCAGAGATAAAGATCCATTCATGGTTATTAGATCCAGTGGGTCGGATCCTATCTTCCATCAGTCTTTCTCTGGGAACCATAACCAAACTTTCAATGATTTGATCCAAATTTTCTTCATAGTATCCCTTTTCCATAAATTTTTTCTTTCTGGTAATGGACTGTGAATTAAAATCCTCATCTTTTGTGCAATTTCTGCGTATTCTAGTAAGTTGACCTTTAGGTATGTTCTTTAACCACATAGGGTGGTGTCCACTTTGGATGGGCAAGTAACTGTTTGCATCAGTAGGTTTAAAGTATACATTGGTACATAATTTATTATAACCTTGCCTGAAAATGTTGACGTCTAGAAAATGTATATTCATGTTACTAGATTCCGTGGTTAACAAGATATTACCATTATTGTGATTCAATTCATTTAAAAATTCATTAAGTGATGTTGTTGTTCCAGACCAGATCAAGAAGAGGTCATCTATATACCTTCTATATAAAAGTAGTTAGTTCCTCTTAGTGGAAAATATTCTCTTATCCTCCCATTCTCCCATAAATAGGTTGGCAATGCTTGGGGCAAATTTAGCGCCCATAGCAACACCGCGTTTCTGGGAGTAAAAATTGCCACTATACCAAAAATAGTTATGGCTGAGACAAAAGTCCAATGCATTTCTAATGAAGACTTTATGGTTGTGTGTCAAGTCTTCTCTCTGGCATAAGGCCCAGTTGAGTGCAAGAAACGCATCATCATGCTAAATTATGATATATAATGATGACACGTCAGCTGTTACCAAATATACTTCATTTCTTCCAGAGAGATCGATCTCATGGAGGAGCTGTAATAATTTGTTTCTGTCCCTTAGGTATGCTTTCATCTGTACCACACTCTTCTGTAAGTATAAATCAAGATACTCTCCCATCCGAGATGTAATTGATCCGATCCCATTTACTATCGGTCTACAATCGGGCATTGTGTGTCTTTATGGATTTTTGGGAGGGTGTAAATGGTCGGTACTCTGCTACTACTGGGTGTTAGGTATTTTCTTTTTTTGTTCGTTAAAACACCTGTTGAATATCCCAGTTCGACCAACACTTTCAATTCTTCCTCGTATTGTGTGGTTGGGTCCCTTTCAAGCTTCAGATATGTGTCTGCATCCATCAACATGTCATTCAGCTTATGATAATACTCTTTAGTTAAAATCACCACACCTCCACATTTATCTGCTGGTCTTATAATCACATCTTTTCTAATTGTTTAATACCTTCTTGTATGTGTCCCGGATTCACATCTTTTTTAGGAATAAGGCCCTCCAAATCTCTTAAAACAAGTCCTTTAAAAACATCAACCTGCTGATTAGCAGCGTTGAGAGGGTTAAAAAGTGATTTGTTGCGTATGCCACTGTCAATCATTACTGAGGATAAAATCGTGGCAGGTTGATAATTTTTATTTAGATAATATTTTTTCTCCCTTCTCTAACGATCCACACACAAGGGATCAACAGGCAATGGAGGGACTCCACCACCTAACCATTCAACTCCAGTGAGGAGTGAACCCAATTATGGACGAGGACGCCCAAAAAGAGGAGGTTCCAGCAATGCCCAGTACAATACAGTACCGTGTCCCGGTACAAAATAAGTATGGTCCACTATGGCAACATGAGGACAGGCAAAACTACCAATCCCCACATACTTTTTTAGGGAGGGGGAGAGGCTGGCAGAAACGGGGCAGAGGTTTCCCTCCTCAGAGAGGGAGGCCGCCTACTCACTACCAACCGCCCCCGGAACACAGGGGACCACCATGGAGGGAGCCACCCTATTGGGAACGAGTACGCCCTCAACACCAAGAACAGAGGAGAGAAGAACTAGAGGATGTAGAGCAGGATGAAGGGTCCAGAAAAAGGAGAGAGCGGGATTAGGAGGAATCTTCAATCTAACAGATATAACTCTCACCCATAAAGAAACCAATATTCTTAATTTAGGACTGAAGTGCAGCCTAAAAAGACCTGTCGATAAATTTGATGTTTTTATTGATTTTCAGAAATATATGAGGAAGATAAATATGAAAAAATATTATCTAAATAAAAATTCTCAACCTGCCACGATTTTATCCTCAGTTTCGATTGACAGTGGCCTACGCAACAAATCACCTTTTAACCCCCTCAACGCTGCTAATCAGCAGGTTGATGTTTTTAAAGGACTTGATTTGGAGGGCCTTATTCCTAAAAAAAGATGTGAATCCAAGACACATACAAGAAGGTATTGAAAAATTTGAAAAAAAAAAAAAGATGTGATTATAAGACCAGCAGATAAAGGTGGAGGTGTGGTGATTTTAACTAAAGAGTATTATCATAACCAGCTGAATGACATGTTGATGGATGCAGACACATATCTGAAGCTTGAAAGGGACCCAACCACAAAATACGAGGAAGAATTTAAAGTGTTGGTCGAACTGGGATATTCAACAGGTGTTTTAACGAACAAAGAAAGAAAATACCTAACACCCAGTAGTAGCAGAATACCGACCATTTACACCCTCCCAAAAATCCATAAAGACACACAATGCCCTCCCCGTAGACCGATAGTAAATGGGATCAGATCAATTACATCTCGGATGGGAGAGTATCTTGATTTATACTTACAGAAGACTTACTTTCTCAAAAAAATCCCTAATATTTGTCCTCTTCTTTTAAAAATTAATAGGGATGGAAGCACTTGGATTTGCTCTATTATTTACCCTTTATTATCATTTATTTCTGCCATTGAAGACCTTATGTTTTGCCTCCCCTGTGTTAACTGTAATTTTGTACTAATATTTCCTTTCTTATTATTACAACCCCATACTCTTATATGTCCTATTGATCTATAACATTGTGGTTCACCCCTGGTGGTAGCTATGTGGATTAGGTCCGGCTGTCTCAGCGTCTGTTTGTTTCCTCCATTGGGGGCCGTGACGCACCTTGCGGGCCCCCGCCCCATCCCTGTTTTCCATCACACCTTGGGGGGGCGGATGCGCTGTCAATGCGCGTCACCGTCACGCCTCCACGCTGGATGTGCGGCGTCCCGTTTGACGCATGCCGTCCATGCTGTGGACATCACATCCAGCGAGTACTGGGGGGAGTACAAGCGCAGAGTGGCCGGTTACAGTTTTCGGCTGACGGCGCCCCTCCCCCCATGCTCTGCTGGTTAGCGTGACACTGGTGGGCGATGTCATGGTGGCGCACATAACGACACTTCTGGGCGATCTCGGCACTTGGGGCTCTCTGTTCACTCTTGATCACAGCTCAGGAATTTCTCCCCCTGTTCGGTCGTCCTGCTGAACCTAGGTAAATTTGTAATTTTTCACTGTTCCCATCTCTCCACTTCACCTCCCAGGTATCAGCTTGGGACTATCACCTGCACCATCTTTTTTCACTCTGTCACGTTCACCTGGCACCATTTGGATCGCCAGTCTCCACCCCAGCATCTCCTTCACCTGCACGGGTTCCTTTCCACCATTCTCACCCCCTGTCACCCCCACCACCCCATTCCATTCCTAACCGGTTATCACTTCCCACAGGGTTGCCCGATTGCTCGTCCCTGCCTGGTGGTAGGCCGCGTGTGTTGCCCTGGTGAGCCGCCCGCCTCGGCCCCCGATCTGAGGTAATCCCGGATGTCTGCTGTGCCCCACCACCACACTACCTACCTGTGAACCACCCTTAGTAAGTATGCACTTAGGTGCTGGGGGTTTATCTTTACCCCCATACTTACTTTAATCCAATATTTATATACCCCCTTTATTCTAGATCAATCACGTGTATGCTCCTGATGAGTGGTGTAGAGGCCACGAAGCGCGTAGAGCCAATCAGTACCGTGGTTTCAATCATATATGCTCAACTACCTCTCAACCATTATACCGATCTTACCTTCCCAGGTCCAGTGAGGCCACAGGTCCTGCAGATTTTACTTCTTAATATGTTTTTACCTAATCTTGTTATTGGTGTCCTTGGGAATTTTGTCATTGTCTCAAACAGACACTACCATCAATTTTATTATGTTTATTGGTTGTTACTATGCACATTGTTTTTCCTCAGCAGTTGTCACACTCTGAGGCTTCAATGGCATCACCATGTCCATTGTCAATATCATGTTTACTGTTTTACCAGCAATGCTTACATGTCTCTACTGTACCAAATACTGTACCAAATTGTTCACCTATTTATTCTTTTGCGTCCTTCTGCTTCACGTAAAGTCCCACCTTTCTGCTCCCCTCTCCAATTAACAAGGGATGGAAATGCATGGCCTTACCGGGTCATGATTTCATTTAAAGTCCCAAGGGATGGACATGCATGGCCTTACCAGGCAATGTTCTCCAAAAAATCCCTAATATTTGTCCTCTTCTTTTAAAAATACTTACAGAAGAGTGTGGTACAGACGAAAGCGTACCTAAGGGACACAAAAAACGTATTACAGCTCCTCCATGAGATCGATCTCTCTGGGAGAAATTAAGTATATTTGGTAACAGCTGACGTGTCATCATTATATACCATAATTCAGCATGATGATGCGCTCCTTCCACTCAACTGGGCCTTATGCCAGAGAGATGACTTGACACACAACCATAAAGTCTTCAATAGGAATGCATTTGACTTTTGTCTCAGCCATAACTATTTTTGGTATAGTGGCAATTTTTACTCCCAGAAAAGCAGTGTTGCCATGGGTGCTAAATTTGCCCCAAGCATTGCCAACCTATTTATGGGAGAATGGGAGGATAAGAGAATATTTTCCACTAAGAGGAACTAACTACTTTTATATAGAAGGTATATAGATGACCTCTTCTTTATCTGGTCTGGAACAACAACATCACTTAATGAATTTTTAAATGAATTGAATCACAATAATAGTAATATCTTGTTAACCACGGAATCTAGTAACATGAATATACATTTTTTAGACGTCAACATTTTCAGGCAAGGTTATGATAAATTATGTACCAATGTATACTTTAAACCTACTGATGCAAACAGTTACTTGCCCATCCAAAGTGGACACCACCCTATGTGGTTAAAGAACATACCTAAAGGTCAACTTACTAGAATACGCAGAAATTGCACAAAAGATGAGGATTTTAATTCACAGTCCATTACCATAAAGAAAACATTTATGGAAAAGGGATACTATGAAGAAAGTGTGGATCAAATCATTGAAAGTGTGGCTATGGTTCCCAGAGAAAGACTGATGGAAGATAGGATCCGACCCACTAGATCTAATAACCATGAATGGATCTTTATCTCTGGCTATCACTCTCAGTACAAGGAAGTTGAGGAGATATTTGGGGCCCATTGGCACATCCTTTTGATGGACAGAACTCTAAAATCTTCTTAACCATCTAAACCTCGGTTTATATACAGAAGAGCCTCTAACTTTGCGGATAAGATAGTCAAAAGGGTAATTGACCCCCCGAGTAGACCGGCCTCATTCTGGGACAAGGATGGATTCCACGCGTGTAGAAAATGTCGTGCATGCAAAGAAGTGAACACACCATTAAGAGCCCTAGACACTTTCAGATCCTCCTCTAACAATAAAGATTTCAAAGTTAAAGAATTTATTACCTGCAATACGCCCTATGTAGTGTATGCTCTACAATGCCCATGTGGGTTGATTTATATAGGCCGCACTAAAAGACTTTTGAGAATAAGAATCGCAGAACATGTTGCTAACATCAAGATTGGTTTCAAGGATCACAATGTATCACTTCATTTCAAGATCCATCATAATCAAGACCCCTCTGGGCTCAAATTCTGAGGGGTAGATCACCTGAAACCACACTGGAGGGGCTCCAACCTAGTGAGAGAACTATCAAGAAGAGAAACCCAGTGGATATATATTGTCGACACATTAATGCCGAAAGGGTTAAATGTCGACCTAGACATAAACTGTTTTATTAGTGACTACTAACCCCACTCTACATCTATGATTACTGCACTACATATTATTAGAAGAAGTTGCCCCTTTTAACATATGATAGTGAGTGATGCATATAAACACTATTTTAGTTTTTTACTATTATGCTATTTTAGTATTTTACTATTTCATATATACATATATATTTTATGCATATTGACTCTATATTTTAAATAGTGTTCTAGTTTAAATCTTTATTTTTTATGATATACGCTACATCCCTTTTCACATTGGTAGATTGCACATATTATGTATAATTTTTAGGGCTGTGGAAATTAACTATTAATTCCTCGATTAATCGATAAATTCTTTTGATCGGTACTCACCTCTCCGCCGGCTTCCGGGTCTTCAGGGAGTTCCGTCGGAGATCTGGTGACATCACGGACACCGGCGGGGCTTGCTGTGTCCATCCGAAGGGCTTCTTTGCTGTGCCTTCACATCTGCATGCTGGCGGGACCTTACTATCTGCCATACGCAAGGGCTGTTACACTTCCCTCTATCAACCTGGGATTCTACAGCCATCCACTGGGAGTTGTGATAGTTCCCTTCACGGGACATCTACATGCCAACGGACTGATGTTAACCCCTCCCCATCTGGATTCAGCAGTGGTATCGTTGTACACATTTTTATACCAGTATCATACTTAGATACATGTTTTTATGACTGCTTTTTCAACCGTTTGGTATTACTCGAACCATTTTTACAGTTTATGGAGCTACATCGATTTCATCTCCAGTGCAATATTTATTTTGTTACCTACTTGAAGACTATAAAAGTTTTAATGCTATTCCCATCGAGCGCTGCCTTTGTGTGTTTTTTGTATCCTGCTATCCATTTTTCCAGTGGTTGGTAGCTGCACTGGGAATCTGCCTGCAAGGAGATCAGCTAAAAGTAGTTGGATCTGTATGTGCGATATAATTAATTGAAAAATAGTCGATTAATCTATTTAAAAAAAATCGATTAATCGAACACGAAAATTTTATTCAGTAACAGCCCTAATAATTTTCCTTTTTTACATTTAATATGCTTTCCAACGAAAAATGAAATTCCCACTCTACAATAGGAGGAATTTTAAAGGGTTAATATTTAAAGCGTTATAATGGATTCAGTATCTTGTGTTTAAATCTAGTTGTTTATTGCTCTTAATGTTGTATGTCCAGCCCCGTTTTATACAAACATTAATCTTACTTTTATCTTACGCCATTTTTTAACTTTTAATTCCAATGCTAGTCACAATATGTTATGTTTACATGTTTGCCATTGCCAGCCTGTGTTTTCTGCTCCTTGAATGTGCTGGACCAATTGCAATCTCGCTTTAGCCACAGTGACTAGCACCGTCACTTGTTGCTATGCGCGTCGGATTGGCTAACTGTCCGGGAGCTTTTATATTTAAACTATGCATGATGTCGTGCTGTCACGCCCTATGTTGAAGTCGGATATGACGAAACGCGTAAGGGCGTGAACCGCACGACATGTCCCGGAAGTCACGTCTGCGCTCCACCATCTTGCCCTACCCGGAAGTAATTGCGGTGTCAGCAAGGAGACACGCGGATACGCTGGGACGCCAGGATCACGGTGATAGGGCCCTCTTGGGCCACTTTATATGCTTGACTCTATTTTATACTGTGTACGTAGATTTTATGAAGGGATCCTTTGGGTGTATTGGGATAAAGTTTAATAAACAGAATTGCGCTATGTGCAACATCTTCTGTGTTTTATGATGTACATAGGAGCCAATATTCCTGTGGATCTCTGTGGATAGTGCGGTTAAGAGTGGATCGACTGAGGAACACTTACTCATAAGGCTTATTGTTTACAATCTTCTGGTGAGTTTGACCCCCTGGGGGAGTGTGCTTTACGAGGTGGAAAGATTTGATGCTTATTCTGGTGGAAGGTGCACACTGAATATCACTGTTCTTATCATCACCCTGGATATTTTGAACTGTACCCACTACCATTGCTACACAGAGACATTTTGACTGTTGTGTTCATCACACGGATTTTCTTTCATTTTAGCGCTGTTTTAGTATCCGTTTTAGCTGATCATTTTTGATTGTGTTTATACTGTACTACTATGTTTATTTATGTCCTTTTAAACAGCTGCTTAGTCATATTCCTTTATACTTTTATATTATTATAGGAATATTTTACATACATCTTATTTCACTTCTTGTGACCTGGTGGACAGAATTAGCGCTGAGTGGTGTACTGCAGGCCTATTATACATCCTATTTTTATAAAAATGCATATGAAAGCAAATGAAAAGGCCTTTAAAAAATACAAAGCTGATGGGTCATTGTCAGCATTCTAACAATACAAATAATGCAATAAGAAATGTAAGAGAGCAATCAGGGCAGCTAAAATAGACCACAAAAGGCACATAGCGGAGGAGAGTAAATAAAACCCCCAAGAAATTCTTTATATTTATAAACAGTAAGAAAGTGAAGCCAGAACATATTGGCCCCATAAAGGATGATGAAGGGAATTTGGTTACAAAAGAGAAAGCAAAGGTTTTAAATGCATTCTTCTCCTTGGTTTTCACAAAAGAAACGGGGGATAGAGTAACCAAGACTGTAATTTTAATAAAACTTTGCAAAATGCACCCTTATGGCTAACAGAAGACAGTATCAGAAATAGACTTAAAAAACTTAACATAAAAAAGTCACCAGGACCAGATGGCTTACACCCGAGGGTCCTTAAGGAACTCAGCCAGGTCAAAGCTAGACCATTGTTCCTAATTTTTATGGACAGTTTACTGACTCGAATGTTGCCAGCTGATTGGATAAAAGCCAACATGGTACCAATATTTAAAAAAGGGCCAAGATATATCCCTGAAAACTACAGACCAGTCAGCCTAGCATCGATAGTATATAAGCTAATGGAGGCAATGTTAAGGGACTATATCCAAGATTTTAGTAATGAAAATTGTGTCATTAGTGGTAATCAGCATGGATTCATGAAGAATCGTTCTTGTCAGACCAATCTATTAATGTTCTATGAATAAGTGGTCTGCCATCAAGATAAAGGAAGGCCTGTGGATGTGGTTTATCTAGATTTTGCAAAGGCATTTGATATAGCCCCCTACAAACTTTTACTTTACAAACTGAGGTCTGTCGGCATGGAGAAAAAGGGTACCTGGATTGAAAATTGGCTACAGGGGCGGGTCCAAAGGGTGGTGATAGCGAGTACTCGGAATGTTCCAGAGGGGTAAGTGGGGTCCCCCAAGGATCTGTCCTGGGACCTATTCTGTTTAATTTATTCATAAACGATATAGAGGATGGGATAAACTGCTCGATCACAATATTTGCGGATGATACAAAGTTAAGCAGGGCAATAACTTCACAGCAGGATGTGTAAACCTTACAAGAAGACCTAAATAAATCAATAGGTTGGGCAAATACATGGCAAATGAGGTTTAATGTTGAAAAATGTAATGCATTTGGGTGCTAAAGATACCAAAGCATGTTACTCGCTAGGGGGAGAACCTCTGGGGAATATAGGATGGAAAAGGACCTGGGGGTCCTAGTAGATGACAGTCTCAGCAATGGCATGCAATACCAATCTGCTGCAAGCAAACCCAGTAGAATATTGGCATGCATTAAAAAACGGAATCACTATAGAGATAAAACAATAATTCTCCCACTCTACAAGACTCTGGTTTGGCTGCATCTTTAGTACTTTGTACAGTTCAGGGCACCAGTCCTCTGGAAGGATGTGCTGGAACTGGAGAGAGTCCAGAGAAGGGCAACAAAGCTAATAAAGGGACCAGAGGATAACAGCTAAAAATGTTTTAACTTATTCTCTCTGCAGAGGAGACAATTGAGAAGGGGATATGATAGTGATGAACAAATACTGTACTAGTGACCATAGCATAGGGAAAATTCACTGAAATTGGAAGAGATGCTTTAAAGCTTTAACTTTAAACTGCGTGGAGGGTTCTTTACTGTCAGGGCGGTAAAGATGTGGAATTCTCTTCCACAAGCGGTGGGATCAGCAGGGAGCATTGATCGTTTAAAAAAACTATTAGATGGGCACCTTAACCACTTGTCCACCGCCCACCCGCAAATGACGGCGTGCGGAACACTCTATTGTTTTGACTGGACGTCATATGATGTCGCACCTTTAAATACCACTAGGGGGGGGTGCGCGTGCCCGCCACGTCACTGGGGACCCGATGCGTGTGCCCGGCGGCCGCGTTGGCCGCCGGGCACCCGCGATTGCCCAGTAACCGAGCAGGACCGTGGATCTGTGTGTGTAAACACACAGATCCACATCCTGTCAGGGAGAGGAGATCGATGCTGTGTCCCTTGTACATAGGGACACAGATCAGCCACCTCCCCCAGTCATTCCCCTCCCCCCACAGTAAGAATCACTTCCAGGGAATACATTTAACCCCTTCCTCGTCCCCTAGTGTTAACCCCTTCCCTGCCAGTCATGTTTATACAGTAATCAATGCATTTTTATAGCACTGGTCGCTGTATAAATGTGAATGGTCCCAAAAATGTGTCAAAAGTGTCCGATGTGTCCGCCGCAATATCGCAGTCACGATAAAAATCCCCTGATCGCCACCATTACTATTAAAAAAAAAAAAAAATGCTATAAATCTATCCCTTATTTTGTATCTGCTATAACTTTTGCGCAAACCAATCAATTTACCAAAAATATGTAGAAGAATACATATCGGCCTAAACTGAGGAAAATTTAAAAAAATAAATAAAAAAAATGGATATTTATTATAGCAAAAAGTAAAAAATATTGTGTTTTTTTTCAAACTTGACACTCTTCTTTTGTTTATAGCGCAAAAAATTAAAACCGGAGAGTTGATCAAATAACACCAAAAGAAAGCTCTATTTGTGGGGGAAAAAGGACGCAAATTTCGTTTGGGTACAGCGTCGCATGACCGCGCAATTGTCATTCAAAGTGTGACAGCGCTGAAAAATGGCTTGGGCAGGAAGGGGGTGAAAGTGCCCAGTAGGCAGGTGGTTAAGGATCACAACATACAGGAATATACAATGTACTATTCACATAAACACAAGCGCACTCACACACCACAGGTTGAACTGGATGGACTTTTTTTCAACCTTACCAACTATGTAAGGTGAACCAATTCCATGTGAGGATGAAGTACAGTAGATTTAACATAAACTCATTAAATTCCCATTGGGCTTGGTCCTACTCCATTAGAAATGTACGCACAACCCTAACACCCTGCTTGTGAGGGATTATTTCCACTGCATTTGGTACAGATGTTTTGTCTTTTGGTTGGCTATGGCTGTGAATACAGGCCCCATAATATTTGAGTGATTCCTGCTGTAATACCCGCGGTCTAGGCATTTTGAAGCGAGCTATGTGTAGGATGTGTTTTTCACATAAATGCACCAATAAAGCTCCGGAGGAAGTGACTTAGGTCGCAAAACATTTAGAGCAAGCTACAGTTGTTTGGAATTTGGAACCCCCATATCTTGAAGAAGCTGGCCTCACATTAAATCCTGTGGCCTTCGAGTGTTGATATGATTATGGGTATGTCATGCATGGGGGTAGTCATTCCAATTATGAAGGTTGCAGAATCTTTCTGTGCATTGCCTTGAAAAAGTATTTATACCCCTTGAAATTTTCCACATTTTGTCATGTTACAACCAAAAACGTAAATGTATTTTACTGGGATTTTATGTGATAGACCAACACAAAGTGGCACATAATTGGAAGGAAAATGATAAATGGTTTTCAATTTTTTTTACAAATATCTGAAAAGTGTGGTGTGCATTTGTATTCAGCCCCACTGACTCAATATTTTGTAGAAGCATTTTTTGCTGAATTTTACATCTGCAAGTCTTTCTGGGTATGTCTCTACCAGCTTTGCACATATAGAGAGTGAAACTTTTGCCCATTCTTCTTTGAAAAATAGCTCAAGTTCTGTGAGATTGGATGGAGAGCATCTGAGAATAGCAATTTTCAAGTCTTGCCACAGATTCTTAATTGTATTTAGGTTGGACTTTACTTTGATCTAAACCATTCCATTGTAGCTCTGGCTGTGTGTTTAGGGTCATTGCAGACTTTAACCGGTTTTCTTCTGGGCTTGTCCTGAATTTGGCTCCATCCATTTTCCCATTAACTCTGACCAGCTTCCCTGTCCCTGCTAAAGAAAAGCATCCCCACAACATGATGCTGCCACCACCATGTTTCACGGTGGGGATGGTGTGTTCAGAGTGATGTGCAATATTAGTTTTCCGCCACACATTGAACTTTTTGGGCTATAAGCAAAATGCTATTTTGGTCCCATCTGACCAGAGCACCTGCTTCCACATGTTGCTGTGTCCCCCACATGGCTTCTTGCAAACTGAAAACGGGATTTTTTATGGCTTTCTTTCAACAATGGTTTTCTTTTTGCACTCTTCAATAAAGGCCAGATTTGTGGAGTGCACACACAACTAATTCTCCCACCTGAGCTGTGGATCGCTGCAGCTCCTCCAGAGTTATCATGGGCCTCTTGGCTGCTTCTCTGCTTAATGCTCTCCTTGCCTGGCCTGTCAGTTTAGGTGGGCGGCCATGTCTTGGTAGGTTTGCAGTTGTGCCATACGCTTTTCAGTTTCGAATGATGGATTGAACAGTGCTCTGTGAGATGTTCAAAGCTAGGGATATTTTTTTATAACCTAACCGCACTTTAAACTACTTCACAACTTTATCCCTGACCTGTCTGGTGTGTTCCTTTGCATTCATGATGCTGTTTGTTCACTAAGGTTCTCTAACAAACCTCTGAGGGCTTCACAGAACATCTGTATTTATTATGAGATTAAATTACACACAGGTGGACTATATTTACTAATTAGGTGATCTCTGAAGACTATTGGTTCCACTAGATTTTAGTTAGGGGTATCAGAGTAAAGGGGACTGAATACAAATGCACGCCACACTTTTCAGATGTATACCGTATATACTCGAGTATAAGCCGAGTTTTTCATCAAATTTTTTTGTGCTGAAAATGCCCCCCTCAGCTTATACTCGAGTCTGTTTCCGACTTCAACTTTGTACGCCTGATCCCGGCCATCCGTAGGTCCCCTAGACCCCAAACTTGGCACACATATAGTCCAACTCCTCCTCTACAAAGTTTGGTGTCCGGGGGACCTAGGGACGGGGAGCACCAATTTTTCAAAGCCGGGCACCCCTTTCCATAGACTCCAATGTTAAACGGTAATTTCTCTGGTCATTTTGGGGAACCGGTACTGGCTGGCCGTAGGTCGCCTGGACCCCAAACTTGGCACACATGTAGCCCAACTCCTCCTCTACAAGTTTGGTGTCTGGGGGACCTACGGCCGGGGAGCACCGATTTTTCAAAACCGGGCACCCCCTCCATAGACTCCCATGTTAAACGTCAGTCTAGTCACAGTGAGGCATGGACACAGTGACAGTGAGGCATGGGCACAGTGAGGCATATGGACACAGTGACAGTGAGGCATGGGCACAGTGAGGAATGTACACAGTGAGGCAAAGTGAGACACAGTGAGGCATGCAGATGGACACCCTAGGCTTATACTCGAGTCAATAAGTTTTCCCAGTTTTTTGTGGTAAAATTAGGTGCCTCAGCTTTATATTCGGGTCGGCTTATACTCGAGTATATACGGTATTTGTAAAAAAAAAATTGAAAACCATTTATCATTTTCCTTTCACTTCACAATTATTTGCCACTTTGTGTTAGTCTTATCACATAGAATCCCAATAAAATACATTTACATTTGCGGAACAAAAAAGTTGCGCTAAAAATCCTTGAATGACATAAAAAGTCCAAACTGTACTATAACAGTCCAAGTGACAAAAACTAAAAATATAAAGAGCAAAATAATGTGAAGTTGTAAATCAAGTTGCAATCTCGGAACACCCAATAAGAGGATAGTATGCGACCGGTCTACACTACGTGGCATTTTCACCAATGCCAGGAGCCTGGCGGACAAGATGGGTGAACTAGAGATACTGTTGTACGGGGAGGATTTGGATTTTGTGGGAATTTCAGAGAGAGACCTGGTTCAACAGCTCTTATGATTTGGCTGGCAACCATTCAAGGGTATACCCTTTATCGCAAGGATAGAGAGGGTAAAAAAAGGGGGAGGGGTATGCCTAAATATCAAGAATAATGTATAAGTCAATGTGAGAAATTACATCACGAAGGGAGCTGGGGAGGAGGTGGAATCCTTATGAGTAGAGCTCCAAAGGGATGAAGCTAAGGGGAAAATACTACTGGAAGTATGCTATAGGCCCCCTAACCTGAAGGAGGAGGGGGAGACAGATCTCCTATCACAATTTGGATTTAGTAGCAAGGATGGGAAGTGTTATCATAATGGGGGATTTTAATTATCCAGACATAGACTGGGCGGAGGGAACCACGCATTCATCTAAGGCTCGCCAGTTCCTAAATGTCTTGCAGGACAATTTTATGGGTCAGATGGTGGACGCACCAACTAGAAATAAAGCCTTACTGGATCTACTGATCACCAACAATACAGACCTGATCACGGATGTGGAAATATGGGGCAATTTAGGTAACAGCGATCACAGGTCAATTGGCTTCAGTATAAATCACACAAATAGGAAACATAAGGGAAATACAAAGACACTGAATTTCAATAGAGCCAACTTCCCTAAACTACGAACCTTGCTAGAAGTCATAAATTGGCATAAAATCTTAGGAACAAAGAACACGGAGGAGAGGTGGGTTTGCTTTAAGAGCATATTAAATAAGGGCATTAGATACAAGGTTGAGGGATCATCATCAGCATATTGACTTTATAAAGAATGCAACAAGAAATGTAATGCCCTGTACACTTGGTCGGAATTTCCGATGAAAAAAGACTGACGGAATTTTTTCATCGGATATTCCGATTATGTGTGTGCCCCATCGGACTTTTTCTTTTGGAAATTCCGACGGAGTTAGAAAGAGAACATGTTCTCTTTTTTTTCCGACGAAAAAAACTTATATCGGAAATTCCGTCCGTCTGTATGGAACTCCGGAGAAAAGACCATGCATGCTCAGAATCAAGTCGACGCATGCTCGGAAGCATTGAACTTAATTTTTCTCGGCTCGTCATAGTGTTGTACGTCACCGCGTTCTTGACGGTCGGAATTTGATGTGACAGTGTGTATGCAAGACAGCTTGAACGGAATTCCGTCTGAAAAATCCAGACGGAAAATCTGATCGTGTGTACAAGGCATAAGGGTGCAATTAGGACCTAAGATAAGAACATGAAAGACACATAGTGGAGGAGAGCAAAAAAAAATCCAAAGACATTCTAGCGGGTGTCAAATTTAGAGGGGTGTATCTGGGCTATAGATGGCCCAGATACATTGATTTTTAGGGATCTATGGACATTTTGGAGTGTGGGAGGTATGAATGGTGTCATGTTTCCTGCGGTCCCTAGGTGGCGCTGTCACCTGGGACCGGGGTTGAACTACCATTCTAGCGCTGTGCCCTTTGTGTCCTCTCGCGGCAGTAGTACGGCGGGGCGGGGAACCCACTGTGCCTGCTGGGAGAGGATATAGGGGGGGGCGGACATCTTGCGCACGAGGTCCATTCCCCAGGCACCTTTGGCCTGGGGGCTGATGCGGTTCGTTTGTGCTCAGGCACCCTTGGCCTGGGCGCGTGGAGTCGAGTTCCATCACAGGCACCTTCAGCCTGGGGTGAGGTACTTTACAAGGAGGCCTGGGGCCCAGTACCTTCGACTGGGTAAAACAAAAGATCAAGTCTTCTGGACAGCAGCACTCCAATAAAAAGCCTTTATTATGTAAAATCTTCAAAAAACCAAATACAGCACAGCAAGTCACAAAATTCTGGTTAGAGCTGACTAGTTTCACACTTTCTTAGTGTTTAATCAACATCATCTACATTACAGGCTCCTGGGACGTGCTACAGCTCATCCACCCCATTGTGTTTTTGACCTTCCTAATAGAGGGTCCACCTGTTGCAGTAAGGGCACATCCTAACTTTAGTGTTGGTGATGTCACATGGTGGTGGATTCGTTTGGATTGTTCACATACAACCACTTGATTTACAACTTCACATTGCTTTGCTCTTTATATTTTTATTTTTTTGTCACTTAGTTTTGACATTTTATGTCATTCAAGGATTTTTAGCACAACTTTTTTTGTTCCATTGTTGTCTATTGTGTCATATCTCACATTTTATTGTTACTGCTTTTGCCAGTTTATTTACACAAGCGCAGTATTGTTTTGTTGTTTTTTCCTGATCTTATTTACATTTTTAGTTGTAACATGACAAAATGTGGAAAATGTAATACTTTTTCAAGGCACTGTATAACTTCCAAATTTTCTATGGATAATTTTCAATGGAACTGTAATAAAGATGGAATTATTTAACATTTTTGTTGTGTATGTGCCTATAAAGTCCACAATGCTCTATCTACGATATTATATTCTGATTTAGGAATGCGGCACTAGATTTTGTCATGGTATCCATAGTACCAACCTATGGCTACATCTAACTTTCCATGGAGTGGATAGTCTGTAATTTCTCCAGTGGAAGAGACACCCTGCACAGAGCCATATCTAAGAAGAGCAAAGAACCTGTAGTGTTGTGTGCCCACAGCAAAGCGGAGGATGTGTTGCTGCGCTAGAAATATTGGTATTTTTAGGCATCCTTGTTTATAGAGGCCAGAAAGCCTCTGGAATGGAGGTCAGCGATAACTTCCCTCAGAGATTCCAGAGGAATGTTTAAACCCAAAGAAGTGTGTTGAGAACCTTCAGATCCAGAATTGAGCGAATATCACATTTGGATCGGGAGTGATAAATTGGCTTGAGTTGAACCTGTGAAACCTTTCGGGACCAGGGATATGACACCCTGAACCAAGAGCTGTGATAGGATATTTTAACATTTTTGTAGTGTATGTGCTTATAAAGTCCACAATTCTCTACCTACAATATTAGACTCTCTACTCCCACATTAGGACTCTAGAGTTCAGGAGCCAACCTATACTGTGATTTTTCATGAGGGTTCTGTTCTTAATGGTAGCCTTCTTCGAGGCAGCTCAATTTGCCCAATTGCACTCCAGATTATTGAAGCTGGAAAAAAGGTCATTCAATAGAACATCACATTCACCTGTTGCCAAAGACCAGAATAGCTCTGACCTTTTAGCGAGTCCAGCTGTACAGTCCAGGAAATCCTTCTTGCCCTTGGTCTGGAAGGTTCTCATGACTGCTGCTAAGTGATGGGCTGGAGAAGAGTCCTGGATAGGTGTGGTCCAAACACAGGTTTAACCCAAATTTTATGCTACCACTACTATATATTACATCTTTCTTCCTGTCAATGGCCTTTGCCATATTTGGACAATTACATCACGGGGGACCCCACTCCTTTGTTGCAATGCAGTGGAGCCCAGGAGCTGGCATAAGTGAGTGAAGGGTGTGGATTATGTCAGCTGTATTTTATTTTATTTTTCTGTCAGAGTTTGTCATTCATCATGATTGACATGGATCTATATTGTGGGATGACGTGATTTGACCTATAGCATTTCAGGAGCAATGCAAATCGTTCAAGTCACATCAGTATATTTTTCACAATATGGGAAATTATCACTTTTGATGTTTTGCAGCCACACTTTAAATGCATGGTAAACACCATGTGTAGATTTATAGTGCACTTAGTGTTCAGATCTTGGTACGTCAGAGAAGATATCCCATTATGATGTTTTAAACACTAAAAGAGAAGTATGTGTTAACCAACAAAAAAAAAAATATCATATGCTGCATTGGTCCAGGTTAATTGTGGGCCTGTTGGAGTTTTTGCTTGCTGTGTTGCCCACCACTCATTTTAATTGCTTTGGAACATTTCTGTCTCTGTATATCCTCCTGTGTCCCCTATTGAATGATTAAGAAAACAAGATTTTTGTCTCACCATAAACTAATTTTCTTGGAGTTAAATCGGGGACACTACACCTCATGTTTGTTAACCACTTCGCGCCCGGGCCATATGAAAAAGACGTCCGTAAAGCGGTCGTCAATTGCTGATAGGACGTCTATGGACGTCTTCCCATTCACTTCCGCGATGCGCGCCACCGCGGGCGCACATCGGGGAAAAGCTGTGCCCTCCGTGTCAGGCGGGTGCCGATGCGCGTGCCTGGCGGCCGCGATGTCCGCCAGGTACGAGCGATCGGCTGTCACAGAGCCAGGGACGTGGATCTCTGTGTGTAAACACAGAGATCCACGTCCTGTCAGGGAGAGAGGAGACCGATGGTGTGTCCCTTGTACATAGGGACAACTATCAGTCACCTCCCCCAGTCAGTCCCCTCCCCCCACAGTAAGAACATCTAGCAGGGAACATATTAACCCCTTGACCGCCCCCTAGTGGTTAACCCCTTCCCTGCCAGTCACATTTATACAGTAATCAGTGCATATTTATAGCACTGTTCACTGTATGAATGTGAATGGTCCCAAAAATGTGTCAAAAGTGTCCGATGTGTCCGCCATAATGTCACAGTCACAAAAAAAAAATCGCAGATTGACGCCATTACTAGTAAAAAAAAATCATAATTCTATTCCCTATTTTGTAGGCGCTATAACTTTTGCGCAAACCAATCACTATACGCTTATTGCGTTTTGTTTTTTTTACCTAAAATATGTAGAATACGTATCGGCCTAAACTGAGGAAAAAAATAGTTTTTTTAAAAAAAAATGGGATATTAATTATAGCAAAAATTTAAAAATATTGTGTTTTTTTCAAAATTGTCGCTCTATTTTTGTTTATAGCGCAAAAAATAAAAACCGCAGAAATGATCAAATACCACCAAAAGAAAGCTCTATTTGTGGGAAAAAAAGGACGTCAATTTTGTTTGGGAGCCACGTCGCACGACCGCGCAATTGTCATTCAAAGCGTGACAGTGCTGAAACCTGAAATTTCGCCTGGGCAGGAAGGGGGTTATGTGCCCAGTTGTCAAGTGGTTAAAAAGAACTGAGGCATGCTTGGAGTAAGAGGGGTTATGCTATGATTGGTTGCCATTATCCAATGTCCTGATGGTAGCTATTGTACATTACCCTACATCTCTGAAAATCCTGCTGTGTCCCGCCAATGGACTCCATGAATCGCCACACAAGTAGTTTGTGGGTGTTATAATGCCAATGCTGTATAATGTCTTGTGGCAACCATTCCCCTTTTTTTCTAGAACACAGTTTGCCCAGTTCACCAGACACAACTTTCATGCTGTGACATATGTTATTTATCAATGTACACTATGCACAATACAGTTTGTGAGGCAGAACAAATAGTTAAAATGTTTCTCCAAGGAAAGTTGTTCCGAAGCTAAGTCAAGCTTGTTGAATTTTCTTACATAACTGCGTTGTATAAAAAACATTGTGCCAAGAAATATGCATCCATCCACTTTTGTGAAAGAAACTGCCAGCATACTCAATTACATTCTCTGAACCCATGCAAGCTTCCTCAGGAGAGTGGGAATGTATCTCAATGTCACACCTTTAAATGGTGCCTGGCAACATCTGATTGTATGATTTGTCCGCAATCTCATGCCGCGTACACACGATCATTTTTCCCGTTGGGAAAAATGAAATTTTTTCTTTTGAACGAGAAAAACGATCGTCTGTGGGCTTTTTGCCGTTTTTCCCGACGGGAAAAACGGCATTAATCACGATGAGAAAAATTAGAACATGTTCTAATTTTTCTCGTCGTTTTTCCTGACATTTCTTCCGCGGCAGTGTTTCTCATAGGGAAACACTGCCGCGGAGCCCATAGACGATCGTTTTTCTCGTCATTTTAAAAAATGACGAGAAAAATGACCGTGTGTGGGGAACAAGCTGTTCCCTCGTTTAAAATGTCATTATTCACGGCGGTTTTTAAACCGCCGTGAATAATGATCGTGTGTACGCGGCATCATACTTTCCTGCTCATCAGACCTCACACTCTCCAGCTTAAGATTAAAATTAGCCTAATTTATACATAATCAGAAGCCTGTATCCAGCATTTTTCAACTCAGTTAAACTATATACTATTACAAGGTACATTCTTAAAAAATATACAATATATGTCGTGTGTGTGTGTGTATATATATATATATATATATATATATATGTATATATATATATATATATATATGTGTATTGTGAAGGGGTTAACTCGGTAGCGGGTGTGTGTGACCCCCCTGGTTGGGCTCCCCACACAAAAACAGGGCCAGCAGACGGAGGTTGTGGTTTTCAAAATCAAAAGGTGCGGTTTATTTCTCTATGTACAGTGACAAAAACACAGCAAAGCCAAAAAGAAACATAAACAAAATAAATCCTGGTCAGTTTGACCTCTGACTAAACATGCAGGTTTCCTAAACTAACAACTGGGATCAGCCTGGTGCTGTCCTAGTCCCTAAGTCCCTGGTTTAGTAAAAGTCCAAACAAATAGCCACACAGGCTTTGCCTCACCGCACAGGGGTTCACTCTCCCTAGACAGTCCACACAGGTCTGGGTCCAGGCATGAGCAAACACCTAATGAATCTGGGAGTTTTTATAGAGGCCTTTAAATGAGCTGACAAGCTTCAGCTGGTCTCATCAACTCCCTGCCTGCACGACGCCCAGCCCTCTCCCTAGAGGTATGAGTCATCCATGAGCCCACTAGCCTCAGCTGGGCTTCATCAACTCCCTAGTTGTATAAGTCGGCATAAAGCCTGAATCTGGGAGAAATATATCTACCCCCCTGGATGCAACCAGGTGACTTTACCTTCCTGCTGTCACATACCCCCCCTCTTGTTTTAACCTTGGGGTTGGAACACCAGCAATCAGGCATTCATGTACTCGAGACAAAGCATCCACATTCCCCATTTGAACGCCAGGGCGATGCTTTACTGTGAAGTTGAATTCCTGTAGGGCCAGGAACCACCTATTCACTCTTCTATTTGTCTCCTTGTTTTGAGCCATCCACTTTAACGGAGCGTGATCCGTAACCATGTCAAAGTGCCTACCTAGCAGATAGTACCGAAGGGAATCTAGAGCCCACTTCACCGCTAAACACTCCTTTTCAACCGTGGCGTAATTTACCTCATGGGACTTCAACTTTCTGCTGAGGTAAATGACTGGGTGCTCTTCCCCGTTCCAGACCTGGGACAATACTGCTCCTAACCCCACATCTGACGCATCACTTTGTACGACAAAGTCTTTAGAGAAGTCGGGTGAGTACAACACTGGCTGGCTACATAAGGCTTGTTTCAAGAATTGGAATGCTGCCTCAGCCTCGGGGGTCCATTTAATCATGACCGACCCTTTCCCTTTCGTCAGGTTGGTTAGGGGCACAGCCTTAGAAGCAAAGTGGGGAATGAAGCGCCGATAATAACCCGCGATTCCCAGAAAGGCCCGTACCTGCTTCTTGCTGTTGGGACGTGGCCAACTCTGGATGGCCTCGACTTTGTTGAGTTGGGGTTTTATCACTCCCCTGCCAATGGTGTACCCAAGATATTTGGCCTCCTCCTGCCCAATGGTACACTTCTTGGGGTTAGCCGTAAACCCCGCTTCCCGGATAGAGTCTAGGACTGCTTGCACTTTTGGCAGATGTGAGGCCCAATCTGTGCTATGGACAATTACGTCATCCAGGTAAGCCGCAGCATACTTCCGATGGGGCCTCAGTATCTGGTCCATTTTCCGCTGGAATGTGGCCGGTGCATTCTGTAACCCGAACGGCATTCTCTTATATTGGAACGCCCCGTCTGGGGTTACAAATGCGGTTTTCTCTTTGGCCGACTTGGCCAGGGGAATTTGCCAATACCCTTTTGTGAGGTCAAGAGTCGTCATGTATCGGGCTGTTCCCAGCCGGTCGATCAACTCATCTATACGTGGCATGGGGTAGGTGTCAAATTTTGTAACTTTGTTCAACTGACGAAAATCGTTACAAAATCGCCAGCTCCCATCCGGTTTAGGCACCAACACAATGGGACTAGACCAATCACTTTGGGACTCCTCTATCACCCCTAAGTTCAGCATTTTCTGTACTTCCTCCCGTATTGCCTCCCGTCGGGCCTCTGGGATCCGATAGGGTTTTAACTTCACCCTTTCACCGGGCGGGGTAATAATATCATGCTCTACCCCAGATGTTTGTCCCGGCAGCTCAGAGAACACCTCCTTGTTGCGAAGCACAAACTCCTTAACCTCCTGTTGTTGGGGTTGTGACAAGGTGGCTGCTATTCCAACCTCCGGAATCACGCAACCAGTTTGAGCTGGTGACCAAGTTTCTGTGACTAGGGACTCTCTATCCCTCCAGGCTTTCAACAGATTAACGTGATATATCTGTTCGGGCTTTCGCCTTCCTGGTTGTCTGACCTTGTAATTCACTTCGCTCACTTTTTCCATTATCTCGTAGGGGCCTTGCCATTTGGCAAGGAATTTACTTTCAACCGTAGGGACAAGTACCAATATCCTATCCCCCGGGGAAAAGGTACGGGTCTTTGCTCCACGGTTGTACACTCTCTGCTGTGCCAACTGCGCTTGGGCCAAATGTTCCTTCACGATGGGCATTACCTGTGCAATTCGATCTTGCATCAGGGCGACATGCTCAATCACACTCCTGTGGGGAGAACTCTCACTTTCCCAAGTTTCCTTGGCAATATCCAACAGCCCTCTTGGGTGTCTCCCATACAGTAACTCAAAGGGGGAGAATCCCGTAGAGGATTGGGGCACCTCCCTAATAGCAAACATCAAATAAGGAAGTAGACAGTCCCAATCCTTTCCATCTCTATCCACCACTTTCTTCAACATTTGTTTTAGGGTTTTGTTGAATCTTTCAACCAGCCCATCGGTTTGGGGGTGATACACAGATGTACGCAATTGCGTCACTTTGAACAATTTACACAGCTCTTTCATAACCCGGGACATAAAGGGTGTACCTTGGTCCGTAAGCAGTTCTTTACAAATACCCACCCAGCTAAAAACAAGAGATAGCTCTTTGGCTATGGTTTTGGCCGAGGTATTTCTGAGAGGGATCGCTTCTGGATAACGGGTGGCATAGTCCATTATAACCAATATGTACTGGTGCCCCCTAGCGGACTTGATTATAGGACCTACCAAATCCATTGCGATTCTCTCAAACGGGACCTCAATGATGGGTAGAGGGACCAGCGGGCTACGGAAATGTGGCATTGGGGCCGACCTCTGACACACAGGGCAGGAGGAACAATAATTTTCTATGTCCTTCATCACCCCAGGCCAATAGAATCTCTGTAATACCCTCTCTCGGGTTTTCTCTGTCCCCAGATGACCTCCAAGAATGTGCCCATGGGCCAACTCCAACACCAACTTCCTGTAAGGTTTGGGCACCACAAGCTGCTCAACGGTTTCTTCTGCCCTTTTTGCCACCCGATACAGTAGGTCCTTCTCTACGCTGAAGTATGGGTAAGTGCAGGTATTATCTGGGTTCACTAACTCGCCATTTATTTCCACTACGTTTTCCCGTGCCTTTATTAGGGCGGGGTCTTTTAACTGTTCTGTGGCAAAATTTTCCCTGTGAACCTCCAGATCAGAAAACTCCACAGACGGTAGGTTTTCGTCTGAGGAGGTGGGCTCCTCTCCAGATTCTTGAGTCTCCCCTGCCAATACTGACAAGGGAAATTCTGGAGAGTCCTCACCACTCTCAGAGGAGTTCTGGCTATCACATTCCTGGTACATAGGGGCACCAGTGGGGGGCTCAGGATCATCCCACAGTTCCCAGAACTTCGGAAAATCCCTTCCCACAATGGCATCATGCGGTAATTGAGATACTAACCCCACTGGATGAGAGAGGGTACCTTTGGGGGTCTCGAAACACACTGTAGTCACTGGATACTCTCGGGTGTCCCCATGCACACAAATAACAGCTACCTTGCTATTCCCAGAGACCTCTGTTTTAACTAACTCAGCCTTTATCAGGGTCACAAGGCTACCTGAATCCAGTAATACCACAACATTTCTACCATTAATACACATTTTGCATAAATGTTTCTCAGTTCCCCGAATGGCAGTGCATGCGACTGTCGCACACAGCGACTGACGTCTGTCCATCAGAAAGTCACATTGCATGGGTTCCTCCACAACCGGGCAATTTGCTGCAATATGTCCCGCTTGCCGGCAGCGGTAGCAAACAATCCATTTGGCTGCCTCTTGAGCCCCTGACTTCCCAGGCTGTTCTCGCCAAACTTTGGGTAGAGCTCCCACCCTCTCACTCTCTCCACCCTCACCCCTTGGAATCCTCTTATCCGCCCCTGGGGATGGTCTGGTCTTAGGGTGGAAAGTCCGAGAGTCTCTGGAAGAGGCCGTCAGGTTCTCTGTAGCCAAGTATTTCTCTACACGATCCACAAGACCACCGGCCGTCTCTGGGTCTCCATGGCTTACCCACTTTTGGATGGCAGTAGGAAGAGCTCTCAAAAACCGATCCATTACAACACGTTCCACAATCTCTGGTGCGGACAAAGTCTCTGGCTGTAGCCACTTCCTGCTCAGGTGAATGAGATCATACATTTGAGACCTGGGGGGTTTTCCAAGCTGGAAAGTCCAGTTATGCACACGCTGAGCCCGGACAGCCAGGGTGACACCCAGCCTTGCCAATATTTCAGCTTTTAGCATCACATAGTCTTTTGCTTGGTCAGGCTCTAGGTCATAGTAAGCTTTCTGCGATTCACCAGTTAACAGAGGAGCCACCAGTCCAGCCCACTGCTCCTCAGGCCACTTTTCTCTTTCAGCAGTCCTTTCAAATGTGGTCAAAAATACCTCTGGATCATCCTCTCCAGTCATTTTTGTCAATAAACGACTCACCCCAAAGGACGCGGTATTAGTGGGACGGCTTTCCTCACTGGTCTGCGGACGTTGCTGCATTACTGCTTCCATTTGTTGTAGTCTCTGCTCTTGCTTCTGTAACAGGTCTATGAAGCGGGCCTCAGATTGCTGCTGGGCTTGTTGATGAGCTTGCTGCTGGGCTGCAAGGCTCCTTTGCAAACCTGCATTTGTCTGCTGTTGATTGGCATTTGCTAGAGCCAGCTGTTTCAGTATCTCCTCCATGTTGGCTTAAAAAAAACTGCCACTGGTTCTCCACCAACTGTGAAGGGGTTAACTCGGTAGCGGGTGTGTGTGACCCCCCTGGTTGGGCTCCCCACACAAAAACAGGGCCAGCAGACGGAGGTTGTGGTTTTCAAAATCAAAAGGTGCGGTTTATTTCTCTATGTACAGTGACAAAAACACAGCAAAGCCAAAAAGAAACATAAACAAAATAAATCCTGGTCAGTTTGACCTCTGACTAAACATGCAGGTTTCCTAAACTAACAACTGGGATCAGCCTGGTGCTGTCCTAGTCCCTAAGTCCCTGGTTTAGTAAAAGTCCAAACAAATAGCCACACAGGCTTTGCCTCACCGCACAGGGGTTCACTCTCCCTAGACAGTCCACACAGGTCTGGGTCCAGGCATGAGCAAACACCTAATGAATCTGGGAGTTTTTATAGAGGCCTTTAAATGAGCTGACAAGCTTCAGCTGGTCTCATCAACTCCCTGCCTGCACGACGCCCAGCCCTCTCCCTAGAGGTATGAGTCATCCATGAGCCCACTAGCCTCAGCTGGGCTTCATCAACTCCCTAGTTGTATAAGTCGGCATAAAGCCTGAATCTGGGAGAAATATATCTACCCCCCTGGATGCAACCAGGTGACTTTACCTTCCTGCTGTCACAGTATATATATATATATATATATATATATATATATATATATATATACACATACACATACACATACAGTGCCTCAAAAAAGTAATCATACCCCTTGAAATTTTCCACATTTTGTCATGTTACAACTAAAAATATAGTTGTATTTTATTGAGATTTTATGTGGTAGACCAACACGAGGTGGCACATAATTGTGAAGTGGAAGGAAAATGATAAATGGTTTTTCGAATAAATATCTGAAAAGTGTGGCCTGCATTTGTATTCAGCCCACTTACTCTAATACCCCTGACTAAAATCTAGTGGAACCAATTGCCTTCAGAAGTCACCTAATTAGTAAATAGAGTCAACTTGTGTATAATTTAATCTCAGTATAAATACAGCTGTTCTGTGAAGCCCTCAGAGGTTTGTTGGAGAACCTTAGTAAACACACCAGACAGGTCAGGGATAAAGTTGTGGAGAATTTTAATACAGGCTTAAGTCATAAAAAAAAGTATCCCAAGCTTTGAACATCTCACAGAGCACAGTTCAATCTATCATCCGAAAATGAAAAGCGTATGGCACAACTGCAAACCTACCAAGACATGGCCGTCCACTTAAACTGACAGGCTGGGCAAGGAGTGTATTACTCAGAAAAGCAGCCAAGAGGCCCATGGTAACTCTGGAGGAGCTTCAGAGATTGACAGCGCAGGTGGGAGAATCTGTCCACAGATGAACTATTAGTTGTGCACTCCACAAATCTGGCCTTTATGGAATAGTGGCAAGAAGAAAGCTTTTGTTGAAAGAAAGGCATAAGAAATTCCCTTTGCAGTTTGCGGGAAGTCATGTGGGGGACACAGCAAACATGTGGAAGAAGGTGCTCTGGTCAGATGAGACCAAAACTAACACACCATTCCCATTGTGAAACATGGTGGTGGCAGCATCGTGTTGTGGGGATGCTTTTCTTCAGCAGGGACGGAGAAGCTGGTCAGAGTTGATGGGAAGATGGATGCAGCCAAATACAGGGCAGTCTTAGAAGAGTCTGCAAAAGACTTGAGACTGGGGCAGAGGTTCTCCTTCCAGCAGGACAACAACCTAAACATACAATCCTGAGCTACAATGGAATGGTTTAGATCAGTGGTCATCAACCCTGTCCCCAGGGCCCACTAACAGACCAGATTTGATGTATTACCTTGGGGAGATGCAGACTTGAATACTGCAATCACTGAGCAGCAAATTATATCACCTGTGTTGTATTTCAGTTATCTTGCAAACCTGGCCTGTTAGTGGGCCCTGAGGACAGGGTTGATGATTACTGATTAAGGCATATTCATGTGTTACATTGGCCCAGTCAAAGTACAGACCTAAATCCAATTGAGAAACTGCGACAAGACTTGAAAATTGCTGTTCACAGACGCTCTTCATCCAATCTCACAGATATTGACCTATTTTGCAAAGAAGAATGGGCAAAAATGTCACTCTCTAGATGTGCAAAGCTGGTAGAGACATACCCAAAAAGACTTGCAGCTGTAATTGCAGTGAAAGGTGGTTCTACAAAGTATTGACTCGGGGGATGAATACAAATGCACGCCACACTTTTCACATATTTATTTGTAAAATTTTGGAAAACCATTTATCACTTTCCTTCCACTTCACAAAAATGTGCCACTTTGTGTTGGTGTATCACCTAAAATTCCAACAAAATACATTTCAATTTTTGGTTGTAACATGACAAAATGTGAAAAATTTCAAGGTGTGTGAATACTTTTTCAAAACACTGTATGTATATGTATATATCATATATATAGATGGTATATAAAATACAGTTTTGTATCATGGTTCAGAGGAATGGAGTAAAACTCAGTTTATTATTTAAACCTGAAGGTACAGGGTCAGCTACCATATTCATCTACTTTTTTCCTACAACAGTTTTTTTCTGTACAAATTTTTTATTGGTAACACTTCAAAGAATAACAAGGAGTATTCATTGGTTACACATGACGATACATTGTATGCAATAAACAGGGGTTACAAAAGGAGCATTATTGGTATCGGGTAGAATTTTTTTTGGAATGCCGTTGCTAGTATAAGCTCCGGGGGGAAATAACATTTGGTAAACATGAAATAGGCATAAACAACCAAAAAAGAACCACAGAAAAGAAAAAGGGTAAGGAGGAAACGTACCAATACAACACGTTACCAATGTTGTTCAAGAGAATACGGGGAGGGGGGTAAAAGGGGACCTAGGTAGAGAAGAAGAAAAAGAGGGGAAAGCGCTACGAGAAGAGGGGAGGTCGGGAATGCCATACAGTATACAAACAAACCCAAGGAAAAAACAAGCTTTACTCGCCGACCAGCCCGCTGACAACCGAATTAACCTATCTAACAGTATGCGTTAAAACAGGGCTTTAGTCTGCACACATTTGCAAATACTTCAGTCCACCTGACCTCCACCTATCCATCAGAATGCATGTGCTTCCATTGTGGAGTCTCTCATAAGTTAGAGATAGGACCACAGATACCAGGGTGCCGTGACGAGGGTCTGTAGCTTACACATGTATTTGCAAATGTGTGCAGACTAAACCCATGTTTTAACGCATACTGTTAGATAGGTTGATTGGGTTGACGGCGGGCTGGCCGGTGAGTAAAGCTTGGGAATGCCATACAGGCCTGTTACTTATATTGAGGGGAATCAAGGCTACAACAGTTTTTTATCCACATTTCATGCTCTTTAATTTCATTGGGGAATCTATATCTATAAAATATATCTATAATTGCCTCCATGTTCATGAACAGACTCGCAACTGGGGACATTCAATTTTTTTATTTTGTTTTTCTGATTTAGAAATGGTTTCAATCTCCTAGCAGAAAATACACTACTCCTGTGGTATCACAGTTTTTTTTTTTTTTTTTTTTTACAAAGAACATGTTTTTTTTATTGAAAAACGTAAGAGTAGGGTACAGCGTATACAGTATCAGTACAGTAACATGAAAACCAGATGTAATATTGCAAATTAATACACAGGCTACAGGTAAGATGTCCATATTCAAAAACACAATATCACAGGCACATGAGTGAGAAATCGAGCATAATATGTGTGATTGTCAGGTCCACTATCAGGAGGGCCCGTAGGCCCAACACATTGTAAGGGCGGGAAACGGAGAACCGACAGAGGCAGCCAAACAACTCAAATAATAACAAAAATTAGAAAACAAGAGGGGAGAGTTCATATGGGGTATCATTCTGGTATCACATTGCAAGTAGCAGCATTACCTAACCAAGTGTCCCATATCTTGTTATATTTGGCTGAGCAACCCCTATGAATATAAATGTCTTTTTTGTATGGGAGGACCCCGTTTACAGCTGATATCCATTCCTGAAGCGACGGGGGTATAGCCTGAAGCCATTTTCTCGCTATGAGCAATCTGGCCGTGAAGGAAGATTTTGTGGAATTTATCCGAATCTGGATCTGGGAATATCCCTAGTAAACATTCCTTGGGGCACAGCCTTAGGGGAGAACCCATCTCGTCATGAATGAACTTTACAATGTGTGTCCAATAGTCCTGTATTACTGGACAGGACCATAGGATATGGAAGAAAGTACTGGAAGGGCTACCACATCTGGGACATAAGGGACTGTAGTCAGGTTTGTATTTGGCCAGTCGGATCGGGGTAAGGTATGATCTATGTAGAATATAGAATTGCGTGAGGCAATCTAGTCGAGAGTTTTTTACAAGCGTCCAGTGCCTCCTCCCAGTCCTCGTCCTCCAGCTCGCCCACATCCCCAGACCACCGGTCTTTCAGTCTATATGCTAGAGATGCCGCTGTCGGGCGGATAAGGGAGTTGTAGAATATTGAGATAAGTTTACGGGAATCCGGTCCCGTCATAGTGCATATAATATCCGAACGTTCAACATTAGAGGGGGCATCCCGGAATTGTGTCTGGAGGGCATAGCGGAGCTGGAGGTAGCGAAAATGCATGGGGTTAGGAAGAGCAAAATCATCTTTAAATTGTTGGAACGACTTCAGGACAGTGTCGCGGTAGACATCAGACAGATACCACACCCCGTGATTGAGCCAAAGGACATGGTCAGGTACAGTCAGCAGTTCACATAGGCCAGGATTATCCCATAGAGGTGTGTGGAAGTGAGTAGGTGACATGTTCAGTTTGCGTCTCACTACTTCCCAAACTTTACCGTGAGTGTACAACAACCCCCTACGATTCCTCGACGCCCAAGTATCAGCAAAGTCTCTAAAAATAATCTGGAAGGGGTGAGTAAGCCCGGGGCGCGGGGAGAGCATATCAGTGTCAGGTATCGACCCCTGTCATGTTTATCTAATGTGACAACAGGAAGGTAAAGTCACCTGGTTGCATCCAGGGGGGTAGATATATTTCTCCCAGATTCAGGCTTTATGCCGACTTATACAACTAGGGAGGGAGTTGATGAAGCCCAGCTGAGGCTAGTGGGCTCATTGATGACTCATACCTCTAGGGAGAGTGCTGGGCGTCGTGCAGGCAGGGAGTTGATGAGACCAGCTGAAGATTGTCAGCTCGTTTAAGGCCTCTATAAAAACTCCCAGATTCATTAGGTGTTTGCTCATGCCTGGACCCAGACCTGTGTGGACTGTCTAGGGAGAGTGAACCCCTGTGCGGTGAGACCAAGCCTGTGTGGCTATTTGTTTGGGACATTTACTAAACCAGGGACTTAGGGACTAGGACAGCACCAGGCTGATCCCAGTTGTTAGTTAGGGAAACCTGCATGTTTAGTCAGAGGTCAAGCTGACCAGGATTTATTTTGTTTATGTTTCTTTTTGCTTTGCTGTGTTTTTGTCACTGTAAATAGAGAAATAAACCGCACCTTTTGATCTTGAAAACCACAACCTCTGTCTGCTGGGCCTGTTTTTGTGTGGGGAGCCCATCCAGGGGGTCACACACACCCGCTACCGAGTTAACCCCCCCACAGTTGGTGGAGAATGCGGGCAGTTTTTTTTAAGCCAGCATGGAGGAGATACTGAAACAGCTGGCTCTAGCAAATGCCAATCAACAGCAGACAAATGCAGGTTTGCAAAAGAGCCTTGCAGCTCAACAACAGAGCTTCGCAGCCCAGCAGCAAGCTCATCAACAGAGCCTTGCAGCCCAGCAGCAAGCTCATCAACAGAGCCTTGCAACTTTGCAACAGAGTCTGGAGGCTCAGCAACAAGCCCAGCAGCAATCTGAGGCCCGCTTCATAGACCTATTGCAGAAGCAAGAGCAGAGACTACAACAAATGGAAGCAGTAGTGCAGCAACGTCCGCAGACCAGTGAGGAAAGCCGTCCCACTAATACCGCGTCCTTTGGGGTGAGTCGTTTATTGACAAAAATGACTGGAGAGGATGATCCAGAGGTATTTTTGACCACATTTGAAAGGACTGCTGAAAGAGAAAAGTGGCCTGAGGAGCAGTGGGCTGGACTGGTGGCTCCTCTGTTAACTGGTGAATCGCAGAAAGCTTACTATGACCTAGAGTCTGACCAAGCAAAAGACTATGTGATGCTAAAAGCTGAAATATTGGCAAGGCTGGGTGTCACCCTGGCTGTCCGGGCTCAGCGTGTGCATAACTGGACTTTCCAGCTTGGAAAACCCCCCAGGTCTCAAATGTATGATCTCATTCACCTGAGCAGGAAGTGGCTACAGCCAGAGACTTTGTCCGCACCAGAGATTGTGGAACGTGTTGTAATGGATCGGTTTTTGAGAGCTCTTCCTACTGCCATCCAAAAGTGGGTAAGCCATGGAGACCCAGAGACGGCCGATGGTCTTGTGGATCGTGTAGAGAAATACTTGGCTACAGAGAACCTGACGGCCTCTTCCAGAGACTCTCGGACTTTCCACCCTAAGACCAGACCATCCCCAGGGGCGGATAAGAGGATTCCAAGGGGTGAGGGTGGAGAGAGTGAGAGGGTGGGAGCTCTACCCAAAGTTTGGCGAGAACAGCCTGGGAAGTCAGGGGCTCAAGAGGCAGCCAAAAGGATTGTTTGCTACCGCTGCCGGCAAGCGGGACATATTGCAGCAAATTGCCCGGTTGTGGAGGAACCCATGCAATGTGACTTTCTGACAGACAGACGTCAGTCGCTGTGTGCGACAGTCGCATGCACTGCCATTCGGGGAACTGAGAAACATTTATGCAAAATGTGTATTAATGGTAGAAATGTTGTGGTATTGCTGGATTCAGGTAGCCTTGTGACCCTGATAAAGGCTGAATTAGTTAAAACAGAGGTCTCTGGGAATAGCAAGGTAGCTGTTATTTGTGTGCATGGGGACACCCGAGAGTATCCAGTGACTACAGTGTGTTTCGAGACCCCCAAAGGTACCCTCTCTCATCCAGTGGGGTTAGTATCTCAATTACCGCATGATGCCATTGTGGGAAGGGATTTTCCGAAGTTCTGGGAACTGTGGGATGATCCTGAGCCCCCCACTGGTGCCCCTATGTACCAGGAATGTGATAGCCAGAACTCCTCTGAGAGTGGTGAGGACTCTCCCGAATTTCCCTTGTCAGTATTGGCAGGGGAGACTCAAGAAACTGGAGAGGAGCCCACCTCCTCAGACGAAAACCTACCGTCTGTGGAGTTTTCTGATCTTGAGGTTCACAGGGAAAATTTTGCCACAGAACAGTTAAAAGACCCCGCCCTAATAAAGGCACGGAAAAACGTAGTGGAAATAGATGGCGAGTTAGTGAACCCAGATAATACCTGCACTTACCCATACTTCAGCGTAGAGAAGGACCTACTGTATCGGGTGGCAAAAAGGGCAGAAGAAATCGTTGAGCAGCTTGTGGTGCCCAAACCTTACAGGAAGTACAGAAAATGCTGAACTTAGGGGTGATAGAGGAGTCCCAAAGTGATTGGTCTAGTCCCATTGTGTTGGTGCCTAAACCGGATGGGAGCTGGCGATTTTGTAACGATTTTCGTCAGTTGAACAAAGTTACAAAATTTGACACCTACCCCATGCCACGTATAGATGAGTTGATCGACCGGCTGGGAACAGCCCGATACATGACGACTCTTGACCTCACAAAAGGGTATTGGCAAATTCCCCTGGCCAAGTCGGCCAAAGAGAAAACCGCATTTGTAACCCCAGACGGGGCGTTCCAATATAAGAGAATGCCGTTCGGGTTACAGAATGCGCCAGCCACATTCCAGCGGAAAATGGACCAGATACTGAGGCCCCATCGGAAGTATGCTGCGGCTTACCTGGATGACGTAATTGTCCATAGCACAGATTGGGCCTCACATCTGCCAAAGGTGCAAGCAGTCCTAAACTCTATCCGGGAAGCGGGGTTTACGGCTAACCCCAAGAAGTGTACCATTGGGCAGGAGGAGGCCAAATATCTTGGGTACACCATTGGGAGGGGAGTAATAAAACCCCAACTCAACAAAGTCGAGGCCATCCAGAGTTGGCCACGTCCCAACAGCAAGAAGCAGGTACGAGCCTTTCTGGGAATCGCGGGGTATTATCGGCGCTTCATTCCCCACTTTGCTTCTAAGGCTGTGCCCCTAACCAACCTGACGAAAGGGAAAGGGTCGGTCATGATTAAATGGACCCCCGAGGCTGAGGCAGCATTCCAATTCTTGAAACAAGCCTTATGTAGCCAGCCAGTGTTGTACTCACCCGACTTCTCTAAAGACTTTGTCGTACAAAGTGATGCGTCAGATGTGGGGTTAGGAGCAGTATTGTCCCAGGTCTGGAACGGGGAAGAGCACCCAGTCATTTACCTCAGCAGGAAGTTGAAGTCCCATGAGGTAAATTACGCCACGGTTGAAAAGGAGTGTTTAGCGGTGAAGTGGGCTCTAGATTCCCTTCGGTACTATCTGCTAGGTAGGCACTTTGACATGGTTACGGATCACGCTCCGTTAAAGTGGATGGCTCAAAACAAGGAGACAAATAGAAGAGTGAATAGGTGGTTCCTGGCCCTACAGGAATTCAACTTCACAGTAAAGCATCGCCCTGGCGTTCAAATGGGGAATGTGGATGCTTTGTCTCGAGTACATGAATGCCTGATTGCTGGTGTTCCAACCCCAAGGTTAAAACAAGAGGGGGGGGGGTATGTGACAGCAGGAAGGTAAAGTCACCTGGTTGCATCCAGGGGGGTAGATATATTTCTCCCAGATTCAGGCTTTATGCCGACTTATACAACTAGGGAGGGAGTTGATGAAGCCCAGCTGAGGCTAGTGGGCTCATTGATGACTCATACCTCTAGGTAGAGTGCTGGGCGTCGTGCAGGCAGGGAGTTGATGAGACCAGCTGAAGATTGTCAGCTCATTTAAGGCCTCTATAAAAACTCCCAGATTCATTAGGTGTTTGCTCATGCCTGGACCCAGACCTGTGTGGACTGTCTAGGGAGAGTGAACCCCTGTGCGGTGAGACCAAGCCTGTGTGGCTATTTGTTTGGGACATTTACTAAACCAGGGACTTAGGGACTAGGACAGCACCAGGCTGATCCCAGTTGTTAGTTAGGGAAACCTGCATGTTTAGTCAGAGGTCAAGCTGACCAGGATTTATTTTGTTTATGTTTCTTTTTGCTTTGCTGTGTTTTTGTCACTGTAAATAGAGAAATAAACCGCACCTTTTGATCTTGAAAACCACAACCTCCGTCTGCTGGGCCTGTTTTTGTGTGGGGAGCCCATCCAGGGGGTCACACACACCCGCTACCGAGTTAACCCCCCCACACTAAGTAGAAAAAATGGGAAAGTTGCGCCGCTAGGTAGTAAAGATTAAAGTCGGGCAAAGCTGCGCCCCCCAACTCGGTTGGGTTTTTTAGCGTTTGCCAGGACAATTTATGTCGAGCCCTGCCCCAAATGAAGGAGTTGAAGAGAGCTTCTATGGATTTGAAAATTCTAAGGGGTAAATATACTGGAGCGTGCCAAAGAACATAAAGGAACCCGGAAAGGATTATCATTTTGATTAGGTTCACCCGGCCCATCACACCAAGGGGTAATCTGGCCCATGTCTGGGTTTTGGCTTTCAGGTTTGCTATCACGGGTTCTATGTTTAATCTAACAAAGTCCTCTGGCGTGTGGGTGATTGTAATTCCAAGGTATTTCATGGAGCTGACTCTACGGAGTGGGGAGGAGGCCTGGATTGCTGAGAGGACACCTATATCAATGGGAAGGATTTGGGATTTATCCCAATTCATTTTCAGGCCAGAGTAGTTACCAAAGGATTGAATAGTTTCAAGAGCTGTCTGCAGTGAGGGGCAGGTGTCAGATAAGTATAGTAGCATATCGTCTGCATACAAACTGATTTTCTCCTCCAAGTCTCCACAGTATAGGCCTTGAATGTCCGGTTGTGTTCTAAGGGCAGAAGCAAGGGGTTCCACAGCAAGGGCATAGAGTAAGGGGGACAAGGGGCACCCTTGGCATGTACCTCTCGAAAGAGGAAAGGGGTCAGATATCCTTCCATTGACCAAGATCCTGGCGCAAGGGTTCTGGTAAAGGAGGCGGATCCACTTAATAAATCGGTGACCAAATCCAAATCTAGCTAGGCATTCCCAAAGGTAATCCCATTCAACTGGGACACCTTTGTCAAGAGACACCACAGCTCTGGATCCAATTTGATCATGGTCGGCCTGCAAGTTCATATGTAGCCTTCGTAGATTATAAGCTGTGTTTTTAGCCGGCATGAACCCGGTCTGATCTGGATGAATGAGTGTAAGAATCACAGCATTCAGACGCATCGCCAGAACCTTGGCCAGGATCTTAATGTCAAGCTGGAGAAGGGATATAGGGCGGTAGGATTCAGGGAGTTCTAGGTCTTTGCCCGGTTTGGGAATAAGTACAATGTAGGCCTCACTCATAGAGGGGGGCAGAGAACCGGATTCAAATATGTGGGAGAATAACTTGTGGAGTTTAGGGACTAGGGTATCTATGTGTGTCGTGTAGAATTCAATGGGAAGGCCGTCTGAACCAGGTGCCTTAGATGGGTTGAGCAGGGACAATGCCTTTGTTATCTCTTCTTTAGTGACAGGGGCCTCTAGTAACTCTACCTGGGGGCAAGTGAGCGTGGGCAAGTCTATGCCATGTAAAAGGGCAGTAATCTCCTCCCTAGGGTTATTGGAAGAGGAGGAGTATAAAGATGCAAAGAACGAGCGGAACTCCCCAGCCACTTCATCAGGGTCCGCAAGCAGATTCCCACCAGAGGTACGGAGAGCCACCACCGTCGGGGGCTTGTGGCTCAGGTGGGCCAAATAGGCCAAGAGACATCCCGCCCGCTCTCCACACTCATAGGACCTCTGCTTAGTATAAAATATTTTACGTTCTGCTCTCTCAAAGTGAAGACTATTCACCACCCTTGTCTGCAATTTTAACTGGTCTGCCGTGGAAGGGGAGGGATTGCTGGTAAATGCACGCTCCGCCAATGCGAGTGAACGTTCTGCCTGCCTAACCACCTGAGATGAGGTTTCTAGAAATACGTTGGGATAAGTACATGCGAGCATGGGACTTGAAAGAGTCCCAAACCACCTCAAATGGCGCAGTGTCCCTATTGTTCTGGAAATAGAACTCCCATTTGGTGCCAACCTCCTCCAGCTCCGGAACCACCATCAGCCAAAAGGGGTTAAGCTTCCAGGTGTAGGACATAGGGGGTGAGTCGAGCCGAAGCTCGATCCAATACGAAGTGTGGTCAGATAGAATACGAGGGTTAAAGCCTACATTGCCCAAGATGGGAAGGAGGGTGCGGGAGATTAAGATTAGATCTAGCCTTGACATGGTGTTGTGTGTTGATGAGAAACACGAGAACATCCTATCCAAGGGGTGGCAGTGTCTCCATGTGTCCACCAGGGCTAGGTCGCTAAGGAGATTACCAAATCTAGTGTGAGGGCGGGCGGGGGCGGCAGGGGGGGAAGTCGTAAGTCTGTCCAGGTCTCTGTTCATGACACTATTAAAGTCCCCCAGCCACATTGCAGGGACAGTGGGAAACTGGGACATAAATGCCAACCCTTCATTCAGGACTGTGAACTGGAAGGGAGGGGGTATATAAATTGCCAGTATCAACAGCTCCAGGCCATTAACCTTAGCGTGTAGGAATAAAAACCTGCCTTGAGGATCAGATCTGAGCAGTAATAAGGTGAAGTGTGCCGTTTTGGCTATCATCACGGCGACCCCCCTGGAGTTAGCAGTGTGAGGAGCCTGGTACACCCACCCCACCCAGGGCCTCTTAAGTGTCAGCATTAGTTGGCCAGTGAGGTGGGTCTCCACCAACACCATAATCTCTGCACGTTGTGCCTTAAGGTAGGAAAGGACTGCATTACATTTCGGCCTTGCTCTAATTCCCCTCACGTTCCACGTAATGCATTTCAAATTAGGCATAAGACCAAATCAATGTATTCTATCCCCCTCGTCCCAAGCCCGCGCCCGTCCGCCACGGACCGCCCCAACAGCAGGGGGATCCCCGACAGTGCCCGCAGAGTCCAGGACGACCAGGGGAGAAAATTGTAACCCAGCAATAAATCGACACATGACACTGCATTGTGAAATAGAGCACCCAATCTCTTGTTTGAACACCAATATGCCATACTCTTCAGCTTAATATAAGTATGTAAAACATGAAACCAAACTAAAAACATAGAACAAAGTGGTATAAACACACTGGGTTGGCCGGTTCGGCACCGCAACAGGCAAGAAGCAGCTGCAGCATGCCAAAACCGGACAGACCAGGGAAACATTTTTTGCGCATTAAAGCGAAACAGTGTTGAAAATAACATCAGGGCCCACGGGGGCCCACGGGGGCCCACTCAGCTAGGGAAGCGATTGATCGCTGCAGAGCGAGACTCCCGGGTTTGGATCTCCAAGATAATTGGCTCGGGGAGCACAGCAGGATATGAAAATATGAGTCCATGTCCCAGGCGTCATGACAGGCCACATCTTGCCATGATAGTCAATGAGGTAGGGCTTCAGTTCAAGTGCAACGGCCGGAGGTATGAAAGGGGCAGTGAGAGAGGAGCAGGGGGATATCAGGGGGAAGCAGTACAAACCAAGAGGAAGCATGGGCGGAGGGGGGTAGGAGGAAAAGCAACTCTTGTAGGTGATATGACTCGTCCCTTGTGCGGGGAACACAACATGGGGAGATCTGGAGAGGGGGCGAGAGGCATAGCACCTGCAAGGGGATCCGGATACATAGGTCCAACATTGCAGCGGAGAAGCGGAGAAGCTGTGCAGGTGAGACTGATCTAAGACCGAGGAACAACGGGCAGGAAAGCAGGCCCAACAGGGAGGGGGACCCGTGCGGGTAACAAGGCATGGGACAATCCAGATAAAGGACTAAAAGTACAGTACCTGTAGCGGGGAGGTTCTAGCACATCAGCCACCCCGGAGCAGGTTGGAGGCATCCCGCCGATTTGCGACTAGATCCTCAGGCCGGATTACGGGCGGGGGCCGCCCTGTTCTCCATCCACGTGAAGACAGCCTCTGGTGTGTCGAAGAAATGCGCCCGGTCATCTCCGATCACCCGAAGCCTGGCCGGGAATAGCATGGCATAAGAGTAATGGCGGATCCTCGGTTGCCTTTTGGCTTCAGTGAAGAGGGCTCTCTTCTTCTGGACCTCCACCGAGAAGTCCGGGAAGACCCTGATCTCGCCATTCTTATAGGGAATGTTGCCCTTCAGTCTGGTGAGGCGGAGAACAGCATTGCGGTCACGGAAGTTAAATAGTTTAGCTATGAATGTCCGAGGTGGCGCTCCCTGGGGAGGAGGTTTGGATGCCAGCCTGTGGGCCTGCTCCACCATGAAGGACGAGGAGAACTCCGCCCGGCCGAAGGAGGTGACAAGAAGTTTCTCCAGGAACTACTGGGGATCGGATCCTTCCTCACCCTCAGGTAGGCCGACAAACCACAGATTGCACCTCCTGAGGCGGTTTTCCATGTCGTCCTGATTGGCCAGGACCATGGTAAGCTGGTGTTGCAGGCGTTCTGTGGTTACCTGCAATGGCGGCACCTCGTTCCTCCACGCGGCTGATGCGGGTCTCCGTCTCCGTGACCCGCTCCCGGAGGCTCTGCAGGTCCTGGCGGAGTAATGAAACTTCTATCTTGACCTCCTCAATCTTGCTCATCAAAGTGCTCTTGCAATCCGAGATAGCCTCCAGCACACTGGCATTCGGATCAGGAGGAGGAGTGGAGCCAGCGCCATCTTCTTCTACGGCCTCCTTCTCCGTGTGCTTGTATTTGGCGAGTTTTGCGGAGGCATCCGACTTAGATTTTGGCGGCAACATGAGTTCTGTATCTGCAGGGTAATGGGTGACCCGAATAGCGGCAGTTTTCAGGCGATTATAGCCCCAGGATAGTTAAAAAAGGATCTTTGGCAAGCGGAGCTCATGGTCACCACTCCTCACACCATGCCGTCCAGGCCACGCCCCCCGTGGTATCACAGTTTTACTGATAGATTTCAGTTCAGATTTAGCCACAGATGTCGACCCTCATATAGAAAGGGACAATTCACACATCTTTTAATCCTTCTTAGTGTTTACAATATTATAAAAACTAAGTTGCCTGCTTGTATGTAGTCCTTGAAACATGTTTGAACACCCTCAGTATCACTTTTATTAAAAAGTAATGTTGAGTATTTTTTTGCTCTATTGCATGCTTTCTGATTATATGTGTAGCGGGGTCTCCGTTGAGGCCCCCCATGGACTACGTTACCCAGAACCCCGTTTGGCACCCAGGGTGCATTGGGCTGCCGCAGAGACTCATGGGTGGGGTATAAAAGAGAAGGGCGAGGCTAAGCCCGGCCTCTTTGGACACCGCGCGACTGGCGGGAGGACTTCCTGTGTGGACCTGCTGCGAGTGCAAGGCCCGAGGCCTGGGCCTTGTGCACTACCAGAGGGCCTTCCACCTCGCTGCGGAGCCTGTGCGGTGACAGACATCTACCTGCTTCAGGGACGTCAGTGAACCGGAGATCAGGCGGTGGCAGATCCTGTGTGTGTGAAAACACAGTGGTGGGAGTCCCGGACTGGGATCGAGTCCGGAAGGGTAAGAGAGCACCTGCTCACAGCTATAATCGAGTACTTTATTAGGCCTATAGACTGCCTTGGCCCATCGGGTTATATTTCCCTTTTCCTGTCAGGAGACTAGTTGGAGGACTGAGTCACAAAGTCTCCGGGGAGTTGTTCTACTACCTTATACCTTGTTGGATTACAAATATTGTTCCTGTATGTGCACCATCGATCATCTGGCATGCGAAGATTCCTTCTCTAGAGACTGGGTTTTACTTGAGTCAGGCCTGACTGGGAGTTGATAGTACTGTTGAGTGCCATATTGCTAAAGGGCACTCAAGCTATATGTTAGTGTGTGTTAGAACTAATTGCGCACTATAATTAACTACTGTTAGTATTACTGCAGGGCTCTGCATGCATGCGTTATATGTAATATTGATTGTTAACCCCTTTTTATCTACAAGTAAACCTTTTACATTTTCTCAAATCTGGTATTGGAGTCATATATACCGCATTTTTCGCTCCATAAGACACACCCAGGTTTTAGAGGAGAAAAAAAATATTCTGAACCAAATGATGTACTAAAATATTTAATATTATATTACTACTATAGGTGGGTGGTGGACGCACAGCAATACCAGCCCCCCTATCAAATCAGCTCAGCTACACTATACCTGGTTGGTGGTGGACACACAGCAACCTCCCCCCCCCCCTTCCCAGATCAGCTCAGGGTGGCAGGGCAGACACAAACACCCCTTCAGCCTCTCATATAACAACAGCTCAGGTGATGAACAGTGGATATCATCCCACACCTCCCACCCCCTTATCACTCACCTCAGGCAGTGGAGGACACTGCCATTACAATCCACAACCCCCTCTGGCTGGCTCTCAGCATCAGATACACCCGGGCAGCAGCTAGGAAGGAGGACTGAGGACATAGTTTGCAGCAGCAGCAGCGGCAAGTGGAGAGAGGCAGGAAGTGAGACTGGACCAGACCACGGCGCCGGGGGTGTTCCAGCTGAAAAAAAAAGCCATCCAGGGCTCTTGTCGCTTGCAGGATGGGGTCACATCTGGCGGGTGTCAACTTACCTGGGTGCGGAGTGCACCATTATAGCAACACCACTGACAACCCCCATGTTTTGGCACCTGGGGCAGACCGTCTCCCCCCGCTCCCCCTTGGTATGCCCCAGCAAGGATCTGCCTCACATCCTGTCACCTCTTCTCCACAGAGAAGCCGAGTGTCTGTATTCTGACACGGCGGCGGCGATGGGGGGGGGGCGGAGCCTGCTCAGTATTCGCTCCCTTAGACGCAGGGACACTTTTCCCTATTTTTTTGGGGGGGGGGGGTAAAAGTGCGTCTTATGGTGCGAAAAATACGGTATATTTTATCACTAGAAGAATGGTATTGTGGGATTGTGCATAAACTGTTATAGAGCTATATAGAAATACCACCCCAAGACTAGCTGTGCCAGAGAAGGGCTGAGTAGATTGCCGGGGGTTGGCTGTGCTGTGTACAGGGCCCAAAAGCAAACCAGCGGCTCCCTTAGTCTGGGGGTATCGCTACACGTGGGGGCATCGTTTCCGGGATCCTGTATATGGCAAGCAGATACGCCAAAAGTACCGGCATGGATCCTCTAGAAGTGAAAGCGTGGTGCGAAGCAGCCAGGACAATCCCAGACACGTCAGTGGTCATTAGTCTCCCGGGAGAAGAATGGTCAGTGAACGCGGCAGAGCGACTTGCAGTGTCGCTATCCCCAAATAATATACCAAGGGTGATAGACCTGAAATCAGCCCCAGACACCTCATTTCAGTATGCACTTATAGAGTGGATGGATGAAGTACTGGGGAACCTTAAAGGACAAAGTGTGCAGTCGCTGGATAACAAAACTTCTGGTCTGGCGCACGCAATAACTGTGAAAACTGAGTCACCTACGCCATCCCCAACGGGATCCCTGCCAGGGATACCCCATGCATCAGAGAGGCAGAGAAGGATGACACCTCCGGTGACACCCATTACAGCCATAGGGCCAGAACTTTTAAATGCTTTTGGAGATCTGCTCACAAAGTGTCAGCAAACAAGTATGGTACACGTAGAGGCCAGCTACCGGAAGCTGAGAACATTTTCAGGGAAGCTGCCCGTCCCTGTAGGGGAGGAAGACTTCGATACCTGGATCGAACAGGCCTTGTCAGCAGTAGAGGCATGGGAGGTGCCTAAAGCGCAGAAGAAGCAGCGCGTGATGGAAAGTCTGAAAGGCGCGGCTGCGGAAGCTGTAAAAAGTCTCTGGTTTGGGAATGCTGCCTGCACGGCTTATGACTGTTTAGCCATGCTACAGGAGGAGTTCGGTCAGTTAGAAAAAGTAACGGAACTGGTGTATCAGTTCAAACACACCTTTCAGCAGCCAGGAGAAAAGCTGTCAGAGTATGTAAGAAGACTGAACAAAATGCTTTGTCAAATCGTGCTAAAAAAAGGGATGGTACCCCAAGCTATAGATGCGGCAAGGATGAAGCAGATATTAAAGGGAGCGCTACGCTCGGATCCAGTCTGGCTCCACTTGAAAACCTCTGGAGGAGGTATGTCGCTGAATTATCCTGATCTGGTAAAGATCATTAGAGATGAGGAGGCCCTGCAGAAGGATCAGCAAGCGATCAAGGCACATACCCCTGTTGTACCGGTAATGGTCAGATCAGCCATGACCCCTGAAAGAGACCCATAAGTAGACACCCTGAAGTCACAAATGCCTCAGGTGTTGGAGATACTGACCTCTTTGATGGCAAAGGATCCAAGGGTTGTAGAGAATAATGGACCGAAGAAGGAGTTGTTCCCAGAGACCTCAGCACCTGCTTCCCTACAAGACTGGGGGGATGTGGTCTGTTTTAACTGCGGAGGAGTTGGCCATATTGCGAAAGTATGTTCGAGTCCCAAGAAAAAGAAGATAAATAATAGCAAGCCGGCGGAAAACTTCAGAGGGCCCCGGTGAAGGAGTCAACCGGGTGCCCATCATCTCCAGTAAGCTCCACTGTACCCAAACTGAATGAGAAGCCCAGAAGAAAAAGGAGTAGACCCCCTCAGAAGAAGAACAGTGCTCCTCAGCGAGAATACACACCTAAAAAGAGAAAAAATGTCCCTCAGCGGGAATATACACATAAACAGAGGAGGGAGATCAATGCATACCGAGCCCAAGAGGGACTAAAGCCAACAACCAAACACAAGAAGGAGAGGACCAAAAAAAAAATAGGGATCAACAGAAGGAGACCCCTTTGAAGTCTTATCCAGAAGAACTGATAGGCCCCTCCCCTGTAGTGCCTATTCAAGTGGAGGGAGTCTACACGAGAGCCATCTTAGACACTGGAGCACAGGTGACTCTGTTATGATAGACATCTGAGTCACTTGCCCATCCAGAGAATTGAAGATCTGGAAATATGGGGAATTGGAACACAGAGTTTCCCCTACGATGGTTACTTGCCCATTAAACTGACCTTCAACCCCTCAGTAGCCGGGAAGGCTGAAGTGTTTGATACCCTGGCATTGGTGTGCCCCCGACCGCCTGGAGCCAGCAAGAGCTCTTTAATAATAGGGACAAATACGGACCTGGTCCGGAGGCTTCTGGCCCCTCTGGCAGGAGGAAAGAACCCTACAGTCACCAGAATACACCCGATGTTGAAGACCGCCTATCAGCGACTGGTCTTAGAATACAAGGCCCCAGAAGAGGGGGTGGGTAAAGTCTGGAGACTGGAGAAGAAGGGAATAGTGTTGCAGCCCGGTGAGGTAACCTGTCTCAGGGCCACTGTGAAGCTTACTTGGGAGCAACCCGGCACCTTTGTCATGTTGGAACCAGACCCTCGGGAAGAATACTCAGGCTTAGAAGTGATCCCAGAGATGGTTCCGCTGAGAGCTCTGAAGAAGGCACACTGTAAGGTGCCGGTGAGTGTCAGGAATACCACGGGTGTTCCCATGGAGATCCCCGCCAGGATGCCGCTGGGTCAGGTGAGCCCTGCTGCCCCAATTGTCTTATCAGATGTGGAGAAGACAGAGGGAGACAGGACTGTTTGGGAGAAGCTCTGCATGGAGAACCCGAACCTGCCAAAGGCCTGGAAAGAGAGGGCAAAGGCCCAGTTGACCAGATGGAAGAAGACCTTCTGTAAAGATGAGTTTGACGTAGGGTGTGCAAAGAGTGCCACCCATCGAATCCGCCTCCAGGAAGACAAGCCTTTCAGGGAGAGGGTCAGGCGAGTTCCTCTAGCCGACCTTGAAGACCTGAGAGAACAGCTCACCGAGCTCAAGCGAACCGGTGTTATCCGGGAATCTAGGAGCTCCTATGCCTCTCCAATAGTGGTGGTCTGGAAGAAGAATGGGTCGTTGAGGTTGTGTATGGACTACAGGACTCTCAACCGGAGGACGATAACCGACCAGTATACCACCCAGAGGATAGAGGATGCCCTACAGAGTTTGTCTGGAGCCAGGTGGTCCAGTGTTATGGACCTGAAGAGTGGATACTATCAGATCCCTATGCATCCGGAATAGGGATGAGCTTCGAGTTCGAGTCAAACTCATGTTCAACTAGAACATTGCCTGTTCGCCCGTTCGCCGAACAGCGAACAAATTGGGGTGTTCGCGGCAAATTCGAAAAATCTATGGGAGAAATCTAAAGTGCTAATTATAAAGGCTTATATGCAAGTTATTGTCCTAAAAAGTGTTTGGGGATCGGGGTCCTGCCCCAGGGGACATGTATCAATGCAAAAAGAAGTTTTAAAAACGGCCGTTTTTTCGGGAGCAGTGATTTTAATAATGCTTAAAATGAAAAAATAAAAGTGAAATATTCCTTTAAATTTCGTACCTGGGGGGTGTGTATGATATGCATGTGAAGTGGCGCATGTTTCCCGTGCTTAGAACTGTCCCTGCAAAAAATGTCATTTTTGAAAGAAAAAAAGTCTTTTAAAACTGACTCGCGGCTATTAATGAATTGTCGGCTCCCGGCAATACATACAAAAGTCATTGATAAAAAAAAAAAAAAAGCGTGGGGGTTCCCCAGATTTCAATTACCAGGCCCTTCAGGTCTGGAATGGATATTAAGGGGAACCCCGCCGCAAATTTAAAAAAAAATTGACGTGGGGTTCCCCCAAATATCCATTCCAGGCCCTTCAGATCTGGCATGGATTTTAAGGGGAACTCCACCCCAAATTTTTAAAAAATGGCGTGGAGTCCCCCTAAAAATCCATACCAGACCCCTTATCCGAGCACGCAACCTGGCCGGCCGCAGGGGAAAAGGGGGGGACGAGAGAGCGGCCCCCCCTCCCTCCTGAACCGTACCAAGCCACATGCCCTCAACATGGGGAGAATGTCCCCATGTTGATGGGGACAAGGGCCTCATCCCAACAACCCTTGCCCGGTGGTTGTGGGGGTCTGCGGGCGGGGGGCTTATCGGAATCTGGAAGACCCCTTTAACAAAGGGGACCCCCAGATCCCGCCCCCCCCTATGTGAATTGGTAAGGGGTACATTGTACCCCTACCATTTCACGAAGAAAGCGTAAAAAAATGTTTAAAAAAAACACACAAACACCTTGAAAAAGTCCTTTATTTAAAATAATAATAAAAAAAAAAAAACATTCCAGCGCTGAAATCCAGTGTCCCGCGGCGATCCCGATGTCCAGCGCTGTCCTTCATTGGTTGTGCCTGAGCGGACCTGATGGGGAACTCCCTCTCAGTATTTTAAATGTATAGACCCGCCCCTTCTAAAGTTCCCCATCAGGTCCGCTCCCTCGGTATGTCGGACCCGCCTACGTCATTGGCTTGAGCGGGGAACTTCCTTCATTGTGTAATTTAAATTTACATAGTGAAGGAAGTTCCCCGCTCAAGCCAATGACGTAGGCGGGTCCGACATACCGAGGGGGCGGACCTGATGGGGAACTGCTCTCACTTTGGCAATACATGTATAGACCCGCCCCTTCTCATGTTCCGCATCTGGTCCGCTGAGCGGACCTGATGGGGAACTTTAGAAGGGGCGGGTCTATACATTTAAAATACTGAGAGGGAGTTCCCCATCAGGTCCGCTCAGGCACAACCAATAAAGGACAGCGCTGGACATCGGGATCGCCGCGGGACACTGGATTTCACCGCTGGAATGTTTTTGTTTTTTTTTTAAATAAAGGACTTTTTCAAGGTGTTTGTGTGTTTTTTTTAAACATTTTTTTACGCTTTCTTCGTGAAATGGTAGGGGTACAATGTACCCCTTACCAATTCACATAGGGGGGCGGGATCTGGGGGTCCCCTTTGTTAAAGGGGTCTTCCAGATTCCGATAAGCCCCCCGCCCGCAGACCCCCACAACCACCGGGCAAGGGTTGTGGGGATGAGGCCCTTGTCCCCATCAACATGGGGACATCCTCCCCATGTTGAGGGCATGTGGCCTGGTACGGTTCAGGAGGGAGGGGGGGCCGCTCTCTCGTCCCCCCCTCTTCCCCTGCGGCCGGCCAGGTTGCGTGCTCGGATAAGGGGTCTGGTATGGATTTTTAGGGGGACTCCACGCCATTTTTTTTTTAAATTTGGGGTGGAGTTCCCCTTAAAATCCATGCCAGATCTGAAGGGCCTGGAATGGATATGCGGGGGAACCCCACGTCAATTTTTTTTTAAATTTGCGGCAGGGTTCCCCTTAATATCCATTCCAGACCTGAAGGGCCTGGTAATTGAATTCTGGGGAACCCCCACGATTTTTTTTTTTTTTTTATCAATGACTTTTGAATGTATTGCCGGGAGCCGACAATTCATTAATAGCCGCAAGTCAGTTTTAAATGACTTTTTTTCTTTCAAAAATGACATTTTTTGCAGGGACAGTTCTAAGCACGGGAAACATGCGCCACTTCACATGCATATCATACACACCCCCCAGGTACGAAATTTAAAGGAATATTTCACTTTTATTTTTTCATTTTAAGCATTATTAAAATCACTGCTCCCGAAAAAACGGCCGTTTTTAAAACTTTTTTTTGCATTGATACATGTCCCCTGGGGAAGGACCCAGGTCCCCAAACACTTTTTAGGACAATAACTTGCATATCAGCCTTTATAATTAACACTTTAGATTTCGAACGTTCGAGTCCATTGTATTTAATAGGGTTCTAAAGTTTACACGAACATTTTGTCTGTTCGCAGGTTCTGGTGCGAACCGAACAGGGGGGTGTTCGGCTCATCCCTGATCCGGAATACAAGGAGAAGACAGCCTTCATAACCCCTGTGGGATTCTTTGAATTTGACCGGATGCCCCAAGGCCTGTCTGGAGCCCCTGCCACCTTTCAACGCCTCATGGAGAAAACCGTAGGAGACATGAACCTCATCGAAGTTCTCGTGTACTTGGATGACATCATTGTCTTTGAGAAGACTCTAGAAGAACATGAGGAAAGACTGGAAAAAGTCCTAAGAAGGCTTAGCGAAGAGGGACTCAAGCTTTCGCTAGAGAAATGTCAGTTCTACCAGTCATCAGTCAACTATCTAGGGCACATAGTGTCTGAAGAAGGGGTTGCCACAGACCCCGGGAAGCTGGAGGCAGTTACCTCCTGGCCCCAGCCCACCACGGTGACAGAACTCAGGTCCTTTTTGGGGATCTGCTCCTACTATAGGAGATTTGTAGAGGGGTTTGCACGGATTGCCAGACCCCTGAATGAACTCTTGAAGACAGAAGGGGAAGAGGATGGCTCGGGTCCCAGGAAGCCGGGAGAGTCAGTGGAATGGAAAGTGCGAAGAGGCCTTCCACATGATGAAGAAGAGCTTAACCACTGCCCCTGTCTTGGCCTATGCAGACCCAAGGAAACCTTATGAGCTCCATGTAGATGCCAGTCATGACGGTCTGGGAGGAGTGCTCTACCAGGAGCATGAAGGGCAACTGCGACCTGTCGCATATGTGAGCAGAAGTCTGACCCCATCTGAAAAAAAACTACCCCACTCACAAGTTGGAGTTCCTGGCTCTCAAGTGGGCTGTAGTTGATAAGCTTAAGGACTATCTGTATGGGGCAGAATTCACAGTGAAAACTGACAACAATCCCCTTACTTATCTTTTCACCACAGCAAAACTGGATGCCACGGGCCATCGATGGCTGGCTGCCCTGTCTGGATTCAACTTCAGCCTGAAATATAGACCTGGGGCTGGGAATCGAGATGCGGATGCCCTGTCCAGAAGGTCTCATGCTCCCACTAGCCGCACAGAAGACTGGACCCAGGTGGCACCAGACGGGGTGCGGGCCCTCTGTCAAGGGGCTGAACTCCAAGCCAGAGCGGTCCATGGTCCAGAGCGGAAGAGATAGGGGTCACAGTAGTGGGGGTCCCCAAGCAATACTGTGGAGTAACTCAAATAGAGAAAGATGATTTACCCAAGCTGTCAAAAAAAGAATTTAGGTGTGATCAAAAGGAAGACCCTTTGGGGAAGTTGGCCCTCGAGGCCCTGGAGAGTCAGGATCCAGATAGGCTCTTGCATCACCCTTCAAAGGAAGCTCGTCTGCTGCGGAAAGAGTGGGACAGGTTGCAAGTGCATCAAGGGGTGGTCTACCGAAGGGGCCCCTCTGAGGACCTGGAAGACAAATGGCAATTGTTCTTGCCTGAGAAGCACTGAGGGACTGTCTTGGCCACCTTACACGACCATCATGGTCATTTAGGAGCTGAAAGGACCTTCCAACTTGTCAGAAGTCGGTTCTATTGGCCCTGTATGAGGGCTGAAGTAGAGGAATACTGCCATTCATGTGCACGCTGCATCCAGCGGAAAACTCTACCCCATCAAGCTGCCCCAATGGGCCACCTACAGAGTCAAGGCCCAATGGATTTGGTATGCATTGATTTCTTCTGCCTCGAGCCCGACTTGAGTGGACTAGGAAATGTTCTGGTGATAACCGATCATTTCACCCGGTATGCCCAGGCCTTCCCAACCAAAGACCAGAAGGCTTCCACAGTGGCCAAGGTACTCATGGAGAAATACTTTGTGCACTATGGGCTACCACAGCGACTCCACTCGGATCAAGGGAGGGACTTTGAAAGTCGACTGATCCAGAAGCTCTTGGACTCCTTAGGGATCAAGAAGACCCGAACCACTCTCTACCATCCACAAGGCGATGCCCAGCCGGAAAGGTTCAACCGAACCCTACTCAACATGCTGGGAACTCTAGAAAGTGAAAAGAAGCAGCATTGGAGCAGGCACATAGCAGCAATTGTGCATGCTTACAACAGCACAACAAGTGATGCTACAGGGTACTCTCCCTACCGACTCATGTTTGGGAGAGAAGCAAGACTACCCGTAGGCCTGGCCTTTGGCACCTCCGTAGACCTGGCCTTTGGCACCTCCATAGACCATTCCTCTGCCACTTCTCATAGGGGCTATGTGGACCGGCTGAGACACAGTTTACAGTTGGCCTATGAGCAGGCCCAAGCGGCTTCCGATCAAAGGGGAGCCCGCAACAAGAGAAACTTCGACCTGAAGGTCTGAATTCAGGATCTGCAACCAGGGGACAGAGTGTTGTTACGAAACTTGGGAGTCCCTGGGAAGCACAAGCTTGCAGACAGATGGAGACCGGAGCCATATGTTATTTGTAAGAAGTTACCCGGCCTACCAGTCTATCAGTTGAAGCCAGAGGGAAAGGTGGGGCCTTTGAAGACTTGGCACCGGAACCACATACTTCCACTTGCCGAAGCAGTCCGGATACCCCCTGTGAAGGATTCCTCTGAGCCAACGTCCGTCCTGGATACTCCTAGGCCAAATACCCGGTCTCAGACATCCCGGTCTGAAGAAACAGATGTCTCTGAGCCTAGTGAGGATGAAAGGGAAGAGTTGGGATGGCTATGGCCTTCCCAGGCCCCAGTGACTTATGCTATAGATCTCCCACCTTTGAAAGACACCATAGACAGTACACTGAATGCAGAAGCTACTGAATTTATCCCGTCCAGCCCTCTATCAGACTCATAGGAAGATGCCCTCGACTTGCTCCCAGAGGAGGATCCAAGATGTTCTGTGAATCCTGCTGCTCCTGAGTTAAATGTTTCAGAAACAGTGGAAGCTGACATGTCTGTTCCGGAAGAGGAACCTACAGTGTCGGAGCTAGAAGTCCCAAGAGAGAGGAGGGTAAAAAGGGCCATAAGGCCTCCCCGAAGGCTGACTTACCCACAAATGGGGAGGAGCTCAGAGGATACGGTGGTGACTGCCAGGAGGAGTGCAGAAAGCCCTGATCCCTCCACTGTTCATTTGGTGGAGGGCAACCCCAACTCACCCCCTGGCACAGTTAGGCAGGCCACTTATGATAGTGTGACCTGTGGGCGAGGAAGTTCACCCTCTCATTTTTGGTTGGAACTTCCTCTGCCGATGACATACGCAACTTTGTCAAATGTTGTGCGTAGTGTTTGTTGACAGTTATCTTTGGGGACCAAAGAGTTTAAGTGGGGGTAGTGTGTAGCGGGGTCTCCATTGAGGCCCCATGGACTACGTTACCCAGAACCCCGTTTGGCACCCAGGGTGCATTGGGCTGCCGCAGAGACTCATGGGTGGGGTATAAAAGGGGAGGGCGAGGCTAAGCCCGGCCTCTTTGGACACCGCGCGGCTGGCAAGAGGACCTCCTGTGCGGACCTGCTGCGAGTGCCTGGGCCTTGCACACTTCCAGAGAGCCTTCCACCTCGCTGCAGAGCCTGTGCGGCGACAGACATCTACCTGCTTCAGGGACGTCAGTGAACCGGAGATCAGGCGGTGGCAGACCCTGTGTGTGTGAAGACACAGCGGTGGGAGTCCCGGACTGGGATTGAGTCCGGAGGGGTGAGAGAGAACCTGCTCACAGCTATAATCGAGTACTTTATTAGGCCTATAGACTGCCTTGGCCCATCGGGTTATATTTCCCTTTTCCTGTCAGGAGACTAGTTGGAGGACTGAGTCACATAGTCTCCGGGGAGTTGTTCTACTACCTTATACCTTGTTGGATTACAAATATTGTTCCTGTATGTGCACCATCGATCATCTGGCATGCGAAGATTCCTTCTCTAGAGACTGGGTTTTACTTGAGTCAGGCCCGACTGGGAGTTGATAGTACTGTTGAGTGCCATATTGCTAACGGGGACTCAAGCTATATGTTAGTGTGTGTTAGAACTAATTGCGCACTATAATTAACTACTGTTAGTATTACTGCAGGGCTCTGCATGCATGCGTTATATGTAATATTGATTGTTAACCCCTTTTTATCTACAAGTAAACCTTTTACATTTTCTCAAATTTGGTATTGGAGTCTATATATATATATATATATTGTGAGGGGGTTAGCTCGGCAGCGGGTGTGTGTGACCCCCGGGATGGGCTCCCCACACAAAAACAGGCCCAGCAAACGGAGGTTGTGGTTTTCAAAATCAAAAAGGTGCGGTTTATTTTCTATTTACAGTGACAAAAACACAGCAAAGCAAAAGAAACATAAACAAAATAAATCCTGGTCAATTTGACCTCTGACTAAACATACAGGTTTCCTAACTAACAACTGGGATCAGCCTAGTGCTGTCCTAGTCCCTAAGTCCCTGGTTTTAAATGTCCAAGCAAATAGCCACACAGGCTTTGTCTCACCGCACAGGGGTTCACTCTCCCTAGACAGTCCACACAGGTCTGGTTCCAGGCATGAGCTAACACCTAATGAATCTGGGAGTTCTTATAGAGGCCTAAATGAGCTGACAAGCTTCAGCTGGTCTCATCAACTCCCTGTCTGCACGACGCCCCACACTCTCCCTAGAGGTATGAGTCATCCATGAGCCCACTATCCTCAGCTGGGCTTATACAACTCTCCACCTAGTTGTATAAGTCGGCGTAAAGCCTGAATCTGGGCGAAATATATCTACCCCCCTGGATGCAACCAGGTGACTTTACCTTCCTGCTGTCACATACCCCCCTCTCTTGTTTTAACCTCGGGGTTGGAACACCAGCAGTCAGGCATTCATGTACTCGAGACAAAGCATCCACATTCCCCATTTGAACGCCAGGGCGATGCTTTACTGTGAAGTTGAATTCCTGGAGGGCCAGGAACCACCTATTCACTCTTCTATTTGTTTCCTTGTTTTGAGCCATCCACTTTAACGGAGCGTGATCCGTAACCATGTCAAAGTGCCTACCTAGCAGGTAGTACCGAAGGGAATCTAGAGCCCACTTCACCGCTAAACACTCCTTTTCAACGGTGGCGTAATTTACCTCATGGGACTTCAACTTCCTGCTGAGGTAAATGACTGGGTGCTCTTCCCCGTTCCAGACCTGGGACAATACTGCTCCTAACCCCACATCTGACGCATCGTTTTGTATGACAAAGTCTTTAGAGAAGTCGGGTGAGTACAACACTGGCTGGCTACATAAGGCTTGTTTCAAGAATTGGAATGCTGCCTCAGCCTCGGGGGTCCATTTAATCATGACCGACCCTTTCCCCTTCGTCAGGTTGGTTAGGGGCACAGCCTTAGAAGCAAAGTGGGGAATGAATCGCCGATAATACCCAGCGATTCCCAGAAAGGCTCGTACCTGCTTCTTGCTGTTGGGACGTGGCCAACTCTGGATGGCCTCGACTTTGTTGAGTTGGGGTTTTATTACTCCCCTCCCAATGGTGTACCCAAGATATTTGTCCTCCTCCTGCCCAATGGTACACTTCTTGGGGTTAGCCGTAAACCCCGCTTCCCGAACAGAGTCCAGGACTGCTTGCACTTTTGGCAGATGTGAGGCCCAATCTGTGCTATGGACAATTACGTCATCCAGGTAAGCCGCAGCATACTTCCGATGGGGCCTCAGCATCTGGTCCATTTTCCGCTGGAATGTGGCCGGTGCATTCTGTAACCCGAACGGCATTCTTTTATATTGGAACGCCCCGTCTGGGGTTACAAATGCGGTTTTCTCTTTGGCCGACTTGGCCAGGGGGATTTGCCAATACCCTTTTGTGAGGTCAAGAGTCGTCATGTATCGGGCTGTTCCCAGCCGGTCGATCAACTCATCTATACGTGGCATGGGGTAGGTGTCAAATTTTGTAACTTTGTTCAACTGACGAAAATCGTTACAAAATCGCCAGCTCCCATCCGGTTTAGGCACCAACACAATGGGACTAGACCAATCACTTTGGGACTCCTCTATCACCCCTAAGTTCAGCATTTTCTGTACTTCCTCCCGTATTGCCTCCCGTCGGGCCTCTGGGATCCGATAGGGTTTTAACTTCACCCTTTCACCGGGCGGGGTAATAATGTCATGCTCTACCCCAGATGTTTGTCCCGGCAGCTCAGAGAATACCTCCTTGTTGCGAAGCACAAACTCCTTAACCTCCTGTTGTTGGGGTTGTGACAAGGTGGCTGCGATTCCAACCTCAGGAATCACGCAACCAGTTTGAGCTGGTGACCAAGTGTCTGCGACTAGGGACTCTCTATCCCTCCAGGCTTTCAACAGATTAACGTGATAGATCTGTTCGGGCTTTCGCCTTCCTGGTTGTCTGACCTTGTAATTCACTTCGCTCACTTTTTCCATTATCTCGTAGGGGCCTTGCCATTTGGCAAGGAATTTACTTTCAACCGTAGGGACCAGTACCAGTATCCTATCCCCCGGGGAAAAGGTACGGGTCTTGGCTCCACGGTTGTACACTCTCTGCTGTGCTAACTGCGCTTGGGCCAAATGTTCCTTCACGATGGGCATTACCTGTGCAATTCGGTCTTGCATCAGGGCGACATGCTCAATCACACTCCTGTGGGGAGAACTCTCACTTTCCCAAGTTTCCTTGGCAATATCCAACAGCCCTCTTGGGTGTCTCCCATACAGTAACTCAAAGGGGGAGAATCCCGTAGAGGATTGGGGCACCTCCCTAATAGCAAACATCAGATAAGGAAGTAGACAGTCCCAATCCTTTCCATCTCTATCCACCACTTTCTTCAACATTTGTTTTAGGGTTTTGTTGAATCTTTCAACCAGCCCATCGGTTTGGGGGTGATACACAGATGTACGTAATTGCGTCACTTTGAACAATTTACATAGCTCCTTCATAACCCGGGACATAAAGGGTGTACCTTGGTCCGTAAGCAGTTCTTTACAAATACCCACCCGGCTAAACACAAGAGATAGCTCTTTGGCTATGGTTTTGGCCGAGGTATTTCGGAGAGGGATCGCTTCTGGATAACGGGTGGCATAGTCCATTATAACTAATATGTACTGGTGCCCCCTAGCGGACTTGATTATAGGACCTACCAAATCCATGGCGATCCTCTCAAACGGGACCTCAATGATGGGTAGAGGGACCAGCGGGCTACGGAAATGTGGCATCGGGGCCGACCTCTGACACACAGGGCAGGAGGAACAATAATTTTCTATGTCCTTCATCACCCCCGGCCAATAGAATCTCTGTAATACCCTCTCTCGGGTTTTCTCTGTCCCCAGATGACCTCCAAGAATGTGCCCATGGGCCAACTCCAACACCAACTTCCTGTACGGTTTGGGCACCACAAGCTGCTCAACGGTTTCTTCTGCCCTTTTTGCCACCCGATACAGTAGGTCCTTCTCTACGCTGAAGTATGGGTAAGTGCAGGTATTATCTGGGTTCACTAACTCGCCATCTATTTTCACTACGTTTTCCCGTGCCTTTATTAGGGCGGGGTCTTTCAACTGTTCTGTGGCAAAGTTTTCCCTGTGAACCTCAAGATCAGAAAACTCCACAGACGGTAGGTTTTCGTCTGAGGAGGTGGGCTCCTCTCCAGTTTCTTGAGTCTCCCCTGCCAATACTGACAAGGGAAATTCCGGAGAGTCCTCACCACTCTCAGGGGAGTTCTGGCTATCACATTCCTGGTACATAGGGGCACCAGTGGGGGGCTCAGGATCATCCCACAGTTCCCAGAACTTCGGAAAATCCCTTCCCACAATGGCGTCATGCGGTAACTGAGATACTAAGCCCACTGGATGAGAGAGGGTACCTTTGGGGGTCTCGAAACACACTGTAGTCACTGGATACTCTCGGGTGTCCCCATGCACACAAATAACAGCTACCTTGCTATTCCCAGAGACCTCTGTTTTAACTAACTCAGCCTTTATCAGGGTCACAAGGCTACCTGAATCCAGCAATACCACAGCATTTCTACCATTAACACACATTTTGCATAAATGTTTCTCAGTTCCTCGAATGGCAGTGCATGCGACTGTCGCACACAGCGACTGACGTCTGCCCGTCAGAAAGTCACACTGCATGGGTTCCTCCACAACCGGGCAATTTGCTGCAATATGTCCCGCTTGCCGGCAGCGGTAGCAAACGATCCTTCTTGCCGCCTCTTAAACCGCTGATTTCCCAGGCTGTTCTCGCCAAACTTGGGGTAGAGCTCCCACCCTCTCACTCTCTCCACCCTTACCCCTTGGAATCATCTTATCCGCCCCTGGGGATGGTCTGGTCTTAGGGTGGAAAGTCCGAGTGTCTCTGGAAGAGACCGTCAGGTTCTCTGTAGCCAAGTATTTCTCCACACGATCCACAAGACCATCGGCCGTCTCTGGGTCTCCATGGCTTACCCACTTTTGGATGGCAGTAGGAAGAGCTCTCAAAAACCGATCCATTACAACACGTTCCACAATCTTTGGTGCGGACAAAGTCTCTGGCTGTAGCCACTTTCTGCTCAGGTGAATGAGATCATACATTTGAGACCTGGGGGGTTTTCCAAGCTGGAAAGTCCAGTTATGCACACGCTGAGCCCGGACAGCCAGGGTGACACCCAGCCTTGCCAATATTTCAGCTTTTAGCATCACATAGTCTTTTGCTTGGTTAGGCTCTAGGTCATAGTAAGCTTTCTGCGATTCACCAGTTAACAGAGGAGCCACTAGTCCAGCCCACTGCTCCTCAGGCCACTTTTCTCTTTCAGCGGTCCTTTCAAATGTGGTCAAAAATACCTCTGGATCATCCTCTCCAGTCATTTTTGTCAATAAACGACTCACCCCAAAGGACGCGGTATTAGTGGGACGGCTTTCCTCACTGGTCTGCGGACGTTGCTGCATTACTGCTTCCATCTGTTGTTGTAGTCTCTGCTCTTGCTTCTGCAACAGGTCTATGAAGCGGGCCTCAGATTGCTGCTGGGCTTGTTGCTGAGCCTCCAGACTCTGTTGCAAAGTTGCGTTTGTCTGCTGCTGGGCTGCAAGGCTCTGTTGATGAGCTTGCTGCTGGGCTGCGAAGTTCTGTTGTTGAGCTGCAAGGCTCTGTTGATGAGCTGCAAGGCTCTTTTGCAAACCTGCATTTGTCTGCTGTTGATTGGCATTTGCTAGAGCCAGCTGTTTCAGTATCTCCTCCATGCTGGCTTAAAAAAAACTGCCACTGGTTCTCCACCAACTGTGAGGGGGTTAGCTCGGCAGCGGGTGTGTGTGACCCCCGGGATGGGCTCCCCACACAAAAACAGGCCCAGCAAACGGAGGTTGTGGTTTTCAAAATCAAAAAGGTGCGGTTTATTTTCTATTTACAGTGACAAAAACACAGCAAAGCAAAAGAAACATAAACAAAATAAATCCTGGTCAATTTGACCTCTGACTAAACATACAGGTTTCCTAACTAACAACTGGGATCAGCCTAGTGCTGTCCTAGTCCCTAAGTCCCTGGTTTTAAATGTCCAAGCAAATAGCCACACAGGCTTTGTCTCACCGCACAGGGGTTCACTCTCCCTAGACAGTCCACACAGGTCTGGTTCCAGGCATGAGCTAACACCTAATGAATCTGGGAGTTCTTATAGAGGCCTAAATGAGCTGACAAGCTTCAGCTGGTCTCATCAACTCCCTGTCTGCACGACGCCCCACACTCTCCCTAGAGGTATGAGTCATCCATGAGCCCACTATCCTCAGCTGGGCTTATACAACTCTCCACCTAGTTGTATAAGTCGGCGTAAAGCCTGAATCTGGGCGAAATATATCTACCCCCCTGGATGCAACCAGGTGACTTTACCTTCCTGCTGTCACAATATATATATATATATATATATTATCACTAGAAGAAAGGTATTGTGGGATTGTGCATAAACTGTTATAGAGCTATATAGAAATACCACCCCTAGACTAGCTGTGCCAGAGAAGGGCTGAGTAGATTGCCGGGGGTTGGCTGTGCTGTGTACAGGCCCCAAAAGCAAAACAGCGGCTCCCTTAGTCTTGGGGTATCGCTACATATATTATATCTGCCTTAATTTATCAGCCACCAGCTCAAAATATTCTTAAGAACAGTTTCTATGGGTCCTTAATTTCTGGTACACCATAAATAATTAGATGCTGTTGATTTTCTGAACAATTTTGCTTTCACTTGCTCATCCAAGGTGACAGCTACAGTAAAATGCAAACAATCCACCTGCCTTTTCCTCACCATTAGGCCTGGTTCACACTTGTCCGACAAACGCTCCGACATTAGGAGCTCATGTCGCATGACGTGTGAAAATCAATGTTTCCCTATGGGAGCCGTCTTAACTGGTCCGACACATAAAAATTCTCCCTGTACTACTTCTGTCCGACTTTGATCCTACTTCAGCCCATTGACTATCATTGAAGTCGGATCAAAGTCGGATCCTTGTCCTAACCATACGACTTTGGCATCCGACATTGTGATTACAGCAGCAGTAAAAGGAATTTATCTCACCCTGGGATTGTTTTGATTGGTCAAAGGACAAGTCAGACTAGCACAATGTCGGATCAAAGTAGTATCCTGTTCATGAATGTCGGATGGATGTCGGACCAATGTCGGACCAATGTCGGACCAATGTAGGACAGATGTCGCAGAGCAAAGTAGGATGAAAGTCGTGTCGTATAGTGTGAACCCAGCCTAAAAGTTGATTTCAGATTGCTGTAATTTTCCTTCCATATGCCAGTAAGGTTTAACAACTCCCTCTTGGTGTCTGCCCCCCAAAAAAAGGGGTATGTCATTAATGTATCAATGCTAGGTCAACACTCTGCAAAGACGCTACACATTCCAGTCATCTCCAAATATTTGGCGTACCTAAAAAAAATGGCATAAGGCATTTAGGCGCTGCAGCGACAGATATAGAACCCAGCAGTTTGAAAGTGGTGTATCAGACACATTGAATGACAACTGGCAAACAACTTCTGTGGTCCAAAGCCCACACAGGGAAAGGGAACAGCAGTGTCCAGTGATCTTTGGGATGAAGTGTACAATACAGTGGAACAGGGCTGCGGTGACAGATGTGGTATCCAACAGAGAGGTAGTGGATTCACTGCTGTCCCATTAGCTCTGCCGCCCTGTAGCAGTAAATCTACTATGAAGCTCTGTCTGTTTGCAGAGCTCTGTCTGTCTGCAGAGCAAAGGGTTTCTTTTAGGGTTGCACTGATACCGCATTTTTATCGGTGAGTGAGTACCGATACTTTTGGTCAAATCCTCGCCGATACCGAGTACCGATACTTTGGGGTGTGATTTGCGTCAATACAAAAAAATTGGTGCAAATCGCACTGCAAAGAATCGCATGTGATTTGAACAGGAATGTGGTGCAATTCCTGTCCGAATTGCATGCGATTTCTCTCACTGCTCCTGTGTGTGTGTCTATAGAAAAGGGAAAAGCGCCATCTAAAGGGCAGTTATAAAAAATGTTAGAACTCCTCAATACAGATCTGACCACATGCAAAATAATCTACATAGGTGTCCCAGTCCACCGATGATAGCAAATTAGGGCCGCTAGAGGAGAATTTCCGGGACCCCATGGGTATAGGGTGGAAGTGATGTCAGCCTGGGGGCGGACCACCTTTACATCTCCTCCAGCCCTGTGAGCACCAGCAGCGGCCATGATTTGCTTTCATCGGCAGACCGGGACACCTATGTAGATTATTTTGCATGTGGTCAGATCTGTACTGAGGAGTTTTAACTTTTTGTAAACTGCCGACTAGGTGGCGCTTTTCCCTTTACACGCAGACGCACACACATACAGGAGCGGTGAAGAAAATCACATGCAATTTGGACAGGAATCGCACAGCATTCCTGTTCAAATCACATGCGATTCTTTGCAGCGTGATTTGCCGCAATTAATTTTGTATTGACGCAAATCACACCACAAAGTGTTTCGGTTTTCGGTATCGGGAGCATTTTGGCGAGTACCGATACTCGCGCAAATGCTTGCTATCGTTATTGGTGCATTCCTTGTTTTTTTTCATATTTTTTTTTTCTGCATATTTTCAAAACAATTTCTTTATCTAGTACAACAATGTTGTTCACCTCATTTTATTATAAATCTATACATTTATTAATAAAACTTTATTATAAATCTTTTAGTGCTTACCCCTCTAGTTAAATTGTCTCTATTTTATCAAATTAAATCCTCAACAGATCTTAGTATCCCATAATGTACATTCATAGATGGAAACATTTTTGACTTCTTCCTACATTTTAAATCAGTTTCAATACATAATGCCTTACTGGTAGACTTTGATATTGTGCTTTATTTCCCAGCTCATTCCAGAAACTGATCCATATTATTTAAATCCTCTATACTATTGTAGCGCCCCTCCCAATATTTGGGGATGCTAGGTGGAAGTTTAAGGGTAGTCTGAGTCAGTAGTTGAGCTCAGACCAATTGTTAAGTTGTTTAAGGCTTCTGCTCTGGGTGTGATGCTGCCTGCTGTAGTGTTCTCTGATGCCTGTAGGTGGCACTGTCACCGCCAGCATAGGTGAACCAGTGAGGGGTATCACAGCACCATGGGTGTCCGCTCTTGGCAGCCTTGCAGTAGGCGTGGTCGGCCTGTTGTGCATGCTGGGAGGGGGTACATAAGGGGCAGATGCCATTGACGCTGAGGAGAGTTACAGAGGACCCATCGGTCCTGGGTGTGTGTCTCGTGGCCTGTATGGCATGAGGCACACGGGTGTGTTCGGGACTCGGGCACCTTCAGCCCGAGGCTGCTTTGTTTCATGGTAGGCCCGGCTCTGCTGGCTGGGGCCTACACTTCAGAGAGGGATCCCAGGCTGCCCACTTCTAGGGGGCCCAACTTTAGGAAAGGAGACCAGGGGAGGATCAGTCCTTGAGGAGACTAGCGATGGTACTGCTGTCTCGGGAAGAGGCCTGGAAACTCGCCTAAAGAGGGATCTATCTTCAAAGACACAAATATTCAAGTATTGTTTGGCCTGGAGGTTCAGGACTTAAATTCTGTGGCAGAGGATTCTCCGATCGCATCCCGAGATACTTAAGAAAAAGGAAAAGATTGATTTGTGTTACATCCCGGCTGCTAGGACCGCTCTCATAGGGACTATCCGGGTGAGCAATATCCACTCAGGCTTGAGTGGCGACGACAGATTGACGCTGAGCTTTAAGTGTTGCGCGCCTGAACCTTCCCCTACTTTTCTCAACTTCCTACTCTCCCTCTTCAAGTTTAATTCAAAGATAAAGAATAAAACCTTGCTGATTGGGTTTTATTCCTGTGTGGACAATGGCCTTATTCCAAGAGATTTTACCTAGACAACGGAGAGAAAGGGATCCACTCTAGAGAGGTAATTGCTACAGACCCAAACAAAACCAGCCGGTCCCTTAAATGGGGGTAAGTGCTACACTATATTTTTTCTTTTTGATTTAAATACTCTATAAAGCTGGTTTCCTGACAGACTCCATGGCAGCCTACGTGTGGGTTAATCCCGCCCCTCATACCTCATAGGACCCTTCTCCCATAAATCTTTGCTCTGGGCCAGAGGCCGTGTTCCTTTTTTTGTCCTCCTCCTAGGACCAAGATATAGTCTTACCTTTTCATGAAGTTTTCCTGTAATCCAGGCCTGGCGGTGTGCACGGCGATACGTTGGTGGTTAGCGGTGATCCTCTCTGCAGTCCAGCAATCCTAGCTATTAGCAGGTGGACATGGGCGATATGATGTGATACCATGAAGAGCTTACTAACCTGGCCATTGGCAGGCAAGCGGCAATATGGCCAAACGTCCCAGCTATTAGCGGGAGGCTTTGTAAACGCCCGATCGTGCGGTGGGTCGAGCGAACAGCTCCCCAGTCCCAGGTTCTGGTCCGGATCGTGCCGTGGTGGTGGTAATGTACAAAGATATTCCTTTTATATGGCAGCCGTATCTCTGTGTTTTGTGTGTCTCCTTATTTTCTATCAAGCTCCAGTGAGTGGCCACGGCGGCTGGAGCGCAGCTGCGTTCCAGCTCGCCGTTTCAGGAAGTCGCTGCGCATCCGCAAGCCGCGAATGAAGATTCCGTGCTTGGTTCGTGCAGGCGCAGTTTCGCCAAAATGGCGGCGGCGGTCGCGCATGCGATTGGCCGCCACCGGATGGCAACCGCTATGGGGCGGTGACATCGTTAACGGTGGCAGATTTAAATAGCTGTCAAAGCAGCTATTACTTGGGATGACTTGCAGGCTTATGCGGTATTTACCCAGGCACTGGGCTCTGGTTTACAAGGTAAATTGTTTGCTGCAGGCTCCCTGGGTGCTGGCTATGTTTTGTTATGTGCTCTCTCATGCCTGTTTCTCATAAGGCTTTAATGATTCATTTCACTTTCAAACTGCCTTGCCATGGATCTGTCACCGCCCTCTTGTGGCCAACCCTTGCGCTGCAGGTAGGATTTATTTATTTTCTACCTGTGATGCTTGGGTTCACTCATTCAGGAGCTCTTAACCCTTTCTTTTTCACTCAGCTCTTCTAGGTCTGAACACCAAAGCACGGCAAAGACCATCCTAGGTCTCAACGTTGTCACTCCTCTTCAAGGTCCAGGCGTCAGATCTTCCTTTAGATCTAGGTACCACAGATAGGAGTCTAAAACCACCTCTGGGCGTCACTCTCACCGCCACTCCAGCCGCTCTGTGAGGAAAGCCTGCTGGGTATGCGGGGCCCAGGTTCCTGAAGGCAAATCGCTCTGCAAGCGATGCTTTTCTAAAGTCGCATAAGAAAGAGAGGGTGGAGACCAACAAGTGGAAGTACTGGTCAGAAAGGTGGTCCATGAGTCCCTGAGTAAAGGGGATTCTGGTCATACCCACAACCCTGCTGGCGACACTGTCAGTCCCTATTAGGGATGATCTCAAGGCTCCAGGCCCTTCACAGCCGAGCCATTCCTCAATTGAAGCCTCAGACAGTGAGGTGGAGGTAGATGACCCTGGTGCAGGTTTTGAATTTGCCCTAGTACCACAGCTGGTCAAAAGCTGTCAAAGAAGCTTTGAGATGGAAGAGCCAGTGGAGGCACCTTCCAAACAGAGGAAATATTTTAAACACCTCAAAAAAGAACGCCCTAATTTCTCCTTTTTGGGTGAACTCAGCGCAATAATTACCGACGAATGGGGTGGTGTTGAAAGGAAGAATTGCCTGTTAATGAAGGTATCAAAAATGTACCCATTTAAAAGCAAGGATGTAAAACACCTGGAGTCGGCTCCTCTCATTGACTCAGCCCTAATGAGGATGGTGAGGCACGTCACACTCCCATTGTAGGATACTGTTTCCTTTTAGGGATTGCCTGGAGTGGAAAATTTATACCGACCTCAAGCGGATCTACATTACAGCGGGTATGACCTGCAAACCAGCTCTAGCTCTCGCAGCCCTTTCTAAAGCGATGGAAGTCTGAGCAGACGACGTAGATGCTTCTCTGAGGAGCATCTCGGAAGAACTGGCCAGGAGCTCACCTATTCATGGGCTAAGGTTGACGTTGGCTTTTCTCGTGGGGTTTCCCTAGACATAATTCACCTGGTGGATCGATCATGCTGACATCTGTCACTGCTAAGCGTGCCTTGTGGCTGCGCCCATGGGTAGCTGACCCTGCCTCCAAGCAGGCATGGTGCAGGATTCCATTTGGGGGTTCGTCCCTCTTTGGGAACATATCGGACAGTGCCATCACCCGTGCCACAGGGGGCAAGTCGGGGTTCCTTCCCCAGGATCGCCGTCTGCTAAACCAGAAGAGAACACAGCCCAGGCAAAGTTCAGATCGAGCAAGGAATGCTCGCTACTATAGGCCTGGCCGTGAGTTCAAGAAGACCTGGAAGAAAAAAAAAAAAAAAAAAAAACAGCCTTCAGGCCAGAAGTTTTCAAAAGGGGCATCTTCCGGTGGACAAGAATCCCCTAAGTCTTTATGATATTGCACCTGCCTAAAACAGAGCGAGTCGGCATCCTTGCCTCTCTCGGAAGAGAAAAAGCGAATTCTCCTGTCTCTCTTGTGGCTCAGGGCGCTGCAATTCCAGTTCCAGACGACAAAAGGCTTTAAGGGGTCTACTCGCCCCTCTTCATGGTGTTGAAGAAAAACGTCTCCTGGAGGCCAGTTATAGACCTAACCCACTTGAATTCTTTTATCTAGAAGGAGAAGTTCAAGATGGAGACACTACTCATGATCAGTCAAGCAATTCAACCAGGCGATTGGCTTGTCTCTATAGACCTGAAGGACGCCTACTTCCATGTTCGGATCGCGTCAGAAATCCAGAAATACCTTCGCTTTGCTGTCGATCAAATCCGTCTGCAGTTCACCTGTCTCTCCTTCGGGCTTACAACATCGACTCGTGTGTTTTCAAAACTTGTTGGCTGTCGTGGCTCTGATCAGGACCAGAGGTATCCGTCTGTATCACTATCTAGACGACCTGCTGTTGTCTCGGGACAAGGAGCAGTTGCTAATCCACAGATCCCAGGTCATCTCCACTCTACTCGAGTTTGGTTGGCTTCTGAATCTGGAAAAGAGCCATCTGGATCCTACGCAGTCCCTGGTATTCCTCAGGGCACACTTCAACGCTATCAAGAGCACCATCTTGTTACCCCTGGAAAAATCCCAGTGATCCGGGAGTTTGGCTTGCAATGTCGTCCTCATCTCCAAGCCTCTCAATGCCTAAAGATCATTGGCACCATGGTGGCAACAACACCCATGGTAAAGTGGGCTCAGTGGAAAATGCGGCCCTTCCAGAAGGGTTTCCTCCAGCAGTATAATCCAGGGCTTCGGGATCACTTTATCCAAATAACCTCATCCATGCGGGAGAGCTTTCCTTGGTGGCTACAACAGAGGAACCTCCTCAATTGTCACTCCATCGCACCAGTGTCTTGGGTCACCATCACTACAGATGCCAGCAACAGGGGCTGACAGAAGTAGCCCAAGGCATATGGAATTTTCCCTCTCACAGGATAGTCTCCAATGTTCTGGAACTCCGGGCAGCGTTCTGCGCTCTGCAGGCCTTTTACCACAGCAGGAGACTCAGTCCTCCTAAGACTGGACAACACAACGGCAGTCGCATACATCAAGAGACAGGGGGGTACTCGCAGTCTCTCCTTGTCAAAGGAAATAGAGCCTATCATGATCTGGGCCCAGAAAAACCTGGCCAACCTGACAGCTGTCTATCTCCCTGGAGTCCCGAATGTTCAGGCAGATTTTCTGTTGAGAGTTTCTCTGGACAACGAGTGGACTTCCCCCCCCCCCGAAGTCTTCAGGTGGGTCCTGTACCTGGGAGTCATTCCGGAAGTAGACTTGTTCGCCTCCCCATGTAACTTCAGACTAGAGAGATACTACACGAGGTCTTGGTATTCCCAGGCTTTTGGGTAGATGCTCTGACAGACCGTTGGCTGTTCCACAGGGCCTATGCCTTTCCCCCGGTTCCTGTCATTCTCCGTTTTTTGTCGAGGCTCAGGATGGAAGAAGCAGAGATAGTGGCAATAGTCCCGTACTGGCCAAACAAGCCATGGTTTCCACTGCTGATGCAACTCAGCTTCCGGGACCCAGTTCCTCTACCCTCCAGACCAGATCTCCTATCACAAGGGGCATTTCTACATCCATGCCCGGCCCATCTACATCTGATGATCTGGTTCTTGAGAGGGGAAGGTTGGAGGCCCTAGGCTGTCCAAGTAGGGCCATCTCCACAATATTAAATGCCAGAAGAACAGGCACCAACAGGGTCTACCAGAGGATTTGGAAAAAGTTTTCAGACTACACCTCTTCCACTGCAGGTTCTTGCAATAACCCAAAGATACATGATATCCTGGGCTTCTTACAATCAGGATTGGATCTCTCATTGTCAGTCAGCTCGCTGCGAGTCCAAATTGCTGTAATCTCTGCCTTTACGGGTGTTTCCTGGGCTAGACACCCTCTTACTCAGTAGTTTTTCAGAGGAGCAATAAGGCTCAGACCTCAGAGCCAAGTTTTTCTAATTGGGATCTTCCCCTTGTCCTGGATTTTTTCTTAGGTAGAGAGTTGGAACATGAAGATCAATCTTCTGTCAAATGACTCTCTCTAATAGTTGTCTTCTTGGTGGCTATAACATCGGCCAAGAGGGTCTCTGAAATCAGCTCTCTGGGATGCAAGGAGCCATTTCTAAACTTTTTAATTCCTATGTTGGGTTCAAACCCCAAAGTGGCATCTGTGTTTCATGACAATCAGGAGATTGCTCTTCCAACGTTCAGATCTACCGAGGATTCCAGTGTTTATCCCTTAGATGTTGGAAAAGCTCTGAGTCAGTATCTTGAAGCTACAGCTTCTTTCCGTCAGACCGACCACCTGCTCGTTCTTTTCACAGGAATTATAAGGGAATGCGTGCCTCTTCCAGATCTATCGGAGCAGGGATTGTTCAGGCCATTCAGTGGGCCTATAAAGCCAAGGGCTTGGCGCCTCCAGAAGCGGTGACTTCTCACTCAACTAGAAGTGTCTTCATCATGGGCGGCATCACGTCACGTGCCTCCAGAAGTTATTTGCAAGGTGGCCTTGTGGTCTTCAATTAACACGTTCATGGCACACTACTGCGTAGAGCCAGCCTCATTATCTTCTGTTTAATTTGGTTTACGTATCTTGTCTATTGATGGTGCCAATTAAACCTTTTTTCTTTTGTCAAGCACTCTGCCCACCCGGGTGTGTATGGCTAGTTATTTCCCACACGTAGGCTGCCATGGAGTCTGTCAGGAAAACGGAAAATTTATATCAAATACTTACCGTAATTTTCCTTTCCTGATGGACTCCATGGCAGCAGGAGTTCCCTCCCAGTGGCTGGAGTAGGCTAAATTATGGAACACGGCCTCTGGCCCAGAGCAAAGATTTATGGGAGAAGGGTCCTATGAGGTATGAGGGGCGGGATTAACCCACACGTAGGCTGCCATGGAGTCCATCAGGAAAGGAAAATTACGGTAAGTATTTGATATAAATTTTCAGTTTTCCAGGATTTGTTTTCTTTTTTTTAACTACTTCAGCTCTGGAAGGTTTACCCCCCTTCCTAACCAGGCCATTTTCCCGGGTCGTGCAACACTGTACCCAAATAAAATGTATGTCCTTTTTCACACAAATAGAGCTTCCTTTTGGTGGTATTTGATCACCTCTGCTGTTTTTATTTTTTGCGCTAGAAACAAACGAAGACTGTCAATTTTGAAAAAAAACAAAACAATAGTTTTTACTTTCTGCTCTAAAAAATATCCAATAAAAAAAATGTAAAAAATTGAATTTCTTCATCAATTCAGGCCAATATGTATTGTGCTACCTATTTTTGCTAAAAAAATATCAGTAAGCGGATATTGGTTTGCGCAAAAGTTACAGCGTCTATAAACTATGGGATATTTTTTTTAATACATTTTTTTACTAGTAATGGCGGCGATCAGCTACTTTTAGGGGGGCTGTGATATTGCAGGGGACAAATCGGACACCTAACTGACACTTTTGACACTTTTTTGGGGACCAGTGACATTATTACAGTGATCAGTGCTAAAAATTTGCACCATCACTGTAATAATAACACTGGCAGGGAAGGGATTACCATTGGCGATAAAAGGGTTAAATGTGTGCCTAGGGAGTGCTTATTAACTGTAGGGGAGGTGCTTTTACTACTTAAAGGCATGGATCAGTGTTTCTGCTTCACAGGATCCATGTCTTTTGTACCGTTTACATAGGCAGACTGTCATTCTGTCAGAGTACCCAACAATCGGCGGGTTCCGGCAAATTACATGTCTGCGGGACCCGCTGAGCAAACCGCCAGCAGTGCGGGCTCGCACCCAAAACCTGGAAGTACAGAATCATATATACGTGATTATGCACAGAGCTGCCGCCCTGTGGCAGTAAATTTGCTATGGGGCGGTCATAAAGTGGTTATTTTTATCTGAATATACTGTATAATGTGTGTGTATATATTTTAGGATATGTTATGTAATTTGTGTACAGTTTAATTGAGTTGAAACATGCCAGATATAAGCTACTATTATGCATAGAGTTGGTCTAGAGGTTTTTCCTAAGAGTGCAGAGTGGGAGGCCTGGTGTGTGGGAAGCATGAGGTTATGCTCATGGTATCGCGGGTTTCGCCAGATGACCTTGATATATGCATTCAGGCTTCATTTTTGGGCATGAAATTAGGATACACACATTTCCCTCTCCTGAAGCAGCTGCCATAGTTTCAGTGAAACCGGTCAAGTACTGGGATGGTTCTTTTTATGATAGGGAACAGATATGTACTGCATGGTACAGTGCTTCTTGTACAATACAGTTATACAGCACATGAACATTGAGTTTAAAACTGTTTTTTTGAGAAATATTTGAACTATTTGTTTTGGCTTACGAATGTTACATAGTAGGTGAGGTTGAAAAAAGACACAAGTCCAAGTCCAGCCTATGTGTGTGATTATATGTCAGTATTTCCTTGTATATCCCTGTATGTTGGGGTCGTTCAGGTGCTTATCTAATAGTTTCTTGAAACCATCGATGCCCCCCGCTGAGACCACCACCTGTGGAAGGGAATTTCACATCCTTGCCGCTCTTACAGTAAAGAACCCTCTACGTAGTTTAAGGTTAAACCTCTTTTCTTCTAATTTTAATGAGTGGCCACTTGTCTTTTCCGTGAAAAAGTTTTATCCCTATTGTGGGGTCACCAATATGGTATTTGTAAATTGAAATCATATCCCCTCTCAAACGTCTCTTCTCCAGAGAGAATGAGTTAAAATAACGTTATAAAAATGCCAGTAGCTTTGCAGTGAGTTTTTCAACTTTTTTCAATGTTTTTGCAATAGCGTTTTTTAGCGTTTTTTAGCGTTTTTCCGCGTTGGTGTTTTTTTTTGCGTTTTTTTTAAAAGATTTTTTTTTAATTCAATGGATCAAGAACGTTAAACGCTGGTGAGCGACATTTTTGAGCATTTATCTGTGTTTATCAGCGTTTATCAGCGTTGGAGCGTTCTTACAGCTGAAAAACGTCTTTCAGAACCCACTAGTTTTGGATTTTTTTTACTGCTCAAAAACGCCACTGCCCAAAACTGCTGATAACAGCCTGTGTGTGCACGGACACATAGGATAACATGGAGAGTTTAATGACTGTAGTAAAAAACGTCTACTGACAAAAACAGCTGCTGTAAAAACGTCCAGTGTGCATGAGGCCTTCCTCATAACTAATATTCTCCAGACCCTTTATTAGCTTTGTTTTCCCTTTTTGTACTCTCTCCATTTCCAGTACATTCTTCCTGAGGACTGGTTCCCAGAACTGGACAGCATACTCTAGGTGCCACCGGATCAGAGTCTTGTAGAGCGGAAGAATTATCGTTTTATCTCTGGAGTTAATCCCCTTTTTAATGCATGCCAATATTCTGTTTGCTTTGTTAGCAGCAGCTTGGCATTGCATGCCATTGCTAAGCCTATCATCTACTAGGACCCCCAGGTCCTTTTCCATCCTAGGTTCTCCCCCCAGTGTATAAGTTGCATTCATATTTTTGCCACCCAAATGCATTATTTTAATTTTTTCTACATTGAACCTCATTCGCCATGTAGTTGCCCACCCCAATAATTTGTTCAGATCCTTTTGCAAGGTTTTCACATCCTGTGGAGAAGTTATTGCCCTGCTTAGCTTAGTATTGTCTGCAAATACAGAGATTGTACTGCTTACCCCATCCTCCAGGTCATTTATGAAGAAATTAAACAGGATTGGTCCCAGCACAGAACCCTGGGGGACCCCACTACCTACCCCTGACCATTCCAAGTACTCCCCATTTATCACCACCCTCTGAAATCGCCCTTGTAGACAGTTTTCAATCCATGTACTCACCCTATGGTCCATGCCAACGGACCTTATTTTGTACAGTAAACTTTTATGAGGAACTGTGTCAAATGCTTTTGCAAAATCCAGATACACCACGTCTATGGGCCTTCCTTTATCTAGATGGCAACTCACCCCCTCATAGAAGGTTAATAGATTGGTTGGGCAAGAATGATTCTTCATGAATCCATGCCGATTACTGTTAATGATACCATTCTCATTACTAAAATCTTGTCTATAGTCCCTTATCATCCCCTCCAAGAGCTTACATACAATTGATGTTAGGCTAACTGGTCTGTAATTCCCAGGGATGTATTTTGGGCTCGTTATAATATTGGTGCTACATTGGCTTTTCTCCAATCAGCTGGTACCATTCCAGTCAGTAGACTGTCAGTAAAAATTAGGAACAATGATCTGGCAATTACTTGACTTGGTTCCCTAAGTACCCTTGGGTGCAAGCCAACTGGTCCCGGTGATTTATTAACGTTACGTTTCCCAAGTCTAATTTTATTTCTGTCCTCTGTTAACCATGGAGATGCTTCCTGTGATGTGTCATGAGGATAGACACTGCAGTTTTGGTTACTGAAGCCCCCCGATTCCCTCCTGAAGCCTGAGGAGAAGAATAAATTCAATACCTTCGCCATCTCCCCATCCTTTGTAACCAGATATCCTTCCTCATTCTTTATGGGGCCAATATGGTCTGTCCTCCCTTTTTTACTGTTTACATACTTAAAGAATTTCTTGGGATTTTTTTTTTGCTCTCCTCCGCTATGTGTCTTTCATGTTCTATCTTAGCTGCCCTAATTGCACCCTTACATTTCTTGTTGCATTCTTTATAAAGTCTGAATGCTGATGATGATCCCTCAACCTTGTATTTTTTGAAGGCCTTCTCTTTTGCTTTTATATGCATTTTTACATTGGAGTTAAGCCATCCAGGACTTTTGCTCGCTCTTTTAAATTTAATACCCAATGGGATGCATTGGCTAATGCCCTTATTTAATATGCTCTTAAAGCAAACCCATCTCTCCTCTGTGTTTTTTGTTCTTAAGATTTTATCCCAATTTATGCCTTCTAGCAAGGTTCGTAGTTTAGGGAAGTTGGTTCTTTTGAAATTCAGTGTCTTTGTATTCCCCTTATCTCTCCTATTTGTGTGATTTATACTGAAGCCAATTGACCTGTGATCGCTGTTACCTAAATTGCCCTGTATTTCCACATCCGTGATCAGGTCTGTATTGTTGGTAATCAGTAGATCCAATAAACGTGAAATTGGAATGTAGCGCTGTATGAAAGTGAAGCCCAATAACTTGGGCCTCAACTAAAATGAAAAACAATATCAATGTAATAAGTCCACACAGTGTCCATAAATGAATCCGTGTTGGGAAAACAAAACCATAAAGCACTGAGGGGTCATCACATGGCTCTTGTAGAAAAAGAGAGGTAGCGTACTCTTACCAGAGCGTTGGACCTGTGGTTTAGGCAGGTCGAATGGGCGTAAAGGATCTCTGTGGCAGTCCTCATCTGTTGGTCTGGAGACTGGATCAGACGAATCCCCGCTGTAAACCGTCCGGTAGGCTCCCCAACTTGACAGCAGACCTTGGGTTCAACGTTGATCCAGATGGTCCTCAGATGGAACAGGAACCGCTTCCAAACGAAAGGAACTCTTTTCCACAACAAGTATTTGCAGCAAGGAGCAAAGCTAATTTATAGCTTAACCGACAATCCATGTATGGAAAAAAGGTGAAAGAGAGCTCCAATGGTGCAGATCAATGTAAGTTTATTAAACCAACAAAATAAATGAAAAAGTGGTCACATACAATAAAATTGTTAAAAAGGGCAGTAAGTGAGGTAGTGTACCAAGCTTGGTACAATACCTCACTTACTGCCCTTTTTTAACAATTTTATTGTATGTGATCACTTTTTAATTTATTTTGTTGGTTTAATAAACCCACATTGATCTGCACCATCGGAGCTCTCTTTCCCCTTTTTTCCATACATGAGTTGTCGGTTAAGCTTTAAATTAGCTTTGCTCCTTGCTGCAAATACTTGTTGTGGAAAAGAGTTCCTTTCATTTGGAAGTGGTTCCTGTTCCATCTGAGGACCATCTGGATCAACGTTGAACCCAAGGTCTACTGTCAAGTTGGGGAGCCTACCGGACGGTTTACAGCGGGGATTCGTCTGATCCAGTCTCCAGACCAACAGATGAGGACTGCCACAGAGATCCTTTACGCCCATTCGACCTGCCTAAACCATAGGTCCAACGCTCTGGTAAGAGTATTCTATCTCTCTTTTTCTACAAGAGCCATGTGATGACCCCTCAGTGCTTTATGGTTTTGTTTTCCCAACACGGATTCATTTATGGACACTGTGTGGACTTATTACATTGATATTGTTTTTCATTTTAGTTGAGGCCCAAGTTATTGGGCTTCACTTTCATACAGCGCTACATTCCAATTTCATGTTTATTAATTCTAGTCACATTTTATGTAGCAGCTTTATTTGCTTTCACGTTTTTACCCACTTACCTTTTAGAATAGCGCAATATTTTTTCTTACATTCAATCAGTAGATCCAGTAACGCTTTATTTCTAGTTGGTGCGTCTACCATCTGACCCATAAAATTGTCCTGCAAGACATTTAGGAAATGGTGAGCCTTAGATGAATGCGTGGTTCCCTCCGCCCAGTCTATGTCTGGATAATTAAAGCCCCCCATTATGATAACACTTCCCATCCTTGCTGCTAATCCAAATTGTGATAGGAGATCTGTCTCCCCCTCCTCCTTCAGGTTAGGGGGCCGATTGCATACTCACAGTATTATTTTCCCCTTAGCTTCATCCCTTTGGAGCTCTACCCATAAAGATTCCACCTCCTCCCTAGCTCCTTTAGTGATGTCATCTCTCACATTCACTTGTACATTATTCTTGATATATAGGCATACACCTCCCTCTTTTTTACCCTCTCTATCCTTGCGATAAAGGGTATACCCTTGAATGGTTGCCAGCCAATCATGAGAGCTGTTGAACCAGGTCTCTGAGATTCCCACAAAATCCAAATCCTCCTCGTACAACAGTATGTCTAGTTCACCCATCTTGTCCGCCAGGCTCCTGGCATTGGTGAACATGCCATGTAGTTTAGACCGGTCGCATACTATCCTCTTATTGGGTGTTCCGAGATTGCAACTAGGACTTTCTACTATACTTAATAACAGAAAGAAGCTGTGCTAATGGTGAATTATTAAGTGTTGACAAAAAAAAAAGATAGAGATATAAATGTAATCAAAGAACAAAACAAATAAATGATAAAGAAACCTCTTTGGTATATTCAGAGAGGTTATAGTCCAAACACCCTGTAATGTGTCCTAAGGAGCCACCAATATGTTAAAAAGTGAAAATATATATTAGTATAATACACAAAAAGAAATTAGTGAAAGTCTCTTTCATGGATTATTCAAAGGGAGTGAGTACTGCAACACCATGTGACAAGTTTTCAAAGGACACGAGACACTGTGACTCTGCCACCACACAGAATGAAGGCTTACCAGCTACTTGAAATAAAATAGCCTGTCACCCAACCTGGGCTATTACGATACTCCACCGCAGAAAATGTCTCACAAGCCTGACGTTCCTGAAGCTGCCGCCTGGATCCACTGGTCATTCCAATATATCGAAAGCCAGATAGCAAGTTAGATGTTGAAACCTTGAAGTTTGAGTGTGGTCTTAAAGGATCGATACAGCCAAAAAAGGATAAAAGCAAAGATGGTCCGCCATCGGTAAAACCAGATGATGATATATTAAATAAAAGGTCTGTATTACAGGAGACTCAAGGTATCTTTAAAAACGAACAGAAGCCGGCCAGAAAATGGTAAAAACAAACAACACGCCCGTGCAAGGCGGAACGTGCTGTTTGTTTTTTACCATTTGCCGGCCGGCTTCTGTTCGTTTTTAAAGATACCTTGAGTCTGCTGTAATACCGACCTTTTATTTAATAAATCATCATCTGGTTTTACTGATGGCAGTCCATCTTTGCTTTTTTACTTTTTTGGCTGTATCGATCCTTGGAGACCACACTCAAACTTCAAGGTTCCAACATCTAACTTGCTATCTGGCTTTCGATATATTGGAATGACCAGTGGATCCAGGCGGTAGCTTCAGGAACATCAGGCTTGTGAGACATTTTCTGGGGTGGAGGATCGTAATAGCCCAGGTTGGGTGACAGGCTATTATTTCAAGTAGCTGGTAAGCCTTCATTCTGTGTGGTAGTGGAGTCACAGTGTCTCGTGTCCTTTGAAGACTTGTCACATGGTGTTGCAGTACTCACTCCCTTTGAATAATCCATGAAAGAGACTTTTTCACTAAGTTATTTTTTGTGTATTATACTAATATATGTTTATTTTCACTTGTTAACATATTGGTGGCTCCTTAGGACCCATCACAGGGTGTTTAGACTATAACCTCTCTGAATATACCAAAGAGGTTTCTTTATCATTTATTTGTTTTGTTCATTGATTACATTTATATTTCTATCTTCATTTCATTAATATATTTATATAATTTTTTTTATTTTTTTTGGTCAACACTTAATAATTCACCATTAGCGCAGCTTCTTTCTGTTATTAATTATGTTGGTGTGTATATCACTTTAAGTTGCAGCTTGTCACATTTAGGCTAAGTAGCGCAGTTTTTCTCTATAACATTATTGCTACTATACTTACCTTGGGTTTATGCACTTTGGTTACCCTACCACTAATGCCCCCAATACTACCCTCTGGAATATGTTCCGCGCTGACTATCTCTACCTCTGAACCCTCCCCCCCCCATGATCTAGTTTAAAAAACCCTCTAACTTTTTGGCCATCTTCATGGCCAGCTGATCTGCACCCTCCTCATTTAGGTGCAGTCCGTCCCTTCTATAGTACTGGTTATCGAATGAGAAGTCAGCCCAGTCCTCCAGGAACCCAAACCCCACCTTACTACACCAGCTCCTCAGCCACTTGTTTACTTCCCTAATCTCCCTCTGCCATCTGGTGTGGCTCGATGTATCGGTAGTATTTCAGAGAATACCACCTTGGAGGTCCTTTTCCTCAATTTAGCTCCCAAGTCCCTAAAATCGTTATTATGCACAGTTTATTTTGAAAGGCATAGAACGACTGGAGGGTGCTTATGAGAGATGCACTTTGTGGAATGCTTTTGAATAAGTCACAATTGTAACCAATACAGAAATGTGTCTGGTGCAATTGTTGGAAATGTTTGATGTTTTTAACCTTTTTGTGGTGGATTAATGTACTCTGAGCTTCTACTCTGTATTTTCTCTGGATGGGATAAGCGGCATAAGCCTCTGCAGGGCCGTAGATAGTTTTTTTTCCTGGGGGGGTTCAGGTCTTTCAAACTTAAAGGCATCATTTAAACTTTTATGTTGGGGGAGGTACGTTAAAAACATGTGACAGCAGAGTGGGGCTATGAGGCTTTGCAATGCAGCGCAGCAATAATTATCCCAATTCAACTGAATATAACGCAATGCACGCAGTTGTGTTGCAGTAGTGTATTCGTTAGTACAGCAAGCTCATCCTAAGCTACCTAGTTTTGTTTTCGTTCAGCCCGCTGGGTTGAACTAAAAAAACCTTACCATGTGAACCAGGCTATAGATCTCATTCATATGTTCTAAATGCCCATGGAATGGCAAATATACCATGAATACCTACAGCTAGGATCCCAGATGTTCCAATTTTTGTCAGCTGCTCAGCCTGTTCACCCGAGTGATGGGCTGAAAAGAGCCACTGCTGTTAACATGTATCTGCACACCCAGTGGTCCCCATGTTTAAGCTCCTGGGGACAAAGCAAAACACATTGGGGTGTGGCCTGGCGGGAACACAGGCTGAGGTAGTCTCTCCCATCACTACTACATTACTATAGGACTCTGTGGATGTGCGGCACCAGGGATTTTTTCTCTCTTTCCTTCAGTGACTACAAGAGCTTGGAGTTCACTCCATCCCTTGTCGGCACTCCTGCAGCACATTCGGTATCATCTATATTATTCCCCACATCGATTGAGCCTGAGCGACACACTAACAAGCCATGGGTCACAGTAGTTACCTGCTGTTAGGGACAAATGTTTGACCCTGGATGCAGAGAGAATTCATCCAAGGGCAAAAATGTATCCCTACCTGTAGGTAACCACTGGATGTGCAGATACATGTTTACAGCAGAAGACAGCCTTGGCTCGTTTCAGCCTATCACTCAGGTGTACAGGCTGAGCAGATATTGGAACATCTGAGATCCCGGGTGCAGGTATTTGCAGTAGACTTGCTGTACCATGGTCATGTAGGATGTATGAATGAGACATGAGACCCAAGACTGTATTTTAGCTAACCTTACTGTGCAAGTTGGGGAGGTGCAAGGGGCAACATATTGTGGTAGGCAGCAATTTCAGTGATTTATTTAAACCTTAAAAAAACTGTGTACTAAGAAATTTTATAAAATGTTTTAAGAGATGAAAAAAATATATATTGTGCACTGCCTACCACAGGATAGTAGTCATTGCACCTGGTCAATATGGTTGGCTTTTATTCAGTCTTAAACTGTAGTAAACCCAACTTTTGAACTTGTACCTACAAGTAAGCCTATAATAACGCTTACCTGTAGGTACAGTGAATATCTCCTAAACTTGTGGTGTTTAGGAGATATTCACATGAAAAGCAGCCGGTGATGTCACCGGTGCATGCGCTCTGAAGGGACGGCATACCGCTTGGTTGTACTTCTCCTGGGGAGGAGTGCAGTTCGTTCTGCACTTTTGTGACTAATGTTTAGCCGACAGCCAGCTATAGCCCGCTGTCAGCTGACATAGCTGAGCAGGTCCAGACTGTGTAATGATCTTAACTTTAAAGTCAGGATTCACCCAGATGCCTGGACCAGCAGCTCACTCAGCCTCTCAGTGAGCCACAGAGACCCTGTCCACAGCCTGGCATTCCAGTGAGCTTGGGGGAGGGGGCAGGGCCAGGGACTGACAGTCACCACTCTTTGCTCACTGAAGGCTGAGAACTGAGTGATCAGCTGTCTTTGATCGCTTTGTTGTTGGTCTTAGAAGCAGCTGTGGACAGATGCAACATTGGATCGATGCTCCATCCACCTAGGTAAGTATAATTTTTGAAAGAAAACATCTCTTTTAAAGGAAAAAAAATCCCCCTCTCCCTCCCCAAGCAAAGATTCCCATTGTAACATAAATCCCTCCCTCAAATATCCCCCAAAAATTAAACCCCCCTGTCTTTAAACTGACCCCCCAAATAAAGAATATCTCCCTCAGTCAAAACACACTCTCCCCCAGAAAAGATTCCTAATTATGAAGAAAATCTACCTTCATCCAATCAAACTCCCTTCCAGAAGCAAATCCCTGCCATTAACCACCCTCTGTAAACTTCTCTACAAGAAACTACCCCCTATTCCTTAAGCCCTCACCAAAAGAAACTCCCTCAGGCTGGAATTCTCACTTCCTCCTTCATAAAACAGAAAATTGATGCCTCCCCACTGACCAGACTTCAGATTCCTCACGGCACAGAAGTAGGAAAACTTCTGCATCCCCAGTCTCCCTTCGGCTGTGTCATGTGTGATACAAGGAGGAGGAGTCTAGGAGTTCCCTCAACCGTGCTTTATCAATTGCCGCCATCTGAGACCTTGCAGTAATCTCATGCTTTTCAGGGGGACCCCTTGTTAAATTGAGGGGATGGGACACAATAGAAGGGGGGCTGGCACTGGGGCTGACGGGCACTGTCACTTTGTCACTCTGAAGCGTGGATTTTGCACACTATTACACAAAAAGGAGGATATGTGTAATGGTCACTGGCAATGAACCTTACTGACATTAAATATCCCTTATACTGCAGGTGTAGGTAGAGTGCTAGGTCTGGACTTAAGGAGTTAGTCCTACTATATTGTATACATAATAAAATGAAAATTGACAATATGCACATAATATACATATAAATAATAAAACTACAGTAGGTTCTGAAGGTGTTGACAAGTTATGCAACAGTTGTAAAAACAAACAATTGTATTGTAAAAATATTATATTGTTAAAAAATACAGTCCGAGCCAAGTCTTAGACAATATGAATATAACAAACATAAATATGAAATAAAGTAAAAGAAAAAAAAGACAGTTTGATAGAATAGTCTGATAGCATGTATATGGGACACCATTAGTCACAATTTTAAATATGTTTTTTTTTGTTTTATTAAAGTGATATCTTTTTTCTTGTCTTTTGAACAGCTACAGAACTGTATGAAGACAGTGTTAAACTGGATCAGAATATGAATAAAAATGAAAAAGACTTTAATAATATCAAGAATGACCTGGCAGCAAGATCAGAAGGAAAGATAAGTCAAGAAACAGAAGGAAGTTATTCTAGGGTAGACAAATTTGACTGCAAAGCAACACAAGAGGGGTCTTCAGATGAGACAGACTATAAACTGGAGGCTTCTAGGAGGAAGAAATTTGTAAATAACTTTGACAAAATAGCCAAATCTCCTATTAAATCTAGTAAAAGGAAATTTATTTCATGTGGCAAAGGCTTAAATGCAAGCATAAATGATGAAAGTATCTCCTGCAAAAAGATAACTGATAGGTTTGATGCTGACATTATTATGTCCTCTGATGAAGAGGAGCAGCCAAAGTCAAAAGTTCCATTGCTACAAAAGTGTAATGGTTTGGATGAAAAAAAAAAATTGCAAACCGCAAGGTTGTATACAAGTTTACAGGACATGTCAGATAAAAAAGCTAAAACAAATTCTTCAGAAGGAAGGCTGAGAGCCAAAGACCCCAAAGATGTTTGGTCAAGTATCCAGGGGCAATGGCCTAAAAAGACTTTGAAGGAACTTTTTTCTGATTCAGATACGGAGGGAGCTTCATCCCCACATCACAGGGATTTAGAAGATACTCCTAATGATTCAACTTTTCAGTCAGTTAATAATGAAACCAGAGATTTGTCTGTGGAATTTCTAAAACCTATAACTCACACCATTGAACTGAAACCAGCTGATAAAAAAATGGTTGAATTAGGTAAAAATAAAGTGGACTTACCCAGCAGTGGAAATAATTCTGTACTCAATACACCTCCTACAACACCAGAATCTATATCTTCCAGGGTATATAGAAGACCACAGTTAACATTTAAAATATTTGAACATGCAGAAGCAAATCGTGAAGACGTAGAAATCAAGAAAAGTGAAAGTAACAGTTCAACTGAATTGGATAGCGTTACCTGTGAACTACAAGGTCTCCAGTTTGAAGGAAACCTTTCTCTGACAGGATTTGAAGTTGGAATCATCTCCAATAGTAGTATTCACATAGAAAGAGAGAGCAAGGAAAAAGGTAAACTGCATAGGTGCTGTTAATACAGGCTAACTGTATTTTAATGTTTGTAATTGAAATTAATACTGTCAGGCAGAGCATTGCCACTTACAAAACAACTTGTGGGTATAGATGTGAGATGCGTGGGCTTGGTGACATGCATACCTTTTATGTACAGATATTATATCTACCCTTAAAGCCAATTGTCCTTGTTGCTGATTTCCTTCATTCACTGAATATGTCATCCATCTTCTTGTTAACTCAGTAGTTGCTCTGAAATAGCCTGGTAATTTTTAGATGAAACCGTTAAAGTGGTTCCCCCCCTAATACGTACCTGAGCACCATCTCGAGCCAGCGATGTTGCTCGAATGCCTCGCCTGTTCGGGACTTTTCCTCTTCATTGGCTGATAAAGCAGCAGGTGCCATTGGCCTCGACTCTGTGTCTGAATGGGCACACAGAGCCTTGGCTCGGGTGCCCTCATAACAGGCTGCTTGCTGTGGGGGCATTTGGCAGGAGGGAGGGGCCAGGAGCGCCGGCGAGGGACCCAAAAAAAGGAGGATCAGGGCTGCTATGTGCAAAACCACTGCACAGAGCAGGTGAGTATGACATTTTTTGTATTTTTAAACAAAAAAACAAGACTTTAATATCACTTTATTTCCCAGTGGTTTCCTGTTTGTAAGGCCGGTGGCTGCTATATCTTCTATTCCCCCAGCCACCAGTCTTGGCACATCCCATTTGTAGTTCTATCCACAGCATACAGTGATGTATTTTAGTCCCTGCTTGCGGTAGTGGACAGGACTCGGAGACCACCTAAAAAGGACAGCCCCATTGGGCTGCTCTGAAAGGCTGCATCCAAGGAAGATTTTAACCCCTGCTGCCTTTGAAACAGTTTAACATGCAGCAGATGGTGAGGCTTGCAAGAGCCTCTCGGTGTGTAAAACCGGTAGGTAATGTAACTGCTTGCAGGTATAAATCCAGCTATCAAAACTGTGCAGTGATGTCGGGGGTGGGCGGGACCGAACATATATCAAACACCAGCCAATGGGATGGGGACTGGCCAGCCACTACAGTTCTGTTGCCCCGTCCCCCTTTCTTAACCACTTCCCACCCAACCTATAGCAGAATGACGGCCGGGAATTGGCTCAGTTATCCTGACTGGGTGTCATGATGTCCAGCAGGTTAAGCCGCGATTGCACGCCCGCTGAGCCGCGCAGCACGGCAATTGGTGGTGTGGTGTGTCACAGCATAAACAGGAAAAGCCATACATCAGCTTTTCCTCTACTTGCGCTGACAGATGAGTAGAGGAGAGCCGATCGGCTGCTCTCCTGACAGGGGGAGTCTCTGCTGATTGATTATCAATGCAGCCCCCCTGAGGATGCCCACCCAGGACCACATAGGTGCCCTGTATTGAAGTGGTTAAGCTGCCCGATGATTGGCTGGTGTTTGATATATGTTTGGTCCCACCCACCCCCGACATCACATCTCAGTTTTGATAGCTGGCAAGCAGTTACATTACCTGACAGTTTTACATACTGAGTGGCTCTTGCCAGCCTCACGATCTTCTGAATGTGAAACTCCCCCTCTTCTGTGTGCACCTGGCTGCAACATCTCATCTCATCTGGCTCTGTCCTCCCCTCCACCTGGCTGCATTCCCCCTCCTCGATGCACCTGGCTCCGTCCTCTCCTCCACCTGACTGCAACAACTTCTTTTCTCTGTGCACCTGGCTCTGCCGTCCTCTCCTTCCCCCTCCTCTGTGCACCTGGCTCCATCCTCCCCTCCACCTGACTGCAACACTTCTCTCCTCTGTGCACCTGGCTCTGTCATCCCCTCCACCTGGCTGCATCACCTCCTCTCTTCTGTGCACCTGGCTCCATCCTCCTCTCCACCTGGCTGCAATTCCCCCTCTCTTCTGTGCACCTGGCTCCATCCTCCCCTCCACCTGGCTGGATCTCCTCTTCTCTGTGCACCGGGCTACATCCTCCCCTCCACCTGACTGCATCTCCTCCTCTCTTCTGTGCACCTGGCTCAGTCCTCTCCTCTGTGCACCTGGCTCTATCCTCCCCTCCACCTGGCTGCAACTTCCCCCTCCTCTGTGCACCTGGCTCCTTCCTCCCCTCTACTCTGTGCACCTGTCTTTGTCCTCCCCTCCACCAGGCTGCAGCTCCGCCTCTCCACTGTGCACCTGGCTCCATCTTCCCTTCTCCTCTGTGCACCTGGCTCTGTCCCCCCCTCCACCTGGCTGCAACTCACCCTCTCCTCTGTGCATCTGGCTCCATCCTCCCCTCCACCTGGCTGCAACACCACCGCTCCTCTGTAGACCTTGCTCCATCCTCTCCTTTACCTGGCTGCATCCCCTCCTCTCTTCTGTGCACCTGACTCTGTCCTCTCCTTCACCTGGCTGCAACTTCCCCTCTCCTCTGTGCAGCTGGCTCTGTCCGCCTCTCCTCTGTACACCTGGCTCTGTCCGCCTCTCCTCTGTACACCTGGCTCCATCCTTTTCTCCACCTGGCTGCACTCCTCCTCTCCTTTGTACATCTGGCTCCATCCTCCTGTACACATGGCTGAAACTCCTAATGAGACGACGGATGGTGTCCTGGGGTATTTCCTCCCAGATCTGGTGCAACCTGGTGGTGTCAGATGGACCAAAACATAATGTCCCAGAGGTCTTCTATTGTATTTAGGTCAGGCGAGCGTGGTACAATGGGTCCAAGGATTTTATCCTGATACCTAATGGCAGTCAGGGTGCCATTGTCTAGCCTGTTAAGTTCTGTGCGTCCCTCCATGGATATGCCTCCCCAGACCATCACTGACCCACCACCGAACCTGTCATGCTGAACAATGTTACAGGCAGCATAACATTCTCCACGGCTTTTCCAGACCCTTTCACGTCTGTTACATGTGCTCAGGGTGAACCTGCTCTCATCTGTGAAAAGCACAGGGCACCAGTGGCGGACGTGCCAATTCTGGTGTTCAATGGCAAATGCCAATCAAGCTCCACAATGCTGGACAGTGAGCCCAGGGCCCACTAGAGGATATCGGGCCCTCAGGCCACCCTCCTGAAGTCTGTTTCTGATTGGTCAGAGATATTCACACCAGTGGCCTGCAAAAAATAATTTTATAGGGGCCCTGGTAGTGCTCATCCCGTTCCTCCTTGCACAAAGAAGCAGATACCGGTCCTGCTGATGGGTTAAGGACCTTCAACAGCCCTGTCCAGCTCTCCTAGAGTAAGGGCCCTTTCACACATGCGGACCGTATGTCCGTTTTTCATCTATCCATTTTCGGATGAAAAACGGACATACATGTATCCCTATGGGATAGCGGATGAACATCCGCTGACATCCGATCTCATCAGTCTCTGCTATGCTCCGTTTCTGAAGACGGAGGAAAATTCTATTTTTCCATCAGTCATCGGATCGGATGAACACGGATAGACGGCCCGTGTTCATCCGAGCCCCCCATAGAGGAAAGTGGAGATATGACTGGTCCATCTCTGCACACTGTGCAGAGACGGGCTAGTCATCCGCCAGCTCAGCGGGGATCAACGGAGCGATCCCCGCTGAGCAAGCAGATGTTAAAGGAACGGATCCTCACGGGATCTGTACGTGTGAAAGAGCCCTAACTGCCTGTCGCCTGGAATCTCCTCCATGCTCTTAAGACTGTGCTGGGATACACAGCATACTTTCTGGAAATGGCAAAAGGTTTTTTGGGCTGGAACATTGTTTTAACTTGAAAATATCTGGTGGGGGGTTTCCATCAGCCTGCGACCGCCCTTATTCAGGGGGGTCAAACAAGGCTTAGTAGAATCACAGAATCACCGGCAGGATGTGCAGATATTCCTTTCAGTAACGATCCATAGACATCAAGTAGAGGTCCAGTGTTGAGGACAGCAAACCGCAATGGTGTATCAAAAAAAGAGAAAACTAAGGCTGATACATAGACCAGCTCCATCATACAGCTTCAACTCCAACTGGAGGATCTATAGTTTCATAGTAGATGTTGAATTACGCTCTGCACTATTGGAGTTGTTTTTTTCTTTTTTCTTTTTTTTCTTTTTTTCATACACCATCGCTGTATGCTGTCCTCAACACTGGACCTCTACTTGATGTCTATGGATCGTTACTGAAAGGAATATCTGCACATCCTGCCAGTGATTTATTGATTCTACTAAGCCTTGTTTGACCCCCCCCCCCTGAATAAGGGCGGTCGCAGGCTTTCTGGTAAGCCTTTTATCCTATCGAGGTGATGGGCAACACAGGTGCTGAGCACTATTCCTACACATTTGCACTGGAAGTCACTTTATTGGATATCAACACTTATGAACTTCACTTGTTTTTGGAACTTTGCATTGGTTTTTGTTGTATGCATTTTTTATGCGGCTTTGGTCCCTTAGTGCAATCATAAAATTAACCTTTGGAGGACTACTTCAGCACAGTTTATCACTATATCTCATAACACAGTTGTATACAAATATTTCTCCTTTTTTTTGCATACAAGTCACTGTTACTATAGCCTTGCGCGTCTATATTGTTTGTATATTTTGTTATTTCACGTATAGTTTTATGTATGCACTACCTAGCGCTGCACTTCTGTTTCTACATAAGTTAATCTGTATTGCAAATCTATAGGAGGGGTTTCCACCATCCCTCCTAAGTTTAATTTTGTATGTCTTATTTTCAGTTTGATGTGTATTATGTGTGAAGTTACATATTAAAGAGACCATTATTGTGGTTATATTGAGGTTTATTGATATTACCAGAGGGTTCCACCATTATTGGTTAGTAAGTAAGCGCTGTACTTTTTCATTTTTTTTCTCGTGCTGATATTTACTTGTGCTACATGCTGATGTAAAGCAGCATGTCCCAGCTCTCGTATTCTGTGTTGTAGCTAGGGATGTGCTCATATGTACCATACATGCACTGAATGCTGTTAGAAAGATCTCAGTGCCGCGGGAGGAGAAATATTCATAATACTGATATACTGCAGAGTACAGTGGAAAAAATTATATAATTATGGGCATGTGTCTACAGTTCTGTAATGATTAAATAAAGCATGTAATGACAATATTTTTATCTCCTGTTGTGCCTGGAGGGGGAGAGATTGCATGTGAAAGTAGCAGCTACAACCAGTAACATAAAACCTAGAGGAGGGAGAATTAAATATGTAGACTATATAGAATGAACTAAACATTTTGCACATGCATGCTTTACATTTATAATATTGTAATCTAACTGCGTGCTGAGCAGTGTGGCTGGAAAAAAGGGGGCGTGATTTATGTTGAAGTGGATGAGTTCACATTTAACATGTGCAGGCCTAGTGTATCCACCCACATTCACTGCAGTCCCCAAAGGTTCATGGGAAATGTAGTTCCTTTTCCTGTAGAGTGAGAAGAGAGGATATGATGCAGATGCTGTTATCTTTTGAATTACAGAAATAACTTCCTGAAAATTCAGTTAGACTTTTCTCTTCAATGGTAAGGAATTTTACAAATGTATTAACTGTTTAGTGTTTTATGTAGGTGGGTGTACTAATAAGTGACTTTTTTGCCTATCTCCAAGATCTTCTTTAAGCTCGTGATCAATAATAGCCAAAATGTGCTGCAGAGCTTCTCTTCCACAGGCCCATAAGTTAGGAGGGCCTTTCTCAATGTACAGTTGCTATAGTTATCTTTGTGTTTGTAATCTGTAACAGCCAAAATGTATCACAATCCCCATCTACCACAGGCCAGAGAAAATTGTATCATAATATTCAGGCCCATTTCAGATGCATTTTGACAGTATCCGCATTTCCTGACTTTCCTGGCTGCTGATTATTATGACACAACTGCATATAAAATGCAAAATAAAACCTAGATGTTATGATCACAAAGATGAGAGAAAGCAGGTTGTGCAGCACCTCCTTCACTCCTGCTTCCAGGTCTCCCCATACACTTTAAAAAACGTGAAACACCTTTTAAACTTTGGAATGAAGATGTAGCGCTAAGTGAAGAAATGAAGCCCAATAATTTGGGCCTCCAATCAAACCAAAGTGATAAATAATATCAATATAATGAGTCCATACAGTGTCCATAGAAAATTTTCGTGTTGTGAAGAAAGAACATGTAGCACTGAAGAGTCATCACATAACTCTTGTAGAAAAAGAGAGGTAGAATACTCTTATCGGAATGTTAGACCTGTGGTTTAGGCAGGTCAAAATAGGCATACGAAATCCCAGTGGCACTCCTCATCAGTTAGTCTGGAAACTGGATCAGATGGGTCCCCAATGTAGACTGTCCGGTAGGCTCCCCGACTTGACAGCAGACTCTGGGTTTCACACCGATCCAGGTGGTCCTCCGATGGAACTGGAACCACCACTCAGCAAGGAGACTCTTTACCACGGTGAATATTAGTAACCAGTGGCCAAAGGAAGCTATTACTTGACCAACCACCCATGTGAGGAGAAAAGAAGGGAAGGAATGCTCCAATGGTGCAGGTCAATGAGGGTTTATTCAACCAACATAAAAGTGATCACAAACAATAAAAACGTTTAAAAAGGGGCAGTGAATGAGGTAGTGTACCAAGCCATACGCGTTTCGAACAAATGTTCTTCAACAGGGGCATCAACCAACCTCTTCCACTGCAGAAATATATATAGTGAACAAATACAATCTAACAAGGTTCTCAACCAATCAGACAGATAATTGATTGCAACATATGATTGGGTAAACAGCTCACCAGATCCAAGGTGGGTAGTCTCCACCTCCAGGTCAACCTACCACGTTCGCTATACGGTTCGCACCTCCCAGGAAGCAAACCATGATGGGCCGAGCCGGAGATGGACCCAAGCGACTGCCAATAACCTTTGTTCAAAAAGCCCGCCATGAGAAAGTGGGTTGGAGACGATGTGCGGCGTTCAACGCCCACACCACATCTCAACGCCCACCCAAACATGCCATGCAGCAGTATACATAATAAATAATATGCAATATATAAAAACAAATATGTGTGGCGAGACTCTGTGCAGTCTCGCCAGGTAAAAGAAATACTGAAGAAACACTGGAATGTCCTTAGAAGCGATGGACTTTTAGGTGCGGTGCTACTTGAACGGGCAGGGGTGATCTTTAGAGGTGCCCGGTCTGTCCAGGGTGACATCGCACCAAATGTTATAGACCCTCCTAAACGTATCTCTTTTTTTCAAAATTGCAAGGGCTATTTTCCGTGTCGCAAGTGCAATGTTTGCGCACATAACATTAGCGGGAGACGCAAGAGTGAGACCTTCCAGTCTACGGCTACACTTAAGACTTACCATATGAAGTGTTTCACTACTTGCGCCACGCAATACATTGTTTACTTGCTGACATGCCTGTGCAAAAAACAATATGTGGGACGTACGATCCGAACCTTCACTATAAGGGTGAATGAGCATATTGCCAACATAAAAAATGGGAAAACCAATCATAGTGTCCCCGCGAACACTATGATCGAGACCCCACAGGCACTCAGTTTTTAGCCATAGATCAGTACGTTTCACATTGGAGGGGAGAATCTAGGATTCGGGGAGTATCCTGACTTGAAACGTACTGGATCTATGAGCTTCACACCTCTGCCCCCCACGGAATGAATGTTGAATGGGATATCAATTCATTCATTAATAAGGCTTGAGTGCCCTTCCCTTCTTTCCGTGGATTAATAAGATTTTTCGCTATGTGTTCGTATGCGAATCTCCTTGTACTTGGCTTTTAGGTAGGTTCTGGTCCATTTTTTATTTATTTTCTCTAGGGTGTCTTAAGTGCTCCCCGTATTTGTAGTTTATTTTGGTGTTCAGGTTATTTTATGTACTGTCTACAGATCCATTGACCTGGTAGACTTTTAGATAATTTTATTCCAGCACTTTTCTTTATTTACCAAATAAGAAAAATTGGGGATATATATAGGGATAACTCCTAACTCCCTTATCACCCGATGAAAGGTTGGGACTATTGTGACACCCATGCACAGCATAGATATAAGGTTTAAAACATTTTATTTAGGAACAATACAAATCAAAACAACAACAATGATTAATACAAAAAAGAACATTTACATGATACATAAGAAAAGGGGGTTATTCTACAGGTGTGCAGAAATGCGGTACTGATGCGATAGACGATTCCCCGACATGTTTCGCGGTGTATACCGCTTCTTCTGGAGGCGTCACATAACAGTACAGTCTATAATGTAATCAATAAACTTGGTGTAAATACACTGTCATAATTGTTTGAAGAACAATATATAGGAGTAAAGGGTAATGAACACATACAGACCTGGCTAACCAGTTTGATCAGTAAAGACCAAAAAATGTGTGGTGAGCTGGAGCACCTTGAGGGGGTGCTACCCCCTGGGACGGGCACGAGAGGATTGGGATGGCACTGAAAGTTAATAACACAACTAGGGATGAGCTTCGAGTTCGAGTCGAACTCATGTTCGACTCGAACATTGCCTGTTCGCCCGTTCGCCGAACAGCGAACAAATTGGGGTGTTCGCTGCAAATTCGAAAAATCTATGGGAGAAATCTAAAGTGCTAATTATAAAGGCTTATATGCAAGTTATTGTCCTAAAAAGTGTTTGGGGACCGGGGTCCTGCCCCAGGGGACATGTATCAATGCAAAAAGAAGTTTTAAAAACGGCCGTTTTTTCGGGAGCAGTGATTTTAATAATGCTTAAAATGAAAAAATAAAAGTGAAATATTCCTTTAAATTTCGTACCTGGGGGGTGTGTATGATATGCATGTGAAGTGGCGCATGTTTCCCGTGCTTAGAACTGTCCCTGCAAAAAATGTCATTTTTGAAAGAAAAAAAGTCATTTAAAACTGACTTGCGGCTATTAATGAATTGTCGGCTCCCGGCAATACATACAAAAGTCATTGATAAAAAAATAAAAAAAAGCGTGGGGGTTCCCCAGAATTCAATTACCAGGCCCTTCAGGTCTGGAATGGATATTAAGGGGAACCCCGCCGCAAATTTAAAAAAAAATTGACGTGGGGTTCCCCCAAATATCCATTCCAGGCCCTTCAGATCTGGCATGGATTTTAAGGGGAACTCCACCCCAAATTTTTAAAAAATGGCGTGGAGTCCCCCTAAAAATCCATACCAGACCCCTTATCCGAGCACGCAACCTGGCCGGCCGCAGGGGAAAAGGGGGGGACGAGAGAGCGGCCCCCCTCCCTCCTGAACCGTACCAAGCCACATGCCCTCAACATGGGGAGGATGTCCCCATGTTGATGGGGACAAGGGCCTCATCCCCACAACCCTTGCCCGGTGGTTGTGGGGGTCTGCGGGCGGGGGGCTTATCGGAATCTGGAAGACCCCTTTAACAAAGGGGACCCCCAGATCCCGCCCCCCCCTATGTGAATTGGTAAGGGGTACATTGTACCCCTACCATTTCACGAAGAAAGCGTAAAAAAATGTTTAAAAAAAACACACAAACACCTTGAAAAAGTCCTTTATTTAAAATAATAAAAAAAAAAAAAACATTCCAGCGCTGATATCCAGTGTCCCGCGGCGATCCCGATGTCCAGCGCTGTCCTTCATTGGTTGTGCCTGAGCGGACCTGATGGGGAACTCCCTCTCAGTATTTTAAATGTATAGATCCGCCCCTTCTAAAGTTCCCCACACTTTTTAGGACAATAACTTGCATATCAGCCTTTATAATTAACACTTTAGATTTCGAACGTTCGCGTCCATTGTATTTAATAGGGTTCTAAAGTTTACACAAACATTTTGTCTGTTCGCAGGTTCTGGTGCGAACCGAACAGGGGGGTGTTCGGCTCATCCCTGAACACAACATGAGTTGGAACCTCATTGTGTGAAAAGGGGGAAAAAGGGATGAAAAAACATGGTAGAGAGACAAAAGAAGAAGGGGGGGGGAGAAGGGAAAAGGGTGAGGGAAAAGAAAAAGGGAAAGGGAGATGGGTAAGGGAAGAGAAAAGGGAAAGGGAAAAGGGTGAGAGAAAAGAGAAAAAGGGGGGAGGGGAAAGGGGGGGGGAAGGAGGGGGGAGGGAGGGAAAACGGGGGGGGGAAAGTTGTGACGAAGTAGAACGAAGACACGTGAAAAATATGAAGGAAGGTGATGTGAAGGGATAAGACATGGTGAAACAAGGAGAAAAGTGTAATATATATATATACATACACATATATATATATGTGCCATGGTCGGCCAAAAGGGCCATGCAAGTAGGAAAGGTAATGAAAGGGAGGGGACAAAAAGAATGGGAGAAGTGTTGGGAGAGAGGGGGAAAAAGGGGGGGGAGGAGGTCAGTGAACAAGGGAGTGAATGATGGGAAAGAAGTGAAGTAATTGTGGGTGGAGAACAGTGATGATGAAATTATAACTACAAAATGCATGTGCTCGGGGGGAGAGAAAATCAAACGAACCAACCCTGTGGTGTACAAGAACCTCAAAAAGCCGGGACAGATTTGCAACAAGTGAATGGGTCACTATTGGTACAAGAGGCACCGATTTTAGGGATCGGGATGGCCTGGTAAGCTCTTAATGTGCAGGCATTGTCCGTCTGTAGCCCTAAATGAAACCAAGCAGAGGGCAAACGAGCCTTGCAGTACTGAGAGTTGCAGTGACAGATCTATAGAAGGCAAGGTAAACGGAATTGTTAGGTTGCTAAATAGCACTGGAGTTAAATACTCTCAAGGGTCCCCCCCTATGCAGAAGTATTAGGGGGGGCAGGTGCACATAAATAAATGAACCTGAGGGTGAGGTCCTTAATCTATAGTTATGGATATCAGTCTTACCTTAGACCAAAGGCATGTAAGCGTGTCCCGGGCGATGGCCGTCCATAGCATGAGGCGAGTCTCACTCGCCTCTTGTATCCTCCAAACAATAGGCGTCATCACGCTGCCGGCTGACGTTGGCATAGGGCGACGCCCAGTGTCTGCCGATCCCACGGCGCATGCGTCGGACAAACAGTCCGCGCACGCGCCTTGACCCCCGCTCATGGGCTGAAGGCTCAATGTGGGGAAGAAGACAGGGGCGGTGCGAGAGGACCAGAGCGCACCCGCCCCTGGCTGGAGCGGCGCGTGTCCGTCACAGGGGGAGGGAATTAACCCTATACAGCGCCACGCAATCTAGTTAGCCAGGCTGGTCAAATAAACCAATTAGAAACAGTTTAAAAAGGGATATTAAATGTGTGTAACAAATGAGTAGTCCGGGTAGGTTGTGGGATATCCCCAGACCCGCGACTAAGCCATAAGACACCCATGTTACTAAATTATTATATATATAAAAATAGTATACAAGCATGGAGATTAGCGACTACTTTCTCGTATGCACAAAAAAAGGAGGTTTTATGCATAATTCATCTTGTTACAAATAATATTTTGCAAAAAAGATTTATTTACAAACAACATTGAAATCGGCAGTATATATAAACAGAGTCAACTTTTAAACATACACTGATAAATCAGGAAACCCTGGGGAGGGGGTGGGCAACCAGGACAAGGAAGGAAGGGAAAAGGGGGGGGAAAGGGATGAGAGGAGGACAGGAAAGGATGGGAGAGGGAAGGGAAAATTAGGGAAACAAATGACTGGGCCTAAGAATACTGAAACAGGGGAGATGTCAATCAAGAAGTAAAGTGACTGGCAAGGTCCGAGCCCGTGAATGGTGGCGGGCCGAGTCAGTCACTAATTATAGAAAATATTTATAAGTATGCGCCTCGTTGAGACCCGGGGGTGTGAGCGCATTGAGCCTCTCTATCCAGAGAGTCTCACGTCTTAGGATTTCCCAGTCCCAATCACCCCCTCTAGGATTTTCATGGACAACCTCCAGTACATAAAAAGTAACCACATCAAAACAGTACCTATGATAAATGCCAACATGGCGACCAACCGTGGTTAGTTTACCATTTGTAGAATGATACAGGTGGTCGCCCAATCTCTGACAGAGCTCTCTAATGGTCTTCCCTACATAGAAGGCCCCACATGTACAGGTCATAAGGTATATGACTCCTCTAGTACCACAATTGGCATACTGCCGAGGTGAGAATATCTCACCAGTGGGGAGTCGGCATGTGGGGCCTTCTAAAATCCAAGGGCAAAGATTGCATTGACCACAGCGATAAGTTCCTTGAAGTGTCATTAAGTTGGTAGATTGAGATCTATAATGGCTGCTGGTTAGTTTGTCCCGAAGGGAGGCAGCCCTTCTGAATACTAATTCGGGGGTAGACTTGACATGTTTGTTAAGTATGTGATGGTCGGTGAGTAAATGCCAATGCGCTTCGAAAAAGACTCTTGAGCAGAGGCTATAGACCCACTAACCTCAGAAAGGCCTTTAACAAGGCCTTTTCAAAAACGAGACAATCATTAATATATGGTTCAGGTCGTTCCACCAAACCTCCTACAGCTAGGATAGTGACAACATTCTCTGTGCATCATAACCATCTTCGCAGTATCCTTGCTCAACATTGGCATTTACTCACCGACCATCACATACTTAACAAACATGTCAAGTCTACCCCTGAATTATGTTGTAATCAATTATCTGTCTGATTGGTTGAGAACCTTGTTAGATTGTATTTGTTCACTATATATATTTCTGCAGTGGAAGAGGTTTGTTGATGCCCCTGTTGAAGAACATTTGTTCGAAACGCGTAGTGCTTGGTACACTACCTCATTCACTGCCCCTTTTTAAACATTTTTATTGTTTGTGATCACTTTTATGTTGGTTGAATAAACCCTCATTGACCTGCACCATTGGAGCATTCCTTCCCTTCTTTTCTCCTCACATGGGTGGTTGGTCAAGTAATAGCTTCCTTTGGCCACTGGTTACTAATATTCACCATGGAAAAGAGTCTCCTTGCTGAGTGGCGGTTCCAGTTCCATCGGAGGACCACCTGGATCGGTGTGAAACCCAGAGTCTGCTGTCAAGTCGGGGAGCCTACCGGACAGTCTACATTGGGGACCCATCTGATCCAGTTTCCAGACTAACTGATGAGGAGTGCCACTGGGATTTCGTATGCCTATTTGACCTGCCTAAACCACAGGTCTAACGTTCCGGTAAGAGTATTCTACCTCTCTTTTTCTACAAGAGTTATGTGATGACCCTTCAGTGCTACATGTTCTTTCTTCACAACACGGAAATTTTCTATGGACACTGTATGGACTCATTATATTGATATTATTTATCACTTTGGTTTGATTGGAGGCCCAAATTATTGGGCTTCATTTCTTCACTTAGGGCTACATCTTCATTCCATGTTTATTAATTTTAGTCACATTTTATGTAGCAGCTTTATTTTTATTCACTATTTTAGATTAGCGCAGTATTTTTTCTCTCTTTATATGCACTTTTTAAGCTTTGCATCCAGAGAAGATGGCAATTGATTGGTCACAAGCAAGTGCAAGAATAGGATATTGTAGGCTAGCCTGGACCAGCACAGAAATGAGTTTGTCGGTGAGCTCAGCACTCATGTGCTACATTCTTAGTTACAGTACTGCACGAGCATGAGAGCACCCTAACAGTACACAGCTGTGTGCAGTTGGGCTTCAGAGATAGCTGGCAACTAACCATGCTGGGAGTTGTGGTGGCACTTATAGCAGTATTAAACCCAAAACAAACCATATCATATTGCAGCCATCCAGCACCAGGACCTACATGTCAGTCTCCATGAACTTATGTTTCTCATTCGTTCATTGACAGACACAGCGCTTCCTTATTCAGAACCATAGGGTTATATCGTCCCCTACAGGGGTAGGACACTAGGCAGAAAAAAAGACTTGGCTACGCCTATGGGCAGTTCTAGGTGATATAAACCCCCCTCTCTGCTACAGGCCTTCAGTTTTTTCTGCCTAGTCAGGAGTAAGGACCTAGTTTCCTGCTGGGATCTCTAGTCCTGGGAATTTTTTTGTTTGTTTTCTTTTTTCCTGGATTTTTTTCCCGTGAGATCTACAATCAAGTGCCGGGCTGGGCGACGCGCTGGACACTTCATCTAGTGGTTACCGCAGTCTGGCCAGCAAGCGTGTGGACACGATCCAGGTGGCCAGGTCGGCCACGACATAGCCCCACTGGACAGAGGCTGGCCCTGCAAGTTAAACGTCTCGCAAGGTCGCATACGACCGGGTCTTGGCCTGTGTTGCAGCATTCCTCATGGCCGACAGGATCTGTCTGGGAGCGTTACCCGCGCATTTTGCTGAAGCCCCGCCTCCATCCCTTCCTTCCCGGGTGAGGCCCAGGCTTCTGGCCTAGGTGCTTTGTGGACACACTGTCCTCCCCTTCCACCCTTGGGGTTGCTACAGGGGGGATATCCCTTGGCCCAGGAGGTGAGTGACCAGAGGTCCACGTTTGGGGGACCACCAGTGGCGCTCCCGTAATTTAGGCAGCGGCTTTGTGGCCTACTGACTGTGCGCTGTGGGTGGCCCCAGGGTGGGCAGCGGAGGCCACCATTGTCTGTTTTGGGATGTCCGCCCTCTGGTCGGTGGCTCGGATTGGTCCGGTCCCCCCACTTGCGGCGGGCAGCCAAAAATTTAGGCCGCAGCTTTGCGGCCTACTTTGCGGCCTACTGACCGGGTGAGGGGTGGGAGGCCCCAGGGGTGGCCGCCTCCTACCAGAGGCCTTGGTCTGTGCCCTCTGTGAGGGGCCTTGGTATCTTTCCCCTGTGAGGGGCCTTGGTATGTGCCCCCTGTGAGGGGCCTTGGTATGTGCCTCCTGTGAGGGGCCATGGGCTGTGCCCCCTGTGAGGGGCTTCAGTCTGTTCCCACAGTGGTGCTTAGACATGTATTGTGGGGGGCTACCCTGGATGACATTATAACACATCTTGGCCAGTTACAAGATGACTTTCTGGCCAATGTGGGCCTGTTGCCGGACCATTTGCTGTTCGCCTCGTAGGGCTGTGCAAGTCCTGCTGCTTCGGAGTGTGGCGGTTCCGGTTTCCGTGTTCGGGAACAGGTTCAGGGTTTTTATTCGAACCTGTTCACAGTCCAAAAGATGGAGGGAATGCTACATCCAATCCCTAACCTGCCTTGTGTGGGTACAGAAGTTCAGGATGGAGTCCATCTGCACAGCGGTGGCACCCCTTCATCATGGGGACTTTCTGGCTTCTATCGGCATCATGAATGCTTGCTTGCGCATTCCTTCTCTGTTTTGCTGTGGGTGCTGAGCATTATCAGCGCGTGGTGTTGCCATTTGATCTTGCCACCACTTCTCGGGTGTTCACGAGGTGTTGGCCCTGGATCTGGCGGGTTACGTCAGTGAGGGTTTTGCGGTCCTGGGCTGCCTGGTCGATATCTGCGAATCCTCGACTACCACGAGGGGCAATGTAGTTCCTATACAGACCATGACAGTTTCAGCTGGCTTCTATACTATCGGAAGTCTGCTTTAGCCCTTTCCAGAACATTGGATTATCTGAGCCTGACCTGGGCTTCAGCTCTGACCAGAGTGTTTCTTCTCCTGGACAAACTCCAGAAGTTGCATGCTGCGTTTTTCATTTACTTTTGTCCGGGCACCCCTGCGGACCTGCAGGGGGGTGTTTGGGTCTGATGGCATCTACCTTTTTGAGGCTTTTCCATTTGCACAGTTCCATACAGGCTCCCTTCGGGGAGATCCTGCAATATTGGGACAAATGCCTGAGGTCTCTGGACAATTGGATTCGGCTGAGCCAGGAAACAAGAGTTTCCCTGGTCTGGTGGCTTTGTCTCCGGTTCTTCGGCGGGGTAAATCCTTTCGCTCCTTATATTGAACAGGGTGACCACCAATGCCAGTCTGTCCGGATGGGGAGATGTCCTGGGACTGAGCTCTGCTCAGGGTCGTTGGACGCTGGTGGAATCCGGACTACCGAGCAATATCCTGGAGCTTCGAGTGATCAGTCTACGTCTGGATCATGGACGGATCGACTTCGGGGGTTCCTAGTACAGATACAGTCAGACAATGCAACGGCTGTGGCTTATGTCCTTCAGCAGTTGGCAGTATCCTCCGGTGGGCAGAATATCTTGTTCTGGCCCTCTCTGACGTACGCCTTCCAGGAGTGGAATACTGACAGGCGGATGCCTCAGTCGGCTAGGGTTGGACGGGGTGGGCCCTTCACTGGGCCGTGTTTCATCAGATATGTCTCCGATGGGGCTCTCCTGAGGTAGATCTGTGTGCGTCCTGGCTCAACAGGACGGTACCAAGGTTTCTGGCAAGGTCACGGGATCCTCTGGTGGACACCTCAATCGCTTTGGTGGTCCATGGGGCCGGTGACATTTGCTCTACGCCTTTCCTCCTCATCAGCTTCTGCTGTGGCTTTTTGCGCAGGATCACGGCTGTGGGGATTCCGGTCGTTCTATTGACTCCGGGTGGGTCCCGTCGGTCTGGGCACGCCGGCCGGGTGTGCCTGGTCGCTGACGTTCCTTGGCGACTGCCTCTCAGAGAGAATCTACTGTCACAAGGGCTTTAGAGTTGCTGGTTTTAATGGCCTGGCTGTGATGAGCCAGGTGCTGCAGTTCCGACACTGCTGATAGCTAGGGAGTCTACCTCCTAGGAGGTTCTACTTCCAGTTGTGGTAAGTGCATATATCCCGTTGTGAGTCACCGGGCATACAGCCTTGTTCTTTCTCGGTGGCTCAGATTCCGACCTCCCTTCACGGGGGGGTTGAGCAGGAATGGGTCTCGAGTAGCGTCAAGGGCCAGGTGTCAGCCTGGGCTCATTCAGCGTCCCCTGGTCTCACGCTCCCTGGTGTGTGCCTTTTTGTTCAAGGGGTTAGACGTCTGTTTTTACCGGTGCGATCCCACCATGGGATCTGAACTTGGTGATTTTGGTTTTTCTAAAGCCTCTCTCTTGAAATATTCTGGAGATTCCACTGCTTGCTCTGTCTCGGAAGGTGGCCTCTTGGTGGCTATCACCTCTGCTCTCAGTGGGTCGGAATAGGTGGCATTATTTTGTTGTTCACCTTACCCGGGTTAAGGTGGTGCTTCGGATTTCCATTTACTTCGGATTTCCATTTACATAAGGACATGGTGTTGCCTTCCTTGTGTCCCTGGTCTACACATCCTAAGGAGTTTGCCTGATTTGCCCTGTGGTTTGGGGGATTCAGGTGTATTTTGCAGCCACTTTTTGGAGGTCAGACTTTCTGTAATCACGGACGGTTAAAGACAGGGGCTGTCTGCTTCTTCTGCGACCTTTTCTGGGTGGATCAGACTGATGATGTCTCTGGCCTATTCTGTCAGGGATTGGGTTCCTCCTTTCCCAGTTACAGTGCATTCTTGTTGGGCGCTTAGTGCTTCTTGAGCCTTCTGTCGTCAGGCATCCATTGTGCAAGTTTGCAAGGCAGACACTTGGTCGTCGGTGTCCCGCAAAATGGGAGACACACGCTGTGTAATCACGGACGAGGAGGAGGCGGGGCTTTTACAATGGATGGCCGAACAGACTGCATTACACAGCGGGAGAGACACGCTGTTTTAATAATGAAAGGTACGGCTGCAAATGGGCACAGTGAGAGACTGCAAATGGGGACAGTGAGAGACTGCAAATGGGAACAGTGAGAGACTGCAAATGGGGACAGTGAGAGACTGCAAATGGACACAGTGAGAGACTGCAACTGAGCACAGTGAAACTGCAACTGAGCACAGTGAGACTGCAAATGGGCACAGTAAGGCTGCAGATGGGCATTGTTTACTCAGTAGCTTCTGCATTTTCCCACCCTAGGCTTATACTTGAGTCAATATGTTTTCCCAGTTTTTTGTGGTAAAATTAGGTGCCTCGGCTTATATTCAGGTCGGCTTATACTCGAGTATATACGGTAATACTGCTTTAAATGTGCCAAAGAGTCTGGATTTATATATTGAACAATTTCTTACAAGAATCGTGATAGAACTATAATGCATATTTTGAGCTCCCAAGTGCATTATTGTACATTTTTCATTATTAAACCTAATCTGCCAAAAAAAAAACACTCCTCAATGTCAAATAGGTCTTCTTGTAAGGTTGTTTTATTCTATTGCAAAGTTATTGCCCTGCTTAGCTTTCTATCGTTAGCAAACACGGAGTTCGAACAATTATTTCCAAACCTCTATATCGTTTATGAGCAAGTTAAATAGAATTGGTCCTAGGAAAACGCTGAGGCACACCATTCACAACTCTAGACCATTCAGAAAATATGGCATTATCACCAACCTTTGGCTGCGCTCCTGCAACCAGTTTTCTATCTTGGAACATACAATATCATCAATGTAAAATTACCTTAATTTGTAAAATAAGCGTTTGTTGGAGTACTTTTTGTAATGCCTTAGTGAAATATAGATACAATACACTACATCCACAGGCCTTACTTCAAAAAAAATATATATATACTGCACACAACACCACAACCATGTACTGGAAAGTGATTCACATATATAAATACAATGTGGTATAACGTATGTGATGCTAAGATCTTGTATAACATATCATTAAATAAAAATATGTATTAATTAATCAGTGCAATGAATATAATAAACAGATGGAATTGCTAACCACAAGGAGAAGGGGAGGGTGATACTTTTTTGGTCAAAAAGACCACAAAACAATCCATATGTGTTGGAAAAATCAATAATAGATACGGTAGTCCATCACAAAAGCTGAAAAAAGTCTATAGAAAGAAGCAGCATGTGTGAATCAACAGCCCAGTCCTCATCTGCAAATAGCTCTGTGTAATATAACCGCATGCCACCCAGCTGTCCACTTGTAGTTGACACAGGAAGGTGAGAAGATTCCAATAAATAGCAAACAACGACTTTAATAAAATGCAATAGCCACTTACATGACAGCTTATCTGTGTATATGGGTATATGGGATTGTACGATATTTTTTATTTATTTATGGTTGAACTGGATGGACTTGTGTATTTTTTCAACCTGACTAACTATGTAACTATGTATGCTTGCTGAGGGGGTCCTGAACAGATCATCCATCAAACCACTCCTGGCCAGGGAATTGAATGTGGGCAAGAGGAGAGCTGGAAACTGACAACCTGTCCCTCTGGGGGGAAAGCCGCAATACAGTCAGCATACCGAGGGAAAGCCACTGAAGAAAGCCGCTCATACACAGAACCACACTGACTGGGGAAACACAGAAAGCGCCACAACGTCTCCATTGCAACGACGCATTTCAGGACCTCTTTTTCAAGTTGGACAAATAGAGACATAGAACAGGCATTTAAAGAGGGCTCTGCAGGACAATTGGCTATAATATGATTTAGGAACACCCGCTCAGGACTACTTCTACCTAACAGCAAAAAATATGTATGCGTCTCATAATATCATGCTTTCACTCATCATAAATAATTATACATGATTGTATAAAACTCTATATTCAGATAAACTACAATTAACTATGCATATCATAAAAGTGAATTAATAAATACATAGAAAATTCCTGTTTTTATTTTAAAACAACTTTTATACCAAGAGAAAACTATAAAAATAAAAAAATGGAAATTGGTGTTTTTAACATCACCCTACATATGTAAAAAAAATTTTTTTAATGAAAAATACATAAAATGTCCCAACTTCCTGGAATATATTGAAGGCCCAATCTAAACTGGATATAGTGCAGTAAAGAATTGTATGCAGCGCAAGATGTTCATTGGGACCATTTGGTGACAAAGTATTACATTTGGAAATCCAATAGATCTTTTGTCTACAGAGCTTCATAAATATTTAATTCTCTTGTGTATTTACTGGTGTAAAATCTTGAGGTCTGCAATATTTTTATTATGTGTAGAAGTAAAATGGCAGGGGACACTATGATCAAGTGACCCATTAACAATGAGTCTGTGACCTTTTTGTGCAATGTTCTTTTAGTACATCCAATATAGAAGAGGTTGCAGGGACAGACCAGACAATAAATCATGTACTCGGTAAAGCATATAATAAACTGCTTGATGGGATAGACTGCACCGGCAAAATCATGATTGATTTTCTGGCCGTTCGTGATAAACCATCTAAGTTAAACACTTTGGTTTTCTACATTGGAAAACCCCTAATCTGTTATCGAAATACGGCCTTATTGCAAATGTATTCCCATTGTTCACTATGTTTACTAGGGTCCAATGGGTTATTCAGATAACAGGCTTTTTAAAAATTGGAGTGTTTGAATAAAATACTTTGATCTCCGAAAACTAGGATTAAACTTAGTAATAAACTGTATATTATCCATAGATATAGGCTTCTATTTTCTCTCAGGTTCATCAGTTAAATACCTGTTAAAGCAGAGTTCCGCCTGGGTAAACAAAGATTATTAAAAGTCAGCAGCTACAAATACTGCAGCTGCTAACTTTTAATATATGGACACTTACCTGTCCAGGGAGCCAGCAATGTCGGCACCTGAAGCCGACCCATCCCTCGGCTCTGGGTGCAGGTGCCAGCATCCTTACTAAGGGGAACAGGAAGTGAAACCTTATGGCTTCACTGCCTTTCTCCTACTGCGCATGCATGAGCAGTGCTGCACTTTCTCAATGGTCCCTGCTGTCTTCTTGGACCTATGTGTCTCCCAGAAGGCAGCGGGGGGAGGAAAAGGGGCCGGACATTGCGTAGATCACCGCACAAGATTGCAGCGATCTTTCCCCAGAAGTGGGAGCAGATGCCTGGGCTTGAAAGGTGCCAAATGTGTCACCGGAGGAGGGGAGGAATCCAATCCACAGAAGTTCCATTTCTGGGTGGAACTCCGCTTTAAAGGTCTGCATAACTACTGTACATCATCTGGATATCCTTTGTCTTTAAATCTATCGACCAGAACAGTGTTCTGTTCTTTATTTTTTGTATATTCTCTTTTTATTATTATAAATTAATAAAAAAAAAATCCATTACACATGTTTACTTATCTATCTTATCTAAGAAAAATAAACAACCCCGAGGCCCCCCTGCCCTCTAAACCCCCACCTCTCCCAAGGACCAATTTTTCCTTCCATATGTATTCCAGTATCATAACCGCTCCTCATGATCTTGAATAATTCAATGTCATACCCCACCTCTGGTCAACAATCTCAATCTCCAAGAATATACATATACCTCGTAGATTTTTTAAACTTCAGCCACATTCCCCAGATAGTATTGTATTTCCCTAGGGAGTCCTCTACTGTGTGCATTGTTTCCTCAATGGATCTCAGCCCATCAACCTTTGCAACCCATTCTCTCATACTCGGGACTTCTGGTGTTCGCCAAAGTCTCAGTATCAAACTTTTGGCCGCGTTTAATAAATGCGGCACTAAAGTATTCTTATACTGGGTAACCATTTTTTCCGTGCCGTGGAACAAACATCTCCATGGCTCCAACTGTACATGTTCTCCTGTAATTATGCGGATTGCCTTGGTAATGCCCTCCCAGTAAGGCTATATCTTTATACATTCTCACCACAGATGCGCGTAGGTCCCCTGGGCATCACACCCCCTCCAACATGTTGAGGGGATGTCCGCTCTGAACCCCCGCGCCCTCTGTGGGGTTACATACCACCTAGCGAAAAGCTTATAGTACATCTCTATTGTCTTGGTGTCAATTGATGAGAAACAAGCTACCGTATTTTTCGGACCATAAGGCGCACTTAAAATCCTTTTACTTTCTCAAAAATCACCAGTGCGCCTTATACTGCGGTGCGCCTAATGTATGGATGGATTCGTAGTCGGGAGGTACGGCCATCGTAGTCGGGAGGTACGGCCATCGTAGTCAGGAGGTACGGCCATCGTAGTCAGGAGGTGTGTGTAGAGGTGTGCACATTCATTCGTTCATTTTCTATACCCGCTGCCCCAAAAATGGCTCCTGGTAAGAGACATGCTTACGAAGCGGATTTCAAACTCAACGCTGTCAGTCACGCAGTACAACATGGAAATAGAGCAGCTGCGAGAGAATTCAACATTAATGAATCTATGGTACGGAAGTGGAGGAAGCAAGAAGACGCCCTGCGCCAGGTAAAGAAGACCAAACTGAGTTTCCGAGGGCACAAAGCGAGGTGGCCACAGTTGGAGGACAAAATCGAACAGTGGGTTATTGAACAGAGAACCACAGGTAGAAGCGTCTCTACTGTCTCTATTCGACTCAAAGCAACAGCGATAGCACGTGACATGGAGATCAACGACTTTCGAGGAGGTCCTTCTTGGTGCTTCCGTTTTATGAAAAGGCGTAATCTCTCCATCCACACAAGAACTACTGTCTCGCAGCAACTGCCAAAGGATTACAAAGAAAAGCTGGCCATTTTCCGCACCTACTGCACGAACAAGATCAACGAAAAGAAGATTCGGCCAGAACACATCACCAACATGGACGAGGTCCCCCTCACGTTTGATATCCCTGTAAACTGTACTGTCGAGAAAACAGGGACCAGTACGGTATCTATTCACACTACAGGAAACGAGAAGTCGTCCTTCACTGTCGTTCTCGGTTGCCAGGCTAATGGCCAGAAACTGCCACCCATGGTCATTTTCAAGAGAAAGACTTTGCCAAAAGAAAAGTTTCTGGTTGGCGTCATCATTAAGGCTAACCCAAAGGGCTGGATGGACGAGGAGAAGATGAGTGAGTGGCTTAGAGAGGTTTACGTCAAGTGACCGAATGGCTTTTTCCACCAATCTCGGTCCCTATTGATCTACGACTCCATGCGCGCCCATCTGACCGATTCTGTCAAAGCCCAAGTGAAGAAAACAAATTTGTTGCTTGCCGTCATTCCGGGTGGATTAACCAAAGAACTCCAGCCGCTAGATATTGGTGTCAACAGGTCGTTTAAAGTTAAATTGCGAGCTGCGTGGGAGCATTGGATGACAGAAGGCGAACACACATTCACCAAGACAGGAAGGCAACGCCGGGCGAGTTACGCCACTATCTGCCAGTGGATCGTGGATGCCTGGGCGAAGGTATCAGTCTCCAGTGTCATCTGAGCTTTCAGGAAGGCCGGAATCATCACCGAACAGCTAGGTAACAGCAACGAGACTGACTCGGATAATGATAACGATGATAACGACGAGAGGGATCCGGGCATGCTTGATGCCGAAATCGCCCAACTGTTAAACTCAGACACCAAAGATGAAGAATTTGATGGATTTGAGGTAGAGGAATAAACTGAAAAAGTGAGTGTATTGTTTTGTATTTTATATAACTGAACAATGTTGAGAGTTATTGTTATTGTGAAAGAGTTGATAAAAGTTTGACTTATCAGACTTATCAGAGTTTTGTTTCATTTAATGCGCCTTATAACCCGGTGCGTCTTATGTACGAACATAAACCCGTTACCAGTCGATCATTGTTGTTGCGCCTTATAACCCGGTGCGCCTTATGGTCCGAAAAATACGGTAATCTTAGGACCTTCCTCCTATTTTCCGCATCTCCAGTCGCTCTCAATTCCTGTTCCCATTTCCCTATTGTGACAGCAGGAAGGTAAAGTCACCTGGTTGCATCCAGGGGGGTAGATATATTTCGCCCAGATTCAGGCTTTACGCCGACTTATACAACTAGGTGGAGAGTTGTATGGGGCTAGTGGGCTCATGGATGACTCATACCTCTAGGGAGAGGGCTGGGCGTCGTGCAGACAGGGAGTTGATGAGACCAGCTGAAGCTTGTCAGCTCATTTAGGCCTCTATAAGAACTCCCAGCTTCATTAGATGTTAGCTCATGCCTGGAAGCAGACCTGTGTGGACTTCCTGGAGAGAGTGAACCCTTGTGCGGTGAGACAAAGCCTGTGTGGCTATTTGCTTGGACATTTAAAACCAGGGACTTAGGGACTAGGACAGCACTAGGCTGATCCCAGTTGTTAGTTAGGAAACCTGTATGTTTAGTCAGAGGTCAACTTGACCAGGATTTATTTTGGTTATGTTTCTTTTGCTTTGCTGTGTTTTGTCACTGTAAATAGAAAATAAACCGCACCTTTTTGATTTTGAAAACCACAACCTCCGTTTGCTGGGCCTGTTTTGTGTGGGGAGCCCATCCCGGGGGTCACACACACCCGCTGCCGAGCTAACCCCCTCACAGTTGGTGGAGAACCAGTGGCAGTTTTTTTTTAAGCCAGCATGGAGGAGATACTGAAACAGCTGGCTCTAGCAAATGCCAATCAACAGCAGACAAATGCAGGTTTGCAAAGGAGCCTTGCAGCCCAGCAGCAAGCTCATCAACAGAGCCTTGCAGCCCAGCAGCAAGCTCACCAACAGAGTCTGGAAGCTCAGCAACAAGCCCAGCAGCAATCTGAGGCCCGCTTCATAGACCTGTTACAGAAGCAAGAGCAGAGACTACAACAAATGGAAGCAGTAATGCAGCAACGTCCGCAGACCAGTGAGGAAAGCCGTCCCACTAATACCGCGTCCTTTGGGGTGAGTCGTTTATTGACAAAAATGACTGGAGAGGATGATCCAGAGGTATTTTTGACCACATTTGAAAGGACCGCTGAAAGAGAAAAGTGGCCTGAGGAGCAGTGGGCTGGACTGGTGGCTCCTCTGTTAACTGGTGAATCGCAGAAAGCTTACTATGACCTAGAGCCTAACCAAGCAAAAGACTATGTGATGCTAAAAGCTGAAATTTTGGCAAGGCTGGGTGTCACCCAGGCTGTCCGGGCTCAGCGTGTGCATAACTGGACTTTCCAGCTTGGAAAACCCCCCAGGTCTCAAATGTATGATCTCATTCACCTGAGCAGAAAGTGGCTACAGCCAGAGACTTTGTCCGCACCAAAGATTGTGGAACGTGTTGTAATGGATCGGTTTTTGAGAGCCCTTCCTACTGCCATCCAAAAGTGGGTAAGCCATGGAGACCCAGAGACGGCCGATGGTCTTGTGGATCGTGTGGAGAAATACTTGGCTACAGAGAACCTGACGGCCTCTTCCAGAGACACTCGGACTTTCCACCCTAAGACCAGACCATCCCCAGGGGCGGATAAGAGGATTCCAAGGGGTGAGGGTGGAGAGAGTGAGAGGGTGGGAGCTCTACCCCAAGTTTGGCGAGAACAGCCTGGGAAATCAGCGGCTCAAGAGGCGGCAAGAAGGATCGTTTGCTACCGCTGCCGGCAAGCGGGACATATTGCAGCCAATTGCCCGGTTGTGGAGGAACCCATGCAGTGTGACTTTCTGACGGGCAGACGTCAGTCGCTGTGTGCGACAGTCGCATGCACTGCCATTCGAGGAACTGAGAAACATTTATGCAAAATGTGTGTTAATGGTAGAAATGTTGTGGTATTGCTGGATTCAGGTAGCCTTGTGACCCTGATAAAGGCTGAGTTAGTTAAAACAGAGGTCTCTGGGAATAGCAAGGTAGCTGTTATTTGTGTGCATGGGGACACCCGAGAGTATCCAGTGACTACAGTGTGTTTCGAGACCCCCAAAGGTACCCTCTCTCATCCAGTGGGCTTAGTATCTCAGTTACCGCATGACGCCATTGTGGGAAGGGATTTTCCGAAGTTCTGGGAACTGTGGGATGATCCTGAGCCCCTCACTGGTGCCCCTATGTACCAGGAATGTGATAGCCAGAACTCCCCTGAGAGTGGTGAGGACTCTCCGGAATTTCCCTTATCAGTATTGGCAGGGGAGACTCAAGAAACTGGAGAGGAGCCCACCTCCTCAGACGAAAACCTACCGTCTGTGGAGTTTTCTGATCTTGAGGTTCACAGGGAAAACTTTGCCACAGAACAGTTGAAAGACCCCGCCCTAATAAAGGCACGGGAAAACGTAGTGAAAATAGATGGCGAGTTAGTGAACCCAGATAATACCTGCACTTACCCATACTTCAGCGTAGAGAAGGACCTACTGTATCGGGTGGCAAAAAGGGCAGAAGAAACCGTTGAGCAGCTTGTGGTGCCCAAACCTTACAGGAAGTTGGTGTTGGAGTTGGCCCATGGGCACATTCTTGGAGGTCATCTGGGGACAGAGAAAACCCGAGAGAGGGTATTACAGAGATTCTATTGGCCGGGGGTGATGAAGGACGTAGAAAATTATTGTTCCTCCTGCCCTGTGTGTCAGAGGTTGGCCCCGATGCCACATTTCCGTAGCCCGCTGGTCCCTCTACCCATCATTGAGGTCCCGTTTGAGAGGATCGCCATGGATTTGGTAGGTCCTATAATCAAGTCCGCTAGGGGGCACCAGTACATATTAGTTATAATGGACTATGCCACCCGTTATCCAGAAGCGATCCCTCTCCGAAATACCTCGGCCAAAACCATAGCCAAAGAGCTATCTCTTGTTTTTAGCCGGGTGGGTATTTGTAAAGAACTGCTTACGGACCAAGGTACACCCTTTATGTCCCGGGTTATGAAAGAGCTGTGTAAATTGTTCAAAGTGACGCAATTGCGTACGTCTGTGTATCACCCCCAAACCGATGGGCTGGTTGAAAGATTCAACAAAACCCTAAAACAAATGTTGAAGAAAGTGGTGGATAGAGATGGAAAGGATTGGGACTGTTTACTTCCTTATTTGATGTTTGCTATTAGGGAGGTGCCCCAATCCTCTACGGGATTCTCCCCCTTTGAGTTACTGTATGGGAGACACCCAAGAGGGCTGTTGGATATTGCCAAGGAAACTTGGGAAAGTGAGAGTTCTCCCCACAGGAGTGTGATTGAGCATGTCGCCCTGATGCAAGATCGAATTGCACAGGTAATGCCCATCGTGAAGGAACATTTGGCCCAAGCGCAGTTGGCACAGCAGAGAGTGTACAACCGTGGAGCCAAGACCCATACCTTTTCCCCGGGGGATAGGATATTGGTACTTGTCCCTACGGTTGAAAGTAAATTCCTTGCCAAATGGCAAGGCCCCTACGAGATAATGGAAAAAGTGAGCGAAGTGAATTACAAGGTCAGACAACCAGGAAGGCGAAAGCCCGAACAGATCTATCACGTTAATCTGTTGAAAGCCTGGAGGGATAGAGAGTCCCTAGTCGCAGACACTTGGTCACCAGCTCAAACTGGTTGCGTGATTCCTGAGGTTGGAATAGCAGCCACCTTGTCACAACCCCAACAACAGGAGGTTAAGGAGTTTGTGCTTCGCAACAAGGAGGTATTCTCTGAGCTGCCGGGACAAACATCTGGGGTAGAGCATGACATCATTACCCCGCCCGGTGAAAGGGTGAAGTTAAAACCCTATCGGATCCCAGAGGCTCGACGGGAGGCAATACGGGAGGAAGTACAGAAAATGCTGAACTTAGGGGTGATAGAGGAGTCCCAAAGTGATTGGTCTAGTCCCATCGTGTTGGTGCCTAAACCGGATGGGAGCTGGCGATTTTGTAACGATTTTCGTCAGTTGAACAAAGTTACAAAATTTGACACCTACCCCATGCCACGTATAGATGAGTTGATCGACCGGCTGGGAACAGCCCGATACATGACGACTCTTGACCTCACAAAAGGGTATTGGCAAATCCCCCTGGCCAAGTCGGCCAAAGAGAAAACCGCATTTGTAACCCCAGACGGGGCGTTCCAATATAAAAGAATGCCGTTCGGGTTACAGAATGCGCCGGCCACATTCCAGCGGAAAATGGACCAGATGCTGAGGCCCCATCGGAAGTATGCTGCGGCTTACCTGGATGACGTAATTGTCCATAGCACAGATTGGGCCTCACATCTGCCAAAAGTGCAAGCAGTCCTGGACTCTGTTCGGGAAGCGGGGTTTACGGCTAACCCCAAGAAGTGTACCATTGGGCAGGAGGAGGCCAAATATCTTGGGTACACCATTGGGAGGGGAGTAATAAAACCCCAACTCAACAAAGTCGAGGCCATCCAGAGTTGGCCACGTCCCAACAGCAAGAAGCAGGTACGAGCCTTTCTGGGAATCGCTGGGTATTATCGGCGATTCATTCCCCACTTTGCTTCTAAGGCTGTGCCCCTAACCAACCTGACGAAGGGGAAAGGGTCGGTCATGATTAAATGGACCCCCGAGGCTGAGGCAGCATTCCAATTCTTGAAACAAGCCTTATGTAGCCAGCCAGTGTTGTACTCACCCGACTTCTCTAAAGACTTTGTCGTACAAAGTGATGCGTCAGATGTGGGGTTAGGAGCAGTATTGTCCCAGGTCTGGAACGGGGAAGAGCACCCAGTCATTTACCTCAGCAGGAAGTTGAAGTCCCATGAGGTAAATTACGCCACCGTTGAAAAGGAGTGTTTAGCGGTGAAGTGGGCTCTAGATTCCCTTCGGTACTACCTGCTAGGTAGGCACTTTGACATGGTTACGGATCACGCTCCGTTAAAGTGGATGGCTCAAAACAAGGAAACAAATAGAAGAGTGAATAGGTGGTTCCTGGCCCTCCAGGAATTCAACTTCACAGTAAAGCATCGCCCTGGCGTTCAAATGGGGAATGTGGATGCTTTGTCTCGAGTACATGAATGCCTGATTGCTGGTGTTCCAACCCCGAGGTTAAAACAAGAGGGGGGGGTATGTGACAGCAGGAAGGTAAAGTCACCTGGTTGCATCCAGGGGGGTAGATATATTTCGCCCAGATTCAGGCTTTACGCCGACTTATACAACTAGGTGGAGAGTTGTATGGGGCTAGTGGGCTCATGGATGACTCATACCTCTAGGGAGAGGGCTGGGCGTCGTGCAGACAGGGAGTTGATGAGACCAGCTGAAGCTTGTCAGCTCATTTAGGCCTCTATAAGAACTCCCAGCTTCATTAGATGTTAGCTCATGCCTGGAAGCAGACCTGTGTGGACTTCCTGGAGAGAGTGAACCCTTGTGCGGTGAGACAAAGCCTGTGTGGCTATTTGCTTGGACATTTAAAACCAGGGACTTAGGGACTAGGACAGCACTAGGCTGATCCCAGTTGTTAGTTAGGAAACCTGTATGTTTAGTCAGAGGTCAACTTGACCAGGATTTATTTTGGTTATGTTTCTTTTGCTTTGCTGTGTTTTGTCACTGTAAATAGAAAATAAACCGCACCTTTTTGATTTTGAAAACCACAACCTCCGTTTGCTGGGCCTGTTTTGTGTGGGGAGCCCATCCCGGGGGTCACACACACCCGCTGCCGAGCTAACCCCCTCACACTATATATATGGCGGGTATATAGGATCTGCTTCAATTACCTATATTTTGGATATCCTTTGCTTTATGCACAGGGGGGAGCAGTACAGCTTCTCTAATGAGTGCTAAAATTGTGTATACCTCCATCTAGTGGCAAGCTTCGCCATTTTTGTCTTATTTCACAAAACGTGCACATTCTATTGCCCATCATCACATCCTTTTTTGCCCATCTAACAAAATATAAGTAGTCCTCGTTCCCTGGTTTAAAGTAATTTGTAGCTATTAATGAAATTAAAGGTGTGTTATCCTCCCAATGGTATAGCCTACAAAGGCCATACCGTATCCTAAAAGTGTTTCTAGTCAGTGGGTTTGTGCTACTAGCTAATTCTCGATATCGTTGTGGGATCCATACCATCTTTTCTAAATCCACCTTACTTTGTGTCAGTTCTATCTCCACCGAACTTTTACCTTCCTTATTGTGCATCCAATTCACTATTTGTGAAATACTAATTGCCTAGTAATACTATTTAAAATCGGGTGCTGTTAGTCCCCCTGCTTTTTTCTCCTTTACCCACACGGCTTAGGAGATCCTAGGTCGTTTATGTACCCATATGTATTTTAATACAATGGATCTTAATTTCCTGAAGTATTCCTGGGGTAAAGTAATTTGAACCATTTGAAAAGTATATATTAGCTTAGACAGAACATTCATTTTTAAAGCATTTATTCTGCCTAGCCAGGAAAGGGGTCTATGTCTCAGGGGGTTCAATTGCTCCTTAATCTTGAGCATTGAGATATAGTTGGCCTTGTACAGGGTCGGTAAAGATGCGGTCAGCCTAACTCCAAGGTATCCCAATTCCTCTCTACACCATACAAAGTGAAATTTAGGTTGTATTGCCTGCTGTTCTCTTTTTGGGGTTATGTTCAGAATCTCAGATTTGGTTATATTGTTTTTAAAGTTTGACATCTTCCCATGCTGGTCCAATTCATCCAGCACAATTGGCAATGTTAGCCTAGGGTTGGATATGTAGAATAGCACATCGTCTGCATACGCAGCCACTTTGTACTTCTTGTCTCCCACTCTCACACCCCTGATGTCTGCGATTTTACTGATCGCTGCTAGCAGGGGTTCCAAGGCTATCACAAACCGCATTCGAGAGATTGGGCATCCTTGCCTAGTGCCATTAAATAATTTAAAGGGGGGGGGGGGATAAACTTCTGTTTAATTTAATCTTTGCAGTTGGATGATGGCAGAGTGTAGAGATCCATCGCATCATCCTATTGCCTATTCCTAAATGTTTTAAGGTTTCTAACATGAAGCCCCAGTCTACCCTGTCGTAGGCCTTCTCAGCATCTTTCAACAGGAGTACGAATGGGGCCTCTCTCTTTTTCACTTCATGTATCAAAATTAATGACTTTATCCCTTGCCTCCCATCCTGTCACAAATCCTACCTGATCATTATGAATCCATCTTGGCAATAATGGTTTTAGTCTTTCTGCTATTATTTTGGCAAAGATCTTTGTATCTGTGTTTAACAGTGATATCAGTCTATAACTCGTAGGGGCTGCAGGGTCCTTGCCCTCCTTCAAAATAAGGGTTATATAGGCCAACAGTTACTCCTCCCACGTGTTCACCCCCTCTCCAAGCACATTTAGATATTAGCATAATTTGGGGACCAAAAGTTTTTGAAACCTTTTATAATACAAGATCAAGTACCCATCGGGTCCCGGGCTTTTCCCCAGAGCCAAGTTCTTTATTTCCCTTATCACCTACCCCGTGTGATCTGGCCCTCTAGCTGTTCTAGCTCATCTTTGGGCACTGTTGGAAGGTCTAGTCCTCGAAGGTACTCTCACATTACAAGGCCCTCCTTCCTTCCCCCTCACCTTCCTCTTTCCGTCTAACGTTGTACAGCTGACTATAGTATGAGTGGAATACCCTAGCAATTTCTGGGGATGAGTGCACTATTTCCCCTAAGTCATTTTTGACTTTTGGGATAAAGGATTGTTAGAAAAGTTTCTGTTTGTGTGTCTATTAAAATAGAGCTGACACTGATTTTTAAGATGGCTTCCGAGCACATGTTGTATTAACTTGTTATATCTTTTGTTCTAGCTCACCCCATACGTAGAATATAGAGATATTGGGCTTACCCATATATGGGTAACAGATTGTACAGGAAATACTGGTAAGAAATAAAGTACCATTCTGTACCAGGCACTTCAGTGTTTTCCTTAGCCAATGAGACGTTTTATCGTTGTTTCATTGTAAGTATGAGAAGGGGGGCTTTTCCTCCTCTCTGTCTCAGTTTTGCTGACATCTTTAACTTGAAGCTTCACACAAAATGTACCGGTGCATTTTGAATAAATTGTCTTCACTTTTAAACACCTGGAGTTTGACTGATAACAGGGGAAGAATTTTCCTAACATTTTTGGTCCTTCGAGCCGGAACGAATGCATGGATTTTTGGTTCAAACGGTCCCGACAGAATCCAGTGAGTATTGGACCTCAAAAGCTCACTGAGAAACCCCACACAATGTTAGTGTTAAACAGGGGCTAATCTGCCTGCGACCCATATCCACCATCTGGTTCTGAACCTGCTTTGACCCAGTCCTCCTCTGTGTGTTTGAAAGGTAAGATAATTTAAATTACTTTTCATTCCTATCTAAATCTCTTCTCTTTTCTGTTTTATTCTGGTTTTATGTAAGTTGTATTGTCGACATTGGTATTGATCGTATAACATCTTGATAATTCGATGCTCGAAGACAGAGGCATTTGGGGACGTTGCCTAGGGTAAAATAAACGTCACCCGCTCTCCGGACAGACAAAAAAAAGATTTGAGGTATACCAAAACATTAGAAGTTGATTGCCTGACGTCGTCGGAGGTTGAATGCCCAACGGTTTAGGTGCTAGTTAGCGGAGTGATCTAGAAAGACCACAAAGTTAACTTTCTTCTGTGTGTTTTAGTTTCTTCTTTCTTATGTTTAACTTTTCTGTTGACACTGTAATTTCATTGAACAATGGCAGAACTGAGCCGAGGTGTTCTATAAGTTATTGAGAGACCCACTAATGCTAACAGTGAGGGTCAGTTAATGTGACCGTGATACGTGAAAATAGAAGTTTTTGAGAAAAAAAAAAGAAAATCATTCTTCACATCTCAGACATCGACTCGATACAATCCAGTGGGCTCCCGGCCAGAGAGACACAAAACTCACGTTGAGCAGACATGTGGCCACAGTAAGAAACTGTTATTCTTACTTATTCTGCTTTCTGTGGCGAGTAATTAGTCAGTGTCTGGGGTCCATTGGCTAAAGGAGTCTGATGCTGTTTATGATATGGTGAAATTAAGGTAAACTAGAGTCATGCTGATGTTACACAGTTTGAGACAAATAACTCCTTTACCTGTTGCAGAAATAATGAAGCCTATAATAATTATCAATGCTAATACCAGCGGAAGGAGTTATGATCAAATTGGGTTTCTGTGTATGTAAATTTTTATGGCAATATTTACAGAGTCGGATATGGGGATTGAATGTGTACAATATTGGATTTTTAAAAAAGTATGCAACGTGATGGAACTTTAACTAGTTATGAGCCTGTCAAAATTTTTCTAATACTACGTATGGATAATTGTGGAGTACTGATGAGAGATGGCTGCTTTTTTTTCCCCGCAGTTTCCTCACCCCCCCACCCTTGGGTTTCTGTGAAAGAAGGGAGTGAGGTGCCCCTCCCTTCAAATTCCTGTGTAAAGAAGCCAGGGATTGTTTCTTTTTTTAAACTGAACAATACAGAAGAGTTATATTGTAGGTACTAAAACTGAGCGTGAAAAAGGAAAGTCTCCACTCACTGATAGGACCGGGTTGATTTAGTATATTAGCATGCCAGAAGTTATCAGAAGGTTATTGATGGTTTTAAGCGGTAGATAGAAAAAATGGAAGTGAATTGCACTATGCAGAAAATAGACAGAATGTTGTAGAATTATTAATGAGGATTGCTGGATATGAGACAAGAAAAAGCTGAGGATGTTTTTGATTACTTTAAAGGTGTCCAGTCCCTGGCAGAGACAGTGTAGTCAGTCAGATCTACTCCTACTAACGTTACTGCCATGGGTAGTAAGTTGCTGTGTTCCTAGTGTGCTGTTGGAGGTAGATGGGGGATTTATGCATAGCAAAGAACCTAGATCTGTTCAGCATTGTGCTAAGTGTGAAAGAAAGTTTGGATTCAATTGTAAATGAACTGTAAAAGGGTGTCAGGACTTGGTTAATAAACTTAAATTGTTAGGACCCAGAGAAAAAAAAAAGATATGGGTTAGAAATAGTGGAGCACTGGCTTAAACACGCTAGAATCAGAGCAGACGGGAGAAGAACAAAATAAAAATGCCAAGCCCAACTGCCCCTAGTGGACAAAGAGGATGATTTAATTTGTTGCACCCAGAGACCACCTCCTTATAATGGTCCTCCCCCTCAGGTGCAAGCCACTGCCCAGAGTACCACCCTGCCTGTGACATCCACCCCTGCCTCTGAACAAGACCCCAATCCTACTTCCTCAATCTCTCCAGACAGTAGCACAGTCTCGGAGATGAACAGATCGATCCTTAAACCCCATCTCGAACGGAAATAAAAGGGCAGATGAAGCGGCTAAAATAGCGGCACAAGAAAAACATTAAATAATGACAGAACAGGAAATCATAGAGATGGATCATACAGTTCTTACTGATATGCAGCAGCATTCACCTCCCAGGGAGAAACAATATTGGAAAACAAAAGGTTGCACAATAATAGATAACATTTATACATCACCTGAAGGAAAACCGGTATTGCCAAAATCCCTATTTAGGTATGCAGCAGTATTGACACATGGAGTAACTCATGTGTCAAACAGGGGGGTGACTGAGATGTTAAATAAGGTATGTACAGCCTATTGTTTCACTAACTACTAAAAAAAAACTTTTTGTTCTCAATGCATTATATGTGCAAGACACAATGCTCAGGGAGGGAGGCATAAGACCATGGAAAGGGAAGTTCCCTACACCGCAATATCCATTCTAACACATTTGTATGGATTTTATTGAATTAAACAAATGTGAAAGGAAAATAATTGTTTGGTAATCATAGACGCCCTGACCAAATGGGTGGACGTATTTCCGACAGGAAGTGCGGATGCACAGACTGTGGCCAAAGCATTACTAAGAGATATAATTCCTAGGTTTGGAATCCCTGAAAAGATCTACAGCAATAATGGATCCCATTTTGTAAATAAAACTATACAACATTTGACAGAAGTGATCCAAGTAAAAAAACATTGCGTCTACCACCCCCAATCAACTGGATTGGTGGAGAGACACAATGGGATCCTGAAAAATAAGCTGAGAAAAGCCATGGAAGAAACAGGTAAAAATTGGATGTACTGCCTACCATTAGCTGTGACTAGCATGCATATTACACCCACACAGGAAGGTTTGAGCCTATTTGAAATGATACATGGAAGGCCATATAGAATACCCTTACTACTAAATGAAACACCAGTTGAAGAATCTGAAGATACCTTAGCAAGTATATATGTCTAACCTGTTTGAACTGAAACAAAGTAATGAGGTCTGTTTTATTCCAGAAGGTTCAATCCAAGGAGAAGAGAAAATCTATATTGGAGACTGGGTCCTGATAAAAGTAATAAAAAAAAAAAATAAACCATTGGCACTCGCCTAAGTGGGAGGGGCCATATCAGGGTCTTCTCACCACTCCCACGGCAATAAGGATTGCAGAGAAGTCTACCTGGATTCACCAGTCCCATTGCAAAAAGGTTTTACAGGCAGAGCAGGGTCAGTTGGCGACAGAGCTCCAGTAAGTCCGGCTACAAAAGGGAGGTCCCACACAAGGTGGGACTTGTCTCAAGCCGGTGAAGACTCCCTCACCTTACCCCCCTGGAGCTCTGGAGCTGGTTAGGATAAAAGGGATAGTAATTGTCTTGGGTCTACTGGTGACTCTAGGGGAGACAACTATACGGGGAGGCAGAAACTGGAAAAAGAAGGAACCTCTAGAATGGGCGAGAACGGGTAACTAATACCATTTTAGTTGATTTTTGATGGCCTTTGTTTGGATGGTGATTTTATGATTGCATCCATTTCTGACCCTGCTGAGATCAATCACATTATTAGGTTTAGTGGGAAGGATGAGGAGCAAAGGTTTATGCTCATCTGATGCCAGAGACCAGCAACATGAAGAAAAAGATGGTGACGAAGGCAAAGATGGGACTGGTGCCAGTACTTTAGCATTAAGTTCAACTGAGAGGTGTCCAATTTGCCTGAACAGTGTTTCCGTGGAGGTTGGCTTTCCAGAATATTGTTGTCACGTTTTCTGTATATCCTGCGTTCTTAAATTGTGTGAAACCTCCTCATCCTGCCCTGTTGACCGCAAACCCTTTCAAGTCGTGTATAAAATAGATCTGGTTGCTGGATGCACCAAGATCCATGCTGTGGCAAGAACAAAAAAAGAAAACTACAGCTGCAACCTGTGCTAGTGGTGCTGTACAAAAGAGAAGATATGCTTAATAATCTATGTTATGAAGCAATACTGCTTGAATTAGGAGAAATAGAAGTGAAAAGATGTACTACAATCAATCCTGCCGGAAGACCTCGAAGAGGAGGGTGACCAAATCTGCTTAAAACTTATGGAAGAAGAAATGCAGCAAATCTCCCCAGTAAAGGACACTGCTCTTGAAAATTCTGATCTGATTCTGTTTGCAGAGGGTTCACGCATGTACAAAGATGGAGTCCCAAGAATGGCATATGCAGTGACAACATTGGAGGAAGTGATTGAGACCCAACTACTCCCTTCATCACTTTCAGCGCAGGTTGCCAAAGTGGTAGCGCTCACAAGAGCCTGTGAGGCAGCAGAGGATCAAACAGCCAACATCTACACTGATAGCAAGCATGCTGTCAAAATAGTCCATGATTATGGACCCATAAGGAAGAACAGAAGATTCACAATTGCTGTAAGAGAACCAATTCAAAACTGGAAACCGATCACACAGTCCCATTGAAAGATTAGAAACAGCTTCACAGCCTTAAAGAAACAGGAGAACAGGACGGACGGACGGACGGACGGAGCTCAATACCCCAGGAAAGAGGGGGGGGGCAATTTTTAAAAGCCTCTGAGGACCTGCCCTGCTGACGAGTATCAGCTGTATATCCAGAATCAGCAAAGGGGTGAGTCGCCTACATACATACATTTATTTCATGAATGACATTTGAATGATATGATGGAAGGACTATGATGCATTGCAATGTGACCACCCCTGTGACTACTTTTCTGTGACTTTTGTGACTACTCCAATGACTACCATTGCTTGGTATATGGCTATATTACGGAAGGTCAATAAGGCATAAAGTTAGAGTATATAATCACTGTGCAACGACACTGAATACATAGCCATACACAGCCACATTGAAGCACCATAGCACAGAAGTAGTTGCATTAAGAGAGGTGAAGAGGATGGAGTGAAACTTTTTTCCTTCCACACATATAAGCAGTTATTAAAGGCTCAGGAGCTGACTGGCAGATGGGGAGCATCTGATACCTGATACTAGAAGCAGCAAGGGGGTGAGCCATTATTTTTATTATTTTTTTTCTTATAAAGTCTACACGCACAATTGTTTTGCTCCTACATAGGATGGACTGTGATGGACTGTGATCACCCTTGCCTGGTACAAAGATTTACCGTAAGGGTTAAATAAGTAACAGAGAACATAAAGAGTTTATAAAGACTGTGTAAAAGGAGATATAGGAACTGCTATATAACCGTTATAAATAGTGCCTGGACGTATCACCAACAGGGGCCGCATACCCCCCCCCCAGATCAGAAAGGGACAAAAACCTGGGCCTGATACCCCCTACCCCCCACACGGAATTATAAGCGCAGCATAAATAAACTTTCCCCCCTTTTTTCTTTGTTATATGCTGGGACTGCCTATAAACAACAGTGATGATAAAGTACTAAACGCCTTAATGGAGAGGAGAGAACTATCAACAGAAATACCACATTAACACCACTACAAGGGGGAGAAGGAGTAGAAGCTACCCAAAGATCCCGTAAGGGACCAGTAGCAGATACGGGATAAAAACAGCTCCCCCCCCTGTAGTAATTGGCATGGCATAAGGACCCCCATTATAGTGAGATGGGGTCATATATTCTAGCTTGGACATACGGGTTAGGGAAATTTACTAGTGTTATAAGTTTTGTAAGTATTATAAAATAGGTTGAAATCTTGTATTTTGTATGGAGCAGCAGTTTTGCAAAAGCATGCATAACTTGCAATGAGTAGCTTAATTTGCGGAGTGCTGGTCTATTTTTAAGCTGGCCCTTCCTGTGTACTGTCGGGTAGGCATTGGTACAGGGAAGTGAAACCTTGTGAAACCTTGTGACTATGAGCTATAACACTCGTGATTGATTCTTATTAATAACGAAACTGTCAGCCACCTTGAGAGGGTCAGGAAGAGTGGCAAAATGTCTACTGTATAACGATAAAATGTATACCCACTGTATTAACCACACCCCTCCATCACCCCTCCCTCTTCTATGATTGGGTTATGATAATGACTATATAATGTCTACCCCTGCAAAACGTATTTCACTCTGAGCGCAAAGCCTGTCTTGTCTCTTTTCTTGCGTTTGAAGAAATCTCTCAGTACTGATCCAGTATCTTTTGGGTGTGGCAATTGGGTTATTTTAAGCTGGTCTGAGGGGGTAGAGGGACTACCTGTTCAAATTTACCAACAGTAGTGGAGGCACTGCTGAGATTACGGATTTGAACTGGTAAACACGGGAGGATCTGCATCGATTACTGCTGATGAGTAGACATTTTTGTCTTAATTCTGATGCATTGTTTAGTTGCCGCGGCGTAGATGGGAGACCTTAGGTTGTTTTAAAAATTTTAGTTTAAGAGGGGAAAGCCCAGACCAGGCTGTTTAAAGAGGCTGTGGCTTGCCGTGGGCAAGGCCGTTTTGAAAAGTAGCTACAAGGGTACAGAGATACCTTAAAATAGACAGTTGCCACCGAGAACGGGGAAAAACTTTTTGCTAATCTTGCTACTTCTGTCTGTCGCATTCTGCTTAGCAGTATTTAAGACAATTTGTTGTGTGGGATGCAGTCCTCTTTCCACTGCGTTTTGTTGTTCAGGAAAAGTGACAAATTAAATTAGAGTAAAGTAAATGTCCAAAATGTCCAGGTATTTGGTGAGTATTTATGCATATTCATTATAAGTTTGCTAAAGGTTTCTTTGAAGAGAAAATGGTATAGTATGTGAATATGATATGATGTCTCCCCTTTTGCCAGTATTTTGTTTATAGAAGTGTAATTATAAATGCTTGATTTTTGCTTGAAGAAATGTATAGATTGGTTTGGTAACTTTTGAGAGTAACAGGCAGTGGAAATGTTTAGGTGGCAGGTGGATGTTATGTAAGGTAATGGAGTGTTCGGACAATGCCCCATGGTGTGATGAGAATAGTAAGTGAGAGGTAAAGGTGTTTTAAATAAAATATTCTACCTATAGAGGGTTAAGTAAGTGATGTTTAGACGGTAAAGAGAGATTGAAGTTAAAGAGGGTGTGCATTTTTTACGGAGTCTTTTTCAATGCATTTTTTGTTTTCACTGAGAAACTGACACACACAAAGAAAGGGAAAAAAAAAAGTGAAGGAAAGTACATTTAAAAAAGAAAAAGTCAGCAGCAGACAGTGTGCTGGTTTGAGAGTTAAAGGGGAACCGTCTGCAGAGGCACGGCTTTACCAGGCGTGGACAATTAGACTTTTTGCTCGATCGTTTTGATTAATTTGTGTTTTTTTCATGACTTGCTGTAGCGAGTGCAAAGATATTGTCGTTGTCATTTTATTGATTTATGAGGTATCTTTGAGGAAGTTTTAAAGGAATAGTGAGATAGGAGGTTCTGGGCAGTTAAGGAAATTAACGCAGAAAGAGTTTTAGTCTAACCACTTCAACCCCAGGCTTTTTTTACCACCTCAATACTGGGCCTATTCTGGCACTTCTTTCCTACATGTACAAATCATCATTCTTTTGCTAGAAAACTATTCAGAACCCCCAAACCTTATATATGTTTTTTTTGTTTTTTTTTAAATAATTTTTATTAGTTTATAAAAATATAACAAGTACAGATCTGTAGCGTACATACTCAGAAAAACAATTTGCATCAATATAAATCACCAACTACTGATTATTTCCATGACAATCATCCAAAAAAGTATATAAAACGACCATCTGATCACGTACTCAAAGTCGGCCCGTAACCGTTTAAAACATAAGAAAGAACGAGAGATTGTATCCCTCTATTAAACATTTAGTAACTATTGACCTTTTTTTTTTTTTCGTTCCTTACTCCTTTACATAAACAGAAATACCTGTATAATATTGATTTGCAGAAAGTACATTTTTTGTATAAAGTACAATTTTTGTGCAAAACAAATTATCTAGTAGCCCTGTAGGTTCCCCATAAGTGCCAGTTATTTGTGAATTCCTTTAATTTCCCCTCTTTAACAGCAATGGATTTTTCGTACGAATAAGAGTCATCAACTAACTTCATTACTTCCCCAACCCGAGGGGGTTCTGTCGATTTCCATTTGCGTGTTAATACTAGTCTGGCTGCATATAGGATGTGCATTACGAGTGAGCGGTGTGGCTTGGGGTAGATATCCATGTCGACACTCAATAAAGCTTGTTCCACCCTCAGTTTATTAAGTATCCCTGTTAGATTAGCTATTACCCGACCTATTGCAGCCCAGAAGCTACGCAGAGATACACAGAACCAAAGCACATGGGCCAAAGTGCCCACATGTCCGCACTCCCTCCAGCATAGGTTGGATGTATGGCCTTGAAATTTAGCCAATACGTATGGGGTTCTGTACCACCTCAATTGTATCTTCTGTGCTATTTCTCTGTAGTTAGAACATTTGGTGTGAGAGTGGTTCGCTTTTATTGCTCGCATCCACTGTACTTTAGATATGGTTATATTCAAGTCTGACTCTCATTTCATGAATTGCTTCGGGGTTACAAAATGGAGTTTACATTGCAGTAGGCTATAGAATATTGTTATTCCTTTTTTGGGTGTGGGAAAAGAGTGCCATAAGTCATAGATGGTTTCTGGGATGTCTAGATGTTGTGTTTTAATAGCATTTATGATGCTGGTAATCCTGGCATATTCCATAAATTCTTTCTCAGGGATAGACTTAGTAGTTTGTAGCTCAGAAAATGGTATCAGACGGTCCTGGACAAACATATCAGAAATATGAACTATACCATATTTTCCCCAGTGTTGAATATTTAGGTTCGGAGATAGCAATGATAGTGCTGTCACTGGGATTGGTACCTTTTTATGAGCAACCTGGGGATTTTTATTTGCCAAGAAATATTCCCATGCTGATAATGTGGCTGCTACTGTTGGGATTGTCCTACAGGGTGAGTGTTTATCTGAGAGTGTGATCAACAACAGGTTTTGAATCTCCCCATGTCCTATCTGAGCTTGTTCTGCCCTACACCAATGGATTGGGTCTGAGGAATGAAACCACGCTTTAGCTTGGTCCAATATTGCTGCCATATGATAGTCCTTGATATTGGGCACCCCCATTCCTCCTGCTGTTCTGTGTTTCATAAGTAAATTATGAGAGCATCTGGCTCTCTTCCCTTCCCATATGAATTGAGACAAGGTTCGTTGCATAGCTACATAGAATGAGCTAGGTATTTGAAGTGGCAGGGCCCTAAAATAGTACAATAATTTGGGAAGCATAGGCATTTTATATGCTGCTAGCCTACCAGACCAGGTGAGGTAAAACTTCTTCAATCTACCCATTTTCTGCGTAAATTTGACTATCAGGGGCTCGAAGTTGCATCTGTAGAGTTGGGAGACCGAATGGGTCAGTGTAATGCCTAGGTATTGAATCGTATTCTCTGCCCAGGGAAATGGTAGCCTCCCTTGAATGAGAGATTTTGTTTTACCGTCAACCCCTAGGCCAAGTATACTGGATTTGGTAGCATTCACTTTGTAATAAGACACCGCATTGAACAACTCTAGTATTTCATGTGCCACTGACAGGGAATGAGCCGGATTGGAGAGCGACAGAATCACATCATCTGCAAATAGTGTAATTGTATGCTCCTCTTTACCTAACCGGATACCCTGAATTTGGGTGTTTGTTCTTATTTTCTCAGCTAAAGGCTCCATCACGAGAGCAAAGATCAAGGGTGACAAAGGGCACCCCTGTCTCGTGCCATTCGCGATAGAGAATTGCTCTGAGAATATGCCTTCTGTAAAAACCATAGCTGAGGGATTTGAGTATAAAGCAGAAATGGCGGAGCATATATGCCCTGAGAATCCGAACTTCCCAAGAACTTTTGACAGAGATCACCAGTGGATCCTGTCAAAGGCCTTTTCTGCATCCAATGACAGGAGGACTGAGGGCCTCTTGGAAGTGGAAGCTGAGTGTATTAAATTTATAATTTGTCTTGTGGCGTCCGTAGCTTGCCTACCCGCCACAAACCCAACCTGATCAGGTTTAATCAATGTGGGGAGCAATCCCGCAATTCTATTGGCCAAAATCTTTGCATATACTTTTAAGTCAACATTTAAAAGTGAAATAGGCCTGAAATTCTGTGCTCTGTCCGGCTCCTTCCCTGGTTTAGGCAATGTAACCACTGTAGCTTGTAACATTTCTGCAGGAAATGAGGCAGAGGAGGCAGCAGCATGGAACACTCGCAACAGTATGGGAGATAATATATCAGTACATTTTTTGTAGTATTCCGAAGAGTACCCATCAGGGCCAGGCGATTTATTGTTTGGGAGGTCTAAAATGGTACTAGTAATTTCCGAAGTAGAAATCGGAGAGTTTAAGGATCGCAAGTCTTCTTGGGATAGCTGAGGGAGTGATATGTCCTCTAAAAAGCTTTCTATCAATTTTGGGGTGGGTTGGGGTGTTTCAGAATCGCCTTGTAGGTTATACAATCTGCCATAATACCTACTAAATGCATCTGCTATCTCTTTAGGGTTGGTCAGTTTGGAACCGCTCTTGGGGTGGAATAAGTGTGGGATTTTTTGTTTCGGTACTTTCTCTTTAATTTGATTTGCTAGTAACTTGCCAGCTTTATTGCCATGAGTGTAAAAATTGGACCTAAATCTATGGGTGGTACGAACATGCTGTGAAACAGGTAAAGTCCTAAGGTCATTTCTAGCTGTTGCTAATTTATTGCTAGTGTCCATGGTAGGGTAGGATTTGTTTTGAATTTCCAACTTTGTGATAGGCCTCGTACACACGACCGTTTTTCTCGTCCAAAACAGTCAAGAAAAGTGCCGCGAGAGTTTTTTTGTCTAGAAAAACGTTTGTGTGTATGGTTTTACGACGAGAAAATTGCCGAGAATCTCGACGAGAAAATAGAGAACCTGCTCTCTATTTTCTCGTCAGGATTCCAGATTTCCTCGTCGTGTTTCTCGTCGGCCTGTTTTGTGACGAGAAAATGGTTCGTGTGTATGCTTTTACGACTCTTCCAAAAGCGCGCATGCTCACAAGCAACTATGAGACGGGAGCGCATCTTCTGGTAAAACAAGCCTTCGTAATGGAGAGAGCATATTCGTCACGCTCAAAAATATTTCATCGTTTAAATGTTCTGCATTGAAATCTTCGTTAGAATGTTACATTAATCAAAACGAGTGACCTTCTTTTGCTGCTGATATTCACACAGAGTTATGCCTTATTTTTAACCTTTTTCATGCTGCTCTTTATAAGATTTATGTGTATTATATCGTGCAAGTTTTTAGGAATAATTTAAATGGTTAGATTTTTCAAAATGATGTTAATTATAATTTCACAATGTTTTGATAGTGATCTCCCATTTAATTTTGGAATCTATATTAGTTAAATTTCCCACCATGTTTTTGTGCTAATCAGATTTAGTTATTCTTTTGGGGGGGTGATATCTGTCCCTTTTATTGTCAGTCAAATGTATCTGCTTACTCCAAAGCTTGATTTTGTTTATTTAAAAATACACATAGTCAAGTATGAACTTAAACAAAAATCACATTTATTCATGTTTATAAATTAAATAAAGAGAAGGCAGCGCTGGAGAAGCTGCTGCCATTTGTGCATCCCAGGGACCCCAGAGCACACAGCAACCCTGTGTGGACACTAAAATTGGGAGCTTGAGAAGGCCAACATTTCTGAACACAATCTAATGCTGGCCTCCCAGAGGTCAGGAACAGCAGCAGGTGATATATATGTCCCAAGTGTGTGGTACTACAACAGGCTGCCTTCTGTCCGACCACAATGAAGCAAGGCCATCACTTCCTCTTCTTCCTGGCAACCTTCCCTGCAGCCTTTCCTGAAGCCTTCCCTGCAGCCTTCCTTCTTCGTTTGGCTGGAGGCTGGCCCACTGGAGGGGTACTCCTGTCAGGAGGAGGAGGTGGAGGTGTAGCAGAAGGGGGTGGGGCAGAAGAAGAAGGTGGAGGTGTAGCAGAAGGGGGTGGGGCAGAAGAAGAAGGTGGAGGTGTAGCAGAAGGGGGTGGGGCAGAAGGTGGAGGTGTAGCAGAAGGGGGTGGGGCAGAAGGTGGAGGTGTAGCAGAAGGGGGTGGGGCAGAAGGTGGAGGTGTAGCAGAAGGGGGTGGGGCAGAAGGTGGAGGTGTAGCAGAAGGGGGTGGGGCAGAAGAAGAAGGTGGAGGTGTAGCAGAAGGGGGTGGGGCAGAAGAAGAAGGTGGAGGTGGAGGTTGAGGTTGGGTCAGTTGGGCCACCTCACATATGGCGGTATTGGGTGTAATTTTCTCCATCACCCCCTTGTTGAGCAAGGTGATGAGCAGGGGCTCGCATAGGAGGCGTTGCTCCATGCTCATCACCTTGAACTTAGCCTCCACTAGACCGGCAATGGCCTCTTCAGGGGATGTGGGCTCCTTGAGGGTGGCATGGGCCTCTTTAATAAGGGCCATTGCTGCCTCACTGGTGGTCCTGTCCCTCCTGCCTCTTTTGTGAAGCCGGATGGGAGGCACCTGGGATTTGGTGCTTCTCCTTTGCCCTGCCACCTCCTGTCTGCCACTGGGCCCTGCCACCTCCTGTCTGCCACTGGGCCCTGCCACCTCCTGGCTGGCACTGGGCCCTGCCACCTCCTGTCTGCCACTGGACCCTGCCACCTCCTGGCTGGCACTGGGCCCTGCCACCTCCTGGCTGCCACTGGGCCCTTCCTCCTCCTGCCTGACAGTTTCCAGACCCTCCTCCTGGCTGATTTCATCCTGTGTATGAAAAAGGAACATAGTTTAATATGTTGGTTTAATCTTTGCATCAAACTTTGTAATCCTGATTGAAGCAATTAGAATGTAAATGCATAAATCCTTGCTTTAAATTTACCACTACATCAGATTGACTGTTTAGCACCCAATTAAGTGCAGAATAATGTCTACAGTTCTTGATTTCACTTGTGGAATCCAAAATAATGTATGTTTCTCATCCTGACATATTTGTCAAACATTAATTTTATCCCAATACATTTTCAGTTAATACTATACCTGGCTCCAGATGGCCAAATCAGGATCATCCAGGATGGCTGCCTCCTCTTGCTCCAGAGAAGGCTCAGGTTGGCTGCAGGGAAGTCTGGGGGGAAGAGTGGAGAGTGATGGCCTTGTGTCAATGTGGTCATCCAGGAAGGACATCCTGTTGTAGTACCACAAAATCGGGACATAAACATCATCTGCTGCTGCTCCTGACCTCTGAGAAGCCAGCACCTTAGAGCGTTCAGTCCTGTAGGTACCTCTCAAGCTCCCAATTTTAGTGTCCACTTGTTTTGCTGTGGCTGTGGGCACCTTGGTATGCACAAATGGGAGCAGCTTCTCCAGCGCTGCTTTTCTCACCCCTTTTTTTTTATGGATGGGGTTTTTCGTCTCCCACAGAGCCGACAGCTCCCTTACCCGGTCAATAAATTCCGCCAGGAACTCTTTGTCGCTAATAAAGACATTCATATTGTATCTGCAAGTTAAATAAATTATATTTAACTAATGTGAGGCAAACAGTCTAACCTCCTTAACATCCTAGTCACCATATATATCCTCCAACAATCTCAAGACAGTATAGGCCAACAATTTTTACAAGTCACAAAATCACATACCTTCGTTCGCACGTCCGTCACTTGAACTCCTCTCTCCGCACACCGAACGTACTATAGTCACATGTGTGTTTGCTATATACACACCACGCATGCGTCAAAATTCGAACACGTCGCTCCGCACACGTCGCCCGCCCATGACGTTCTAACTAACATCTTTTCCCCGCCCCTTCTCTTTCGGCGCACAGACAGATATGGTGGAGTTACAGCAGGTGTCTGATAATTCCGCAACTAACGAGGAGACAAGCCCGGAGACCGAGGACACGTCACGATCAAGGAGGAGATTCAAGGCATCGAATATATCTTTGGCGGAGATGGCGGAGATGGTGGACATCTTGCTCAAGGCTGATTATGATGCCAAGCATGGGCCGTATAGCAAACCAAATAGAAGGAAGGCCAAAATCCTCACTAAAGTTGTGAAGAGTCTGAGGGCGAAGTTCGGGGTGAAACGCTCAAATGAGCAGCTCAGAAAGAGGTGGTCAGACCTCAAACTGAGGGAGCCAGACCAGTTGAGGAGCATAAAGAGGATGCTCGCTAAAAGTAAGTAAAATGTAGACTTTTCTGCTATTAATCTTTTTATAAACTGACATGTGTTTTTTTTTCTCATATTGGACTCCCTTCCAAAATGTAATAATTTGAACTTGGTTGGGCACAGTAATCGTTCGTTACGTTACCGACACTTCGTTCGGCCACTATCCGCGGTTTTGGCTTATTTTAGAGCCACAAAAGTAATTAGACATCTGCCATTTTTGATCAAATATTGTTGATAATTTTTAAGTCTAGATGATGTGTTTGTAAGGAGAATGAAATGCAAACTTTAATCAGTGTAAAGGAGAGGACACTCAGCAGCTGCTTCCACATCTGTACTTTGGAGCACTATAGTGTGGTCCACCAGACCCGCCTTTTTTGGGTGTCCCACACAGGTGCATCAGAGAATTTTTGTGGTGCCTCCATGTCAAAAAAATTACATCCAAATGTGAATACTAAACATATTTGGGGTCATAAATAATGCATTCTTCTTTAAATTCCGCACAAACACACACTTGTACCCCACTTCCAAGCAATTTAGCCTGTTTTTATTTTAACAATGAGATTTACAGTGTGATAAATAGACCTTTGGTTTTATTCTCATAGGGGAGAGAAGACTGGGAGGAGGACACTCCAGGGAGCACATGCACCCCACAACTTCCAAGCAACCCCAAACTCCCAAAGACCCACAACCGAAAGATGTGCAGGAAGTTGAGGTGGAGGAAGGAGAAGTGCAGGAAGGAGAGGTGGATGACGTTGTGGATCTGGTCACCACAACAGGTCAGTATCTGTCACCACAGCTTCAGGTAAGAGAGGTAGGCCTGCAGAGTTATAATACTTTTTTTTTTTTGGTTTTTAGGGGATGTAAATGTTGTGAAGGATAGTACACGGTTCTCTGCAGACAGTGCACTCCGCCTCATCCAGCAAGTGATGGAATGTAGCACAGAACTGGACCTAATTAAACAAAGAATCCATGTGATGGAACAAACATTTAAAGACATTCTCGATGTTTTGGGGAGAATTCAATAAGCCATCCAAACACATTTGTTTTTACATGTTTGTTTTTGTAATTTTTTGAATTTTTTTGACTATCAAACCAGCCAAAAATTGAATATGCACACAGTGTGTCAACATGTGCTATCTGCCATCAGGGGATATCCATGTACGTCTTTTGTGGGTGCAACCCCTTCCTCGTATCAAAAGTCGGTGAACTGAGGAAGGGGATGCACCCCCAAAACACGTCCATTGATCACCCCTGATGGCAGATAGCACATGTTGACAATAGGGATCAGGATTGTAAACTTCCTAGATGAAAAAAATTCCAAATGTGTGCATATTCAATTTTTGGCTGGCCAAGGGGTGGCAGGACCCCATATTAGGACGGGCACATAGAGACATAGTTTGTGTAAGTGAATGTCTCCGATTGCTCAGAGGTATCCAATGTTGTAATTTTTGAAATGCAACGGTTATTTTTGTATTTTCATAAGCAAAAAATTGCCGGGTTGGGGCCAGGCCAACCCAAAAGTAAAAAAAAAAAAAAAAATGAAGAGAATGTGCACAGAGTAAAATATTTGACCACAAACAACGTATAGCTTCTTTTTATAATACCCTCTAAGCTTATTTGGTTCTTTTGTAAGGTTACATAGTGAAATGGTTGTTATTTACTAAAGTAAAATACACTTGCCACTACAAATGCACAAAGACAAACTAGGAGACAGGAAAGAACAAATAATTAAAGGTTTAAACAAGCTTTTTATTGGGATACTTAGACATAGGCTGGCATAGGAATTGCCCCCCTACCCGTGAAATACTCCATGTATTTGTCCCGAACCTCACGGGCATTTTGGGGGGGCAAGCCAAGACGGGCAGATTCCAGGCCCGGAAGGGGATTTGCAGGGGAAAGTCCAGCCTCTGGCAAAACTGAGGCCATATATGAATTAGATTTGCGGCAAAGAAAATTGTGTAGCACACAGCAGCATAACACTACATAGTTTATTTTGTAGTCCGCCAAGTGGATGGAAGTCATAAAAAGGCGGAACCAGCTGGCCATTATGCCGAAGGCATTTTTAACGACTCTTCGGCCCCTGGCCAGCCGGTAATTGAACACCCTCTTCTCTGGGGTCAGGGTCCTCTGTGGAAATGGCCTCATAAGATGCCGTCCGAGTCCGAAGGCTTCATCAGCCAAAAAAACAAAGGGGAGTCCTTCAATATTCCCTGCATCCGGTGGCAATGCAAGGTCGTCACTCTGGAGACGGAGGGCAAACTCTGTCTGGATGAAGGATCCCCCATCGGACATCCGGCCATTCTTCCCTACATCAACATAGAGGAATTCATACCGTGCTGACACCACCGCCATCAGCACAATGCTATGAAACCCCTTGTAGTTGTAGTAGTAGGACCCAGAACGGGGTGGCGGCACGATGCGGACGTGCTTCCCGTCTATGGCACCACCGCAGTTGGGGAAGTCCCACCGCGTGGCAAACTCCGATGCCACAGTCTGCCATTCCTGTGGCGTGGAAGGAAGCTGTGGAGTGAAACAAGATGAAATAATATTAGAAAAACAAAGTCATACATTACAAGGAAATTCTATCCCAAAAAATTAGAGGCCAACATCAATCAAATTATACGTTTATTAAGGTGTTTAAAAAAAGTATAATGGAAGGCTCATTTATCATATTCATCACCCCCTCTGATGGGCCATTACTAAATTATATTGGGGGGGGGAGATGTGTTTGGCCACAGGATAGCATTGCAGTGGCGGTGCGTCCAGAGTGGGCGCTGGAGCACTGCCCCCTCTCTCCTGTGCCCATCACTCAGAACAATACATAGGTTCATGCGTTGCATGAACCTATGTATTGTCTATGCCGCACACTATTCAGGTGGATGGCCTCTTGTAAAGCGACCGACATATGAATCATTGCGGCATTTAAGGGGTTAAAATTGCATAGCAGAAACAGGTAGTAAAATAGTCTTGCACATTACAACCTGAGGGATGTAATTGGCTTCCTAAAAGAAAAATCGGGGACGCAGGGGGGGGCATTCCTTGGGTAAACACTGACAGGCTGCTCTGCCAATCATGTTCACCAAGTCTGTTTAATGGTAACATGATTGGCTGATGCAACATGAAGGGAAGGAGAAGACATCAAGGACAGAAGAAGGATGGCGCTGACCACAAGAAGGTAAGTGCAGGGCTGGGGGGAAACTGGCTGCATTAGAGGGGACTAAATGGCTGCATTTGAGGGAACAAAATGGCTGCATTGGAGGGGACAACTGGGGGCGTTTATTAGGCACCAGAGCAAAAAAGGAGGAAGTTTATTTCCTAAATTGGGGTTTGAACCCCCAAACATTTGGAGCAACAGGCGCCCCTGCTGGAGACGTTAGTGAAGGGAAATATTTATGGAGGAGAAAAAAGGGGCAATCTAAAGCTTCCAACATGCATGGGGACAAAGGGGACATTCTCAGCATATTACAATCATGGTAATTAGGGAAGGATGAAAGAAATACAATACATTAGCATACATGTAATACATAAAATGTGATGTTAAGGGAGCAAACTTACCCTAATATAGTCCTCCTGCAGGACTTGGATGATGGCAGAACAGGTGTTTGGGATTATGAGGCCCAGAGCCTGGGGGGAGATGCCTGTGGTGAACTTCAAGTCCTGAAGACTTCTCCCTGTCGACAGGTAACGCAACGTGGCGATGAGCCTCTGCTCAGCACTGATGGCTTCCCGCATAAGGGTGTCCTTCCTGGTAATATAGGGGGACACCAAAGCCAACAGTTCCTGAAAAACGGGGTCAGACATCCGCAGAAAATTCCTGTAGTCCTCAGGATTATTCTCGACGATCTCCCGCAGCAGAGGCATGTGGCAGAATTGGTCCCACTGGAGCAACCAATTCTTGGTCCATGAACTCCTCCTCACACCATTCATGGACTGGTCTTGGTCCAAAACAAGCAGACCAACACCAAGCGCACGCACAGCACGAACTCGACGACGAGAACGTCCAGGCGACATGGCTAGGAAACGGTCGTCTAATCAGAACGTACAGAACAGAACGCACTTTAGAACAGCAAGGCCTATGAATAACGAACTGAAAATCAGAAACGAACAGGCAAGAACGCACTGTAAAACAGATACGACCTGCCTAGACGCCCTGAAAGTCAAGATACAAACCCACAAGCACAAACTGAACGGCAGAAAACGATCTGAAAAGTACGAAGACTGAAAAGCGCGAATCATCTCTTCCCAAACTTTTACTTCACATGCGGTAACACGAGATCAGCAAAAGCAGCCCAAGGGGTGGCGCCAAGAAAAAAGATCTTCCCCCTTATAGTGCCGTCGTACGTGCTGGACGTGAGCGCGGAGAACAACGAGGAAATTGGGAAATGACAGTGTGTACGCATAGAAAGCTTGACGAGAAAATCGACAAGCTTAACAAGAATCTCGTCGAAAAAAACGACGTGTTTTTTACAACGAGAAACTCGGTCGTGTGTACGAGGGTATAGTTTCTAGAATGGAGTCCATGTGCTGCCTCCTCTTTTTTCTCAGAGAGGCACTATGGGGCTGATTTACTAATAACAGTGCGCTGGTTCTAACCTTAATTGGTGCGCCGGATAACTCCTTCACTGGGCGCAGGAAGTAGCGGCGCACTGTTATAGTAAATAGAAATGTCAGCGGCGCTCTATTGAAAATGAATGGTTCCCTATGGGAGCCCATTGATTTGAATAGAGGTCGCCCGGGAAGTCGGATCCGACTTGCGGGCGACTCGTGTGCCAGCTGACACAGGGACAGCGTGACTTTGCGAGGCGATCTGGACACGACCTGAGCGTGCAGCAGCCGCTCAAGTCATGTCCTAGAGGCGACTAGCCGGCCGAGAATGTGTCCAGCGCGATGTGATCGTGCTGGTCCTCGGCAGCCTCGCTGTCCCATGTTTGGTATGAATCATGAAGGGGAACTCCAGGCCAAATTTTAATGAAAAAACCGGCATGGGTTCCCCTTCAGGAGCATACCAGGCCCTTAGGTCTGGTCTGGATTCTAAGGTGAACCCCCTAAGCTGAAAAATGGCGTGGGGGTCCCCCCAAAATCCAAACCAGACCCTTAGGTCTGGTCTGGATTTTAAGGTGAACCCCTCAAGCCGGAAAACGGCGTGGGGGTCCCCCCAAAATCCAAACCAGACCCTTATCCGAGCACGCAACCTGGCAGGCCGCAGGGGAAAAGGGGGGGGCCAGAGCGCCCCCCCTCCCTCCTGAACCGTACCAGGCCGCATGCCCTCAACATGGGGGGTTTGGTGCTTCGGGGCAGGGGGGCGACCTGCGGCCCCCCCACCCCAAAGCACCCTGCCCCCATGTTGATGGGGACAAGGGCCTCTTCCCGACAACCCTGGCCGTTGGTTGTCGGGGTCTGCGGGCGGGGGGCTTATCGGAATCCGGGAGCCCCTTTAATAAAGGGGCCCCTGGATACCGGCCCCCCACCCTATGTGAATGAGTATGGGGTACATCGTACCCCTACCCATTCACCTGGTGGAAAAAAATTGCAATAAAAAAACCACACAGCTTTTTAAAGTATTTTATTGCACAGCTCCGGGGGTCTTCTTCCGACTTCGGGGGTCTCCGATGTCGTCGTCGCCGCCGCTCTCCGGTTTTCTTCTGCCGGGCCACCGCTAACTTCTTTAGCTCTTTTGCTAGCAGAGGCCCGGTCTTCTCCTTCGCCTTCTCCCCTCTTCTCCTCTCCGGTTCTTCCTTTCTTCTGCCGGGCCTCCGCTAACTTCTTTTAGCTCTTTTGCTAGCGGAGGCCCAGTCTTCTCCGTCGCCTTCTTCTTCTCCCGCTATCCGGTTCTTCTCCCGCTTCTTTCTTCTGCCGGCCCCTCCACTAACTTCTTTAGCTCTTTTGCTAGTGGAGGGACCGGTCTTCTCCGTCGCCTTCTTCTTCTCCCGCTCTCCGGTTCTTCTCCCGGTTCTTCTCCTGCTTCTTTCTTCTGCCGGCCCCTCCACTAACTTCTTTAGCTCTTTTGCTAGTGGAGGGGCCGGTCTTCTCCGTCGTCGCCGTCGGCGTCTTCTTCTCCTCGATGTTGACTCGTCGCTTCCTCTCGCAGTAATGTTAAATTTTCGGTCCGCAGAGATTAATATAGGCTTCTCATGACGTCACAGTCACATGTTCCGGCGCACATGGCCCCGGAGCATGTGAGTGTGATGTCATGGGAATATGTGACTGTGACGTCATGAGAAGCCTATATTAATCTCTGCGGACCGAAAATGTAACATTACTGCGAGAGGAAGCGACGAGTCAACATCGAGGAGAAGAAGACGCCGACGGCGACGACGGAGAAGACCGGCCCCTCCACTAGCAAAAGAGCTAAAGAAGTTAGTGGTGGGGCCGGCAGAAGAAAGGAAGAACCGGAGAGAAGAAGAGGCTAGAAGGCGACGGAGAAGACCGGGCCTCCGCTAGCAAAAGAGCTAAAGAAGTTAGCGGTGGCCCGGCAGAAGAAAACCGGAGAGCGGCGGCGACGACACCGGAGACCCCCGAAGTCGGAAGAAGACCCCCGGAGCTGTGCAATAAAATACTTTAAAAAGCTGTGTGGTTTTTTTATTGCAATTTTTTTCCACCAGGTGAATGGGTAGGGGTACGATGTACCCCATACTCATTCACATAGGGTGGGGGGCCGGTATCCGGGGGCACCTTTATTAAAGGGGGCTCCCGGATTCCGATAAGCCCCCCGCCCGCAGACCCCGACAACCAACGGCCAGGGTTGTCGGGAAGAGGCCCTTGTCCTCATCAACATGGGGGCAGGGTGCTCTGGGGTGGGGGGGCCGCAGGTCACCCCCCTGCCCCAGAGCACCAAACCCCCCATGTTGAGTGCATGCGGCCTGGTACGGTTCAGGAGGGAGGGGGGGCCGCTCCCTCGTCCCCCCCTCTTCCCCTGCGGCCTGCCAGGTTGTGTGCTCGGATAAGGGTCTGGTTTGGATTTTGGGGGGGACCCCCACGCCGTTTTTTCGGCGTAGGGGTTCCTCTTCAAATCCAGACCAGACCCAAGGGCCTGGTATGCCCCTGGAGGGGGAACCCATGCCGGTTTTTTATTTAAAATTTGGCCTGGAGTTCCCCCTCAAGATTCATACCAAACACAGTGCCTGCTATTGGCGGGGATCCAAGTCGGATCCCCGTTCATTGAAAGTCGGACATATGTCGGCTTCATGTCGCAGGGCAAAGTCGGATCCAAAGTAGGACAGATGTCGTGTTGCACTAGTGTGAACCCAGCCTAAATACAACTACACTGCTGCTCTCAGCTGCTCATATCACTCTGGTCTCACTAAATAGCTAAAATCGTAAATAATACTGTTTTTGGAGCTTAGGGCGGCTCCTTATCATATACATGCAAATCTGGTAAAACACGGCATGCAAACGCCACAAAGCACACCTTTCTAAACGCCACTTTCAACCTTAGTTCAGAACACTTTGCACCAGCGTCCCGTCTACATGGGGCCTAAAAACGCCTATGCCATTTACAGCTCCAAAACGCCATGGTGGCCATGAGGCCATAGGCTAACATGGAGAGATGTTTTTAAGCTGCAAAAAACGCTCAAACAAGCGGTTGGAAAAACGTCCGTGTGCATGTAGCCTTATATTAACCACTTGCGCACTGCCCAGACCAAGTTTCACATTTCAGCGCTGAAGCACTTTTAATCACAATTGCGCGCTCATACAACACTGTAACCCAATGAAAATGTTTTATTTGTTGGCACACAAATAGAGCTTGCTTTTGGTGCTATTTGATCACCTTTGCGTTTTATTTTTTATTTTTTTCTATAAATACAAAAGACCGAGTTTAAAAAATAAATAAATGGATATTTTACCCACTTCAGCACTGGGCCTATTCTGGCACTTCTCTCCTTCATGTAAAAATCATAAATTTATGGCTATAAAATTACTTCAAAACACCAAACATTATATATTTTTTTGGAGCAGACACCCTAGGGAATAAGATGGCGGTCATTGCAAATTTTTATCTCGTTCGGTATTTGCGCAATAAATTTTCAAACGCCTTTTGTTTGCTAAAAATATTACAAAACAGTAAAGTTACGGCCAATTTTTTGGTATAATGTGAAAGATGTTGTTATGCTAAGTAAATAGATACCTAACACGTCACGCTTTAAAATTGCGCACACACATGGCATGACACCAAACTTCAGTAATTAAAAATCCCCCTAGGCGATGCTTAAATTTTTTTTACACGTTACCATTTTGGCATTACAGAGGGGGTCTAGTGCTAGAATTGCTGCACTCGTTCTAACGCACGCAGCAATAACTCACATGTGTGGTTTGAACGGCGTTTACATATGTGGGCGGGACTTACGTGTGTGTTCGCTTCTGAGCGCGAGCTACCGGGGACATGGGCATTTTTTCTTATTTTTGTTTTTTTTTTGTTTTTGTTTTTTGACTTTTTTGTATTTCTTACTCTTTTTTAATTTTTTTAATTTTTGGGGATCTCTTTTATTCCTATTACAAGGAATGTAAACATCCCTTGTAATAGGAATGTGTGTGACAGGTCCTCTTTATGGAGAGATGCGGGGTCAATAAGACCCCGCATCTCTCCTCCAGGCTGGAAAGCATGATTTTGTTCCAAAAAAATCACCAATCTCATGCTGACAGCCAAGATCACGGCTTGGTTAACATACGGGAACGCGGCATGATGTCATAACGTCGTGCCCGCGCCTCCAATGGTCATAGAGATGACTGATGACCATCTGGTCACCAGTCATCTCCAAATCGTTCTCCGAGCCCCAGATGGCACGGGAGAGCCCGGAGAACCCCCGCCTATAAGAACGATCAAGCAGCGGAATTGCCACTATGATCATTTTTATTATGCACAGAATCGCCGGCTGAAAAGAATGATATCTGAATGATGCCTGCAACTGCAGGCATCATTCAGATGTCACCGCCCAAAGCCAAGGATGTCATTTGACGGTGGGCGGTAGGAAACTGGTTAATATTTCAAAAAAAGGTAATTTTTCTTCTATATTGATGTACACTGATGAGACTGCACTGATGGGCACCAATAAGGTGGCAAGGGTGGGCACTGAGAGGTGGCATTGCTATTTAGCACTGGTGGGCAGTGAGAAGTGGCACTGCTAGGTGGCAATGATAGTTGGCAGTGATGGGCACTGATAGGCACTGGCAGCACTGCTAGGTGCCACTGATTGGCACCAGTGGTGGGCATTGATAGGTGGCACTGGCAGGGGCTACTAATTGTCACAGATGATGCAGAATTGCCTCTTCCTCTTCGGGCCCCATGTCCCTTGCACATAAGCCGGTGATTGCCTTTTTTTTATGCTCACGCTGTCAGCACAAGGAGAAAACAAAAACCATTACCCAGCTTTTGTTTAAATCACGTGATCAGCTGTCATTTGCTGACAGCTGATCACATGGTAAAGGGCAGGGATCGGCCCCTTACTCGGATCTGTCATCACCCGAGTCACAGTGACTCTGTGATCACAGCGCGCGCAAAGGAGAGGACGTTTATTGACGGACTCCCGGCAATTGAGGACCATGCTGTGGCCGTCGATCAGTTATAGCGCTGATCTCAAGTGATTAAAGAGGGTCAAAATGGGCCATTGACACGCATCACAATTCAACTTAGGAATGAGTCTTTGAAAAGTTAAACTAAATAATTTGGCCACTTTATCCTTCAAAATAATTCACTTCCTGCCACACAGGAAGTGAGGGAAAATCCCTAACAATGTCTTTCCTTGGGGACACACAGGTCAGTCTAAATACTTTCCCCATTATGCACATTGCACTCGAGCATATTGCGGGGTACACCACAAATTATTATTAGGTAGTTTGGACTGTGGGGTTTATTTACTAAAGGCAAATCTACTTTGCACTACAAGTGCACTTGCTGTATATCTGAGGGGGACATGCAAGCCAAAAAAAAAACACATCTTTGCTTTTACATGATTGTAACATCCAATCACCAGTACTTTCCCTCAGATTTTCAGCAGCTACACTTTTACTGCAGAGTGGATTTGTCTTTACTAAACCCCAAACTACCCAATGATTTGGGGTGTACACAACAAAGTGCTAGAGTGCAATTTGCTTAATGGGGACACTAGTTAGATTGATCTGTGTGTCCCCAAGAAAAGCCATTGGTAGGGTTTTACCTTCACTTCCTGTTTAGCTGTGTGACAGGAAGTGAAGCCAATGTTAAGAAAAGGAGACAAAGGCCAAACTACAAAAAAATAAATAAAATAAAAAACCCACACACGCAGGGGTTCTAACACTTCGTTTCCCTCAAAATGCCCACAATTAGAATTGTATGGCCTTGAGTTATTTTTAAGTGCAGTGCTCTAAATCAGTGCTTCTCAAGTACCCCCAACAGGCCATGTTTGCAGGTTTTCCTTCATCTTGCACATGTGCTTTAAATCACAGTCAATGGTTTTGATTTTTGGACAGCAATTCTCGATAAGAAAAATTCACAAAACATGTCCTGTTGGGGGTACTTGAGGACTGAGGCTGAGAACCACTGCAGTAAAAAAGGAAAATTGAATACTTACCGCTCTGTATTTTTCATTTCCTGGTGACGCTCCATGGCAACACACAATACAATCCATGCATATACTACCATGAAGGCACCACGGTAGACAAATCACACCTGATTTGTTTTAACATGCCAATCAGCTGTCACATTTGTTGCAAAGAAAACACAAAACAAACATCAAAACTTTTCATGTAATTTTATTGTTCAACAAAACAAAAGGGAAGGCAAAATAAAAAACATGGTCAATTTGAAACAGTTACAGACTCAACATCTTGAGCAATTTTTGGCCCAAAAAATGCAGCAGACAATTAAATCAAAGTGAACAAACAACACACATTAACAACATCAGAATTATTTCAGGGGAACATATCTCCCACACACCAAAAATATACAATCCACATAAGTTAACCAATCACTTGTTTTGCAAAGACATAACAAATAAAATACATGTGTTACGCACGCACGCACGCACACACACCTCTTCTTAAGGCAATCGACCGAATGCTCTGTGAGCTTTATATAACATATGTTTGTGTGCTAATGAGGCAATTGAAAACACATGCACAGTCCATGAAACACCCAGAATGCAAGTTCTCCCAATGTAGAGATTGAAATTCAAAGTGGGCACACCTGTTAAGATGTCCTTCAATTTCTAACCCATAAAAACACTCTCTGAGTGAGCATGCCCAGAAATATCCAAGCGCTGTTCACACACAAAAAGCACGCCAAAAAAAAATAACTGGCTGGGCATGTGCAGAACAACACCAATGCAGCTAGCAAAAAATAACCCCCCCCCCTCCCCCCGTCCAAAATTAAGCACATCATCCAGCATGCTACAAAATAAGAGATGGGACAATCACCCCTCCCCCCCCACCAACAAATACCATTGCAGTCTATGGGAACTGACTTGTTAATTTTGCTAGTCCCCACCTGGCTGGCTTATCTTCTAGTAGTTATTGGCCTTAAAATGGGGGCCCAGGTCCCACCCTAAGGGACATATATCAATGTCACCAATTTGGAAAACACCAAAAACAAAACAAGGAGAAGTGCCTTTAAATATGCCAAATTGCTTAAGGGCCATTTCACACCACATGCAGTGCATTGCGTTTTTTATGCATCCAAAATGCATGGAAAGTTGGTTATATGGTTCTAAATGGCAGTGTTTGTTCCAGTGCGTTCCAGTTCCACCAAAAAAGTAGAACATGCTGCATTTTACCTGCACTGGACTGTACTGGAACTCATCAAAACGCATCATAAACGCACTGGAACGCACAGGAACACACCTAAATGCACCAAAAACGCACTGGAACACACTTGTCCTTATCTATGGTTAATAAAAAAGAGGGGTGAAAACAAAACACTGGACTGCATCAAAAACGTACCAAAAATGCACCGGAACGCATGAAAAAAGTGCATGCAGAAAAGCACCTGGAACGCATCCGAATTGCGTTTCTATGGTGTGAACTGGCCCTAGTTCACACTATAGAAACGCAGTCTGGGTGTGTTCCAGGTGCTTTTCTGCATGCGCGTTTTTGACACATTCCAGTGCATTTTTGAGGCGTTTTTGATGCAGTCCAGTGTTTTTTTCCGCCTCTTTTCACTTAGGACAAGTGTGTTGCAGTGCGTCTTTGGTGCATTTAGGTGCGTTGCGGTGCATTCCAGTGCATTTTTGGTACGTTCCGTTGCGTTTTTGATGTGTTTTACTGTTGTCCAGTACAGTTTTGTGCCTAAAAAATGCAGCATGACCAATTATTTTTTGGCTTTCTGAAACGCACTGGAACGAACTGCCGGGGCAAGATGCTGGACGAGAACACCGAAGGAAAAAGAAGATGAAGATGAAGATAAAGATGAAGAGGAAGTTGAAGATGGAGGAAGAAACCCGATTGGAGAAAAGAAGAAGATGGAAGAAGAAGAAGGAAGAAAAGAAAAGACATTAGTAAAGGAATTGTCTAAAACTGGCTCTTGTCATTTTTTACATTTTTTACACTTTCTTTGTTAAATGGTAGGGGTACATTTGTACCCCATTACCATTTCACACGGGGGGGCGGGATCTGGGGGTCCCCTTTGTTAAAGGGGTCTTCCAGATTCCGATAAGCCCCCTGCCCGCAGACCCCCACAACCACCGGGCAAGGGTTGTGGGGATGAGGCCCTTGTCCCCATCAACATGGGGACATCCTCCCCATGTTGAGGGCATGTGGCCTGGTACGGTTCAGGAGGGAGGGGGGGCCGCTCTCGTCCCCCCCTCTTCCCCTACGGCCGGCCAGGTTATGTGCTCGGATAAAGGGTCTGGTGTGGATTTTTGGGGGGACTCCACACCATTTTTTTATAAAATTTGGGGTGGAGTTCCCCTTAAAATCCATGCCAGATCTGAAGGGCCTGGTTTGGATATTTGGGGGGAACCCGCACGTCATTTTTTTGTTTAAAATTTGCAGCGGGGTTCCCCTTAATATCCATTCCAGACCTGAAGGGCCTGGTTATGGAATTTGGGGGGACCCCCACGCTTTTTTTTTTTTGGTTAGCAAAGACTTTCAATGACTTTTCTCTATATTGCCGGGAGCCGACAATTCATTACAGCCGCGGCTGCTTTTAAATGGGTTTTTTTTCCTTTAGAAATGTCATTTTGCAGGCGCACTGGCAAGTTCAGAGCTGCGCCTGTTTGACTTATGCAAATTAGTTTACGTGACTTGACATTTACTAAGATTTTGCCGGCGCAGTGTACCGGCGCATTTAAACCATTGAAATTCCCGCGCTGAGCTAAAAAAAACCTCCCGCAGCTCGAATCGTACTTGCCGGCGCAGCGGGCTGGTTTTGAAAAAGTTACTTTCCCACTCTATTTTGGGCATATTTGTTATTTGGGCAGGTGTCACTACACTTCCTCACATCACCCCACATCACCCCCATTATATTCTCACTTCCAACTTCTTTATATTTAGATTTTAACATGCCCTGCACCAGGTCCATAGTAGCGCACTGAGCGCCTCCTCCCGGGCGCAGAGAACACTATAGTTATTGGCAAATAGGGCTGCGCTACCAGCGCTAATGTTTTGTAAATACCAAAACAGCCATTGCGCACGCAGATGCGCCAATACTCATGGCGCAAACGTTTGGTAAATCAGCCCCTATGTTTCATTAGCAACCCTCTTGTAAACGCTTTATGTGTATTCCACAAAGTGAACGGGTTTACTCCCGTGATGTCGTTATTGGCAAAAAATTCTCAAACATTATATATGTTTTTTAGCAGACACCCTAGGGAATAAAATTACGGTCATTGCAACTTTTTTTCTTGCATGGTATTTGCGCAATAATTTTTCAAACGCCTTTTTTTGGGAAAAAAAACAGTTTCATGAATTAAATAATAACAAAACAGTAAAGTTAGCCCAATTTTTGGAGAAAATATGAAAGATGATGTTACGCTGAGTAAAAATATACCTAACATGTCTTGCTTTAAAATTGCGCACACTCATGGAATGGCGCCAAACTTCGGTACTTAAAAATCTCCATAGGTGACACTTAATTTTTTTTTACAGGTTACCAGGTTAGAGTTACAGAGGAGGTCTAGTGCTAGAATTGTTGCACGCGTTCTAACGCACGCGGCGATACCTCACATATGTGGTTTGAACGGCGTTTACATATGTGGGCGGAACTTACGTGTGCGTTCGCTTCTGATCGCAAACTACCAGGGACAGGGGCGTTCTAATTTTTTTTTAATTATTATTTATTTTTATATTTTACTTATTTTTTTTTATTTTTACACTTATTTTATTTTTTTTGATCACTTTTATTCCTATTACAAGGAATGTAAACATCCCTTGTAATAGAAATGTGTGTGACAGGTCCTCTTTATTGAGAGATGCGGGGTCAATAAGACCCCCACATCTTTCCTCCAGGCTGAAAAGCATGAGATTGTGAAAAAAAAATTCACTGATCTCATGTTTACTAGCCGCAATGGCGGCTTTGTTTACATCTGAGGACCCAGGCGTGACGTCATAACATCGCGCCCGGGCCTCCATCTGGTCACCAGTCATCTCTATGATTCCTATCATGCGCCGGACGATTTATTCTCCGGGCCCCCGATGGCACGGGAGAGCCCGGAGAAGCGGATGGCGGCGGGAGGAGGGGGATGTCCCCTCCTGCCGCCTATAAGAACGATCAAGCGGTGGAACCACCGATATGATCATTCTTATGGCGCACAGAATCGCCGGCAGAACAAAAGGATATCTGAATGATGCCTCTAGCTGCAGGCATCATTCAGATATCCCCCCACAAAGCCCAGGACGTCATATGACATCCACCCAGGATGGGAGATCCCATCTGTGGACGTCTTTTGACTGTGGCTGGGTAGGGAAGTGGTTAAGAAACGGAAGGTAAAGTGTCATGGGCCAGGGTTTAAAGTTTGGATTATCAGTATGTTGTTAAAATAAGGATTTTTGTGTAAATGTACCCTGTTTATTTGTTTTGATGTTTGTTGATGTTTTTGAGGTTACAATGGGTCGGTACAGGTGGGGAGGTTAGCATCCCACCTCCTGCAAGGAACGGCCCCTGGTCCTGGGGTCTCGTGAGATTTTGCGAGATTATGGTACCAGAGATTCACAGAGATACTGAGGTGTCGGTTTATTGGGCGGTGATAAAATTTTCGCTGCTGGGTACGCTGATGGGGGGGCATGGTAACTGGTGTGGGGGGTCTGGATGGGAAGGAGGGAAGTCAAGAAATCTTCCTCCTTCCCCCTCGGACCCCCCCCCCCGGGTTCCCTGTTAGCTTCCTGATTCTCCACCTCTGAGCTGATGAGTCTGGGGGTGTGAGTTCTGACACAGATTGCCGGTGGAGCGCTGAGATCGCAGCTTCATGGACTGGTTGTTTCTGTGTCGGTCATTGAGGGTTCTCAGTGTGTGGAGGTCATCGGTGGGAGAACGTGTTCAAACGCTTCTCCCCCAATTGTCTCTGTTTTGTACACTGTGATCGGTGGCGATCCTTGGGGTCGCTGCTGTGGCGTAGTTTCATAGATGGACACCTAGGTAAGGGAAAGTTGTTGTTAATAGAGAGAAATGCTTAAATTTTATGTGTATGTAAATGTTTGTCTTGTCTTGGAATTCCAATTTAGAGTATAAGTTGTTTTTTCTTCTGAATACAGATGGATTGTTGGTTGGTTGATATGTGTCCTATGATCCTGCCAGGGAGGATTTTAAAAAGGTGGGCAGGTGAGAGGGACAGAGTAGGTTACTCATCTGTGTGTGGTGCTTTAGGAGGAAGGACTCGCAGATTTGGACAAGGACAAGTTACTCCTATTCAAAGTATTGTTTAGCACAATACACAGAGGTACATGTCAGCTTGCTGTTTTGCTTCGGGTGGAAGAGGGGATCAAACCACCAACCAGGTTTTCACCAACGTTTTTGCGCAGAGCATATATTTGTATTCCATATTCAGCAAGTCAGAGAGATTTGCTGGACTAGAGATTTTAAGGAGGATTTTAATTGAGAAAAGTTATCTATATAGATTTAAAATATGTTATATATATTGTTTGTAAAATGTTGCAACTATTTGTCAGTCTATTCATAAAATGTGTTGGGCACATAGGCCCACTGCATAAGCTAAATGGGAACATTAAAGGGGGAGTGTGACACGTCACAGGTAAATTAAATGTATGCGCTGGTACAAAATGTGTTTGTTTTTTTTGGGGAAATCTGATCAGATACAAATTTTTAAGAGAAGCATTTTCAATGTATATGGGGTGTTTTTGATTGTTTCAGTTGGGCTCTGTTTTCCACTGTTGCAGTCCCAGGGTCACGCGATTTGCAGTGCAATTTTTGCGGTGCGATTTCGTGCGACCAGTGAAAACTGTGGAACAGAGTGGTGCAAGAGCCTTTTTCCGGAATCACTGCGAGTTGGGTCACACCGGTTGGAACGGGGAGCCTTGAGGTCTGTTTTTAGGGACTGTTTTAGTTGTGCAAGTTGTTTATTCTTGTATTATTGAAATTAAAAGGTTTTAACGGTATTCAAGATGAAAGTATGGAAAATGATGGATGAATGGTATGGCCAGTTGAATGTGGAGTGAGAGGGTGGTTGTATTATGTTTAATGAACGCACAGGGTATTATGTTGATTAGTAGAGTATTTTAAGTGTGTGTTTAGAATGTACACAACTGTTTGTCTCATATTGTGTTCAGGCCCATGTTATATGTTTTTCCCTAAAAAGTTTGGGGTTAAATTAAAAATTGATAATGGGGATTTTGGTAACAGAAGGGTGAAATTTGGGAAAAATGTTTGAAGAGTTACTGAAATTAAGTAACCAGGATCTGAATACATTGCTGCATATATTGAGTCCATGAGGTACTGAAATGTGATGGGAAAGTTTGTTTGAATAACAGTCGGAATGACCATTCTGGATATTTACCTGTTGAATTTCCAGGGTGTCAGTTGTGAAGTGTTAATGATGTAATGTTGTTTACCCATAAATGTTTTGTTTGTTGCTGATGATCAGATATATTTGCAAAGGTGGGAGGCCTTTGGGTTTGGGTAAAATGTTCTGCTCTGAGTTTCTCAGGTCCATTTGAGTCCCGGGGATAGAAGAAACTAAAGGTGTTGAGGTTTTGTTGAAGTTCTGCTATAATACTGGATTTAAAAAAGGTGTTTAGTTAGATATGTTGAATCTATATAATGAAGACCTTTGCTGAGAAACATTTTTATTCCTGCATGTTTTACTTATGTTTGAGTCAATGAAGAATATTATTCTTAATACCCCCAATGGTTAAGGCCCGAATTGATCGGGTAGGTTCTGTGATTGTTCATGTCGGATGAGGAGTATCCGCTCCAGCCAGCCAGCATTCACCCACAGCCCCATGCACCTGAAGAAATGCCCACCCCATTCATACCCTGCCCCATTCATACCCTGCCCCATACCCTATCCGGATGAAAAGATGACTACAGTTTTTACATGGAAATCTTCTTTGTTCATCTTTGTTGTTCAAGCACCATGGGAGGTGCTCAGATGACTACAGGCGGACTCCTGTTGGAAAGTGTTCCTGGTAAAGACACCTTGAGGGCTAGCCAGATGACGCACGCCCATGGTCTACAAAATTCCAGTGAGCATCACAAGAGAGATCTAGATGTGCCAGCCCAAAGACCCAAGTCTAGCCCAATGCATCAGTTCCAGTTTGTCTGTGGATATCAAGTTCTGTCCCTACAAAGAGGCAGTGTCTGGGGTAGAGAATTCATGTCTGTACATATGAATGATCACAGAACCGAACAAAAGGTTTTGGGAAAGGTTGAGGAGAATGAGAATTATAATGTGGACATTTCCTTTGCATTTTCTTTTCCCTCCTTTCTACAATTTAATGGACATTCGGAAGCCATACAAGAGACTTTCTTTTTTTATGTATTTTATTGGGACTATTTTTTGTTTTTGGCCTAAAGGCTGTCATGCCCCTCCCACTTGCTTTTATGGACTGTCACGCCCCTGTCATGCTCAATCCCGTTCCCCCTCTGTATTTCATGGACAATTGCTATGCAGCTGAGATTATGTTTGTTGTTTTCTGTCTTTATATTTTTACATGCTCAATGTGGTGATAAATGTTTAGTGTGGTGGTCCGGGTGAGGGTCGGGGGCATAGTGGGATTGTTGTTGTGGTGTGCCCAGGCCTCTGACCCCCATACTGGGATGGCGAGGCTACTGTCACAGCTTGCCCTTGCAGGATTCTCTGGAGGTGCCCAGTGGGTCCTTGGGGGATGGCCACTAGCCTTGGGCAACAGCACATATATTTGTTGTGGAAGGACATGCCATTTATGGATTCCGAGTGATCCTAAAGGATGGTGTTGCTTGGCCTCACTGGTTCCGATAATGAAAATTCTCAGGGACAGTGAGGGATGTCACTTGCTCGGGGCTGGTGTTCGTCCTAGGTGCCCCCTCAAGCACCGTTATGCTAGGTCATTGTTTTTGGAAAAGGACATGGCCTGGGCATGGTTCCCCTCAGGAACTGGAGGGGGTATTGATATGATGAAAGGGCTAAGTGATTGCTTGGGAACCCCCTGGGTAATGTGGGATGGTTTGGTTTCAAATGGTATTTTTCTGGATCGGGGATACTGCTATGTGTATTGAAATGATTTTGCTTCTGGCATTAACCCTATACGCCTGCTTCAAGTTTAATATGTGTATGATCTCCCGAGGCACTCTGGCTCCCGATCCTGGTCCAGCTGCGGCAAATGGAATGTATCTTAGCTCTTACCATGATGCCCAGGAGTATGTCCCGATGCGGAGATATCAGTCACCGCCATGACTGAAAGAGGGGATTGTAGTAATTGGCATGGCATAAGGACCCCCATTATAGTGAGATGGGGGTCATATATTCTAGCTTGGACATACGGGTTAGGGAAATTTACTAGTGTTATAAGTTTTGTAAGTATTATAAAATAGGTTGAAATCTTGTATTTTGTATGGAGCAGCAGTTTTGCAAAAGCATGTGTAGCGATACCCCCAGTTAAGAGGGCTGCCTGTATGATTTTTGGGCCCTGTAGTGCACCACTGTCAACCCCTGGCAATCGACTCTAACCTCCCTTGGCACAGTTAGTGGGGGATGATAGGATTGTGAGGCCTGTAACTCACAGCGGCACAATCCTATGACAAGAATACACAGTAATGTTTTAAAACTTTCTTTACCTATTTCTTCTGTAAAGTAAAGAACACAGACACCAATATGCTTAACCCTAGTATGTTTACTTAGATTAACGGGTAAGCAGTAAAACAGGTGGGTACATGTCATAAGCAGAGCCCTGTAATAAACAGTGTTAACAAGCAAACAAGTATTCAATGTTATGCAACTCTAACAGTCCCCTTTGCAGCTACTTCCCCTCGTGGGCAATATGGCGCCCAAGAATGTCTACGCTACCCAGTCAGGCCTGACTGAACTAAAGTGGAAGTCCTGTAAGGAAATCTTCACTAGCAACGGTGGTGCACTTGAAGAACAGAATTGTTATCCACCAAGGTAACAAAGGTACTGTGTCTGTTTATGAGCAGGTGCTCTCTCACCCAACCGGACCAGTCCACGTCCGTTTCTTCCACCGCGGTGCCTAAGCACACCGATCCATCGACATCCGGGTCTTCGGTCCTCCTGACAATGGTGCAGTATCAAGGAGAGACGTCCCTCCGGTTCCTCGGTGTGCACGGAAGGCTCTTTGGAGAAAACGGCCAGGCTTCTGGCCTAAGGTCACAGGAGCTCAGACAGCAGTTTAGCTTGCTGGGCGGGCGGTGTCCAAAGAGAAAGAACCTTATAAAGTCCACACCAGCAGTCCTTGCGCGGGGCAAGGCACCCTGGGTGCCTAAAAGTGTACTGGGTAATGTAGTCTCTGAGGAATTTAAAAGGCAATACCCCACTACACATGCATAAATTGCAATGAGTAGCATAATTTGCGGAGTGCTGGTCTATTTTTAAGCTGCCCTTCCTGTGCACTGTCTGATAGGCATTGGTACAGGGAAGTGAAACCTTGTGACTATGAGCTATAACACTCGTGATTGATTCTTATTAATAACGAAACTGTCAGCCACCTTGAGAGGGTCAGGACGAGTGTCAGCCATCTTGAGAGTGGCAAAATGTCTACTATATAACGATAAAATATATACCCACTGTATTAACCACACCCCTCCCTCACCCCTCCCTCTTCTATGATTGGGTTATGATAATGACTATATAATATCTACCCCTGCAAAAGAATAAACAAATTTCACTCTGAGCGCAAAGCCTGTCTTGTCTCTTTTCTTGCGTTTGAAGAAATCTCTCAGTACTGATCCCGTATCTTTTGGGTGTGGCAATTGGGTTATTTTAAGCTGGTCTGAGGGGGTAGAGGGACTACCTGTTCAAATTTCCCAACACCCCCACCTCTCCCTCACTTCCTGCCCCCGCGTTTTTTCTTTTTTTCTCTCTAGCGTAGTAATGCAGAAATAAGAAAAGCAAGAATGAGAGGTAGGCCGACAAGGGGAGCAGCAGCATACACCCCAAAAATAAGTGCCAGGCCGGGCTCTATTAAAAAATACATGACACAAGATGGAGCCAAAGATAGCCCAGGAAAATCGTCAGGGGCCAAAAGAAAAGTATCCGAGGGCACGCAGAAAAATGGGCAGAGAAGACAATCAGAAAATGCAGAGACCGCAACTTCCACTACTGCCGAGACAGAAGACGAGATAACAACCGATATTAGACAAGAAGACCAACTCCCAACTAAAGGAGAAATAGCGGAGATGTTTTCTAGATTGAGGAGGGGGGGTGGGAGTGGTGGGATGGGTAGGGGGGAGGAAGGAGGGGTGGGATGGGTAGGGACACCTCCACGAAAAGCCATGAAAGAAATAACCCTTCTTTCTTAACTAAGTCTTGCATAAGTAAGGATGCCTAAATTAAATATAATCTCATATAACGAGCGCGGATTAAATGCTCCTACCAAAAGTGCTAATATAATGAGAGAATTAAACTCCTTGAAAGCCGACGTAGTACTTTTACAGGAGATACTTTCTTGTTGGCACAAACCGCAAAATAATCTCAGAGGACTACCCCTTATGGTTTTATGGGGACTCAGTCGAGCAAAGGGAGTGGCGGTAGGGTTTGCCAGGGGAATCGGGTTCATCCTAGAGGGAGAGGAAAGCGGACCCGGAAGGGCGTTATTTATTCTTAAGAGGAAGACTAAACGGAGCCGAGGTCTTCCTGGCAAACATATATGGCCCTAATAAAAACTCAATCAAAAACCTGATCGGGGCTATGGCCGAGTTCATGGAATTTAAGAAAGGGGGTACTATTATGGCAGGGGACTTTAATCTATGCCTGGAGCCTAAGATGGATAGTACGTCGCATGTACAGGGGACTGGAATAGCCCTGAGGAATAAATTAAAAAAGAAAATGCACCAACATCAACTAGTGGATGTGTGGAGAACACAACATATTAAACAACGGGATTACACATTCCACTCCCCTGTACATGGGACGTACTCAAGATTCGATTTTTTCCTGATCGAGCACTGGTTACTGGAAGCAGCAGAGGGCTCAAACATCGGAATAACGACTTTCTCAGACCAGCCGCCTGTGACACTCCAACTGAAGATAGGAGAGGCACAAAATAGGAGTAATAACTTTTACAGGACAAAGTAATAGAACAGAGAATAAAAGATGAACTAGAGCAGTTTTTTTTAGGATTAATAGTACAGAAGATATGTCTGAGGCCATAGTCTGAGAAACCCACAAGGCATACATTAAAGGTATACTGATTAGAGAGGGAGCAGAAAAAAAAAGAATTAAGGAGAAAAAAATAGCTTTAACCAAAGAAATTTATGAACTAGAACAGCAACATAAGAATACTTGAGAAAAGGAACCCCTATTGAAACTTAGCAGCAAAAGAGAAGAGATGAGAGAATTAATAGAGCAAGAAACCTGAACGGCCTACAATCAAATAAAGAAAGGGAGGTTTCAATGGGGCAATAAGTCGGGGAAATATCAAGCGAAACTACTAAAAAAGAAAAAAACAGCTAATTATATAGAAAAAAAATACAAACAAGTACGGGGGAATTAAGATATAAAACAGTAGAAATGGCTAAAACCTTTCAAGAATACTACAAGAAGCTCTATTCAATTAATAAGAATGATATAAAGGAAGGAGTAAAAAAAAAAGGAGAGAAAATAAAAGCATTTTTAAAGGATTTAGATCTAGATAAAATCTCAGAAGATAAAATCAGTTACTCAGATGCCCCCATAACAAAAATTATACAAGCACTACCGGGTGGTAAAAGTCCCGGACCTGACGGTCTGACGACAATGTATTACAAAAAATTTAAGGACATTTTAACTCCTAAACTGTGCTCCTACATGAACGGGGTTGGCATGAAATGGGAGATGCAGAAAGAGGCACTAGAGGCCACTATAACTATAATCCTGAAAGAAGGTAAAGATAATACACTATGTTCCAGTTATAGATCAATCTCACTCCTAAACATTGACACTAAGTTATTTGCAAAGGTACTCGCAGGGAGGATGAAAATAATAATGAACGACGTGGTTCATGCAGACCAAGTTGGGTTTATCCCAGGAAGGGAGGGGAGGAATAACGGAATTAGAACACTACTGGCTATACAGAAAATTAAAGAAAGTGGGGCCCCAGGTCTACTCTTGTCAATCGATGCTGAAAAAGCGTTTGACAGGGTAGACTGGGGCTTTATGCAGAGTACACTTGAGGAAATAGGATTAGGACCGAGAATGACCAACTGGATAAAAGCACTTTACAACCGACCAACGGCGAGAGTAAAAGTAAATGGGACAGTTTCGGGAACATTCGAGATGCATAACGACACAAGACAGGGGTGCCCTGTCCCCCTTACTGTTCGTGCTAGCGCTGGAACCCCTGCTAAGGGGGATAAGGTGGAGCGCAGACATTAAGGGGATAAAAGTAGGGGAAGAAGACCATAAACTAGCGGCTTATGTGGATGACATCATATTTTTAATAACTAATCCTAGAATTATCCTCCCAAACTTAATGAAATTCATAAAAGAGTACGGAGAAATATCCAACTTCAAAATGAACCCGACCAAGTCCGAAACATTAAGTATTAATATACCAAAAACAGACAGAAACACCTACCAAAAAGACTTCCCATTGATTTGGGGTAAAAAAGAACTGAAGTATCTAGGAGTGAAGATAACAACAACCACTGAGACATTATATAAAGCAAATTTTTTACCATTATTGAATGACATTAAGGCAGAACTTAATAGAATTGCATCGGGGCAGTTATCTTGGAGTGGAAGAATAAATATTTTTAAAATGGTAATTTTACCTAAAATAACATACAAAATGCAAATTCTCCCAATTCCACTACCACAGGTATATTTCAAAACTTTACAATCAATGTTCCTAAAATGTATTTGGTGAGGGAAAAAAACATGTATTAGTCTGACACTGTTGACAAAGGAAAATGCACAAGGGGGACTAGGGGCACCTGATTTTAGAAATACTTTTTACGCGATTATCCTTTCACGAATAATAGAATGGGCTAAAAAAAATAGAGAAAAGAGATGGGTAAACATGGAATACACAATTAGTAAAGCTTCAATGGAGAAGGTAATATGGATTCCTGCACAATAGAACTTAGTACGGACACACACAGTATCACTTGGAATGCACTAAAAATTTGGGATAAGATACACAAAAAGGAAAAATGAGGATACAACTCACCTCTAACACCACTAACAGACACAAAGTATTTCACGCCGGGGATAGAGAAAATGTTTGGAAAATTTATTATACAAGAGAATGCACAACTGAAAGATGTAATGACACAAAATAAATTTTACATGTATCATGAATTAAAAAATAAAAGGGAACTGATGGTGATTGATGAATGGCGGTATACCCAGCTAAAACATTTTTTTGAGACATTACCCCAGCCGATTAGATCGGCAGAAAACCTACGGCCCCTAGAGAAATTATGTGTGGAAAAGAGAGGGAAGGGGTTAATCTCTTGGGACTATGGCCCACATATGGTGGACATGTCCCAAAATTAAAAAATATTGGGGGGAGATTAGGCAAAAAATTTGAGAGATAACAAACATTGAAGTCCCAGACGACCCGTGGGGGTGTCTACACCACAGGATTAGAATGCCAACTAAGCAGTATCTGAGAACCCTGCTTCCACAGCTCTTAAACACTGCCAAGAGCCTAATACCTATACACTGGCAAGAACTGGAATGGCCCACTTTGAGGAATTGGTGTAATAAAATAAATGAAATTCAAAATTTAGAATGTTTAAGGTTTAGTGACGAGGAGGGAACAGAGGAGTTCGAGGAGAAATGGAAGGAATGGACAGATTATAAGCACTCAATAAGATACGCAGAAGTGATGGGAGTATAATACAACACATCAAAATTAGAATAGTAAGATAGACTCGGTAGGAGAAGTGAAGAAGGGGAGACTGCAGGATTGAGAGGCTGGGGGGAAGGGCTGGGATAAGGGGGCGGGTGGTTTGGCAGGGGGGATTTTGGTATATATGATGTATTGTATTATTGTGTTTGAGTGAGGTTGAGACGAGAGCAGAAACTCGCCCACTGTAATGTTGTTTTATATGGAAAATCAATAAAGAGATATTAAAAAATAATTAACGTATGGAAGAAGAAATGCAGCAAATCTCCCCAGTAAAGGACACTGCTCTTGAAAATTCTGATCTGATTCTGTTTGCAGAGGGTTCACGCCTGTACAAAGATGGAGTCCCAAGAATGGCATATGCGGTGACAACATTGGAGGAAGTGATTGAGACCCAACTACTCCCTTCATCACTTTCAGCGCAGGTTGCCAAAGTGGTAGCACTCACAAGAGCCTGTCAGGCCGCAAAGGATCAAACAGCCAACATCTACACTGATAGCAAGCATGTCGTCAAAATAGTCCTTGATTATGGACCCATAAAAGAAGAACAGAAGATTTACAACTGCTGTAAGAGAACCAATTCAAAACTGGAAATATGTTCAAGAACTTTTTGAAGCAGTCACTCTCCCAAAGGAAATAGCATCCTGAAGGTCAAGGCACATACTGGAGGACAACCCATGAAAGAAAAAGGAAACCAGTTGTCTGATCATACTGCCAGGAAGACTGCTGAAACAAACACCATTGGAAGCAATCATGACCCTAATCACAGATTTTGCAAGGGAATAATAAGAAGAAACCTGTAACAGATTGAAGGAAAAGAAGAGAACAAATACTGAAAGTAAAGGAACTGATTAAGAAATTGCAAGAATCTGCACCTGATGATTGGTATAAAATCATGTAAAGGAACGGAGCAAAGAAAGATCAAGATAGACTCTTGTGCAAGGAAAATTGAATATGTGTCCCATCTCAAATGGAGAAGATGATCATGCCACTAGCCCATGGACTGAGTCATGTATGCCCTAAGGCAATGGATAGAAACATAAGCAAGGCTGGATGGTTTATTGGATACTCCAAAAATGCATTTCAAGACTTTGTTGAGGGATGCATAATCTGTGCTAAAAATAACTCAGGAAAACAGACCAAAGACATTTGGCCAAGTCACTATTCCTTTTCCAAAGACTTCAGATTTATTAAATCCAATTGCTCAAATCAGGCCAATATCAGTATGTTTTGTTGTGCATAGACATGTTTCAAGCTGGATAGAAGCCTGACTGGTGGCTAAAGCAAATGTCAAGACAACAGCAAAGAAACTCCTTTCCGAAGTAATATGCCACTTTGGAGTCTTTGAAACCATAGAGAATGACAGAGTGTCAGAAACCATGAATCAGACCGAGACAGAAGTGCAATTAAATACACTAGTTTAATAATAAATAATAAAAAGGTAAACAGAGTAAGCGTAGTCAAAACATAGCCAGAGTTCAGTAACCGGATCGGGTAGTCGACCAAGCCAAAGTCCAAAAGCCAGCGATAAAGGTAATAGAACAGCAAACAGGATCCGTAGCCAGAGGGGACAGCAGTCAAGCAGGTCTTCAACTGGAAAGCAGGAGAAAGTCTCTTGTGATGTTAACACAGGCGAAGGCAAAGATCAAATGAACTGGAAGTCCTTAAGTAGGCAAATCTGATGAGTGGATCATCAACAGGTGGATCACTGTGGAGAGATGGGAGCTGGCAATTAGCTGACAGCTGAACTGCCAGCATAAAGAAGGAAGGGCTGAGCCCAGCCCTAAAAGTTTTTCAGTGGAGGTGTACAGTTTATAGGTCACATTTAAAAGTTGAAAAAGTTTTGAAAGGATTTATCTTCGTTTCATATTTCATACCTCATAGAAACCTAACATTTTAACAGGGGTGTGTAGACTTTTTATATCCACTGTAAGTGGAAGTATAGCCACTTAGGAGCTTGCAAGTATTTGTTTTGCATAATGTCAATATTTGCAGGTGGCCAGGCCATCAAGACATCAATGAACTCCATTCACAAAAGTGTTTTGAGTTTTTATTTTTTTTGAGTTATTTCATATAATTGTAATTAAAGATATGCAATACATATATTTATGTGAAAGGGTATAAGGTGAGTGGTGGGTTATTGTTAAATATGGTCAGGATCTTCACAGCTTGTCTTGTAAAACCCTGTTACCTGCCCCTTTTCTGCACGTTCGAATGGAACAATGTACATTCCCCACATAACCACTTCCATATTCCTGTACTTTCTCCAGGCCCATAAGTTATGGAAGGACATAGGCTGATATTTTGAGAAGGGACCCAATGTTGGGCTAACTTTTTGATGCACTCACCTAATGCTGACAGGCATGCAGACTGGTAGACATACGCTATATTACCAAAAGTATTGGGACACCTGCCCTTACACGCACATGAATTTGAATGGCGTCTTAGTCCGTAGGGTTCAATATTGAGTTGGCCCACCCTTTGCAGCTATAACAGCTTCAACTCTTCTGGGAAGGCTGTCCACAAGATTTAGGAGTGTGTCTATGGGAATGTTTGACCATTCTTCCAGAAGCGCATTTGGGAGGTCAGGCACTGATGTTGAATGAGAATGCCTGGCTCGCAGTCTCTGCTCTAATTCATCCCAAAGGTGCTAGAGATGGTACAGCACTCCCCTCTGTCCTAAATCATACAATGCCACACTGTATAAATGCTATATGTTGTCAGAATGTTTATATTGAAATATTAAAATATTATTGTACTTATGGAAATTGTCAGGTCTGCCAGGAAGCTACAACTGTCCCTCCGCTTTCCTGACCGGTAGTCTTGTTATCCCGGTGTCAGGTGGAGGGACGGCTGAGATCTCCTGCAGCCCGGAAATAAGGAACCACAAAGGAAGGTGCAGATAGCCTAACCACAACCCCCAGCAACAACTCACGGTTAGTAGGCTGAAGACAGGATCCCAGGAGGGAAAAGGACAATCCAGGTAACGTAGTCAGAACAAGCCAGGGAGGGTCGGCAGCAAGGTAAACCAGGTCCAAGGGATAATCCAGGAATCCTAGTCAAGATGAGCCAAGTCGGTAACCAAAAAGTAAGCGCATCCATAAACAGGAACCTATCCTAAGGCACGGACAGGAAGGGGAAGTAGGAATATATAGGGACACTAATGAGAAGACTGCTGACAGCTGGTCCCAGGGTGGAGCAAACATCCCCACAAGTAAAAAAGAACATAACTAGGATGCTAACATAAAACCAGGCCCTGGGATCAAATCCCGGACATGGCGTGACAGTACCCCCCACACAAAGATGCCCCCAAACCTATTTGGGTTTGGATGGGTGCCTATCGTGGAAGGACTTGACCAGCCGTGGGGCATGAACATCACGAGCAGGCACCGAAGTCCTCTCTGCAATGGAGTAGCCCTTCCAGTCCACTAGATATTGTTATTGTCTACCCCTATGTCGGTGTGACAGTGGGGTCACTTTGGACACAGGGTGAATAAAAGAAACCCCCGATATGGTCTGTGATAGCCATATTCAAGGCTGTATATACATTGTATATAGATTGGATGTATACTGTATGTGGGGGTTAAGTAATCATTGCTGTGAGGAATTAAGTTGTTTTGCATTCTATTGTTCATTATGACTGGGGAAGGTCTGGTATGAATAGAGATTAAGTCCTTGTGTGTATTGTAAAGTGCCAGACAGACTGGCTGCCAACCCTTTGTGAGAAGATGTGTATTGGGTGGGATCTTTTGAAGCCTAGCAGACGTCAGGATGAGGTGTTGAGTCTTAGGAGGTGTGGGTGGAGCTGGGCCCTTGTTCATGTCAAATCCTGTGTATTGAATTGTGTATAAAGTTACAATGTTTCTCAATAATAAATTCATTCCTACTACAGAAGAAGACAGAGTGTGTCTCGTTTTCTTCCAGAGGGATCGGCCCCTATGGGAAAGGGTCGTTTAGCTGTGGATATTGGTAGCGAGTGGATGTGTGTCTAGGAGAGGGAACATCGTAAACGGCGTTATACCCCTTTATATTGGGGGTGCCGTTACATTGGTTGGCAGCAGCGGGATCTTCCCTCCAGTTCCTGGGACACTCCAAACCACCACAGTGAAGGACCAGCTATGCAGCCTGCAGGAAAGTCACACTGAAAGACCTACTTGAGAGCCGAGATGGACCAGAAGAAGGGTGATGCAGGACCCCGGTCAGTTGAAGATTTGTTTCAGCAACGAGTGCGGCAGCGGTTGGCATTATATGGGGCTAACCCATCAGAGACCGCCATACAGGAAGCCATTGAAGGCATTCAGCTGCAGGATGCCCGACAAGAGAGAGAACGAGAGCGGGGGTGCCGTTACAGTCGGGAATCCAGAATTTTGCTAACTTCATACTCTTGATGGTCATCCACAGAGACTGGAGAGGGACATCTAGAGGGGAGAGAGAATCTATTCTTGACAAAGGGCTTAAGCAAAGATACATGAAATGTATTGGGAATGCGAAGGTGAAGGGGCAAGTGTAGTTTATAAGCCACAGGGTTGACCTGACAGAGAATGCGAAAAGGTCCTATACATCTAGGACCTAACTTGGAGGAAGGTTGTCGCAGTTTCATGTTCTTGGTGGACAACCAAACCAGCTGATTAGGATGATAGCGGGGTGCAGGTTTTTTGTGACGATCTGCATGCCCCTTGTATCTATGTACAGACTGAAGCAGAACCTTTCTTAAGTTTTTCCAGTGCGTAGTCAATCTTGACACCATGTTGGCTGCCGCAGGTACCTCCACCAAGGAAGACTGGAAGGGGAGAACCCTGGGTTGATACCCAAAGGCAGCTTGGAAGTGCCACTGCGAATTGTGTGCTAGTTCTGCTAGAGGTAACATCTCGCTCCAGTTGTCATGTTCAGCATTGATATAAGCTCGTAGGTAGATCTCCAAATCTTGATTGACCCTCTCTGTCTGGCCATTAGATTGGGGATGGTATCCAGAGGACAGGGAATTCTTGATCCCCAGATGTTTGCAAATGGCCCTCCAGAATGAGGATATGAATTGAGGGCCTCTATCGCTAACAATATCAACAGGGATGCTGTGTAAGCGGATGACATTCTCAATAAAGGATAAAGCCAGGCTAGGGGCAGAAGGTAGTGCGGGCATGGGAATGAAGTGGGACAACTTTGTAAATCGGTCCACTACCACCCAAATGACGGAATTCCCACTGGATAAAATCCATGCTGATATGAGTCCAGGGAGCACGAGGAACAGGTAACGGTTGAAGTAGACCTTGTGGAACAGAACGATGCATTTTGATGGCAGCACAAACCGAACAGGCTCTAACAAAGGCTATAACATCCTTTTTTAGAGTAGGCCACCAAACCAGGGACTTCAAACGTAGGAAGGTTTGATTGATACCAGGGTGTCCGGATACCATCTGGCCATGGGTCCATTGTAACACTTCTTTTCGTAATTCTAGGGGAACAAACAAGGTATTGGGTGGAACTGAGAGATTAGAAGGTGCCCGAGACTGTGCGGCCAACAAGTTCCTTTGTAAAGCAGTATCCAGTTGTGCAATAATTCGTTCTGGAGGAACAATATGATCAGGAGGTATTTGCAGATTCTCACAAGGGAATTGGCGAGACAGGGCATCGGCCTTGGTGTTCTTGGTGCCAGGAATGTACGTCACTACAAAGTTGAACCGGGTGAAGAATAAGGCCCAGCGGGCTTGTCTGGGATTCAGTCTTGGGGCTTCTCCAAGTAGATTAGGTTCTTATGGTCAGTTTGAACCACAACAGGAAGTTCCGTACCTTCTAAAAGATGTCTCCATTGGGAAAATGCTAATTTTATAGCTAAAAGTTCTCTATTCCCTATGTCATATTTTTGTTCTGCAGCAGAGAACTTCTTAGAGAAAAAGGCGACCGGATGCAACTTGTTAGAAGTGGGTTATCGTACTTCGGAGGCATCAACTTCCAAGAAATATTGAGCCGAAGGCTGAGGATGGCGAAGAACAGGAGCAGAGCAAAAGCAGATTTTAGAAGGTCGAAAGTCTCCAGAGCTTCAGGAGGCTACTGAGAGCATTTGGAGAAATTCTTGATGAATTTGTGGTAGTAGTTACAAAATCCAATAAAACGCTGTATTTCCTTTAAGGTAGAAGGTCTAGGCCATTGTAAGATAGCATCAAGTTTTTTGGAGTCCATCTGAAATCGATTAGATGAAGCTATATAACCTAAGAAAGGTATTTCCGATTGTTCAAAGGAGCACTTGGAAGGTTTGGCATACAGCTTATGATCTCTTAAACATTGGAGAACAGTGCAAACATGGCCACGGTGAAGCTTTAAGTCTTTAGAGTGAATGAGTATATCATCTAAATAGACGACAACAAAACAGTCAAGTAGATCCCTGAAAATATCATTCACAAACTCTTGAAATACCGCGGGAGCATTGCAAAGCCCAAAAGGCATCACAAGACACTCATAATGCCCCCTTCTGGTATTAAAAGCGGTCTTCCATTCATCTCCTGCTTTAATTCTAATGAGGTTATATGCAGACCGAAGATCCAGTTTGGTGAAGATCTTTGACCCCTGGACACGGTCAAACAGCTCGGTAATTAAGGGCAACGGATACCGATTTTTTACAGTAATACAGTTGAGAGATCTGTAGTCAACGCAGGGTCTAAGTCCTCCATCTTTTTTCTCCACGAAAAAGAACCCTGCTCCCACAGGAGAGGAGGAAGGCCGGATGAAACCCTTTTTTAGACTGTCTTTAATGTATTCCTCCATTGCCTTTGTTTCCGCAAGGTTAAGAGGATAGGTTCTCCCCTTAGGAAGTGGAGAACCGGGAAGCAATTCAATAGCACAGTCATAAGGGCGGTGTGGAGGGAGCCCCTCTGCTTCTTTTTCAGAAAATACATCAGCAAACCCGGCATAAGCCTCCGGTAGTTCAGGGATAGTAGACACCTCAAGAATGGACACTTTATTACGTATAAACTTTTGGATACAGTGAATATGACAAGAGGTGCTCCAGGCAGAAATTTGACCAGAGGACCAGTCAATAGATGGGTTATGTTTACATAACCAAGGGAAGCCAAGAATTACAGGATACTTAGGAGACGGAATGACATCAAATGATAACTCTTCAGAATGCAGAGCCCCCACTAGAACGGAAAGGGGCTTGGTCTCAAGAGAGATAAGTCCATCACCAAGAGGTTCTCCGCCAAGAGTAGTTACACACAGAGGTGGATCTTTCGGAACCGTCGGAATCTGAAGACTCTTAACCAGCGTTGCATCGAGAAATACCTCACCTGCACCGGAATCAACAAAGGCGACGGTGGAGTAGCTATTATTGTTCCAAGACAATAATATGGGTACTACTAATCTCTCTAGAGGAGGTTTCAAAACAGTGTGGCCTAATGGGGCTCCTTGATCTCCCATTAAGCCCGGGAGTTTTTTCAGCCGCATTGGACAAGAATGCAGGAAGTGACCCGGCTTACCACAAAATAGACGGAGGCCTAGAGTTCTGCGTTTGGTACGTTCATCATCAGACAAATGCACAGCCCCTACATCCATGGGTTCTTCCTCAAACCCGGCAGTTGGCAGAAAAAATTGTCTCTGACGCTCCCTCTCAGACTGGCGTTCAGAGAAGCGATTATCCACCAGGATGCACAAATTGATGAAATCCTTCAATGCCACAGGGATCTCACAGTAAGTTAATTCATCCTTAATGCGTTCCGCTAGACCTCTGCGGAAGGCGGCCTTAAGGGCGCAATTATCCCATGTAGTCTCTGCCGCAAGTGTGCGGAATTCTATTGCATAAGATGCTACTGTGTGTTTACCCTGGTGTAAGTCAAGAATACTGGCCTCAGCTGCCCTTACTCTACCAGGAACGTCAAATATTCTCTCAAAGGTTTGCATAACTTGGGGTAATCAGTAGGTACAGGAGAATCTTTCTCGAGAAGAGGTGACACCCAGGACAGAGCTCTGCCCTTAAACAAGGAAATAATAAATGTCACCTTGGCTTGGGTAGAGGTAAACACAGAAGGTTGATTTCTAAAATGCAACCGGCAATGGTTGAGAAATCCCCTGCAATCCAAGGGGTTCCCATCATACTTATCGGGGAGAGGTATCTTTGGAGCGGGAGAGCCCACGGGTTTAGACACAACTACAGGTTCCCCAACCCCTGACTCAAGATTTTTTGGTGTAGCAGGACAGAAATATGCAAACTCCTACAATATCAAACAAGAAATCCAAAGTTCTTTATCCGTGCTAGTTTGAAGACAAGTGAATACAAATGAATATTTAAAACATACATATTTATTAACTAAAGTACAGTGCAAAATTAAAATCAGTATATATTGTGATAAAACAAATGAATGATATACTTCTACAATCAGAGATAAATGGTGATTAATGTTCAGATGATATTTACATACATTTCTATGTAAGCTCTTATAATAAAATACCACATTTCAATTGTTGAGTAATAACTGGGTATTTTTAAGACTTGGGTTTAGTGAACAGCCTTTCCGTACTTCACGGTTTTAGGTAAATACTCTTTTGTTTACTTTAACACTGTTATCTTTCTCAAAACAAACAGATCTCCTGATTACACTTCTTAAACGTGTCCAGACCAAGTGTCATATTAGGCACATGGCTTGACAATACAATCAAGGCTTATGTTAAATTTGGAATGAATCAATGGTTTAACATATCCTATAATCAATCCAGTTCTAAAGCCTCGTACACACGACCGAGTTTCTCGTAAAAAAACGACAAGAAAACTGCCGAGAGAGCTTTCTTGCCAAGAAAACCGTTAGTGTGTGTATGGTTTCTCGTCGAGAAAACTGCCGGGAATCTCGACGAGAAAAATAGAGAACCTGCTCTCCATTTTCTCGTCAGGATTCTCGTTTTTCTCATCGGGTTTCTCGTCGGCCTGTTTTGCGACGAGAAAACCGTTCGTGTGTATGCTTTTCCGAGTCTTAAAAAAATTGCACATGCTCAGAATCAAGTATGAGACGGGAGTGCTTCACCTGGTAAAACTAGCGTTCATAATGGAGAAAGCGCAAGGCTGAAAAGCGCGAATCGACTCTCACCAAATTTTTTACTAACACGCAGTAACGCAAGGTCAGCAAAAGCAGCCCAAGGGGTGGCGCCATTGGAATCGAACTTCCCCTTTATACTGCCGTCGTACGTGCTGTACATGACCGCGCAGAACAACGACGAGATTTTGAATTGACTGTGTGAATGCAAGGAAAGCTTGACAAGAAGCTCGTTAAGCTTCACAAGAATCTCGTCTCGAAAATCGACGGGTTTTTTACGACGAGAAACATGGTCGTGTGTACGAGGCTTAAGACTTTAAAGTCATTGTTATGAGATATGACAAAATATATATCTCACTTGTTTTGGAAGTGAAACCAAATCATACTGCAATTAGAATTCACCTCACTCCAAAACTGATCTAACAATAGATTGGATTAGTCAAGCATATGTTCAACCACACTTTAATTGCCTAAATGGTAAAACTAAAATAATTATACTTTACCAGTAGTTAAGAGTTCTGTCTGTTGGAGAAGCAAAGTCCCAAGAGGGACTTCTTTCACCATTGCTACATTTCTGCGTTCAAGATCTCCCCCTTCCAGCTTCATTCAGATGTAGAGCCCCGAGAGAGATCCCTTCAGCTTTTCTTCTTCCCAAGATCTCCTTTCAGAGAGAGAGTTCCTTCAGAGATAGAGCTTTCCCAGAGATCGACCATATGTAGAGCGACCTGTTCCCTCAGAGAGATCCTTACACACTGAACTCTTCCTATTTTTATTCCACCCCAAAAGTGGGTGTGTGTGTGTCACATTACTACGTAACTGACGACGTCGTCAAATGACAATGTGTTTTCATGGGTTGCCATAGCAACCAAGTATGCGGCCATCTTGAGTAATATCTATTTTAACCTGTAGGGGCAGTCTTGTATAAGGAATGACTCCTAATGTTAGGGTCACCGAGGCCTAATACAATTTATGACCCCTTTTGACCAAGGCTTAGAAAAACACAATTAATTGTCTAAGGGTGTCAAAGAATTGTCAACTAACCCAGACAACCTGGTTCTTTCTTATAAATTTATAGACTGGGAATGTTTACCCATCTTAGCTGAGACCATTAGTTAAATTCTTAAGAAAGTGAGATCATTTGGAAGATAACTCTTAATTTACATTAGACAAATACAACTCCTAATGTCCTCCACACCAGCATAGCACCATATCTGCAACATTCCAATAATAATAATATCTATGTATTAAACCAGTTTATATATGGATTACTAATACACAGATATACTGTGATGATACTTGAAAGGAACATTATTTAAGATATACAATACCACAGGAATTGTGAATAAGCCCTCTGGTTTTGTTATAGACACTATTTTGAGTTCATGTTCCGTCTGTGGAATTCCCTCTTATCTTGTTTATTATACTAAGTGTCTAAATCTTTGAGTTATAATCTTGGAGAAGGGACAGACAAGGCTTATACAGCCTCCCTGTAAGACATAAAATCATTCTGGTAACAAGGCCTTATTCATAGGCTTTGAACTGTGATTTGACTTTAGAGACAATATGGTTGTCCTTCTGTTCATAATATAAATTAATAGGAAAAATATGAAAAATATACAATATACGTAATATAGGCCTATATATATATATTATTTTAGCCCCAAATGTTCTGACAATGTGAAACCTAAATCGTGAACAATGAAACAGTATAAACCAAAATGCATGAAGTAAAATAGCAAATATACACAAATTGGGTGTCACCTTAGATCAAAAACAATAGTAATATAATGCAATATAGCACCACTACGATGCCAGTGTCCGTGAATAAGAAGCTGTGCGTTTAGACCAGTATTAAATACAGTGGTGTAACATGACAGATAAAGTCCAAATGTTTAAAACAAATCCGTTGATACTGTGCAAACACGCAAAACCCCTTCAGTGTCCCTCCACCTTCACATTTATGCGCCCACCTCCATTGTTGACCATAATAGGTCACCATGCGCCTTCCCCTTTAAGGGGTATATAGATCCTCTGGTGGGTGATTATATCCTTATTGGGTTCCTTATATCCTAGGTAATCTTAAGTGGTAGTGCTCATGGAGGAGTGAAAAAGACTGATATAGTGGTGAATCATTTAAAAAAAATTATAAAAAAAGATAAAAAAATATATCAAATCCACATTTTGTCTGTGCGCTGACTCTAGTGCACTCAAACCACATACATATCACATTTAGGGTGTGCAGCCCCCTTAAGGATCACTTGGATTTTGTGGCAGCAAACAGAGTAGAGTCTTAATGGATGAGCGAGCTGACCCCGGCGAGTATTGTCACGTGTCGCAGGACTTTTTCTCCATTAACTTTTCTATATGGTTGAGGTCAGGACTCTGTGCAGACCAGTCAAGTTCCTTCACTCAGTGCCATCTTAAGTGCATTATAGGCCCCCGGGCAATATAGTGCACTGGGGCCCTGTCTACACAATCACGCACGAGAATAAAAATGCAAATTATCAATAAGGCTATATTTATTGGTACTTCCAACAAATGGCTGGTGTTGGCGCTTCAATCATCCCGGACCATGGTTGTTATGGATGATTGAAGCGCATTATTTCTATTATTACATTGTAATATAAAATTAAATGGTTCAACTCACCATAATGTAAAATCAGTTGGGAACCCTGAGCGTGTCACTTGCCACCGTCGTCTGGCACACATTGCGTATTGTCACTTGCCTGCCACCAGATGCAGATTGTCACCTGCCACATGTTGTGGATTGTCACTTGCCACGTCACCTGCCACACGTTGCAGATTGTCACTTGCCACGTCACCCGATGTGGATTGTCACTTGACATGTCACCTGCCACACATTGCGGATTGTCACTTGCCTGCCACATGTTGCGCATTGTCATCTGTCACATGTTGTGGGTTGTCACTTGCCACGTCACCTGCCACCAGATGTGGATTGTCACTTGCCACGTCACCTGTCACACATTTCGGATTGTCACTTGCCACACCTTGCGGATTGTCATGTGCCTGCTAAGGCGGTGTTTTGCTTGTCTCTTGCTTCTTTGTCCCAGAGTCAGGCGGCAGAGAGATAATGTAATCTCTCTGCTGCCCACGCTGCCTGCACAGTGAGGGCGGAAGTAACTGCAGGGATGCGGGCCGGGGCGGTGAGAGATGTCATCTCTCTGCTCCCCTGCCCGCTGGCTCGCTGATTGGACAGCTGCCCACTCACACCTAGCCTGCTCTCACCCGCCCACACACTGAGCCACATGCCCGCCCACAAACCAAGCTGCCCAGTCCGCCCGCAGAGCCGCCCACTCTGCTTAGCAGGGGTCACTGGGCAGGTGGGGCCCCCGGGCAACTGCCCAGTGTGCCCATGCGAAAAGATGGCCCTGCCTCCACTCCAAACCCGCTCATCCATGTCTTTATGAACCTTGCTTTGTGCACTGGTGCATAGTTATGTTGGAACAGGAAGAGGCCATCCCCAAACTGTTGCCACAAAGTTGGGAGCATGAAATTGTCCAAAATGTCTTGGTATGTTTTTATGCCTTAAGAGTTCCCTTCACTGAAACTAAGGGGCCAACCCCACACCCTAATCCCCCCTCAACCAAATGATTTGGACGAGTGCACAAAGCAAGGTCCATACATGAATGATTGAGTTTGGGGTGGAGGAACTTGACTGGCCTGCACAGAGTTATGACCTGAGCCTGATAGAACATCTTTGGGATGAATTAGAGCGGAGACTGTGAGCCAGGCCTTCTCATCCAACATCAGTGCCTGACTTCACAAATGCGTTTCTGGAAGAATGGTCAAACATTCCCATAGACACACTCCTAAACCTTGTGTACAGCCTTCCCAGAAGCGTTGAAGCTGTTATAGTTGCAAAGGGTGGACCAACTCAATATTAAACCCTACGGACTAAGACTGAGATACCGTTAAAGGTCATGTGCGTGTAAAGGCCCAACACTTTTGGTAATATAGTGTATATCAGTGACCATCCTTAACCGCTTGCCGACCGCGCCATGTACATTTACGTCGGCAGAATGGCACGGCTGCGCAAAGTAACGTATATTTCCGTTACTTTAAATCTCCCCTGCCGCGAGCTCCGTGACCGTGCCCGTGGGACCAGTGGACTCGATGTCCGCCGGTGTCCCTCGATCGCGTCACGGAGCTGCAGAACGGGGAGAGGCCAGTGTAAACAAGACATCTCCCTGTTCTGCATAGTGACAGTACACTGATCCCTCTCATCGGGAGCAGTGATCAGTGTCATGTCACAGTAAGTCCCGCCCCCACACAGTTAGAATCACTCCCTAAGACACACTTAACCCCTTCCTAGTCCCCTAGTGGTTAACCCATTCCCTGTCAGTCACATTTATACAGTAATCAGTGCATTTTTATAGCACTGATCGCTGTATAAATGTGAATGGTCCCAAAATAGCGTCAAAAGTGTCCGATGTGTTTGCCATAATGTCACAGTCACAATAAAAATCGCTGATCGCCGCCATAACTAGTAAAAAAAATAAAATATTATTAAAAATGCCATAAAATGATGCCCTATTTTGTAGACGCTATAACATTTGTGCAAACCAATCAATAAACGCTTATTGCGATATTTTTACAAAAGTTGGGGATATTTATTATAGCAAAGTACAAAATATTGCTTTTTTTTCAAAATTGACAATCTATTTTTGTTTATAGCGCAATAAAGAAAAACGCAGAGGTGATCAAATACCAACAAAAGAAAGCTCTATTTGTGGGAAAAAAAATTACTTCGGGTACAGCGTTGACCGACCACGCAATTGTCAGTGAAAGCGATGCAGTGCCGTAACGCAAAAAATGGCATTGTCAGGAAGTGGGTAAACCCTTCCGGGGCTGAAGTGAAGTGTGGGAAAAAAAGGACGTCAATTTTGTTTGAGAGCCACGTCGCACGACCGCGCAATTGTCAGTTAAAGCGACGCAGTGCCAAACCGCAAAAAGTGGCCCGGTCATTTGGCAGCCAAATCCTCCAGGGCTGAAGTGGTTAATATAGGAATAAAACTTATATACCTTAAATAGTGTTAAACTAAACTGGTTTGGAATTAAAGTGCATGTAAGCCTTTGCAATAGTCTCTTATTTGCCCTCTTTTTTTTTTCTGGTAAATATATAATTGAAAGTGTTTTTTTGTTTTGTTTTTTTATGCAAAAATACTGATCGATCCTTCCAAACAATCTTTCGAGTTGGTAACCTCCTATGGTATCTGCCGCTGACCATTGTATATTAGCAATTTTCCTCCCTATGTTATGAAGATGATGGGAAGGGTTGGTGTTCTGGAGGTTTAAAAAAAAAAATCCTGTTCTAGCATGACAGTGCTGATCCTTCGCCATAGATGCAGCACAGTGAGTTAGTGATGTCACACTTAGACCAGAAGTGTGTTGCTGGCAGGATCAGCACGTGAAAATGAAGGACCAAAAAGATAACTAATGCAGCTACCTCATCTAACGGCTGGTAAACTGCAAGTTTTGTTCTTTGGTTTATATTCACTACTGGATCACATCTATACATGAATCAACCCAATTCAGGTCAGATGTTGAATTTATCAGATCAATTAGGTAATTTTTGTCAGTAACTGATTTATTATTGTAATACTTTTCAAGCTTCATCCTCCTGTTTTAAAGTAAAACTAAAGGCAAAACGTTTTTTTTTTTTCACTTTTTGGAGTAGAGAAGGGTTATAATCCCTGTATGTTTTGTTTCCTCCATCCTATCCTGGAAAAAAGCTTTGCCATTAGTTATAATTTAAAGTTGAAGTTGCATCAAACAGTTGAAAACTTATTTTGTTATGAAAGTGATCCATTCAACCAAATTGAGTTCATCTACAAAACCTTTATAAACACTTTTTATTAATTCTTACTTTCTGTTATAAACAGGTAAAAAAGAAGTTGTAGATGATAACAGTGCCCATGTAGAAAATTGCACAGTAAAAAAAATTAAGCGAAATCATAAATCTGTGATCTATAAGAGGAAAATGGGTAAGTTTTTAAATGCTGTTAAATTTACAGAAAGAAAATAACTTGTCTTTCAATAAAAGTCAGTGTAAGTAAGTGGAATACCTAGGATAAGTGTATTATTTATTAGCAGCTAACTTATTCGTTTATGAAAAACTATTTTCATTTGGTTGCCAAAAAAATGGATATGGGCATGTAGTGCTTAAATTGATTGTAAAATATATATTTTTTCTAAATAATGAACATTTCATACTTGCCTGTTCTGTGGTTTTGCCAGAGCAGCCCCAATCCTCTTCTTATGTGTTGTCCCAACAGGCTCCTGGGTAACACCCCCACCTTTCCAAGTCCCCCCATAGCAAGCTGCTTAGTATGGCAGCACTCGTGCAGGCTCGATTCTGAGCCAGGCTCATTGTGTTCATTGACACACACACAGCGTGGCTCAGCCCTGCCCTCTGCTCCTTCCTCATAAGTTGGGGTTGACAGCAGCTCTAACTGCTGCCTCCATGTCCAGAGAGGAGGGAGATAGGAGAGGGCTGCTACTTTCGGGCACAGCGTTTGATCGAGATCAGGCTCAGCTAATTATAAGGAAGACTGTGGGAACCCTGAACACAGAATGTTTTTTACCTTAATCACGTGATCTCCGTAAGATTTACCTCCCTTCCTGACCAGGCCAGGTGCTGTACCCAAATAAAATGTATGTTATTCTTTTCCCACAAATAGAGCTTTCTTTTGGCGATATTTGATCACCTCTGTGTTTTTTCTTTTTTGCGCTATAAACCAAAAAAACTACAATTTTGAAAAAAAGCAATAATAACATTTGAAAAATCCAATGTCTTCATCAATTTTGCCAATATGTATTCTGCTACATATTTTTGGTAAAGAAATCCCAATAAGCGTATATATTGATTGGTTTGCGCAAAGGTTATAGCGTTTACAAACTATGGGATATTTTTTTTTAAAGTAATGTCAGGGATCAGCGACTTTTAGCAGGACTGCGATAGTGCGGTGGACAGTTTGTATACTAACTGAAACTTTTGACACTTTTTGGGGACTAGTGATATTATTACAGTGATCAGTGCTAAAAAATATGCACTGTCACTGTACTAATGACACTGGCTGGGAAGGGGTAACATCAGGGGCGATCACAGGGTTAAATGTGTGCCTATCCTGTGTTTCTCTAAACTGTGGGAGGTGTTTTTACTAGGGGAAGCTACACAGGATCCATGCCTTCCCTACAGACAGAACGGCGATCTGCCTTGTTTACATAGACAGACCGCCATACTGCCTGTGTACTGAACAATCGTCGGGTGCCTCGAACATCGAGTCCACAGTACCCGCTGCTGGGCTTTCGCTGTGTGTGATCACAGCAGGAGTGTTCTGCCGGCAGCGCGCATGCGTATGCCGTACCCGGAAGAGCCGGATCATGTATATTTATGTGATCCAGCACGCAGGTGTCGCCCTGTAGCAGTAAAACTGCTATGGGGCGGACCTGAAGAGGTTAATGCGTAAAAAATGCATTAGGGTAAAAAAAAACTTCTGCCTTTAAAACCACTTTAATGGATCATCAATGAAAAAATGCACGAGAAATTGTGTGATCTATTGCAGGGATCAAAATTTCAAGTACTGATCTTCTAGCCAGGCCTTAAGAGTTAACCGCTACCAGTTGTCCCACCCAACCCCTACCCTACCCCACCCCAAATTCCGCTCCTAAACATGCCTTGGTAAATGATCTCATGAAATAACACTGTTAAATGTTTTATGCAAAATTAAGTTATAAAAATATTAACAACTTTAACCATAGTAACATAAAGCATATCAGTACCCATCAGTGCAGTATATCCGTGCTGCCTTATCGGTAGTGCCCATCAGTGCAGCTTATCAGTGCTGCTTCATCAGTGCCCATCATTGCCGCCTCATCAGTGCCAATCAGTGCAGCTCATCAGTGCAGCCCATCAGCGCCCATCAATGCAGCCTAACAGTGCCCATAAGTGCAGCATCATCAGTGCCCATCAATGCAGTAGGGATCACAGGGAGGATTCGAGAGGATTGCTGTGCGGATCACACGAAGCGGGGATCTCCCGCTGTAACACAGCTTCAAGATAAAACGCTGGCCGATGTCAAAGTCACGCCTCATGGACAGACATTGGACAATTGTGCTGTATGTCTTAGGAGGCGGGACTTTGACAGCGGCTGGCGTTTCATATCCAAGCTGTGTCACAGCTGGAGATCCCCACTCTGTGTGATCCGGCCAGCTCTCCTCCTGACATTTTACTGGGTTACCACTTCTGGCAGAAGCGGTGCGGCCTTTTTTAAAGGGCATCAGAGCGGCTTGGGGGGCAAGGAGGCAATTGCCCAATGGCTCGCTCTGTTGCACTGTAAAAAAGGCCGCACCGCTTCTGTCAAAAGCGATAAACCAGGAAATTGTCGTCCCAGTCTGCCCCTGCTCCACACTCGCCCTCAGCTAATTTCCACTCGCCAAATGTGAATGGAAAATTTGAAGGTTGATCTATTGCATACTCATATGTACTGTAGGGTTGAGCGAACCCGAATTGTAAAGTTCGGGTCCGTACCGAACATTTGAGTTTTTGGGTACCGGACCCGATCCCGAACAATTGCGTGTATGTTCGGGTTCCGGTCCGGTGTTCGGCGATGTAATGGCGCATTTAGAAAAGCTTCAGGGGGCAGCCAATCACCTTTTGTTTAACTGGTGTGCCCTTAGAAGCCATCATAGTCATGCCTACTAATGGCATGGCTGTGTTTGGCCAGTGCAACATGTGACCCAGCTTCTATATAAGCTAGAGGCACACAGCACGTCACTCTGCTTTAGACAGGATAGGGAGAGGATCCTGGCTGCTGTTGCTTATTAGGGAGAGATTGAAATACTATGAGTTAGTCCTGATTCTGCAATCTGAGAGAAAAGATAGAGAGACAGTTTAGGGCAAGGTTCCTGTTGGTGCTTTCAGGGAGAGAGATTTATATAGGAGTCCAGATTCAGAGATATAATAACTCAGCGATCTGCATAGGTTTACCTGTCTGTGTTGCAGTGCACAGTCTTCTTACACTGCCATGAGCCCAGTGTCAGAGAAATGTTTACTTTTATCTGCAAGCTCAGTGCACCAGCACTGCATATGTTACGTTGAGAGATACACCCTGTACATACTGTGGGTGTATTGTGCTCTTGAAAAAAGACCCATTTAGGGCAAAAAATAAATAAAAAATTTGCAGCGTTTTCTGCATATATGCAAGTGTGAGATTTACAATTTATATATTTTTCTTGTATTGTGCTATTCCCCAAAAAATTTTTAGGGCCAAAAATATTTTTTTTAATAGCATTTTCTGTATTGCTGTAGGTGTGAGATACAGCGTTTACATACTGTGGGTGTGTTGTGCTCTTCCAAAAACACCCATTTAGGGCCACAAAAAATATTTTGAAGTGTTTTCTGCATATCTGGAGGTGTGTGAAATAAACAATTTATATATTTTTCTTCTACTATGCTATCCTAAAAAAATAATTGTAGGACAAAAACATTTTTTTGGAATAGCATTTTCTGCAGTTCTGTAGCTGTGAGATACAGAGTTTACGTACTGTGGGTGTGTTGTGCTCTTCCAAAAACACCCATTTAGGGCCACAAAAAATATTTTGAAGTGTTTTCTGCATATCTGGAGGTGTGTGAAATAAACTATTTATATATTTTTCTTCTACTGTGCTATCCTAAAAAAATAATTGTAGGACAAAAACATTTTTAGAAAAGGTTAGAGCAAAGAAACAGGACAGCTTAAGGTGTGGAGGAGGTCCAGGCACAAACGTAGCACATTCACTTCACTGCTTAGGTTTCTCAAACAGTTTTAGGCGCACGGTCTCTGCCACAGACCGTGAGGTTGGTCTATGCCACAGACCGGGTGTACAAGGCTCCTGCCTCGGACCTGGAGAACTTTGGTCTCTGCCACAGACCAGGGTGTATAAGGCCCCTGCCACGGGCCGGGTGAATAAGGCCTCCGATACAGTCAGGATGACCTTGAGCTTCTCCTTCTAAGAACTAGCCCATATCAAGGGGAAGACATCTCTCCAGGGAGTCAACAGACCCTTCCTTCACCGTGCCTCCAGCATCGGGCCATCAGAAGATTCCTCCCTTCCCTGGAACAGGGTCCCCTACACGAGGCGGCACCCAAAGACTCCTTGACCCTTAGCGGACTCCAGACGAAGGCTCTGGATCCCAGGCTTTACTCCCGCCCCTAAGCCTCCATACCCAGGGCAGCGGGAACTCCAGGATAGTACCTCACCCCGGGCTAAAGGTGCCCGAGATGGAACAGGAACACGTGCACCCAGGCCGAAGGCACCTGGGCGCAGACCCCACTGGACATCAGCCCCCAGGCCAAAGGTGCCTGGGGCTTGGACCACGATCACGAGGCATCTGCCCCTTTTATATCCTCTCCCGGCATGCACAGCAGGTTCCCCGCCCCGCTGTACTACTGCCAAGAGGGGACACAAAAGGCAGAGCACTGTATCGGCGGTTCAACCCTAGCCTACCATGGCAGCGCCACCTGTAGGCCGCAGGGAGCTGCACACCAATACTGTCCCCCGAGGACAAAATGGTCCATGAATCCTACAGATTTAGGGTGTTTGAGCCTATTTACCACTCAAACACTTCCCTTAAATTTAGCACCCCGCTACATTTTTATTTCAAAGTATTTTATCTTCCCACTAGCTTATCCATTAAATTTAATAATTTTTTTTACAGAAAGGGCGTATTCTGGGGCATTCCCACCATATGTGTGGCATCGTTCCGTTGAGTTTCTGAGGTTCTTAATGAGCATATTTTTTATTTTTATTTTTTTATGTTATTTTAAGTTATTTCCCTATCCACACTTCCCATGCTCTTAACAACATTTTGCTGCCATTTGCAGCCCTCTAGCCCTTTCCATTACTTTTTTAGAGCCTTTTTAGTCCTCAGAAGTTCGGGTCCCCATTGACTTCAATGGGGTTCGGGGTCAAGTTCGGTCCCGAACTCGAACTTTTTTCGGAAGTTCGGCCGAACCTGTCGAACCCGAACATCTAGGTGTCCGCTCAACTCTACTCATATGTTTAACTAGCTAAAACATTCACAAATCATGTATTTTGAAAACACTGAATGGTAGCAAATAGTTTTATAAAACTTTGAGAAATTTTAATTCTGGTTTCCTATTCATGGAGGATAAAAGGATGACTTACTCCTATAAAACGACTTATTTAAACGTATCCATACAACCAAAGCTATACAGCAAGGAGAAATGAAACTGCCGATGCATTTCACACTAATTATGTAAGTACTTAATTATGGCATACCTATCGTGCTGCTCTCCTTGATTTAAACATCTCTGAATAATCACAGTGCTAAATCCCACAGCTCATAGTTAGGACCTGGACCTGCACCTGATATTGAGGTAGAGAAGGGTTGACCATCCTAAAGTGGTATCGTTTTGTTTTAGTCATTGTTGGATCTTGTTGACCACTTTCTCCACACCTTATATTTAACAATAGCCTCCATGGCACTGATTAAAATGTTTAGCTACATTGGTAGAATGAAGTCCCTCAGTGCCATAGTGGTGATCGAGCAGCCTCCTTGTTGTTCTGCCAGCATATTGAATCGAGCGCTGGGATTGGAATAACTCGGTCAACTCCTTTGCTCCATTTGGACCTGCAATTTTTACCCTTGCTAAAACAGCAGCAGATTCAACACTGCAGTCTCAATGGAGACTTTTACAATGTTGGCAGGGGCAACTGCAGACACTTTTGTACCCGGTACTGAGCTTGCAGATAGTCTCCTGCCAGTAGCATTATATCCTGTGGTATTCCACAATAGAGGGCAAGCCACAACACTTTGGCTTTACTGATAGTATTGCCCAGTTTTCCATTATAGGAACTTCCAACATGGTTGGACACATCTTTCATGGATCATTGAGACACACTTTCTTTCTCCTGGAGTCACACACCTAGCTGTTGCTGGGGTAATCTTTTTTTCTTCAGTGGGGACTTTCTGGCTTTCCCAGTTGTGCTGGACCTTTTTCTCAAAAACAATTTCAACTCTAAACTTGTAGTTGTCGCAGCCCTAGCCTTTCAGCTCGTAGGGTACCCAAAGCTCTGCCAGTAGTAGAGGCTGTAGCAACTCTGACCAATGGTGTTTGGGTCATGCTTCCTGCACAGCAACCTTCACAGAGTAGTCAAAAATCTATAATATCATCCGCCTGCAACATCTTTTGAAAAAGTCTAATTTCCCTAATGTTGCTACAGGCAACAGCATTCATTCTTTTACTGTACTAAGAGCTTGTTGTCTTCTCTCTTTTTAGCTGAGGTCATCACTGCCAGATCACCTTTACACAATCCATGGCAGACTCTCAAGCTGTTGGCAGATTTTGTTTGAGTACAGATGGACCATGCTCCTCCAGCTACAGAATTATTTCTGTAATTGTAATCTTGTCATTGTTTGAAGGTTCCATTAATTCATTGTACATCACAGGACACAGAGCAGGCTATATTCATGACTAGAGATGGGCCAAAGCACCCCCCCCCCCACGGTTTGTGCTAGAACTCTCGAACATCGCAAAAGTTCAGACCCAAACCGTGAACCTCATTGAAGTCTATGGTTATTGGCCATAAAAAGGGTATAGGGGCCTGGGTACTGCCCTGGGGAACATGTACCAAGGCAAAAAAAAAACTTTTTAAAGAGAGAGTTTTTAAAAGAGCAGTGATTTTAATGATGCTTAAAGTGAAACAATAAAAATGAAAAATTCCTTTAAATATAGTGCCTGGGGTCCCCTTAGTTTGCCTGTAAAGTGGCACATCTTTACCGTGTATAGAACCTGCTGCAGCAAAACTGACAATTATAAAGAAAAAAAAATTATTTAAATCGATTTTTACCAGCAAGCTTTCTTTATTTTGTAAACAACAGCTTGAGGGGCCGGTTTGTAGGATGAGGCCACAATTTAGTGCACTCAGAACAAGAATAGAGATTTTTTGTATAAATTCTGGTGTCTTTTTGGCAGACTTTGGATGGAAATAACAAAGTTTTGCACCACAGTGAGCAAGCCTTATGTATGGTATCCAAATTATAGTACACTCATGCCAAGATTAACAATTTAAGTCTGGTGCCTCTTTCGCAGACTTTGGATAGAAGTAACAGGTGCGGAAAAATTGGGCTTTGGGTGTTGGTGCCTTCACACCGTAACCCTATAAACTGACTCTTGATGAAAGCAAGAATTGGCCTTCTTGTAAGGCTGGGTTCACACTTGTGTGGTGCGAATTCCAGCTCTCTTATCTCTGCAAAAAGATAAGAGAGCTGTTCAGCAGATCATCTCCGTTTTAGCTGCGAATTTGGTGACCTGGGAGAGAGGAGGGGGAGGGGGAGGGGGGAAGTGTAGTGAGGTGAAGGAGAGAAATCCTGATGAGAACTAAACACATCTGCGAATCAGATGCGTGCCCACAGATAATAATGGACCTGAATTCGCACCTGAGCTGCACCGCAATGCCTAGAAAACGCCCACATTTTGTTGGCAATGCGCAGCGCGAATGCATCGCACATATGTGAACCAGCCTCATTGAAATCAATGTATTTTATAATGTTATGCAAATTGGATGCGGTGTAAGCCACAACCAATTCGCATAGGTGTGAACCCGGCCTTAAAACTGAAATTTGATGCCCTGGTCAACCAGTTGAAAAAAAATTTTTTTTGGGTGTCGGTGTTGGTGGTGCCTTCACCCCATAACCTTCTAGAGGTACTCTTGATGAAAGCAAGAATTGGCTTTGCTGTAAAAAATTTAAATTTGATGCACCTGTCAAACAGGTGCCGAAAAATAGTTTTTTAGGTGTTAATTGTGCCCATGAAACCTATACCAAAAAAATACTTCAAGATAAAATAAACACCCACAAAGCTAGGCAGCCTAGACAGTTTTGCAAAGATTTGAGATCCCAATAACACTTAATCAGCAACATTGGCATCAGGGGCTTGATAGATGCTGCTAATCCAGGACTGATTCCTTTTGATAAATGTCAGCCAGTCAACGGAGTCTGTGGACAGACACACTCTTTTATCTATTATTATAATATAAAAAAACTGCTCTAAAAATACAAATCCTAATAAAGCAGCAACTCTCCTGCGAGATATACATAGTAATTTAATATGGTGGTAAATAGAGCTGCACTACTCTCAAACATACATTGTGGTAAATTATACTCATAAAATATATAATTTAAAAATTGTCCCAAAAGTGAATTGCTTCTCAATAAAAACACGAATATGAACAGGGAACGAAGTCCAAATAGGTGTCCTTCCAAAAGGAAGTTAGCATCCACCACTATGGATAAAAGTGCAACCACCCCCACATAAAATACTCACTTAGCAGCCGATGGGGACCTCCTATTATGGAAGGTCACAATCGTTTGGATATCCCAATGGCAACTCTCACCAAGTATGTATTCCATAAACCAAGGCATGGCTGTATTCGTGTCGGTGTATTCGTGTCGGTGATTAGGTCCAGAACCCTCCACAGAGCTTGTAGTGACAAGTTCCTCCCTCAGAGTGATGTACTCACTGATCCCCCAAAAGAAATAAACTCGCCATAGTGTAAAACATCAAACTTTATTATAAAACTAAAAAACATTGCACTTGCATCAAGGTGGTTAAAAAAGCATGTATAGAACAAGCCGGCCGTAGCAAAACCGTCTTTCTGGGATCACATGTAGCACGGTGATGTCAGCACGTCGCTCCAACTGACGTGTTTCAAGCACGTCACAAGCTGATGTCGTACTGGGGCACGGGTGGCGTGCTGATTTACCGCTTTATATTCTCTATGGATACCACTCCTCGTTTTTTGAGCCTTGGGCAATTTGTCCATTCATCGCCATCTTTAAAAAGGGAATCCTATCCCACATACTCCCGCAAGTCAAAAAACCTCCCTTTTGTCAAGTAACCACCAAAACAGGGTCAGGTTATAAGAATCGTACCTTAAAAAGTGGCTGATAATTAAACTAAAGGATATCAACCGTATAATTGGTAGATTATCTCTATCCAGCTAAACAGGCTTACTGATACCATAATCACCTGTAACATCTCCAACCCTTATTAGACAGACTATAGAATATACCTTTCTAAAAATAACATACTGTATATAGGCCACATTTCGTGGCTTACTAGAGCCATATGAAAGGGAAAATGAGTGCACAAATGTGACCCCATCTACTGATTGTCATTCCATTCTAAACCGTAAATGCCTCAACCGTCTCGATGGGGTCACCATTCTACATTGATTACATCGACATATAGCGGTCATAATAAAATAACTAAAAGTACAAATAAAAAATTTAATAAAAAAATTCTTAAATCTAGAAAATAGAGCAGACCAATTTAAGTCCTCCACTTCCACCTGGAAACCAGATGTGACATTGCAATCTCCAACTTATAAAAATAGTACAGACCAACATAAGTCCTCTACTCACATCTGGAAACCAGATGTGACATTGCAATCTTCAGGGGACATCTACTGCAAAAATCAAAGCTGCTTCTAGTGGAAATGCCCCATCAATCTCCAAGGGGTCATCGTTCTAGATATGTTACAACGCCATCTAGTGGTCATACTAAAATAGCAAATAAAAATACCAAACAAAATTTAATTATATGGAACAAACCGATCTATATCCAATACTCCCAACAGGAAACCAGAAGTGGGACTAGATTCTCTATGAGGTAATTAACTGCAATAGTTACAGCTACCTCTAATGGTCGGAATAGGTTGATAACTGAAAATGTAGGTTGAACCTAAATCCAAACAGTCAAATTTATTTGACTAGTACCCAAGACTCAAATCAAGTTTACAAACCAAGAACATTATACATTCTGATGCACCACATAACTCAACATTATACCCTTAAGAATTGTCGATAAAGGCATTGACATGTACATCAACGTTTAACTCAAAAGGAACATAAGATTTAACCCTGTAGATCCAAGACATCTAAAGTTTAGAAATCTGTCTCACTAAGAAAGTTCCCCTCCGCTGTACCTATCTATCCCTAGGAAAATAGTATTTTTGGGATCTTTATTATGCACTGCTAAAATAGTGCTTTTATACAAAGGGATTTTTAAAACCCTTTCTGATATTATTAATTTGCTCATTGAGACAAGCCTGAAGGGGGCGTTTAGTCCTACCCACATACTGTAGCCCACAGGGGCACTGCAGTAAGTAGACTACTCCCAAAGTGGAACATGTGACAAAAGGTTCAATCTCAAACCTGACTGAGGTACTAGTCGAGTCAAAACCATTCGTCCTATTCCTACACCCGTTACTTAAGCACACTTGACATTTTCTACATTAATAATACCCAGTGAAGTTCTGAAAAAAACTTGGTCACTCCAATGGGGGTTTGAGGATGTTGGGAGCTATCCTATCCCTAAGGGAGGGAGCACTTCTAAAGATCACCTGAGGTTTGTTTGGCAAAGTGGTATTCAGAACTTGGTGGTTACCCAGGATGTGCCAATGTTTTAGTATGAGGTTTTTTATATTATGTTTTTGTGTAGAAAAGGTAGTAATAAATGGAATAGTGGGAGGAGTATCATTCCTCTCACCTAAGGGTCTCTCCCTAAGTAAATCTGCTCTATTCATCTGGACATGTTGACCCAAGGTGGCCTGCAGGGACTCAAAAGAATAGCCCTTTTCAACAAATCTTTTAGCTGGAACATCTGCCTGTATTAGGAACTCATTGGGCTCAGTTTGACCACTGACATCTCGAAAGACCACGGCTCCAGGGGGATTGAATAGAGATGCTTTAGAGAGACCCGAGTGTATTGACTCTGTGGCATCCCATGTGGGCGGGTATATTGATTTCTATTTACAGCCTTTGGTGAAAAGATGCCTTCTTACATTAAAGATGCCCGACATGTCATTAATTTGTTGTCTGGTTATACTCCAAAAGAAGGGATGTGGCTGGTGACGGCAGACATCACTTCCTTGTATACGATCAATCCCCAGGATTTGGGCCTAGATGTGGTGAGGTATTATTTGGAAAGGGACTCGGTCCTACCAAGTTTTCAGACTGCTTATATCATGGAGCACCTTGAATTTGCAGCTACGCACAATAACTTTTGGTTCAATGACCAGTTTTTTAATCAGGACAAAGGTGTTGCAATGGGGGCTAAATATGCCCCTAGTCTTGTGAACCTCCTTATGGTCCAATGGGAGGAGGATGTTGTCTATGCCCAGCAGAAGACCCAAGTGGTTCTGTGGGCACGTTACATAGATGACGTCCTCCTCTTATGGGATGGTAGTGAGAACGATCTTACAGAATTTATGGGCTTTTTTTTTTTTTTACAAATAACGTGGTGTTTTATTGAGAAGAGCATGAGCAGGTTACACTTTATACATTGGCATAACATTAAAGCATGGCAAAGCAACAGTAGGGTACAGGTAGGTAAGAGACAAATATTTTGTTCTGCACATTAAGTTGTCAGCAATCAGAAGCATCATGTACCAATCAAAACAGAGGTATGTGGGCAGCAAAGATCTAGTACCAGAGAGCCGGGTCTACCATCGGAGGGGGCGTGCGGGTCCAGCGTATCACAGCAGGAGACCCAAGTGCACAATGGGGAGGGATACCATCAACTAAAACGAAACCAATGGAATATCAAGAAGGAGGTAGTGGAAAGGGCATCAGTCTGGCATCTCACTACAGGTAGCAGCATTGCCCAACCAGGTGTCCCAGATTTTATTGTATTTAGTGGGGCAGCCCCTGTGAGCATAGATTTCCTTTTTGTAAGGGAGCACCTGATTAACAGCAGATTTCCATTCCTGGAGCGATGGGGGATTAACCTGGAGCCATTTCCTCGCTATAAGCAGTCTGGCTATAAATAGGGATTCCTGGAGGAAAATTTTATGGAATTTATCCGAGTCTGGATCAGGGAATACCCCCAATAAACATTCCTTAGGGCCCAGTTTCAGAGGAGAACCCATCTCATCATGGATGAATTGTACAATATGGGACCAATAGTCTTGTATTGCTGGACATGACCATAAAATATGAAAGAAGGTGCTGGAAGGACTATTGCACCTGGGGCAAAGGGGGTTATAGTCGGGCTTATATCTGGATAATCTTATCGGGGTCAGGTAGGACCTGTGTAAGATATAAAGGTGTGTGAGGCGGTCAGATAGTCTAGTGGAGACCTTTTTACAGGCGTCCAGCGCGTCCTCCCATTTATCATCCCCCAGCTCACCCACATCTCCAGACCACCGATGTTTCAGATTGTATGCCAGGGTCACCGCAGGTGGGCGGATGAGGGAGTTGTAGAATATCGAGATTAGTTTGCGGGAGTCAAGCCCCTCCACAGTGCGGATAATATCCGAACGCTCTATGTTAGGGGATGCACCCCGGAATTGTGTCTGGAGGGCATGGCGGAGCTGGAGGTAGCAAAAGTGCATAGAATTGGGGAGTGCAAAGTCTTCTTTAAATTGCTGAAACTATTATAGGACAGACCTACGATAGGCGTCCGACAGATACCTGACCCCACAGTTGAGCCAGATGACACAGTCAGGCACAGATAACAGTTCTTTTAGACCGGGATTGTCCCAAAGGGGCGTGTGAAAGTGTGTACGGGGCATTTTCAGTTTTCGCTGCACTACCTCCCATATCCTGCAATGATTGTAGAGTAGTCCTATGCGGGGACCCAGTGCCCCTGTATCAGCAAAGTCCTTAAGGATAATCTGAAATGGGTGAGTGATCCCGGGGGCTAGGGGGAGCATATCAATGTGAGATATCGGGCCCTGTCGTGTTTGTCTAAATAGAAAAAATGGGAAGGTTGAGCCGCCAGGTAATAGAAGTTGAAGTCCGGCAAAGCCGCGCCCCCCAACTCTGTGGGGTTCTTCAGCGCTTGCCAGGACAGTTTATGTCAGGCTCTGCCCCAAACAAACGAGTTGAGGAGTGCTTCCACAGATTTAAAAAGCCTGAGGGGTATGTAAGCGGGAGCGTGCCACAACACATATAGAAATCCAGGGAGGATAATCATTTTGAGTAGATTCACCCGGCCCATCACCCCTAAGGGCAACCTGGACCACGTCTGGATTTTGGCTTTCATATTTACTATCAGGGGTTCAATGTTAAGTTTGACATATTCCTCCGACGAGCGGGTGACTGTGATACCAAGGTATTTCATAGAGCTGACTCTAAGGAGCGGGGAAGAGGCTTGGAGCTCGGATGGGACACCCACATCTATGGGGAGGATTTGGGATTTGTCCCAGTTGATTCTAAGGCCAGAGTAATCACCAAAAGTTTGGATAGAATCAAAGGGCAATCTGCAAGGAGGGGCCTGCATCAGCTAGATATAATAGCATATCATCTGCATATAAACTAACTTTCTCCTCTAGGTCCCTGCTTCGTAGGCCCTGAATACCCGGGTGTGTTCTAAGGGCGGAGGCAAGGGGTTCTACGGCAAGCGCATAAAGCAGGGGGGACAGGGGACACCCCTGACGTGTACCTCTCGAGAGAGGGAAGGCGTCAGAGACCCTTCCATTAACCAAGATCCTGGCACGAGGGCCCTGGTATAGGAGACGGATCCACTTAATGAAGCAAGGCCCGAATCCAAACCGTGCCAGGCATTCCCATAAGTAATCCCACTCAACTGAATCAAATGCCTTTGCGGCATCTAGGGAGACCACTACTCTGGATCCCAACTGATCATGTTCAGCTTGCAAGTTCATATGGAGCCTGCGTAGGTTAAAGGCCGTGTTTTTGGCTGGCATAAACCCTGTTTGGTCTGGGTGGATTAGTGTAAGAATGACCGCGTTCAAGCGCACCGCCAGAATCTTGGCCAGGATTTTTATGTCAAGTTGAAGAAGGGAAATAGGGCGGTAGGACTCGGGGAGCTCCGGGTCTTTACCGGGTTTGGGGATGAGCACAATGTGGGCCTCGCCCATAGAGGGAGGCAGGGACCCGGAATCGAATATGTAGGAAAACAACTCCTGGAGATTCGGTACTAAAGTGTCAGCGTAAGTAGTGTAGAATTCTAGGGGGAGACCGTCTGAGCCGGGCGCCTTAGATGGGTTAAGCAGGGACAACGCCTTGGTAATCTCCTCGCAGGTAATGGGAGCCTCTAGTGTCTTGATCTGGGAGCTGGTAAGTGTGGGCAGATCTATACTATTCAGGAGGGTAGTGAGCCCCCCCCCCATTGTCAGCAGCTACAGAGGAATACAGAGATGCGTAGAACGACCGGAACCCCCCAGCCACTTCATCGGGGTCCGTAATCATTGACCCGTCAGGGGCGCGGAGTGAGACCACCGTCGGAGGCTTGAGGTCCAAGTGGGCCAAGTAGGCCAGAAGGCGTCCCGCCTGCTCCCCGCATTCATATAGTCTCTGTTTGTTGTAAAATATCTGCCTCTCTGCCTTTTCAAAGTGAAGACTATTCACTACCCTCGTCTGTAATTTCAACCGGTCCGCTGTGGAAGGGGTGGGGTTGTTGGTAAATTCACGCTCCGCAGACGCTAGGGAGTGTTCTGCTTGCCTGACCACCCGAGATGAGCTTTTCCTATATCTGGATATACGTTGGGATAAGTATATGCGAGTGTGAGACTTAAATGAGTCCCAAACCGTCCCAAAAGGCGCAGTGTCCTTATTGGTCTGGAAGTAAAACTCCCATTCAGAGCCCGCCTCCTCCAGATCTGGAACCACCGTCAACCAGAATGGGTTAAGCTTCCAGTTGTAGGACCTGGGGGAGGGGGTCGAGACGCAGTTTAATCCAGTAGGATGTGTGGTCCGACAGGATACGAGGGTTGAAACCGACTTCGCCTAGAATGGGGAGGAGGGTGCGGGAAATTAAGATCAGGTCAATACGGGACATGGTATTATGCGTCGCGGAGAAACAGGAGTACGTCCTATCCAGGGGGTAGCGATGCCTCCAGGTGTCCACCAGGGCAAGGTCAGAAAGGAGTTTACCAACTCTAGTGCAAGGGTGGGTGGGGACTTCGGAGGGGACAGTCGGAAGCCTATCCAAGTCCCGGTTTATTACATTGTTAAAATCTCCTAGCCATATTGCAGGAACAGTAGGAAATTGGGACATAAATGCCAACCCCTCAGTCAGGACTGTAAATTGGAAGGGGGGAGGAATGTAGATTGCCAGAATCAACAGCTACAACCCATTCACTTTGGCATGCAAAAACAAAAACCTGCCCTGGGGGTCTGATTTGAGCAGTAATAGGGTAAATTGTGTTGTTTTGGCCACTAGGATAGCCACTCCCCTGGAGTTGGTAGTGTGTGGGGCTTGGTACAACCATTCCACCCAGGGCTTCTTAAGTGTCAGCAGTAGTTGACCCGTAAGGTGAGTCTCCACCAACACCATGATCGCAGCGCGTTGTGCCTTTAAGTAAGCAAGGACTGCATTGCGCTTCGGCTTAGCTCTGATCCCCCGCACATTCCATGTAACACATTTCACATTAGGCATTGACCCCAACACTCACAACGTCGTCCCTGTCACTCCCAGCCCGCGCGCGTGCACCGCGGACCCCCCCCAAAAACAGGGAGGCCCACGGCACCCCCGCCAAGCCCGGGGCAAACCAGGGAGGATCCTGCAGAGCAACCCATACAACACCTAGCGGCACGTCAGCACACAACATTATATCACAGTGTAGAACATTCAAATAGTCAAGTGAGCACCTATAACCCAAACTCTTCTGCAAGTAGTATACATTAAACACAATAAACAAAAAAAACCGGGAGCAAAAAGTTTAACAGTGAGAACTCGCTGGGTTGGACGGCCTGGCAGAGTATCATGCAAAGAACAGCAGTATCGTGCCAAAGCCGGACAGACCAGGGAAACAGTCCTTGTGCAACAGTGCAAACAATGGAAAAAATAACCAGATCCTCAGGGACCTTCCTAGCTAGGGGGGCAATTGTCCGCTGCAGAGCAAGCAGCGGCATAAGGAGTGAGACTCCTGGGCTTAGTTCACCAGGATAGTCTGAGCAGGGGACACAACAGGATATAAAAGAGTGCGTCCATGTCCCTGGTGCCATGACAGCTCACAGCCTGCCATAGCAAGCATTGAAACAGGGCTGTAATCCAGGTGCAGCAGCAGGAGGCATATCAGGGGTAAGAGGGAGGGAGCAACAAAATGGTGAGGGGAAGCAGTACCACGGGAACGTGAACAAGGGCAGACAGAGACAGGGATAAACACCACAGTAAGCTTGTTCTCTCTCTTCAGGGGGAAACAAAACAAGGGACAATCCGGGCAGGTGACAGTGTTCGGATATGAATCCGGGAGGGGAGTCCATCAGTCTGTCCCCCATGTTGCAGGGCAGGAAGAAAGTAGTGATCCTCAGCGGGACCACGGCTGTGGCAGCCGGAGGGTCTAGGAAAACAGCATGAGGGTAGCATCTGGGCGGTGGGGGGGAGCATCGGAGCCAGTCTGCAAGCAAAGGATGGGTAGTGGAACAGTGGCTTCAACGGGGAGGATGACTAAGCTCCTGCAGGTATAGCAGGAGAGGGAAGGAATCAAGCAAAGGGCCGTAAGTACAGTACCTGTGGCGGAGCTCAGAAGGGTAGTGCGGCCCAACTGCATAGGCGGTGCAGGCCGGGGACATCCCTTGTAGCTGCAGCTGAGTCCTCAGGCCGGTTCGCGGGCGGGGGCCGCCCCATTCTCCATCCACGTAAATACAGCCTCTGGCGTGTCAAAGAAATGCGCCCGGTCATTTCCAATTACCCTAAGCCTCGCGGGGAACAGCATGGCGTAGGCAAAATGGTGGATCCTCAGCTGTCGTTTGGCTTCAGTAAATAGGGCTCTTTTCTTCTGGACTTCCGCCGAGAAATCCGGGAAAACCCTTATCTCACTATTCTTGTAGGGGATGTTGCCTTTCAGTCTGGTGAGGCGGAGGACAGCATCACGGTCACGGAAGTTCAGAAGTTTAGTGATGAATGTCCTAGGAGGTGCCCTCTGGGGAGGGGGTTTGGCCGCCAGTCTGTGAGCCCGCTCCACCACGAAGGATGGGGAGAACTCCACCCGGCCAAATGAGGTGACAAGGAGCCTTTCAAGGAACAACGGGGGATCGGATCCCTCCTCACCCTCAGGCAGGCCGACAAAACGGAGGTTACACCTCCTGAGGCGGTTCTCCATGTCGTCCTGCTTGGCCAGGACCATGGTGAGCTGGTGTTGCAGGCGCTCTGTAGTAACCTGCAATGGCGGCACCTCGTCCTCCACGTGGCTGATGCGGGTCTCCGTCTCGGTGACACGCTCCCGGAGTTTCTGCAGGTCTTGGCGGAGGAGAGAGACATCAGTTTTAACCTCCTCGATCTTGCCCATTAACGTGCTCTTGCAGTCCAAGATAGCCTCCAGCACCTTAACATTCATTTATTGATTGTATCTCAGTAATTTTCCAGCATTAAGGGGATTACAATTGTGTATATCTCTATCCATACCTTATGCCCCTATCTGATCTGCACATTCCTTTATCTTTATTTATATTTTTATTGGTGCATTCTTTTGCTTAATAGCACTTGTACCATACAATTATTCCATGGTCATTCATGGTAGCTCATATGAACTTTCGCATCGGCTGGTTGATCATACAATTACATCACATTTATGTGATGCTACTATTTAAACATCTATGCCTCTGCGGTCCATATGCACTTTATTTGCGATCAGCTTGCTATGCAAAATGCCCAATAATTATTATTATTGTTATAATGTTATCATCATACATTATCATGTTTGTGCAGTCAGACACTTACACTTTATATTTTCATACTATATCTTTACACTATATATCAGCGCACATTGATGCGCGACACACTCACTAATTTTGACTTTACATTTTATTTCACACCTACTTATTATTTTTTTGATTGATTCATTTATACTTTGTCTAACATAATCGGACAAAACTTGTACACTAATAATCAATCTATTTCATTATAAAATAAGCAACACAATACATACAAATATAGTAAAATAATATCGCACAAAACATATTTCCTCAAACAAGAGAAAAAAAAAAAAGAAAAATAGAAAAAAGAAAAAGAAAAAAGAATAAAAGAAAACACAATACATAAAATTATTTCAGAAAAGTCACTATACATATATAAACTGTCATTTTCATATGTCATCATATTTATAATATTCACAATATATTTAATTTTTGCTTCACATTGCACATCATGATTAGCACTATTCCCCCCCCCTTTTTTCAATTAGATTATGATTATGCACTGGTCATTAAATCACTATATTATTTAATTTATTAATTTTTATCTATGTGATCACTATAATGCATCAGTTGCACTTCAATTCTGAACGGGGTCAAACAAAGTATGGCAATAGTGATATATATATGTATGACATCTGTTAATTTCAAGTACTTTACTGATTGCACTGATTCCATCACTCTTTTATAATTGTCTAATTGCCTATTCTAAATAATTGCTTTTTTCAATTGTCTTTTCAATTTAGAATTAAGAGTCACTTAACACACACTTGTTTTTGATCACATGTTTTGTTTAAGAGTGTTATATATACTGTGGTTCATTTTGGTTTAAGTTAGCTATGAGTAAGCACTGATTTTGTGCGAAACGCGTCAGCTATCCTGTTCTAGCTGGTTTTTGTAGTGCCTGTTCATTAAACACACGTTGGATTGGAGTGCGGCTGTCCTCTTTTATCTTATTTTTTCCTCACCTTAACATTCGGGTCAGCAGGAGGAGTGGAGCCGGTGCCATTTTCCTCTTCAGTATCTTTCCCTGTATGCTTAAATTTAGCAAGTTTTACGGAGGCATCCGACTTCGTTTTCGGTGGCGACATGGTCTCCACAACAGCAGGGCAGAGGGTGACCCGAGATGCAGTGATTTCCGAGCGTTTACAGCCCCAGGATAGTTAGGAAGGATCTTAGGCAGGCGGAGCTCTCGTTCCTCACACCATGCCGGTCCAGGCCACGCCCCGAATTTATGGGCTTTTTAAATGCTAATGACAGAGGGATCTATTTGAGCCACGAGGCAAATTGTGTGGAAATCAGTTTTTTGGATCTCAAGATTTCGGTCAGGGGGCAGATTTTGTCACATCCAATGACAGAAGTTTTTGCATTACGGTGGATAGTTGCCACTATGGCTCTTGGCTTAGGTCAGTCCCTAAGAGCCAGTATATGAGGCTTAAGGGCAATTGCACTGAGCCCAATGAGTTCCTGATACAGGCAGATGTTCTAACTAAAAGATTAGTTGAAAAGAGCCCCTGCAGGCCACCTTGGGTCAAGTTGTTCATATGGATAGAGAATATTTACTTAGGGAGAGACACTTATGTGAGAGGAATGATACTTCTCCCACTGTTCGATTTATTACTACCTTTACTACACAAAACCAAAATATAAACAACCTCATACAAAAACATTGGCACAACCTGGGTAAGGAGTTCTGAATGCCATTTTGCCAAACAAACCTCAGGTGATCTTTAGAGGTGCTCCCTCCCTTAGGGATAGTATAGCTACCAACGTCCTCAACTCCCCCATTGGAGAGTACAGTTTATTTCAGAACCCGCAGTGCATAATAAAGATCCCAGAAATACAATTTTCCTAGGGTAGATAGGTACAGTCCCTATTGGAGGGGAAATTCCTTAGTGAGAGAGATTTCTAAACTTCAGATGTCTTGTATCTACAGTGTTAAATCTTACGTTCCTTTTTGGTTAAAAGTTGATGTCCCGCGGACATCCGCTCGGAAGAAAACCATCTGGCCTTCAGGAAGCCCCGCCTTCAGGAAGAAGCTTAAGACCTATCTCTTCTGAAGACACAGGCGGACACTGGCTGCAAAAGCTCCTTGAGGCGATTTAGTACGCGTTTGTATCCCTATACAAGTTACTCATTCATTCATTCATGTAGATGTCAATGCCTTCATTGACAATTCTTTAAGGGTATAATGTTGCGTTATGTGGTGTATCAGTATGTATAATGTTCTTGGTTTGTAAACTTGATTTGAGTCTTGGGTACTAGTCAAATAAATTTGATTGTTTGGATTTAGGTTTAACTTACACATTTCCAGTTATCAACCTATTACGACCATTAGAGGTAGCTGTAACTATTGCAGTTAATTACCTCGTAGATAATCTAGTGCCACTTCTGGTTTCCTGTTGGCAGTATTGGATATAGATCGGTTTGTTCCATATAATTAACTAAGTAATTAATTTTGTTTGGTATTTTTAGTTGCTATTTTAGTATGACCACCAAATGTCGTCGTAATATATGTAGAGCGGTAACCCCTTGGAGATTGTTGGGGCATTTTCACTAGAGGGAGCCTTGATTTTTTCAGTAGATGTCCCCTGGAGATTGCAATGTTACATCTGGTTTCCGGATGTGAGTAGAGGACTTAAATTGGTCTGTTCTATTTTCTAGATTTAGGAGGTTTTTTTATTTTGTTTTTTATTTGTACTTTTAGTTTTTACTACAGTTCTATACATGATTTTTTAACCATCTTGATGTCAGTGCAATATTTTTTCATTTATTATAAAAGTTTGAGGTTTTACACTATGGCGAGTTTATCTCTTTTGGGGGCTCTGAGTACATAGTATGAGGAACTCGTCACTACAAGCTTTGTAGCGGGTTTTGGACCTAATCACCGACACGAGTACAGCCATGCCTTGGTTTATGGAATACATACTTGGTGATAGTTGCCATTGGGGTATCCCCCTCATTGGAAAGGCCCTGGCTGGGTATTAGCCACAAGTGATTGTGACCATCCATAATAGGAGGTCCCCATCAGTCGGTAAGCAAGCATTTTTTGCGGTGGAGGTTGCACTTTTATCCGTAGTGGTGGATGCTAACATCCTTTTGAAAGGACACTTCTTTATGTCTATGTGAATGACCACAGAGAATAATCTCCAGATAAGACTCACTTAAACTGTGATGTAAAAAGTGCAACAATAGATCAAGTATACAAAAATATGTCAAAAACATATAAAAAATATATAGTGTATCCAACACCCAAATGTAGCTGTTATGGTGCGCATCAAAGTGTCCTATAACAAAATGAATAAAGGACAAAGTCTATGTTGATCCACAATGGATGTGCAGAATCTGATGTGAAGCATGGACTGTCACCGTAGTAGATGGTATTGTGTCTAAATACCCCAAGCGTACTGGAAGTGTCATCCAACATCAATGGTAGAAAGGTAAGTAATGGATACTCTTACCGTGGGTCAGATGAAAATAGACATGGACGAGATCCCGGATCCAGGTACTCCAAAGGAGATGTCTCTAATCCAACAGTAAGCCTACTGTGATACAAAAGGGCCTCTCTCAGCAGAGAAAACGCAGGGGGCATAGGCCCTAACGAACCTTCCGAGATGGATGTCCCCTTGGGCCAGATATCATAAGAGAAAAACAGAATGGCTCCACATAGTGAAAGTAAATCCAGCGAGTGGTAAAAAATGGACAGCCTTTATTGGCATAGATATCCAGAAAAATAACAATATATGTAGCCTTTATAGTTACAGGTAAAACAAACGGTAAAAAATGGTGAATCCTCGAGGTAAAAAAGTGTGATGACAAGGGTGTAGCAGACTAAAAACCTGACATGTTTCGAGCAATGGCTCTTCAACTGGGGTGTTAGCCTGCCAGCTTGTTTCACGCTATATATATATGTTGTTACTAATAATTAATGCAGGACAGCTGGAAGGTAAATCCGCCTCCCAAATTAGCCTCCTGCATAGCGGAATTAACCCATCATGGGGTTAATTACTTACACACAGATCACCTGTCATGCAGACCCAACCCCACTTGATCAAACAGTGTAAACCATGAATGGGAAGGGGGCAGCGTCACAACAACGCCCCACACATCCCATGCGACTCAGCCAATAGACCCTGGGCAGTCAGTCATGAATAACCATAAACAGGACTCTGTGTGTATCAGCAGCTGTAAACAATGCCCCCAATTAGCAAGTCTTTAGCCATCACAGCGGCGCACTCACCGCGTCCAACCAACAGTCGCAGACGCTGCTCTCTGACCAATAGGAGCGCAGCGACTAATGATGACATCACGAGGAGTGAGACGCTGCAACGAATGTGGACGGGGTATAAGTCATCCAACAATAAGTCACGCGGCGACGCACGTAGTCGACGTGCATCGTCACATGTAAACACATGCCGATTGGTCGCGTGGCAACGAGCGTATACAACACGCGTCACCACCCGAAGGGACAAAACAAAAATAAGAGGCGTGATCCTGCATAGCGGAATGACACCCTGATTCCAGCAAATGGTGAGTGAACAGGAATAGTCCCCCTGATGTCAAAGATCACCAGAGATCACCAAAGCGGAGAGCATCCGATCGGCAAGCTCTGATATATAAATCAATTGGGGACACAAAACCTGTTGGCCGGAACAATGATCTGATGCACTTAAAAGTGACATGTACCAATATAAATAAAGAATTAAAACAATGTCATGTCATGGAAAACAGAGATTATTAAAAACTTGTAAATATGAACTAATATGCATGATGTAATATATAGTGGAAACAATTAAATGTATACACATACATAGCTAGCTTTTACAGACATATCAGATAATGGTATACAACCTAAACGGAAAAAAATTTTTTTTACCTAATATCATCAAAACCCTCAAGGGACGTAAATGCAAAATCATGCTTTATTGATGAATGCATTTATGTCCCGATCTATATTGAAACCATACGGAAAAAAACAACGAAGTTGATAAATCCAAAACATTTTGAGTTGGGAGACACCCTGACACGCGACTGGCCCCTCCAATGGGGGGTGAATTTGTCAATAACCTGGAATCGCGTGCCAGAAGGGTCTTTCTGATGGTGTAATAAATAATGCTTCGGAACGTTATGGTTGGTGCGACCCTTTTTAATACTGGTAATGTGCTCGTTCACCCTAATCGAAAATGTCCTAATAGTTCTGCCCACGTATTGTTTATGACACGGACACGTGATGAGGTAAACGACATAACGAGTAGCACATGTAACAAACTCCTTCATGTGATATACTGTTGAAGTGACAGTGGACCTGAAGTTGTCTGTTTTCCTTCCCTTCCAAACGTTGTGTGTGCACACCTTACATTTCCGGCAAGCATAGAATCCCTTAAAATCGGGAAAGAAACTAGGTTTAGCTAAAGGGGTGTCAACATTAGGGGCTATTTTGTTCCTAAGAGATGGTGCGCTTTTGATACTTATTTGGGAGCAGTGAAATTTATACAGCGATCAGTGCAATAAAAATGCACTGATTACTGTATAAATGACACTGGCAGGGGAGGGGTTAATGCTAGGGGGCGATCATGGGGTTAAGTGTTCCATAGGGATGCGTTTCTAACGGGGGGGGGGAGTGTACTGACAGGGAATACAGAGAGATCGCTGTTCCTAATCACTAGGAACAGATGATCTCTCTCTACTCCCTTGACAGACCAGGGATCTGTTTGTTTACATTGACAGATCACCGTTCTGCCTCTCTGAGGAGCGATCGCAGGTGGCCGGCGGACATCGGTGACGTGCCCGCTATAGCTCTTAAATGAACCGCTGTACCAGTACATCGATTTGCCGCCGGTGTATACCGCCGGTGGCAGCTGGTCGGCAAGTGGTTAAGGTGTCCTCAAAATATTTCATTCTGTGCTCCCTCTGCAAGGGCAGGATGAGTTTTGAGACTTTGGCCTCGTACACACGGCCGAGATTCTCGTTGAAAAAAACATGTTGTTTTTTTCGACGAGATTCTTGGACAAGAAACTTGTCCCGGCCGAGTGTACACACGCTCGTTTCAAAGAACCCGCGGTTCTTTGAATGGAGCGTACGCGGTGACGTCATCGACTACGACGAGCATGCGCTCGTCACATTCGATGCCGTCGCCGCCATCTTGGTATACCCTACGTATGCCTAGGAAGCTACCGCGCATGCGTTAAATTCATTTCGAACATGCGCGGGCTTCCGGGAGGACAGGTAAGTGTACACACACTCACTTTTCTCGTCGAGAAACATGCCGAGGAGAATCTCGATGAGAAAATAGAGAGCAGGTTCTCTATTTTCTCGTCGAGGTTTCTTGTCGGTTTTCTCGACGAGAAACCCGATAGCCGCGTACACACGACCGATTTACTCGGCAAGACCTCTCTGCCAGCAAGTTTCTTGCTGGTTCTTGCCGAGAAAATCGGTCGTGTGTTCGAGGCCTTTCCCCTTGTAACGGTGGTCAAGGAGGGTTGCCAACCAATAAAGATCATTCTCCTTAAAGTAAAATTCCACCCTAACACTAAAATTACTGCATCTACAGACATCCACGATCTAACACTAATCTATCTAGCCCTGTAAAGAAGAAATTGGTATACAAACCTTTTTTTAAGCCGCTCTGACCCGATCCAACGCTGAGCTGTCAGCTGCGGCTTCGCTGTGGAGGTGGGTGCAGAGGACACATCCGACAACGGAAGCCCCATAGTAAGTCTATGGGTGCCACTGTCAGCTGTGTCCCCTGCAGAGCTTCCACAGCTGGAGACTGGATCGGATCACCTTTAAAAAAGGTATGTATACCGATTTCTTCTTTACAGGGCTAGATAGGTTGGTGTTAGATCGTTGATGTCTGTAGTTGCAGGGAATTTATTGTTAGGCTGGACTTCTACTTTAATGCCACAAATTCTCGGGACCTTTTGCAGGCTTTAAAGAATGACGGAGCCCATGCACCACAAGTTTGCGGAGTCATGAGAAGCAGAGTCCTCAGGGTCACCGAGGATTACAGTATCTGGAACTGCCTCCTCCCAGCCACGGACTACTCCCAAGGTTTCTGGGGACTGACAACCATCTCTTAAAGCATACCCTGCTTGCATATTTTTACCTACAGGTAAGCCTATAATAAGGCTTACCTGTAGTTAAAATGAATATCTACTAAACCTGTACGGTTTAGGAGATATTCACAATGCATGCAGCCGCTGACATCAATGGTGCATACGCTAAATTCAGAGCTTCTTGCCGGAGCCGCAAACCCAGAAGAGACGCCAAAGGGAACATGTCAGCTCCCTCAGCGGTGACCTGGAGGCGGTGCTGGTGCTTCGTTCTAAGGTAAGTATTTCATAATGAGCTAGTATGCGGTGCATACTAGCTCATTATGCCTTTGCCTTACAGTTTTTTTTTTTTCAGGGCATACAACTGCTTGAAGGTTTGACGTATGTCTTCCTCTGCTTCAATGCCTCCAAAACTGCCAGAATCCTCCTCCACCCTCTCCTCTTGTGTGGTCTGTGGCATTGCAAGAATAGTGTCTGCATAAAGTGGGCCTGAGAAGAAAGGAAGTCCTCTCCTCCCACTGCTCTGCCTCGAGAGCCCTGTCCATAAGGCCACGCAGAGTATGCTCCAGCAGGAACACAAGAGGGATTTTGTCACTGATGCAGGCATTGTCAAGGCTCACCATCCTTGTTGCCTACTCAAATGGCAACAGTACAGTGCATGCATCCGTTATCAGCAGCCATTGGCGTGGGGAAAAAACACAGAGGTGCCCTAAACCTGTCCTTGTGCCATACTCACACAGGTACTCGTTGACGGCACTCTGCTGCAGCCGCTGCAGCATTGTCACAGTTGAGTTCCACCTGGTGGTCATGTCATAAATGAGGCGATTTATGGGCAGGGGGAATTCCCACTGAATTTCAGCCAACCGTACACTGGCTGTGTATGACCACCTGAAATGGCTACAGACTCTTCTGGCCTGCCTTAGAAGATCTTGTAAACCTGTTTAGGAAACGCTGCACCACCAAATTGAGGACATGTGCCAGGCATGGTACATGTGTCAACCTTTCCCGTTGAAGGGCGGAAGGAAGGTTAGTGCCATTATCACACACCACCATTCCTGGCTCAGGCTGCCATGGTGTGAAGCACCTCTGGGCCTGTCCCTGCAGAACTACCAGAATCTCTGCTCCGGTGTGGCTCCTGTCCCCTAGACAGACCAGCTGAAGCACTGCATGGCATCTTTTAGCCTCACTCGCTGAATAGCCCCTTGAGCACTTAGGGGGTTCTGGTGGTTCATAGGACAATTCAGTAGAGGAGGGCATGGAGAAGGAAGAGAGGGTGGAGTTGACAGATATCGCATCATCACCACCAGTCGTATGGAGACGTGGCAGCAAAACAAGCTCCAGCACTGAGTCCTGTCCTGCATCCTTCATAGTTGCAAGCAGAGTTACCCAGTGTGCTGTGAATGAAATATATTGTCCCTGACCATGCTTGCTGGACCACATGTTAGCAGTAATGTGGACCTTGCTGCTAACTTCCTTGCCGAAAGATGCCAAAACATTGCCTTTCACATGATGGTACAGAGCTGGCATGGCCTTACGTGAAAAGAAATAGTGACTGGGAACCTGCCATTGTGGTACAGCACATTCTGCTAATTCACTGAATGGGGCAAAACTCACCAGATGGAAAGGCATGAGTTGTGAAGCCATCAATTTGGAAAAGCTAGAATTTAGACACTGGGCATGTGGGTGGCAGGGGGTGTATTTCTTTTTTCGATGCAGTAGCTGGGGCAGAGAAATTTCCCTGCTATACTCTACAACTGGTAGTGTGCTGCTGGCAGACATGTTGCAAGGACCTGTGACACCCTTTGCTATACCATCATCCCTGTCAGCAGAGGCTGCTGAAAGGTCATGAGATTTAGCGGGGGTAGACATGAAAGGTGAGGAGCGAGGAGAAGAATCGTGTCCCTTGTGTGTGGCTTTCAGGTGCTTTTACCAACGAGCTATGTAGTGGGAGGTTAAATGCCTTGTCAAGCATGTGGTATAGGGTTGCCACTTCATCCCTTTAAACCCGAACACATATTAATAACACAGGTTCTGTGGCTGATTAAGGTGGTAATTAAACTCACTTGGTGCCTTATCTGCCTTTAATTAGGTTTAAAGGGATGAGGTGGCAACTCTAATGTGGTACCCAAATGGCTGGTGTTTTTGCCACGCTTGATCTGCTTGCGTCAGAGATTGCAAATTGCAACAGTGTGATCCGCTGCACATGTGCTAAAAAAGGCCCACACAGCTGAGCTGTGGGAAGTGGGCTGGGAGATAACCGCTCCACAATAAACCCCTATATGTTTGAACTGCAAAAAGGGGAGAGAGGGGGAAAAGGATTGGAGTGGGAGTTCTCGGTATCATATCATCAAAAACTCATAATAAAAACCCTGTTTGGGCTCATCCGACTCCAATGACATAAAGGGCACAGGGAAAAGGGGAAGGGAAATACACAGCCTACTGTGCAAGTACAAAAAGTAAAATTTTATTATATCAAAATCACATAGATGGAATGGCCAATGATAAAAACTGAATCATTCACAACGTGTCAATCATACTGTGATAAAAACTCAATGTCCACCATTCTTGACCCTATAGTGACAGTAATATATGTATATATAGCGATACCCCCAGTTAAGAGGGCTGCTGGTATAACTTTTGGGCCCCTGTAATGCACCCTGTCAACCCCCGGCAATTGGCTCTAAGCTCCCTTGGCACAGTTAGTAGGGGATGATAGGATGGTGTAGCCTGCAACTGACGGAGACACAATCCTATAATAGAACACACACAGCAATAGAGTATAGATATTTACCCGTCTCTTCTGCAAAGTAAATGACACAACACCAGTATACTTAACCTTTGCACTTTTACTCAGATTATTGGGTAAGCATATAATCAACAGTGTGCATATCATGTGCAGAGCCCTGCAATAAAAAGTATCTCAACAAATAGACAGGTATACAGTATGGTGCATAAATCTAACAGTCCCCGCTGCAGCTATTCTCCCTCGTGGGCAAAAATGGCGCCCAGCAATGTCTACGCTAAGTCAGGCCTGACTGTACTGTGTAGAAGTTCTGTAGGGGGAAATCTTCGCTAACAAAAACGGTGGTGCACTTTCTGAAGAAACAATCTGTAATCCACAGGGTAAAAGGGGTTTTGATAACTTGGTGAATTAAGGAAATCTCTAAAGCTGCTCCGATGCACTGTCTCTCCGGTGCACAGCGCAACACTAATGAAAGCTCCGGGTAACAGTTATGGGGGCCTAGAGATCCTATGTAGTTCTCTGAGCAGGTGCCCTCTCACCCAACCGGACCAGTCCGTGTCCGTATCTTCCGCTGCTGTGTCTTGGTACACAGGTCTCACGACATCCAAGTCTTCGGTCCTCAACGATGCAGCAACAGTATTGAGAGATGTCCCACAGGTTCCTCGGTGAGAGCGGAAGGCTCTTTGGAGAAAGGCCCAGGCTTCAGGCCTTGTATCACCCCAGGCACGGAAATTAGTTCCTCTTGCTGGGCGGGCGGTGTGCAAAGAGACTGAACCCAGCTCCGCCTCCCTCTTATAAAGTCCACCCCAGCAGTCTTTGCGCGGGGCAATGCACCCTCTGGGTGCCCAGCGGGGTTATGGGCGACCACCTGCGGCAACCCCCTCTCCCACCCCCCCCGCTCAACAACTGTGATGTAATAAGAATAAAAATAACCCATCCCGCGGCAGCACCAACCCGCCCCCCCCCCCCCCCGCTCAACAAAACAACTGTGAAACTAAACCGTAAATAAACGAATCCGTCCCGCGGCAGCACCCCCGCTCAACAACTTTGGTTTCAGGAAATGTCCCGCGAAGGAACTGGGAGGTATGTAGCGAGGAATGTGAAAGTACAATATCTTCAATCCTGAGCAGCAATAATAACTTTAGTCCTGTTTCACACTGGTGCGTTTTGAGCAAGAGCACGAGCAAGAGCACCTGACTGGTTTCGCTGGTCACCCAGGGGACCACACTGCCCCTGACACAGCCGGCAGTGACTGGCAAAACTGGTTAGGCACTCACATTGTGAATGATTCAGTTTTTATCATTGGCTATTTCATTTATGTGTTTTTGACATAATAAAATTTTACTTTTTGTACTTGCACAGTGGGATGTGTATTTTCTTTTCCCCTTTTCCCTATCACCTTTATGTTATTGGAGTCGGTTGAGCCCAAACAGGGCTTTCATTATGAGTTTTTGGTGACTGCTCTCTACTCTTCCATGATGGCTGCCTCTGGAGGACATCCTGCCTCATTGGGGTTGTTTCTCCTTCTCACTTTCCTCCTCTAATCTGTCCGGCACCCAAATTGCATCAGTGACCTCATCATTGTCATCCTCATCATCACTGGAGCCAACTGGGCAATACGCTGTGGCTGGGGAACATGACTGCCAATTAGTTTTTTTATTAGTGTTTTTCCCTCTCTGTAGGCCCACGTTACTCCTTTCCTCTACCTTTAGAGCCAACATCAGGATCAAGTAATGTCTATGCATCCTCAGGAAGCACATGGCTGACACTGTGTTCAAATAATTCAGCTGATTACCCCATGCATGATGTTGGGGCTTTAGCAGGAGTAGCTGTGGACAAAGAGGCAGAATAAGGCCCCATGCCCACTAGACGCCGGTGCAAACTCTGCTGAACGCATGTTTTTAAAGGCTGAAACCGGCCTTTAGAAACGCCAGTTTTGCCGCGATTTCAGCCGCGTTTAGCGGCGTTTTACCGCGTTTGTGTCTATAAGCGTTTAGTTAAGAAACATCATAAGACCCTCCCTAAGCTCAAAAAACAGTATTATTTAACCATTTCAGCCATTTTGTGAGACCTTCCATAGACTCCCATGTTAAACTTCAGTCTAGTCTAGTCATGAGCACAGTGAAGCATGGGCACAGTGAGGCAAAGTGAGGCACAGTGAGGCATGCAGATGGACACCCTAGGCTTATACTCGAGTCAATAAGTTTTCCCAATTTTTGGGGTAAAATTAGGTGCCTCGGCTTATATTCGGGTCGGCTTATACTCAAGTATATACAGTACTTGTTCTGCGGCTGCCGCTGCCTCTCTGAGTCTCTCTCTCAGTTTCTCACATCAGCCGATCAGCGGCGCCGAGAGAGAGACTCGTCTAATGTAGTTACGCGGCGCACTGACACGATACCAGGAGCGGAGGAGGAGGTGGGTGGAGCCTCTTCCCTGCTCTCGTTGCTAACGCCTGGGCCGCTTGGCGTCTAGCAACGAGTGACGTCAGTGAGTCACGTCAGGCCGCTCTGCGGGCAGGTGCGATAGCGTGCGGCTCCACAGACGGGTAAGAAAGCTGGCGGCTCCGCTTGCGGCGCGGTTTGTGGGCGGGCGGCTTGGTTCGTGGGCAGACCGTGCTGCTCAGTGTGTTGGCAGCGCAGGTGAGAGTGAGAGAGCAGGCTCAGTGTGGCAGCTGGCCAATCAGCTAGCCGGGAGCAGGGGAGCAGAGAGATGAGATCATCTCTCACCGCCCGTGCCTGACCTGCATTCCTGCAGTGACTTCCGCCCTCACTGTGCAGGCAGCAGAGAGATTACATTATCTCTCTGCTGCCTGACTCTGGGAGTCTGGGACACAGCAAGAGACAACCAAAACTACACCTTAGCAGGCAAGTTAGTGACAATCCGCAAGGTGTGGCAGGCGACGTGGCAAATGACAATCCGCAAATTGTGGCAGGTGACGTGGCAAATGACAATCTGCTTCTGGTGGCAGGCAAGTGACAATCAGCAAGGTGTGGCAGGTGATGTGGCAAGTGACAATCCGCAAGGTGTGGCAGGCAACGTGGCAAGTAACAATCCGCAAATTGTGTCAGATGACGTGGCAAATGACAATCTGCATCTGGTGGCAGGCAAGTGACAATCAGCAAGGTGTGGCAGGTGACGTGCCAAGTGACAATCCGCAAGGTGTGGCAGGTGATGTGGCAAGTGACAATCCACAAGGTGTGGCAAGTGACAATCCACAAGATGTGGCAGGTGACGTGGCAAGTGACAATCCGCAACGTGTGGCAAGTGACACGCTCAGGACTCCCACTAATTGCAGGCGACGGTGGCAAGTGACACACTGGGGACTCCCACTGATTCTGCATTGAACTATTTAATTTTATATTACAATGTAATAATAGAAATAATGCGCTTCAATCATCCTGACACCATAACAACTATGGTGCCGGGATGATTGAAGCGCTGACACCAGCCATTTCCCCGATAAATTTCCCACCAAAAAAACATTTTTTGGCACTGCCTGTCCCGAGAAAAGACTCTGGATCTGCCCCTGAATGAGGATGGTTTAGTAAGCCAGCCCACCAGCTCCTCTGCATGCTGTGGCTGAATAGCACGGGCTACATGACTAAACAGAGAAACTTGTCCTGCCTGAGGACGGACCACATCCACCGTTGCCTGTGGACACAGACGCTGCTGGCCCCTTCATAGTGGCATGGGAACGTCTGCATCTCCTTGTTGGTCTCCCAGACATGATTGGGGGGTTGTTACACAAATTTAATAGTAACTGGGACATTTTTTGAATGAAAAGTGGTGTTTGGGGCACTTTAAATTGAGGACTGACTGAAATGTAAAAACAATGTATTCTGTGTGGGAGAGGATCGGTGGCATAGAATCTATATGTCGCTACTATGCAATGTTAATTGTATTTCTTTCTTGTCTTTGAAAATCTTAATAAACATCATTGATGAACAGAAATAAATGTAAAAACTATAAAAAAAAATTAAAAAGGACAAGCGTCGCAGTCGCAGTTAAAACTGTGGCTGACAAATAAAAAAACAACAAGATAGAACATGCAGCAAGCAAAAAAATTACAGTATTTATAAAGCACTAAATGTTATGTAATGCTGTGTTAAACGCTACAACACTACACTATACTCGCACTATACTCACACAATACACTATACTCACTATACTCATACTCTACACTCATAGTCACAATAAGAGAACACACTAACTCACTAGTAGAAAACTGAGACCTGCTCTATCTATCTCCACTCCAACAACACACTGCAAAAGAATCTTGTGGAAAGGAATCTTTTATAGTGTGGGGTGGAACATTAAGCACCGAGCCGTGATTGGACAAAATGATCATCACTTTGTCCAATCAGGGCTCTGACAGTGCTCTGTGCCCCAATTGGCAAAGCCTTTTACCCGACCATTATTAGGGTCCTATAATGCATTGTGGGGCGGTCGGTGGGCGAACATCCCGTCGAGTGCCCCCCAAACTCGGGTGTTCGGCAAACAGGCGATGTTTGGGCCGAACTTTTGCTCCAACTCTATTCATGACAATCTGGGTTATGCGCCATATATAGTTGAATAGAAACTGGTAAACCTAAACAGACAAGGAGTCATCCCCTGCATAACCCCTACTATACAGGAAGACCTTCAATTTTTTCGTCAGTGTCTTGATGGTGACGGTCACTGAAGTTCAGCTCTCTGTATGATGCTACCAGTGGTCTCAAATATCGTTCCAGTAGGGATCAGGGGACATGTTGACCGGATCCAATCTTATTGTTAAGATGCTAAAATTTATGGTAATCAGACTCCACCAGGACAAGATGGAAGATTCGGCGGGGATTGCCTGTAATGCGACCTTTCAGCACTGCGTTGCAGACCCTGCGTTATGGAGCCCTGCACAGTTTTGCACTGACCAAGGTGTTTTCCAGCAGGGTGCTATACAAGTTCAGGACAGTGGACACTAGAGGTGGGTACTGAGTCACTTGGTGACAGAACCCGCCATGACGGGTGAAGATTAGATTCCTGTTTTTTTGAGACAGGATCCTGCAGTGGAATTGGTAAGTAATATTTGCAGGGTCCCTTTAAGAAAATTTCAGCTGCCATGTGTCGTCCTCCTTTTGTCCACTAGGGGCAGTAGGTATACTGCAGCTCACAATATGGACTGTGCCTTGTTAGACTTATTGCCCTTGTGTCTGGGTCTCTGTGAGTGAGAAACTGTGTGCCCCTCTGCAAGGCTTTTTTTTCCCCTTACAGCTTTGTGTCTCCACAGTAATGCCAGTTTGTGTGCCTGCTGCAGGCACAGAAGCATGGGGCATGCAAGGGGTTGTGTGCACGGCATCCTAATGGACTGTGCATTGGAAGCAGAATTGAGCCTGGAGGCCATCTTGGTTGGGTATATGAAGGCTTGTTTATATGGTCATGCTTATGGAGGCAGCTGCGGCTGGCTCAGTAGCCAGGAGGAGTGCGAGAGACACAAAGCAGGTTGACTTAAGGGCACACGAGTACTACCAAGGGGGCTGGATGTTGGAAGCCAGAGGCAGTCCTGCATTAGATGCATTATTACTGCATTGCTTCATCATTGTTGTTGCATGGTGCTGCGTTAGTCTGTTGGCGGATTGGAACCGCTGCTAGTACAGTATTGCAGAATACATATAAAATACAGTATTTTATCAAGCCAGTAAGTTTAAACGTAAATGTCTTCCAGAAAGCGGAATGGGGGAGGCACAGCTGGGAGGGGCACAGGTGCACGTCCTGAGGACTCTATTCATAATTCCACTACATTAGCTTTTCCCGAAAGAACATAAGTGTCAGGTGCATCTAAGCTACTCTGTTTTTCTGGCATAGTAGCTACTGCGAGTGATTTTGCCTCAGTGTATGTCACTAAGGATGACCTGAATTTGGCATTGACAGGCCTGGAAAGCAAGATTGCTGGGATGATTGCTTCCATGGCACAGAGTGGTTAAAAAGAAAAAAAAAGGTCCCCATCACCAGATCCCCCTTCAGTACTGGAGGAAGAATGGGTGGAGGTTGAGGAGGAAGATATAGGGGCAGAACCTGAGGTCAGGTGGAACTTTTTGTGTCCGAAGAGTCTAAGCTTGAGAAGGCTCAGGGGCTGTATTTTAGGCACAGAAAGTGCTAGTGCATTCCCTTTCTGAAATGGTTCACTCCGACTTTAGGTTGCCACTGGTAGAAACCTCAACAGTTAAATACTCCTCCAATGGAGCTTTGCAACCGCCACAGAGTTCTCAGGCCTTTCCTTTAAATCCTCTTTTAGAGCAGATGTTATATGCAGAATGGGATCACCCAGATAGGGTATTTGTACCACCTAAAATGTTCTCTTTTCTCTACCCAATGGAAGAGAAGTTTATTGAAGTGGAGTATACCGCAGTAGATGCAGCCCCAATAAGAATTTAACTTGTCTGCTGGATAATGTCCAGGTTTTTAAGTATTCAGCCAACAAGAAACTGGAATCCCTTCTTCCCTTCTGAAGGCTTCCTTTGCCTTAGCAGGGTCTGCTATGCAGCTTTCAGTTGCAGCTATTGGCATTTGACAAAGCTTAAAGGATCATGTTAAGCAATTGATAAGGAAGATCCCGCTGCAGGGGGATGATTCTAGTGAAGAATTTACAGAGTTGCCTTGGGCCTTATGGTTGGTGGATGAACTCTGGACTTAAAGGACTCTATCCAGCAGACTTTGTGTATTGCTCAGGTGTCAGTTCACATGCACAGGGTTCTGTGGTCGAAAAGCTGGCCTGATAGCTGGGCGCATGCGCGGCGCTGAGCAGGATGGACGCCTGACACCGTAGCTCCGCACTTCACGGACCAGGGAGCAGTACAGCATGTTCCAAAATGGCTCAGCGGACTGAGCACACTCTCCAGCTCTGGCCTCTTCCTCTCTGCCTGCAGTGCCTGCCTCTCCCTCGGACCCCAGCTGTGAGTACACCTCTTCCTTATCTAATGCTGACCTCAATGCTAGCTTAAAAGCGATGTATAACAGACTGGCAACGAAGTTCCAAACTGAACTGCACAAGACCTCCCATATCCTGTCACAGAAGATCGCAGCCCTCGGTACCAGGACTGACAGGCTGGAGACGAAACACGATGAGCTGGCCCTGGCTTGCAGTGACCTCAGCAGGGAGCATGAATCTCTAGCATTGGCATTTATTCAGATACAATCACAGGTTGAGGACCTTGACAACAGGAATAGACGCTTTTTTCCATCGGCCCTGGGTGCTAAAGTGTAACGCCTGAAAATGACCCGCATCACTCAGTCCTCGAAAGGTTATGTCATGTAAGCCCGGTTCAAACTGGGGGTTACCTAGTACAGGGAATAGGGGAGAACTCCGGGAGGGGGAAGCTGATAAGGATATGAGTTGTGAACAGAATTTGGTGGTAGTACCGATTAGTGGGTGTCGTTTGACATGCAATTTTTCTTATTCAATATTTTTATTTCAAAATGCATAGGTTATACATAAAGCACGGGTCAGTCATATGTAAGCAATAGTAAACATTCAGAGGAATTGAAACTGATTATAGCTGTGATAGATAGAAGCAGGAGCAGTGGCCTATCGTCCGTCCAGAATCTATGTAGAGTAGTAACTGTCGGCATATCCGTAGGGAGATAAATTAAAGCAGGAAGCATGTTCCGCTCCCCCCAACACCTCGAATGGGAACTGACTGTGTTGGAAGGGGGATCCCAGAACCTCCCATTATTCCGAACCTCGTCAACTGGAGGAAGGCTTATATCAAAATTTTAGAATTCAGAACAGAATTAAAGTGTTGCCTACTGATGCTCTACCTGAGATCTTGTGAACCTGACCTCTAATCCTAAAAAAAAATTGGCAGCGATAAAAAAGGAAAAAAGTGGACAGATAAACACAGAGACTCAGAGCGAGCCGAAAGGAAAAAGAAAGAGGAATGAAGAGCTAGAACATCACCTGAAATGCTGAGGATGCACTACACCTGCTTGGAAGGAGAACCAATGAGGATTCCCATCTGTTGGGCCCATGGTTCCCATACCTTTTCGAATTTGTCCGTTGTGTTTAGTAATATACTGGAAAGCTTTTCTTGCGACATTATCCAAGATATTTTCTTTGTAGCCGCAGGAAAAGAGATCTTTGGTTGTTTCCAGGCCTTTGCCACCGTAAGCTTTGCGCCCAACAATATAAAATGAGTTAACCTTCGGGAAGATTTGGGGATCTCTGGGATTTGAGCATTCAGTAGGGCAATCGTCGGGGTCCTGGGGATCCGAGTTCCAATCAGCTTGTTAATTAAATTAAAAATGTTCTTCCAGAAGGGGCGAATTCTGGGGCATTCCCACCATATGTGGGCCATTGTGCCTATATGTTGGCAACCTCTAAAACATAGAGGATCCGCTGTGGGGTAGATCGAGGCTAGTCTGGAAAGGGGTATAGTACCACCGAGAAATCACTTTAAGGCTAGCCTCCATCAGTGCAGTGTTAAGGATACCTTTAAATGACCGAAAGCATGCATTCTGCCATCCCTCCAGATCCCACTGGAATTGGAAGTCAGATTCCCAGGCAGTCATAAAGGCCTCCTTAGAGGACGCAGATGCAAGCGACGAGTAGATCACCGAGATCCCCCCCTCTGGTCCCTGGCCCGACCACACCACAACTCGTAATTGGTAAACTTTGGCGGAATGGGCCTTTCTTTCCATAGGGAATGTAGAAAGTGAGATATTTGGCCAAACCTGAATCGTTCCGAGTCGGGCAGATCTAGTGTTTTGATACAGTGGTTTAGGGTGAAGGGGCCTGCTGCTGTAAAGAATTGCCCAATTCGGTAAAGTCCCTTGTCCAGCCACCATTTGAAAGCTAAGACGTCTTTCCCGGGAGGAAAGTTCGGGTTGTTGAAAAGGTGAGTTAGGGGTCTGTATGAGGATACTAATGAAGTTGACGAACGCAGCCCATCCCATAGGGCGAAAGAGTGGGAAAGGGTAGGGGATAAAATCGGGGGTCTGTCTTTCGGGGGGCTCCAGAGTAGGAAGTCTAGCGTGAAACGAGGGACGGCCTGTCTTTCTATATTCACCCAATCAGGTTTCTCAAATCGTGAATAGACTACAGATAACTGAGCTAACCTGGCTGCCTGGTAATATTTGTGAAGATGGGGCAAGCCGAGACCTCCTTTCCATTTGTGAAGGTGTAGAGTCTTTTGAGGTAACCTAAATCCCCCCTTTCCCCAGATGAATTTCATTATTTTACTTTGGAATGATTTAATGTGATTCTTCCGTATGGGTACGGGAAGAGAGCGAAAAAGGTATAATAACCTCGGGAGTAACGTCATTTTTATAGAATGTACCCTTCCCAGCCAGGACAGATTATTTTTGGACCAAGTGAGTAGATCTGATTCTAGCTTACGATACATAGGGGGGTAGTTATTCATGTAGAGGAATTCTGTCTTAGATGTCAAGTTGATCCCCAAGTACCTAAGAGAGGATTCGCTCCAGGCAAACCGGAAGGATTGTTTTAGGAGAGCCACAGTGTCGTTTGGTAGTGAGATATTCATGGCTTGGGATTTGGTGTAATTCACGTGGAGGCCAGATACCGTTGCAAAGTCATCCAGAGTTTTACATAAGTTCGGGAGGGAAGTGATGGGGGAGGTTATAAACAGCAAAATGTCGTCCGCAAAGAGACCGCATTTATGTGTTTGGGGGCCACAGGAGACACCTTGTATGTTCGGGTTTTGGCGAATTGCGATGGCAAGTGTCTCAATAGCTATCGCGAAGATGAGCGGAGATAAAGGGCATCCTTGTCTAGTCCCTTTCTTTATATGTATGGGTTTCGAGTAACAGCCCTGGAGTCGTATGTATGCTGAAGGGTTGGAGTATAAGGCACGTATCAGTCCCAAAAACCGTGTGCCGAAACCCCAGCATTCTAAAAGAGCAAAGATATAGGGCCAGGACACCGAATCAAAGGCCTTGTGGAGGTCCAGCGAAAGGAGCATTCCCGATTGCTTGGGACCTCCCACCCAGTTTGTTTGGAGAATGGAAACTATATCTATTGCCCTCCTTATCTGATCAGGGCCCTGCCTGCCGGGGATAAACCCCACTTGGTCCTTATGGATATATGTGCTTATGAAAGAAGCCAAACGGATAGCTAGTATTTTAGTTAAGATTTTTAAATCATTATTTATTAGAGAAATGGGTCGATAATTTCCAATCTCTTCCGGATTCTTTTCCGGCTTAGGGATTACTGTAATATACGCAGTATTGAGTTGAGGATCGAGTGGGTCTCCCCTTGTTTTAGCATTAAGGAAATTAGTTAGATGCGGGGCTAGGGTCTCAGCAAACGTTTTATAATAGGGGTTCGAGAGCCCATCCGGCCCTGGGGCCGATCCCGTCTTTAGGTCTTTAATCACCTCCATAACCTCTCCTTCAGTAAAGGGTGCTTCGAGCTCCCCTTTATGCTCCGGGGAGAGCGACGGTAAGGGAAGGCTATGCAGGAAGTTGCGTACGGAATCGTCATTACCGAGCGTGTGGGGACTATATAGATTTGTATAGAAAGCCTGGAAAGCGTCTAATATCTTGGATGGGTTGGCTGTAGTGCCCCGTCCAGGGATCCTAATCTGAGGCATTGCATATGTTCTGAAGCGTGGTGTTAGTCTAGCAGCCAACATGGAGCCCATCCTGTCCCCCATGGAGTAAAATCTATTTTTGCTCCATCTGATTTGTTTGTCTGCATTGGCCGTGAGAACAAGATTGAGCTCCAGTCTAGCCTTGTCTAGTTGCGCTGCCATTATGGGGGAGGGATTTAGTTTGTGCTGGGCTCTCAGCTTTGTGTATATCCCTTCTAACCTTACTCTGTCCGCTTCCCTCTCCCTCTTTATCTGGGCTCCCATCCTAATGAATTCCCCTCTCATAAAAGTTTTGTGAGCCGCCCACAGGGTTTCGGACGATGTCCCATCTACGTTGTTAAGAATGAAGTATTCCTTCATAGCCTTATCTAGCATGGTGACTCGGATAGGGTCGGAGAGAATGGATTCGTTCAGTCTCCAGTGTCTCTGGCCCGGCCTTGAGCTTTGCATTGTAAGGGACATGCTCACAATGGAGTGGTCCGACAAAACCGTGTCCCTGATGTGGGATTTTACAACAAGTGGGATAGTGTGGTTTGAAACTAACAGGTGGTCAATTCGAGCATAGGAGTTGTGGGGATGGGAAAAGTGTGTATAATCTCGCTTGGACGGATTTAGTTCTCTCCACACATCGGTCAGACCCTGAGCGTGGATGAGTTTGGCGATTTTCAGGCTCTCTTTGGTCGGACGTGTCAGTTGGGCCGAGGGAGGTTTAGATCTATCCAGACCCTGATCAAATGCTGCGTTGGAGTCCCCACCAAAAATGATTGTGCCCTCCAACAGAGGAGCTAGCTTATCAAATAGTTGTTTGAAGAAGGCTGCTTGACCTTTGTTGGGCGTGTAGTAGGATATCAGGGAGTATAAGTGGCCTTCGATCGTGCCCTTTACTAAGATGAACCTGCCCTCTGGATCTTTTACATCAGTGATCCAGGTGAAGTTGCACGTTTTTGCTAATAAGACGGCCACCCCCTTTGACTTATTAACCGCACTGGCCATATAGAAGTTCGGGAAGTGGGAGTGGAGGAACTTGGGACTGTACCGGGCCGGGAAATGGGTTTCCTGTATCATTACAATGTCCAGGCTTGACGATTTGTAGGTATTAAAGAGTTTCCTACGTTTGAGGGGGGAGTTTAGGCCCTGGACATTGTGTGTAGCGACCTTTAAGGCCGTGTGAGTGTGGTCAGCCATGGACCCCGAGGGGAGAAGCACTGCAATGTCCATCGCCACTTACCGCTGGGACCTCCGGCGACTCCAGAGCGACGATTGGATCGCCGGTACCGTACTTCTGGGATCCCGCAGACTTGAGAGGCTTACCGGTGGTAGTGTCTAAAAGAAACAAAAATGTCAGGTGATGCTCAAAAGAGAAAAAAGGGGATAGAAAGGAAGTTAGAAAGGACAGAACAGGAGGAAGGTTTCCCCCCGCGCGGGAGAATGCTCCCGGCGGGAGAGAAAAGTTCCTAACTGTCATCTCACCAAAAATCATGAGATAAAAGTAGGAAGTCCAAATCTCCTGGCTAAAAGCCTTGGAGATCCTATCCCCCGAAGACCAACTGGGGTTCAAGGGATAGGTGGAGGCACATGTGAGCCACCCCAAACCAGGGCGCCCTGTAAATTTAAACAACTATGCTCCTAAAGCAACGTGAACCAATAAACGGACAGTAGCATTGAAGCAACTACCCAGGTATAAGCGGTCAGAGGCACCCCCCACCCCACCCGCACGGGCAGGAGGGAGGGGGAGGGAACCCCCGATCCACCGCCGCTAATGAGATGGAGTAAAGCATATTTACTTCAGTAAAGTGGCTATAGTATCGCCCTTGTCCCCCAGACGGGGGAGGCATAGTTAGGAAACCCATCTCTAGACGTAGGAGGGGAGAAACAACAAATAAAATCGTTTGTTAACATGTAAAGAGAGAACACCGGAGAAAACGATTTCCGGGGTAGTATGAGAGTCATCCTCTTAGGAGAAGAGAAAAGTCCGATGCGGGTGCATCAGTATGCGTCGAACCTAAACCTTGTGACAATCAAAGTCTCATGTAGGACCTGTATGCGACGATCTTCTGGCCTTGGGTTTGTTCCAGAGGGGATCCGGCGGACTTGTGGGAGGCGGGCGTTTATTCGATCCTGATGACGACGTCTCCATGTCCGACTCCTGGGAAATGATCTTCAGGCTGAGAAGCAACTTTTCTCCCATGGCGAAGTTGGAGAAGGCATGGTCTCGGCCTTTGTAGGTGAACTTCACGGCGAAGGGGAATGCCCATCTGTATTTGACCTCCTTCTGTGTCAAAGCAGATAGTAGCGGTTTTAGGGTACGTCTGCGCTGTATGGTGGAAGGAGAGAGATCCGCAAAAATTTGCACCGGGTGCCCCTGGCAGATCACTTGATGCATTGAGCGGGTCTGTTTCATGACCGCCTCCTTGACAGCATAGTAGTGGGGCTTTACAATAATGTCCCTGGGGGAGCCATCTTTCCTGGGGGGTCCCAGCGCTCTATGTGCTCTGTCCAGCTCCAGGCGGGGTGTAGGGATGTTTGGGATCAGGAACCTCATAAGTTCTTGCGTGGCAGATTCAACATCGATAATTGATTCCGGGAGACCTCTGATTCTGAAATTATATCTCCTGGACCTGTTCTCGAGGTCATCTATGCGGGAGAAAGCTGTGTCCAGTTGGTCATGTAAGGTCTGAATAAGATCAGAGTTCTGGTGAGAGGCAGCTGCAGTTTGATCGAGCTTAATTTCTATGGCTTCCATCCTGGACCCTATATTTTGGATGTCTGCTTTAATGTCCCCTGTGATTTTAGCAGCTGTGGAGGCTAGACCTGTCTCTAGAAGGGTAGAGAATTTGAGGAATAAGTCTGCTGCATTAAAGGATTGATCTGGGAGAGTAAGCCTGTGCCCCAAAGGAGTGTCTCAGGAGGGATTCTGTGGAGGCTGGAGAGGGTGTCAAGGGCTGCTGATTGTGTCCCTTCATCTCCGGGGTATAGGAGAGGAGAGTGGGGGCCAGTGCTTGCCTGCAATCCTGTGTCCCCTCAGTGGCTGTGTGAGGCTGTGAGGTCGCAGCAGCCGCGGCGGCCATCTTGGTAAACCCGGGGAGTGTGGAGGCGGCGAATTGGCTTTCTAATTGCCGTCTGACGCCCGTTCGGCTCATACGAGGGCGTGCGCGGGTGTCGCGGGGTGTCGATTCCCCGTTCTCCTGTGTCTGAGCGTTGCGGGAGCGGGTGCTGTGGGCGCTGCTGGATCGGGATGGCGCGGAGCTCCGAGTTCAGGCAGCCATCTCGGAACTCTCGCGCATGCGCACGCGTGACATGCAATTTTTATGATCATTCATTTATTGCACTGTAGATTCATTTATATTATACAGGTTTTGATGCACTGTTTATTATTAGCGCAACTTCTTCCCCCCCATTTTTATATGGTGTCGTTTGATAGCCATAGGGAGTGTCAAGTAGCACCAAGGGGCTCTCCGAAGGGGAATGACACTTTGGGCCTGCTCTATTTGAGGCCACAATTTCGTCTCCTTGTGTCTAAACCAGTCTATCAGCCTACTAAGATGGACAGCATGGTAATAAGTGCGGACGTCTGGCAGCGCCAGGCCCCCATGTGGTTTAGGGAGGAAAAGTATCCTCCTACCGAGGCGGGGTCTTTTCCATGCCCAGACAAAAGCTATGAAGGGTGATTGCACTTGTTTAAAGTAGCTCATCGGGATATAGATGGGAAGGGCCTGCAAGAGGTAAAGGAACTTAGGTAGGACGGTCATCTTCAGAATATTGCAACGGCCAAACCATGAATGTAGGCCAGTATTCCATTTGTCCAGAAACTGTTTGACTGTTTTCAGGAGGGGCGGGGATTTGAGAACGAATAATGTGGTGAATTTCGGGGGGATAAACGTACATAGGTACTTTAAGGCCGTAGTAGTCCACTTTAGGTTGATGCTAGTCTGGAGGTGTGTGAGCCGTGGCTGCGGGATACCCACCCCCATCGCTTCTGATTTGGAGAAGTTTATCTTGAGGTTGGAAAGTGTACCGTAATGCTCAAATTCACGTAGTAGATTCGGTAGTGAATGATCGGGTTAGTTATCGAGAACATAATGTCATCCGCATACGCTGAAACCTTTTGTTGTGAGCGACCCACCTCAATCCCTGAGGAGTCCGGGTTGAGCATCACATGGCAGAGGAAGGGCTCAAGGGACAGGGCGAAAAGGAGGGGCGATAGGGGGCAGCCCTGTCTAGTCCCATTCATAATAGGGAATGGGTCCGAGGACACTCCATTGGCCCGGACCCTGGCCGAGGGACCTGCCTAAACCGCGGAAATCCAATTGATCATGTTGCTCCCGTGTCCAATATGGCTCAGGGTCGCAAACACGAATGGCCAACTGACCCTATCGAATGCCTTTTCGGCGTCCATGCCTATAAATACACATGGCGTTTTGGTGTTGTTTGCTACATGCAGCAGGTTAAGGACTTTAGCAGTGTTGTTTCTGGCCTCTCTCAATGGAACGAAACCGACCTGGTCCAGGTGAATCAGACCGGGCAGGTGATGCTGTAATCTGAAAGCCAGTATTTTAGTAAATAATTTGAGGTCTACGTTTAGTAGCAAATAGGGGCGATAGCTCCCGCGCTGGGCTGGGTCTTTACATTCCTTCGGGATTACTGTTATTTTGGCTTGTAGGGTGGAACTATGAAATGTTTTCCCTTTACCCTTTACTTATTTTGTTGAGCAAGTTAATCAAATATCCGCCTAGGGAGGGTAAGAAGGTTTTGTAGTACTGGATTGTGAGGCCATCGGGGCCTGGCGCCTTCCCTGGCTTAGGCCTCGTACACACGACCGGTTTACTGTTGGGAGAGCTTTCTTGCCGAGAAAACCGTTCGTGTGTATGGTTTCTCGTCGAGAAAACTGCCGGGAATCTTGACGAGAAAAATAGAGAACCTGCTCTCTATTTTCTTGTCAGGATTCTCATTTTTCTCGTCGGTCTGTTTCCCGACAAGAAAACCGGTCGTGTGTATGCTTTTCCGAGTCTTAAAAAAACGCGCATGCTCAGAATCAAGTATGAGACGGGAGCACTCCTTCTGGTAAAACTAGCGTTCGTAATGGAGATAGCACATTCGTCACGCTGTAAATTGCATCGTTTAAATGGTGCGCATTTAAATCTTCTTTAGAATGGTACAATAATGAAAAATAATGAACTTGTTTTGCTGCAGATATTCACATAGAGTTCTGACTAACTTTTTGACACATTTTTCATGCTGATCTCATGAATCTTTTTTTGTATTATATAGCGCAAGATCTCCTTAATATTCAATTGAATTTTTTTTTTTTTTTTTTTTTTTTTAATACAAATCTTCATTTTAAATGATTATTTCATTTCTAGTGATCTCCATGATTAGAATTTTAATTTTGTTGTGTCAAGTTTACCAAATTAATATTATTATCTTGTATTTTTTGACCTTCAAGGAGATTGTTTTGTGTTCTGTCCCTTTTTATTTTATTATTTTTTATAAATGTATCTGCCTACTCCAAAGCTAAATCTTTTACTTTTAGAAAAACACATAGTCAAGTATTAACTGTAAAAAAAAAAATCCATTTATTATGGTATATATAACAAAATAAATAGAAGGCAGCGCTGAAGAACCTGCTGCAATTTGTGCATCCTTGGGACCCCAGAGCACACATCAAAACCCTGTGTGGACACTAAAATTGGGACCTTGAGAAGCACATCAGTTGTGAGCACAATCTGGTCCCGAACTCCCAGAGGTCAGGAACAGCAGCAGGTGAGATATATGTCCCAAGTCTGTGGTACTACAACAGGCTGCCTTCTGTCAGACCACATTGAAGCAAGGCCATCACTTCCTGGTCTTCTTGGTAGCCTTCCCTGCAGCCTTCCTTCTGCGCGTTGTTGGAGGCTGTGCCACTGGAGGTGTACTCGTGTCAGGAGGAGGAGAAAGAGGTGCAGGAGAAGGGGGTGGAGGAGAAGGAGAAGGAGGTGGAGGAGGAAGAGGTTGAGGTTGTGTAAGTTGGGCGACCTCACATATGGCCGTATTGGGGATAATTCTCCCCATCACCCCCTTGTTCAGTAAGTTGAGCAGCAGGGGCTCACATAGGAGGCGTTGTTCCATGGTCATTGCTTTCATTTTTGCCCCAACTAGGCCAGCATAGGCCTCTTCTGTAGTTGTTGGCTCCTGAAGGGTGGCATGTGCCTCTCTTATCAGGGCCATTGCTGCCTGGCTGGTGCTCTTCTCCCTCTTGGTCCTTTTTGTAAAGCGGATAGGAGGCACCTGCGATCTGGTCCTGCTACTTGGCCCGGCCACCTCCTGTGTGCCACTGGGCCCTGCCTCCTCTTGTGTGCCACTGGGCCCTGCCTCCTCCTGGCTCACAGTGGGCAATGCTTCCTCCTGGCTCACAGTAGGCTCTGCCTCCTCCTGACTCACAGTGGGCCCTGCCTCCTCCTGCCTGACACTTTCCTGACCCTCATCCTGGTTGATGTCATCCTGTGTATGAAAAAGGGACATAGTTTTAGTTTTTGGTTCATCATTCACACACAATTTTCAGCTCATGACTGTTGCAAATTGAATGTAAAGAAATAGAAAACACTATCATTATGACCCCAGCAGTTTTCATTCTTCTCCCCAACGTTTTGGGGCAATACTGACTATTGATATTTAAAACACTTTTTGATCAAACATTTATTTTTTCTTTCCATATTAACATATTTTTTGATGCATTAATTTTATCACAATAAATGTTTATAAAATACTATACCTGGCTCCAGATGTTTAAATCAGGTTCTTCCAGGATGGCATCCTCCTCTTGCTCCAGAGAAGGCTCAGGTTGGCTGCAGGGAAGGCTGGAGGGAAGACTGTACAGTGATGGCCTTGCCTCAAGGTGGTCGTTCAGAAAGGACATCCTGCTGTAGTACCACAAAGTCGGGACATATACATCTTTTGCTGCTGCTCCTGACCTCTGAGAAGCCAGGACCTTAAAGCGCCCAGTCCTGTATGTGCCTCTCAAGCACCCAATTTTACTATCCACCTGTTGTGTGGTTGCTGTGGGTATCCTGGTGTGCACAAATGGGAGCAGGCTGTCCAGCGCTGCTGCCCTTACTCCTCTTTTACAATGAATGGTGTTTTTGGTCTCCCACAGAGCGGGCAGCTCCCTTACCTTTGTCCAAAAATGCATTCATTTTGTCTGCAAGACAAAATTAGTAATGTCACTCAGTCTAAACTCAAGTAAATCTTTATCCCCATATCTATCCTCAAACAATCTCTATGCAGTATAGACGACCGATTTCACAAAGTATAAAAATCATACCTTCTGTCTGACGTTCGTCACTTTTCCTCCTCTCTTCGCACACAGAACGTAGCAACGTCACATGTGTGTTTGCTTTATATACACTACGCATGCGTGAAACTCCGCACACGTCGCCCGCCCATGACGTTCACATTATCGACTTTTCCCTGCCCCTTCTCTTTCGGCACGCAGACGATATGACGGAGTCACAGCAGGTGTCTGCTAATTCATCTAATAACGATGAGACAAGCCCGTAGCGTGAAACGTCACGATCAAGGAGGAGATTCAAGGCATCTAATATGTCCTTCGCGGAGATGGTGGACATATTGAGAAAGTCGGATTATGATGGCAAGCATGGGCCGTATACCCACCCTAATCTAAAGAAGGCCAAATTCATGAAGAAAGTAGTGAAAAGTCTGAAGAAGTATTTCGGGGTACGACGATCAAGGGAGCAGCTTAGAAAGAGGGAGCCGGAGCAGTTAAGGAGTATTAAGAGAATGCTAGAAAAAAGTAAGTACTTCTCCTGTGTTCCTATTTTATTGTATTTCAGAACTTGCATGTTGCTCCATGTTGTTGCTTTTTACTATTGGACCTTAGAAAATTACATCTCGCCAAATTTAGTGGGCACAGTAATCAGTTGTTACAGATACATCTTTCACCCCCTACATACGATGTTTTTAGAAGATACAGGGTTAAAATAATTTAGACACGCCTGTTTTTATTCCATAAATGTTATTACATTGTTGTCTAGATGATGAGTTTGGAACTAGAATAAAATGCAAACTTGAATCAGTGTAAAGGAGAGGACACTCAGCAGCTGTTTACACATCTGCACTCTGGAGCACTATAGTGTGGGCCACCAGAACAACCTTTTTAGGGTGCCCCACACAGGTGCTTCAGTGTATTCTTCGGGTGTCTCCGTGTGTAAAACTTGTCCCAAAAAGGTGAATAGTCAAGATTTGTTTATTTTTAAATAATGTCTTCAGCTTGTAACTCTGCCCAAACAGACATTTGTACCCCACTTCCAAGCAATGTATCATGTTCCTATTATTTCCATAAAATATCTGTGTGCTAATTATACCTTTTGTTTCATTCTCATAGGGGAGAGAAGACTGGGAGGACAACACTCCAGGGAGCACAGGAACCCCACACCACAGAGAGAACCCCAACCTCAGCAAGAACCCCAACCTGAGGATGTGGAGGAAGGAGAAGTGGAGGAAGAAGTGGATGACGTGGTGGAAATTGTCACCACAACAGGTCAGTGTCCGTCACCACAGCTTCAGGTAAAAGATGTAGGCCTGCAGAGTTATAATACCTTTTTTCATTTTTTTTAGGGGATGAACATGTTGTTGAGGAAGAAAGTCCTTGTTTCTCAAGTGATAGTGCCCAAACAATCATCCAGCAAGTTATGGAGTGTAGTAGTGAACTGGACATAATGAAGAAAAGGATGAATGTTATGGAGCAAATATTTAAGGACATCATTGATGTTTTGGGGCGAATTGAATGAAGCACAAAACCCCCCTTTTTCTAGTTTTCTATTTTTTCTACAAAAATTTTGCACTTTTACAATCAAGACAAAATTTGAAGATGCACACAGTGTGTCAACATGTGCCATCTGCCATCAGGGGATATCCATGTTCGTGTTTTGTGGGTGCAACCCCTTCCTCACATCTCAAGTAGGTGAAAGGAAGAAGGGGTTGCACCCCCAAAACACGTCCATTGATCACCCATGATGGCAGATAGCACATGTTGACAATAGGGATCAGGAGGGAAATACCCCTTTTTAAAAACCCTCAAAATTGTGTGCATCTTCAAATTTTGGCTTGTTCAGGGGTGACAACACCCTATATTTTGAAGGGCAGATAGAGACATTTTACGAAACCGAGAATATCTGATATTGCCTAGAGGTTTACAATGTTGTATGGTAATGAGAGTTTTGTATTTTATTAAAAAAAAAAAAAAAAATGGCCTGTTTATGGCCACCAAAAAAAAAAAAATATCTTTTATAACGCCAAAAATTTTATATTTACCATGTGTGAATGTGCACAGAGTAAAATTTTTGAACAACAACAAAGTGCAGCTTCTTTATCAAATCCGCGATAATCTTTTTTGTGTATATTTTTGGTGTTACCAGTGAAATGGTTGGTATTTACTAAAGGAAAATACACTTGGCACTACAAGTGCACCAGGAAAAACTAGGAGACAGCTAAAAGAAACACAAGCAATACATCCATGTAACGGGAAGGCCCGGGGAACCCAGAATCCCTTAGAAAGTATGAGATACCCTTGCTTCAGCTTCCCCAATGCCTCTTATGTGGAAACCCCCCTGTGTCCCTCTTAGGGGCACAGGGGGAATGAGAACTCCACCATGATCTGTGATAGCCATATCCAATACGGTATATACAGGGCATATATTGGATATACTGTGTGTGGGCTGTTTATGTAATACTTGCGGTGATGGTGGGTGATTTACATTCTGCTGTCTAGTGTGGCTTGTGGTAATTAAGTCTGTAATTATAGATTGTGGAACTAGCAGACAGAAAGGCTACAGATCCTTTCATTGTAAGATGTGTATTGAAAGTTCGTTATGCAAATGTTGTGTGAAGTCTTTTGATAGATGGGAGACAGTAATGCTAGTCTAGAGGTCATGGGTCTGAGACAGCAGCTGTAGCTAATTGACTCATGTAAATTGGGTCTGGTCAGATGGGTATTGAGAGACAAAAGCTAACCTGTTGTCTTCTAGGAGGTGTCAAAATAATGTGTATTGGGCCTTGTTATGTTGTGGGTGGAGTTGGACCATTGTTCATGTAGATTAATGCAGGATTCGTTGAGTGTATAAAAAGACCTGTGTTTTCTCATAATAAAGGAGTTCATGTTGGAAAGATACAGAGTGCGTCTCGTTCTTTCGGAAGGATTAATTCCTATGGGAAGTGGTCGTCTGAGTGTGGAGGATCGGCAGTGAATTTGTGTCCAGGAGAGGGAATATCGGAAACGGCGTTAAACCCCTTTCATATTTGGGGGTGTCGTTACAATCCAAAAATCAGATTTAAGCAGATTTTAATTTTTTGGTTGTAAAAAAGCTTTTATGCATTGTCTGGCATAGGAATTGCCCCCCTACCCGTGAAATACTCTACTAATTTCTGCCAAACCTTTGCGTTTTGGGGGGCAAGCCAGAACGGCCAGATTCAAGGCCCGGCAAAGATTGTCCCCCGAAAGTCCAGCCTCAGGCACAATTGAGGCCATATAATTTGGGGATTTTATGCACAAAAAAATATGCAGCACGCAGCAACAGAACACTATATAGTTAATTTTGTACTCCGCCAAGTTGATTTATGTCATGAAAAGGTGGAACCGGTTGGCATTCTACACAACTCTTCGGGCACTGGCCAGCCGGTAGTTGAATACCCTCCTCTCCGGGGTCAGGATCCTCTGGGGGAATGGCCTCATGAGATGCGGTCCCAGTCCAAAGGCTTCATCAGCCAAAAATACAAAGGGGAGTCCTTCAACATTCCCTGCATCCGGTGGCAATGCAAGGTCGTCACTCTGGAGACGGAGGGCAAACTCCGCCTGGCTGAAGGCTCCCCCATCGGACATCCGCCCATTTTTCCCCACATCCACATAGAGGAACTCATACTGTGCTGACACCACCGCCATCAGCACGATGCTATGAAACCCCTTGTAGTTGAAAAAATAGGTCCCAGACCGGGGTGGTGGCACAATGCGGGCGTGCTTCCCATCTATTGCCCCTCCGCAGTTGGGGAAGTCCCACCGCGTAGCAAAATGGGATGCCACAGTCTGCCATTCCTGTGGCGTGGAAGGAAGCTATGTAGTCAAACAAAATAAAAAAATATTAGTACTTTTGCACATAACATTGCTAGTAGATTACACAAAAATACATTCCTGGCCAACATCATTATAACTTTTATTTTAATGAATTTTTAAATACTAAAATAGAAGGCCCAATTATCAGATTCATCACCCCCTCTGATGGCCCATTGTAAAAGAATTTGGGGGGGTTAGATGAGTTTGGGAACCCAAAAAAATAAAATAAGTAAAAATATACATTTGAAAACATTTTAGTGGGTGTTTAGGGGTGGAGGGTAAAGCACTACAATGGAGCTGACAAAATACATTGGGAAGTGACTAGGCTAGGGGTGTTTGGGCCCAGGATAGCATGCTGGAGAGGTTAGTATATGCATGTAGGCCAAAAAAGTGGCATTAAAAGCTTACAGCATGCATGAGGACAAATGGGACATTCACAGCATATTACAATCATGGTAATTAGGGAATGATGAAATAAATACAACACATTAGCATACATTAAATACATAGAATGTGATGTTAAAGGAGAAAACTTACCTTAATATAGTCCTCCTGCAGGGCTTGGATGATAGCAGAACAGGTGTCTGGGATAATGAGTCCCAGAGCCTGGGTGGAGATGCCTGTCGTGAACTTCAGGTCCTGCAAGCTTCTCCCAGTCGCCAGATATCGCAAAGTGGTGATGAGCCTCTGCTCAGCAGTGATGGCTTCCTGCATAACGGTGTCCTGCCTGGTGATATAGGGGGACACCAAAGCCAACAGTTGCTTAAAAACGGTGTCCGACATCCGGAGAAAATTCCTGTAGTCATCAGGATTATTCTCCTGGATCTCCCGCAGCAGAGGCATGTGACAGAATTGGTCCTGCTGGAGCAACCAATTCTTGGTCCATGAACTCCTCCTCTCCCTGTTCATGGACTGGTCTTGGTCCAAGACAAGCAGACTAACAGCACAAACTCTACGACGAGAACGTAACATGGCTAGAAGACGGTCGTCTGATCAGAACGTACTAAACAGAACGCACTTAAGAACAGCAAGGCCTATGAAGAACGACCTGAAAATCAGAAATGAGCCGACAAGAATGCACTGCAAAACAGATACGACCTGACTACATGCCCTGAAAGACAAGATACAAACCCACAAGCAAAAACTGAACCGCAGAAAACGAACTGAAAGCACGAAGACTGAAAAGCGCAAATCGTCTCTCCCCAAACTTTTACTAACGCAGTAACATGAGATCAGCAAAAGCAGCCCAAGGGGTGGCGCCATTGGAATCGAACTTCCCCTTTATACTGCCGTCGTACGCATTGTACATGACCGCACTTTACGACAACGAGATTTGGAATTGACAGTGTGTATGCAAGGAAAGCTTGACAAGAATCTCGTCAAGCTTGACAAGAATCTCGTCGAGAAAAACTACAGGTTTTTTTACGATGAGATTCTCGGTCGTGTGTACTAGGCTTAAGTGTTTCATATCGCCAATTGGAGTTCGGATAGTGTGATAGGTCCTCTAGGGCAGTACTCACTTCTGCTGGTAAAGAAGGCATTTGGGACAAGGTTGTGTATTCTGTCAATTTTCCTTGGGATGGGTGTGCTGTATGCAAATTATATAGGGATTTGTAGTAGGATTTAAATTCCCCTGTAATCTGTTGAGGTAGAGACGCCTTTTGTCCTGTGTGTGACATAATGTGCGGAATATATGCTGCAAGTCTCTGGGCACGTAGTGATTGTGCTTAAAGCCTACCACATTTCTTTCCTGATTCATAGGATTTTTTGCGACACACCTGGAGCGCTGCTTTAGCTTTAAAGAGCAACAGATCAGTTATCTATTTCAGGGCCATGTCGAGGTCATTTTCTAGAGGTCGGGATGGGGCAGTTTTATGTTGGGTCTCTAGGAGTTGCAATTTGCATAGGAGAGATATGAGTTGAGCCGTGCGTTGTCTCTTGAGCCTAGACCCATGTTTTATGAGTATCCCTCGTATCATCGCCTTGTGGGCTTCCCATACCAGGCCTGTGTCACCGTCCTGTGTGTCATACGTGCGAAAATAATGTCCCATCTCCCTCTCCACCTCCGTCAGTACCTCCGGGACCTGCAGGAGGCCCTCGTTTAGTCGCCACGGTTTCACTTGTACCGTAGAGCAATTTGAGAGGGGGCGTACCGTAGCACCACAGGGGCGTGGTCCGACCAGGTAATAGGTCCTATGGTGGTATCTTTGATAGCGTGTAGCTGGCTGTGGAGGATCAAAAAGTAGTCAATCCATGAATACTTTTGGTGAGGACGTGAGTAAAATGTATAGTCACGTTCACCTGGATGAAACAGGTGCCAGGCATCTATCAAATGTGCTGTATGTAGGGATTTAAAGATGCGGTTGCGTGTACTCACAGCTGACAGATCCCACAGGCCCCTTTCGCCTAGACTTTTCTAGAACACTACAGCTTCGGCACTTTCTAAGACACCTACCGCCACCCAATGACGCTAGTCAACCCCTCACGTCAATAGAAGACTACTGCACAGCCGAAGGTGCCCTACCACACACGCTCTCCCTCACCTATACCTTGTTAATTGTGCCTCCAGCGGGCTATCAGCCTCCGAGCCTGATGGGGTGGGAATGGGAGTTGAACAGCACATTCAGTGATAACCAACGACACCACATTTTCAGATTTACCCACAAATCCTACATCTGCACCAAAATCCAAGGGATGAATTACAAGCTCTTGACAAGGTGGTATAGGACACCTGTACTGCACACAAATTTTTCCCGGCTACCCCTGAAACTTGCTGGCATTGCGGGGAGGAAAAGGGAACTCTCCTACACATATTCTGGTCATGCCCCAAGATTGTAGATTTTTGGAGAACAGTCCGTCAGATTACACAAAATTTCACGGAATGTACTATTCCAGGGGACCCTGCTTTCTTTCTTCTACATGCGTCCGCAACTCCCGAACGCATCTATAAGAAATCTGTGGTGCGCCACCTCCTAGACGCTGCTTAGGCATGCGTCCCCTTACATTAGAGGTCGTCGTCACAACCACCAACCATTGCCATGTGGCTTAGGAAGGTGGAAGGCATAAAACAGATGGAGAATCTAATACTATTAGCCCAACATAGACAGGAAAGGTACTCCAAAATATGGACATTGTGGAATCTCTTCATATATTCGGATGAAGGCCAGGCCTTCCTAGGGAATGACTCCGACCCCTAATTTGTACTTTACTGCCAATGTCCGACGGGATGGATCGTGAATTTTGCCCCCAGGAATTTAGCTGAATGGGATGCCCACTAGACCCATGTTCGTGGACTACCTCTTCCCCCCCCCATTGGATCTTCCCCCCCCTCAGTCTTTTCCCCTCTACTCTGTATATTCTTTACTTATTGCCCTCTAGGCTACTAATTTTCTCTATACTTTTGCTACCTTAGAACAGTTGGAAAATGGAAAGAGTTTGGTTTCCGAGAGCAACAGGTTACACATGTTTTGCAACCACATTACGGATCAGCTGTATAGGGGAACAGTTGGGAATGGGTGATCTTCAGAACAGTCATAAGGTATCACTTTGGTCATCACTATTGGCTATGCATCTGTTGGGGTATCACTCCCTGTACCATTATGGAACGTAACGTGATGGACAATCTGTCTGATGTTATACTGTAACTCATTTTCTGTGATTTGATGTTCCGCTTACTTGATATCTTGTTGTAATGTTGTCCCTATGGAACCTTTTCTCAGAATAAAAAAAAAAACAGGAATAGACGCAATAATTTGCGTCTACGGGGTATTCCTGAGTCTGTAACGGATCTGATTCCCACAGTCATTAGGCTGTTCAAGTCCCTCCTTCCTGACTGTGATTCTGCGGCCTTCACATGCGACAGGATTCATAGAGCCCTTCGACCGAAACCCCCAGCTGACAAACCTCCACGAGACATCATCCTCTGCATGAAGGATTTCCTGACGAAAGAAGACATCCTGAGGGCAACAAGGAACACGCCACATATCACCCTAGATGATTATGCGGTCCAAATCTATCCTGACATCTCGCCAGCCACATTGGACAAATGCAGGGGTATAAAAGATATCAGCTCTCCAAACTGCCCGGATCTGCTACAGATGGGGCTTTTCTTTCAAATTAGTGGTACCACACAATGGTTCCACGTATGCAGCCACTACGGTCCTGGAGGGTCAAGAGATCCTGGTGAAACTGGGCCTCTTGGGAGCAGAAGCAGTCCGCCGCCCCCTCCTTGGCCCCCAGGCCTTCTCAAATCTGACACACACCACCCCCTAGATAGGACAGAAGAAGGATTCGCTATGATAACGCTGACGGAGACAATCACTAACAACACTATAAAATAAAAATTGAAGCAGCGCTAAGTGTCAGTGAATACGATAACCGTGCTATAACTGATAAGAAACCAGCAAAAAACGAATATACGTGCTAATTAGAACAATACTAGACACTAATATATGTTGAACTGTAAGCAATATAGTGCAAAACATGCAATTCAAAGTCTTAATAAGTCCCCAGAGGGATATAAGTGCAAAAAAAGTCCAAAACATTAAAAAAGATAAAGTGCTATTATTTCAAAGTCATATGCGGCCAAAGGCAGGCAGGGAGTAAAAAGACAGGTGTGGAAATCCAGCTTATTGCATCAGGGATATCAGGGGTCAGTAGGGAATCACTAGGCATACACAATCCTCCACCGTAGACACCAGCCTCTCACCTTACTGATGGACCCCAAGGGATTTGTAGTAGCGTGAGGAAGTAGAGAGAAGACATTGTTGGAAGTGGCAGCAGAGGAGATTTAACCCAAGGAACAACTACGGGAAGTGGTGGAGAGTAGATGTCACGTACCTGACGGTGACGAGCCCGGTTAGCAGAGGGAGGCCTCCCTTACGGCTCCCACCGGCGGCCCCTGGTGGTATAACAGGAAGCACGGAGGTGGAAGGGGTACGAGTGCCTGGCAGGATCAAGAACTACCGCAGGTGATCAGGAACCAGCAGGTGAGGAGGCAGGAACCAGGAACTGCAGCAGGTGAGTGGACAGGAACCAGGAACTACAGCAGGTGAGTAGACAGGAACCAGGAACTCAGAAGATGACCCGGACCGGGAGGCACAGCAGGTAGACTGGAACCACTGGGCAGCAGCAGGTGAACAGGAACCAGCAGATGAGCAGACAGGAACCAGCAGATGAGCAGACAGGAACCAGCAGATGAGCAGACAGGAACCAGGAACTCAGCAGATGACCCGGACCGGGAGGCACAGCAGGTAAACTGGAACCACTAGGCAGCAGCAGGTGAACAGGAACCAGCAGATGAGCAGACAGGAACCAGCAGATGAGCAGACAGGAACCAGCAGATGAGCAGACAGGAACCAGGAACTCAGCAGATGACCCGGACCGGGAGGCACAGCAGGTAAACTGGAACCACTAGGCAGCAGCAGGTGAACAAGAGCCAAGGTCAGGCAGAATCGTCAGACAAGCCGGGGTCGGGTAAACTGGCAGGCAGCGAGGCACAAAAGGATCAGGCAATACCGAAGTCAGAAAACAGGCCGATGGTCAGGTACAGGCAGATAGCAGGAGGGTCACAGGAAGCCGTGTCAGATACAGGTAAACAAGGCAGATCAGGTCACTTGGGATAAACGCTGTAGAGCAGACAGCAGGGACTGTCTGCAAGTGAGGAGTTTAAATAGCCCTTCGGGCGTCACCTGCGGGGGCGGGAACCAGGAAGTCCAGGGCGTCTGTTCCTGACAGGGTTTCCATGACATTGCCCCCCCCCAAGGGGCAGCCTCCGGATGCCCCTAGGAGCAAACTTCTCGGGGTGAGACCTCCTGAAGGCTTGTATCAGGTCTTTGGCGTGAATGTTCTCTTCGGGTTCCCAGGAGTTCTCCTCTGGTCCGTAACCCTTCCATTTTATTAAAAATTGACTCTGGCTATTTCTTCTTCGTGCGTCTAAAATAGCTTCTACCTCGAATTCCTGTTCCCCGTCTATGATGATGGGATCAGGGCGAGTCGGGGTCCGACCTGGGAATGGGTTGGAGACTGACGGTTTCAATAGAGAAACATGAAAAACAGGGTGGACCCTCAGGGAGTCGGGGAGCTCCAGCTCGTAGGCCACCTCGTTGATTTTCCTTTTGATAGGAAAAGGCCCTAGAAACTTGGGGCCCAATTTCTTGGACGGGCAAGCCAATCTTAGATTGATGGTGGAAAGCCATACTTGGTCGCCCGGTGCCAGCGCTAATTCACCCCGTCTCCTCCTGTCGTAGACCGTCTTGTTATACTCCTGAGTTCTTGCCATGGCTTCGCGTAGAAGCTGGTTGTTAGAGGAGAAGAAATTCACTTTTTCCAGAACTGCGGGCACTGAGCACTCAGGGAGAGAGTTGGGCAGAAATGTGGGGTGAAACCCGAAGTTCGCAAAAAATGGGGTCTGGTTAGTTGCGGAGTGGATGGAGTTATTGTAGGAGAACTCCGCTAGCGGAAGCAGGGAGAGCCAGTCATTCTGAGCAAAGGAGGAGAAACAACGCAAATATTGCTCAAGGGTCTGATTTGTTCTCTCAGTCTGTCCGTTGGTTTGAGGGTGGTAAGCCGAAGAGAATGATAGCTCTATTCCCAGAGTCTTGCAGAGGGACCTCCAGAACCGGGAGGTAAATTGTACCCCCCGATCGGAGACTATATTAGCAGGTACCCCGTGGAGCCTGACGACTTCTTTAATGAACATTTGTGCAGTTTCCGGGGCCGAGGGGGTCCCTCTCATAGGAACAAAATGTGCCATCTTGGACAGACGGTCCACAATCACAAAGATGGTGGTGTGATTCTCAGCCGGGGGGAGTTCAACTATGAAGTCGATAGAAAGCATTTTCCACGGTCTCTCTGGAACGGGTAAGGGCTTCAGTAGTCCCCAGGCTTTGGATCTGGACCCTTTATTCCGGGTACATGTAGTACAGGACTCCACGAACCTCCTGCAATCCTCGCGTAGTCGAGGCCACCAGAAGGTATGTTGTACCAACTCAGTGGTCTTAGCCACGCCAAAGTGCCCAGCAAGGGCATGATCGTGGCAGAGCTCTAGTATGGTTATCTTTAGTTCTTCTGGTATGAATATCCTGTCTTGGTGCCAGAGTAATCCATCCTTGGTTTGCAGATCCAGTTCAGGAGAGGGTTCCTGTCTAGTGGTGGCTTGTCTGATCCGGGAGAGTAGGTCCTCCTGAAGTAGGAGAAAATTCCCAGGAGCGAGGATTGTATCGGGTGAGGAGAGTTCTTTGGATCCATGAAACATTCGGGACAAGGCGTCAGGTTTAGTGTTCTTGGCACCGGGGCGGTATGTCACATGGAAGGAGAACCGGGAAAAAAACAGGGCCCATCTGGCTTGTCGTGGTTTTAGTCTTTTTGCAGTTTTCAGGTACTCTAAGTTCTTATGGTCGGTGAATACTAAGATCGGGTGAGCAGCACCTTCAAGTAAGTACCTCCATTCTTCCAGGGCGGACTTAATCGCCAAGAGTTCCCGGTCTCCCACGTCATAGTTCTTTTCTGCCGCAGATAATTTGCGAGAAAAGAAAGCCACCGGATGAAGCAAAGCCTTGGTTCCTTGCCTCTGTGACAATATTGCCCCTACTGCAACCTCATAAGCATCTACCTCAAGTATAAATGGTAGGGAGGAATCTGGGTGTTTTAAGATGGATGCAGAGGTGAAGAGCCCTTTGAGATCCTCAAAGGCCTTTTGGGCCTCAGGGGACCAGTGGAAGCGGGTACCTTGCTTGGTTAGCTGAGTAATGGGTGCAATGATGGCGGAGAACCCCCGGATGAATTTACGATAAAAGTTGGCGAATCCAACGAACCGTTGGATTCCCTTCTTATCCACTGGCGCTGGCCAGTCCAAGATTGCGGTGATCTTCTGTGGGTCCATCCTGATGCCTTCGCCAGAGATGATTAATCCCAGAAATGCTATGCTCTCCCGCTCAAACTCGCATTTCTCAGCCTTCGCATATAGTTTATGCTGCCGAAGCCGGTCTAACACACTTCTGACATGCCTGCGATGAGAGTCAAGGGAGGAAGAGAAGATTAGTATGTCATCTAAATAAGCAATCACAAAGAGATCTAAAAAGTCCCGAAGAACATCATTAATTAAATACTGGAAGGTGGCAGGGGCATTGCACAGCCCGAAGGGCATCACTAAATATTCGAAATGTCCGAACCGGGAGCGGAAGGCGGTTTTCCACTCATCGCCCTCCTTGATTCGGACCAGGTTATAGGCTCCCCGGAGGTCAAGCTTAGTGAAAATAACGGCAGCTCCCAATCTTTGGAACAACTCTGGTACCAGAGGAAGAGGATAACGATTTTTAATGGTGACCTTATTTAGTTCACGGTAGTCCACACATGGCCTGAGGGTATGGTCCTTCTTTTCTACAAAGAAAATGCCTGCGCCTGCTGGCGACGTAGAGGGGCGAATGAACCCCTTTAAAAGGTTCTCATCGATGTAGTCCTTCAGGGCCCCCTGTTCCACCTCCGTTAAAGGGAAAATCCTACCGAAAGGAATAGCTGCTCCGGGAAGTAGATCAATGGGGCAGTCGTAGGCTCGGTGGGGTGGTAGTGTCTCTGCCCCCTGTTTACTAAACACATCGAGAAAGCCCAGGTAAGCGTCAGGGATGGCCTGACGTATTCCGGCCTCAGTGTCGGTACACATTAAGGTGGCAGGCCCAGGGGGTTTGTGTGAGCCACAGGACCGTTGGCAGTAGGAGGAAGGAAACGTGATCACCCCCGTGACCCAGTTAATGGTAGGATTATGGGCTTGTAGCCAGGGCATACCGAGAATTATGGGGAACAGTGGAGAGGAGATAATATCCAGCCATAGATATTCTCGGTGCACCCCGGTAGAGGAGAAGACAGTGACAGGTAGGGGAGCCGTCTCTTCGACCACGGGCCCCGACTTGATAAGGGACCCATCAGCCAGGTGAACCCGTAGTCCATGGGTCTTGGGAAGTAGAGGAATAAGTTGAGTATGGGCAAAAGTTGAGTCCATGAAGCAACTACAAGCCCCAGAGTCAATAATTGCGACGACTTGCAGGGTCCTTCCTGGGAGCTGCAGGGAGATAGAAAGAGCGAAGTGAGAGGGGGATTTAGTCTGAGGGTTGATCACAGCAGGGAATACTGACAAGCACTTACGGAACTTCAGGGGACAGTTCCTAACGAAGTGACCGGGCTCCCCGCAGTACAGGCACAGGTTGTGCGCGCGTCGGCGTTGGCGTTCCTCCGGAGTAAGGGAAGGGCGGAGGACCCCAAGCTGCATGGGTTCAGAAGCATCGTACGAGGGGGTCAAGGGTGCTGCAGAAGCTGGGTGCGGATGACTGGGGACCCGGGGAAGCATCCAGGTCGGCCGGGTGAAGCCCGTGGCCCTCTCAACCCTCCGTTCCCTCAGGCGTCGGTCGATCTGAATTGTCAGATCGATCAGTAGGTTCAAATTTTCTGGTATTCCTACCCTAGCCAGTTCGTCCTTCAATGGGTCAGAAAGGCCTATGCGAAACTGGTGACGGAGGGCAGTGTCATTCCAGCTGGTGTCTGCGCTCCAGCGCCTGAATTCAGCTACATAATCTTCCGCTGCTCTGCGTCCCTGCTGAAGGGTCCGCAGGGCGTTCTCTGCAGTGACCGAGAGCTGAGGGTCCTCGTACAATTGGGCAATGGCGTCAAAAAAAAGTGTAAGGCTATCCAAGGACGCATCTTTGCGTTCTAGCAGGCGGTGGGCCCAGTTCTGTGGGTCTCCGGAAAGCAGCGAAATTACAAAGCCCACCTTGGTAGCTTCTAAGGAAAAGGTGCGGGGCTGTAAGGCAAAGTACAACTCACAAGAGTTCCGGAAAGCCCTGAACTTGCTCCGGTCCCCGGAGAATCTTTCGGGTGTAGGGACCCTGGGTTCAGGGGGAAGCATGACCACCGTGGGAGCAGCTCCTGCCCCGGCGGAAGAAGTGGAGGCACGTGGACCCCCTTGAGCTCCATCGGGGTTGGTGAGGGCCCGCACTTGTCCTTCCAGGTGAGTGTAGCCTTGCTGAAGGCTCTTAACGGCCTCGGTCAGTCCCGCCAGGTGTCGGCATAGTTCCTCCATAGGTGAGGCTCCCTGCTCGGGCTCAGACATGGCTGTCTGCTACTGTCACGTACCTGACGGTGACGAGCCCGGTTAGCAGAGGGAGGCCTCCCTTACGGCTCCCACCGGCGGCCCCTGGTGGTATAACAGGAAGCACGGAGGTGGAAGGGGTACGAGTGCCTGGCAGGATCAAGAACTACCGCAGGTGATCAGGAACCAGCAGGTGAGGAGGCAGGAACCAGGAACTGCAGCAGGTGAGTGGACAGGAACCAGGAACTACAGCAGGTGAGTAGACAGGAACCAGGAACTCAGAAGATGACCCGGACCGGGAGGCACAGCAGGTAGACTGGAACCACTGGGCAGCAGCAGGTGAACAGGAACCAGCAGATGAGCAGACAGGAACCAGCAGATGAGCAGACAGGAACCAGCAGATGAGCAGACAGGAACCAGGAACTCAGCAGATGACCCGGACCGGGAGGCACAGCAGGTAAACTGGAACCACTAGGCAGCAGCAGGTGAACAGGAACCAGCAGATGAGCAGACAGGAACCAGCAGATGAGCAGACAGGAACCAGCAGATGAGCAGACAGGAACCAGGAATTTAGCAGATGACCCGGACCGGGAGGCACAGCAGGTAAACTGGAACCACTAGGCAGCAGCAGGTGAACAAGAGCCAAGGTCAGGCAGGATCGTCAGACAAGCCGGGGTCGGGTAAACTGGCAGGCAGCGAGGCACAAAAGGATCAGGCAATACCGAAGTCAGAAAACAGGCCGATGGTCAGGTACAGGCAGATAGCAGGAGGGTCACAGGAAGCCGGGTCAGATACAGGTAAACAAGGCAGATCAGGTCACTTGGGATAAACGCTGTAGAGCAGACAGCAGGGACTGTCTGCAAGTGAGGAGTTTAAATAGCCCTTCGGGCGTCACCTGCGGGGGCGGGAACCAGGAAGTCCAGGGCGTCTGTTCCTGACAGGGTTTCCATGACAGTAGAGTTGAGCGGACACCTGGATGTTCGGGTTCGACGGGTTCGGCCGAACTTCGGAAAAAAGTTCGGGTTCGGGACCGAACTTTAACCCGAACCCGGACCCGAACCCGAACCCCATTGAAGTCAATGGGGACCCGGACTTCTAAGGACTAAAAAGGCTCTAAAAAAGTAATGGAAAGGGCTAGAGGGCTGCAAATGGCAGCAAAATGTTGTTAAGAGCATGACAAGTGCTCTGCAAACAAATGTGGATAGGGAAATAACTTAAAATAACATAAAAAAAATAAAAATTAAAAATAATAATCTTGACCTAGGAGGACGAGGTCCATATGGAGTAGGAGGTTGAGGTGGCGGTGGATGTGGCTGTGTAGGTGGAAGCGGCGGTGGAGGAGGACGAGGTAGCCAACACTGATTCAAAAATACAACAATGGCTGGGTAAGGCCGGTGATGTGTCGAATTCTGTCCCCCGTCAAATAGTGTCCACCCTGTACTGCGCTTGCTCAGTATGTAGGACAAGGGGATTTCGAAAATCTCCCAAGACGAACGGCGCCTGCGTGGTGAGTTCAGGTGAAGGCTACACCATCCGTGGTTCAAGCCGAGCCAAGTGAGGCCGTGCCCGAAGCGTGGCGATCGAACCGAGCCTGTGAGGGGCCCTGTTACTATGTGCTACCGTATGTCCACTTGGATGGTGGGGCTTGAACCTGCACTCACAGCGCAGGCGCCGTTCATCTTCGGAGATTTTGTGAATCTCCTTGTCCTCTGTACTGCGCAAGCGCTGCGCCTTCGCAGTATGGGGCGGACACAATCCGATGTCCGGACAGTTTTTGTCACAACACTGGTATACATGTCTATTCTGCACAAGGTACGGACAAGTCCTGTGGGATCCATGCCTGGTTCATTTTAATGAACGTGAGCTTGTCCACATTGGCTCTGGACAGGCGGCTGCGCTTGTCTGTGATAACGCCCCCTGCCGTGCTAAATACACGTTCAGATAATACACTGGCTGCAGGGCAGGCCAGCACCTCCAGGGCATAAAGGGCAAGCTCAGGCCATGTGCCCAATTTGGAGACCCAGAAGTTAAAGAGGGCAGACCCGTCATCCAGTACGTGTAGGCCTGTGGACACATACTGCTCAACCATGTTGGTGAAATGCTGCCTCCTGCTAAGACGTTCCATCTCAGCTGGTGGTGCTGGTTGTTGTGGCGTGCTGACAAAGCTTTTCCACATTTCAGCCATGCTAACCCTGCCTTCTGAGGTGCTGCCGGTGCCCCGGCTGCGTTGGCGACCTCTTCCTCCTCCTCTGCCTTCGCATTGTGCTTCCACCGTACGCCCGCTGTCAGGTGGGAATGCCACCAGCAGCGCGTCTACCAGCTTGCGCTTGTACTCGCGCATCTTACGATCCCGCTCCAGTGAGGGAATTAAGGACGGTACGTTGTCCTTGTAACGGGGATCCAGCAGGGTAGCCACCCAGTAATCAGCACCAGTTAAAATGTGGGCAACTCGGCGGTCATTGCGGAAACACTGCAGCATGTAATCGCTCATGTGTGCCAGGCTGCCCAGAGGCAAAGAAAAGCTGTCCTCTGTGGGAGGTGTATCGTCTGTGTCCTCTGTATCCCCCCAGCCACGCACCAGTGATGGCCACGAGCTGGTCTGGGTGCCACCCTGCTGTGAAAATGGCTCCTCCTCCTCCTCCTCCATCTCCTCCTCCACCTCGTCATCCTCCAGAACTGTGCCCTTTCTGCCGGACAATTGTGTACCTGGCGTTTGTTGGTGCAGGAACCCACCCTCGTAGCCACTTGTGAAAGACTGCCCTGAAAGCCTTTGAAATGATCCCGCTTCCTCCTCCTCCTCCTCATCCTCCTGTGCCACATCCTCTTCCATCATCGCCCGAAGCGTTTTTTCAAGGAGGCATAGAACTGGGATAGTAACGCTAAGAACGGCGTCATTGGCACTGGACATGTTGGTGGAGTACTCGAAACAGCGCAACAAGGCACACAGGTCTCGCATGGAGGCCCAGTTATTGGTGGTGAAGTGGTGCTGTTCCGCAGAGCGACTCACGCGTGATTGCTGCAGCTGAAACTCCACTATCGCCTGCTGCTGCTCGCACAGTCTGGCCAGCATGTGCAAGGTGGAGTTCCACCTTGTGGGCACGTCACATATGAGGCGGTGAGCGGGAAGGCCGAAGTTATGCTGCAGCGCTGACAGGCGAGCAGCAGCAGGGTGAGAACGCCGAAAGTGCGCACACACAGCCCGCACTTTCTGCAGCAGCTCTGGCATATTGGGGTAATTTTTAAGGAACCTCTGGACCACCAAGTTCAGCACATGCACCAGGCAAGGGATGTGCGTCAAACCGGCTAGGCCCAGAGCTGCTACAAGATTTCGCCCATTATCGCACACCACCAGGCCGGGCTTGAGGCTCACTGACAGCAACCACTCATTGGTCTGTTGTTCCATGTCCCTCCACAACTCCTGCGCGGTGTGGGGTTTTTCCCCCAAACAGGAAAGTTTTAAAACTGCCTGCTGTCGTTTACCCCTGGCTGTGCTGAAGTTGGTGGTGAAGGTGTTACGCTGACCGGATGAGGAGGCGGTAGAGGATGAGGAAGCAGAGTAGGAGGAGTTAGCAACAGGAGGCAAACTGAAGCGCCCTGCAATCCTCGGTGGTGGAAGGACATGCGCCAAACTGCTATCTGCGTCAGGCCCAGCCGCCACTGCATTTACCCAGTGTGCTGTTAGGGAGATATAACGTCCCTGACCGTGCTTACTGGTCCACGCATCCGTAGTTAGGTGGACCTTGCCACAGATGGCGTTGTGCAGTGCACACCTGATTTTGTCCCCCACTTGGTTGTGCAGGGAAGGGATGGCTCGCCTGGAAAAATAGTGGCGGCTGGGCACGACGTACTGTGGGACAGCCAATGCCATCAGGCTTTTAAAACTCTGCGTCTCCACCAGACGGAATGACAGCATTTCAAAGGCCAGGAGTTTTGAAATGCTGGCATTCAGGGCCAGGGATCGCGGGTGGCTAGGGGGGTACTTCCTCTTCCGCTCCAATGTTTGGGAGATAGAGAGCTGAACGCTTCCATGGGACATTGTGGAGATGGTTGGTGACCCAGGTGGTAGTGTTGCTGGCAGATCCTCTGTTTGCAGGTGCCACTGTCACTACAGAGGTGGATGAAGAGGCCGAGACTGCAGGAGAAGAGGAAGCAGGAGGAGCCAGAGACCTTTCTTGGTTTTTGAGGTGTCTACTCCACTGCAGCTCGTGCTTTGCACTTAGATGCCTGGTCATGCAGGTTGTGCTCAGGTTGAGAACGTTTATGCCTCGCTTCAGCCTCTGATTGCACAGCCTGCAAACCACTCGTGTCTTGTCATCAGCACATTGTGTGAAGAACTGCCACGCTGGGGAACTCCTTGGACCTGGCTTTGGTGTGCTCGGTCCCTTGCTGCGTTGGGCAGTAGCAGACATACTGTCTAGCTGACAGACGCTCCGCTTTTGCACCCTGCTCCCTCTTCTGCTGTGCTGGTGGCTCTGTGCGACCACCGCCTCTTCCTCCAAACTACACTGGTCACCTGCATAACGTTCATTCCATGTGGGGTCGAGGACCTCATCGTCCTCCACATCATCTTCCACCCAGTCTTCACCCCTGCCCTCCTTGTCTGTCTGCACAATTGCGAAAGCAGCAGCAGTTGGCACCTGTGTTTCGTCATCATCCGAGACGTACTGCGATGGTCCTCCCATGTACTCATCATGAAACATAAGTGGTTGGGCATCGGTGCACTCAATCTCTTCCACTTCTGGGGCAGGGCTAGGTGGATGGCCCTGGGAAACCCTGCTAACAGAGTCATCGAAAAGCAGAAGAGACTGCTGCATGATTTGGGGCTCAGACTGCTTGGCTGATTTGCAAGGGGGTGAGGTGAAAGACTGATGGACATGGGTTTCAGGTGCCAACTCTGTTCTTTCATCAGAAGAGTGGGTGGGAGACAATGTGAAGGAACCCGAGGCACTGTCAGCAACCCAATCTACTATCGCCTGTACTTGTCCTGGCCTAAACATTCGTACAGCCTCATTAGGCGCGACAAAATACCGCCGCAGGCTCGGTCGCCTACTCGCACCTGAGGAAGGTGTTTCACTTGTGCGTGCATCTGGCACAGATCCACCACGTCCTCTCCCTGCAACAGGAGCTCCACCAGCAGCACCACGACCGGGGCCACCACGTCCCTTTGACCTTCTCCTCATATTTTCCAAATTTAGGATCTTGCCCTAAATGGGTGTTTTTGGAAGAGCAGAACACACCCACAGTACGTAACCACTGAATCGCACAGCTACAGAACTGCAGAAAATGCTATTCAAAAAAAATTTTGTTTTTTTAGTATAGCACAGTAGGAGAAAACTATATAGAAATTGTTTATTTCACACACCTCCAAATATGTATAACACACTGCAAACTATTTTTTGTGCCCCTAAACGGCATTTTTTGGAAGAGCAGAACACACCCACAGTACGTTACCGCTGAATCGCACAGCTACAGAACTGCAGAAAATGCTATTCAAAAAAAATGTTTTTTTTTAGTATAGCACAGTAGGAGAAAACTATATAGAAATTGTTTATTTCACACACCTCCAAATATGTATAACACACTGCAAACTATTTTTTGTGCCCCTAAACGGCGTTTTTTGGAAGAGCAGAACACACCCACAGTACGTAACCGCTGAATCGCACAGCTACAGAACTGCAGAAAATGCTATTCAAAAAAAAATTTGTTTTTTTAGTATAGCACAGTAGGAGAAAACTATATAGAAATTGTTTATTTCACACACCTCCAAATATGTATAACACACTGCAAACTATTTTTTGTGCCCCTGAACGGCTCTTTTTGCAAGCGTACATTAACCACTTAAGCCCCGGACCATTTCGGGCCATTAGGACCAGGCCTGTTTTTGGGATTCGGCACTGCGCTGCTTTAACTGTAAATTGTGCGGACATGCAATGTTGTACCCAAATGAAATTTGCGTCCTTTTCTTCCCACAAATAGAGCTTTCTTTTAATGGTATTTGATTGCCTCTGCGATTTTTATTTTTTGCGATATAAACAGAAAAAGACCGAAAATTTTGAAAAAAAATTATATTTTCTACTTTTTGTTATAAGAAAAATCGAATAAACTCAATTTTAGTCATACATTTAGGCCAAAATGTATTCAGCCACATGTCTTTAGTAAAAAAAATGTCAATAAGCGTATATTTATTGGTTTGCGCAAAAGTTATAGCGTTTACAAACTAGGGTACATTTTCTGAAATTTACACAGCTTTAAATTTATGACTGCCTATCTCATTTCTTGAGGTGCTAAAATGGCAGGGCAGTACAAAACCCCCCCAAATGACCCCATTTTGGAAAGTAGACACCCCAAGGAAATTGCTGAGAGGCATGTTGAGCCCATTGAATATTTTTTTTTTTGTCCCAAGTGATTGAATAATGACAAAAAAAAAAAAAAATTACAAAAAGTTGTCACTAAATGATATATTGCTCACACATGCCATGGTTATATGTGGAATTGCACCCCAAAATACATTCTGCTGCTTCTCCTGAGTACGGGGATACCACATGTGTGGGACTTTTTAGGAGCCTAGCCACGTACGGGACCCCGGAAACCAAGCACCGCCTTCAGGGTTTCTAAGGGCGCAAATTTTTGATTTCACTCCTCACTACCTATCACAGTTTCGAAGGCCATAAAATGCCAAAATAGCACAAAACCCCCCCAAATGACCCCATTTTGGAAAGTAGACACCCCAAGCTATTTACTGAGAGGCATGTTCAGTCCATGGAATATTTTATATTTTGCCACAAGTTGCGGGAATATGACAAACTTTTTTTTTTTTGCACAAAGTTGTCACTAAATGATATATTGCTCACACATGCCATGAGCATATGTGAAATTACACCCCAAAATACATTCTGCTGCTTCTCCTGAGTACGGGGATACCACATGTGTGGGACTTTTTGGGAGCCTAGCCGCGTACGGGACCCCAAAAACCAAGCACCGCCTTCAAGGTTTCTAAGGGCATAAATTTTTGATTTCACTCCTCACTACCTATCACAGTTTTGAAGGCCATAAAATGCCAAGATGGCACAAAACCCCCCCAAATGACCCCATTTTGGAAAGTAGACACCCCAAGCTATTTGCTGAGAGGCATGTTGACCCCATTGAATATTTTTTTTTTTTTGTCCCAAATGATTGAATAATGACAAAAAGAAAAAAAAAATGTACAAAAAGTTGTCACTAAATGATATATTGCTCACACATACCATGGTTATATGTGGAATTGCACCCCAAAATACATTCTGCTGCTTTTCCTGAGTACGGGGATACCACATGTGTGGGACTTTTTGGGAGCCTAGCCGCGTACAGGGCCCCAAAAACCAAGCACCGCCTTCAGGATTTCTAAGGGCGTAAATTTTTGATTTCACTCCTCACTACCTATCACAGTTTCGAAGGCCATAAAATGCCAAAATAGCACAAAACCCCCCCAAATTACCCCATTTTGGAAAGTAGACACCCCAAGCTATTTGCTGAGAGGCATGTTGAGTCCATGGAATATTTTATATTTTGCCACAGGTTGCGGGAATATGACAAACTTTTTTTTTTTGCACAAAGTTGTCACTATATGATATATTGCTCACACATGCCATGGGCATATGTGAAATTACACCCCAAAATACATTCTGCTGCTTCTCCTGAGTACGGGGATACCACATGTGTGGGACTTTTTGGGCGCCTAGCCGCGTACGGGACCCCAAAAACCAAGCACCGCCTTCAAGGTTTCTAAGGGCATAAATTTTTGATTTCGCTCCTCACTACCTATCACAGTTTTGAAGGCCATAAAATGCCAAGATGGCACAAAACCCCCCCAAATGACCCCATTTTGGAAAGTAGACACCCCAAGCTATTTGCTGAGAGGCATGTTGAGCCCATTGAATATTTTTTTTTTTGTCCCAAATGATTGAATAATGACAAAAAAAAAAAAAAAATGTACAAAAAGTTGTCACTAAATGATATATTGCTCACACATGCCATGGTTATATGTGAAATTACACCCCAAAATACATTCTGCTGCTTCTCCTGAGTACGGGGATACCACATGTGTGGGACTTTTTGGGAGCCTAGCCGCGTACGGGACCCCAAAAACCAAGCACCGCCTTCAAGGTTTCTAAGGGCATAAATTTTTGATTTCACTCCTCACTACCTATCACAGTTTTGAAGGCCATAAAATGTCAAAATAGCCCAAAACCCCCACAAATGACCCCATTTTGGAAAGTAGACACCCCAAGCTATTTGCTGAGAGGCATGGTGAGTATTTTACAGCTCTCATTTGTTTTTGAAAATTAAGAAAGACATTTTTTTTCTTTTTTTTTTTCTTTTTTTACATTTTCAAAACTTTGTGACAAAAAGCGAGATCTGCAAAATACTCAACATACCTCTCAGCAAATAGCTTGGGGTGTCTACTTTCCAAAATGGGGTCATTTGGGGGGGTTTTGTGCCATCTGGGCATTCCATGGCCTCCGAAACTGTGATAGGCAGTGCGGAGTGAAATCAAAAATTTACACCCATAGAAATCCTGAAGGCGGTGCTTGGTTTTTGGGGTCCCGTACGCGACTAGGCTCCCAAAAAGTCCCACACATGTGGTATCCCCGTACTCAGGAGAAGCAACAGAATGTATTTTGGGGTGTAATTCCACATATGCCCATGGCATGTTTGAGCAATATATAATTTAGTGACAACTTTTTGTACATTTTTTTTTTTTTGGTCATTATTCAATCACTTGGGACAAAAAAAAATATTCAATGGGCTCAACATGCCTCTCAGCAAATAGCTTGAGGTGTCTACTTTACAAAATGGGGTCATTTGGGGGGGTTTTGAACTGTCCTGGCATTTTATGCACAACATTAGGAAGCTTATGTCACACATCATCCACTCTTCTAACCACTTGAAGACAAAGCCCTTTCTGACACTTTTTGTTTACATGAAAAAATTTTTTTTTTTGCAAGAAAATTATGTTGAACCCCCAAACATTATATATTTTTTTAAAGCAAAGGCCCTACAGATTAAAATAGTGGGTGTTGCATTTTTTTTTCCACACAGTATTTGCGCAGCGATTTTTCAAACGCATTTTTTGGGGGAAAAACACACTTTTTTTATTTTTAATGCACTAAAAAACACTATATTGCCCAAATGTTTGATGAAATAAAAAAGATGATCATAGGCCGAGTACATGGATACCAAACACGACATGCTTTAAAATTGCGCACAAACGCGCAGCGGCGACAAACTACATTCATTTTTAAAAGCATTTAAAAGCCTTTACAGGTTACCACGTTAGATTTACAGAGGAGGTCTACTGCTAAAATGACTGCCCTCGATCTGACCTTCGCGGTGATACCTCACATGCATGATGCAATTGCTGTTTACATATGACGCTAGACCGACACTTGCGTTCGCCTTTGCGCAAGAGCAGGGGGGGGACAGCGGTGCTTTTTTTATTTTTTTATTATTTATTTGGCTTTTTTATTTTATTTTTAAACTGTGCCTTCCATATTTTATTTTTTTACCATTTTTATCGTTATCTCAGGGAATGTAAATATCCCCTATGATAGCAATAGGTAGTGACAGGTACTCTTTTTTTGAAAAAAATTGGGGGGTTAGACCCTAGATCTTTCCTCTGCCCTCAAAGCATCTGACCACACCAAGATCGGTGTGATAAAATGCTTTGCCAATTTCCCAATGGCGCTTTTTATATCTGGGGGGGGGGACATTCCCTCCCACTGCTTGTAAAAGCAGTCTAGAGGCTAATTATCTGCTAGAATTGCTTTTACATGAAAGCCGGCTGCTGGCTGAAAAGAATGATACCAAGATGATACCTAAACCCGCAGGCATCATTCTGGTATAAACATTCAAAGTCCAGCAACATACCAGTACGTTGCTGGTCCTTGTTGGACATGTATTGTAATCTTTTTTTTCATACAGCCTATTGGCTGAACGAAAAAAAGAGATTGATTGGTGGGTATGCCCACCATTAGAATACCTCCCTTCATCCACCCACTTCTAATGATGGGCATATATGCCGAAGCATGGGGGCATCCTCCCGCAAAAAAGTTATGCCGCGTACACACGGTCAAGCCTTCGTCGGAATTTTGACCGTATGTACGCGGCATAAAAGGTTATGCCGCGTACACACGGTCGGACTTTTCCACGGGCAAGCCTCCGTTGGAATTTCGACCGTATATACGCGGCATTAGGAGCAAAATCGCTCCTCCGCCCCTGCTGCCCCCATGCTTCAGCATATATGCTCTTTTTTTTAACTGTGGTGGTGAAATCACCTCCTACAGCGTTGGAGTCACGGCTTTATGTATCGTGGGAGCAAACGCTGTTGCTGTCAAGATAAATAGATCCGCGCTGCAACTGAATGGCGTACCTGCTAAGCAAATGGTGGTTAACATTAAAACAAAGTAACATTACAGTACAACAGTAAGACCTTACCATGCCATACCTGCAAAGCAAATACCAAAACAAAACCTAGTAAAAAATAAAAAAATGTTTTAACGCAACCTGTGCCTAAAATATATATATATGCCGAAGCATGGGGGCATCCTCCCGCAAAAAAGTTATGCCGCGTACACACGGTCGGAATTTTCCACGGGCAGGCCTCCGTCGGAATTTCGACCGTATGTACGCGGCATTAGGAGCAAAATCGCTCCTCCGCCCCTGCTGCCCCCATGCTTCGGCATATATGCTCTTTTTTTTAACTGTGGTGGTGAAATCACCTCCTACAGCGTTGGAGTCACGGCTTTATGTATCGTGGGAGCAAACGCTGTTGCTGTCAAGATAAATAGATCCGCGCTGCAGCTGAATGGCGTACCTGCTAAGCAAATGGTGGTTAACATTAAAACAAAGTAACATTACAGTACAACAGTAAGACCTTACCATGCCATACCTGCAAAGCAAATACCAAAACAAAACCTAGTAAAAAATAAAAAAATGTTTTAACGCAACCTGTGCCTAAAATATATATATGCCGAAGCATGGGGGCATCCTCCCGCAAAAAAGTTATGCCGCGTACACACGGTCGGAATTTTCCACGGGCAGGCCTCCGTCGGAATTTCGACCGTATGTACGCGGCATTAGGAGCGAAATCGCTCCTCCGCCCCTGCTGCCCCCATGCTTCGGCATATATGCTCTTTTTTTTAACTGTGGTGGTGAAATCACCTCCTACAGCACTGGAGTCACGGCTTTATGTATCGTGGGAGCAAACGCTGTTGCTGTCAAGATAAATAATTCCGCGCTGCAGTTGAATGGCGCACCTGAAAACAAAAAATTACATACCTGAAAAGCAAGCATGATAAAACATTGCAGAATAGAATACAGTAAAAAAGAGCAGAACAATAGAGAGAAAATAGAGAGAGAGAGAACAATAAAACGACAACTATTTTTGGTTTTTTTCTTTTATATTTTTTTTGTGTTTTGTTTTTTACGTTTTTTTTTTTCTTTTTTACACTTTTTTTTGTAACTTTACAACTGTAATGGTTCGGGTCTCTCAAAATGTAATGGCATCTTGGGAGACCCTGTGTAAGTGTGTCCTTGTCTGTGAAATGCTGTACCCTACGCTAAAACTTCACTTTTGAGTGGTAGCGTTCAAAACATTCACCTTGGCAAAGACCAGGCTTGTCAGGACAGAGTGGACAAAAACTACGGGTGTCACGCCTAAATCCGCGCTTGCTACAGACACGACATCTTTTTTGGGGGTGGCTTTGGGTAGGGGTGCTCGGGAGGACATACGAAAAATGCCTCTCATGCAGCCGGCTTACTGCATTTGGTTGGGGATGGTGAGGTGCAGAACCGCCTGGATACAGGAGTTCTGTGACTATCTCATTCTGGAATTTTAGAAGAGATAACGTCCCGCCTGAAGCTCTGTATAGCACATGAGCGTTCAGCAAAGCCAATTGGAATAATGATAGAGACACTTTTTTGTACCAGCGTCTCGCCTTACGGTCAATTAGATACGGCGCCATCAACTGGTCGTTGAGGTCCACCCCTCCCATATTTTGGTTATATTCGTGGACACAGAGGGGTTTCTCCACAACACCAGTCGCCGTACGAATTTGGACTGTCGTGTCTGCATGAAGGGAGGTAAGAAGGAAAACATTCTTATTGTCCCTCCACTTCATAGCGAGCAAGTTATTACACTTTAAGCAGGCTCTCTCCCCCAGCCTAAGACGGGCATCTACAAGCCGCTGGGGAAAGCCCCGGCGATTAGGTCGCACGGTGCCACATGCTCCAATCTGATGATCAAACAAGTGACTAAAAAGTGGCACGCTCGTGTAATAATTGTCCACATACAAGTGGTACCCCTTTCCGAATAAGGGTGACACCAAGTTCCACACTATCTTGCCAGCGCTCCCTATGTAATCCGGGCAGTTGACCGACTCAATCTGACTGTCTTTTCCCTCATAAACCGTAAAGTTCACTACATAGCCTGTTGCCCTGTCACAGAACTTGTAGAGCTTGACCCCGTATCTGGCACGCTTGCTGGGAAGGTACTGCTTGAAAGACAAGCGGCCAGAAAATTTAATCAGGGACTCATCAACGCAGACAACTTGATCGGGAGTAAACAAGGCTGCAAAACGTTCGTTGAAGTGGTTTATGAGGGGCCGAATTTTATAGAGCCGGTCGTATTCAGGGTCCCCACGTGGACGACAAAGTTCATTGTCGTTGAAGTGCATGAACCGCAAAATCTGCTCGTATCGTGCCCTGGACATGGAGGCAGAGAACACGGGCATGTGGTCAATTGGGTGCGTGGACCAATAAGCACGCAATGACGGAAATTTATGTGTGCCCATGTTGAGGGAAAGGCCCAGAAAGGTCTTAAATTCGGAAACCGTAATTGGTTTCCAATTTCTGGCAATTTTAGGCAACTGGGGGTTAGCGGCGATAAATTGACCAGCATATAAATTACTCTGGTCCACAACAGATCTATAGAGATCTTCCGTGAAAAACAGCGAATAAAAATCAATTGGAATAAAATCAGCTGTTTCCACCTGAATACCGGGTTGGGCAGTGAATGGGGGAAGTACGGGTTCTGCAGAAGTGGTGGGGACCCAATCAGGATAGGCGAATTCTGCAGGAAGGGCAGTATGGGCACGACGGGCCTGCCTTTGTCTTCTTGGTGGCAGCGGGACACTACTTGTGCTTGCCACCTCACCAGCTTGAACTGCACTTATGGGACTCGCCACGTCACCAAGTGTTACTGCAGTGCTGGATGTACGTCCAGGCTGTACTAGGCCGCTGGTGCTTGCCAGTTCACCAGAAGGAATAGCGGCGCTAGTACTACTCTGCTCCATGATATGAGAGACCTGCGGTTCTTGCTCCTCAACAACCTCAGAAGATCGGGATCAGGTACACCTGACCTTAGCAGGGACCTCAACTTCGTCGTCAGAGCTATCTGACGTGGGGCCGCTGACGTCACTGTCTTCTACGGGAAGATATTCTGAGCCTGAATCTGACAGATACGTGACCTCCTCTTCACTATCTGTCATGCTCAGAATCTCGTAGGCCTCTTTACTAGTGTACCTTCGTCTTGCCATTTTGGGCTCTAAATTTAGGGGTACACTAGTAAGATTCACAGGAAAAAAAGCACCTGACTGACGTCAGCAAATATATCAAACGCTACAAAAAAACTGTTAGCGATCGCAGGGATCAGGCCTGTCTCTGCGAACGCTGCAGTTATGTGTGTTGTGTTTGGTAAGTGACAGTGATCGATCGATACTGCACTTGGGTGGGCTGGGCTGGGCTGGGCTGGGCGGAGGGGCTAAACGCAGGCGCTAGCAGGTATCTGGGCTGATCCCGCTAACACTGCGTTTTTGGGAACCCTAAACCGCTGGGAATGCTAGTATAGATCTGATCAGATACTATACCACTAAGGGGGGTGTATGCTTTGCGCGTGGGTGTTAGCATTACTGGCACTAACCTAACACTGCCTGGGGCGACGCAGACCCTCTCTGGCGCTAAAACCTAATTGATCTCACCCGCCGGGCGATCAGGGGGGTTAAACCTTTATTGGGTTATATACGGCGGGTGCCCTGATGCTATAAAAAGCAAACTAATCAACCAGCGTCACCTGTAACCTTTATATGGTGATCACTGGTGAAAGGGTTAACTAAGGGCAATCAGGGGGTTAAAACCTTTATTAGGTTAAATATGGGGGTACCTGACACTATATAAAAACCTGACGGGTAACCTAAATAACTAAATAACTTACTGGCTAACCAGTGACACCAGTGACGCTTATACGGCGATCACTGGTGAAAGGGTTAACTCTAGGGGCAATCAGGGGGTTAAAATAATATATGGGGGTACCTGACACTAATAAAAACCTGCGGCGAACCTAAAAAAAAAATAACTGCCTATCTAAAACACCAGCGACACGAATACAGCGATCGGAAAAACAATCGCTTAGTGACGCTGAAGTTAGGGGGTGAAAGGGTTACCTGGGGGGTGATCAAGGGGTTAAACCTTTATTAGGGGGGGGTTAGGGGGCTACCCTGGACCTAAAGGGGCCTAATCCTAACTGCCCTGCAACTTTTTACAATCACAGATGACACTAAATGCAGTGATCAGTAAAATAAATGATCACTGCAATCAGTGACACTGTGATTGGGGGCTTTGGGGTGACCTGGGGGGTGATCTGGGGGTGACTGGGGGGTGATTTGTGTGCCTATGTGTACCTACGTGTCAGTGGACTGTTGGAGCACTAACCTCTGTCTTCTCTCCTCGGCGCCGGGAACGAAAAGACCGCGGCGAGGGAGATGACATCACTTCCTCCAGCCTGTGTTTACATCACATGGCGGAGGAAGCATTTTCATTGGCCGGGAGCGATCGCGAGGGGGGGGGCGGAATCGAGCGGCCGCCCCCTCATGCCTGATCGCTCCCGAACACTTAACGGCCGCTCACTGCAGTGAAGGGGGGTCCGGATGGACCCCCCAACTGCACAAAGGCGATCACGTAGATCTACGTGATTCTGCCTGTCCGTGCCATTCTGCCAACGTAAATCGGCGGTGGGCGGTCGTTAAGTGGTTAAAGTGCAAATTTTTTTTTTTTTTTTTTTGCGCCCTAAACGGGTCTTTTTTTTGCACGAGCAAAATAAAATGTTTTTTTTTTTTTTGCCCTATGGGTCTTTTGGAAAAGAGCACAATAAAGTGCCTTTTTTTTTCCCCCCTAATAGTTAGATTTTCTCTCACACTGGGCTCATGGCAGTGTAAAAAGACTGCACTGCAACACAAATAGGTAAACCTATGCAGATCGCTGATTTTAATCTCTGAATCTGGACTCCTATATAATATTCTCTCTCCCTGAAAGCACCAACACAGGAACCTGGCCCTACACTACACTATCTCTATCTTTTCCCTCAGATTGTAGAATCAGGACTACCTCATCTATTTTTCTATCTCTCCCTAAAAGCAGCAGCAGCAGACTAGATCCTCTCCCTATCTATTCTGAAGCAGAGTGACATGTGTGCTGTGTGCCTCTAGCTTATATAGAAGCTGGGTCACATGTTGCACTGACCAATCACAGCCATGCCATTAGTAGGCATGGCTATGATGGCCTCTAAGGGTACACCAGCTAATCAAAAGGTGATTGGCTGGCCCCTGAAGCATTTCTAAATGCGAAATTAGATTGCCGAACCCGAACCCAAACCCAGACTTTTGGGCAAAGTCCGGGTTCGGGTTCGGGTTCGGGAAAAAGCTAAAGTTCGGTACGGACCCGAACTTTACAGTTCGGGTTCGCTCAACACTAGTGGAGAGCCTTGCAGTGATCCCTATCCATACAAAAGGGCTGGATGTGACTATCTGGAGCAGTGGCAATTGTTTAAAGCTGTGTCTGATCCCTTGGGGTCCATCAGTAAGGTGAGAGGCTGGTGTCTACGGTGGAGGATTGTGTATGCCTAGTGATTCCCTACTGACCCCTGATATCCCTGATGCAATAAGCTGGATTTCCACACCTGTCTTTTTACTCCCTGCCTGCCTTTGGCCGCCGATGACTTTGAAATAATAGCACTTTATCTTTTTTAGTGTTTTGGACTTTTTTTGCACTTATATCCCTCTGGGGACTTATTAAGACTTTGAATTGCATGTTTTGCACTATATTGCTTACAGTTCAACATATATTAGTGTTTAGTATTGTTCTAATTAGCACGTATATTAGTTTTTTGCTGGTTTCTTATCAGTTATAGCACGGTTATGGTATTCACTGACACTTAGCGCTGCTTTAATTTTTATTTTATATCTGTTGATGTTGGTTACATTTTAGAAGCTAGCTGCTGTGTGTCTTATTTATTTAATTTATTCAACTTATTTTATTTATCTTTTTTAACACGTTGCACTTTGCTAGTGTAGTAACACCCAGTGGCAGGCGCACAGGCACCTTTTCTTTACACTAACAACACTACACTTCACAGCTTTCCCTAGGAACAACTATGCTGGATTAGACGACAGAGCACTTACGATCTCTTGGCACCCGTTGGTTCCGGTCTCTGTCCCTTGGTGCTGCTGCATGACTTCCCCACCCAGCAATGTTACAATCTTTTTAGTGTAGGTTCTGCACACTGGTTCCCTTTTCTGTTTTGCTGTGACCTTGTTGTCTCGCTTGGATTGTTCTATTTTCAGGTTGTATACAGTTACCTGATCCAGTTTTCCTTTTTTTCATGTTTCTTTTTTTTAAACTTTTTTTCTGTTGGTCAGATCCCTCAATGGTTATGGGTCATTCTTTTCCAGATAGACCCTAATGGAGTACATGAGGTTTTGGTACACTTGATTGATGTCTTAATTCTCTCTGTATGGTCTTCAATCTATTCCCACCGAAATATGGCAGCGCCACCTACAGCAGTAGGGAATGTGTGGCAGGGCTTAGTTTCTGACATTATCCTGAAAACCTACACTACAATTTGTCAGCTGAACGCATTCCCTAAATCTTTTTATGGCTATTAATTGCATCACACACAACATCAAAGGCTTCAACTCCCCCATCAAAAGAAGTAAGGCCTTTGCCTTTTATAAGCAACTCAATGCTAAAATTCTTTTGATTCAAGAGACTCACTTCTCTCGATCCTCCGACCCCACATTCTTTCATAGAACTTTCCCACAGTCCTTTTGCACACTTCATTCCTCGAAAAGTAGGGGTGCTGCCATATTTCTACACACCTCCTTACCCAATGGAAGTGCGTCAGATTTACAAGTATAAAGAGAGTTGTTATGTTATAATTAAAGGGGTTGTACATAACAGGGAACTCACCATTGCTAGCATCTACGCCCCAAATGAATTCCATGCCTCCTTCAGGTCCCTGTTTGACAACTTGGCTAAATGTCAATCCCCTCATATGATTGTAGGTGGGGACTTCAACATGGTGGCAAACCCCACGCTAGACAGATGCACGGCAGCCACCCTTTCTAGAGCTTTTCTCAAATCCCTCTCTCGTAGACTTTTTGAATTTCAGTTAATCGACACCTGGCGAGCGCATAACATTGGAGCAAATAAATACACCTTTTTCTCTCATCCGCACAACAGTTATGCGAGACTAGACTATATATTTTCCTCCCTATTGTCTTCGCAAACTCCACGACAGTTTCGATACATAATTGTGTCTGGTAGGACCACCACATAATCTCCTTTATGGCAGAATTTATTAAACTTGCCCCTACTCCTTTTAAATGCAGACTTAACGAGGCACTTCTTTCAGATGTGGCTATTGAGTCGGAGATCTCTCAAGCTATAGAGGACTACTTTGCTCTCAATGCCCTACCAGAGACACCCATCACTACAGTTTGGGTCGCTCATAAGGCGTTGCTGCGGGGTAAACTCAGCACTGCAGTATAGCAACTGCCCGCAACAAAGCCAATAGACAAAAAATTGTTAAACTCACTACTGGAGCTTGACAGACTATATAAAAATTCTGCAGCCCTGACTTTAGAGACTACCAGACGATCCATTGAGCAAAAACGCCTTGAACTAGACTCACTACTTTCAGCTAAAGTTGAGAAGGCCCTGAGATGGTCCAAAGCTGGATTGTTACTATATAGTAACACCTCCTCAACTATGTTTGTGAGAAAACTGAACCAGTCTCTCCGCCCCCCCCCCACATGTTTATAAATTGACCTCCCCCTCGGGCCTGACTACATCTCTCCCGCAGGAAGTTTTAAAGATCTTCACAATTTTTTTTTTTACATCAAACATAGCTTTATTTGAATAGAAAACATGGTTACACGTTCAAACTGTACATGGCAGGTATACAACTCACAGTCAGTGACAATAAAGATATCTTGATATGACTTTCTTATACAGCGTGCTTGGGGTCATGGGGCCCTCCAGTGGCCTACATGTATATTGCGGCATAGATAAAAATAAAAAATAAGAATAAGAATACGGTCAGTATCTTTGACATCATGGATAAACCGTAACTGTATGTTCCCACATTTTTCAGTGGTCTCAGATGTCCGGATCCACCTATCCCAAATTTTGACGTATTTTGCGGGGCAGCCTCTATGAGAGTACACCAACTTTTTATAAGGAAGAGTTGCGTTAACCTCCGCTATCCAATGCGAGAGTCTCGGTGGTTCTGCCCTCATCCACACTCTAGCAATAACCTTTCTTGCGGAAAACAATGTTTCGTGGAGAAATATTTTTGTGAATTTATTTAGGTCCGGATCAGGGAAAATCCCCAATAGGCATAGTTTAGGCTGCAATGTTACAGGTGAGCCCATGACATCATGTAAGAACCTGACGACCTGGGACCAGTATGCCTGTATTTTGGGGCAGCTCCAGAGAAGATGGAAAAAGGTGCCCGAGGCCAGACCACACATGGGGCACATACCGGACCGCTCCGGCCTATATCTGGAGACCACGAGCGGAGTGAGGTATGCCCTATTGACTACAAAAATTTGTGTTAGGCGATCTGACAATTTAGGGGAAACTAACTTACAAGTGTCCAGAGCATCACTCCACTCATCGTCCCCCACAGGCCCCAGGTCCTCCTCCCACCTGGTCTTCACTGCATAGGCAGAAACAGTCGCCTGCGGGAGTGTAAGCATACAGTAAAATTGCGAGATCAATCTTTTGGGGTCCGGACATTTTCATTTTACTGCTGCCATCAGTGGGTTGCTAGTCATGGGTGCATCAGCCGGCAGGAATTGTGCACGGTAAGCGTGGCGGAGCTGTAGATATCTAAACGACATGTGGTTTGGGAGATCAAACTCAGTTTTGAGCCTATCAAAGGTTTTGAGTGAACCATTGTGTACTATATGTTTCAGGTAGAGTATCCCCCTAGAGCTCCAGAGTTCACAGTCAGGGATGGAAAGAAATTCCGATAAGGCCACATTATGCCATAAGGGAGTGTAGTCATTTATTGTAGGTATGTTGAGCCTAGTGGAGGCTATATCCCATATCTTTCTATAGGGGTAAATTAGGGATTTGCGTTCAGTAGAGCCATTAATATCCCCTCCCTTGCCTGCTATAATCGCCATGGGATCTCCCTGAATCTGGACCCACCCTGGACATAGCAAGCAAAGGAACCTCCCCATATCCGACTTGTCTATATGGAAAAGTTGCGACAGTTGGGCTGCCAGGTAGTATAGATTAAAGTCCGGTAGGGCTGTACCAGCTAGATCAGTGGGATTTTTAAGCTTCTGCCAGGGGAGTTTGTGTCTACTACTACCCCAAACAAACGGCTTCAGCAGTGATTCCATCTGTTTAAAGTGTCTGAGTATCAGGTAGAAAGGGGTATGCCATAGCATATAGAGGATTTTGGGTAGAAGTACCATCTTTACAAGATTTATCCAGCCCATCACTCCCAAGGGGAGTCTCGCCCAAATCTGAGTTTTGTATTTAAGCATGTTATATATTGGAGCTATATTAAGCTGGATATAGTCTGCCGGGTCTCGGGTGGTCTGTATACCTAGGTATTTAATAGTGTCTACTCTCTGAAGGGGGAGCAGGGCTCTGTCTGCAGGTGGCGGGAAGCTGTCCAAAGATAGTATTTGGGATTTATCCCAATTAATGCGGAGGCCTGAGAACACTCCGAACTGGTCTATCAGGTTCAGAGCTGTCGGGAGAGAATTGATTGAGTCATCCAAATATAAGAGGGTATCATCAGCATAAGTGCTAATGGTTTCCGTCACGCCCCCCCTACTGAGCCCCACTATCCCAGGATGGGCGCGTATAGCGATTGCCAGTGGCTCCGCCGCCAGCGCATAAAGCAGTGGCGACAGAGGACACCCCTGCCTGGTGCCCCTGAAGAGCTGAAAACGCTCCGAGGGCCACCCATTAGCCACTACCCACGCCACCGGGGCTTGGTATAGGAGTTGCACCCATTTTATAAAGTTTGGGCCTAGACCAAATTTTTCCAGGCATGTCCATAGGTATCCACATTCGACAGAGTCGAAGGCCTTTGCTGTATCTAAGGCTACTATTATTCTAGATCCCGTGGTATCGTGTGTAGTCTGGAGGTTTATAAATAGGCGACGTAAGTTAAAGGACGTATTTTTACCCGGCATGAATCCTGTCTGGTCCCCATGTATTAGGGAGAGTATGACTTTGTTTAGGCGGATGGCAAGCACTTTCGCAAGGATCTTGACATCCACCTGCAACAGGGAGATGGGTCGGTACGACTCGGGAAGATGTGGGTCCTTACCCAGTTTGGGGATCAGCGCTATGGTGGCTTCACGCATAGTCGCTGGGAGCTCGGAGGTCTCAAAGATGGAGTTGTAAAGTGACAATAGTCTAGGGACCAGGAGATCCGCATAGGTGGAGTATAATTCCACTGGTAGGCCATCCGAGCCCGGGGCCTTGGAGCCAGGGAGCTCCGCTATAGCCTCAGAAATCTCGTCCGCCATCAACGGTGCGTCCAACTCCCCGACTTGCTCTTCAGTCAGTCTGGGTATAGGTAGGTCTGAGAGAAACAGATCCATTACGGATGTGTCCTCCGGGGCCCGTGTGGCGTACAAGGAGGCGAAAAAGTCTCGCAATTGTGACGTTACGCATCTAGGGTCTGTTATCAGCACACCTCCAGGAGAGCGAAGTGATATCACCACAGGCAGTCTCTCCTCGCAGTGCACCATATATGCTAAGAGTTTACCAGCTTGCTCCCCATGCTCAAATGAGTTTTGTTTGTGGAAGAACATTTTACGTTTAGATTTCTCATATTGTATGAGGTCAACTGTCCTGGATCTAAGCTTAATAGCTGCTGCTTTTTCTACAGTAGGATCCCTTATAAACTCCCTTTCCGCCGTATGTAGGTCCTCCGACGCCCTGTCCATGACCGTGGCTGAGGTGCGTTTAATTAGATTGATGCGGTTAGTAAGTGTCATACGTACGTGTAATTTAAATGTGTCCCAGACTATCTGGGGTGTGGATGTGCCCTCGTTTCTGTCTAAGTGTTGTTCCCAGTCGGTTGTAATATCGTCGTCTTCTGGGATCAGGGTAAGCCAAAATGGGTTCAATCGCCACGCAGCTGGTGGTTTGTCGTGTGGTAGGGACATCGTGATCCAATATGGGCAGTGGTCTGACAGTGACCTAGGGGAGAAGCCCACCCCAACCAGCCGTGGCAGCAGGGTTCGGGAAAGGAGAATGAGATCTATGTGGGACATGGAGTGGTGGGAAGGAGAAAAGCAGGAGTAGGCCCTGGCGGTGGGGTGCATGGATCTCCATGTATCTATGAGGTTAAAGTCAGTCAGTAGTCTTGCGAACCTTGTAGGATGCGTAGGCGGTGGGGTAGTTATGGATTGACTCAGCCTGTCAAGGCTGGGATCAAGGACGTTGTTGAAATCTCCTAGCCAAACTGCCGGGACGGAGGGATGTAGTGCCATGAAATCAAACCCAGCAGACAGTACATTTGAGCTAAACGGAGGCGGTACATAAAAAGCTAGTAGCAGAAACACCTCTCCCTGCAATTTAACCCGCAAAAATACATATCTACCTGCAGGGTCGGTCTCCAAATCTAAGAGCTCAAAGTGGGTGGACTTTGACACCAAGACAGACACACCTCTAGAATGGGAGGTGTGCACTGAGTGGTATGCCCATCCAACCCACGGGCGTTTAAGCGCCCTCTGTACCCGTCCCTCTGCATGTGTCTCTACCAAGACAATCACATTGGCATATTGTTTTTTAACTATAGAAAACACTGCCGACCGTTTAAGTGGGTCTCCCATGCCCCGGACATTCCACAAGAGGAACTTCAGGGTGGCCATGTGGGTGGGAAGAAATCAGTGTGAGGAGTAACTGACCCCATTAACCCCCGGGCAACCAACGTGCCCATGTACATATAGGAAGAGTAATAAAACTGTAGCGGATCTGTTCGGCGGTATTTACCTAACTTGGCTACCGCTTCTGCCGCTTTCTTTGGTGGGGACATGATCCCTGCAGGTTCCCCCAGCAGTATTTTCCAGCTGGTGGTCTCTGTCTGCGCTGTGGGTCCCAGGATATGCAAGTCAGGATCAGGGATGAGCCGAACACCCCCCTGTTCGGTTCGCACCAGAACCTGCGAACAGACAAAATGTTCGTGTAAACTTTAGAACCCTATTAAATACAATGGACTCGAACGTTCGAAATCTAAAGTGTTAATTATAAAGGCTAATATGCAAGTTATTGTCCTAAAAAGGGTTTGGGGACCCGGGTCCTGCCCCAGGGGACATGTATCAATGCAAAAAGAAGTTTTAAAAACGGCCGTTTTTTCGGGAGCAGTGATTTTAATAATGCTTAAAATGAAAAAATAAAAGTGAAATATTCCTTTAAATTTCGTACCTGGGGGGTGTGTATGATATGCATGTAAAGTGGCGCATGTTTCCCGTGCTTAGAACTGTCCCTGCACAAAGTGTCATTTTTGAAAGAAAAAAAGTCTTTTAAAACTGACTCGCGGCTATTAATGAATTGTCGGCTCCCGGCAATACATACAAAAGTCATTGATAAAAATAAAAAAAAAGCGTGGGGGTTCCCCAGAATTCAATTACCAGGCCCTTCAGGTCTGGAATGGATATTAAGGGGAACCCCGCCGCAAATTTAAAAAAAAATTGACGTGGGGTTCCCCCAAATATCCATTCCAGGCCCTTCAGATCTGGCATGGATTTTAAGGGGAACTCCACCCCAAATTAAAAAAAAAATGGCGTGGAGTCCCCCTAAAAATCCATACCAGACCCCTTATCCGAGCACACAACCTGGCCGGCCGCAGGGGAAAAGGGGGGGACGAGAGAGCGGCCCCCCCTCCCTCCTGAACCGTACCAAGCCACATGCCCTCAACATGGGGAGGATGTCCCCATGTTGATGGGGACAAGGGCCTCATCCCCACAACCCTTGCCCGGTGGTTGTGGGGGTCTGCGGGCAGGGGGCTTATCGGAATCTGGAAGACCCCTTTAACAAAGGGGACCCCCAGATCCCGCCCCCCCCCTATGTGAATTGGTAAGGGGTACATTGTACCCCTACCATTTCACGAAGAAAGCGTAAAAAAATGTTTAAAAAAACACACAAACACCTTGAAAAAGTCCTTTATTTAAAAAAAAAAAAAAAAAACATTCCAGCGGTGAAATCCAGTGTCCCGCGGCGATCCCGATGTCCAGCGCTGTCCTTCATTGGTTGTGCCTGAGCGGACCTGATGGGGAACTCCCTCTCAGTATTTTAAATGTATAGACCCGCCCCTTCTAAAGTTCCCCATCAGGTCCGCCAGCGGACCAGATGCGGAACATGAGAAGGGGCGGGTCTATACATGTATTACCACAGTGAGAGAAGTTCCCCATCAGGTCCGCCTCCTCGGTATGTCGGACCCGCCTACGTCATTGGCTTGAGCGGGGAACTTCCTTCACTATGTAAATTTAAATTACACAGTGAAGGAAGTTCCCCGCTCAAGCCAATGACGTAGGCGGGTCCGACATACCGAGGAGGCGGACCTGATGGGGAACTTCTCTCACTGTGGTAATACATGTATAGACCCGCCCCTTCTCATGTTCCGCATCTGGTCCGCTGGCGGACCTGATGGGGAACTTTAGAAGGGGCGGGTCTATACATTTAAAATACTGAGAGGGAGTTCCCCATCAGGTCCGCTCAGGCACAACCAATGAAGGACAGCGCTGGACATCGGGATCGCCGCGGGACACTGGCTTTCACCGCTGTTTTTTTTTTTTTTTAAATAAAGGACTTTTTCAAGGTGTTTGTGTGTTTTTTTAAACATTTTTTTACGCTTTCTTCGTGAAATGGTAGGGGTACAATGTACCCCTTACCAATTCACATAGGGGGGGGGGCGGGATCTGGGGGTCCCCTTTGTTAAAGGGGTCTTCCAGATTCCGATAAGCCCCCTGCCCGCAGACCCCCACAACCACCGGGCAAGGGTTGTGGGGATGAGGCCCTTGTCCCCATCAACATGGGGACATCCTCCCCATGTTGAGGGCATGTGGCTTGGTACGGTTCAGGAGGGAGGGGGGGCCGCTCTCTCGTCCCCCCCTTTTCCCCTGCGGCCGGCCAGGTTGCGTGCTCGGATAAGGGGTCTGGTATGGATTTTTAGGGGGACTCCACGCCATTTTTTTTTTAATTTGGGGTGGAGTTCCCCTTAAAATCCATGCCAGATCTGAAGGGCCTGGAATGGATATTTGGGGGAACCCCACGTCAATTTTTTTTTAAATTTGCGGCGGGGTTCCCCTTAATATCCATTCCAGACCTGAAGGGCCTGGTAATTGAATTCTGGGGAACCCCCACGCTTTTTTTTTATTTTTATCAATGACTTTTGTATGTATTGCCGGGAGCCGACAATTCATTAATAGCCGCGAGTCAGTTTTAAAAGACTTTTTTTCTTTCAAAAATGACATTTTTTGCAGGGACAGTTCTAAGCACGGGAAACATGCGCCACTTCACATGCATATCATACACACCCCCCAGGTACGAAATTTAAAGGAATATTTCACTTTTATTGTTTCACTTTAAGCATTATTAAAATCACTGCTCCCGAAAAAATGTCCGTTTTTAAAACTTCTTTTTGCATTGATACATGTCCCCTGGGGCAGGACCCCGGTCCCCAAACACTTTTTAGGACAATAACTTGCATATAAGCCTTTATAATTAGCACTTTAGATTTCTCCCATAGATTTTTCGAATTTGCCGCGAACACCCCAATTTGTTCGCTGTTCGGCGAACGGGCGAACAAGCAATGTTCGAGTCGAACATGAGTTCGACTCGAACTCGAAGCTCATCCCTAGTCAGGATATTCGGCCGGCGGAGCTCAGTGCCCTAACGTCCTATCTCATGCCGCTCCAGGCCACGCCCCCCATCTTCACAAATTTTTACACATCCTTGCTGGAGCCTTCTCAGTCTGGGCCTTCAGATGAGGATTTGACTTGGTTTAATTCCATTCCAATCCCCACTCTTTCCACCTCTCAATTAGATAGACTTAACTCACGATTCCTCAGGCTGAAGTGCTGAATGTTATCAAGGCACTAAAAACATGCTCGGCTCCCAGACCTGACGGTTTCTCCTCAATGTATTATAAAAAAAAATCCTCTCAACTGTCCCCCAGAATGGTTTGGCTTTTCAACTTTGTCCTACAGGGCAATGGCTTTCCAGAGGAAATGCTGTTAGCTCATCCCTAAGCAGAATAAGGACCACACGCACCCCAATTTTAGGCCCATATCGGTCATTAACAATGACCTGAAAATCTTCAGTAGGATCTTAGCAGATAGAGTGGCGAAAGTGATTCCCTCGCTGATATCTTCTTATCAGGCAGGTTTTATTCCCCACCGCCTGATAACAGACAATATCCGCCTAGCCACTGATATTATTCAGGACGTGAACCTATTCTCTAGAAAACTGTTCATGTTAAGCCTAGACATGCACAAGGCTTTTGATAGTGTGTTACATAGTTACATAGTTAGTAAGGTTGAAAAAAGACACAAGTCCATCCAGTTTAACCATAAAAAAATAAAAAAAATATCATACAATCCCATATACCCAATTCTATACCCACAGTTGATCCAGAGGAAGGCAAAAAAAACAGCAGAGCATGATCCAATTTGCTACAGCAGGGGAAAAAATTCCTTCCTGATCCCCCGAGAGGCAATCGGATATTCCCCGGATCAACTTTACCTATAAATGTCAGTACCCAGTTATATTATGTACATTTAAGAAAGAATCCAGGCCCTTCTTAAACCAATCTACTGAGCTGGCCAGAACCACCTCTGCAGGGAGTCTATTCCACATTTTCACAGCTCTTACTGTGAAGAAACCTTTCCGTATTTGGAGGTGAAATCTCTTTTCCTCTAGACGCAAAGAGTGCCCCCTTGTCCTTTGTGTTGACCGTAAAGTGAATAACTTAACACCAAGTTCACTATATGGACCCCTTATATATTTGTACATGTTGATCATATCCCCCCTTATTCTCCTCTTCTCAAGAGTGAATAAATTCAGTTCCTCTAATCTTTCCTCATAGCTGAGCTCCTCCATACCTCTTATCAGTTTGGTTGCCCTTCTCTGCACTTTCTCCAGTTCCCCAATATCCTTTTTGAAAACTGGGGCCCAAAACTGAACTGCATATTCCAGATGAGGTCTTACTAATGATTTGAACAGGGGCAAAATTATATCTCTCTCTCTGGAGACTATACCTCTCTTAATACAAAAAAGGACTTTGCTCGTTTTGGAAACTGCAGCTTGGCATTGCATGCCATTATTGAGCTTATGATCTACCAAAACCCCCAGATCCTTCTCCACTACGGATCCCCCCAGTTGTACTCCCCCTAGTATGTATGATGCATTCATATTCTTAGCCCCCAAGTGCATAACTTTACATTTATCAACATTAAACCTCATCTGCCACATAGTCGCCCAATTAGACAGAGCATTGAGGTCGGCTTGTAAATTGGCGACATCCTGTAAGGACGTTATTCCACTGCATAGCTTGGTGTCATCTGCAAAGACAGAAATGTTACTTTTGATCTCAGACCCAATATCATTTCTAAACATATTAAAAAGTAAAGGGCCCAGCACTGAACCTTGGGGTACACCACTGATAACCTTGGACCATTCAGAGTAAGAATCATTAACCACTACTCTCTGAATTCTGTCTTTTAGCCAGTTTTCTATCCATTTACAAACTGATATTTCCAATCCTGTAGACTTTACCTTGCACATGAGCCGTGAGTGGGGAACTGTATCGAACGCTTTTGCAAAATCCAAGTATACCACGTCCACAGCCACCCCTCTGTCCAAGGTCTTACTTACCTCTTCATAAAAAGAAATCAGGTTTGTTTGACAACTTCTGTCTTTCATGAATCCATGCTGTCTGTTACTTAAATAGTTTTTTTCCAGCAAGAACTCATCTATGTGGTCTTTTATTAATCTCTCCAGTATCTTCCCAACTATAGAAGTTAAACTAACAGGTCTATAGTTACTTGGTAAAGACTTAATTCCCTTTTTAAATATAGGCACCACATTGGCCCTGCGCCAATCCAGTGGTACTATTCCTGTCATTAATGAGTCCCTAAAAATTAAATACAATGGCTTTGAAATTACAGAGCTCAATTCTTTTAGGATCCGTGGGTGTATGCCATCTGGTCCAGGTGCTTTATCCACCTTTATTCCATCTAAATATTTCTGGACCATATCACTTTTGAGCCATTGTGGATTTGGGGCTGTGTCACTACCACCCCCATTTTGGACATGGGCTCCCCCATGCTCCTTTGTATACACAGAACTGAAGAAAGTATTTAATAAATTAGCCTTCTCTTTGTCCCCAGTCACCCACTCTAGATTATTTTGTAAAGGGCCTACATGCTCAGACTTGACCTTTTTACTATTAATATATTTGAAGATTTTTTTGGGGTTTGTCCTACTATCCTTTGCAATCTGTCGTTCATTTTGAATTTTTGCATCCTTGATTTCCTTTTTACATATCCTGTTATATTCTTTGTAACATTTAAATGACACTAGTGTTCCCTCATTTTTATATTTTTTAAAAGCTCTTTTCTTATAGTTTATAGCTTTTTTAACTTTGGCAGTGAGCCACATAGGTTTTGTTTTTAGCCTTTTAAACTTATTGCCCATGGGAATATACTTTGCAGTGAGTTCACAAACAGTCTTTTTGAAGAATTCCCATTTCTGTTCTGTGCCCATTGATGCCAATATTCCCTCCCAGTCTAAGTCCTGGAGAGCAGCGCTCATCCTTGGAAAATTTGCTCTCTTGAATTAAGTGTTTTTATCTTTCCCGTATGTGATTTTTGCTTACAACTAACATCAAATGAAATCATGTTATGGTCACTGCTACCCAGTTGTTCCATTATCTGAACATTAGTAATACGCTCTGCATGGTTTGAGATTACCAGGTCCAACAGAGCATCATTCCTAGTTGGGGCCTCAATAAACTGGACCATAAAATTGTCCTGCAATAGGTTTATAAATTTTTGCCCTTTAACTGTCCCAGCAGTTCCATTACTCCAGTCAATTTCTGGATAGTTAAAATCCCCCATTATTATCACCGTCCCAGCCCTTGCAGCCCTTTCTATCTGTGCAAGGAGTCTTGGATCTATGTGTCTCTCCTATTACAGTGCTATGGTTTTCAAGGTGAATTCCTACAAGCCTTTCAAGCTCTATATCAGAACCCCAGAACACGTGTCAAAATCCCAGTTTGTAGCTCAGAGTTCTTCCGGCTAGGCAGAGGCACTAGGCAGGGATGCCCCCTGTCTCTCCACTCATCTTCACATTGGTGATTGAACCCCTGGCCATAGTGATACTGCAACATCCAGATATTTCTGGGTATGACAAAGGGTCTTCTACCTATAAGTTCTGCATGTATGCAGATGATGTGCTATTATTTCTCACCAACCCCTTGACTACATTACCGAATCTTCTGCAAACCCTATCACTTTTTGCTAATATATCAGGCCTTTTCGGTGAATGTGTCCAAATCGGTGGCCCATTCAGTGGGGTTCACTTCTGCCGAGCTATAGACTCTTAAAAATTCCTTTTCTTTCCAATGGGTTAGATCTTCCCTCCCCTATTTGGGTATAAACCTAACAGGTGATTACAATAGTTTGTTTGACAATAACTTTCCCCCATGATTTATAAATTAAAACAGTTACTTAATTCCTGGTCCCCCTTCAGAATCTCCTCCTTAGGTAAAATTACAGCTATCAAGATGAATTCAAGCCCACTTTAACAAGTTCATCTGGAATGATAAGCCCCCTATATTTTCTAGGGAAGTATTGTATCGCTCTTCTAGAAGGGGGAGGGTCTGGGAGTCCCTCAGGTATGGCTGTATTATCTGGCTGGTAGATTCTCACAACAGGTCCAATGGAATATTAAAAATTCTAGAGTCCCATGGGTCAGATTTGAACAAGTTTCGATTTCCCCATTCTACCTCCCGGTGCTATTGTGGTCCTCTAAACCCCATGCGCATGAACTAGGCTCCCAGAACTAGTTGCCCAGGGTTTGAATCTATGGGACCTCTACAAAGAGAAATTTTAATTTATTTCAAATGTCCCCCCATGTGCCTCATTTCTAGGTGATCCCAGACTCTCCTCGGCCTTTGAGGACCTGGAGGCTTTCCAGGGCTGGATCGACCGGGGTCTGACCACATTGGAGGATTACCTGCAGGAAACAAAGTTTGTCTCCTTTTCCCAGTTGCAAAACCAAAAAAATATCCAGGCTAGAGAATTTTACCACTATGTTCAAATACAATTTTTTTTTTCAGACACACTATGCAGGAGCCCCCTCAGATTCACACACATTTTTTGAATACCTTTGCCAGCCTGCCCCTCGACAGAAAGGCCTAATCTCAGGGCTGTATAAATCCCTGGAATCTTTGGGAGATGACCCCCTACTGAAATACAGGTCCCAGTGGGAACAGGAATTAAACTTGGATAATGAAGATCTTGACTGGGAGGCTTACTGGCAGAATATGTGTAAATGTACCAAGTCCTTTATGGTAAAAGAGACGGCAATCAAATTGCTTACTCGCTGGTACTACACCCCTTTGCGTTTTGGGCATCGCTCTGACGCATACTCACTGTCTTTTATTTGAAAAACTCCCAGATACCCTGAAACATCTAATGAAACTAATACACACTTCTGGTTCCGGCGCCGCATGGAGTAGCTGCTCTTCACTTCAGCTCCCGCAGCGAGACTCCTAAAACGACTTAAAAAGCCTACAAACCCACCTCAACCACCGGTAACATCCCCATCCACCACCCAGCCACGACATGGACCATTTTGTGGAGAAAAACGTCCCACGATCGTATGCGGCCGTAGCGGTGCAAACGGCAGGGCCGCAAATCGAGGCCCCGGCTTCGGCCTACACGGAGCTCTCCTCATAAACAACGCCGGCTATGGAGGTAAGCGGCTGCCCGGCCCCCCCCTCCTCACAAGCTGCACAGCTGCCTACAAGGGACTACAATACTGACCTTATAGCGCAGGCTGTAGCAGCTCTTCTCTCCCCACTGCCTCAGTAGAAAAGGCTGTCAGCGCAGGCATACACAAACTCCAGGCCCAGCTCAGGGAACATACCTCTAGGTTAAATGAGGCAGAGAACCGTATAGCAAACATTGAGGAGGAATTATATCAGGCACAATCCACTGAACAAGCCCAAGACAAGACAAATAAATATATTCTGGAGAAGCTGGACGATTTAGATAATAGGTCCAGAAGGAGCAATTTGCGCTTCGTTGGCGTCCCAGAATCGCTACAGAATCGCTACAGCCTACAGCTCTCATGGACTTTTGCGCGAGGCGCATCCCTGAAGCGCTAGGCCTCCCAGGCCCTTGTACCGTGGAACGTGCACACCGCATGGGAACCTTTACCTCTGACTGCAAATCGCCCCGCCCTATAATCGCCAAATACCTCAACTATTCACATAAAGCTTTCATCCTTCAAAAATTCAGCCAATCCAGATCTCTTCAGGTCAACGGAATATAGGTCCTGATTTTCACGGACTACTCCATAGAAGTATCAAAGAAAAGGAAAGCTTTCCAACAAATCTGCTCGGAGTTACACCAGCAACAGATCCAATTTACCCTAGCTTTCCCAGCCACCCTCCAGCTCAAAGCCCCTAATGGCGACCAGCGATCCATCCGAAGCAGAGGTATCAGGGAATTAATTGACCAGACTGTGTGGACTGCACAGAGATAACCAAAACACATGTAGAGTGAAATATAATGGGGTTTATTGAGAAGGTGATATGGATAAATACAAACAGTGCAAACTAACAAAACAACCCACAAACAACAAATATATACAACAAAGGGCAGTACCAGAATCTTGAATGTAAGCCAGGCCGGGGTCATACACAGCAGATCAGGAGATTGACAGAGGAGTTTTCCAGGGGCATAAACGTAGCCAGGCCAAGGTCATACACGGGGAGTCAGCAGATGGGAATAGGGAACAAAACCAGGCAGGGAGAAGACGGATGGATAGGCTCAGGATAGGGATCAGGTCGGGACGGGACAGGACAGATACAGGCTCAAGGTCCGGATACAGGCTACAAGGTCAAGGCTCCAGGAGAAAGATACCAAGGCGAGCATGTAAGGGCTTGCCGGGTATTTATCGGACTGCTATAATTGCCCTCATGTCACAGCTGATCGAAGGAAGTACTGCCTTTCCCATACTGCCGGAATACCCCCGCTGGTGGACGCCGGTACTACGGCCCATGGATCAGGCATTACCACCAGCAGGTGAGATCCTCTGTCAAAGATACAGGCTGCGAGAGGACACCTGCTGGTGGACACTAGTACTGCGAACCATAGGACCGACAGAGCCACCAGTGGGTAAAGCCTTCCCTGACAAGAGGCCTTCTTAAGATCGCTACGCACGGGTCCTCACCTCAGCCCCTCCCCCAAAACAGCTCCTATCAACCGTGCTCTAGACCAAAGGAGCCAGCGCAAAGACTCTCCAAAGCGATTCAGAACCTCTGGCCCAGACCAACATCGCTCCGCATCTCATTGAGAGTGCTCCTCCAGCACCACCTTGATCTCAGAGCACTTGCTCTTCCATCAGCCATGCCGATTCAACTCTAGCCGAGAGAACTCTCACATACTCCTTTATTTTTATACTTTTTTTTATCTCTTTTTATCTCAGTCATGTTCCCTTCTCCTCACCAAGTAATCCACTTTCTGGTAGGCCGAGTTATTTCTACAGTTTTGTCTAATATTTTATATACTACTGAAATGTTATAACTGTTTTAGTGTTTGATCTTATTCTACGATCTTCTCCCCTGGCATCCCTGCGTGGCTCGGTTCACTCTCCCCGTACATAACCCAAAAACTGCCAGCATGCACCACCCTCTGATTCATGGGTTTAAATTGCTGCAGCCTTACGGGTCTTGTAATGGGAGCTGACCTACTCAGTGACTCCATGCGGAAAAAAGTGAAGTTTCTCAAATGTGTTTTATTGTTTCTACCTTTTACCTCCCTCCCTTTTTACTCCCCCCTCCCTCATGCACAATCACCCTATGGTTTATCAACACCAAATGACTGTACACCAACACTCTCAGACAGCCTAGGCTCTTCCCTATCCCCGAATATACTTGTAGCTCATCACCGAAAGTCCTTGCACGCTACTCATGCAACATCAGCCCATACCCCCCTTATGGCCCCCCCCCCCCCATATGAAAATTGTCTCCTGGAATGTAAAAGGGCTTCACTCCCCTAACAAGCGAATAAAAATTCTCTGTCACCTTAAGAGACTAAAGACTGATATTGCCCTACTACAGGAAACCCACCTTTCCACCCCTGACTTCCACCGTATGAAAAAACTATGGGTGGGCACGGTCATAGGTTCTGACTCAAATGGACGCAAAGCAAGAGTTCTGATACTCATTCATAAAAACCTCCCCTGTACGATCCTGTCGGTTGATTCAGACTCACAGGGACGCCTCTTATCAGCCCATGTTCAAATAGGGACCAGAGATTTGATAAACTCAAACGTCTATGCACCCAATAACCCCACTAAACAGTTTTATAGTGATCTCTCGACCTGGCTCCTTCGCAACCCACATAATCAGCGGGGCCCTCAACTCCACAATACACCAAATTGACGACAGATCTTCTCCAAAACGCTAACGTTCCCTCTCAGAGCCCAATGCTCAGTCTCTCTTGGCCTCCACGATGGACTCCCTCCACCTCCACGATATCTGGCGCCTGCGACACCCAGCTGATAGAGAATGATAGAGAATTCACATTCTACTCTAACCCCCATAATGTCTTTACCAGAATTGACTACCTCTTCTGCTCTGGCGACCTTGTACCACTGATATCCGACGCTGACATCCACGACATTCTTATTTCAGACCACGCACCTATTTCGGCAAATCTTGACAACCTTGATATACACCTGAGTCCCAAACTTTGGCGCTTCCCATCCTACCTCCAAAACAACTCTGACTACCGACAATACATGGAACAGGCATGGTCTGAGTATGCCTCGTCCAATGCTCTGCATTCTGACAACCCAAATCTGTTCTGGGAAGCAGGCAAAGCCTTCCTTCGAAGACGCATAATTTCTTATGCAGCCTTTTTCAAACGTAACGCTCTCAAAAATTACAAAATGGCCAGTTCCCAACTAGACCTAGCTCAACGATCCCTATATACGAACGATTCCCCTGACAATAGGAAGGCATGGCTGTCAGCCAAGCAATCCTTTGACATCTGGGCTGAATTAACCAAAAAGGCGCACATGGACGCTACCCTTCACAAGTTCGGCAATAAGGCAGGTAGACTACTTTCAAGACTCTGTAAAGGCCCCAACCGCCCGACCCATATCACTTCCCTCCGAGATGCATCGGGTGCCATTAACACCACTCAAAAAGGCATAAACTAAGCCATGCTACACTATTATTCCTCCCTGTATGCGGCAGACCCTATAGATACACCGACCGCACTTGCCTTTCTTGAGAAAACGACTCTCGCCCAAATCACTCCCTCTCAACTTGATACTCTAAACACACCCATCTCCCTTACTGAAATCTCTAATGCTATTAGGAACCTAGCCCCATCTAAAGCCCCAGGCCCAGACGGCTTCACGGGTGAATTCTACAAATCTCTTCGACCACTCCTGGAACCCACCCTCCACAAAGTCTACCATTACATATGGTCAGGTGGAGCCTACCTACCCACAGGCAACCAAGCCATCATAAAATTATTAGCCAAAAAAGGTAAAGACCCACAAGAACCCGGTTCATATACTGTAGACCTATCTCACTCCTAAACTTTGACGTTAAGATCCTTTCCAAAATTATTGCCACCAGATTAGCCACCATCATACCCTCTCTGATACACCCTGCCCAATCAGGGTTTGTGAAGAGCAGGACTGCCACCATGAACATCAGAAAGGTGATGATGGCCCTGGAACACGCCAAATGCAACCCAAAGGGAGACCATGCTATCATCACCCTAGATGCAGAGAAAACCTTTGACAACGTACGTTTTGAATGGCTTTCCATGGTCATGTCTAAAATGGGATTCTCCGGCCCTTTCGCTCACCTTATTAACTCTATGTACACCGCCCCGGCAGCTAGGCTGGTAGCGGCAGGCCTTCTATCGGACGAATTCCGGCTTCACAAAGGCACAAGACAGGGCTGCCCCTTATCCCCTCTCCTTTTCAACATTGCATTGGAACCCCTGTCTAGGTATCTATCTCACATAGCCCCACTGCATGGCATCCACATTGGTAAACACGAACTACGCACCTAACTCCTCACGGATGATGTCCTTATATTCTCAGCAAACCCCTCCTCTGACATGCTTACAATTAAATCAATCTTTGACCAGTTTAGACTATGCTCGGACCTTCGCATAAATTGCAACAAAAGTGAAATCCTTCCCATAGACACCTCGTCAAACCCTCCCTGGACTCAAAAATCTATCTTCTCAGTCGCAAAATCCCACATCACCTACTTAGGAATAAAAATAGGGAAACTACCCTCCTCTCTCTATCACCTCAACTATCCCCCCTGCTCACGAAAATTTCTCAAGAACTAGATAACTGGATGGATCTGCCCCTTTCGCTCCTGGGAAGATGCCATCTTGTGAAAATGGTCAGTTTCACCCATCTACTCTACCCACTTCAAACCATTCCCTTGCTTCTTCACCATAAAGACACAAAATTTCTCAATACTGCCATCTCCAAATTCCTTTGGCAAAATAAACGACCATGCATAGCTTTCACAAAGTTATATCTTCCTAGACGCGAAGAGCGTATCAGTCTCCCAAACATTAGAACCTACAATTTAGCCTGCCTATTGAGGACAGGTTTGGACTGGGTAGCCCAAACATCTTGCTACTCCAATTTCCCCCTGGAATCCGCAATAGTCCACCCTTACTCCTTGGTGGCCCTCCTCCACTGTAAGTGGAAATCCATTCCACCGCCACTTCAACATAACCTCCTGCTTAGAAACACAGCAATTGCTTGGAGAGAAGTCCGGGAAAGCCTCAAACTCTCACCCTTCATATCCAGCCACCTTCCTATACAAGGAAACCCGGACATCTACCAACCTCTGCTTCTGAAAACCACTCCTTCTCTGACATCCTCATCAGCAGCCAACTGGGCAAAAGACTTCCCAGGCACCCAGCTTGTGGACAAACTCCTACAAGGCCTCAATACCGTTCACAAACTGGTGCCCAACGAATCTTGGAGGGAAACCCAACTGAAGATTGTACACAAAGCTTATATCCCTTTCCTCTCAAGCAAACAGGCTCATTCCGCCCCCATGTGTCCTCTTTGTCAACACCCCAGTCTTTCACTGTCACATCGTTTCTGGTCGTGTACCTACATCTCTACCTTTTGGGATCAAGTCCTATCATACATCTTTGAGGTGCCCCTGCTGAAACTGCCCAAAGACCCCCTACTTCTCATCTTTGTCCATTGGGACCCCCAGCTACTACCCTGGTCGCTGAACTCTACCCCCTATTGCATAGACTGGACCCTGATATGCCTCCTACTCGCCAGAAGATCCATCCTGAAAAACTGGATCTCCAATGTTCACCCAAACACCTCACAAGTCAAAAGAGATCTCTTACAACTACTCTACACGGACAAGCTCAACACGGATTTAACACATAAAAAGATTAAAACACGTTTCTACCACAAATGGCAAGCTTTTATGGTCTCAACACTCACCCCTATGGATATGGTGAACTTCAAAAACCTCTCTTTTTCATATCACGGGCCTCCCCCCTACACCATGGATGGAGCTGCTCTCTCCTGACTGACAGAACAACAACATAAGGAATCCCACTCTTGCCACATCATGAATCACCATGCGAGACCACCTCTCGCCCACCAACCCCTTCTCTTCCTCCAAACAAACTGATGGAAAACGCTACCCTTTAAACTGCAGCCTCAATCACGCTGTCTACCCCCCTTCTACATCCACTGCATGAACTTGGTGCTCTTCTCCCCTATCCTCCCTCCTCTCCCCACCCTGCCCCACGCCTCTTTTTGGAATCATCCAACAGAACCCGCTTGGTCTCCCTAGGGACCCTCTTCATCCTTAGATCCATCCAGTTACTGTTTTTTTTTTATTAAGTAGGTTAATTCCTCTGCACTGCTATCACGTGCATGTTTTGTTACCCCCCATGTGGGGTTTATTACTATGCCACCCCTAGGCTACAAGACTCCTTTTTATCGTTATGTGTTCTGTTACACTTCGTCATAACTGCCTTTATGTACAAATATTACACTACTGTCGATGTTATACTCTGCATGTTACATCTTTCAATAAAATCTATTTAAAAAAAAAAAAAGAAAACTAATACACACTATCTGTATTGCGGTACCATGGGTAATAGCACTTAACAGGAAGTCTAATACAGTTCCATTCTCGCAAGTTATCTCTTGCGTTGATCAAATTATGTTAGCAGAAAAAATATGTCATACCCTGCATGACTCCATTCCTATGACACTAAGTCAGTGGTTCTCAACTCCTGTCCTCAGGACCCACTAACAGGCCAGATTTTAAGTATTACCTTGAGGAGATGCAGACTAGAATACTGCAATCACTGAGCAGCAAATTATATCACCTGTGATGTATTTCGGTTATCTTGCAAACCTGGCCTGTTAGTGGGTCCTGAGGACAGGAGTTGAGAACTACTGCACTAAGTGGAAAGCCTCGTACACACAGCCGGGAATCCCGTCAGGAAAAAAACGATGGTTTTCCTGATCGGATTCCTAGCAAGCTTTCCTTGCTCGCCGAGTGTACACACAAGAACGCGGTGACGTCATCAACTACAACGAGCATGCGCTCGTCACATTCGATGCCGTCGCCGCCATCTTGCTACACCCTACACTACCCTTGTAAGCTACCGGGCATGCGTGGAAGTCTCATCGAGCATGCGCAGGCTTACCTGGGACAGGTAAGCATACACACTCACGGTTTTCTCGGCAGGAAACACTCTGCCGAGAATCCCGACGAGAAAATAGAGAGCAGGTTCTCTATGTAGCGGGTATGTGCTTTTCTGTTTGGGAAACTGTGATGTATGGTTCCCTGGGGCCCACCGGGTGGCGCTGTCACTTTGGGCCCGGGGTTGAGCCATCGTTACAGTGTCGTACCTTTTTTTGGCCTCTCTCAGCGGTTGTATGGTGGGGCGGGGAACCCGCCGTGCTTGCTGGGAGAGGGTATAAAGGCGGGCGGCCATTTTTGGTGGCGGGAGTCGAGCCCCGGGCACCTTCAGCCTGAGGTCGGTGGCTCGTGTTGGTCCTCTAGGTGGCCTAGGCCTGGAGGACGTTCGGAGGTCGTGTTCAATCCCGGGCACCTTTAGCCTGGGGTGAGGTACTTGGATGGAGATCCGGGATTGAGGGTCCCGGATTAAGGCTCCGCGAGGGAGGAACTTCCTAGGGGACCCCGGGAGTAGGTACCCGAATCCAGTGGCGTAAAGGACCGGAGGGGGTACTTACCTGAAGACCTGGTGCAGCAAATTGCCAGTGACGGGTGAGCCTCCGGAGACCGCCGGGAGGGATGTCTTCCTCGATTGGGAGCAGAAATCTACTTCTGTGAAGGAAGTAGGAGAATTCATTGTGCCTGGGCCTACTTGCATCCACACCCCCTGTCTGTTCTGTTCGTTGAGGGAGTCCAACTGATTGTGTTCGCTTTTACATTGAGAAGAATAAAGGAGTGTTGGACTTTAATGGTGTGGGGCTCATTTACTGGCAGACACTTCAAGAGACCAGGAGGAGGCTCCAGATGCAGAACACCGACCCGAAGGTAAAAGAGAATTGTCTCCCACTACACACACATCTGCAGTGGGAACTTGGCGTGGTGACCCCGCTCTCTCTCCTCAGAGGAACCCCTAGACAAAAGCCAGAGCCAGAAGAACTGCTAGAAAAGAGGAGAGAGAAGAGGCCTCTACATCTATTTTTCTCGTCAGGATTCCCGGCAGTTTTCTCGCCGAGAGACCATACACATGGCCGGTTTTCTCAGCAAAAAGCTCTCCCAGCTGTTTTATTGCCGAGAAAACTGGCAGTGTGTACGAGGCTGAACCGTTGGTTCTTATTTAGTCTCCAAGTATGACCTGAGTTTTTTTTTTCTCTTTTTTTTTTTTCCTTTTTATGTTGTTTTTTCCTCTCATGGTTTCAGTCATGTTTTATACACCATATCATTGATAAGATCTTATGGATTTTAATCCTTCCTGTTTGACACCTGACACCTGCACTATTCAAGGGTTAAATGCGTTATTATGCAAGTCAAATGCTATCTTGATGTGTAGGTCTATGTCTCGTATCATCTTGTACTGTTAAACTTTTGATCGCAATAAAAACTTTTAGAAAAAAAAAAAAAAAGCTGGTCTGATAAGCTGCCCTGCAAGAAATTGTTGACAGGTTTTCCTATTTAATGGAGAGCGCTTGTTTGGTGAGGATTACACTTGGAGGTCTTATGTGTCTTAATGTAAAGCCAGAAATTAGCAGCCCTTAAAGTTCATGATTGGTTATATTTTGTCTTTCCTCCAATCAGGGGTAGAAAAGAATTTAGCCTTAGGTACCATTAAAGGCCAGACATCAGTGTTGGCAGTATTTTTCCAGATACTGATTGCTTCTTAAAGATAAAAAATATAATGGGGTGTGGCGCTGCTCTCTTGAACCTAATGACAGGGTCAGTGTTCCTACTTCATAAATAAAAGTTAAGTGTACAACAAAAAAGTGAGTAAATAAACAGTGATTAGTGGTCACATGTGGCCAAGCCACCTATTAGCAGTGGTGATACCACTATGTGCATAATTTAAAAAAAAACAAACAAGCTCCCCTCAATAACCTTAGGGGCAACTAACAATAGTAAGGGTGTCAGACTATCTCTGCGCTACTTCCAAAGAGTGCTATCAGCTCACACCCAGTAGCACTAAATGGAAACCAATGAATTATATCATCTAGAGCACAGAATAATAGGACACGGTACACCACATTGATACCACAAATGTGACTAGTGCAAATTGGCTCTGAGCCACAAATCCAGTCTGCAGCTGTAGATACCTAGCTCTGCCAGATATTAGTATATAAAACACAGTCCAGTATATAGATGCAAGATCACAAGGCAATGCACGTAACAGTCCTTTTCTTGAGACTGCAAGGATCACGTTCTGCTCTTCAATTAGACATACAATGCAACCCCCACATGTGTCCCCACTCACCAGATCCTTTCACCCCCACAGGGGTAAACAGCATAAGGGGACAACCGGGTCACAGATCCGAAGGGGAGATGTCAGCTGGGCAAGTTCTTCCGGTAGATTATGAAGTTCCGTGGAAGGGAGGGTTCCCAATTACCTCATTAATGCAGACAAAAAAGGAGAGAGGCTTCCATAGTGTAGATGAAAAAAAACTTCTGGTTTTATTATAATACAGTGCAGCAAGTCTACAACAGACGAGCCACACAGCAAAAAGCCAAATGGACAAACAAAAAATCAAAAAAAACAAAAAACAGCAGAAAAAAACAAACTAACACAGCAGTCCTTTTTTGGCTCGTATGCGAGCCGCGGTCAGTACCGGTTGGTAAACGCTTCCTGCGTTCCAAATGCGTTCCAGCAGTACTTCCGAATTAGCGTGGTATGCGTATGACGTAGCTCCGCCTTACGCGTTTCGTCATTGGACTTCGTCTAGAGGCGGTGCCACGCTACGCTATCTCCACGCTTAAGAAGGAAGAGCGTCACTCTGGACCCACCCACTCCCTCAGGGCTGCCGAATCAGACCACCATGCCGTCATTCATCACCAGCCGATTGGCTGATTATGCTCAAGTTAGGAGAGGCATCTCTATTAGGAATTCTATTCGATCAACCGGGTCATACTAACTAATGCAACGCTCTTACAGCTTTACAGACAAAACATTGTAGAGGGACTGTAAAATATAAAATTTAAATTTAAAATATACCATACCTAAAATCTCGATAATTATCCATACTTATGCAGCACTCCATATAATTCTATGTGTGTATTTCACTAGGACGAATATGTACGCCCCCTATGGTCACAATATGTAGCTACACTAGCTGCATGGGTAATCCTAGCTAGTGCCTCATAGATGTATCTAGATCACCACTTTTTACAAATATGTGAATATAACATATGGTGTTATATTCACATATTTGTAAAAAGTGGTGATCTAGATACGGAACTTCATAATCTACCGGAAGAACTTGCCCAGCTGACATCTCCCCTTCGGATCTGTGACCCGGTTGTCCCCTTATGCTGTTTACCCCTGTGGGGGTGAAAGGATCTGGTGAGTGGGGACACATGTGGGGGTTGCATTGTATGTCTAATTGAAGAGCAGAACGTGATCCTTGCAGTCTCAAGAAAAGGTCTGTTACGTGCATTGCCTTGTGATCTTGCATCTATATACTGGACTGTGTTTTATACACTAATATCTGGCAGAGCTAGGTATCTACAGCTGCAGACTGGATTTGTGGCTCAGAGCCAATTTGCACTAGTCACATTTGTGGTATCAATGTGGTGTACCGTGTCCTATTATTCTGTGCTCTAGATGATATAATTCATTGGTTTTCATTTAGTGCTACTGGGTGTGAGCTGATAGCACTCTTTGGAAGTAGCGCAGAGATAGTCTGACACCCTTACTATTGTTAGTTGCCCCTAAGGTTATTGAGGGGAGCTTGTTTTTTTTTTTTTTTTATTATGCACATAGTGGTATCACCACTGCTAATAGGTGCCTTGGCCACATGTGACCACTAATCACTGTTTATTTACTCACTTTTTTGTTGTACACTTAACTTTTATTTATGAAGTAGGAACACTGACCCTGTCATTAGGTTCAAGAGAGCAGCGCCACACCCCATTATATTTTTTATCTTTATCCCTAGGACTTTGTTTAAAGGTCCCAATAGGGGGGCTGCAGCTCTTTACACTAATTAACTAATTTATTATTTTATATCACAGCTAGGAGTCATACCCTAGCACACAATCCTAAGCGCAGGCACATAACACTTTATTCATTACACTGATTGCTTCTTACTCAATGGGTGTGACCTGGGTGGTTCAGCCTGTTAAGTCCCCCTGTTTCCTAGGGATTTGAATCTGATTCTGTCTGTCTTATACAAACCACCTTTTTGAGCCAATTTGTGATGTTCAGTTAGTCCTGTTGACTCATAAGGTGGCTTTTACAGATAAAAAAAAAAAGGGGGAATGCACTGCCTACCACAGGATGGTGCACTGTAATAGCCAATCTTACTGGGCAGGAACAAAGGGCACGATCTTGTGGAAGGCAGCACACTCACTGTGTTTACATTAGCATAATTTTCAGTTAATCACAGAATAAAATAAAAAAACAATCAACTGAAAAATTACCAGCCTTCAATACACTGACTTCTCTTAAGGCTAAGTTCACATCTAAGCGGGTGCGAGAAGGTGTGTAATTGCACACCTTCCTGCACTGGCAGAGGAAAAACACACTACTGCTTAGGCGATACACGGAGGTACACTACAATGTGGGAAACTCTCAATCCACGCACATTTCATGCACCTTATTCAAATCCCACCACCCCTGCAATCTGCAGTGGGTGTCAGTGCTATCTTAACGACACCCCAAACAAAGATTGCAAAACACAGTGTGTTTTCCTGCACCAGATCGCATTCACAAAACAACCAATGCGAACCGTTTGCAGTGCAGTTCCAAAATTGGTGCATGCATGACTTTGGTGCGATTTGTGCCCATTTAAAATTAATGGGCCTTGATTGCACCACAATCAACACAGTAAGCCTGGTTTCACATTATAGTTTGCATGTAAATAGCACAGGAACTGCACCACATTCCTGTGCAATACACATGCAATTGTGTGTGGTGTGATTTGAGCACAGTTTGAATGGGCTGAATCGCACCAAAGAAGTGCAGGCACCTTTTTTTCAAAACCAACCATGCAATCTGGTTTAGACAAATACTGCCTTTGTGACATTCTTTCAGGGAGTTTTTAAATTGACACGTGCAAGAGATCAAAAACACAGTGTGATTGCAATGCGGTGGGGGAAACACACAGGGATCACAGCATTTCCTGTACCACATATGTATGAACCAGGGGTAAAACAGGGCTAAGGCATGCCACTGAGGGCAGCAGAAAGTCCAGCCTGACTCTGGCATTGGCAGATATGTTGTGGTGTCAACTGCTGAATCAGTAAGCCGGTGAGCACCACAACAAGCTTGCCAGTGCCAAGCTGGACTATCAGTAACACAAGCAATAGAAAACTCAGCTTAGCCTCAGTCAACTGTCATTAACACAGGCAATGCAAAATTTAGCCCAGCCAGCCTCAATCACATACTTTGCCAGTTGCCACACAGAATCACAGACAGTCTTTCACTGACTCACGATTACCTAGTATGAACAGCAGAATGCCAGCAGCAGCACAGCAGTCTGAGCAGTGGTAAGTCTGAGGACACTCTGTGACTAGGCCAGAAGAGGAAGAGGGACATACCTGGACAAGACAGCAGCAGTTCATTCATGTGGGGGGCTGGCGGCAACACAGCGCTTTACAAGCACTCTGCGCTCCAGGGCCCAGGCAAAGCTCTTCTCCCAACACCCCTGACCCTACCCTTATCTACGCCCCTGGCTTTGGGACATCCCAGATGGTTATGAATATCACCTGCTCTCTTTCCCGTGATGTACGATAAAGAAAATTAGATTTTTTTGTACTTACCTGTAAAATCTATTTCTTGGAGTACATGCCAGAACACAGATGTTCCTCCCCTTTTCTGGAAGTTCTTTTCTTTCTACAAAACTGAAGTGCTTCCTGTATGGGAGGTTGTTATGTAGAGGAGAACTTCCTGTCTGTTTTGGTTTCCCAGTGTCCATTCACCTACTGTATATGTGGTGCATAACCCAGATGGTCATGAATATAGCCTGCTCTGTGTCCTTTGATGTATTCCAAGGAATGGATTTTACAGGCAAGTACAAAAAAATCCAATTATTGCAGACGTACACTCATACCAGCCACTGAAATTTTTTATAGTTCCGCAAAATGGTGCATTTTAAGGTCTGCTTTCACCATAGCTCTTACAGATGCACACCTGCCACAAACATTGTATTGTCCCTTTCATGAACATAGAACTTCTGGCTCATAAAATACAGTTTATCACAAACCAAGTGTAGCGGGGTGTTCCCCTTTAATGCAGAGAGACAACAAGTTCCAGGTGAGAGGTGAGTCGGGAGGAAGTAGAGAAGAGACATGACTGGAAGTGAAAGCAGAGGAGAGAGACTACATCTCCCAGTACATCTTGCAGCACCCAGGGTGCATTGCTCCGGAACAGAGACTGCTGGGGCAGACTTTATAAAGGGGAGGTGGAGTTTGTTCTGCCTCTTTTGGACACCCCCTCTCCTAGCAAGAGGATCCCTGTGCTGAACTGCTGTATGCACAAGGCCTGAAGCCTGGGCCTTGTGCTCTTTTCCAAAGAGCCCCTCTGCCAGCCTAGCAGAGCCTTAGAGACATCTTCTCCTCCTTGCTGCAGTACACCAGAAGGATTGAAGACTTGGATGTCGGTGGATTCCTGTTCCCAGACGAATCGGCGGAGGAAACGGACTTGGACTTGTCCGGGTGGTGAGAGCTGTTTAAAGTCAGACACTTTATCTTTACTATTCGTTGGGATTACAAAGTTGTTCTTCAAGTGCACCACCGAAAGATTGCTAGCGAATATTGTTTCACTGAACTTCCATTTAGATCAGTCAGGCCTGACTGCATAGGTAGACATTGCTGGGTGTTAGTCTACCCATGAGGGGAAGTAACTGTAAAAGGGCAGCGCTAGAGTTGCATAGCAATACTTTATTATTCTGATTACTCTGTTTATCTTTATTACTGTTTATTGCAGGGATCTGCAACTTGTTATACTGTTGTTTATTACTTGCCCATTAGCCTCAGTAAAATATCTGGGTCAAGTACATTGGTAAAAAATTATAGTAAACACACTAGAAATAGGGTGACAAACTATAAGTGGCGCTAAATAAATATAACAATCATATTGATATATACTGTGATTCAAAAATAATTGGTGAAATATTCTTAAATCCTAAAATTGAAAAAAGCATAAAGAAAACCACAAAACCGTGTATAAAGTGATATAGTAATCAACACAATAAAGTCCATATAAATGTGTAGTATTAGTGTTCAAAAATTAGGTTGAATTCCTCTTCTCTTCCACCACACCACAGTGTTCAAGTGAGTCAAAACCCCCTTCAGATGAAACACTCACCGCAATGTAATGCCTCACACTCTCGTGTTTTGGCAGATACGCAAATAGCACCTCTCAAATAGGTGGATAGGTTCAGCATCCGATAGAGTGATCTTCAAATTAGCTCCATATAAATGCAAAAATAAAAAGTGCAAAGAATAGTGTAATACTGCAAATTCAGTTTTTATTTATGTGCTACAAATCCTTCAAATATTGCACTCACATGGTAACCAATCAAAGTAAGCAAAATCACACTGCAACCGAAAATCCACAGCAACAGCTTCAAACTGTCTCCACCAACGAATACTGGTCACGGCGGACCCAAGATCAGCACAGGGCACAGAACAGTACAGTGTATACTCTCTACCTGTCCTCTCCGCTCGTTGTCGCCGTTTCCAAAGGTGGCTAGATTTAAAGTGTATATCACACGGCACTCCACACACACTTTACCAAGTTTTCAATAGCCTGCCGTGTAGCCACGCCCCGACATGTTTCGTCATTGAGACTTATTCTTGGGATTGGCCACATAGCAGAAAAACCCTCCCTTTATACTATTAATTCTGATTGGTGGATACAGAACATATCACAGCGCCGGCGCACCTCATCAAGTAATGGCGGAAGTACCTCCGCCATAATAAACCATCAAAGGGCAAACAGCAGCTGTGCAGCTCCAGCATAGTGATGACTCACCCCGGCACGTAACAAAACATCCGTCAACTGCGGACACGTCCTGCATTGCGTGTGGGCGGAAGTGACTCACCGAGTCCAGAAGCTCTAAGGGCAGAAGTCTCCTCCCCACCCAGAACCTCAGCAGACATCATTGGTGAGACGTACCGCATCATATCTAGACGGGGACGTCTCTCCAACAGAAAATTCTATAGCCAAGCGTCCTGTCTAACTAGAAGAGCCGATCGAGTGTCCCCGTGACCACAATTCGCCGGTCCTCAACATCTATAGGCATCATAATGTCCCCATAGATCAATTAGAAACCACCAATTTAGAATATACAGAATATTATTTATTATTACGCTACCCCCAACTGCTTACTAGTTGTTAAACACAAATAAAGTGAGACAATATAAATCTTTAAAATAATCATTTAAACTTATTCCAAGATGATATTTAAAAATATTGAAATTATTTTAAAATTTATTTAAAAAGTCTTTTAAAAGCTCTTTTTTTTTAAAAATCTCAAAAAAAAAATTCAAAACAAATGGGAGGGCCAATGAATGGATAAAATATATTGTGGGCCTACCAAATGATTTCAATTGAGTAAACATATACACACATCCACACACATGGATGTACCAATGTATGGTGTATGCACCCAGGTTCAACCAATAACCTTTTGTGACCAAACTGATAGTCGCAAATGTAATTTCATATATGGATATTAAATCGAACATGTTAGCCTAAACACCTTTAACATTGACTTAAGGGGAAATTGATCAGATCAAATTAAGCAAATAAACAAAATCTATACCGATCTATACCGATCCCCTATTGGTGAATATATAAACTGCACTATTACTTAATCTACATGGAACCATAGAAAACACTTGTCTAGTTTCCTAATTTTTCATGAGGTTTGGATGTGTTTAAAAAAAATGATGCGGTACGTCTCACCAATGATGTCTGCTGAGGTTCTGGGTGGGGAGGAGACTTCCGCCCTTAGAGCTTTGGAAACGGCGACAACGAGCGGAGAGGACAGGTAGAGAGTATACACTGTACTGTTCTGTGCCCTGTGCTGATCTTGGGTCCGCCGTGACCAGTATTCGTTGGTGGAGACAGTTTGAAGCTGTTGCTGTGGATTTTCGGTTGCAGTGTGATTTTGCTTACTTTGATTGGTTACCATGTGAGTGCAATATTTGAAGGATTTGTAGTACATAAATAAAAACTGAATTTGCAGTATTACACTATTCTTTGCACTTTTTATTTTTGCATTTATATGGAGCTAATTTGAAGATCACTCTATCGGATGCTGAACCTATCCACCTATTTGAGAGGTGCTATTTGCGTATCTGCCAAAACACGAGAGTGTGAGGCATTACATTGCGGTGAGTGTTTCATCTGAAGGGGGTTTTGACTCACTTGAACACTGTGGTGTGGTGGAAGAGAAGAGGAATTCAACCTAATTTTTGAACACTAATACTACACATTTATATGGACTTTATTGTGTTGATTACTATATCACTTTATACACGGTTTTGTGGTTTTCTTTATGCTTTTTTCAATTTTAGGATTTAAGAATATTTCACCAATTATTTTTGAATCACAGTATATATCAATATGATTGTTATATTTATTTAGCGCCACTTATAGTTTGTCACCCTATTTCTAGTGTGTTTACTATCATTTTTTACAGGTTTATATTTAAAGTGGCTGCTGTTAAAATTTGTGCACTTTATCTTCTGTTAATCAGCGCGGTGGGGTAATCATTAGGGCGGCTTTTTATTGATTACCATTTTTTTCAAGTATATTGGTGTCAGTTTCACTTACTTTAATAGAAGTTTTAAAGTATATCACTGTGTGTGTTTGCCATAGGACTGCGTCACCTAGAGTTGCGGTCACGCGGTCCTATCTCCCATTACTAGCTGTGCCACGGGAGGTTAGAGCCGATTGCCAGGGGTTGACAGCGGTGCACTACAGGGCCCAAAACAAAACCAGCGGCTCTCTTAACTGGGGGTAGCGCTACACGTGGGGGCTCGTCCGGGATCTCTGTACGTTGCACGCTGCAATCAAGCCGGTCAGAAGTACCAGCATGGACACGCTAGCAATGACACAATGGTGCGCAGCGGCTGGCACCGATCCAACCGCGGCGGTAGTTATTGAACTCCCGGGGGGGATCTGGCAAGAAGAAGCGATAAAGCAGCTAATAATGTCACTATCACTGAGCCAGAAAGCATGGGTGAGGGATACAAGGTCAAATGCCTCGTTTACGTACGCACTGGTAGAATGGAAAGACGAAATCCCAGAGCAATTTAAAAGTCCAAGTATACAAGCCATAGATAATCAGATCTATCACTTGATACATACGCTGCCAGTGAAGGGAGAATGGTTCCAGACACCAAAACCATCATCTCCACAGATATCTCCATCGCCTGCCACCCTCAGCACAGAATTATGCCCGGTCCTGGGGAAGATTGTAGCCCAGTGTAAGAAGGATCCTACAGACTACCAAATGTCGGGATACAGGAAACTTGGAGTATTCTCTGGAAGGAAACCTGTATCTTCGGGTGAAGAGGGGTTTGAGGAGTGGTTAGACGGTGCAACTCAGGCCCTAGAGGAGTGGGAAGTTGCAGACCACAGAAAGAAGCAGAGAATCGCAGAGAGTTTGAAGGGGCCTGCTCTGGAGGCCATACGCAACCTTAAGCTAAGTAAGAAGGACTGTGATGCGCAGGATTATCTGGACATTCTGCAGAATGTGTTCGGCGGGACGGAAAAGGTCCCTGAACTTACTTACCAGCTGGAACACTGCTACCAAAGGTAAGGAGAAAAGCTGTCAGACTTTAATAAGACGCCTGGATAAGATCCTGCACCAGATCTTGCTGAAGAAAGGGATTGATCCCAGGAAAGTGGATGAGGCCCGTGCCCAGCAGGTGTTGAGGGGAGCTCAACCCTTAGACCCCATCGCATTAGTGCTACGTATCCGGCAGGACGGGAGCAGCCTGGAATACCCCGACTTGATCCGGATAGTCAGGGAGGAGGAGGCTATGTTGGAAGACAAAAGGAGGAGTCAACATACCGAACCAACTACCCTCCCTGCGGTGGGAGTCAGATCAGCTATGGCTACTGAACGGGACTCAGAAGTGGAGATCCTGAAGTCCCAAATGACCTAGGTGCTGGATCTTTTGACCACACTCCTGTCTGAAAACTCAGGAATGAAGGAACCCGAGGAAATTAAGAATGAACCATGCCAGAGCAGTTCAACACCAACCTCCCCACAGAAGAGAAGAGAGATTGTCTGTTTCAACTGTGGAGGTGTAGGCCACTACCAGCGAGTATGTCCAAGTCCACGAATGGAGACAGAAGGCTGGCGAAGGCCTCAGAGAAGTGACCCAAGAATGGAGAGAAGATCCGGGCCTTCAAAAATAACTTTCCCTGAACCTGCGAGGGAACGGTGGAGGACACCTGCAGTTTATGCCGTCTCAGTGAACAACGCCTATCAGCCTTCCAAACAACGCCAGAAACGGCATTCCCAGCGCCGGAAGCTGAAGAGAGCACAAGTCCAAGTATGCCAGCCTGCTGTTACAGGTGTTTCCAAAAGGACTGCTACCCAATTGGTAGGTCCTCTGCCTGTAGTGCCTGTTCTGATCAAAGGGATCTACACCAGAGCCATCCTTGATACAGGTTCTCAGGTTACCCTAATGACCAGAGACTTTTACAAGAAGTACCTATCATACCTGCCCCTGGAAGAGATGGGAGACACCAAGATTCAGGGTATCCAAGCAGAAGAGTACTCTTGTGATGGATGTGTGCGGGTCAAGTTGTCATGTGATCCATTGAGGGCTGGGGAGCCCCAGAACTTTGAGACACTGGACATTGTCTGTCCCTGGCTGCCAGGGCCCTTAAGAAGCTCTCTCATCATTGGGACCAATACCGATCTGGTGAAACGGCTTTTAGCCCCTGCTGTCCCCAGATATGATCCCATACCCTCACTACCGGAAGAGGTTCCTGCTTCAGTACCAGAGGAAGAACCAAGAGTAGCTGAGACTGTGACTTCCAGGGAGAAGAGAAGGAAGAGAGTCATTCATCCTCCCCGGAAACGAACTCATGATCAGATGGGAGAAAGTTCAGAAGACACGGTCCTAACCTCAAGAAGGACCATGCCCACATCTGGTCCCTCCACTGTACATTTGGTGGAGGGCAACCCCAACTCACTTCCTGGCACAGTTAGACAGGTCGGCCCCACTGAAGCGACCTGTGGACAGGTCAGCTCCCCATCATATGATGATCGGTGGGAGGCTCCTCTGTCAATCCTATGCAACCGCATTGAAGCTAAAATGTTTTGCAGATCTAAAAATGTTAGATGTCTTTGGGGACCAAAGAGTTCAAGTGGGGGGAGTGTGTAGCGGGGTGTTCCCCTTTAATGCAGAGAGACAAGAAGTTCCAGGTGAGAGGTGAGTCGGGAGGAAGTAGAGAAGAGACATGACTGGAAGTGAAAGCAGAGGAGAGAGACTACATCTCCCAGTACATCTTGCAGCACCCAGGGTACATTGCTCCGGAACAGAGACTGCTGGGGCAGACTTTATAAAGGGGAGGTGGAGTTTGTTCGGCCCCTTTTGGACACCCCCTCTCCTAGCAAGAGGATCCCTGTGCTGAACTGCTGTATGCACAAGGCCTGAAGCCTGGCCCTTGTGCTCTTTTCCAAAGAGCCCCTCTGCCAGCCTAGCAGAGCCTTAGAGACATCTTCTCCTCCTTGCTGCAGTACACCAGAAGGATTGAAGACTTGGATGTCGGTGGATTCCTGTTCCCAGACGAATCGGCGGAGGAAACGGACTTGGACTTGTCCGGGTGGTGAGAGCTGTTTAAAGACAGACACTTTATCTTTACTATTCGTTGGGATTACAAAGTTGTTCTTCAAGTGCACCACCGAAAGATTGCTAGCGAATATTGTTTCACTGAACTTCCATTTAGATCAGTCAGGCCTGACTGCATAGGTAGACATTGCTGGGTGTTAGTCTACCCATGAGGGGAAGTAGCTGTAAAAGGGCAGCGCTAGAGTTGCATAGCAATACTTTATTATTCTGATTACTCTGTTTATCTTTATTACTGTTTATTGCAGGGATCTGCAACTTGTTATACTGTTGTTTATTACTTGCCCATTAGCCTCAGTAAAATATCTGGGTCAAGTACATTGGTGTCAGTTTCACTTGTTTTAATAGAAGTTTAATAGAAGTTTTAAAGTATATCACTGTGTGTGTTTGCCATAGGACTGCGTCACCTACTGTAGAGTTGCGGTCACGCGGTCCTATCTCCCCTTACTAGCTGTGCCACGGGAGGTTAGAGCCGATTGCCAGGGGTTGACAGCAGTGCACTACAGGGCCCAAAACAAAACGGCTCTCTTAACTGGGGGTAGCGCTACACAAGTTTCAGCACAGATCAGCCCTTGGCCCTCTACCATATGTAAGAGTTTTGTTCAAGGGTATAACTTTCAAGGACTATGTTTATTTGCTAACATTAATTTAAAGTGTTACTAAACCCACAACAGTAACATCAGTCTGTATATTCAGTAAAGAGCATGCTTGTTATACTCGCTGTGGAACCTAAGAGATTAATCCTCTACAGTGTGTAAAAAATGTTTTGATCCTGTCTTCTCTGATCCTCCCCTTCTTCCACTGTCCCCTAACCATCTCCTGATAAGACAGAGCCTTTGGAGTCACTCTGCATACTCAGTATGGTGTGTATTGCTAGAGAGTTTTTTTTCTTGGGAGGGTGCATGTGTTGAACATAGGGCCAATCAGCACTGTCCAGACAGAGGGTCTGGGGTCCTGCAGCCTCATAGGACAGTCATGAAGAATGAAAATTCCTAGAAGCTTTAACAAGACACTGATAGAAGTCTCAAGACTTCTATATACTGCTGATAAAAAAAAAGGTATTTAGCAGTTTGTTTACTAAAATAATTGCATTTCCATGTTCTGTGTATTGTGGGAGACCAGATATAGTGAATGCAGGGTCCTGGGTTTAGTAACACTTTAAGGACTTTCGTACAAACTTCCTTTTTTTTTTTTTACAAATATTAATATTGAATGGCGTCCAGAGAGGCCGAACACAGGCCACACTTGTCCTTTGTCCCGGAACTCTAACGAGCAAATAGTTTCAAATGCTTTCAAATGCTCTGAAATGCTCTGAAGCGCGGGCCGATTCACCTGTCCAGCTTAACAGGGCCGTCTTCCAAAGATCCTTCTGGGGTGGAAGATCTGACTCTCCGCTGCAGGCTGCAGTCTCTCACCCCCGGTCCCACACACAGACCTCTTGCTGGCAGTTGAATGGCGTCCAGAGAGGCTGAACACAGGCCACACTTGTCCTTTTATCTGGCTACCCAGCAGGCTGTTCGGTGACGTTTTGCATTATGGGTCCGCAGCTTGGCATTGTGGGTCTGTAGTCCTCAAACTGATTTACACAATAAGAGTCACTTCTTTATTAAACTATACATCCCACAATACATCACTGTTCATCTCTTAACTAAAAAATAAATATCCTGATAACGTTCAGTGGTCACCAGAGGGAGCCAAACCCTTTACTAAATAAACAATACATAACTTAATATGATAACTGTAGCAATCCTTTGGCTACACACTCCCCCCACTTAGAATCTTTGGTCCCCAAAGACAGAGGGAAACTCCTCCGGGAGCTAGAAGGGAGGAATAAAAAAGATTAACAAATTATTTCAACATCAACCAAGATCTAGGTCTAACAAGCACTGACCTACTTCTGGATTCATTAAAAACCATCTGTACACATTTTTCGTCAATTCATATTCAGTTTGTGAACAGGCCAGGGCAATTGCTGTGTCCCACCCTCGGGTGTCAGAGGTTAGAGCAGTGTTGCTCCCTACCCAATTAACAGTAGGGAGTGCAGCCTCAGGAACAGCCCTACTAATGGTGTGAATAAGTTCATCAGAGCTCTCTCCCAGCTTGTCATAGGTAAGTCTTTTTGGAGGATGCACACGCCTAAATTGCACTGGAGAGCTGGGTCCAGCAATCTACGCAGACTCCCCCCATACTCAGGGTTCAGCGCAGAACATGGGACATCATTTTCTTCAAGGGGAGTGAGGAGACTCTCTTGATGCTCTACTTCTGCTCCTTCTGAATTTAAACCTTCAACTTCAACAGTGTCTCTTGGCTTAGGAGCTGATAATGGCTCACTATACAAGTCTATCAAGTCTCTGGTTTCTGGTCCAGACACAACTTTCCCCGTGCTGTTCTATTTTGCATCCTTAAAAGGTGGTAGTAACTCCAACTCTGGTTCAAGGGACCGACGTACCGCTCTAGTTGTTTCTCTAGGTTGTGAAGGTACCATTTTAACCGCTCTCTGTGGCTGCGGTGGCAATTCTTGAATAGCACCCAGAGTTTCCTTCATCCTCTTCAGAGGGCTATCCACAGAATTATCTTCAGTAGGCCACCACCAGTAAGGCACACCCACAATCTCCTCCTCCTCCTCAATTCTTCCCCCTCCTGAGGAGTACGTTGAGCTAGACAAAGGCACTGAACTAGAGCATGCATAATCTTCTCCAAACTCATCTTCACTTTCATCCACCCGTCCACTATGGCAGAAACTTTTTCTGTGAAGGCGTCCGAGGTGGGATAGCTTTCAGAGGAAATGGCACAGGTACTGTAGGCACCCTTACTGCATCTGACAACGGTAGCAAGTGATTTCGGTGCCACATCTTCAAAGGACCTTTCTCTCCATCCGGTCAAATCTGATATACAGGTAAGCCTGGAAGCTGTTTGCACACCACATAAGGATGCGGTCTCCATCAATCAGCCAGCTTATGCTTTCCTGGTACCCCTAAGTTCTTAAGTAACACTCGGTCTCCGGGTTGCAAATCCTGTATCTTTACTTTGAGGTCAAAGTTCAGTTTATTCCGGGACTCTCTGACAGAAGCATGCTCCAAGGCCTTCTCATAAGCCTGTTGCAAGTTTTTTCGAAGTCTGTCCACATACAGTACCCCTTGTGTGACACCAGAGGGGTATCTTCAACTGAAGTGCCAAAAGCCAGGTCAGCAGGAAGGCGGGCTTCTCGTCCAAACATGAGCCAGGTATGGGGAGTAACCAGTGGCATCACTCTCCGTGCTGTTATAGGCATGTACACCAATGCTGCTTTTTCTCTGGTGACAAGGTCCCTAGCATGTTTAGCAAAGTCCGGTTGAATCGCTTAGGCTGAGCATCTCCTTGTGGATGATACGGTGTGGTATGAGACTTCTTAATGCCCAGCAAAGCACACAGCTGGTGGATCAACTGACTCTCAAAATCCCTTCTTTGATCTGAGTGGATCCGTACCGGTAGTCCATATTGTACGAAGAACTTTTCCGTAAGCACCTTGGCCACCGTGCTGGTCTTCTGATCTTTGGTGGGGTAAGCTTGTGCATAGCGAGTAAAGTGATCAGTCACGACCAAGATGCTATTTTTTTCACCTGTATCGGGTTCCAGGCACAGAAAGTCAATGCACACCAGATCTAACGGCAAGTGACCCATTGGGGCAGCTCTAACCGCCAACGTTTTTCGCTGAATACATGTCAGGCATGAGTGACAATAGCTCTCTATCTCCCCTCTTATGTTGGGCCAATAAAATCTGTCCCTAATCAGCCAAAATGTCCTATCTGTTCCTAAGTGGCCATCATCATCATGCAGGGACATCATAACAGTGTGTCGATGAGGAGGTGTGTCCGGGAGGAACAGCTGCCATTTCTCTTTTCCATTTCCGGTCGGGCGACGTCTGTACAATACTCCATCTCGGATCTGTAATCAATCCCATTCTCGGTGCAATGTCTTTGCTCCTTTAACGAGGCTATTCACCAGCAATCCAGGGTTTTGTTTATTCAAAGCTTGAATCCCCACTTGACCCAATGGATCCTGTTCTTGGTCTCTTTTCAAATCTCTTTTGGACAACTGGGGTAGGCCCTCTCCTCTCACCAGTGTTAGCCCACAGTAACGTCTTGGTATACACGAGGAATGAACCTCAATGTACTCTGCAGCCACTCTTCCCTTCATATTCTGATCCAAACCTTGACACAAGGCTCGTACACCTTCCTCAGTCACATCAGTCCACTCTTCTGAGCCTTCCTCCTCTCTATGGGGCCGTTGGGATAAAGCATCTGCATCTCGGTTTCCGACTCTGGGTCGATACTTCAGGCTAAACCGGAAACCAGCCAAAGCTGCCAGCCACCAATGCCCAGTAGCGTCCAGGCTTTGGCTGAGGTCAGTATGTAAGTCAGGGGGTTATTATCAGTCTTGACAACAAACTCGGCCCCATACAGGTAGTCTCTCAACTTATCCACCACTGTCCATTTGAGGGCCAGAAACTCCAGCTTGTAAACAGGATAATTCTTCTCGGCTGGTGTAAGACTCCTACTCACATAAGCCACAGGCTTCCATCCCCCATTCTGCTCTTGATACAACGGTGGATCCAGGGGGGGGCAACAGGGCAATTGCCCCCCCCCAATCATGTCACACTCGCTTGCTTGCTCTTTTTGTTTTTTACGATTTTTTTTTAAAGAGTTTTTTAAACTGCTTCATCTGCGGCTGCCTCTCTGAGTCTCTCTCTCACATCAGCCGATCAGCAGCGCCGAGAGAGAGACTCGTCATCAGGGATGGACTGGCCATAGGGACTACTGGGTTGATCCCTCAGTGGGCTGATTTTCAGTGACAGCCCTGAGTCTCTGCGCTCCGCTGACTGCTGCTTATGAGAGTACTGTGTATAAGCGAGGACTTGATCTGCTCCTCCCACACATCCACAGCCAGTCAGCAGCCAGTGTAACCCTCCCCCTCTCCAGCCCGCCACATTTGACTACCCGGGTGCTGGAGCGGGGCTGAATGCGGGCGCGAGGAATAGTGATGAGCCGAACACCCCCTGGTTCGGTTCGCACCAGAACCCGCGAACGGACCGAAAGTTCACACGAACTTTAGAACCCTATTAAATACAATGGATGCGAACGTTCGAAATCTAAAGTGCTAATTATAACGACTAATATGCATGTTATTGTCCTAAAAAGGGTTTGGGAACCCGGGTTCTGCACCAGGGGACATGTATCAATCCAAAAAAAAGTTTTAAAAACGGCCGTTTTTCGGGAGCTGTCATTTTAATGATGCATAAAGTGAAAAAAAAAATTGTCAAATATTCCTTTAAATATCGTACCTGGGGGGTGTCTAAAGTATGCCTGTGAAGTGCCACGTGTTTCCTGTGTTTAGAACTGTCCCTGCACAAAATTACATTTCTAAAGGAAAAAAAGCCATTTAAAACTGCTTGCGGCTTTAATGTAATGTCTGGTCCCGGTAATATGGATGAAAATCTTTAAGAAAAATGGCATAGCTACCCCATCACAGCCCCCCCCCCTACCCCAGCCCATTACCAGCCCCTTTGGGTCTTGTATGGATATTAAGGGGAACCCCGCACACAAAATAAAAAAGGCCCTATATACTCTGAACAGCCGTATACAGGCGGTGCATACAAGACAGGGACTGTAGGTTTGTTCTTATGTAGAATCTGTTTGTAATTTTGAACAGGTACATTGTTTAAGTGTAGCTCCAGCCAAAAAATCTATTTTTAAGCTTTTTGGAAAACATAGGGAAGGGTTATCACCCCTGTAACATTTGTTTTACTGTCTGTGCAGTGTGCACCTGTTCAGAACAGTTCACCTCACTTTCCGTCCTAATGACAAATGTTTTTTGAAAATTTGGGGTTTTTATTGAAACAAGAATTGGTGATAAAGCATCAGTGGAGAGGAGACACTTTTTTCCCCATATTAACTCTTACAGGAGAGAATTTGCCTTCCTAGGGGTAGATTTCCACTCACTGTTGTATCCTTCCGTTTGCAAGGAGGAGTCGTTTGTAATTTGGATGTTTGAAAGTAGGGGCCTGCCGTATATACTCAGCTGAAATTTGCCCCTTACATGTTGGTGTTGCCACAACACTGTGAGCCCTCACCGTTACTCTTGGTGGACGCATGAATGGGTCCTGCTGTGAATTATTAGATCAAGAATTGTAATTGCATGCCCCTGTTGAACAGGGGCTAAAAAATTGGGCCTTTGGTGGTGGTGGTGGTGGTGTTGACACAACACTGTAAGGCCTCACAGTTACTCTTGGTGGGCGCAGGAATGGGCCCTGCTGTGAATTATTAGATCAAGAATTGTAATTACATGCCCCTGTTGAACAGGGGCTAAAAAATTGGGCCTTTGGTGGTGGTGGTGGTGGTGTTGACACAACACTGTAAGGCCTCACAGTTACTCTTGGTGGGCGCAGGAATGGGCCCTGTTGTGAATTATTGGATCAAGAATTGTAATTACATGCCCCTGTTAAACAGGGGCAGAAAAATTGGGCCTTAGGCACTGGTGCCACAACACTGCAACCCCTCACAGATACTGTACTTGGAGCACAGCAATGAGCCCTGTTGCAAAGTATTGCATCAAAAATTGTAATTACACGCCCCTGTTAAACAGGGGCTGAAAAATTGGGCCTTAGCCACTGGTGCTGGTGCCACGACACTGCAACCTCTCCCAGATACTCTAGTTGGAGTGCAGGAATGAGCCCTGCTGCAAAGCATTGCATAAAAAATTGTAATTACATGCCCCTGTTAAACAGGGGCTGAAAAATTGGGCCTTAGCCACTGGTGGCGGCACCCAGAAACAAAAATGTTCTTCCAAGCTATCATCATCAATTGGATCATTGAGGAGGAGGAGGATAGTCAGTCAACATAACAGGACAGTCTCTCAGCATCAGCATCAGTCTTGAAGGGATGTGACATTTTAAAATAAATTAATCTGTTATATCAGCTTCAGGTGTTTGGTAGCTGGTGGTGATCCAAGACTGGTTCATCTTTATAAAGGTCAGTCGATCAACCGAGTCGGTGGACAGGCGCACCCTGTGATCCGTGACAAATACTCCAGGAGCACTGAATGTGCGTTCTGAAAGAACGCTGGATGCAGGACAGGCCAGTAGCTCAATTGCATACTGTGCAAGCTCTGGCCAGTGATCCATCCTCAAGACCTAGTAAGCCAGATGATTTTCGGTGGGGAAGGTGTCCAAGTCTGACCTTGCCCCTAGGTATTCCTGCACCATGTATATCAGACGCTGGCGATGGTTGCTGGAACCGATCATACCTTGGGGCTGCGGACTAAAGAATTGTCTGAACGCATCGGTCAGACGGCCACCTTCCCCACCGCTCCTTCTTTGACTGACCGAAGCCTCAGCAACTCGTTGTCCAGGACCAGGAGTTTGTAACCTCCCAGTCTCTGGGAACGCATTGCACAGACCTTTCTGCAAGGCCTCCCGGAGTTGTCTCATCCTCTGCTCCCTCTGCGACGGTAAGATAAGGTCCGCAACCTTACCCTTGTACCGTGGATCAAGGAGAGTGGCCAGCCAGTAATGGTCCCTCTCCTTGATCCGAAGAATACGAGGATCCTTCCGCAGACTTTGCAGGATCAGGGAGGCCATGCAGCGTAGGTTAGCTGAGGCATTCGGTCCGGAGTCCTCTGGGTCACTAAGGACGACATGATCCGCAGCCACCTCCTCCCAGCCACGTACAAGTCCACTGGTTTCTTGGGACTGTAAATCATCCCTAAAAGACTGCTGCTGATGATGCTGAGTGCCAGCCTCCACCTCCATGCTGACACAATCCTCCTCCTCCTCCTCCTCCTCCTCCGCCTCTTCTTCCTGTGCGATGGGTGGGACAGAAGGAACACTGTCTGGGTAAAGGGGGCCTTGAGGGGCAAGGAAGTCCTCCTCTTCCTGCCTCTGTTCTGCCTCAAGTGCCCTGTCCATTATTCCACGCAGCGTATGTTCCAACAGGTGGACAAGAGGTACAGTGTCACTGATGCATGCACTGTCACTGCTCACCATCCTCGTGGCCTCCTCAAATGGTGGCAGGACAGTGCATGCATCCCTGATCATGCCCCACTGGCGTGGTGAAAAAAACCCAAGCTCCCCTGACCCTGTCCTGGTGCCGTAGTCGTACAGGTACTCATTGATGGCCCTCTGCTGCGTGTGCAGCCGCTGCAGCATGGCCAACGTTGAGTTCCACCTGGTGGGCATGTCACATATAAGGCGGTTCTTGGGCAGGTTCAACTCCTTTTGCAGCTCAGCCAGGCAAGTACTGGCATTATAAGATCTGCGGAAATGCACACAGACTTTCCTGGCCTGCCTCAGGACATCCTGTAAGCCCGGGTACCTGCCCAAGAACTGCTGCCCCACCAGGTTAAGGACGTGAGCCACACAGGGCACATGGGTCAGTTGTCCCTGTCGGAGAGCGGAGAGGAGGTTGGTGCCATTGTCGCAAACTACCATTCCTGGCTTAAGCTGGCGTGGCGTCAACCACCTCTCGGCCTACCCCTGCAGAGCAGACAGAACCTCTGCCCCAGTGTGGCTCCTGTCCCCCAAACACACCAGCGCAAGCACGGCATGGCATCTTTTTGCCTGCGTACTTGCGTAGCCCCTTGAACGCCTACGGAGCACCGCTGGTTCCAAGGACAAAGCATAGGAAGAAGCCATGGAGGAAGAAGAAGAGGAGGGGGTGGAGGACAGAGGTGTGTTACAACCAGTAGTAGCATTTTGGAGGCGTGGCGGTGGAACAACCTCCAACACTACTGCACCTTGTCCTGCATCCTTCCCAGCTGCCAAAAGAGTGACCCAATGGGCCGTGAAAGAAAGGTAACGTCCCTGTCCATGCCTGCTGGACCATGAGTCAGCGGTAATATGCACCTTACCGCTGACCGCCCTGTCCAGCGAGGCCAAGACATTGCCTTCCACATGCCGGTAGAGAGCCGGAATCGCCTTCCGTGAGAAAAAGTGGCGTTTGGGAACCTGCCACTGAGGAACCGCACATTGCACAAACTCACGGAAGGGGGCCGAGTCTACCAACTGAAAAGGCAGCAGTTGAAGCGCTAGCAATTTAGCCAAGCTAGCATTCAACCGCTGGGCATGTGGATGGCTGGGAGTGAACTTCTTTCGACGGTCCAGCAGCTGGGGCAGGGAAATTTGCCTGATAGAATCGGCGTCGGTGTACTGCTAGCAGAGTGTCCGCAAGTACTTGGCTGTGACACACCTAATTCTACACCTTCATTCCTCTCAGTGCAGGTTTCAGAGAGGACTGAAGGTATAGTTGGGTTGGAGATCCCAGCTGATGCGGTGCAAGAAGAGGTCCGCTTTGTTCTTTGGTGTGGGTCTTTAAGGTAGGCTTGCCAACGAGCTGCATGGCAGGTCCACATATGTCTGGTCAAGCATGTGGTGCCCAAGCGGGTGATGTTTTGGCCCCGCGATATACGCTTGAGACATATGTTGCAAACAGCAGATGTGTGATCTGATGCACTCGACTCAAAAAAGGCCCACACCAAAGAACTTTTTGAATAACGGGCAGAGGCAGCGCCCTGCACAGGCGGAGGTCTGCGGTGTGATTCCGTCGGTGTGCTGCCCTTACGCTGGCCCCCCGAGGGCATCCTGCCTCGTTGGAGATGTGCCTCCTCCTCATCCTCCTCCTCCTCCTCTCTCCTATTAGGCACCCACGTGGAGTCAGTGACCTCATCATCCCCTTCCTCCTCATCACTGGAGCCAATCTGGCAGTATGCTGCAGCTGCTGGAACATGACTGCCAGATTGGTGTCCTTCTTGAGCACCCCCTCTCTCTGCTCTCACGCTACTGCCTTCCTCTAGCTGGGTATCATCATCAGACCCTTCGAAACGCTGGGCATCCTCCTGGAGCATGTACCCAACACTGTGCTCAAACAGTTCGGGGGACTCCTCAGGAGGACATAGTTGGTCTAGGGAAGGAGTGACTGATGATGACATTGATACCAGGGAAGAGGACGCTTTGGCAGCTGCTTTGCCAGTACCCTGAGCCTGGGTGAGAGAGGATGAGGAGGATGAGGAGGGCTTGGTCTTCCACTCTACCAAGTCTTCGGCATGATGCGGCTCAACACGTCCAGCTGCCGAAAAGAAGGACAAGCGTGTCCCATGGCCACGTGCTGATGGCGATGCACCGCGTCCACGACCAGCACTGTTGTCTCTAGACACAGAGCCTGCTTGCCCTCTTTTATTGGCTCCTGACTGTCTGCCTCTCCTTGTTTGCCTTCCAGACATTCTAATGGCCTGCAGGGAAATGGAAAACCAGCAATAAGGCCTAGCTTCAGGAGTATATTTTGCAGGAATCACACTACGCCTGCTGTAGGTGCTGCAAATGCCTGTTGGTGTAACACACCAGGAAAAATCAGCAATACAGGCTAACTTCAGGTGTAATATGATCAGGAGGCACACTCCGCCCGCTGTAAGTGCTGCAAATGACTGTTGGTGTAGCACACCAGGAAAAAGCAGAAATACAGGCTAACTTCAGGTGTAATATGATCAGGAGGCACACTCCGCCCGCTGTAAGTGCCGCAAATGCCTGTTGGTGTAACACACCAGGAAAAAGCAGCAATACAGGCTAACTTCAGGTGTAATATGATCAGGAGGCACACTCCGCCCGCTGTAAGTGCTGCAAATGCCTGTTGGTGTAACACACCAGGAAAAAGCAGCAATACAGGCTAACTTCAGGTGTAATATGATCAGGAGGCACACTCCGCCTGCTGTAAGTGCCGCAAATGCCTGTTGGTGTAACACACCAGGAAAAAGCAGCAATACAGGCTAACTTCAGGTGTAATATGATCAGGAGGCACACTCCGCCCGCTGTAAGTGCCGCAAATGCCTGTTGGTGTAACACACCAGGAAAAAGCAGCAATACAGGCTAACTTCAGGTGTAATATGATCAGGAGGCACACTCCGCCCGCTGTAAGTGCCGCAAATGCCTGTTGGTGTAACACACCAGGAAAAAGCAGCAATACAGGCTAACTTCAGGTGTAATATGATCAGGAGGCACACTCCGGACGCTGTAAGTGCCGCAAATGCCTGTTGGTGTAACACACCAGGACAAAGCAGCAATACGGGCTAACTTCAGGTGTATAATGTGCAGGAGGCTTAGCAACAATGACACTGACACTGTCCCCTGCCTATCCTTCTCTCTCCCTGCACACAAGGTTTATCAAAGTATATGACACTGACACTCTCCCTGCCTATCCTTCTCTCTCTCTGCACACAAGGTTTAGCAAAGAATATGACACTGACACTGTCCCCTGCCTATCCTTCTCTCTCCCTGCACACAAGGTTTATCAAAGTATATGACACTGACACTCTCCCTGCCTATCCTTCTCTCTCCCTACACACAAGGTTTAGCAAAGAATATGACACTGACACTCTCCCTGCCTATCCTTCTCTGTCCCTACACACAAGGTTTAGCAAAGAATAGATTTGACACTGTCCCTTGCCTATCCTTCACTTTCCCTGCTCCGGAACACACTACACGAGGCCGCCGCGCTGGCGGCCTTTTATAGTGTGGGGCGTGTACTAAACCCCCTCAGCTATAATTGGCCACAGGCATCCTGCCTGTGGCCAATCATTGCTCTCCTCGCTGCCGGCGCTGTGATTGGCCAAGCATGCAGGGTCACAGTGCATGCTTGGCCAATCACAGCGCCGGGATTACACTGCGATGGCGCAGTGTATTGTGGGCCGTTCGCGTCACTCGAATTTGGCGCGAACGGCACAAATCGTTCGTTGTTCGCCGAACGCGCGAACAGCCGATGTTCGAGTCAAACTTATGTTCGACTCGAACACCGAGCTCATCCCTAGCGAGGAAGGAGAAACACAATGCCGACACAAGAAGGTATGACCACAGCTACAGGATAGCTAGATCTGCAGCACACAGATCATCAGGACTTGGGAGAAATGCCACATCATGATCTCACATGTACACTGGCTGCAAAGTCTTCCAGAAATCTAGGCAGTGTGCAGGTCAGTCCCCTCTCCCCCTCTCTCTCTTCTCGCTCAGTACTTTTTTTTTTTTATAGCTGCTTATCTTGCACACTGATAAGATCTGCTTAGCATTCTGTGTCCAGTGACTGGACACATGGCTGACTGTTAACCATTTCAGTTATTTAGCCAGAGCTCTGTGTGTGCTGCACGGTTTGTGTGATGTTTTTTGTAAGGATTAACTGCTAGTTCAGGCTAGAAGCTTCACAGACCAATTAACTGTTTACTGCCCTCCACTAATCCTGACCAGATCACTGTTTTTATAACAATTTGTATTTTAGAAATTGGATGTGCTGTTGTCTTCTGTCACATGGGTGCATGGGTGTCCACTCCATAGGGCATGGGGGGTCAATTGCCTCCCCCTGGAATCGTAAGAGACTAATGCCCCATACACACAATCGTTTTTCTTGCCATTTTTTTTCTTGCCGTTTTTCACGTCGTTTTTTTTTCATGTTTCCTCTCAAGCCTGTCTTGCGTACACACGATCATTTAAAAAAACGATCGAGCAAAGCGCAGTGGCGTACAACACGTACGACGGCACTATAAAGGGGAAGTTCCGTTCGAATGGCGCCACCCTTCATGTTAGTAAAGTTTGTTGAGCGACGATTCGCTCTTTTCAGTCTCGTGCTTTTCAGTCCGTGACTGCGTGACGAATGTGCTATCTCCATTACGAACGCTAGTTTTACCAGAACGAGCGCTCCTGTCTCATACTTGATTCTGAGCATGCGCGTTTTTTTTCACGTCGTTAAAGCATACACACTATCGTTTTTCACGTCGTTAAAAAAAACGACATGAAAAACGACGTGAAAAAAGAGAGCATGTTCGAAATTTTTAATGGCCGTTTTTCACGTCGTTAAAAATGCTCTGGAGCCTACACACGATCATTTTTAATGGCCATTTTTTTTAATGGCATTTTTAACGGCATGAAAAACGATCGTGTGTATGGGGCATAAGTGTTGAAGTCAGAGTGAAGAAGACACTTGCCCCCTGTGTTGTAACGGCCACCAGGCTCCGTGGCAGCCGTGGACTTTTTTTTCTAAGTCTACTGCTGGCCTGGGGGCTGGGGCTGCTCAGCTCTGTCTTTTCCGACTACACATCTGATCCGTCCCTCCCTCCTCACCCCCGGCCCGAGCATCGGATTGGCTCTTCCGACTGCCGCTCGGGCCTCTGCTTAACATCACCTGTTCCGTGATTAGCTGCTGCCTCAGCCTGCCTCTGCCTGTGTAAATGAACTTGTGCCTATGCCGATCCAGCCGGCGCGGCACCAGCTCCTCCCACAGGTCACGTGAGTGGCGTGCAGTGGCCGTGACAAGAGAGAATACGCTGCCTGGCCAGTGCCTGCCCTGGGGAACTACAGGTAAGGACTTTTCTGCAATTGACCTTATGCAATGTCAAAGAGATATACTGGGAAGCCGGCCTGTTTCCTTCCTCCTCTCTGTTTCTTGCACCAGTTTACAACTAGTTAAATTTCCTTTATTTGTTTAAAATGCAGCAATAGGGCCCCCCCCCCCTGCTCATTTGTACCGATGATATGGAGATAGGACTGCATGACAAACAACGCAAAAAAAAAGAAGAAAGTTCGGGGGTTCTTGGGAGCCTAGAGCAAAAAAATAAAATAAATAAAAGTAAATAGATTGTTAATTCAGGGTTTTAGAAATGTGTGACTTAGGGCCCTTTCACACGGGCGGATCCCGTGATGATCCGCCCTGTAAACATCCGCTTGCTCAGCGGGGATCGTTCCGTTGATCCCCGCTGAGCCAGCGGATGACTAGTCCATCTCTGCACACTGTGCAGAAACGGACCGGTCAGATCTCCGCTTTCCTCTATGGGGGGATCGGATGAAAATGGACCGCCTGCCAGTTTTCATCCGATCCGATCCGCAGACGGATGGAAAAATAGGATTTTCCTCCATCATGATAAACGGACCATAGCGGAGACTGATGTCATCGGATGTCAGCGGATGTTCATCCGCTATCCCTTAGGGATACATGTATGTCCGTTTTTCATCCGAAAATGGATGGATGAAAAACGGACATACGGTCCGTCCGTGTGAAAGGGGCCTTAAGTGTTTTTATACCATATATATAAAAAAAAAAAATACTCAACTTAACAAAAAGGTTCATTAGTGGCTTACAGGTGTATATATAAAGAAAAAACACTTACATTTCCCATACAGGCTAACAAGGTTCATGCACAGGGCACCATGATAAATTGGGCACAATTATTTTACCTACTTTTTTTTATTTTTTTATTAAAGCAGGCCTGATTTTTTACCAGCCCCCCCCCCAATGCAAATATGACTAAGCCCCTCCCCTTCATGACATTGTCAAAAAGGGACCGAGCATTGATGACCTTAAAATGATGCTCCCCCTGGAACAATTTCAGCGGACGCCCGTGCATGGGTGTACTTTCAAAGGAAGATTACCAACTTGATCTTTGCAGAGCTGGTTTAAATGGAGTGGAGCAACCCTGCGATACTATATACTGTTACACTGGGTTCAACCATAAACGCAGTCTCTGACCATCTCCTGTAGTATGTCCGCAGTCTCTGCCATCTCCTGTAGTATGTCTGCAGTCTCTGACCATCTCCTGTAGTATGTCCGCAGTCTCTGACCATCACCTGTAGTATGTCTGCAGTCTCTGACCATCACCTGTAGTATGTCCGCAGTCTCTGACCATCTCCTGTAGTATGTCCGCAGTCTCTGACCATCTCCTGTAGTATGTCCGCAGTCTCTGACCATCTCCTGTAATGTGACAGTGACTAGTGACAGCAGCTGCCTGGATTGAAGCGCGGATCCGATAGCTCCGCGGGTGAGAATGAGAGCGAGTGGGCAGGCAGCTCGGCAGGCTGGTAAGGGAGCGAGCAGGTGAGAGAGCGTGCAGCTCGGCACCCGGGGAACTAAAAGTGTGGGCAGCTCCGCTGGCGGGAGAGAGAGCGTGCGGGCTGGGCAGCTTGGTGAGTGTGAGCGAGCGGGGGAGCAGAGAGATGACATCATCTCTCACCGTCCGCCCTGCACTTCTGCCCTCAATGTGTAGGCAGCCGCGGGCAGCAGAGAGATTACATTATCTCTCTGCTGCCTAACTCTGGGACACAGCATGGGACAATTGGAGCAGGCAAGTGACAATCGGCAACGTGTAACAGACAGGCAAGTGACAAACGTGTGGCAGGTGATGTGGCAAGTGACAATCCGCAACGGTGGCAGGTGATGTGGCAAGTGACAATCCGCAACGTGTGGCAGGTGACGTGGCAAGTGACAATCCGCAACGTTGGCAGGTGACGTGGCAAGTGACAATCCGCAACGTGTGACAGACAGGCAAGTGACAAACGTGTGGCAAGTGACAATCCGCAATGGTGGCAGGTGATGTGGCAAGTGACAATCCGCAATATGTGTCAGGCGACGTGGCAAGTGACAATCCTCATGAGTAAGCATCAATTGATGTGAAACATGTCAGCTAATTTTTGATCAGTGTGTCGTGATGTGCAGTGTATGTTTTGGATTCCTGGACTTTTGAAATAAAGGCTTTTTATCTTGGAGTGCTGCTATCCAGAAAAATCCTTTTTTCGTACATCACGGGACACAGAGCGACTTAGTCATTACTAATGGGTTATATAGTTTACCTTCAGGTGCTGGCACTGGCAACTTCCAAACCGGAAGTACCCTCCCCTATATAAGCCCCTCCCATCCGGGAGCACCTCAGTTTTTTTGCCAGTGTCTAAGGTGTTGGCCAAAGAGTAACATGTGTTTTCCTGGGCTTGCGTACAGGTTCTTTTACGGGCCTTAGTAAGCTGTTCCGAATCCCACCAAAAAAGCTTCATAGCTAAACGGTCGGTACCCGGGCCTTGCAACAGAAGAGCAAGGTTTTGCCTGTAATGCCTCTCTTAGGAGGGCTGGACCCTGGGATCCAGAGCTCTGGTCATACCCACGACCAAGATGTTTTCTGTGCAGGGTGCTATACAGGTCCAGGGGAGTGGAATCCTTGGGAACCCGGTCCCTGAAGGTTTAATTACAATGCCTGCCGTGATAGGTGAAGTTTGGGCTTCTGTGGACCAAACAGAGTCCTGCGGCGGGGAACAGGTAAGTGGGGGCCCCCAGGAACTTGGTTCTATTGGGGGACCCCCAAGCCTAATTTGTCTTTCTGTCTGTTACCTAATGGTATTCCCGCTAATATCTGTGTATGCCTGTAACTACTGGAAAATGTAAAATTTTAATAGTAGTCAAGAAAAAAAAAAAAAGAAAAAGAGGACCGCGGTACCTGTGTTAAACCACTAGAGGCCGCTGTGGTCCATTTTTTCTTGTCATGTGGATCTTTGGTTTTCTCACGTCAAAAGATCCAGGCAGTTGGTAAGTTCTCTGTGGGAATCCACTTCCTTTGCCCTGTTGCTGCGCTCATCCACCGCACAGGCCCTCCGGCAAAAAGGGCCCTGGCTCCTAGTCCCTGCTTGGTTTCAAAAATGGCGCCAATGGCGCACGGGCGCGCACGCGGGCGCGTGCACGCGCCTCCTATGAAAAAAAAGGGGCGGGGCGGGTGGATGACGCTCGATGCATGCCGCGGCGCTTCTGCGCATGTGCAGGCGTCCCAGCATGTGTAAAAGACACAGTACAAGTGTCAGCTGGATGCAAGCAGAGCTAGCAACAAAACGGTGGCACACAGAGGCGGTTGATGCAGGCATCCCCATAGAAAGACACTTTAGTGGACACCAGCTGGTATATAGCAGCAACTGTGTTAGACTATTACCAGCAAAATTGGTGTATGACGACGGGAATACCTCAGCTATGTGCTTATAGGATATGTCGTCCAGACGCTCTGGAAATAAATCTTCCAAGAAGCGAAAGGGGTCTCCGTCGGGCTCTGAGGATTTTGGGCATGCTGTACTGCGCCAATCTCCCCTGAAATTTCAGAGGTCAGTAGCCGTAGGAACCCCGCAGGAGTACCTGGTACTGCGGCTGTCCCCAGTCCACCTGCTCCTGTATATATAACAGAGGAGGTTTTATCCTCATCTCTGGGAGGATTGGAAGAGAGATTAACAGCATTGATCGCTGCTTCCCTGTCACAGGAAAAGCGCGTCCGATCTCCGTCTCCTCCTGCAGAGTGCCTGTTAGTGGAGGAACAGTCCCAGAGATCGACCTACCTGAAGGGGATCAGGTGAGGTTGATAAAGTTATAGAGGAATCAACAGTGGAAGAACCTTTCTCAGCATCTCAGGCTGAAAGATTATGGGTTCAGTCTCTGACTAACATGGTCCGAGCAGCATTTTAAATGCCTCTGGCGGAACCATCAACCACTACTGTCTCCTCGCTGGGGTCGCTGAAAGCTCCCCAGACTGTCTGTTCCTTCCCAAACCACCCTTTATTGGAAGGGCTTATTTACCAGGATTGGGAGCATCCTGTAAAATATTTACTCCCCCCAAGAGATTTCCAGTGATCTATCCCATGGAGGATAAGTTCATAAAAAAAAAAAAATGGAGGGTCCCTACAGTGGACACAGCCATCTCTTGTGTAAATAAATCACTGACATGTCCAGTAGATAATGTTCCAATGTTCAAAGACCCAATAGATAAAAAATTGGATTCTTTACTAAAATCTGCTTTCTCTACAGCAAGCATGGTGACACAACCTGCAGTAGCAGCGATTGGAGTCTGCCAAGCAATGAAAGATCAGTTGAAACAAGTCTTAAGGGACTTACCAGATCAGCAGGCTCTTGCCCTAGCTGACCTACCTAGAGCCTTGTGTTGCGGTGGACGCCATAAAGGATACAATCCAACAGGCATCCCGCTTTACGCTGTCTGTAGACATATGCGTAGGCTTCTATGGCTCAAAAACTGGTCTGCTGAAGCTCCCTGTAAGAAATTGCTGATTAGCTTCCCATTTCATGGAGAACGCTTATCTGGAGATGATCTGGACAAATATATCCAGAAAACTTCTGCCGGTAAAAGTACACTCTTGCCGGTTAAGAACAAGGGTAGAAGTCCTTCTTTTAAGAGGCCTACTTCTCCAGTCCCTGGCACATCGGCTGTGAAACAGTTCCGACGGCCTCCGCGGTCAAATCCAGGGGGCAGAAATCAGGGACAATCACAGGGTAACAAGAAACCCTGGGTCAAGAGAGGTACAAAATCTCCCCCCAAGTCATGAAGGGTTGCCCCCACTCAATCGGGTGAGGGGAAGACTTCAGTTGTTCACAGAGACCTGGCGGGACACCATCAGAGACAGATGGGTGATCTCCGCAGTAAGTCTGGGATACAGGCTGGAGTTAAAAGACATTCCTCCTGCCCATTTTATAAGGTCAAACGTGCCAAGCGATCCCCAGAAGAGTGGATCCCTCCTTCTGGCACTAGAGCAACTATTGCTCCAAGGGTAATCATGAAGGTTCCCTTGGAAGAAAGCGGGTTCGGGTTTTACTCGAACCTTGTCACAGTCCCCAAACCAAATGGGGACATGAGGCCCATATTAAATATAAAAGGGCTAAACAAGTTCCTACATATCAGGACTTTTTCGGATGGAGTCGATCCGATCGGTGGCCACCGCCCTACAAGGGCAGGAATGGTTAGCCTCGATCGACATAAGGGATGCTTATTTGCATATTCCCATCTGTCCGGCCCACCAGAAATTTCTACGCTTTGCAGTAGAAGGGCGCCATTTTCAGTTCAGAGCCTTACCTTTCGGTCTGGCCACAGCACCACGAGTGTTCACAAAAATTCTGGCCCTACGATTGGCCAGACTAGGAACACAAGGTGTAACGATAATGGCATATCTAGACGACTTGTTGCTGATAGACCACTCAGTGAAAAAAACTAGAAGTGGTCGTTCACAAGATAATCAAGTATCTGGAATCTCACGGTTGCATTATCAACCGAGACAAGTCAGCCCTAAAACCAGTCAAAAGTCTGGAATACTTGGGGGCTAAGACTGGATTCAAATCAGAGAAAGATTTACTTACCTCCAGAGAATGTGTCGTCTTTGAAAGATTTGACCCACTTAGTGGGTACAAAAAAGAAAACCATCCATACGCCTGTGTATAAGGCTGCTGGGAAAAATGGTGGCTTCATTCGAAGCAGTACCCTACGGTCAATTCCATTCAAGGAACTTGCAGAGGGCCATACTGTCAGCCTGGAACAAAAAAGTTCAGGCTTTAGACTTACCAATGTCCCTGTCCCCTTCCGTTCGCAAGAGCCTCCATTGGTGGTTGGTGCCCCAGAATCTGGAAAAAGGGAAACCCTTCAGTCCGGTTTCTTGGAAGGTGGTCACTACAGATGCCAGCCTCATAGGCTGGGGGGCAGTACTGGAGCAATGGTCTCTCCAGGGCAAGTGGTCAGAAGCAGAGAAGGCCCTGCCCACCAATCTCTTAGAGATACGAGCAGCCCGGTATGCCCTAGTAGCATGGACATCCAAACTCCAAGGGTCACCTGTCAGAATTCAATCAGACAATGCCACAGCAGTGGCATATATCAATCACCAGGGTGGCACCAGGAGTCGTGCAGCCCAGAGGGAAGCGAATTGCATCCTGGAATGGGCAGAAAGGTATGTCACAGCCATATCCGCGGTTTTCATCCCAGGAGTGGAAAATTGGAGAGCGGACTTTTTAAGTCGCCAGCAATTATGCCCGGGGGAATGGTCTCTTCACCCCGAGGTTTTCCAGGCAATATGCCAGCGGTGGGGAACACCGGATGTAGATCTGCTAGCATCCAGATTCAACGCAAAGGTGGACAGATCTGTGTCTCGCACAAGGGATCCCCTAGCTTGCGGCTCGGATGCCCTAGTGTTCCCATGGGATCAGTTCAAGCTGATATATGCATTCCCACCGCGATTAATCCGCAGAATCAGGGTAGAAAAGAAACCAGTGATTCTGGTGGCTCCAGCGTGGCCCCGAAGGGCATGGTACGCGGAGATTGTAAAAATGACAGTGGGAAGTCCTTGGACCCTCCCACATCGTCCGGACCTGCTTTCGCAAGGACCGATATACCACCCTTCCTTACCAGCCCTAGGTTTGACGGCCTGGCTATTGAAGCCCACATTCTAAAAAAGAGAGGGCTCTCTAATCCTGTGGTATCTACCATGATCAATGCCAGGAAGCCGGTATCCAGGCAGATCTATTATAGGATCTAGAAGGCGTACATCACGTGGTGTGAGGCCAGGAAATGGCATCCACGTAAGTACGTAATAGATAGGATTCTGGACTTCCTACAGTGGGCTGTACATAGGAAGCTTGCCTTGAGTACTATCAAGGGTCAGACGGCCTTGTCAATATTTTTTCAAAGGCCCTTGGCTTTGCATTCATTAGTCAAAGCTTTCATACAAGGAGTGATGCGTATTAGCCCTCCGGTTAGTATTCCCATATGTCCATGGGACTTAAACCTGGTTCTGTCGGTTCTACAGAAACAACCATTTGAACCATTGCGGCACATTTCCTTGGTTCTTTTCACCAGGAAATTGATTTTCTTAGTAGCCATTTGTTCGGCTAAAAGAGTATCGGAATTAGCCGCCTTGTCCTGTAAGGAGCCATATCTGGTTGTCCATAAGGACAGAGTAGTATTACGTCCTCATCCAGCCTTCTTCCTAAGGTGGTATCGAGGTTCCATTTGAACCAAGATGTGGTTCTTCCTTCCTTTTTCCCCAAACCTAGTTCGGTAGAGGAAAAGTTATTGCATTCTTTGGATGTAGTAAGAGCAGTTAAAGCTTATCTTAAAGCCACTGCTCAGATTCGTAGAACGGATACTTTGTTTGTTCTGCCGGAAGGCCCCAGAAAGGGTCAGGCAGCATCAAAAATCTACTCTAGCCAAGTGGATTCGACAGGTCATAATACAAGCCTATGGCTTGAAAAGGAGACCGCCTCCGTTCAAAGTTAGGGCGCACTCCACAAGAGCAGTTGGAACTTCATGGGCAGTGCATCACCAAGCCTCCCTGGCTCAAGTCTGTAAGGCCACAACATGGTCCTTAGTACACACGTTTACTAGATTCTACCAGGTAGACGTCAGAAGTCAGGAGGATGTCGCCTTAGGGCGCAGTGTGTTGCAGACCGCAAAAGAGCCTCATGCCTGATGGCGCCCAGCTTATGTATAGTGTATCCCTCCCCTCATTGGGCATTGCTTTGGGACGTCCCATTAGTAATGACTAAGTCGCTCTGTGTCCCGTGATGTACGAAAAAGAAAAAGGGATTTTTATAACAGCTTACCTGTAAAATCCTTTTCTTGGAGTACATCACGGGACACAGAGCTCCCACCCCTCTTTTTGGGACACTTATTGCTTTGCTACAAAACTGAGGTGCTCCCGGATGGGAGGGGCTTATATAGGGGAGGGTACTTCCGGTTTGGAAGTTGCCAGTGCCAGCACCTGAAGGTAAACTATATAACCCATTAGTAATGACTAAGTCGCTCTGTGTCCCGTGATGTACTCCAAGAAAAGGATTTTACAGGTAAGCTGTTATAAAAATCCCTTTTTTCCTGTTTTAATCCTCATTGCGTGGCAGGCGACGGTGGCAAGTAACACACTCGGGGCTCCCACTGATTCTGCATTATAGTGAGTTGAACCATTTAATTTTTATTATAACAATGTAATAATAGAAAAAATGTGTTTCAATCATTCTGACACCATAACAACTTTGGTGCCGGGATGATTGAAGCTCCAACACCAGCCATTTGTTCGAAAAATTGCCCGCAAAAAAAATATTTTCTGGAAGTGCCCCTCCCGAGACTAGACTCTGTCTTGATATAATACTCCTCCTAACCCTTCTCTGCTGGCATCCACATGCAGTTCATAAGGTAGGCCTGGGTCAGCATAAGCCAAGACTGGGGCTTCCGTGAGGCTCATCTATAGCCGCAAAAAGCTTTTTCACATTGCGGGGTCCACTGGGATTGGACTGACTCTCCTTTCTTGCGGAAACGACTTTTCTTATCTTTAGCTCCATCTTCTCCTTCACCCGTGACCACTTGCAACAGTTCATTCAGAGGTCGGGCAATCTTGGCAAAGTTGGCCACAAATCTCCGATAATAAGAACAAAACCCCAAGAAAGGAGTGCAACCGTTCTTGGCCGAGGGCAGGTGGTGACAGCTTCCAACTTCTGAGGGTCAGTGGCAACCCCCCTGCAGAGACAACATGGCCTAAGTAGGTGACTGATGTTCTGTAAAATTGTAATTTCTCCAAAGACAACTTCAACCCTTCTTCATGGAGGCGGGAAAACACTTTCTCTAACTCAGGCCTCGTACACACGACCGATTTTCTCGTCGTAAACAGTCAAGAAAAGTGCCGCGAGAGTTTTTTTGTCTAGAAAAACGTTCGTGTGTATGGTTTTACGACGAGAAACTTGACGAGAATCTCGACGAGAAAATAGAGAACCTGCTCTCTATTTTCTCGTCAGGAGTCCAGATTTCCTCGTCGTGTTTCTCGTCGGCCTGTTTTGTGACGAGAAAATGGTTCGTGTGTATGCTTTTACGACTCTTCCAAAAGCGCGCATGCTCACAAGCAACTATGAGACGGGAGCGCATCTTCTGGTAAAACAAGCCTTCATAATGGAGAGAGCACATTCGTCACGCTCATAAATATTTCATCGTTTAAATGTTCTGCATTGAATTCTTCGTTAGAATGTTACATTAATCAAAACGAGAGACCTTCTTTTGCTGCTGATATTCACACAGAGTTATGCCTTATTTTTAACCTTTTTCATGCTGCTCTTTATAAGATTTATGTGTATTATATCGTGCAAGTTTTTAGGAATAATTTAAATGGTTAGATTTTTCAAAATGATGTTAATTATAATTTCTCAATGTTTTGATAGCGATCTCCCATTTAATTTTCTAATCTATATTTTTAAAATTTCACACCATGTTTTTGAGCTAATCAGATTTAGTTATTCTTTTGGGGGGGTGATATCTGTGCCTTTTATTGTCAGTCAAATGTATCTGCTTACTCCAAAGCTTGTTTTTTTTTATTTAAAAATACACATAGTCAAGTATGAACTTAAACAAAAAACACATTTATTCATGTTTATAAATTAAATAAAGAGAAGGCAGCGCTGGAGAAGCTGCTGCCATTTGTGCATCCCAGGGACCCCAGAGCACACAGCAACCCTGTGTGGACACTAAAATTGGGAGCTTGAGAAGGCCCACATTTCAGAACACAATCTGATGCTGGCCTCCCAGAGGTCAGGAACAGCAGCAGGTGAGATATATGTCCCAAGTGTGTGGTACTACAACAGGCTGCCTTCTGTCCGACCAGTGCGACCACAATGAAGCAAGGCCATCACTTCCTCTTCTTCCTGGCAACCTTCCCTGCAGCCTTTACTGAAGCCTTCCTTCTTCGTTTAGCTGGAGGCTGGCCCACTGGAGGGGTACTCCTGTCAGGAGGAGGAGGTGGAGGTGTAGCAGAAGGGGGTGGGGCAGAAGAAGAAGGTGGAGGTGTAGCAGAAGGGGGTGGGGCAGAAGGTGGAGGTGTAGCAGAAGGGGGTGGGGCAGAAGGTGGAGGTGTAGCAGAAGGGGGTGGGGCAGAAGAAGAAGGTGGAGGTGTAGCAGAAGGGGGTGGGGCAGAAGGTGGAGGGGTAGCAGAAGGGGGTGGGGCAGAAGAGGAAGGTGGAGGTGGAGGTTGAGGTTGGGTCAGTTGGGCCACCTCACATATGGCGGTATTGGGGGTAATTTGCTCCATCACCCCCTTGTTGAGCAAGGTGATGAGCAGGGGTTCGCATAGGAGGCGTTGCTCCATGCTCATCACCTTGAACTTAGCCTCCACTAGGCCGGCAATGGCCTCTTCAGGGGATGTGGGCTCCTTGAGGGTGGCATGGGCCTCTTTAATAAGGGCCATTGCTGCCTCACTGGTGGTCCTGTCCCTCCTGCCTCTTTTGTGAAGCCTGATGGGAGGCACCTGGGATCTGGTGCTTCTCCTTTGCCCTGCCACCTCCTGTCTGCCACTGGGCCCTGCCACCTCCTGGCTGCCACTGGGCCCTGCCACCTCCTGTCTGCCACTGGGCCCTGCCACCTCCTGGCTGCCACTGGGCCCTGCCACCTCCTGGCTGCCACTGGGCCCTGCCACCTCCTGGCTGCCACTGGGCCCTGCCACCTCCTGGCTGCCACTGGGCCCTTCCTCCTCCTGCCTGACAGTTTCCAGACCCTCCTCCTGGCTGATTTCATCCTGTGTATGAAAAAGAAACATAGTTTAATATGTTGGTTTAATCTTTGCATCAAACTTTGTAATCCTGATGGAAGCAATTAGAATGTAAATGCATAAATCCTTGCTTTAAATTTACCACTACATCAGCTTGACTATTTACCACACAATTAAGTGCAGAATAATGTCTACAGATCATGATTTCACTTGTTGAATACAAAATAATGTATGTTTCTCATCCTGACATATTTGGGAAACATTAATTTTATCCCACTACATTTTCAGTTAATACTATACCTGGCTCCAGATGGCCAAATCAGGATCATCCAGGATGGCTGCCTCCTCTTGCTCCAGAGAAGGCTCAGGTTGGCTGCAGGGAAGTCTGGGGGGAAGAGTGGAGAGTGATGGCCTTGGCTCAATGTGGTCATCCAGGAAGGACATCCTGCTGTAGTACCACAAAACCGGGACATAAACATCATCTGCTGCTGCTCCTGACCTCTGAGAAGCCAGCACCTTAGAGCGTTCAGTCCTGTAGGTACCTCTCAAGCTCCCAATTTTAGTGTCCACTTGTTTTGCTGTGGCTGTGGGCACCTTGGTATGCACAAATGGGAGCAGCTTCTCCAGCGCTGCTTTTCTCACCCCTTTTTTTTTATGGATGGGGTTTTTGGTCTCCCACAGAGCCGGCAGCTCCCTTACCTGGTCAATAAATTCCGCCAGGAACTCTTTGTCGCTAATAAATACATTCATATTGTATCTGCAAGTAAAATAAATTATATTTAAATAATGTGAGGCAAACAGTCTAACCTCCTTCACATCCTAGTCACCATATATATCCTCCAACAATCTCAAGACAGTATAGGCCAACAATTTTAACAAGTCTCACAAAATCACATACCTTCGTTCGCACGTCCGTCACTTGAACTCCTCTCTCCGCACACCGAACGTACTATAGTCACATGTGTGTTTGCTATATACACACCACGCATGCGTCCAAATTCGAACACGTCGCTCCGCACACGTCGCCCGCCCATGACGTTCTAACTAACATCTTTTCCCCGCCCCTTCTCTTTCGGCGCGCAGACAGATATGGCGGAGTTACAGCAGGTGTCTGATAATTCCGCAACTAGCGAGGAGACAAGCCCGGAGACCGAGGACACGTCACGATCAAGGAGGAGATTCAAGGCATCGAATATGTCTTTGGCGGAGATGGCGGAGATGGTGGACATCTTGGTCAAGGCTGATTATGATGCCAAGCATGGGCCGTATAGCAAACCAAATAGAAGGAAGGCCAAAATCCTCACTAAAGTTGTGAAGAGTCTGAGGGCGAAGTTCGGGGTGAAACGCTCAAATGAGCAGCTCAGAAAGAGGTGGTCAGACCTCAAACTGAGGGAGCCAGACCAGTTGAGGAGCATAAAGAGGATGCTCGCTAAAAGTAAGTAAAATGACGACCTTTCTGCTATTAATCTTTTTAGAAACTGACTTTTTTTTTTTTTTAAAGCATATTGGACTCCCTTCCAAAATGTATTATTTTGAACTAGGTTGGGCACAGTAATCGTTCGTTACGTTACCGACACTTCGTTCGGCCACTATCCGTGGTTTTGGCTTATTTAAGACCCCCAAAAGTAATTAGACATCTGCCATTTTTGATCAAGTATTGTGGATAATTTTTAAGTCTAGATGATGTGTTTGTAAGGAGAATGAAATGCAAACTTTAATCAGTGTAAAGGAGAGGACACTCAGCAGCTGCTTCCACATCTGTACTTTGGAGCACTATAGTGTGGGCCACCAGACCCGCCTTTTTTGGGTGTCCCACACAGGTGCATCAGAGTTTATTTGTGGTGCCTCTATGTCCAAAAAATTACATCCAAATGTGAATAATAAACATATTTGGGGTCATAAAGAATGCATTTTTCTTTAAATTCCGCACAAACACACACTTGTACCCCACTTCCAAACAATTTAGCCTGTTTTAAGTTTAAAAATGAGATTTTTACAGTGTGATAAATAGACCTTTGGTTTTATTCTCATAGGGGAGAGAAGACTGGGAGGAGGACACTCCAGGGAGCACATGCACCCCACAACTTCCAAGCAACCCCAAACTCCCAAAGATCCACAACCGAAAGATGTGCAGGAAGTTGAGGTGGAGGAAGGAGAAGTGCAGGAAGGAGAGGTGGATGACGTTGTGGATCTGGTCACCACAACAGGTCAGTATCTGACACCACAGCTTAAGGTAAGCGAGGTAGGCCTGCAGAGTTTTATTAATTTTTTTTTATGGTTTTTAGGGGATGGAAATGTTGTGAAGGATAGCACACCGTTCTCTGCTGACAGTGCCCTCCGCCTCATCCAGCAAGTGATGGAATGTAGCACGGAACTGGACCTAATTAAACAAAGAATCCATGTGATGGAACAAACATTTAAAGACATTCTCGATGTTTTGGGGAGAATTCAATAAGCCATCCAAACACATTTGTTTTTACATGTTTGTTTTTATATTTGTACTAATTTTTTGAGTAACAAAGCAGCCAAAAATTGAATATGCACACAGTGTGTGAACATGTGCTATCTGCCATCAGGGGATATCCATGTACGTCTTTTGTGGGTGCAACCCCTTCCTCGTATCAAAAGTCGGTGAACTGAGGAAGGGGATGCACCCCCAAAACACATCCATTGATCACCCCTGATGGCAGATAGCACATGTTGACAATAGGGATCAGGATTGTAAACTTCCTATTTGCAAAAAAGTAAAAATGTGTGCATATTGAATTTTTGGCTGGGCAAGGGGTGGCAGGACCCCATATTAGGACGGGCACATAGAGACATAGTTTGTGTAACTGAATGTCTCAGATTGCTCAGAGGTATCCAATGTTGTCATTTTAGAAATGCAAGTGGTATTTTTGTATTTTCATAAGCCAAAATTTGACGGGTTGTGGTCAGGCCAACCCCAAAGTAAAACAAAAAAAAATGTGCAGAGAGTAAAATATTTGACCACAAACAACGTGTAGCTTCTTTTTATAATACACTCTAAGCTTATTTGGTTCTTTTGTAAGGTAACATAGTGAAATTGGTTGTTATTTACTAAAGTAAAATACACTTGCCACTACAAATGCACAAAGACAAACTAGGAGACAGGAAAGAACAAATAATTAAAGGTTTAAACAAGATTTTTATTGGGATACTTAGACATAGGCTGGCATAGGAATTGCCCCCCTACCCGTGAAATACTCCATGTATTTGTCCCGAACCACACGGGCATTTTGGGGGGGCAAGCCAAGACGGGCAGATTCCAGGCCCGGAAGGGGATTTGCAGGGGAAAGTCCAGCCTCTGGCAAAACTGAGGCCATATATGAATTCGCTTTGCGGCAAAGAAAATTGTGTAGCACACAGCAGCATAACACTACATAGTTTATTTTGTAGTCCGCCAAGTGGATGGAAGTCATAAAAAGGCGGAACCGGCTGGCCATTATGCCGAAGGCATTTTCAACGACTCTTCGGGCCCTGGCCAGCCGGTAATTGAACACACTCTTCTCTGGGGTCAGGGTCCTCTGTGGAAATGGCCTCATAAGATGCCGTCCGAGTCCGAAGGCTTCATCAGCCAAGAAAACAAAGGGGAGTCCTTCAATATTCCCTGCATCCGGTGGCAATGCAAGGTCGTCACTCTGGAGACGGAGGGCAAACTCCGTCTGGATGAAGGATCCCCCATCGGACATCCGGCCATTCTTCCCTACATCAACATAGAGGAATTCATACCGTGCTGACACCACCACCATCAGCACAATGCTATGAAACCCCTTGTAGTTGTAGTAGTAGGATCCAGAACGGGGTGGCGGCACGATGCGGACGTGCTTCCCGTCTATGGCACCACCGCAGTTGGGGAAGTCCCACCGCGTGGCAAACTCCGATGCCACAGTCTGCCATTCCTGTGGCGTTGAAGGAAGCTGTGGAGTGAAACAAGATGAAATAATATTAGAAAAACAAAGGCATACATTACAAGCAAATTCAAGACCAAAAAATTAGAGACCAACATCAATCTAATTATACGTTTATTAAGGTGTGTAAAAAAAGTATAATGGAAGGCTCATTTATCATATTCATCACCCCCTCTGATGGGCCATTACTAAATTATTTTGGGGGGGGAGATGTGTTTGGCCACAGGATAGCATTGCAGTGGCGGTGCGTCCAGAGTGGGCGCTGGAGCACTGTCCCCTCTCTCCTGTGCCCATCACTCAGAACAATACATAGGTTCATGCGTTGCATGAACCTATGTATTGTCTATGCCGCACACTATTCAGGTGGATGGCCTCTTGTAAAGCGACCGACATATGATTAATTGCGTCATTTAGGGGGTTAAAATTGCAGAGCAGAAACAGGTATTAAAAAAGTCTTGCAAATTACAACCTGAGGGATGTAATTGGCTTCCTCAAAGAAAAATCGGGGACGCAAGGAGGGGGCATTCCTTGTGTAAACACTGACAGGCAGCTCTGGCAATCATGTTCACCAAGTCTGTTTAATGGTAACATGATTGGCTGATGCAACATGAAGGGAAGGAGAAGACATCAAGGACAGAAGAAGGATGGCGCTGACCACAAGAAGGTAAGTGCAGGGCTGGGGGGAAACTGGCTGCAATAGAGGGGACTAAATGGCTGCATTGGAGGGGACAACTGGGGGCGTTTATTAGGCAACAGAGCAAAAAAGGAGGAAGTTTATTTCCGAAATTGGGGTTGTAACCCCCCAACATTTGGAGCAACAGGCGCCCCTGCTGGAAAAGTTAGTGAGGGGAAATATTTAGGGAGGATAAAAAAGGGGCATTTAAAAACTTCCAGCATGCATGGGGACAAAGGGGACATTCTCAGCATATTACAATCATGGTAATTAGGAAAGGATGAAAGAAATACAATACATTAGCATACATGTAATACATAAAATGTGATGTGAAGGGAGAAAACTTACCCTAATATAGTCCTCCTGCAGGACTTGTATAATAGCAGAACAGGTGTCTGGGATTATGAGGCCCAGAGCCTGGGGGGAGATGCCTGTGGTGAACTTCAAGTCCTGAAGACTTCTCCCTGTCGCCAGGTAACGCAACGTGGCGATGAGCCTCTGCTCAGCACTGATGGCTTCCCGCATAACGGTGTCCTTCCTGGTAATATAGGGGGACACCAAAGCCAACAGTTCCTGAAAAACGGGGTCAGACATCCTCAGAAAATTCCTGTAGTCCTCAGGATTATTCTCGACGATCTCCCGCAGCAGAGGCATGTGGCAGAATTGGTCCCGCTGGAGCAACCAATTCTTGGTCCATGAACTCCTCCTCACACCATTCATGGACTGGTCTTGGTCCAAAACAAGCAGACCAACACCAAGCGCACGCACAGCACGAACTCGACGACGAGAACGTCCAGGCGACATGGCTAGGAAACGGTCGTCTAATCAGAACGTACAGAACAGAACGCACTTTAGAACAGCAAGGCCTATGAATAACGAACTGAAATTCAGAAACGAACAGGCAAGAACAAACTGTAAAACAGATACGACCTGCCTAGACGCCCTGAAAGTCAAGATACGAACCCACAAGCACAAACTGAACGGCAGAAAACGATCTGAAAAGTACGAAGACTGAAAAGCGCGAATCGTCTCTTCCCAAACTTTTACTTCACACGCGGTAACACGAGATCAGCAAAAGCAGCCCAAGGGGTGGCGCCAAGAAAAAAGATCTTCCCCTTTATAGTGCCGTCGTACGTGCTGGACGTGAGCGCAGAGAACCACGAGGAAATTGGGAAATGACAGTGTGTACGCATAGAAAGCTTGACGAGAAAATCGACAAGCTTAACAAGAATCTCGTCGAAAAAAACGACGTGTTTTTTACGACGAGAAAATCGGTCGTGTGTACGAGGCCTGACTCTCATGCTCTTCCAAGGTCCTCCCAAAGACGATAATGTCATCCAGATACACCAACACCTCCACCAGGTTCGTGTCTCCCATAGGGATGAGTTCGACTCAAACATTGCCTGTCCGCACGTTCGCAGAACAGCGAACAATTTGGGGTGTTCGCGGCAAATTCGAAAAGTCACGGAACACCCTGTAAAAGTCTATGGGAGAAATCTAAAGTGCTAATTTTAAAGGTCTATATGCAAGTTATTGTCATAAAAAGTGTTTGGGGACCCGGGTCCTGCCCCAGGGGACATGTATCATTGTGTTTTTTCAGGAGCAGTGATTTTAATAATGCTTAAAGTGAAAAAAAAATAAGTGAAATATTCCTTTAAATTTCGTACCTGAGGGGGGTGTATAGTATGCCTGTAAAGCAGCGTTTGTTTCCCTTGCTTAGAACTGTCCCTGCACAAAGTGTAATTTCTGAAGGAAAAAAGTAATTTAAAAGCACTCGTGGCTATAATGAATTGTCGGCTCCCGGCAATACAGAGAAAACAAGGGCCTTATCCCCACAACCCTTGCCCAGTGGTTGTGGGGGTCTGCGGGCGGGGGGCTTATCGGAATCTGGAAGACCCTTTTAACAAAGGGGACCCCCAGATACCGGCCCAGCCCCTATGTGAATTTCACAATGAAAGTGTACAAATTGAAAAAAAAACACACAGACAGTTGGGAAAGTCCTTTATTAAAACTAAAAAAATAAAAAAGGGTAGGCGCTCTTTCGTCCCCCCCTCTTGTCCTGCGGCCTGCCAGGTTGTGTGCTCGGATAAAGGGTCTGGTATGGATTTTTGGGGGGAACTCTACGCCATTTTTTTTTTTAGATTTGGGGTGGAGTTCCCCTTAAAATCCATACCAGACCTGAAGGGTCTAGTATGGATATTTGGGGGGAACCCCACATCATTTTTTTTTTACTTTGACGCAGGGTTCCCCTTAATATCCATACCAGACCTGAAGGGCCTGGTAATTGAATTTGGGGGGACCCCCACGCATTTAAAAAAAAAAAATGTAATCAATGACTTTTCTCTGTATTGCCGGGAGCTGACAATTCATTATCGCCGCGAGTGCTTTTAAATTACTTTTTTTCCTTCAGAAATGACATTTTGTGCAGGGACAGTTCTAAGCACGGGAAACCAGCGCTGCTTCACAGGCATACTATACACCCCACTGAACAGGGTGGTGTTTGGCTCATCCCTAGTCTCCCACTGTTCTTTCCATCAAGTGCTGAAAGGTCGCAGGAGCCCCCGACAGGCCCTGGGGCATCCTACTGAACTCCTAGAACCCCAACGGGCAAATGAATGCCGTCTTCTCCTGATCCTCTGGGTGCATGGGCATTTGATAATATCCACTCTTCAGGTCAAGCACACTAAACCACTTGGCTCCAGTAAGGCACTGCAAGGCATCCTCTATGCGAGGCGTGGTGTACTGATCAGGTATAGTGCGCCGATTCAAAGTTCGGTAGTCAATGCACGTGCAAAGGGACCCATTTTTCTTCCTCACCTCCACAATGGTGATGCATAAAGGCTCCAGGACTCCTGGATGACTCTTGACCTCTTTAACTCAGCAAGCGGCTCTCATAAGTCTTCCAGGTCACTAAGAGGGATTCTTCTAGCCCGTTCACGGAAAGGTCTATCTTCCTGCAGCCGGATCCTATGTTGGGCACTCTTGGCACATCCCACATCGACGTCATCTCTGGAGAACAACTTCTCCCATCTCATCAGCTGGGTCTTCATCCTCTCCTGCCAAACAGGAGACAAAACCTCTGCTCATTGCTGGAACTCTGCTTGAAGCTTCTGGCAGTTCCTCAAACCCTTAGCTTTTTCAGGGAGGAGGGGGGTAGCTGCACTCACCTGTCCCACCAGCATGCGGGCTCTCAACTTGACAGGTTGATCAGACACATTCCTTAAACTGATAGGTACGCGTCTTCTGGTTCTTGACAGGTCCCTGATGGGGACTAAGGCAGGAACCATCTCTAGTCCAGCCGCTTGAGTCTGGTCATCCGTTTCTAGTACCACAAAGGGACCTGGCTGGTCCCAAGTCAACTTGATGGTGGCCTTCACATGAGCTACCTCCCATGGCTGCAGCACTTTGTCTTCGGTCTCCAATCTCCCCAACCGCCCCACTCCTCCTTCAGGGGCCTAATTCTCTCTAGCCACTCTCTGATAAGCCTTCAGGAGCTGGGGGTGAATTGGGCTTTTGACAGATCCCTCTTCAGTGAGGACTGAGGATAACAGCCTTCTCGCCAGATCCGTATTGGTTCCTACCAGGATTGAGTTTCTCCCTGCTCCTGGGGGCCTAGGACAAACAACTGCCAGGGCATCAAAGGCTTACTCTTTACCAACGGCTGCTGGCTTGAATGATATCCGAATAGGGATGTAGCCATCGTATGGACATTTGGCCGTCCCAATTCCCCAGATCTCGAATTCTTCCAACTTGCATTGAGGGATGTGACTCAAGTGCTTATCATAAAAGTCTCGGGATACCAGCGTGACTTGGGCCCCCGTATCTAGTAGAGCTTTGGTGTAGACACCCTCTATTTGCACAGGTATGATCGGGGATGGCCCCACTAGCTTTTCAGGAAGACCAGTAGCATTGTTTTGGGTGTGATTGAATTTATACGTTTTCTTCCTCTTGCGTGCATTCTGGGTGGGCCTAACAGCAACCCTTGGGGGTGTTGCCAGACCACTGTGGATTGGTCTAAGCTGACAAAGTCTTTTAGGGGCGTTCTGAGGGGTCCCCATCCTAGTCCTAGAAGGTGTTGCCAGACCACTCTGGATTGGACTATGCTGCCTAAAGGCATCCCGGTAGGGCCTAATCATGGCCCTAGGTAGCGGTGAAGCATTGACTCTCTGCGCCTGACCCCACGTGCCCCGATGCTGGGTTACTTGACTGGGATCTGGAACAAGTCGGTCTGTACACATCCTTCTTCGACGGTCTTCTTCTGGCAGTTTTCTTTCTTGATCCGCTGAAGCTTTTTTCACCGGGGTCCTCAGTTGGCTCGCTCACTGAGACCCCCCGGCGTTTCCCGCCGGCTGTTCATTCAACAGTTTCTGCAATGCCTTCACTAGCTCCGCCAACAATTCCCTGCTTATCTCTTGTTGTGGACACTGGGCCCTGAAGTGTCTCGGGTCGCCACACTTGTAGCACTTCCAGATAACAGTTTGTTCGGCCTGGGCTCTGGCTTGAGCCTCTATCACATGTGACAAGGCTTGTTGGACTTGTTCTTGAACTTGACCTCCTCCTTTTGGTGACTTGACAGGAGTAGTTTTTGGAGTGGACTGCTCCACAGGGGCCTTAGTATGCTCCCTCCACTCAGACTCTTCATCAGATTCCTCCTCATTAGCATCCACTTGAACGGACTGGGTGGTCCCTTTCTCATTCTTCTGGGGTGTCCTTTCCACAGGTCTGATTCCTTGATTCTTCTCATCTAGAAGGGCCTCCTCTTCCCTTACTAGCCTCATCAACTCAGGGTAAGAGGGAGCTTCCCGGGGGTCCTTTAGTAGTAAACGGAGCACAACTGGATGGTTGGGTCTAGCTCCTTGTAAGGTCTGCTCCAACCTGACTTTATCTGCCTCTCTAGGGTCGACTTCCTTCTTCATGATGATCTGATGCAAGATGCGATCCACCCGAACAACATAGTACGACAACTTCTCTCCTTTCCACTGGTGAGTGTGTTCAAATTTGTACATCAGATCTGGTAGTTTCTCTACCCTACCATAGACTGCATAGGGCCTCAATATAGTCCATAGCCTCACAATCTGGCTTCCCCGTTTTTAGACTCCTGATGACGTCAGCTGCTGGGCTGCGGAGACGTTCACTGATCCGCTGTCTTTTTACTGCTTCCGACACTTCCCATTCTTCAACCGCCTGCAAGGCCCGGTCCATCCAACTGTCGAATTCCTCCTCTCCATCTGGTCTGGGAACCTTACCTGAAAAGGTTGGTAACTTCTAGTATCCCTGGGTAGCAGAGGCATTGTGTTTCTTTATCAGAATGTCAACCAGGCGACTCATGTCTAGGTAGAAAGAGGCTGGAGGCATTTCTGCCATTGAACTTCCTACAGCTGTGCCGGTTGCAACTGGACTGCCAGTCATTGGAGCTCCGACTACAAGACTTCCTGCAGGTGATCCAGGGGGACTTCTTTCAACTCCCTCAGGTAGCTGTACCTGAATCACATGGCCCTCCAGACCTTCAGCCAGGCTTACAGCACCCTTCTGGAACTCTGCCGGAATCCTTCCCTTCCATTCTATCAGGGCATAGGTGCAGTCTTCCTCAAACTCATGTTTCAGGTCAAGGAAGTAGGACCCCTTTCCTGAGACAACCTTCCTCATCAACTGCCGTACCTCTCTGTCAAACCACCGAACTCCTGGTAGTCTCAGAATTATTGTTTCCTTTGGCTGGCATCCATACTCTTGGCTCCACTGAGTAGCTGCGACAGAGTCCATAGCCTCTTTCGTTCTGGACGCCTCAACTGATCTGCTCGGGTGCCCCTGATGGGGTATCTCGGTGGGACCTCCATATGTATCAGTACCCCCATTGGGGGCTGCTGATTGACTCTATACCCCACAGGCTATCCCGACTCTGCAGAATCTGTCTTACCTCTGACACCTTGGGTTCCATTGTAGTTGTCTCACGTTAATAATAATACACTCACTCGAGATTACTAAATCACATAAGGAACATTTACTAGAGCAAAAAATGACATGAAGTTATTGTACAATCAACAATGAATGAACACAGATTATTGTCATTAGCAGAGATGTATATTCAAATTAGTAATGTCTATCACTATACCCAACAACAACCTGACAAAGGTATATGTGGGTAGGTATACAGTGGAGTAGGTCCCCAATACTTCAATACCTGTATTGAACCACCTCTCCACCCAGGCCCAAGCACACAGACCAATAACAACAATAAACACAGTAATCAAAGTATATGCTTCAACCTTATGTTGCTAAATGGCCCCCTCTAGAATGCAGTTCAGTTTGACCTTGACTGTACAGTATAAAGTTTAGTGAACAACAAAGTAATGGCAGTTCCTTCTGTTCCAGTCCTTTCTTCAGCTAGCTTAGTTGTCTTGAAGTGTAAGGTGGTGCACTTCATTGTAATCCAAGGTGGTATAAATGGAACAATAACTGAAAGATATGAGGTGATTGATTCGCTTATAAAAGAAACGCTAAGTCTAACAATCCGGCTGTAGAAACACTTAGATTCAATAGATGCCCATCCGTGGGACTACAAAGTGTCAACAACAGTCTGGATAGCAGGAAATCACTTATCAATATCTCAGTCAACTACTTTGATAGGCAGATGCCCTCTCACCGCTATGGATCCTCAGCCAACTGGTGTACTTCGTCTGGAACCCCACTTGCTGATGCCTCTGTGAGAGAAGATGGCGCCGTTACACCGCGTGGCTGCTCCCGGAACTCTAACGAGCAAATAGCTTCAAATGCTCTGAAGCGTGGGCCGATTCACCTGTCCAGCTTAACAGGGCCGTCTTCCAAAGATCCTTCTGGGGTGGAGGATCCGACTCTCCGCTGCAGGCCGCAGTCTCTCACCCCCGGTCACACACACAGACCTCTTGCTGGCAGTTGAATGGCGTCCAGAGAGGCTGAACACAGGCCACACTTGTCATTTTATCTGGCTACACAGCAGGCTGTTCGGTGACGTCTTGCATTATGGGTCCGCAGCTTGGCATTGTGGGTCTGTAGTCCTCAAACTGATTTACACAATATGAGTCACTTCCTCATTAAACTACACATCCCACAATACATCACTGTTTATCTCTTAACTAAAAAATAAATATCCTGATAACGTTCAGTGGTCACCAGAGGGAGCCAAACCCTTTACTAAATAAACAATACATAACCTAATATGATAACTTTTCAGTAGCAATCCTTTGGCTACACATGCAAAATATGGAGCTAAGATTGAAGGCTTCATCCCTCCCAAAGGCTCCAGTACCCAGACCAGAACTTACCAAGCTCTGAGAAAACCAAAAAGCTTGTTATCTCCATAAAAGACACACATTCTGGAGACCCCCATCCTGTGTTGGCACAAAATCTAGGTGACGCAACTACCATCCATAGCCTTGCCAGCCAGTCTCACACCAAGTTTGGAATTTCTTCCATGCAAAACTGCATTCAAACTGCCTTTCTCACTGTGAGAGCACTGTCACAATATTTTACATTTATATATAATCTTATTGGAAAATAGTTTTTGAGATGGAATGGTTTGGTGAAAGTCTTTCTAAAGTAGACATGGCCAGGTGACTCCCCCGTCACCTATTCATAAGCTAGCTAAGAAATATAAACCATTTTGTACAAAGTATGTTTTTATATTGTTTATTGAGAAACTTTTTGTTTATGAGAATAGGACCTGCATGTACAGTAGAGCCAGCACACATATGGGAGTAGACAGCACTCAATAGTTTAATTTAAAGTGAAATCTTTATTGTGCCGGGGTCATGTATGAAAGGATTTCTGTCATGAAAAACATGAGGTTGGTTCAGTATTTTTGAGACACTTGCTATTTGTGAATTAAAGTGGTTCTATGCATTAGGATATAAAATCTTCTGTGAGCAGCAGCAGCTCCCCTCAGCACCCCCTAATACTTACCTGAGCCCCATCTCGATCCAGCAAGGTTGAACGAGAGACTCGTCTGTCCGGGACTCTCCCTCCTGATTGGCTGAGACACACAGCGGGTGCTATTGGCTCCTGCTGCTGTCAATCAAAATCAGTGAGCCAATGAGAGAGAGGGGACAGGGCCGAACTTTGGCTCCGTGTCTGAATGGACACACAGAGCAGCGGCTCGGTTTGGGTACCCCCATAGCAAGCTGCTTGCTGTTGGGACACTCAGCAGGAGAAAGGGGCCAGGAGCGCCGGCGAGCGACCCGAGAAGCAAAGGATCTGGGCTGCTCTGTGCAAAACCACAGCACAGAGCATGTAAGTATAACATGTTTGTTATTTTTAAACAAACAAAAAAAAATAAAACAAGATCTCAGTATCAAGTTAACAAGCTCAGGTTTGATGCATAAAATTGACAGTACGTACATGACAGTTGAATTTAGACAAATGGTAAAGCTAAAATACAAGACATTTTATCTAAAAATAAAAAAATACAATTCATAAATACATATATAAACATTTCAATATCTGACGGTATAATGAGACATTGATATTGTTAAAGTGTTACTAAACCCAGTAATATGAAAATAGTTCCTCTGTCCCCCCCAGCTTATAAATCTTCTTTTTACATTAAAATACTGCCACTATATACCTTTTTTGCTGATCTGTATACCACGGTCACATGATAAACTGCACAATTTGTCCAGTGCTTAGATTTCAGGTAGGAGGAGATTTCCATTACAGCCTATACACGCCCACATGTGTGATGTCAATATCATGTGACCTGAGCAGGTCAACTGAAACAAGAAATGTTCTCCTAAAGCAATAAAGACTAAACTGAGCATGTGCAGGACGGCTACCCTATATGGCCTTGCCAAGATAGACAGTGCAGGAGGGAAGGATCTGTCCATATAGTGTCAAAGTGCCTTTTTACACAATGCAGAGGATTAACCCCTTAAGTTCCACTGTGAGTATAACAAGCATGCTATTCTGCATATACAGACTGATTTTACTATTGTGGGTTTAGTAACACTTTAACTCTTTTGAAGGCAGTGACTGTATACTACTGATCTATTGGGGCCACATAGGGCTTATCAGTATCATTTAGCAGTATTTAACCTGTTCCCGCCTGGCCTATAGCAGATGGCCGGACGTGACTCTTCTCCTTCTGGGGGGATATCATTTGACGTCCTCCCAGTCACGGCATGCAGCGCGACAATTGGTCCCTCGGACACAACACATCACCGATCAGGGTAAAGAGCTAATGAAATTGGCTCTTTTCCACGTGATTGGCTGTGTAAACAAACAGCAGTAACCAATCCTGTGTGTGGAGGAGAACCCGGGAACAGTGAGTCACCACTTAACCCCTTCTGTCTGTGCACCACACTGCCCTGATTTCCCTGGATTAAGGAGTACCAGTCAGTGCAGGCCATCAGTGTAGCTGTCAGTGCAGGCCATCAGTGTAGCTGTCAGTGCAGGCCATCAGTGTACCTGTCAGTGCAGCCATCATTGTACCTGTCAGCACATCCATCAGTGCAGCCTATTGGTGCACCTGTCTGCACATCCATCAGTGCATCCATCAGTGCAGCCCATCAGTGTACCTGTCAGTGCATCCATCAGTGTACCCATTAGCGCATCTATCTGTGCAGCTTATCAGTGTACCCATAAGTGCAGCCAATCAGTGTACCCATCAGCACATCCATCAGTGCAGCCCATCACTGTACCTGTCAGCGCATCCATCAGTGCAGCCTATCAGTGTGCCTGTCAGCGCATCCATCAGTGCAGCATATCAGTGTACCTGTCAACGCATCCATCAGTGCACCTGTCATCAGTGCAGCCTATCAGTGTCCCTGTCACAGAGCTGCCATCACAGCCGCCCATCAGCAGTGTACCCATCACAGCCGCCCATCATCTCACTACCCAATACCAAATTTGCCTTGAAAAATTTAAACAATGGAAAATCTAAAACATTTTTATGTCCATATTGAACAAGTTATTTAGAAGCTAGCACAGAACAATTTTATGAGATAAATCTGTTAATGTTTTTACGACAAAGTGCAATTACTTCTACCAGTCATTCAGATTTGAGTTTGCCTACTTATTATACTATTCCAGGCTACCGTCACTCTGCCAACTTTACTTTGTATGAAAAGTACTGAGTAGAGTTGAGCGGACACCTGGATGTTCGGGTTCGACGGGTTCGGCCGAACTTCGGAAAAAAGTTCGGGTTCGGGACCGAACTTTAACCCGAACCCAGACCCGAACCCGAACCCCATTGAAGTCAATGGGGACCCAGACTTCTAAGGACTAAAAAGGCTCTAAAAAAGTAATGGAAAGGGCTAGAGGGCTGCAAATGGCAGCAAAATGTTGTTAAGAGCATGGCAAGTGCTCTGCAAACAAATGTGGATAGGGAAATAACTTAAAATAACATAAAAAAAAGAAAAAAATATGCTGGAGGCCCGCTTTTCAGCAGAAGAGGTACGGGAAGTCATTAAGAACCTCAAAAACTCAACGGCACGATGCCACACATATGGTGGGAATGCCCCAGAATACGCCCTTTCTGGAATAAATTATTCAATTCAATGGATAAGCTAGTGGGAAAATAAAATACTTTGAAATAAAAATGTAGCGGGGTGCTAAATTTAAGGGAAGTGTTTGAGTGGTAAATAGGCTCAAACACCCTAATTCTGTAGGATTCATGGACCATTTTGTCCTCGGGGGACAGTATTGGTGTGCAGTTCCCTGCGGCCTACAGGTGGCGCTGCCATGGTAGGCTAGGGTTGAACTGCCGATACAGTGCTGTGCCTTTTGTGTCCCCTCTTGGCAGTAGTACAGCGGGGTGGGGAACCTGCTGTGCATGCCGGGAGAGCATATAAAAGGGGAAGACCTTTGGCCTGGGGGCTGATGTCCAGTGGGGTCCACGCCCAGGTGCCTTCGGCCTGGGTGCATGTGTTCCTGTTCCATCTCGGGTACCTTTAGCCCGGGGTGAGGTACTATCCTGGAGTTCCTGCTGCCCTGGGTATGGAGGCCTAGGTGCGGGAGTAAAGCCTGGAGTCCAGAGCCTTCGTCTGGAGTCCGCTAAGGGTCGAGGAGTCTTAGGGTGCAGCCTCGTGTAGGGGACCATGTTCCAGAGAAGGGAGGATCATTCTGATGGACCGATGCGGGAGTCACGGTGAAGGAAGGGTCTGTTGACTCCCTGGAGAGATGTCTTCCCCTTGATATGGGCTAGGTTCGTAGAAGGAGAAGCTCAAGGTCATCTTGACTGTATCAGAGGCCTTATTCACCCGGCCCGTGGCAGGGGCCTTATACACCCTGGTCTGTGGCAGAGACCAAAGTTCTCCAGGTCCGTGGCAGGGGCCTTGTACACCCGGTCTGTGGCAGAGACCAACCTCAAGGTCTGTGGCAGAGACCATGCACCTAAAACTGTTTGAGAAACCTAAGCAGTGAAATGTGCTACATTTGTGCCTGGACCTCCTCCACACCTTAAGCTGTCCTGTTTCTTTGCTCTAACCTTTTCTATCCGAGTAGAGTTTATTTTGCCATGAGAGAATAAGAGTTGTAATTTCAGCTGGTGTGGACATTGACTTTACTGGGAATTAAAGGACTTGCCTCTACCTACAGTAGAGGTGAGAATCATCCTCTGGAGGAGTTTTGACTCCGGCTGTGGACACGGTCCGTCAAGTAACACCGCTCAAGCTCTTTATATAGGAGGGTACGGGCTGGTAGTGCGGTGTGCCTTTCTCCCTCCTGCGAGGAGCCAACAACATAAAGGCAGGTAAGGGGGAAAGGATCTGTGCGCTACAAAAAAATAAAATAAAAATTATAATCTTGACCTAGGAGGACGAGGTCCATATGGAGTAGGAGGTTGAGGTGGCGGTGGATGTGGCTGTGTAGGTGGAAGCGGCGGTGGAGGAGGACGAGGTAGCCAACACTGGTTCAAAAATACAACAATGGCTGGGTAAGGCCGGTGATGTGTCGAATTCTGTCCCCCGTCAAATAGTGTCCACCCTGTACTGCGCTTGCTCAGTATGTAGGACAAGGGGATTTCGAAAATCTCCCAAGACGAACGGCGCCTGCGTGGTGAGTTCAGGTGAAGGCCACACCATTCGTGGTTCAAGCCGAGCCAAGTGAGGCCGTGCCCGAAGCGTGGCGATCGAACCGAGCCCGTGAGGGGCCCTGTTACTATGTGCTACCGTATGTCCACTTGGATGGTGGGGCTTGAACCTGCACTCACAGCGCAGGCGCCGTTCATCTTCGGAGATTTTGTGAATCTCCTTGTCCTCTGTACTGCGCAGGCGCTGCGCCTTCGCAGTATGGGCCGGACACAATCCGATGGCCGGACAGTTTTTGTCACAACACCGGCATACATGTCTATTCTGCACAAGGTACGGACAAGTCCTGTGGGATCCATGCCTGGTTCATTTTAATGAACGTGAGCTTGTCCACATTGGCTCTGGACAGACGGCTGCGCTTGTCTGTGATAACGCCCCCTGCCGTGCTAAATACACGTTCAGATAATACACTGGCTGCAGGGCAGGCCAGCACCTCCAAGGCATAAAGGGCAAGCTCAGGCCATGTGCCCAATTTGGAGACCCAGAAGTTAAAGGGGGCAGACCCGTCATCCAGTACGTGTAGGCCTGTGGACACATACTGCTCAACCATGTTGGTGAAATGCTGCCTCCTGCTAAGACGTTCCATCTCAGCTGGTGGTGCTGGTTGTTGTGACGTGCTGACAAAGCTTTTCCACATTTCAGCCATGCTAACCCTGCCTTCTGAGGTGCTGCCGGTGCCCCGGCTGCGTTGGCGACCTCTTCCTCCTCCTCTGCCTTCGCCTTGTGCTTCCACCGTACGCCCGCTGTCAGGTGGGAATGCCACCAGTAGCGCGTCTACCAGCGTGCGCTCGTACTCGCGCATCTTACGATCCCGCTCCAGTGAGGGAATTAAGGATGGTACGTTGTCCTTGTAACGGGGATCCAGCAGGGTGGCCACCCAGTAATCAGCACCAGTTAAAATGTGGGCAACTCGGCGGTCATTGCGGAAACACTGCAGCATGTAATCGCTCATGTGTGCCAGGCTGCCCAGAGGCAAAGAAAAGCTGTCCTCTGTGGGAGGTGTATCGTCTGTGTCCTCTGTATCCCCCCAGCCACGCACCAGTGATGGCAACGAGCTGGTCTGGGTGCCACCCTGCTGTGAAAATGGCTCCTCCTCCTCCTCCTCCATCTCCTCCTCCACCTCGTCATCCTCCAGAACTGTGCCCTTTCTGCCGGACAATTGTGTACCTGGCGTTTGTTGGTGCAGGAACCCACCCTCGTAGCCACTTGTGAAAGACTGCCCTGAAAGCCTTTGAAATGATCCCGCTTCCTCCTCCTCCTCCTCATCCTCCTGTGCCACATCCTCTTCCATCATCGCCCGAAGCGTTTTTTCAAGGAGGCATAGAACTGGGATAGTAACGCTAAGAACGGCGTCATTGGCACTGGACATGTTGGTGGAGTACTCGAAACAGCACAACAAGGCACACAGGTCTCGCATGGAGGCCCAGTTATTGGTGGTGAAGTGGTGCTGTTCCGCAGAGCGACTCACGCGTGATTGCTGCAGCTGAAACTCCACTATCGCCTGCTGCTGCTCGCACAGTCTGGCCAGCATGTGCAAGGTGGAGTTCCACCTTGTGGGCACGTCACATATGAGGCGGTGAGCGGGAAGGCCGAAGTTACGCTGCAGCGCTGACAGGCGAGCAGCAGCAGGGTGAGAACGCCGAAAGTGCGCACACACAGCCCGCACTTTCTGCAGCAGCTCTGGCATATTGGGGTAATTTTTAAGGAACCTCTGGACCACCAAGTTCAGCACATGCGCCAGGCAAGGGATGTGCGTCAAACCGGCTAGGCCCAGAGCTGCTACGAGATTTCGCCCATTATCGCACACCACCAGGCCGGGCTTGAGGCTCACTGACAGCAACCACTCATTGGTCTGTTGTTCCATGTCCCTCCACAACTCCTGCGCGGTGTGGGGTTTTTCCCCCAAACAGGAAAGTTTTAAAACTGCCTGTTGTCGTTTACCCCTGGCTGTGCTGAAGTTGGTGGTGAAGGTGTTACGCTGACCGGATGAGGAGGCGGTAGAGGATGAGGAAGCGGAGTAGGAGGAGTTAGCAACAGGAGGCAAACTGAAGCGCCCTGCAATCCTCGGTGGTGGAAGGACATGCGCCAAACTGCTATCTGCCTCAGGCCCAGCCGCCACTGCATTTACCCAGTGTGCTGTTAGGGAGATATAACGTCCCTGACCGTGCTTACTGGTCCACGCATCCGTAGTTAGGTGAACCTTGCCACAGATGGCGTTGCGCAGTGCACACCTGATTTTGTTCCCCACTTGGTTGTGCAGGGAAGGGATGGCTCGCCTGGAAAAGTAGTGGCGGCTGGGCACGACGTACTGTGGGACAGCCAATGCCATCAGGCTTTTAAAACTCTGCGTCTCCACCAGACGGAATGACAGCATTTCAAAGGCCAGGAGTTTTGAAATGCTGGCATTCAGGGCCAGGGATCGCGGGTGGCTAGGGGGGTACTTCCTCTTCCGCTCCAATGTTTGGGAGATAGAGAGCTGAACGCTTCCATGGGACATTGTGGAGATGGTTGGTGACCCAGGTGGTAGTGTTGCTGGCAGATCCTCTGTTTGCGGGGTGGCAGGTGCCACTGTCACTACAGAGGTGGATGAAGAGGCCGAGACTGCAGCAGAAGAGGAAGCAGGAGGAGCCAGAGACCTTTCTTGGTTTTTGAGGTGTCTACTCCACTGCAGCTCGTGCTTTGCACTTAGATGCCTGGTCATGCAGGTTGTGCTCAGGTTGAGAACGTTTATGCCTCGCTTCAGGCTCTGATTGCACAGCGTGCAAACCACTCGTGTCTTGTCATCAGCACATTGTGTGAAGAACTGCCACGCTAGGGAACTCCTTGGACCTGGCTTTGGTGTGCTCGGTCCCTTGCTGCGTTGGGCAGTAGCAGACATACTGTCTAGGGGACGGACACTCCGCTTTTGCACCCTGCTCCCTCTTCTGCTGCGCTGGTGGCTCTGTGCGACCACCGCCTCTTCCTCCAAACTACACTGGTTACCTGCATAACGTTGATTCCATGTGGGGTCGAGGACCTCATCGTCCTCCACATCATCTTCCACCCAGTCTTCACCCCTGCCCTCCTTGTCTGTCTGCACAATTGCGAAAGCAGCAGCAGTTGGCACCTGTGTTTCGTCATCATCCGAGACGTACTGCGATGGTCCTCCCATGTACTCATCATGAAACATAAGTGGTTGGGCATCGGTGCACTCAATCTCTTCCACTTCTGGGGAAGGGCTAGGTGGATGGCCCTGGGAAACCCTGCTAACAGAGTCATCGAAAAGCAGAAGAGACTGCTGCATGATTTGGGGCTCAGACTGCTTGGCTGATTTGCAAGGGGGTGAGGTGAAAGACTGATGGACATGGGTTTCAGGTGCCAACTCTGATCTTTCATCAGAAGAGTGGGTGGGAGACAATGTGAAGGAACCCGAGGCACTGTCAGCAACCCAATCTACTATCACCTGTACTTGTCCTGGCCTAAACATTCGTACAGCCTCATTAGGCGCGACAAAATACCGCCGCAGGCTCGGTCGCCTACTCGCACCTGAGGAAGGTGTTTCACTTGTGCGTGTATCTGGCACAGATCCACCACGTCCTCTCCCTGCAACAGGAGCTCCACCAGCAGCACCACGACCGGGGCCACCACGTCCCTTTGACCTTCTCCTCATATTTTCCAAATTTAGGATGTTGCCCTAAATGGGTGTTTTTGGAAGAGCAGAACACACCCACAGTACGTAACCGCTGAATCACACAGCTACAGAACTGCAGAAAATGCTATTCAAAAAAAATGTTGTTTTTTTAGTATAGCACAGTAGGAGAAAACTATATAGAAATTGTTTATTTCATACACCTCCAAATATGTATAACACACTGCAAACTATTTTTTGTGCCCCTAAACGGCGTTTTTTGGAAGAGCAGAACACACCCACAGTACGTAACCGCTGGATCGCACAGCTACAGAACTGCAGAAAATGCTATTCAAAAAAAATGTTTTTTTTTTAGTATAGCACAGTAGGAGAAAACTATATAGAAATTGTTTATTTCACACACCTCCAAATATGTATAACACACTGCAAACTATTTTTTGTGCCTCTAAACGGCGTTTTTTGGAAGAGCAGAACACACCCACAGTACGTAACCGCTGAATCGCACAGCTACAGAACTGCAGAAAATGCTATTCAAAAAAAATTTTGTTTTTTTAGTATAGCACAGTAGGAGAAAACTATATAGAAATTGTTTATTTCACACACCTCCAAATATGTATAACACACTGCAAACTATTTTTTGTGCCCCTAAACGGCGTTTTTTGGAAGAGCAGAACACACCCACAGTACGTAGCCGCTGAATCGCACAGCTACAGAACTGCAGAAAATGCTATTCAAAAAAAAAATTTGTTTTTTTAGTATAGCACAGTAGGAGAAAACTATATAGAAATTGTTTATTTCACACACCTCCAAATATGTATAACACACTGCAAACTATTTTTTGTGCCCCTAAACGGCGTTTTTTGGAAGAGCAGAACACACCCACAGTACGTAACTGCTGAATCGCACAGCTACAGAACTGCAGAAAATGCTATTCAAAAAAAAATGTTTTTTTTTTAGTATAGCACAGTAGGAGAAAACTATATAGAAATTGTTTATTTCACACACCTCCAAATATGTATAACACACTGGAAACTATTTTTTGTGGCCCTGAATGGCTCTTTTTTGCAAGCGTACATTAAAGTGCAAATTTTTTTTGCCCTAAACGGGTCTTTTTTTGCACAAGCAAAATAAAATCCAATTTTTTATTTTTTTTTGCCCTATGGGTCTTTTGGAAAAGAGCACCATAAAGTTAGATTTTCTCTTACACTGGGCTCATGGCAGTGTAAAAAGACTGCACTGCAACACAAACAGGTAAACCTATGCAGATCGCTGATTTTAATCTCTGAATCTGGACTCCTATATAATATTCTCTCTCCCTGAAAGCACCAACACAGGAACCTGGCCCTACACTACACTATCTCTCTATCTTTTCCCTCAGATTGCAGAATCAGGACTACCTCATGTATTTTTCTATCTCTCCCTAAAAGCAACAGCAGCAGCCAAGATCCTCTCCCTATCTATTCTGAAGCAGAGTGACGTGTGTGCTGTGTGCCTCTAGCTTATATAGAAGCTGGGTCACATGTTGCACTGACCAATCACAGCCATGCCATTAGTAGGCATGGCTATGATGGCCTCTAAGGGCACACCAGCTAATCAAAAGGTGATTGGCTGGCCCCTGAAGCATTTCTAAATGCGTAATTAGAATGCCGAACCCGAACCCGAACCCGGACTTTTGCGAAAAGTCCGGGTTCGGGTTCGGGAAAAAGCTAAAGTTCGGTACGGACCTGAACTTTACAGTTCGGGTTCGCTCAACACTAGTACTGAGGAATGTTGCATCTGCTATCTGCTAACACAATTTTTATTCTTTTAGTTAATACCAGTGATAGTGAAGATCTATCTGGTGGTGAAAGCCTTGCAAAGGTTCAATCCTCAAAAGCATTTCCTGAAGTAGCGTCAAGGAAAACATCATCTGGAATGTCTCCCCCAGGAAAATATGGGCAAAACAAAGACCAAGAAACGTGTCAAAAGGAAAACAGTGATCATTTACCTAAAGTATACAAATGGAGTTTTCAGTTATGTGAGTATTTTTCTTTAATTTTCTGTTTACTTTTATTTGGGTTATACCCGGTCATTTGAGATGTTTTGAGTTCTTGGCTAAGCATTGTAGCATTTACTGTTTTCACAGGCAGTCAAACCTAAACTCATTTGAAAATTTACTGTGTAAACTGGTAAAGCTTTTGCAGAAGTGCACAGTGGCAGTGGGAGCAGAAGTGCTCATTGGTGCATAGGGTCTATACTAGAAAAAGTATACCCGTTCATTGAACATGATACATACAATGTGCATGACGGTGCACTGTTGGTGCAGTAACATCATATATAAAACTCCCTGTCAGTGGAGTGCAGAAGTATGTGTTGTTGCAGTGCCAGTAAAAGTAGGTGCAGCGGTGAGCTAATTTAATGGTGACGGTGGATAAGGGCACCTTGGGGTAGTGGTGAACAAGGTGGTACGCATAACTGCAGAATGCTGCCTCCAGCCCCACAACTGCAATGTCCCTCCTGAAAGTCATGTAAAAAAGCGCCCCTTGTGTTTTGTAATCTAAGGCTCAACTGCTCCTTTAAAGTTATCATTTTGCTGATCAAAGTAATATATATATTTGTAGCGCCCATCCCAATTTATGGGACGCTATATGTGTAAATTTAGGGGTGGTCCGAGCCAATAATTGGGCTCGGACCTGTTGATTGGAATAAATTGTTTGCTCTGCTCTGGGTGTGATACTGCCCGGCAGTGTTATTCTCCTTTGCCTGCAGGTGGCACTGTCACCGCCACTACAGGCTGGATCACGGGGGTATCACAGCGCCTTGGGTGTTTTCTCTCGGCAGCCATGCAGTGGGCATGGTCTACCCGCTGTGTATGCTGGGAGAGGGTACATAAGGAGCAGACGCCATTTGGCATGAGACGATACCAGGGGGACCCCAAGGAGTTCAGGGGGACCTCTGGTCCAGTGGGCGTGTCTCGTGGCCCTCATGGCACAGGATGCGTGTGATTGGTCTCGGGCACCTTTAGCCCGAGGCTCTGCTGCTGTATAGTAGGCCCAGCTCTCCTATCGAGGGCCTGCGCTTCAGAGAGGGATCCCAGACTGCCCGGTTGAAGGGAAGGAGTTCCAGGGGAAGATCAGTCCCGGCGGAGATAGCGACGGTACTGCTATCTCAGGGAGAGGCCTGGAGGCCTACCTAAAGGAAGATCCATCATCTCTGACATCCGTGCTCCACTCCAGTTGCTAGAACCGCTCTCAAAGGGACTATCCGGGGTGAGCAATACCCACTCAGGCTTGAGTGGCGACGAAAGTGTTCTCTAAGTGCCTGAACCTTCCCCTACTTTGTCATTTCTACTCTCTCTCTCTTCCAAGATTTACCTCAAGAAAAGAATAAAACCTTGCTGGGTCTGTGTGCTACATATTGTTGTGTAAGAAGTGAGTTTGTGTTGATAATATAATGTGACATAATATAAGGTGACATAATGAGTTATAATGATAAAGAGTTAATGATTATGATTGGTTGAATACATTGTGGAATTGTGTAATTTGAACCTGTAACCCATATTGGTTGAAGATGATTGGTGACGCCCATCTGTCATTTATACTTAACACCCTGTCTGGGATAGTAAATCGGAACAGTGTATGAAGCAACTTTGCTGTGTCATTTATATATGCTGTTTCCTATGCATAGAGATATTTGGGTATGACAGCAACGGAATCGGCCGATGATAAGGTAATTATAATAAGATAATAGTCAGGACTAGTGATTAAAGGTGAAGTTGTACCTTTCAGCTCCTAAGCAGGTAAGGAGGTTCAGGTTTCCACTGCCATGGGTTCGTGGGCAAATTGCTGGGATTTATGGATTTAAGATTTTTGTCCAGAAACTTTGCAGGTTACTGCCAGAAATATGAAACAACCTGTGATTCAGTGTATAGCCTTTACCTCTGGTCAGCTGAGTCATAAGAGCCAATCATTTAAAGTAATGGATAACCCAGCCCCCATTTCTATAAAAGTTTTGGCTCACAGCAGCCATATTGTCAGTGTGTGATTGGAGTTTAGGTAAAGTCTGGCAAGTCTGTTTAGGGAGAAATACTTTTATTTTCCTCATGGAAGTACCTGGATTCCTGTGCCTGTTAGCTCTACAAATGGCTCGAGTTGAGTAACAAGATTGCCCCCTCCCCCCTTCCCCAATTGACTTCATTGGGTTTCATCGCAATGTTTGCACACTTTGAACTTCTAGCAAGAATCACGAACCGAACCCAAGCAGATTCACTCATCCCTATAGCTGAGCCTTCAGCCTTCTCTCCAGTATTCCCCCACCTAACTGTCACTCTCCTCCACTCTCCCTGTGACCTCCACAGGCCACAGAGCAGGGCTATCTTAATGCATGGGCCAGTGCCCCATGTGCATGGGGGCCCCATGATAATCTTACATTAGGCTCTGTCACTATAGGCTGACAGGAGATGTGATAGCAGAGTCATTCACTACTCCTGTCAGCAAGGAGAAGCACAGCAGTGCTGCCCACGCTTGAAAAATGCAACCAGGCAGGGGAAGGCAGCCACTATTTTTGTAGTATTCTAGTACAGCTGACAGCTAACTGTCTTTAAACATTGAACTACAGAACTAGAGCAGGCAGTAATGGGCAGAGCTGAGCACCAGGAAAACCACTTCCTAAGTCCCGACCCGCCTCGCCCCCCTTCCATTCAGGCATTTTACTCGGTGGTGCAGGTGCCAAATACTGATCTGTCAGTAAGCTTTGGTTTTTCAAAAGGCTATGCATGTACACTATATTGCCAAAAATATCGGGACGCCTGCCTTTACATGCACATGAACTTTAATGGCATCCCAGTCTTAAGCCTTGTACACACGATCGGATTTTCTGACGGGAATTGTGTGTTGACAGCCTGTTGGTGGAAAATCTGACCGTTTGTACACTCCATCAGACAATTGTTGTCGGATTTTCCACGGACAAATGTTGGAAGGCAGGCTTTAAAAAATTTAGTGGACAACGGTCTGTTGTCAGATTTTCCGATCGTGTGTACACAAGTCCGTTGGTCAAAAGTCCAAAGTACAAACACGCATGCTCGGAAGCAATGCTCGCCAAACACAACATTAGCAGAAGGTGCCCAAAGGGTGGCGCTAAAGAGCTGAAAAAACACGTAGTACGTAACTTTGTTCGTGTTTGTTGGCCGACAATTGTGTGCCGTTTGTATGCAAGACAAGTTTCTGGCCAACGCCCTTCTGAAAAAAGTCTGAGGCTTTGTCTGTGGAAAATCCGATCGTGTGTACGAGGCCTTGTAGCTATAACCCCTTATAACAACTCTTCTGGGAAAGCTGTCCACAAGGTTTAGTGTGTCTATGGGAATGTTTGATCATTCTTCCAGAAGCGCATTTGAGAGGCCAGGCACTGATGTTGGACGAGAAGGCCTGGCTCACAGTCTGCTATAATTCATCCCAAAGGTGTTCTATTGGGTTGAGGTCAGGACTTTGTGCAGGCCAGTCAAGTTCCTCCACCCCAAACTCAATCATCCATGTCTTTATGGACCTTGATTTGTGCACTTGTGCGCAGTCATGTTGGAACAGGAAGAAGGGGCCATCCCCAAATTGTTCCCACAAAGTTGGGAGCCTGAAATTGTCCAAAATGTCTTGGTATGCTGAAGCCTTAAGCGTTCCCTTCAGGGCCTAGCCCAACCCCTGAAAAACAACCCCACACCATAATCCCCCCTCCACCAAATGATTGGACCAGTGCACAAAGCAAGGTCCATAAAGACATGTTTGAGTGAGTTTGGGGTGGAGGAACTTGACTGGCAAAAGTTTGTAAAAAACATCATTATTTAATGAACAGTGATTTACTGATGCTCAAAGTGAAAACATAAAAAATAAAAATTCCGTTAAATATAGTGCCTGGGGGGGGGGGTCCCCTTAGTCTGCCTGCAAAGTGGCACACCTTCCTGTGTATAGAACCTGTTGCAGCAATAATAACATATATAAAGCCAAAGAAATATAATTGTCCCTGCAAGCTTTCTTTAATTTGTAAACAACGGCTTGGGGAGCTAGGCTGTATGATGAGGCCACTAGTTAGTGCACTTGGAACAAGATTAGAGATTTTTTTTGATAAACTCTGGTGTCTTTTACAGACTTTGGATATAAGTAACGGTGCCTTCACACCGTAACCCTATAGAGGTACTCTTGATAAAAAGCAAGAATTGGCCTTGCTGTCAAAAATTTAAGTAATATGCATCCGTCAAACAGGTGCTGAAAAATTGAGTGTGAATTATGCCAGGGAATTATGCCATTATTATTATGAATTATTATGAATTATGCCAGAGCAAGTCTGGATGTTTTTGCATCCAGATTGAATGCAAATACCAAAAATATTGTTCTTACATGGAATATTAGTTCAGATAAGCTTGTCTTTCTTGATCTTGACCTTACCAGGGATGGTGATCAGATCAAGATGACTACTCACTTTAAGGCTACAGACCGTAATTCTTTTATTTCAACTGAGAGCTGTCACCATACCAAATGGCTGTGTAATATACCGAGAGGGCAATTTGTACGCTTGAGGCGTAATTGCACCCAGGAAAGTAATTACATCTCCCAGTCACATACCTTATCATCTAGGTTTATGGAAAAGGGATACGATAAGTTAGTGCTGGAAAGTGAGATTGAAAAAGTCTGTAACCTTGATAGAAGGGCACTTGTTTCTAATGCACCTAAGGTTGAACAGAATGACCGTATGGGAATACGGATGATTCTGGATTACAATATCCAATACAGAAGATTTGAAAGGATTGTCCAGAAGCACTGGCCAATCCTTAAACATGGCAGGCTTCTGGGTCCATTACTGCCTGATCATCCACAGTTAATTTATAGGAGAGCACCCTCACTTAGAGATAAATTGGCCCCAGGGGTCATTGATCCTCCTATTATTTTTGAAAATAGATTTTTCAATTTTCTGGCTTTCATGCATGCGGACAAGCCAAAAAGAATATTAAGAAACGTAAAGAATTTGTGGCAGCAACTACTGGGAAAAGCTATAAAATTAAGGACCTGATTACTTGCTACACCACAGGAGTGGTGTATGCATTACAGTGTGAGTGCGGCCTCCAATATGTCGGGAGGACCTCCAGACCCCTCCATATGAGGATTGGAGAGCACGTCACTAATATTAAAAAGGGTCTTGTCACGCACAACGTTTCAAAACACCGGCTCTTCCATAATCGTAGCCCTGTTGGGCTGCAGTTCTGGGCGATCGAGAAGGTTGCGATCCATTGGCGTGGCGGTAATTTTATTAGGCAGCTTAGCCGGCGTGAATCATTTTGGGTTTATGAACTTAAGATTGGGGTCCCTTTGGGGTTGAACGTTGAGTTCGACCTCAATTGTTTTATTTAAGACCGTTAAGTTTTTTTCTTCTGTTTAATTTATTTGGGTTTTAAGTGTTTATTTTTACCTTAAGAGTTATTTTAATTGTCTATGATATGTGATATGTACTTTTGTATACAGGTTAGGTGGTTGTGCTGATATCCATTTTATCTAATACACTTTTAGGGTGTTGCCTCTTTATTGGGTTGTAGGCCCTTTAATGGCATAGTAGAGGTTTATTTATGGGGTTCTATCTCCCTGGGGTTCTGACTGTCCTATATGGTTTGGTTGTTGTCCATTTAAGTGCCCATTTATGGCAACACCTTCATACGAGGAGTTCCCCTTTAATATCCTTTTATGCCACGATTTTTTATTTTTATTTCCATTTATTTAATTCTAGCCTCCAGTAGGGATCTGTGAGGTCCTGCCACTCTGGAGGATTTGATTTTATGTACACTGTTGTTTACTTTTTTTAAGCCGAATGTGTGATGCCCTGCAATGTCTGATGTGTGCTACTTATTGCATATATCTGCTATCTGCTCCCTAGTGGTGTTTGTGTCCCTCTCATCCTTCTCCCTTTGGCTAGAAGTGTCCACTCTAGGCAGGGGGGCCGGCTTCACAATGTTTTCCCATGCAGCGTCATGTTGTTATGGCAGCCGATGCGCTGGGATGCACCTTCTCCCCTCATGTGACGCTGCACTGATGACGCAGATGCGGCGGGCGGGTCAGTGCTGTGCAATATCCACACTCTCAATGGGGACGGCGGGTCACATTACTACACATTGACATGTGGTGGACTGACCGCGCGGCCCCATGACGCGGCTGTGGAGGGCGGTACAATTTCCTCTATACGCCCATCGCCATGGTTGCCGAGCGCAAGTGTATCAATGATGACGCGGTTTTCGGATGGTGGTACGTTTTCCCCTATGTGATCTCTGCCATGGCGCCCAGTGTACTGTTGAGGGGGGGCAGAATAGTGAACTAGGGGTGATTGTTGGCCAATTATAAGGCTTGGTTTGGTATGACCTCCAGCCTTTATGATCAGCACCTGTGCAGGGGATCCTCCTGCTGGGAGGGGGCGGGGCTTATACTTGATTGAACCAGGATACGTATTTATATATTGAGCACTGACACACGGGCCCCTTAATATACTCGCTGAGGAAGTCCTTACCCACGGACGATACGCGTGCGGGGAGCTATGTGTTGTCAGGACAGCCATCCTTACCTGGTTTTATCTGTATACTACATGTCTTGAATCTGTGCACTGGGACACAGTGCCGTTTTTGTGAGTAGTTTTTTCTTTTTAATAAATTAGTGTTACTTATCCATACGGAGAGCGCTATGTATGTTTTTTTTGCATCTTCGCATGAACACATGAATGACTATGAGTGAGTTTGGAGGCCATTAACAGACTGAGGAGATAGAGTGAAGGACTACTTATAAAGATATTTTCCCTCTCATCTTTATGTTTACCCTTGCTAAGGGACTGCTTGAATGACCTTCTGTTTGCTCAGAGGTCTATTCGTTAAGGTGAGCGGCCTGTATCTCTGGTGGAGGCGACACGGAAACGAATGCACAGTCATTGTTTTCAAGCACCCTGTTCACTGCCTAAGGAGTCCTTTTTCCTCTCTCTGAGTGTTCTTTACTGTCAACACCTCTTTGCCTCAGCATTCCACACTTTTGGACTTGTTCATGCGATTTTAGTTTTTGTTTAGCACTGCACTGCTTTTTATACGTGTTAAATACCACCTATTGACTATTTTTTGAGCATTGTCCCAGTGTTCTATACAAGATGATGATTTATTTATTGGAATGATTTTAACCACTGGTTCAGGGAGAATATTTGGTCTAGGTCTCTTTCCCACTTCAACATATGTGTGCTTTTGTTAGCTAGTTGGGAAGATAGTAAATGATAGAAGCAGGATATACCTTTTTATTGTCGTCTTTTTGAAGAGAGATGTATTCCCATAAGATCGATGGAAATTCTAACATACTATTATGCCGCGTACACACGATCGTGATTCACGGCGGTGAAAACAAAAAAATGAAAAACGAGGGAACGGCATGTTCCCCCACACACGACCGTTTTTCCCGTCATTTTTTTCTTTGTCGAGAAAAACGACCGTGTGTGGGCTCCGTGGCAGTGATTCCCTATGGGAAAACTGCCGCGGAAAAAAATGCTGGAAAAAACGATGAGAAAAATTAGAACATGTTCTAATTTTTCTCATCGTGATTAATGCCGTTTTTCCCGTCGGGAAAAAACGGCAAAAAGCCCACAGACGATCGTTTTTCTCGTCCAAAGGAAAAAATGTCATTTTTCCAGACGGGAAAAATGATCGTGTGTACGCGGCATTAGGATTAAAATCCTTTAATCGTTTACACTTTCCAAGCTTACTCCTACTGATATCTTTAACGTTTGAAGGTAGATTCACATAAAGTTTATACCCCTTATTTATCCATTCGTCTACTGAATACCTAATTCTGCAATAGTTAATAATTTCTGTAGGAAGATAGATTTTGGCTTTTTTTTTCTATATGTCTAGTTTTCGAAAGAATATGTTTCCAGGCAGTTATTGTAGTTTTAATACTTATGAGAGTGGGAATTATTACCTTAGGAAGTATGGCGTTGGCTATTGCTAGGGCGGATAAGTCAGCATTTTTTGTGGATTCTCGTTCTATATTGAGCCATAATTTATCTTTCTTTGGGGTGAACTAATGTTTCATCTGGTCTAAAATGGATGCAAAGTAGTAGTTTTTGACATCTGGAAGGTTCTGTCAGGACCTGGGCTTGAACCTGGGACCTCATCTGTGTCTGGCGTTTACTCTTCCCACTGAGCTATCTGGGATGCTGGACAGCTCCCTACCTGATCTGCTGGACAGCTCCCTACCTGATCTGCTGGACAGCTCCCTACCTGATCTGCTGGACAGCTCCCTACCTGATCTGCTGGACAGCTACCTACCTGATCTGCTGGACAAACCTATCTGATCCAATGGACAACCCTGCCTTGAGTCTTGATTACCGATGAACCTTGAATTCCTTGCTCCTCCCATGAACTTCCTATATAAGCCTTGTCTCAGCACTTCCTCTTTGCCAGGTTATTGTGCCTTCTCAGCCAGTGCCTAGCTCTTGACATCCCTGCTGCCTTCTGTATTTTTGCTACCACTCGTGATTGACCCTTGGCTTGTTCTTTGACTACTCTGCAGCCTGATCCCAACCTGCAACCACTCGTGATTGACCTTTTGGCTTGTTACTGACCACTCTGCTGTTTAATCCTTATCTGCTGATCCGCCACTGGACCCCGGCCTGCTCCCACCCTGGTGGGGCAAACCTGAGGACCGTGACCTGGTACTAGCTTGCAGCCAAATCCATCTCCACCACCCGGAGCTCTGGGGAAACCAGCTAGTACTTAGACTCCGCACCTCAGGTGAGCCTGTGTCATCTACCAGAACTGACTGCCTTTATACCTGTCCTGCAACTGCTATAGCAACTGGTCTTCAAGCCCGACGCCTGATCGTGACAGAATAACCTGGCCTAAAACATGGAGGCCGCTATAGCAAATGCTGTGGCTCCTTTCAGGCAGCAAATTGCGGAGCTGCAGGAGTTTGGTGTCACCTACCAAAAAAAATTTGGCGAACTGGAAAGTGTGGTGAAAGGGCAACGTGAGGGGATCCATGCCCTGCAAAAACAATTGCTGGACCTACGTTCCCGAGATGATGCTAATGCACATATGCCTCACCCACCCAAGTTTAATGGAGATCGCCCCCATTACAGAGGTTTTCTTAACCAGTGTCGCATATATTTCCAAATGCGACCCGCTGCATTTACTTCTGAAAAACAGAAGGTAATGTTTGTTATCAACCTCCTGACTGGGGAAGCATTAGCCTGGGCCTCCCCTTATATAGAACAAGACAGTGCCACGCTGAATAGTTTCCAGACTTTTGAGGCTGCGATGAATCAGATTTTTGATGATCCCAATCGCTGTGCTACTGCTGAAGCAAAGTTGCATAGTTTACGGCAGGGTAAACGTTCTGTTGCTGAGTACACAGCTGAATTCAGACGTTGGATCACAGATACCACTTGGAACCCAGCAGCGCAAAAAAGTCAGTACCGCCAAGGGCTTTCTGAACAGGTAAAAGATGAGCTTGCCAGAGTGGAGACTCCTAATGATCTTGAGGCCTTCATCCAACTATGTATTCGAATTGATCAAAGACTTACAGAAAAGAGGAAGGAGAGACTGGGAATGTTTGGAAGCAATGGTGGCATGCGTTTTTCTAGTTAATTTGTTCAGAAGGATCCAAGAGTTTCTTCAGATTCTGACACAGCTGAACCTATGCAGGTTGATGCAATTAAGAGATCCATTTCTACTCAGGAGAAAGAAAGAAGACGTTCAGAAAACCTGTGTTTATATTGCGGGGACTCTGGGCATTACGCAGTTAATTGTCTGAACAAGGTTAGAAGAACAATTGCGGCGACTGATGTGATTTTGCCTGAACAAATAAACTCTATTACCCAGTCGATCTCCCCATTGATTCATGAAGAGAATAAAGTAAATTCTGTACTATCCCATTTTATCACCCCTATTAAACTCATCTTTGATGGTATTGAAATTCCTTGCTCTGCTATGCTGGACTCTGGGGCTGGGGGGAACTTTATGGACATAGACTTTGCCCACAGTAATAATATCCAAACAAGAAATAAGTCTGCTCCTATCGATATGGAGACGGTCGATGGTTCACCCTTAACTTCAGGACCTGTTACCCATGAGACAGTCCCTTTTGGTATTGCAATTTGAGGCTAATCATCATGAGACCATCAGTTTTCAGCTGATTACATCACCCAAATTTCCCGTCATCCTGGGCATTCCTTGGTTTTCCACCCATAATCCCTCCATCAACTGGGAAGCACGGATTATAAACTTTACATCCCCCCATTGCGAGGAATTCTGTAGAGAACCTTGTCAAACAAGTTCTTTGCCAGTCAAGGAATCACAGGTGGATGTTGTTACTACGCAGTCATATGACAACCTGCCTCCACAATATCATGAGTTCCAGGATGTCTGTGATAAGAAGAATGCCGATCAGTTACCTCCTCATCGCCTATATGATTGTCCGATTGAACTGCTCCCAGGGGCTGAAATACCTTTTGGTCGCCTTTTCAATCTTTCAGAACCTGAATTAAAAGTTCTCAGGGAATGGATTGATGAGAATTTAGAAAAGGGCTTCATTAGACCTTCAACGTCTCCTGCAGGGGCAGCCCTGTTCTTTGTTGCAAAGAAAGATTCCACCTTGCGTCTATGCATTGATTACCGTGACCTTAATAAAATCACTATTAAAAACCGCTATCCACTTCCTTTAATTTCTGAAATGTTGGAAAGACTCCGCTCTGCCAAAGTCTTCACAAAACTAGACTTACGGGGGGCATATAACCTCATCCGCATGCGTCAAGGAGACGAATGGAAAACCGCCTTTAGAACCAGATATGGCCATTTTGAGTCCCTGGTTATGCCTTTTGGCCTCTGCAACGCCCCTGCTACTTTCCAACACTTCATCAATGATGCTTTTCGAGACCTATTGGACCAGTTTGTGATTGCTTATCTGGATGATATTCTCATCTTTTCAAATAACCTGGAGGAACATCGCAAACATGTTTGCACTGTATTTGAAAGGCTAAGGAAGAACCAACTTTATATTAAATTGGAGAAATGTGAGTTTGAACGAACCCAGATGCAGTTCTTGGGATATATTATTTCTCCTAGAGGAGTAAGCATGGATCCTGAGAAGATCAAAGCAGTGGTGGATTGGCCTGCCCCTAGTAATGTTAAAGAGATACAACGATTTGTTGGTTTTGCCAACTTCTACAGAAAATTCATAAGAAATTTCTCTAAAGTGATAGCACCAATTACACACCTGACAAAGAAAGGGATGCCCTTTGTGTGGTCAGCTGAGGCACAGACTGCTTTTATTAAGCTAAAGACTTTTTTCACTTCTGCACCAATATTGGTACATCCCGATCCTGAAGTTCCTTTTATAGTGGAAGTGGATGCCTCAGACTCTGCTGTGGGAGCTATCCTTTCCCAGCGAAAAGGAGAAAAGATGCAGCTTCATCCTTGTGCGTATTTCTCTCGCTTAATGTCATCAGCCGAAAGAAATTATGACATCGGGAATAAGGAATTGCTGGCAATTAAGGAAGCCTTTTCTGAATGGAGGCATCTGCTGGAAGGGGCTAAGCATCCAGTAACTGTTCTCACTGATCATAAAAATCTAGAATTCATTCGCTCTGCCAAGAGGATGTCTTCTAGACAAGCATGTTGGTCACTGTTCTTTTCCCGGTTTAATTTTATCATCTCGTATCGACCTGGGTCAAGGAATGGTAAGGCCGATGCATTATCAAGAATGTTGACTGAACCATGCCAGGAAGACAACCCTGAATGTATGATTCTGCCTCAAAAGAACTTCATAGGGGCCATGGGTTTCAAGACATTCTTGAGTGTCCTAAAGGAGGGGTATGAAAATGACCCTCTTCTCAATCATCCGCCTGCGGATATTAACCTTGTATACAAGAATGGCTTTTGGACTCATGCACATAGTCTCTATGTACCTGAATCTGCTCGGACTGAAGCCCTCAGGTTGGTTCATGACTCAAAACTTGCTGGGCATTTTGGGATTTCCAAAACAGAAGAGCTCTTGTCACGTTCATTTTGGTGGCCCAGCTATAAGAAAGACGTCAAACACTATGTGGCCTCATGCCTGACCTGTGCACGCAGTAAGACTCCCCGAGCTTCTCCTTTGGGGTTGCTCCAGCCACTCCCTGTTCCATCAAGACCATGGGGATCAATTTCTATGGACTTTGTGGTAGATTTACCTCCCTCAAGAGAAATGAGCACTATTTTGGTTATTGTTGACCGTCTCACTAAGATGGCTCATTTTATACCTGTTAAGGGGGTACCTTCAGCTGAACAAACTGCTGAGTTAATGCTTCGAGAAGTATTTAAACTACATGGAATTCCTGACGATGTGGTGTCTGACAGAGGAGTACAGTTTACTTCAAAATTTTGGAAAAACTTTTGTTCAGCCTTAGGTGTAACAGTTAATCTGTCTTCTGCTTTTCATCCCCAGTCTAATGGTCAGACCTGAGAGGACCACTCAAACCTTAGAGCAGTACCTTCGATGTTTTGTCAGTTATCTTCAGGATGACTGGGTGGATTATCTTCCTACAGCAGAGTTTGCATATAACAATTCTAAACATAGCTCCACTTCTCAAAGTCCTTTTTATTTAAACAACGGGTATCATCCCGTTTTTATTCCTGATCTCCCTATCTCAACTCCAATTCCTTCTGTTACCAACAGATTAACTACATTGCAGGAGATTCGTGAAAAATTGATCGAAACTTTGAAGGAGGCTCAGGAATGTTACAAGAAGGCTGCTGATAGACATCGCAGATCACTTCCTACATTTCATGTGGGTGACAAAGTTTGGTTATCAACCAAAAATTTGAAGGTCCATGTTCCGTCTGCAAAGCTGGGCCAGAAGTTTGTAGGACCATTCAAGATTTCTGCTCAAATCAATCCAGTTACCTTTCGCTTAAAACTTCCTGATAGTATGAAAATTCACCCTGTTTTTCACATGTCATTACTTAAACAATTTAATGAAAATCCCTTTTCTGGAAGAATTCTTCCACCTCCTCCACCTGTTGAGGTACAGGGTGAAGTAGAATTAGTGGTGGAGAAAATTCTTGATTCCAGGATATTTAGAAACAAACTACAATATCTGGTCCAATGGGAAGGATATGGGCCAGAAGAAAATTCTTGGGAGCCTGAGGAGAACGTTCATGCCCCTAGATTGACAAGAGAATTCCACCAGAGGTTTCCTCACAAACCCAGCCCTAAGACGTCCAGAGGACGTCCTGAGAGGAGGGGAGTACTGTCAGGACCTCATCTGTCTAGAGGACCATCTAGGCTCTGAGGAAAGGGGTGCGCCCCAGAAACGCGTCAGCTATCCAAAGGTTTGAGGTATTGTCAGACCCTCTCTGTCATTGAGTCCAGTCGGCAGGTGCCGAAAAATTCCAGCTGATTTTTCCGATAAGCTTTCATTTAAGCTTTGATTGTGAGTAGGATTACTACTTTTTATAATTTAAATAAAACGTTTAAGTGGTAATGCACTAGGTTGGTGCGCCCTCCTTTCTCCTTTGTTTTTTCTAGCCATATGAACACCCATTGTTCTGAGGAGGGCTGCAAGACTTCAGACTTTGCCTTTAGACGGAATTACACTACCCGTGTTTTGACGATACACCGAGAGCGCAGGAGATTTTTTTTGTCATTTTGTTAGGACCTCATCTGTGTCTGGCGTTTACTCTTCCCACTGAGCTATCTGGGATGCTGGACAGCTCCCTACCTGATCTGCTGGACAAACCTATCTGATCCAATGGACAACCCTGCCTTGAGTCTTGATTACCGATGAACCTTGAACTCCTTGCTCCTCCCATGAACTTCCTATATAAGCCTTGTCTCAGCACTTCCTCTTTGCCAGGTTATTGTGCCTTCTCAGCCAGTGCCTAGCTCTTGACATCCCTGCTGCCTTCTGTATTTTTGCTACCACTCGTGATTGACCCTTGGCTTGTTCTTTGACCACTCTGCTGCCTGATCCCAACCTGCAACCACTCGAGATTGACCTTTTGGCTTGTTACTGACCACTCTGCTGTTTAATCCTTATCTGCTGATCCACCACTGGACCCCGGCCTGCTCACACCCTGGTGGGGCAAACCTGAGGACCGCGACCTGGTACTAGCTTGCAGCCAAATCCATCTCCACCACCCGGAGCTCTGGGGAAAACCAGCTAGTACTTAGACTCCGCACCTCAGGTGAGCCTGTGTCATCTACCAGAAGTGACTGCCTTTATACCTGTCCTGCAACTGCTATAGCAACTGGTCTTCAAGCCCGACGCCTGATCGTGACAGGTTCATTCCTCCAATGGATTTACTGGTGGTGAGGATTGAAAATGCGACTCTGGGTTTCTTTTTCTTCCATATAAATTGCTTACGTTTATTATTCAATTGTGTAAAGAATTTGGCGGGAATTGGTATAGGAAGACATCTGAAAAAATATAGTATTTTGGGTAATGTTTGCATCGTAAATGTGGCTATTTTACCGACCCAGGATAATTGGGCTTTTTGAATATGAAGTAAATCTTGGGCAATTTGTTCTAAAATTGCAGGGAAATTGGCCTCATATATTTTTGTTGGTGGGAATGCGAGTTGAATCTCTAGATATGCTATTGAATTATTATCCCAGTTAAAGCTATATTTTGTACGTAGGGCATTAATTGTTGGATCAGTTAAGTTCATAGGTAAGATGTAGCATTTGTTCTGGTTAATTTTATAGTATGACACCTCTTTAAATTTTTCGAATATTGTTTGTACTGCTGGTAAAGAACTCTCAGGCTGAGTTAATATCAGTATGATGTCATCCGCGAATAACCCTAATTTATGTTCATCTTGTCCAATAGTAATGCCTCTAATTTTTGGGGAAGAACGTATGTATTCCGCTAAGGGTTGTATGGCTAAGGCGAAGATAATTGGGGAGAGAGGGCAGCCCTGTCTGATACCGTTAGTTAGGGAAAAGTTTCTAGATAGCATACCTGATGTAAACACCTTTGCTGTGGGATGGGTATATAGTGCCATAATTGCCGAGTGTATAAAGCCTTGAAAACCGAATTTTGTTATGGTTTTTGAAATATATTCCCAATGCATTCTGTCATGCTTTTTCGGCATCTAATGCTAGGAGTAAAGAGGGTGTTCGATCATTATGTAGAAGATTAATAATATTGAGCATCCTTCTTGTGCTATCAGGTGCTTGTCTGCCTTTGAGGAAGCCTACTTGGTCCGGTTTAATTAGTAAGGGTATTATGTTGACTAATCTATTCGCCAATATTTTAGCATATATTTTCAGGTCCGAGTTCAGTAACGATATGGTTCTATAATTCAAAGGTGATGAGGGATCTTTACCTGGTTTCGGTATAGTTATAATTATCGCCTCTAGGAGCTCTTTTGAAAACGAATTAGCTGCATGATTATACAATTTTGAAAGGAAGGGGATTAGGATGTCTTTAACCACTTCAATACCAGGCACTTATGCACCTTCCCGCCCAGACCAATTTTCAGCTTTCAGCGCTCTCACACTTTGAATGACAATTACTCAGTCATGCTACACTGTTTCCAAACAAAATTTTTATAATTTTCTTCTCACAAATAGAGCTTTCTTATGGTGATATTTAATCACCACTGGGTTTTTCATTTTTTGCGATATAAGCAAAAAAAAGCGACATTTTAAAAAAAAAACACACTTTTTTTTTTGTTTCTATTGTATAATTTTGCAATAAGTAATTTTTCTTCATAAATTTGTGCCAACATTTATACTGTTACATATCTTTGGTAAAAAACAAACAAATTGGTGTATATTATTTGGTCTTTGTGAAAGTTATAGAGTCTACAAACTATGGTGCCAATCACTGAAAACTGATCACATCTGATCACGCCTGATTTACTGAAGGCCTATCTCATTTCTTGAGACACTAACAAGCCAGGAAAGTACAAATACCCCAAAATTACCCCTTTTTGGAAAGTAGACAGTCCACTGTATTTACTAAGAGGTATGGTGAGTTTTTTGAAGTTGTATTTTTTTCCCACAATTCTTGGGAAAATTAGGATTTTTTTTTTTTTTTTTTTTTTACACAAACTGGTCATATTAACAGGTTATTTCTCTCACACAGCATATGCATAATTGCAACTACACCCCAAAATACATTTTGCTACTCCTCCTGAGTATAGCAATACCACATGTGTGAAACTTTTACACAGCCTGGCCACATACAGAGGCCCAACATTGAAGTAGCACTTTCAGGCGTTCTACAAGCATAAATTGCACATATCCTTTCTCAACCACCTATTACAATTTTGAAGGCCCTGGAGCACCAGGACAATTGAATTGTCCACAAAATGACCCCATTTTAGAAAGCACATACCCCAACGTATAATCTTTGAAGCATTATGAGTCTTTTGAACGGTTCATTTTTTTCCAGAAGGTTTTGGAAAATGTGGAAAAAAATGAAAATGCTTTTTTTTTACACAAAGTTGTCCATTTATAAGATATTTCTAACACATAGCATATACATAGCAAAAATGACACCCCAAAATGCATTCCGCTACTCGTCCTGAGTATGGCAATACCACATATGTGAGACTTTTACACAGCCTGGCCACATACAGAGGCCCAACATTGAAGTAGCACTTTCAGGCGTTCTACAAGCATAAATTGCACATATCCTTTCTTAACCACCTATTACATTTTTGAAGGCCCTGGAGCACCAGGACAATGGAATTGTCCACAAAATGACCCCATTTTGGAAACACACACCCCAACGTATAATCTATGAAGCATTATGAGTCTTTTGAACGGTTCATTTTTTTCCAGAAGGTTTTGGAAAATGTGGGGAAAAAATAAAAATGCTTTTTTACACAAAGTTGTCCATTTATAAGATATTTCTAACATAGCATGTACATAGCAAAAATTACACCCCAAAATGCATTTTGCTACTCCTCCTGAGTATGGCGATACCACATGTTTGACACTTTTACACAGCCTGGCCACATACAGAGGCCCAACATCCAGGCATTCTAGCAGCATTAATTGTACATATCATTTTTTGACTACCAATCACTTTTTTGAAGGCCCTTCATATATCTAACACATAGCAGGTACATACCAAATAACAAAAGATTACCTGTGATTTTAGAAGTGCAGTGGTCCACAGAGGAGAGCATCGGTCCAGGCAGCAGGCAGGGATGAGGTCAGCGACAGCAAAAGCAATCATCCAGGCAGCAGGCAGGAATACTGTCCATAGTTTGTACAGGCAGAGATACTGTCAGCACAGCCAAAGCACAGGTCCAGGTAGCAGGCAGAGGTGTCACGGCAGAAATACTGTCCAAAGTCAGTAGAGGCAGCAAGCAGATATATGGTCAACACAGCCAAAGTATTGGTCCAAGCAGCAGGAAGAAACATGGTCCATAATGTCATGGGTCATTAAAGGCAGTAATATGGTCAGCACAGCCAAAGTATTGGTCCAGGCAGCAGGAAGGACCATCAAGCTTAGGGCCAGGGGGACAGGGGTAGAGGCTTCTCCCACTCAAATCGCTTTAAAGCCTCCGGGCAACCAGACCCTGTTCTGGGAGCACAGAAAACGAAAAACTGGTTTTCTCTACTCAGAATGCTATTCTGAAGCCCCTCACATATGTGAGAACCCTGTGTACTAAAAGTAGATGGTCAAAAGATCAGCCCAAGTGGCAGGCAAAAACACGGTCGATTAACAGGCCAAGGTCGGTATCGTCGGTAAACAGGCTGAGGTTGGTGCATGTAGAGGTCAGAAACGTGGTTTAAATCGGCAAGCAAAGACATCGTCGGTAAACAGGCCAGGGTCAGTTAATTAACATGGAAGGTAGTAACATGGTAGCAGGCAAATGGGGAAATGGCAGTCTGTTAATAATAAGGGGAAATAATGGATGTATGATAATTTTTGAAGCAATTTCCGATGCACAGGCCAGGTTGGGAGGGACAATCGGGACAATAATCGGTGGTGTCTCTTCTTACTCCTCCTCTGCTGCATACACAGCATTTCTTTTGGCGTCTTCTTACAGATTCTGTGGGGGGGGGGATACTAAAGGGAAAGTGTCGCTCGTGAAGCCGACTCACACTATCAGAGCGAATGCTTCCTGGGTTGGGATCTTGTTGGTAAATGAGGGCATCGATGATATCTTCGATATATTGGAGGTAGGGGGATTGGTTGATTTTGAGTTGCTTTTTGGTAGCAGACAAACAAATTAAAAAGGGCCATGTAAAACCGATGTAACGCAACTTTTTTGTTCCAATAACGGGACTTTCTGGTTGATAAGTAGGGCTGTAGCATCTGGTTGTTTAAATCCACCCCCCCATGTACAAATTGTAGTCGTGAACACATTCGGGCTTTAAAATGAGGCCGCGTCTTCTTTGGATCTAAACCACTATGTCATTTTGGATCGTAGAGAGGACGTAGACATCTTTCTTGTCCCTCCACATGGCCAACACCTCCTCGTTCCTCATGAATGCCGATTCTCCAGGTTGCAATTTTTTGGTCAACAAATTTTGTGGGAATCCCTTCCGTTTTTATTTTATTTTTTTAAAGGTACCGCAGGCCGGGGTTTGCTTACTGTAAAGGTGCCGAAAAAGGGGCAGGCTGGTATAGTCATTTTCAACATATAAATGGTAACCTTTTCCGAACAGGGGGTATGCCAACTCCCAGACAATTTTCCCACTGGTTCCAATATATGTGGGGCAATCACGGGGCTGGAGCTGGGAGTCTTTGCCTTCCTAGATCCTGAATGTGAAGACGTATCCAGTGGCTTGATCGCATAATTTATTTAATTTTAACCCATACCTGTCTCTCTTGCTTGGTATACATTGCTTGAAGTGCAGTCCGCCAGTGAAATGTATGAGGGACTAGTCCGCACAAATTTTTTGGTCTGGGGTGAAAACTTCTTGAAATCGCTGGGAAAAGGCATTGATTAGGGGGCGTATCTTGTACAATTTGTCGCAGTTGGGATGATCGCAGGGAGGGCACTGTGAATTGTCATTGAAGTGGAGAAAACGCATAATCATGTTGTATCCTGTCCTGGACATGACAGCGGAATATATGGGCATGTGTTGGATGGGGTGTTTGGACCAATATGCATGGACTTTTTTGTAAGCCCCATATTGAACGTAAGGCCCAAAAACTATTTAAATTCGTCCAATGTTAGATGCCGCCACTGGAAAATGCAGGCGTAGAAAGAATTGGGGTTGGCAGCAATAAATTGGGATGCATAGAGATTAGTTTGATCCACTATATTCTGCAGCAAATCTTGTGGGAAAAATAAACAATGATAATCAAATTGAGAAAAATTTGTAGTGTCGGGCTGCACACCTGGTTGTGCGGTGAAAGGGGGGATGATAGGGGATCCTGAGTTGGCAGGCAACCATAAGGGGTTTGCCAGGGCATCGGGAAGGTAGGACTGGGGCTGGATTCTTTGGGTTGGGCGTGTATTTCCATTACTTGTACTGGGCTCCTCTTCCTGGGGTATGGTGCTGCTGGTGGTGGGCAGATCTCCTGATCTTGGTCCTGATCGCATTCTTTTGGGAGGGACGGTTTCCTTCGGGGACTCGGACTCGGAGCCACTATCCTCCACTGGCTCGTATTCTGAACCAGAATCGGATAATGGGAGCTCCGCGCTGCTCTAATCATCCGACATGGCAAGAATGGCATATGCCTCCTCAGGTGTGTAAACCCTTTGGGACATTATGGCAGTGCTTATTGGTGGGCCTGTGTAATGGTACTGCTGGTGGTAGTGGTGGCGGCCTATGTGGTGGTACCGATGGAGGTATTAGTGGTGGGCCTTTGTGGTGGTACCGATGGCGGTATGGGTATTGGTGGTACTGATGGCGGTACGGGTGGTGGCGGCGGTACCGATGGTGGTACGGGTGGTGGTGGTACCGATGGCGGTACAAGTGGTGGTACAGGTGGTGGTGGCGCTACCGACGGTGGTACGGGTGGTGGTACCGATGTCGGCACTAGTGGCGATACAGGTAGCGGGCCTGTATGGCAGTATAGATGCTGGGCCTGATGGCGGTACTGGTAGTGGTACCGATGGCGGTACTGGTAGCCTGTGTGGCAGTACCAATGGAGGTGGGCCTGTGACAGATGATTGACAGATGGGCTGATTGATTGATTGACAGATGGGCTCATTTATTGATTGACAGATGGGCTGATTGGCTGGGCTGATTGACAGATGGGCTGATTGACAGATGGGCTGATTGATGTGCTGGGCTGTGTGACAGGTCCTCTTTATTGGGGGGGGGCGTGTTGTGCACAGTACTATAATGTAGACAAACTACACTGATCTCACTTACTGATCCCTGCTCTCTCCTCACAGATCGGTGTGTGAGGAGAGAGCAGGGATCAGGTAGTATCTGCTCCTCTGTGTTTACATTTGTGACCGGCTGTGATTGGACACAGCCGGTCACGTGGTAAACAGCCAATTTCATTGGCTGTTTACCCTGATCTGGGACGCGCTGCGTCCAAGGGACACTCGCCTTCCCCGATCCCCGCTCTGCAAGCCTCTGGCAGCGTGCACAGAGCGCGCCGCCGAGTTTGTTGTGACATGTGATCGGCTGTGACTATGACACAGCCGATCACATGGTAAACAGCCAATGAAATTGGCTGTTTACTGTGATTGGGGAAGAGCTGTGTCCGAGGGACACACGCCGTCCCCGATCACCGCGCTGCGTGCCCCCGCAGGTGCACGCTAGGCATTATCCTGCAGGACGTCAATGGACGCCCAGTCAGGATATTGCAACCACAGCCCGGCCGTCATTTTCCTATAGGCCGGGCGGGAAGTGGTTAAAGGCCAAATAATATTCTGCTGCGAGGCCATCAGCTCCTGGTGATTTATTTTTTGGTAATTCATTAATAACCTTTAGGATTTCTTCGTTTGAGATAGGTTTGTTAAGTAGATCTAAAGATCAATAGATGGTAGAGAGACATTGGGGGTGATTTACTATAAACAGTGCGCTGCGCCGGTTCATACCTTAATAGGTGCGCCGGAAAAATCCTTAATTGAGCGCAGGAACCGGCGACGCACTGAAATAGTGAATAAAAATTTGAGCGGTGCTCTATTCAAAATGAATGTTTCCCTATGGTTGCCCATTGATTTGAATAGAGGTCGCCCCGGAAGTCGGATGAAGACGCTCCGACTCGCGGGGCGACTCGTGTGCCGGTTGACAGAGGGACAGCGTGACTTTGCGAGACTGTTGGACACGACTTGAGCGTGAAGCAGCCGCTCCAGTCGTGTCCTAGAGGCGACTACCTGCCCGAGAATGTCTCCAGCGTGATGTCATCGCGCTGGTTCTCGGCACAGGGTACTGCAAGCCTTGCGCTCGTTGTCCCCTGTGTTTGGTATGAATCATGAAGGGGAACTCCACGCCAAATTTTTATTAAAAAACCGGCATGGGTTCCCCTCCAGGAGCATACCAGGCCCTTAGGTCTGGTATGGATTTTAAGGGAAACCCCCTACGCTGAAAAGCGGCGTGGGGGTCCCCCCAAAATCCATACCAGACCCTTATCCGAGCACGCAGCCCGGCAGGTCAGGAAAGGGGGGCGAGCGAGCGTGCCATCCCTCCTGAACCATACCAGGCCGCATGCCCTCAACATGGGGGGGTGCTTTGGGGCAGGGGGCGCCCTTCCAGGGAGCACCTGCCCCCATGTTGATGGGGACAAGGGCCTCTTCCCGACAACCCTGGCCGTTGGTTGTTGGGGTCTGCAGGTGAGGGGCTTTTCGGAATCTGGGAGCCCCCTTTAAGGGGGCACCCAGATCCCGGCCCCCCCACCCTATGTGAATGAGTATGGGGTACATCGTACCCCTACCCATTCACCTGGTGGAAAAAAAGTCAATAAAAAACACAACACAGGTTTTTTAAGTAATTTATTAGGCAGCTCTGGGGGTCTTCTTCCGACTTCGGGGGTCTTTCTACCGGGCACCCTGCTATCTTCTTCCAGCTCTTTTGCTAGCGGTGTCCCGGTCTTCATCGTCGTCTTCTTTCGACTTCGGGGGTCTTTCTGCCGGGCGCCCGCTATCTTCTTCCAGCTCTTTTGCTAGCGGGGTCCCAGGCTTCATCGCCATCTTCTTCCAACTTCGGGGAGTCTCTTGTTCTGTTCTCCGGTGTCGTCTCCGCGCTCTCCGGTTCTTCTCCCGGTCTCCGGTTCCTTCTCCACGATCTCCGGTTCTTTCTGCCTTCTGCCGGGCGCCCCACTATCTTCTTCCAGCTCTTTTGCTAGTGGGGTCCCGGTCTTCATCGTCGTCTTCTTCCCTCTTCTCTCCGCCCGATGTTGCCTCGTCGCTGTCTGCCGCTACAATGCTGTGTGGGCAGAGCGCACCCACTTATATTTGCGTGGGACGTGGTCACCGGGTGATGCCACCGGCTGACCCCGCCCCCGTATGACGTCACAGTCCCGGGGAATGATGGCACTGTGATGTGATACGGGGGTGGGGTCAGCGGGTGGCATCACCCGGTGACCACGCCCCATGCCAATATAAGTGGGTGCGCTCTGCCCACACAGCATTGTAGCGGCAGACAGTGACGAGGCAACATCGGACGGAGAGAAGAGGGAAGAAGACGACGATGAAGACTGGGACCCCGCTAGCAAAAGAGCTGGAAGAAGATAGCAGGGCGCCTGGCAGAAGGCAGAAAGAACCGGAGATCGTGGAGAAGGCACCGGAGAGCACGGAGACGACACCGGAGAACAGAACAAGAGACCCCCGAAGTTGGAAGAAGACGACGATGAAGACCGGGACCCCGCTAGCAAAAGAGCTGGAAGAAGATAGCGGGGCGCCCGGCAGAAAGACCCCCGAAGTCGGAAGAAGACCCCCGGAGCTGCCTAATAAATTACTTTAAAAACCTGTGTTGTGTTTTTTATTGACTTTTTTTTCCACCAGGTGAATGTGTAGGGGTACGATGTACCCCATACTCATTCACATAGGGTGGGGGCCAGTATCTGGGGTCCCCCCTTATTAAAGGGGGCTCCCGGATTCCGATAAGCCCCCCGCCCGCAGACCCCGACAACCAACGACCAGGGTTGTCGGGAAGAGGCCCTTGTCCCCATCAACATGGGGACATCCTCCCCATGTTGAGGGCATGTGACCTGATACAGTTCAGGAGGGAGGGGGGCGCTCTCTCGTCCCCCCCTCTTTTCCTGCGGCCTGCCAGGTTGCGTGCTCGGATAAAGGGTCTGGTGTGGATTTTTAGGGGGACCCCCACGCAATTTTTTTTTAAGTTTGGCGCGGGGTTCCCCTTAAAATCCATACCAGACCTGAAGGGCCTGGTATGGATTTTGGGGGGCCCCACACCATTTTTTTTTTCATTTTGGTGGGGCTGTTTTTTTTTCTAGATTTTTTTTCTTTTTAGAGCCGGCAATGTTTATTTTTTTTACATTTCCTTTAACAACCAGCTATAAACAGGTTAAAAAAAAAAGAAAAGCAAATCGCCGCAAAATCGCGGTACTTGCGTTTTGGATGCAGGTCCATTGAATACTATTACATCCAAAACACTGTTTTTGGCCTGGAAAAAAAAAATTGCAGTTGCGTTTAACCTCGTTTTTCACAAAGCCAAAAAATGCCTTCAGACGCCAAAGATTTCCACGTTTCAGATGCGGTACTGGCGTTTAGCCGCATTTTAGTTTAGAAGCGTTTTTAAAGGTGACCTATTTTTTTACATTGATAAACTCAAAAATTATGGCAAGTGAGGAAAAACCATTAAATATATATATATATATATTAAAAAAAATGAAATTTTTTCCATTGCATTGTGGACAATCCACAACTTGGGGCAGGTGACGTGGCAAGTGGACAATCCACAACTTGGAGCAGGTCACGTGGCAAGTGGACAATCCACAACTTGGGGCAGCTGACGTGGCAAGTGGACAATCCACAACCTGGGGCAGGTGACGTGGCAAGTGGACAATCCACAACCTGGGGCAGGTGACGTGGCAAGTGGACAATCCACAACCTGGGGCAGGTGACGTGGCAAGTGGACAATCCACAACTTGTGGCAAGTGATGTGGCAAGTGACACGATAAATACAAGTACTCTTCTCTCTCAGCTGCTGATACTCACTCTGGTCTCACAAAATAGCTGAAATGGTTAATAATACTGTTTTTGGAGCTTAGAGCGGCTCCTTATGATGTTTCCTAACTAAACGCATATAGACACAAATGTGGTAAAACGCGGCATGCAAACGCCACAAAGCGCGCCTTTCTAAACCCCGCTTTCAACCTTAGTTCTGAAGACTTTGCACCAGCGTCCCCTGTACATGGGGCCTAAAAACGCCTATGCCATTTACAGCTCAAAAACGCCATGGTGGCCATGAAGCCATAGGCTAACATGGAGAGCCGTTTTTAAGCTGCAAAAAATGCTCAAACAAGCGGCTGGAAAAACGTCCGTGCGCACTGGCCACTTAAACCCCCTTCCTGCCCAGACCAATTTTCAAATTTCAGCGCTGATGCACTTTGAATGACAATTGCGCGCTCATACAACACTGTAACCCAATGAAAATGTATTATTTTTTTGCACACAAATAGAGCTTTCTTTTGGTGCTATTTGATCACCTCTGCGTTTTTTTTTTTTTTTTTTTTATATAAATACAAAAGACTGAAAAAAAAAAAAAGGATATTTTAACCACTTCAGCACTGGGCCTATTCTGGCACTTCTCTCCTTCATGTAAAAATCATAAATTTATGGCTATAAAATTACTTCAAAACCCCAAACATTATATGTGTTTTTTTAGCAGACACCCTAGGGGATAAAATGGCGGTCATTGCAAATTTTTATCTCGCTCTGTATTTGCGCAATAAATGTACAAACGCCTTTTTTTTGGAAAAAAAATGGTTTCATGAATTTAAAAAAATTACAAAAAGTAAAGTTAGCCCAATTTTTTTGTAGAATGTGAAAGATGTTGTTATGCTGAGTAAATAGATACCTAACATGACACGCTTTAAAATTGCGCACACTCATGGAATGACACCAAACTTCAGTAGTTAAAAATCCCCCTAGGCGATGCTTTAAATATTTTTTCAAAAATATTTTTTATTGAAATAAGGTGCAATACAACAAAAGGAATCACACTAGTCACGTGATGACATTACAATCATTGTTCTGTCATAGTATGCTCATACAGAGTTCATGAAAGTAGTACACCATGTCATTCCATTTGAAGGTAATACATTCAAGCACATTAAGTACATGCCTCAATATAGAAACGTATTTTGAATTGCACCTTTATATTGGAGTAAAGTTAGAAAGCCTTCATATTTAACCATGAAGGTTGGAACAGTGGTTACAGTATAACACAGGATGTTTGAGGGGGGGGGGGGGGGTAGGGTGGAATAAGAGAGAGGAAATAGCGACATACAAAAAGGGAGAGGAAGGAAAAAAAAAAAAAAAAGAGATTAAGTGATGGAAAAGGATATAGATTTGGAACCGTCATCTACTTATGTTGTACAGGCGAATGATTTCCACAATGACCAGTTCGCTTCATATTTATGAATACAACCATCTCTATATGCTAATATTTTTTCAAACTCAGCAATTACATTCACCTTTGAAATCAGTTCCCTTCTACTTGGTACCTCATTTGTTTTCCATTTGCACATCATAACAGACCTTGCGGCAAAAAGGATATGCATTGCTATGGACCGAACCGAAATTGGGTAGTCAGACATATCAATGCTCAGAATAGCTTTTTCAATCTTGGGATGCATAAATACTCCAGTGACCTTTGAAATGATTTTAAATGTTTCAGACCAGAATCCACGAATATGGAGACAGGCCCACACCATATGGGACAGAGTTCCCACCATCCCACATCCCCTCCAACACAGATTGGAACCATTCTCAGAAAATTTGGCTACGATATATGGGGTGTAGTGCCATCTAGCTAGAAATTTTTGTGCTAGTTCTTCATAGTTTGAGCAACGTGAGAATTGTAGGGTATTTTTAATTGCGGAGAGCCATTGTTTCTCAGAGAAGACTCTATCTAATTCTGTTTCCCACTTTGTCATTGATTTGAATTTGGTGAAGGTTATCTTGGACTTAGGCAAGCTATAAATTAGAGAGATGCCCTTCCCTTTAGGGTTAGAGGAATTCAGATGGTTCCACATCTGTGTCGGAATTTGGATGTACACTCTATTGAAAGTCTGATAGAAAGAAAATATTTGGTTATATGTCAAAAACTCGGATGGAGGGATGTTGTATTTTCTCTGTATTTCAGAGAACGACATCAATTTGCCACTTTCAGTAAGGTCCTTGAGGTAGGATACCCCTTTCTGTGACCAGTGGTGTAGGGTGTGAGGGGGTTAGCTCGGCAGCGGGTGTGTGTGACCCCCGGGATGGGCTCCCCACACAAAACAGGCCCAGCAAACGGAGGTTGTGGTTTTCAAAATCAAAAAGGTGCGGTTTATTTTCTATTTACAGTGACAAAACACAGCAAAGCAAAAGAAACATAACCAAAATAAATCCTGGTCAAGTTGACCTCTGACTAAACATACAGGTTTCCTAACTAACAACTGGGATCAGCCTAGTGCTGTCCTAGTCCCTAAGTCCCTGGTTTTAAATGTCCAAGCAAATAGCCACACAGGCTTTGTCTCACCGCACAGGGGTTCACTCTCCCTAGACAGTCCACACAGGTCTGGTTCCAGGCATGAGCTAACATCTAATGAAGCTGGGAGTTCTTATAGAGGCCTAAATGAGCTGACAAGCTTCAGCTGGTCTCATCAACTCCCTGTCTGCACGACGCCCCACACTCTCCCTAGACATATGAGTCATCCATGAGCCCACTAGCCTTATACAACTCTCCACCTAGTTGTATAAGTCGGTGTAAAGCCTGAATCTGGGCGAAATATATCTACCCCCCTGGATGCAACCAGGTGACTTTACCTTCCTGCTGTCACATACCCCCCCCTCTTGTTTTAACCTCGGGGTTGGAACACCAGCAATCAGGCATTCATGTACTCGAGACAAAGCATCCACATTCCCCATTTGAACGCCAGGGCGATGCTTTACTGTGAAGTTGAATTCCTGGAGGGCCAGGAACCACCTATTCACTCTTCTATTTGTTTCCTTGTTTTGAGCCATCCACTTTAACGGAGCGTGATCCGTAACCATGTCAAAGTGCCTACCTAGCAGGTAGTACCGAAGGGAATCTAGAGCCCACTTCACCGCTAAACACTCCTTTTCAACGGTGGCGTAATTTACCTCATGGGACTTCAACTTCCTGCTGAGGTAAATGACTGGGTGCTCTTCCCCGTTCCAGACCTGGGACAATACTGCTCCTAACCCCACATCTGACGCATCACTTTGTACGACAAAGTCTTTAGAGAAGTCGGGTGAGTACAACACTGGCTGGCTACATAAGGCTTGTTTCAAGAATTGGAATGCTGCCTCAGCCTCGGGGGTCCATTTAATCATGACCGACCCTTTCCCCTTCGTCAGGTTGGTTAGGGGCACAGCCTTAGAAGCAAAGTGGGGAATGAATCGCCGATAATACCCAGCGATTCCCAGAAAGGCTCGTACCTGCTTCTTGCTGTTGGGACGTGGCCAACTCTGGATGGCCTCGACTTTGTTGAGTTGGGGTTTTATTACTCCCCTCCCAATGGTGTACCCAAGATATTTGGCCTCCTCCTGCCCAATGGTACACTTCTTGGGGTTAGCCGTAAACCCCGCTTCCCGAACAGAGTCCAGGACTGCTTGCACTTTTGGCAGATGTGAGGCCCAATCTGTGCTATGGACAATTACGTCATCCAGGTAAGCCGCAGCATACTTCCGATGGGGCCTCAGCATCTGGTCCATTTTCCGCTGGAATGTGGCCGGCGCATTCTGTAACCCGAACGGCATTCTTTTATATTGGAACGCCCCGTCTGGGGTTACAAATGCGGTTTTCTCTTTGGCCGACTTGGCCAGGGGGATTTGCCAATACCCTTTTGTGAGGTCAAGAGTCGTCATGTATCGGGCTGTTCCCAGCCGGTCGATCAACTCATCTATACGTGGCATGGGGTAGGTGTCAAATTTTGTAACTTTGTTCAACTGACGAAAATCGTTACAAAATCGCCAGCTCCCATCCGGTTTAGGCACCAACACAATGGGACTAGACCAATCACTTTGGGACTCCTCTATCACCCCTAAGTTCAGCATTTTCTGTACTTCCTCCCGTATTGCCTCCCGTCGGGCCTCTGGGATCCGATAGGGTTTTAACTTCACCCTTTCACCGGGCGGGGTAATAATGTCATGCTCTACCCCAGATGTTTGTCCCGGCAGCTCAGAGAATACCTCCTTGTTGCGAAGCACAAACTCCTTAACCTCCTGTTGTTGGGGTTGTGACAAGGTGGCTGCGATTCCAACCTCAGGAATCACGCAACCAGTTTGAGCTGGTGACCAAGTGTCTGCGACTAGGGACTCTCTATCCCTCCAGGCTTTCAACAGATTAACGTGATAGATCTGTTCGGGCTTTCGCCTTCCTGGTTGTCTGACCTTGTAATTCACTTCGCTCACTTTTTCCATTATCTCGTAGGGGCCTTGCCATTTGGCAAGGAATTTACTTTCAACCGTAGGGACAAGTACCAGTATCCTATCCCCCGGGGAAAAGGTACGGGTCTTGGCTCCACGGTTGTACACTCTCTGCTGTGCTAACTGCGCTTGGGCCAAATGTTCCTTCACGATGGGCATTACCTGTGCAATTCGGTCTTGCATCAGGGCGACATGCTCAATCACACTCCTGTGGGGAGAACTCTCACTTTCCCAAGTTTCCTTGGCAATATCCAACAGCCCTCTTGGGTGTCTCCCATACAGTAACTCAAAGGGGGAGAATCCCGTAGAGGATTGGGGCACCTCCCTAATAGCAAACATCAGATAAGGAAGTAGACAGTCCCAATCCTTTCCATCTCTATCCACCACTTTCTTCAACATTTGTTTTAGGGTTTTGTTGAATCTTTCAACCAGCCCATCGGTTTGGGGGTGATACACAGATGTACGTAATTGCGTCACTTTGAACAATTTACATAGCTCCTTCATAACCCGGGACATAAAGGGTGTACCTTGGTCCGTAAGCAGTTCTTTACAAATACCCACCCGGCTAAACACAAGAGATAGCTCTTTGGCTATGGTTTTGGCCGAGGTATTTCGGAGAGGGATCGCTTCTGGATAACGGGTGGCATAGTCCATTATAACTAATATGTACTGGTGCCCCCTAGCGGACTTGATTATAGGACCTACCAAATCCATGGCGATCCTCTCAAACGGGACCTCAATGATGGGTAGAGGGACCAGCGGGCTACGGAAATGTGGCATCGGGGCCGACCTCTGACACACAGGGCAGGAGGAACAATAATTTTCTATGTCCTTCATCACCCCCGGCCAATAGAATCTCTGTAATACCCTCTCTCGGGTTTTCTCTGTCCCCAGATGACCTCCAAGAATGTGCCCATGGGCCAACTCCAACACCAACTTCCTGTAAGGTTTGGGCACCACAAGCTGCTCAACGGTTTCTTCTGCCCTTTTTGCCACCCGATACAGTAGGTCCTTCTCTACGCTGAAGTATGGGTAAGTGCAGGTATTATCTGGGTTCACTAACTCGCCATCTATTTTCACTACGTTTTCCCGTGCCTTTATTAGGGCGGGGTCTTTCAACTGTTCTGTGGCAAAGTTTTCCCTGTGAACCTCAAGATCAGAAAACTCCACAGACGGTAGGTTTTCGTCTGAGGAGGTGGGCTCCTCTCCAGTTTCTTGAGTCTCCCCTGCCAATACTGACAAGGGAAATTCCGGAGAGTCCTCACCACTCTCAGGGGAGTTCTGGCTATCACATTCCTGGTACATAGGGGCACCAGTGGGGGGCTCAGGATCATCCCACAGTTCCCAGAACTTCGGAAAATCCCTTCCCACAATGGCGTCATGCGGTAACTGAGATACTAAGCCCACTGGATGAGAGAGGGTACCTTTGGGGGTCTCGAAACACACTGTAGTCACTGGATACTCTCGGGTGTCCCCATGCACACAAATAACAGCTACCTTGCTATTCCCAGAGACCTCTGTTTTAACTAACTCAGCCTTTATCAGGGTCACAAGGCTACCTGAATCCAGCAATACCACAACATTTCTACCATTAATACACATTTTGCATAAATGTTTCTCAGTTCCCCGAATGGCAGTGCATGCGACTGTCGCACACAGCGACTGACGTCTGCCCGTCAGAAAGTCACACTGCATGGGTTCCTCCACAACCGGGCAATTGGCTGCAATATGTCCCGCTTGCCGGCAGCGGTAGCAAACGATCCTTCTTGCCGCCTCTTGAGCCGCTGATTTCCCAGGCTGTTCTCGCCAAACTTGGGGGAGAGCTCCCACCCTCTCACTCTCTCCACCCTCACCCCTTGGAATCCTCTTATCCGCCCCTGGGGATGGTCTGGTCTTAGGGTGGAAAGTCCGAGTGTCTCTGGAAGAGGCCGTCAGGTTCTCTGTAGCCAAGTATTTCTCCACACGATCCACAAGACCATCGGCCGTCTCTGGGTCTCCATGGCTTACCCACTTTTGGATGGCAGTAGGAAGAGCTCTCAAAAACCGATCCATTACAACACGTTCCACAATCTTTGGTGCGGACAAAGTCTCTGGCTGTAGCCACTTTCTGCTCAGGTGAATGAGATCATACATTTGAGACCTGGGGGGTTTTCCAAGCTGGAAAGTCCAGTTATGCACACGCTGAGCCCGGACAGCCAGGGTGACACCCAGCCTTGCCAATATTTCAGCTTTTAGCATCACATAGTCTTTTGCTTGGTCATGCTCTAGGTCATAGTAAGCCTTCTGTGATTCACCAGTTAACAGAGGAGCCACCAGTCCAGCCCACTGCTCCTCAGGCCACTTTTCTCTTTCAGCAGTCCTTTCAAATGTGGTCAAAAATACCTCTGGATCATCCTCTCCAGTCATTTTTGTCAATAAACGACTCACCCCAAAGGACGCGGTATTAGTGGGACGGCTTCCCTCACTGGTCTGCGGACGTTGCTGCACTACTGCTTCCATTTGTTGTAGTCTCTGCTCTTGCTTCTGTAACAGGTCTATGAAGCGGGCCTCAGATTGCTGCAGGGCTTGTTGCTGGGCTGCAAGGCTCTGTTGATGAGCTTGCTGCTGGGCTGCAAGGCTCCTTTGCAAACCTGCATTTGTCTGCTGTTGATTGGCATTTGCTAGAGCCAGCTGTTTCAGTATCTCCTCCATGCTGGCTTAAAAAAACTGCCCGCATTCTCCACCAACTGTGAGGGGGTTAGCTCGGCAGCGGGTGTGTGTGACCCCCGGGATGGGCTCCCCACACAAAACAGGCCCAGCAAACGGAGGTTGTGGTTTTCAAAATCAAAAAGGTGCGGTTTATTTTCTATTTACAGTGACAAAACACAGCAAAGCAAAAGAAACATAACCAAAATAAATCCTGGTCAAGTTGACCTCTGACTAAACATACAGGTTTCCTAACTAACAACTGGGATCAGCCTAGTGCTGTCCTAGTCCCTAAGTCCCTGGTTTTAAATGTCCAAGCAAATAGCCACACAGGCTTTGTCTCACCACACAGGGGTTCACTCTCCCTAGACAGTCCACACAGGTCTGGTTCCAGGCATGAGCTAACATCTAATGAAGCTGGGAGTTCTTATAGAGGCCTAAATGAGCTGACAAGCTTCAGCTGGTCTCATCAACTCCCTGTCTGCACGACGCCCCACACTCTCCCTAGACATATGAGTCATCCATGAGCCCACTAGCCTTATACAACTCTCCACCTAGTTGTATAAGTCGGCGTAAAGCCTGAATCTGGGCGAAATATATCTACCCCCCTGGATGCAACCAGGTGACTTTACCTTCCTGCTGTCACAAGGGATATATTCGGAATCAGCCAGTGTAGTACTTCAAGGAGAATGGGTACTTCTATACATGGTAAGTCAGGAGATAATACTTCCGTCAGGTAATTCCAGGCTTGCAGTGATGCTAGTATAGTAGGGTGATCTAACCTTAAGTATGAGTGATTCAGATTGAAAGCCTCGAACAGGGACAGCAGTGTTTTAGGGTACATCCATGCCATTTCCAATTTGGTGCATGGCTTGTGGTGTGGTTGTGCAAACCAACCCCTAAGTTGGTCTATGACTGCTGCCATGTAATAGTCTTTCAATATGGGGATGCCTAGGCCTCCCATCTTTTTGTGTTTCATCTGCCTCACTGGCGGGATTCTCGATCTGCTACCGGCCCACACAAAGTTAGATAGTTGTTTCTGTATCGTAGTAAAAAAGGATGCTGGCAAGGGGATTGGGAGTGCTCTAAAGAGATAAGTAAGTTTTGGTAGTAAAAGCATTTTGTATGCAGCCACCCGCCCCGAAAATGAAACGTAGTGAGTTTGAATTCTAGACATTTCTTTTTGTAGTTCTGAAATAATGGGTATGTAGTTAGTATCATAGAGATTAGAGCTTGGGGAGGTTAGTTTTACACCCAGATAGGTTATGACATCTGAAGACCATGGATACGGTAATTTGTTTTGAAGGGAATTCCTAGTATTCTTATCTACCGCTATACCCAGGACACTTGATTTGGATGCGTTTACTTTATAGTAGGCCTCCTTGCTAAATAGAAGAAGAGTGTCATGGGCTGCTGGGAGTGATGTGTCGGGTTCAGATAATGTCAATATGACATCATCTGCGAAGAGTGAAATTTTGTGGCAGACTGAGTGTGAATTCATGCCCTGGATATGTGGGTGAGTTCTGATCTTTTCAGCTAGGGGTTCCATGATCAAGGCGAATATCATTGGGGACAGGGGACACCCCTGTCTAGTCCCATTGGTTATCTGAAAGTTCCTTGAGAACATGCCTTCTGTATAGACGTAAGCTGAGGGAGATGAGTATAGCGCCAAAATAGCTTTTTGAATTGGGCCTACCAGTCCAAATTTTTCCAGAACTCTAGTCAAGTATCCCCAGTGCACTCTATCAAAGGCCTTCTCTGCATCCAAAGTGAGAAGCAAAGAAGGCCTCTTTGTGGTTTCTGCCAGATGAATCAGGTTAATCATTCTCCTAGTGGCATCTGTGGCTTGACGGCCGAGAACAAAGCCCACCTGATCAGTGTTGATAAGATTTGGTAACAGAGCTGACAATCTGTCAGCAATCAGTTTGGCGTATAGTTTGACATCTACATTTAAGAGGGAGATGGGTCTAAAATTTTGTGGAATATTGGGCTCTTTGCCTGGTTTGGGTAATGTGACTATGGTGGCTGTGAGCATCTCAGGTGGGAAAAATGCTTTAGACATTGCCATATCAAAGATCTGCTTTAGATATGGTGATAGGTCGGTGTTAAATAGTTGGTAATACTCAGAAGAGTAGCCGTCAGGGCCTGGTGCTTTGTTGTGTGGTAGTGATCTAATCAATTTTTCTATTTCGTGTATTGTGAAGGGGAGATTCAATAAGGCTGTATCTGTTGGCGATAGTGTAGGAAGGTCAACCGAGTCCAGAAAGTCAAGAATTATGTCGTCTGTAGGTTGGTGAGTTTCTATATCATCCTTCAGGTTATAGAGCGATTCATAGTAGTCACAAAAAGCGTCTGCAATTTCTTTAGGGTTGCATACTCTAAGTCCAGTTTTAGGGTTGATCATATGCGGGATTTTCTGTTTTATAACTCTGTCTTTCAGTTGACTCGCCAGCAGTTTCCCGGCCTTATTGCCACACCTGTAGTTGTTTGCTTTTAACTTACGAAGGCCGTTGTTCTGCTGGGAAATCAAATGTGAACTCAGTTCTTGTCTAGCATAGAATAGAGACTCCCTAATGCATCATGTGGTTTGTTGTTTGTTGAGGGATTCAAGAGTCTGAATTCTATGTAGTAGGTCGTTAAGTTTCTTTGTTTTTTGTTTCTTGAGTCTAGAGCTCAGTTGAATAAGTAAACCTCTAATGTATACCTTGTGGGCATTCCAGAGTGTGAAGGGATCGTCGACCGATGCGGCATTTATGACAAAAAATTCTTTTAATTTTTCTCTTATTTGTTTTGAATTTTCAGGATTCGAAAGGGAGTAAATGTCATTGCGCCATCTATTTGCCCCAGTTTCAGTGCCACGATCCCCCACACATATGGAAGTAGGAGCATGGTCAGACCAGGTAATCACATGTATATCAGATTTGACAATCCTCTGTCACATAAATTTATCTACTAGAAATAGATCTATACGTGAGTACGTATGATGCACGCCAGAAAAGAAAGTATAGTCCCTTTCCGTGGAGTGTTGACATCTCCACACATCAAATAAACCAGATGTCGCAATGAATTGGGCCAATGTGGCCCTACGTGTGCGGTTTTGAGGAGAGCCAGAGTGGTCCAATTCCGTGTTAGGGATCGCATTAAAATCCCCGCATAAGACTACATGTCCCTTTTTCAAAGACAGAACTTTTTTCCACAGTCTTTTCAAAAACCGTAGCTGATTCGTGTTAGGAAGGTACAGATTGACCAGTGTGTACTGGGTTGTAGCTATCTCACATATAAGAATAATGAACCTCCCAGATTCATCCGAATGGGTTTCCAAGTGTTTAAATGAGATAGAATCCTTAATTGCGATCGCTACCCCCCCTTTTTTTTGGGACCGTTCGCCATATAGACGTGTGGGAATTTCCTATTTGTAAATGATGGGGGCTTTTGCGAGCAGAAATGAGTCTCTTGGAAACATATAATGTCACTTTTGAGTCGAAATGCTTCTTTCCAAGCCATTTGGCGTTTGTAGGGGCTATTCAAGCCCTTCACATTAAATGAGGTAACTGAGAAAGACATTGTTGCAAAAGCAAGAAGGGAAACCTGTCGAATTTTGAACTGGATAAACTAGTAGTCTTACTTGGTACCTTACGAGAACTTTGGCGGGTGAGGTAAGAATGTCGTTGATGGTGTTGTTGCGAATGTAGATTCTCCCGTGCGATGTCCTGTGGTGGTGTGGACGGTCGGTAGATGACGGACCTGAGCTTGAGAGACAAACAGTGGAGAAGAAACAAAAAATAGAGCCAAACAACAAATAGAAAAAAAAAAAAAGATCAAAAGAGGGAACAGTGGAACAAGTTAGTAAAAAAACGATCGATTCTGAAAAGAATCTGTGCGGGTCAAACACCGCTATAAATGGGGGGTAACAGAAATAAACTCTGTGGCATTCTCCTGGGCTGCCAGGGACTTTAGTAGTTGAATAAAATACTCAAACTATAGGTATCAGCCTGTTTCCTCATCAGAGTTGGCTCGGGATTGAGAAGATGAGCGTGCCCTGTTTTCTTCAGGTAGATTTGGATCCAATATTTGCCATTCTGTCATGAGCCTGAGACCTTCCTTAACACTGGTTATCACATGTGTGGAACCATCTCTCACGATCATCAGCTTAGCCGGGTATAGCCATCGGTATGAGATGTGGTGGTTATTTAGTGGTTTAGTGATGGTGGCCAATTGCCTGCGTTGCTGCATGGTAAAAGCTGAGAGGTCAGCAAAGAAGGAAAGTTCTTGTAAATCTGGGTGCAAATCATCACGTTGTCTCACAGACATCATGAACTGATCCTTGGTGTGGTAGAAATGGATCCGGACTATAGTGTCTCTGGGAAGATGTGCTGGGATGTGTTTAGGCCGGGGGAGACGATGTATGCGGTCAATTACCAGGTCTTCTAGTGGTGCGTCAGGCAGTGCCAGTTTCATGAGGCTCAAAAAGTGTGCTTTCAGATCCTGGGGTTTGATCGTTTCAGAGATCCCTCTGATTTTAACATTATTGCGTCTGGATCTGTCTTCTAAATTTGCCAATTTAGTATTGATTTTATGCAGTTCAGTGTCCCTGTCATTATGAGCGTCCACCATATCATTAAACGTGGCTGCAAAATCCCCCATGTTTGATTCAATGTGTGACACTCTATTTGAAACCTCTGACACCTCTGACTTGAATTGCTGGGTAATGGACATTATGTCAGCTTGTAACGTGGTTCTTAGTGATACCAGCATATCTTTTAATGTGGTATCCACTACTGGCTTATTTAGTGTGGGATAGTCTGTGATGGAGTCCTGTAACTCCCTGGTGTCATCTAGTGATGAGTTTATGCCGCTTACCTCCCCTTGCATTGGCGATGTTTCAAAGGTCTTCTGCCTGCTTTTGGCTGGGCTGGAGGTAGCTGATGGAGGTGGGGAGTAATGGGTGCTTCTCGGCCCAGAGTTGTATCTGCCGCTTTCGTCACTGTGAAGTGGTTTGCGCTGCTGTGCTAGGCCACGTGTGTTCCCTGTGTGTGAACCGGCGCCATTTTGATTGGGATGGCGACGCGGCTGTACAAAGAAGTCCGACATCTTTCCCAGCTTCGGGTATTCTTTTCTCTTCCGAGAAGGCATCCGAGAGGGAGTCCGCTCGAGTAGGGGTGAGATGGAGAGAAAAAATGGAGCTGAGAGTCGCTATAAGTCCCCTGTTGGCCCAGGATAGTGAGGAGCTGAATCAATGTGCTGCCATCCGCTCCGGCTGCTGGCCACGCCCCCGCTTTAAATATTTTTACATGTTACCATTTTCGCATTATAGAGGAGGTCTAGTGCTAGAATTGTTGCACTCGTTCTAACGCACGTAGCAATACCTCCACATGTGTGGTTTGAACGGTGTTTACATATGTGGGCAGGACTTACGTGTGTGTTCGTTTCTGAGCGCGAGCTACCGGGGACATGGGTGTTTTTTTTATTTATTTTTTTATTATTATTATTATTTTATTTTTTTTACTCCTTTTTTTTTTTTAACTTTTTTGTTATTTTGATCACTTTTATTCCTATTACAAGGAATGTAAACATCCCTTGTAATAGGAATCTATTGTGACAGGTCCTCTTTATGGAGAGATGCAGGGTCAATAAGACCCCACATCTCTCCTCCAGGCTGGAAAGCATGAGATCGGTCAAAAAAATTCACCGCGCTCATGCGGACAGCCGAGATCACGGCTTTGTTTACATACGGGAACCCGGCGTGATGTCATAACGTCGCGCTGGGGCCTCCGACGGTCATAGAGATGACTGGTGACCATCTGGTCACCAGTCATCTCTATGCTTCCCATCCGGCGCAGGCCAATTCATTCTCCGAGCCCCAGATAGCACGGGAGAGCCCGGAGGAGCACCGGATGGCGGCGGGAGGGGGGGGGAACGTCCCCTCCCGCCGCCTATAAGAACGATCAAGAGGCGGAACTGCCGCTATGATCGTTTTTATCGTGCACAGAATCGCCGGCTGAAAAGAATGATATCTGAATGATGTCTGCAACTGCAGGCATCATTCAGATGTCACCGCAAAAAGCCAAGGACGTCATTTGACGGTGGGCGGTAGGGAAGTGGTTAATATTTTGAAAATTTTAAAAAAGGTAATTTTTCTCCTTCATTGATGTACACTGATGGGCTGCACTGATGGGCACCGATAAGGTGGCAAGGGTGGGCACTGAGAGGTGGCATTGCTAGTTGTCACTGGTGGTCATTGAGAAGTGGCACTGCTAGGTGGCAATGATAGTTGGCAGTGATGGACACTGATAGGCAGCACTGCTAGTTGGCACTGATTGGCACCAGTGGTGGGCATTGATAGGTGGCACTGGCAGGGGCTACTGATTGTCACAGATGACGCAGAATTGCCTCTTCCTCTTCGGGCCCGATGTCCCTTGCACATAAGCTGGTGATTGCCTTTTTTATGCTCACGCTGTCAGCACAAGGAGAAAACAAAAACCATTACCCAGCTTTTATTTACATCACGTGATCAGCTGTACAATCAACAAAAGACATAACAAATAAAATACATGTGTTACAAACTCGATAAGGACACCAAAATGAACTTTTTGCCAGACACACGCACACACACACTTGCCTCTTTTCAGGGCAAGGGAGAGGATGCTATCTACAAGCTTTATATAACATAGGTTTGTGAGCTAATGAGGCAATTGAAAACACATGCACAGTCCATGAAACACCCAAAATGCAAGTTCACCCAATGTAGAGACTGAACTTCAAAGTGGGTACACCTATTAAGGATGTCCTTCAATTACTAACCCATAAAAACACTCTCTGCGCATGCCCAAAAATATCCAGGTGCTGTTCACACACAAAAAGCACCAAAAAAAAAAAACTAACTGCCTGGGCATGCTCAGACCAACACAAATGCAGCTAGCAGAAAATAACCCCCCCCCCCCCCCTGTCCAAAATTAAGCACATCATCCAGCATGTTACAAAATTAGAGATGGGACAAACAACCCCCCCCCACCAACAAATACCATTGCAGTCTATGGGAACTGACTTAATTTTGCTAGTCCCCACTTGGCTGGCTTATCTTCTAGTTATTGGCCTTAAAATGGGGGCCCAGGTCCCACCCTAAGGGACATATATCAATGTCACCAATTTGGACAACACCAAAAACAAAACAATGAGAAGTGCCTTTTAAATATGCCAAATTGCTTAAGGGCCATTTCACACCACATGCAGTCCATTGCATTTTTTATGCATCAAAAATGCATGGAAAGTTGGTTATATGGTTCTAAATGGCAGTGTTTGTTCCAGTGCGTTCCAGTTCCACAAAAAAAGTAGAACATGCTGCATTTTACCTGCACTGGACTGTACTGGAATGCAGCAAAACGCATCATAAACGCACTGGAACACACCGGAACACACCTAAATGCACCAAAAATGCACTGGAACACACTTGTCCTTATCTATGGTTAATAAAAAAGAGGGGTGAAAAAAAACCACTGGACTGCATCAAAAACGTACCAAAAATGCACTGGAACGCATCAAAAATGTGCATGCAAAAAAGCACCTGGAACGCATCCGGATTGCGTTTCTATGGTGTGAACTGGCCCTAGATCACACCATAGAAACGCAGTCTGGATGCGTTCCAGGTGCTTTTCTGGATGCGTGTTTTTGACACGTTCCAGTGCATTTTTGATGCAGTCCAGTGTTTTTTTTACCCCTCTTTTCACTTAGGACAAGTGTGTTGCAGTGCGTCTTTGGTGCATTTAGGTGCGTTCCGGTGCATTCCAGTGCGTTTTTGGTACATTCCGTTGCGTTTTTGATGTGTTTTACTGTGGTCCAGTACAGTTCTGTACATAAAAAATGCAGCATGACCAATTTTTTTTTCCTTTCTGAAACGCACTGGAACGGACTGCAGTGGTGTGAACTATGCTATTATCATTAATGTGAACAACTTTCTTTGCGTTTTTCATGCATCAAAAAAACGCACTGCACAGCATCAGGTGTGAACTGGCCCTAATTATCATACCTGGGGGGTGTCTATAGTATGCCTGTAAAGTAGCGCATGTTTTCCATGTTTATAACAGTTCGAGAGCAAAATGACGTTTCTAAAGTAAAATAATAGTCATTTAAAAGTACTGGTTCCTGTCAATACAGATAAAAGTCATTGAAAGTCTTTGAAAAAAAGACCCTTCAGGTCTGGTATGGATATTAAGGGGAACTCTGCGCCAAATTTAAAAAAAAATGGCGTGGGGGTTCCCCGCAAAATCCGTACCAGGCCCTTCAGGTCTGGTATGTATTTTAAGGGGACCCCCGCTAAATTAAAAAAAAAATAGCGTGGGGGCATGTCCGGATGTGAGCGGCGGCTGACGTGTTTGTGAGGAGCTCCGGGTATCCTGAAAGCAATCCTGTGCCATCCGTGAATGTAATGGCCTATGCAGCCCCAGCCACCTTACCTACCTGTTCCTCTCTGTCCCCTGCTGAGCCCTGAATGAGTCTTGGGTTGAGATTCGGCTGTGGTCGACTGGGAAGACGTCCGGTACTCTGCCTGCAGCAGCCGCCATCTTGCTGGCCTGTGCCCGACCGGAGATAACTCCGGGCCTTATTAGCTGATTTAGAGATGGGTCCTGGAGGAGCTTCGGCGGCGGAGTTGGCCCCGCCATCGCAGGACAGTACTGCCACAATCTTTGCTGCGATCGAACAGAGTAGGACCTCACTGCTGGTGCGCATTGATTATCTTGCGGAGGAGTGCAACCTCATAAGAAATGATATTAGGGGAGAATGACTGAAACTGAGACCAGGATATCCGCTACCGAAGATCTTACTGCTACCCATGCCTCCTCCATTGCTGAGCTGCAGCGCACGGTACTGTCCCTTGTCGCAAAGTCGGATGATGCTGAGAACCGGCTCAGACGCAACAATGTCCGAGTCCTGGGGCTACCGGAGAGGGAGGAGGGGGATTGCCCGGCTGAATTCGCGGAGGAGTTCTTTAAAAATCTCCTTGGCCTCACAGATGTTCCTCCTACATATGTGGTGGAAAGGGCTCATCGGGTGCCCACCGGCCGTGCCATCCCGGGAAACCTCCCTAGGCCTTTCTTGGTACGCTTCCTTAACTATCGAGACAGGGACAGGATTCTCTCTGAAGCCCGCAAACATCCCGCTCTCAAATATGGCAACGCCTCTATTTCTCTTTTCCCTGACTTTTCGGCCGATCTGCAGCGGAAACGGAAGACCTTCAACGATGTCCATAGACGATTTAGGGATAAGAACATAAAATATGGCATGCTCTACCCCAGCCGCCTGCGAGTCCAACACGATGGAACAATCCGATTCTTTGACAACCCTGCGGATGCTGATGACTTGTTGTCCACCCTGCATTGAAGACCCATTCCCAAATCTAATGCACAGATTTCCTACGCCCTTACCTGGTATACCCAGCTAAAACCTCCTATACGTGAGTTCTACCTGATGCATGGATCTTCCATATCGTTGTTCAATTTATCCTGCAGACATTCGGAAAATACCGGAGCAAACACAAACGCACTTTTACATGTGACTCGCACTTGACCCTCACGGTCTGGTGCTTTGTGAGTTGAGATGGGCCTGGTGCTCTCCATTCTCTTGGCGGTACCCCGATAGCTGGAGGAACTACACCCCCCCTCCAGATTGCCCAGTCCTTCTCGCTGTGTTGAGATTCACGTCCCCCCACCCTTGCCCACTGTGCTATCGAGTCGCTGACTTTGTTGCTACTGTTGTTTTTATTTTTTTGGGGATCAATATCCCCCGTCCCTCTGCTCCCTGTTTTTACAAGACGGAAGAGACACTGCCCGTCGGCAGAGTGGGTGGACTGACACCAGAAGTGTAGTGCCCCGAGTTTAGGGGTTCACTTGCAACCTTTAGTTAAAGTTATTTTTTGGGTAAAAACTATTCCCAGACCTTCCCCCCTGTTAGGGGAAAGGCTGGGATGTAGTAGGATAGGCACCCGTGCCTGGGAAGTTTGATTAAGTATTCAGTTTATTCCTTTGTTCCAATGCTGTTTTCTTATTTTTTATGTTCTTGTTTTGTTTTATGCTTAAGTACTGTCAGTATTTTCTGCACCGTGACTGGGATCTTACTGCTCATGGAGTGCACCTGTATATGCCCTCTAGTGTATCTCCTCAATTATTTTTCCCCATCGCCCGATGGCTAGTCAATTAGCTGACTCCTTTACCATCCTTTCCTGGAATGTCAGAGGTCTCAACTCAAAATTCAAACGAGCCCTTTTATTTCAATACCTAAAATCTCACTCCCCCCAACTTATTCTCCTCCAAGAGACTCACCTCATGGGCAGTAAGATTTTGACTCTTAAAAAACCTTGGATACAGCGAGCGGTACATGCCATGTATTCCACATACGCCAGGGGTGTGTCGGTTCTTATCCACAAGAATTTCCCCTGTGTCATTGAGGAGATCCGTACTGATCCCCAGGAGAAATTTGTGTTAGTGGTGTTCACGTTATGGTCTACAAGGTATATTGTTATAAATTTGTAAATTTTTTCATCCGCAATATTGTATGACGTTCTAGAAAAGATTTCACCTTTCTGCCCAGGGAAGGTTCTGGTGATGGGTGACTTCAATGCCATTCTGTCGCCTGACCTAGATAGACCTACCCTGCCTAAGAATCAGTGTATGGACCTCTCTGCCTGGGCTCAGGCGGTGGGGCTGGTAGAGGTCTGGAGGTGGAAGCACCCTACCACAAGGGCTTATTCATGTTTTTCAGCGTCTTATAAGACTGCGTCACGGATAGATCTGGCCTTCTCCAACCCCGCACTTTCAGCGGACATGTTGGAGTTGTCCTATCTCCCTAGTGGGCTGTCTGACCATAGTCCTCTGGTGGTGGTGCTTTGCTCCCCGGCTTCCCGGAGCGCTGCACTCTGGAGGTTAGGCGCACAGTGGGTCTCTCACCCGGACCTCTCTGACAAACTGCCGCCCCTGCTGACTGAGTTCTGTGACAAAAACAAGGACTCCTCTTCTCCTGACATTGTCTGGGATGCCTTTAAAGCTTTCACTAGGGATCAGTATATTTCTTTTATTGCTAGCATTAAAAGACAACAATCGGCTGCAACTCTGGCACTGCAGAGGGCAGTCGATGACCACACTGTTACGTATAGTAATGACCCCACCCCTGTTCACTTTGATCTGCTGATGGCGGCTCAGAGGGAACTGCAGCTGCACCTGGCTGAGGTCACACGACTCGAATCATACAAGGGTAGGCAGAGGGCCTTTGAACAGGGTGATAGGAATGGCCGCCTGCTGGCCATGATGACACAACATGACCAACCCCTTACCCTTGTGTCTACCTTACAGACCCCGGGGGTGGGACGGTGTCCTCCCCCTCTGATATCCTGCAGACGTTCAACACCTTTTATGACGCTTTATACTCATCCAGCCTGTCCTCAGATTTCCAGCCTGAGTCGCTGAATCATGAAAGAGAGACTTTGGTCCAACTATTTACGGCCTTGGAGGTTATGAAGGCTATCCGGTCCTTCCCTCCCGGCAAAGCGCCGGGGCCGGACGGGCTCCCGATAGACTTCTATAGAGCACATGAGGAACTTTTGGCACCCCTGCTGGCACAATTGTATACCGAGTGTCTGGCAGATGGTGGTCTGCCCGGTTCTATGTACCATGCCTACTTGACACTGATATATAAGGCTCCCAAAGACCCCCCTTCCTGTGCTTCCTATCGACCTATTGCACTTCTTAATTCTGACTTTAAAATTTTGACTAAGCTTCTCGCCCTTCGGTTGTATCCCGTGCTACCCTCAGGGATAGACCCAGACCAGACAGGTTTTATGCCCCGTAGGTCCACAGATGTTAACCTCAGAAGACTTTTCACTACCATCCACGCTCACCACCTTAATATGGGATCACGGGCGGTGGCCTCTCTAGACGTAGAGAAGGCCTTCGATACGGTCGAGTGGCCCTTTTTATAGGAAACATTGCGCAGGATGGGGTTTCCTCTGCTATTTTTCAAGTGGCTCCAGGTGATCTACAAATGCCCCACTTCCTCGGTGCTTGGGAGGTGGACTGTCCGTCCCCTTCAGGCTTACCAGGGGAACGAGGCAGGGCTGTCCTCTTTCTCCATCCTTGTTTGCCCTTGCTATTGAACCGGTGGCGGAGGCACTTCGCACCTCACCACACATTAAGGGTCTCCGACTCGGGTTGTTGGAGGAGAGGGTAGCCCTGTACGCAGATGACATGTTGCTCTTCCTGAATGATGCTGGCCCGTCCCTGCAGGGGGTGCTGAATGTTCTGGACATCTTTACTAAGGTCACCGGTCTTAGGGTAAATTGGTCCAAGTCCCTCCTATTCCCGATTGATCCAGCGGCCAGGTCCACATCCCCTCCCGATAGCCCCCTTCTGTGGGTGGATTCCTTTAAATACTTAGGGGTGCATGTCTCTGGTTCAGCCTCAGACAAAGCTCAAATCATGGAGTAACCTGCCCCTGTCATTATGGGGGCGAGTTAACCTCATATAAATGAAGATTATTCCCAAACTAACGTATCTTTTCCGTCACTCCCCACAATGGGTGCCCAAGTCTTTTTTTAAGAAATTGAACAGCATCTTTTCTTCCTTCCTATGGGGCTCCTCTCCTCCCAGGTATTGAATGACGACTTTAATGAGGCCACGAACGCAGGGTGGCATGGCATTCCTGGACTGTTATAAGTATTACCTCTCCACGCAGTTGGTGACAGCGGCGTGGTGGCTACAGCCAGACAGAACAAACTCGTCAACTGTGCTGGAAGCGACAGTGGTTGGTTCGCTGGAAGCTCTTCAATTGTTACTTTTTAGGGGCCATCGTGCCCCATATCCTCTGACCCCCTCTATGCATCTATGCGGGCATGGCGGACAGGATTAGCCATTGAAAAATGTAAAAAGTCGGAAATCTCCCCCAATGCCCCTCTCTGGCTGAACCCTAGCTTATCCCACTTCTACAAAATCCCTGACCCCTACGCATGGACAAAATACGGTATCAAACTGGTGTCACATGTAGTGTCCCAAAACTCCTTACTCCCTTTCTCACACCTTTTCTCCCAGTACAATCTACCTAACCATTTCCTATTCAGATATCTTCAACTGTCCCATGCATTTGCGGCGCAATTTCCACAATCTTCATGTATTGTGGCGCAGTCGGAACTGGAGAGGACACTTAGATTTAGTTGCTAGGAAAAGCCTACCTCGAATCTATACTCGTACTTGATCTTTGGGCCTCATCCCCACAACCCTTTCCGGTGGTTGTGGGGGTCTGCGGGCGGGGGGCTTATCGGAATCTGGAAGACCCCTTTAACAAAGGGGACCCCCAAATCCCGCCCCCCCCGTGTGAAATGGTAATGGGGTACAAATGTACCCCTACCATTTCACAAAAAAAAGTGTCAAAAATTTTAAAAATTACAATAGCCGGTTTTTGACAATTCCTTTGTAAATGTCTTCTCCTTTCTTCCATCTTCTTCTTCCATCTTCTTCTTCCATCCTCTTCTTTTCTCCAATCGGGTTTCTTCCTCCATCTTGTTCTTCATCTTCATCTTCCTTCTTCCTTCGGTGTTCTCGTCCGCATCTTGCTCCGGCTTCTTGTTCCCTTCTTCTTTCTCCGGCCGCTCCGTTTGAATTCGAGGTTCCCGCTGTGTGACGCTTCAGTTCTTCAGTTCTCCTCTGGGTCCACTGCCACCCGGTAACCCCGCCCCCCTCTGACGCACATGGATTTCACGGGGACTTTCCCCGTAGTGTCAGAGGGGGGCGGAGCCACCGGGTGGCAGCAGACCCAGAGGAGAACTGAAGAACTGAAGCGTCACACAGCGGGAACCTCGAATTCAAACGGAGCGGCCGGAGAAAGAAGAAGGGGAACAAGAAGCCGGAGCAAGATGCGGACGAGAACAATGAAGGATGAAGATGAAGAGGAAGAAACCCGAATGAAGCTGGAAGAAGAAGATGGAAGAAGAAGATGGAAGAAGATGGAAGAAAAGAGAAGACATTAATAAAGGAATTGTCAAAAACCGGCTATTGTCATTTTTTACATTTTTCACACCTTCTTTGTGAAATGGTAGGAGTACATTTGTACCCCATTACCATTTCACACAGGGGGGGGGGCGGGATCTGGGAGTCCCCTTTGTTAAAGGACGCTTCCAGATTCCGAAAAGCCCCCCGCCCGCAGACCCCCACAACCACCGGGCAAGGGTTGTGGGGATGAGGCCCTTGTCCCCATCAACATAAGAACATCCTCCCCATGTTGAGGGCATGTGGCCTGGTGCGGTTCAGGAGGGGGGGCGCTCTCTCGTCCCCCCCTATTTTCCTGCGGCCTGCCAGGTTGCGTGCTCGGATAAGGGTCTGGTGTGGATTTTTAGGGGGACCCCCGAGCTATTTTTTTTTAAGTTTGGCGCGGGGGTTCCCCTTAAAATCCATACCAGACCTGAAGGGCCTGGTAATGGTAATGGTATTTGGGGGACCCCACGCATTTTTTTTTTCTTTTTATCAAAGACTTTCAATGACTTTTCTCTATATTGCCGGGAGCCGACAATTCATTACAGCCGCGGGTGCTTTTAAATGCCTTTTTTTTCCCTTTAGAAATGTCATTTTGCTGGCGAACTGTTATATAACGGCAAGTTCAGAGCTGCGCCTGTTCAATTTATGCAAATTGATTTACGTGACTTGACATTTACTAAGATTTTGCCGGCGCAGTGACCCGGCGCGTTTGAATGAGTGAAATTCCCGCGCTGAGCTCAAAAAAACCTCTCGCAGTTCTAAACGTACTTGCCGGCGCAGCGGGCTGGTTCTGAAATAGTTACTTTCTCACTCTATTTTGGCCATATTTGTTACTTGGGCAGGTGTCACTATTCTTCCTCACATCACCCCATGTCACCCCCATTATATTGGCACTTCCAGCTTCTTTATATTTCGATTTTAAGATGCCGTGCGCCAGGTCCATAGTAGCGCACTGAGCGCCTCCTCCTGTCCGCCGAGAACACTATAGTAAATGGGAAATAGCGCTGCACTACCAGCGCAAATGTTTTGTAAATACCAAAACAGCCGTTGCACACGCAGATGCGCCGATACTCATGGCGCAAGCATTTCGTAAATCAGCCCCATTATCTAGAAAGGATGTTATATTATTGGTGTTCGGTTGGCATGTGTGAATATCTTCTTTTAAGTTTTATATAGTGCCTCATAATACTGTGAAAAAGTATCTGCTATCTCCTTGGAATTAAGTATTACCTTTCCTGAGTTGTGATGGACTAATTTTTGAATTTTATTTTTTGTTGGCGGTGTCGTAATTGTGAAGCGAGCAATTTACCTGCTCTGTTACCTTGAGAGTAATATTTTACATTTAGTTTTTTGAAATATTTATCCTGATCGGCAATTAATATGGATTTGAATTCAGATCTTAGGTTATTAAGTTGGTGCTCTAAAGTTATATTTTGAGTGTTTTTCTTGTGTAGTACTTCCAATTTCGATATATCCTTTAATAGCATATTAATTTTACAATTTTTCTCCTTGGCAGCAATTTGTATTAAAAGACCTCTAGCATAGGCTTTATGAGAGCATCATGAAATAAAGTTGTTAACAGAATCATCATCATTTAATATAAAAAAAATTCCTCAAGGCTTTTTTTCATCACAGATCTATGTTTCTCCTGGGAGAGAATAAAAGTGTTATTCCTCCATAGAAAATTGTTGGGGCAATTTTGGTTTGAGCTTATATCGAGTGTGATTGGAGCGTGATATGACCATGTTAAATTATGTATACTAGCATTTGTTACTTTTGGTTGTGACACACCTCTCTCCTCCACCCCCTCCTCTTCTTCTTCCTCAATGGCCTCTTCCTGTGCTTTGTCCTCGGAACCAGCGGTGCTCTGTAGGCGTTCAAGGGGCTACGCAAGTACGCAGGCAATAAGATGTCATGCCGTGCTTGCGCTGGTGTGTTTGGGGGACAGGAGCCACACTGGGGCAGAGGTTCTGTCAGCTCTGCAGGGACAGGCCAAGAGGTGGTTGACTCCACGCCAGCTTAAGCCAGGAATGGTGGTTTGCGACAATGGCACCGACCTCCTCTCCACCCTCCGACAGGGACAACTGACCTATGTGCCCTGTGTGGCTCACGTCCTTAACCTGGCGGTGCAGCGGTTCTTGGCCAGGTACCCGTGCTTACAGGATGTCCTGAGGCAGGCCAGAAAAGTCTGTGTGCATTTCCGCCGAACATATAATGCCAGTGCTCGGCTGGCTGAGCTGCAAAAGGAGTTGAACCTGCCCAAGAACCGCCTTATATGTAACATGCCCACCAGGTGGAACTCAACGTTGGCCATGCTGCAGCGGCTGCACACACAGCAGAGGGCCATCAATGAGTACCTGTGCGACTACGGCACCAGGACAGGGTCAGGGGAGCTCGGTTTTTTTTCACCACTCCAGTGGGGCATGATCAGGGATGCATGCACTGTCCTGGCGAAAACAAAGGAGAAAGGAGGGCGCACCAACCTAGTGCATTACCACTTAAACATTTTATTTAAATTATAAAAAGTAGTAATCCTACTCACAATCAAAGCTTAAATGAAAGCTTATCGGAAAAATCAGCTGGAATTTTTCGGCACCTGCCGACTGGACTCAATGACAGAGAGGGTCTGACAATACCTCAAACCTTTGGATAGCTGACGCGTTTCTGGGGCGCACCCCTTTCCTCAGAGCCTAGATGGTCCATAATAGCTCTCCCCCACAAAGACCTCCATTATATGTGTGTGTGCACACATGCAGAGCCATCAGCTCAGGTGACCACAAATTAGCAAGTCCCGCCTCCCACTCCTAGATAGCCCCACCCTTATGGGTGGGGCTTCCACTAACCCCCTTCCCACACAAATAGAAGACACCCCAGCAACCACTCAAAGATGACCTGGGGGGGGGGGGCTGGACCCTTTAGAAAAGATTAGCAGGAAAGAGTGGGGCATGATCAGGGATGCATGCACTGTCCTGGCACCATTTGAGGAGGCCACGAGGATGGTGAGCAGTGACAGTGCATGCATCAGTGACAGTGACACTGTACCTCTTGTCCACATGTTGGAGCATACGCTGCGTGGAATAATGGACAGGGCACTTGAGGCAGAACAGAGGCAGGAAGAGGAGGACTTCCTTGCCTCTCAAGGCCCCCTTTATCCAGACAGTGTTCCTTCTGTCCCACCCATCACACAGGAAGAGGAGGAGGATTGTGTCAGCATGGAGGTGTAGCCTGGCACTCAGCATCAGCAGCAGCAGTCTTTTAGGGATGATTTACAGTTCCAAGAAACCCGTGGACTTGTACGTGGCTGGGAGGAGGTGGCTGCGGATCATGTATATTTTTTGTATTATAAAATATTTTTTGGTGTCGGATTGATCCCGACCACAATTAATTATATATATTTATCGTAATCACTTTTCTATGCACTACGGTATACACTATAGACCTATGATAGGCCCATTCATTTGGCCCTTATGACATACAGTGAACATGGTTTCTATAAATAAAATAATAATAATTTTTGGAAACATATAATATTGCTTTAGCAAATTAGTGTTTCTTTTTATCCTCTTTTAAATATACAAAATAATTTTTTTTTCCCCCATTTGTACGGATTAACCTCCAATTTGAATTAAGGTACGGATATGTTTTTTGCCAGTAGTCTAAATGGTGGTTATTGACTCGCGCTCAGGATCCAGATCGAGGCTAGTAAGAAATGTTCTCGGTTTTCTATCCTTTTTTGCTAGTTTTTGAACTAAGGGCAATACCGCAATTGGTCTATTGACATTGATGCGGATTTCCATTATCCAAGATGGCGGCCGCATACTCATGTCCGGGTCTCATAACGAGGTAGGGTATTATATAACGTGGTGATTCAGCTCGCTACCCGTCCCTTATTGACAATGTCTGTGATGACGAAACGCGTCTAAGGGGGTACGTGCTGACGTCACCACGCTCGTAGGACGGGAGTTTGCTTTCTAGCCGGCCGGCTTTTATATGTCCTGTTTATCGCTTACTGCGTAAGTGTATTTTTAATTTTTTTAAATAAATGTTGTGGCGATATCACACTATCTAGTCCCCATTTGCTTTTTTGGTACACAACTTCTGTATGGGCCCCATGGAGTTACAACTTCAACAGTGAGGGACACTGATCCGTCCACTACAAGAGCCATATCCACATGAGTAACGCTTACATCCTTCCAGCCATCTACTAGCCTGCGGTTGAATTCATTGCATACAACTTAGGTCATTCTGGTAAGCAGACTCTATGAGAGGTGGCGGTTCTACACAGTGGTTGATGTGTTTCTTGTGACTCTTTATTTTTGATAAGGCCTTTCTTATGTTGTTTTCTGGTAAGGAGACTCTATGTGCGGTGATGGTTCACTATAACTAGAAGTCACACACTAGGTGTCGTTTAGTCTCCCATACCCCACAGTTTTGACACCGTATAGAGACATCTCATGTAGCAGGATTACGCTATGTGTTTTTTCCTTTGTTTCTTTATTTAAACTGCTCCTTGGACACGCGCATCAACACATACCGTGGAGCCATCCCCCCATTGCTGCTGTCCATCCTATTGGAGGAATTGGCACTGGTGTGTCAAACAAACGCTTGGGCTGGGTTATAGCCATTTGCCCGTTTTGGCTTATCATCTGGTAAGCGCATATCTTGATAAGTTTTCCCAGAAATCCATGACAAGCATTGTGTCCTTTGTTGTCTGTGTTGGTTTCAGCATTCCCTCAATCTGACTTTTCATATTATTTTGAACCCATAGCGCAATTTTTTTCTTTTTCATAGTTTTTTTGTGTTTATCCCACTATTATTGCTGCTTAAAAGGGGTTATTCATACACAGTGGCGGCCCGTCCATAGGGGGCACCCGGGCGCCGCCCCCCCCCCCCCTCCTGTGGTCACCAAAAAAAAAAACGGGCCCTTTAAGAGGTGTTTTTTTTTTTTAAATGTCTTTTTTTTTACACATGGCGGCGCGACCATAGTGGGCGCAGAAGCGCCGCTACCGCTCGCTTCTGCGCCCGGCCGTCACTCACCACAACAATACATAGGTTCATGCATTGCATGAACCTATGTATTGCTGCCGCCCACTATTCAGATGGCCGGCCCCTTGAGCGCCGGCCATCTGAATCACAGCGTCTGATTGGCCTTTAGAAGTGCCTATCAGAGCCAGCGGCTCTGATAGGCTTCCCGACTACAGCCTGAGGGCTGTAATCGGCTTCTAAATACCTAATGAGAGGACGCACAGGGGTGAGTTCCCTGGCCAATCAGGTTCACCGGGTCTGGTTACCGGTAACCTGATTGGCTGAAGTGACATCGAGGGCGGGAGAAGACATTGAGGACGGAAGAAGGACGGTGCTGACTCGAGGAAGGTAAGTGCAGGGCTGGGGGGAGAAACTGGCTGCATTATGGGGGAGAAACTGGCTGCATATGGGGGAGAAACTGGCTGCATTTGGGGGAGAAACTGGCTGCATTATGGGGGAGAAACTGGCTGCATTATGGGGGAGAAACTGGCTGCATATGGGGGAGAAACTGGCTGCATATGGGGGAGAAACTGGCTGCATTTGGGGGAGAAACTGGCTGCATTTGGGGGAGAAACTGGCTGCATTTGGGGGAGAAACTGGCTGCATATGGGGGAGAAACTGGCTGCATATGGGAGAGAAACTGGCTGCATTTGGGGGAGAAACTGGCTGCATTTGGGGGAGAAACTGGCTGCATTTGGGGGAGAAACTGGCTGCATATGGGGGAGAAACTGGCTGCATATGGGGGAGAAACTGGCTGCATATGGGGGAGAAACTGGCTGCATTTGGGGGAGAAACTGGCTGCATTTGGGGGAGAAACTGGCTGCATTTGGGGGAGAAACTGGCTGTATTTTGGGGGAGAAACTGGCTGTATTATGGGGGAGAAACTGGCTGCATATGGGGGAGAAACTGGCTGCATATGGGGGAGAAACTGTCTGCATATGGGGGAGAAACTGGCTGCATTATGGGGGAGAAACTGGCTGTATTATTGGGGGAGAAACTGGCTGCATATGGGGGAGAAACTGGCTGCATATGGGGGAGAAACTGGCTGTATTATTGGGGGAGAAACTGGCTGTATTATGAGGGGAGAAACTGGCTGTATATGGGGGACAAACTGGCTGTATTATGGGGGACAAACTGGCTGCATTATAGGGGACAAACTGGCTGCATTATGGGGGGAGAAACTGGCTGCATTATGGGGGAGAAACTGGCTGCATTATTGGGGGAGAAACTGGCTGCATTATTGGGGGAGAAACTGGCTGTATTATGGGGGAGAAACTGGCTGTATTATTGGGGGAGAAACTGGCTGTATTATTGGGGGAGAAACTGGCTGTATTGGGGGAGAAACTGGCTGTATTATTGGGGGAGAAACTGGCTGCATTATGGGGGAGAAACTGGCTGTATTATTGGGGGAGAAACTGGCTGTATTATGGGGGAGAAACTGGCTGTATTATTGGGGGACAAACTGGCTGTATATTGGGGGGAAACTGGCTGCATTTGGGGACAAACTAGTGGCGTTTGGGCACAGTGGCTGCGTTTTAATGGGCACAGTGGCGGCAATTGATGTTTTTTTTTTTTTTCAGTTTGTTTGCGCCCCCCCCAAAAAATTTGAGCACCAGCCGCCACTGTTCATACACATTTTTTTATCATTTATACAAGTTAGCGCAGTTTTTTTCCACTCCATTACTGTTCAACAATGGCACGTAATTGCAATTCCTGATATAATAGTTGACAGCAGGGCATTCCAGCACCCACCAAGAGTAACTGTGAGGGCTTACAGTGTTGTGGCACCAGCACTACCACCAAAGGCCCAATTTTTTCCTACCACTGTTAAACAATGGCATGTAATTACAATTCCTGATATAATAGTTGACAGCAGGGTGTTCCAGCGCCCACCAAGAGCAACTGTGAAGGCTTACAGTGTTGTGGCAAAACCAACACCTAAGGGGCAAATTTCTGCAGAGTATGACGGCAGGCCCTTACTTTCAAACATCAAACTTACAAACGACTCCTACTTGCAAACGGAAGGAGACAACAGGAAGTGAGAGGAAATCTACCCCATGGAAGGGAAATTCTCTCCTATAAAAGTTAATATGGGAAAAAGGTGTCTCCTCTCTACTTTATCACCAATCCTTATTTCAATAAAAACCCCAAACTTTCCAAAAACATTTGTCATTGGGACGGAAAGTGAGGTGAAATGTTCTGAACAGGTGCACAGACAGCAAAACAAATGTTACAGGGGTGTTAACCCTTCCCTATGTACTCCAAAAAGCTTAAAAATAGATTTTTGGGCTAGAGCTACACTTAAAAAATGTACATGTTCCAAATTAAAAACAGATTCTACTTAAGAACAAACCTACAGTCCGTGTCTTGTTTGCACCGCCTGTATACTGCTGTTCAGAGTATATAGGGCCTTTTTTTATTTTGGGTGCGGGGTTCCCCTTAATATCCATACAAGACCCAAAGGGGCTGGTAATGGGCTGGGGTAGGGGTAGGTGATGGGGTAGCCATGCCATTTTTCTCAATGATTTTCATCCATATTGCCGGGAACAGACATTACATTAAAGCCGCAAGCAGTTTTAAATGGCTTTTTTTCCTTTAGAAATGTCATTTTGTGCAGGGGCAGTTCTAAAAATAGGAAACACGTGCCACTTCACAGGCATACTTTAGACACCCCCCAGGTACGATATTTAAAGGAATATTTCACTTATTTTTTTCACTTTATGCATCATTAAAATCACTGCTCCCGAAAAAACGACAGTTTTTAAAACTTCTTTTTGCATTGATACATGTCCCCTGGGGCAGGACCCCGGGTCCCCAAACCCTTTTTAGGTCAATACCATGCATATTAGCCGTTATAATTAGCACTTTACATTTCGAACGTTCGCGTCCATTGTATTTAATAGGGTTCTAAAGTTCGCGCAAATTTTCGGTCCGTTCACAGGTTCTGGTGCGAACTGAACCGGGGGGTGTTCGGCTCATCCCTAATGAGAAGGAAGATGCCACTGAGCTATTTCATTGACTGATACATATGACACAGGATAGTAGAGAGACTCCTCAGAACTTCCTTTTCCCGGCTATTGAGCTCAAGGACCGCTTGCTGTCCGCATCAAAGGAAGAAGGAACTGGAGAGCATTTTGGAGCCGAGCTAGTTCAAAGCAAATTCCGGAGATCTGTGACTACGGGATTGAGGAGTGACTATATCAAGCTACAACTGAAGCAGCATTTGGAAGATCCCTCAACTCCGGATGAGGTCCTCATTGAGAAAGTGAATGAAGCAGATAAGATGGAGGTTGAGAGGGACCAAAAACAGGAAATTTCAACCTCCTAGCACCACAAGTGCTAAAGTACAGCAGATAGAGGTCTCCTCAGACACTCATGAACTCAGTGTACTGGCAGCAAGCGCTGAACAGGGATCATGGCTTTCACCTATTCACCACCTACCCGCAAGTCAGACTGGACTGGAGAAGCTGTTCCAGACCCAGAAAGAAATACTGGAGATGATAACAATGTTTATGACTCGTCTGGTGAAACCCCAGATAGAAGAAGTCTCGCCACTCAAGGCTCCGGAGACTCCTACTACTAACCGCCCTATGAAACAAACACAGAGAGTCTGCTTCAAATGTGGAGGAGTAGGACATCTCAGGCGAGTGTGCCCAAGCCCAGTAGCTGAGAAAAAGTCCAAATAGCCGGCAGAAAACTTCAGAGGGCCCCAGTGAAGGAGTCAACTGGGCGCCCGGTTGCCATAGCTAACTCCACACCGACTCATATGCCTCAAACCACTGGGGTCGCCAACAAGCCCAGATGGAAGAGAGAGAGGCCCCCAAAACCAAAGGCGAAGGTACAAGCCACCAAGCAGGCCAAAGGTACCGCATTCAGTGGATTTCCCCCCAAGCTAGTGGGACCCTCCCCAATTGTCCCCATCCAAGTAGAGGGGATTTATACAAAAGCCCTGCTGGACACTGGAGCCCAAGTAACCTTGCTCTACAGGGATTTCTACGACAGACATCTCAAGCACCTGCCAAAAGTTCCCTCATCATTGGGACGAACACTGACTTAGTGAGGAGGCTACTTGCACCGCTTGTGCTGCAGAAGGGGACCCTCCCCACTAAAATACATCCAATGTTGACCCAGACATACCGAGACCTTAGACAGGAGGAAGAGGCTCCTGAAGATGGAGTGGGAAAAATCTGGCTCCTGGATAGGGAAAAGAGGTTAGTCCAGCCCGGCGAAGTAGTCTGCCTGAGAGCCCCATCAAGTTAAGCTGGAAAAAGCCAGGTCCTTTCATTGTCCTTGAGAATACAAGACAGGAAGAAAACAAGGGGTTAGAGCTTATCCCTGAAGTATTGCCCACCAGGGTATTGAAGAGGACTCACGGCAAAGTTCCAGTCAGTGTCCGCAACACAGCAGCTGTGCCAGTGAGGGTGCCAGCCAGACTACTGTTAGGACAGGTCAGCCCAGCTACTCCAGTCTCAGCCTGTGGCTTGACGGAAGGACCAGCAGCAGAGATCCCTCAGGAAGAATTATGCCCAAAAAACACGCCTCTTACTCCTGCATGGAGAGAAAGAGCTAAAGCCCAACTTCTGAGATGGAGAGCAGCTTTCTCAAAAAGTGAATTTGATGTGGGGCTGGCGAAGAGTGCCACCCACCGAATTCGACTGGAGGAAGACAAGCCGTTTCGAGAAAGGGTTAGGCGAATCCCATTGGGAGATCTGGAAGATTTGAGGGAACAACTGGCTGAACTCAAAAGGACGGGCATGATCCGGGAGTCCAGGACTCCTTATGCCTCCCCAATAGTGGTGGGCATGAAGAAGAACGGGTCCCTACGTCTATGTATCGATTATAGGACCCTGAACCAGAGGACCATTCCTGACCAGTACACCACACCTCGGATAGAGGATGCTTTACAGAGCCTGTCAGGAGCGAAGTGGTTCAGTGTGCTGGACTTAGAGTGGGTATTATCAGATCCCCATGTCCCCCAAAGACAGAGAGAAGACTGCTTTTATCACCCCAGTGGGTTTCTTTGAGTTCAACCGGATGCCGCAGGGACTGTCTGGGGCCCCAGCAACTTTCCAGAGGTTGATGGAAAAGACAGTGGGTGACATGAACCTAATTGAAGTACTAGTCTACCTGGATGACGTCATAGTGTTTGGAAGAACGTTGGAAGAGCACGAAGGACTCCTGGAGAAGGTCCTGAAGAGACTCCATGATGAAGGCCTGAAGCTCTCTATGGAAAAATGCCAGTTCTACCAGCCCTCAGTGAATTACCTGGGACACATTGTGTCTGAAGAGAGAGTGGCAACCGATCCCAAGAAGTTAGAAGCTGTCACTTCTTGGCCCAGGCCCACCAACGTGACTGAACTCGGGTCATTCTTAGGCTTCTGCTCGTACTACAGAACGTTCGTGGAAGGGTTAGCTAAAATAGCCCACCCACTCACTGAGCTTCTAAAGAATCAGGAAGAAGTTAGTGTAAACCCAGATCAGTCGGGGAAGCCAAAAGAAGGGCCCAGAAGAAAAAAAAGAGTCCATCCAGGACCAGTGGACTCCAGAATGTGAGGAAGCCTTCAGACAATTGAAGTGGAGCCTTACCACTGCTCCGGTTTTGGCCTGTGCAGACCCTGCCAAACCATACGAGTTGCATGTGGATGCCAGTCGAGATGGACTGGGAGGAGTGCTCTATCAAGAGCATGAAGGGCATCTGCGGCCCATCGCCTATGTGAGCAGAAGTTTGGTTCCTGCCGAAAGAAACTATCCGACTCACAAGCTGGAATTTCTGGCTCTGAAGTGGGCAGTGGTGGACAAGCTGAAGGACTACCTTTACGGGGCTGAATTCGTATTAAAGACGGACAACAACCCTCTCACATACTTGCTCACCACTGCGAAGCTGGATGCCACCGGTCACAGGTGGCTACCTGCTCTCTCGGCATTTACCTTCAGCCTGAAGTACAGACCAGGGGTTGGTAACCGAGATGCGGATGCTCTGAAGGCCTCATGACCCCCAAAATCCCTCAGAAGACTGGACTCAACTCACTCCAGAAGGGGTAAGAGCCCTTTGTGAAGGGACAAGTCAACACGGGAAAGGTGGGGCCAGGGCTGAAGAAGTAGGAGTGTCCTCAGCGGGAGTACCCAGGTGCTATTGCAACGTCTCCCAGGTGGTACAAGAGGGTCTTCCCAAGCTATCCAGAAAGGATCTCAGGAGAGATCAGGAGGAAGATCCACTGTGTGGGCTGGTGCTGAAGGCATTGGAACATCAACAGTCTGATGTGCTGCAGAAGAGCCCCGAGAAGGAAGCCCGGCTGTTACTTAAAGAATGGGATCAATTGCAGTTGCAACAAGGGGTGGTCTACCGAAGGGGCCCCTCTGATGATCCAGAAGAGAAGTGGCAGCTGCTTCTGCCGGAAAAACGCAGAGAGAGGGTACTGATTTCTCTACACGATCACCATGGTCATTTGGGAGCTGAGAGGACTCTCCAACTAGTAAGGGACAGGTTCTACTGGCCTCACATGAGGAAAGAAGTGGAGAGCCACTGTCATTCCTGCCTCAGATGCATACAACGAAAGACATTGCCCCAGAGGGCTGCCCCAATGGGCCATTTGGAGAGCCAGGGCCCAATGGACCTGGTCTGCATAGACTTTCTTTGTGTGGAATCCGATCTGAGTGGGCAGGGTGACATCTTGGTGGTAACAGATCACTTCACCCATTATGCCCAGGCATTTCCTACTAGAGACCAGCAGGCAACCACAGTGGCAAAGACTCTCGTGGAAAAGTTCTTCGTCCATTATGGCTTACCTCAACGGATATATTCGGACCAAGGAAGGGACTTTGAGAGCAAATTGATAAAAAGACTGTTGGATCTACTAGGCATACAAAAGTCCAGGACTACTCCTCATCACCCACAAGGGGACCCTCAACCGGAAAGTTCAACAGGACCCTCCTGAATATGTTGGGGACATTGACTGCAGAACAGAAACCCCATTGGAGTAGACACATTACTGTACTGGTTCATGCCTACAACAGTACCAAAAGTGACGCCACTGGGTATTCACCTTACAGATTGATGTTCGGCCGTGAAGCCCGATTACCAGTGGACCTGGCCTTTTGGTTCCTCCTTGGATCACACATCAGAGACCTCTCATAGAGGGTATGTGGACAGGCTGCGGAGGAACCTGAAGATAGCTTACGAGCAGGCTCAAGCCACCTCGAACTCCAGAGAGAACCGGAACAAGAGGAATTTTTGACCTGAAAGTAAGAGTTCAGGATCTTCAACCAGGTGACTGGGTTTTGCTGAGGAATCTAGGCATCCCAGGCAAGCATAAGTTGGCTGATCGCTGGAGATCACAGCCTTATGTTGGATGTAGGAAACTTCTGGGGCTCCCAGTGTATGAAATAAAGCCAGAAGGAAACACTGGGCCAGGAAAAACCTGGCATCGGAATCACCTCTTACCTCTCACAGAGGCAGTCAGGATAAGTACAGAGGAGGAACTCCCATCCACATCCACCGATGTGTATAGGCCAATAACCAGATCTCAGCTTGCACCCCCTACGGATGAAGATGAGAAAGTGGGGATGAGTTGGCTGTGGCCTCCGGAAACTTCAGAAACAGATGTTGATATCTCTTCGGAAGTAGAGGAGGATAATAACGGAACTCTCAGGGCAGAGGCCCCAGAATTTGTTCCGGCAACTCATCATGCAGAAGAGCCCAGTACTCTTATTTACTCTCCATCTTTAGTCACCGAAAGGGGGGATGAAGACATTTGTCAAAAAGGAATGGATACCCCGAAAGAGCAAAGAACAAAGAGAGACATTTGCCCACCACGCAGACTGACTTATGATACATTGGGCGAATGCTCTGAAGCATCTCAGTTTGTCAGCAAAAGAAACCTTAAACTGCCTGGTCCCTCTACTTTTGATTCAGTAAGGGACAACCCCACCTCACCCCTTGGCACATCTGTACCAGACACGGTAGTATCAGCTGTGAGTGCACAGGATAGCTCCCCATCATATGACAATTGGTGGGAAGCTCCTCTGTCTGTATTGTATGACCGTATAGAGGCTAAAATACAAGATAGAGTTAGCAATTTGAACCTCTTTGGGGACCAAAGAGATAAAGTAGGGGGAGTGTGTAGCGCTGACATCCTTGTATATTGATGTGTGTTTGCATACTTTAATACAAAATCTATGGACACATCCTTGCATATTGATGTGTGTTTGCATACTTTAATACAAAGTCTATGGACATTGCTATGGTTCAGTATTTGGAGCCATCTAGTGACCAAATACTGGTAATGCAGATATATGATTTTTACCTCTGAGAAGCACAAAGGACTAGATAGAAAATTACTGTTGTTTTGATTAGAAGGTTGACCCTTGTTACCCAAGTGGCTTGGTGACTTACCCATGAACACTTTCTTAAACAGTGCATGCTGGGTAGGAGATAAAAGGAACCCGAGCGGCCATTTTAGGTCTCTTGGGATCGCGTGGCCTGTCTGTGAGGATCTGTGTGGAGGCCTCCTGGAGACATTGGCTCACAGCCATAGCAGAGAGCAACCCTGCGTGTTTGTACAGTGATCTGACAGTGCCTGAGGGACGGTGACCGGATTGAAGAGATCCAGAGACACTCATCTGAGCATCGGAGGACCGGATCCATCCAGCGGAGCGGAACGGAGCGACTGGCCCAGCTGACGGAGAAGCAAGCTGCAGTCACCGGATCAAAGTTACTACACGGAGCTCCGATCCAGTTGGTGAGCGGGTCACGGCCCACAGTTTGTTAAGTTTCACACGCAGTTAGACTCATAAACAGGCCTCACTGGAATTTGTAGTTCCACGGAGGAGCAGAACAACTGACACTGAGCAGGCTTGAGGCCTATCTACCCTGACGTCTCAAGCATTGTAAAATAGTTGTTGGAGTTACACCAGGAGCACCTTCACTTCAATTTAATTTACCATAAACTGTGGATTACAAATCACAAGGAGTTACTTTAGCTAGCGAAGAAAAGAAGATCCAGGACTAAGTACTTTAAGTGAGATCTCACGCATAGCTTATAAAGTAGGGGGAGCTCCCAGGTATAAACACATATATATATATATATATATATATATATATATATACTGTTTTCAAATTGTATATATTGAAATCCATTGTGCTGTCGTCCTATGTTGGGATGACAGCACAATTACTGTGATCACTTCTTTGCAATATTTTACAGTAAAATATATTTCTGGTTAAGTATCCAGTTGTGTGGCGTACTGTTTTTCCCCCACCAGGTGGAACCAGTGGATCCTGGGGTTACAATACAGGTATTTTGCATTGTCTTATATTGTATTGTATTGCATTGCACCACAGCTGTGTCAAGGGGATTGAGCCAAGTTAGTGGGGTTTATTAGTAGAGTGCAGGCCCAAATCAAACCAGCAGCTCCTTCGGGGGTCAGTGCTACATATGCAGAATACAGATGGCGGGAGACGGCAGAAGAAGATCAGAGAAAAAAGCCGAGGTCAGGGTGAATGACAGGCAAACAAAGCCGGGGTCAGTACACGGGACGTCCGATACCAAATACAAGTAGTCCTAGGCAAATAGGAGCGCAGAGAACTAGGAAGTTGCTCAGGCAACGTGGGCTGCACTGAGCCTGTCGTATATAGGGAAGCAAACTGAGAGGCAGGCTAGGAAATGATAGAATGCAAAGGAACATACATCCACAATGGAGCAGGTGATGCCCATAGGTGAAGCCAGCAGCACATGTGAATAAGATCACAGATCTTCGTAGAATCACTGCAGCAAGGAGGTAACAATTTCACAGGCAGGAAACTGCAGGTTAAACCGTTAGAGTTACTAGGAAAAGTTAAACCTGGGGATAAAGAGAGCCCATTGCACTTGCCTGGGATTCAAGCATTGGGTGGATTGCTAGCACTGAAGATCCTGGTAAATCAGGATACAGCGTAGAGATCCCTCCAGTAGATGCCTCCATTTTTCAGCACCAGCTTAAGGCCCGGTTCACACTTGTGCGATGCGAGAACCCTGCGAATCCACTGCGGGTTCCCGCATCGCACAGACTCGCACTGCCGTTCACACTGCCATATGCAAACTGCTGGGAAGTGTCATTATATCTTAACAACACCCCCATTTCAGCTCGCGTATCGCACTGCGGCTGACAGTTCGGACATGAATCGGATCTTATATGTGTGAACACACATGCGATCCGATTCTGGTCCGAATAGAAAAAATGGTCCTGTGCGTGTTTGGACCGAATGCGGTGCGATATCAGCCATACTGTCTGTATGGCTGAAATCGCACCGCACATACATTGCATGTAATGTGAACAGCAGTGCGCTGCGAATTACATGCGATGTCTGGCATCGCACAAGTGTTAACCGGCCCTCATAGCCAGAAGTTCCCAATCCCAGATGGTGTAATTTCTTTCAGCATCTGAAAAGTTCTTAGAAAAGAAGTCGCAAGTGCGAGCTTGCTGTTTTGCGAAGAATTGCCCCCGCACCCAAGGTTGAATCTACCTCCAAGAAGGAGGGCTGGAAAATGTTAAGACGTATGAGGTTAGATGCTGAGAGAGAGGCTGTTTTTGGTTTGTGGAAAGCCCAAACTGCTTCAGGAGGCCAGGTTCTAGCAACAGCACCCTTCCGGGTCAGAGAAGTGATTGGGGCCACCAGAGTGGAATGATCTGACGTTAGAAATTTGTAAACCCCAAACAGCACTGTGCTGCATTCAGACCAGAGGGCTGCGCCAGTTGGAGATGGCCTGAAGTTCTGCTGGGTCCATGAGCAGCTGATTATCCGTGACTATGTAACCAAGGAAAGGGACCTGGGTTTGCTCGAATAGGCTTTTCTCCAGCTTTGCGTATAGGCAGGGGTCCCAAAGATATTATAGAACCATACATCTATGCTGACGATGAGTGTTCAAGTCTAGAGCGAAAATAAGTATGTTGCCCAGATGCACATGTCCATGACACAAACATATAGGAGAACAAAGAAAATGTCATTAACAAGGTTCAAGAAAATAGCTGGGGCATTACGCAAGCCAAAAGGCATCACAAGATACTCATAATTAGGGATGAGCTTCGAGTTCGAATCGAACCCATGTTCGACTCGAACATCGCCTGTTCGGCTGTTCGCTGAATTTTGAACATTATGGGCTGATCGCGGCAATGTCGAGTGGCGCGTCACGGCCCATAATTCACTGCGGCATCGCAGTGCATTGCTGGCTGATGATTGGCCAAGCATGCACTATGACCCACATGCTTTGGCCAATCAGAGCGCGCAAAAAACAGAGCGCCATAATTGGCCAAAGTCAGGGTGGCTTTGGCCAATTATGTCTTGGGGGGTTTAGTACACCCCCCACACTATATAAGGCCGCCTCCGTGGCGGCCTTGTGTAGTGTGTTGCGGTGGTTAAAGAGAGAGGTTAAAGAGAGAGACAGTGTAGTGTGATTTGAGTTAGATAGAGCAGGCAGGCGAGTCAGTTAGCTGCAATTACAGTGTGTAGAGGATATATATGCATCCTAGGTGTTGTATATATATTTATACACTGTATTCAGTTTAGCTAGATCCGTTCCTGTTATTCTCTATACTGACAGGCAGGCAGGTGATTGTGCTAGCTGCAGTGTTTCACTTAGCATAAGCTTAATAAAAATATTAATATTAATATTGTTAAAACCTGAAAAACCCCATGATCTGAACTCATAGTCATCTAATATATATGTATACATCATAAATCTTATGCTTTTTAGGTTTTATAGTTTTTTTATCTTCTTATAAATTCATAAATTTTGTATCCTGTTTTTAATTCTGTAATTTTAGATATTATAGATTATATACTTCATGATATGTTGATTTAAAATTGGAGTCCCCCCACATTAATTAAAGCGGAGGTTCCGCGGCAAATCTTTTCTTTTTTTTAGCTTGCATGCAAAGTATTTGTAGATCACCAATTAGTACTCACGTGTTTGGTGATTTTTAACCTCCCCTGTCTTTTTTCTGGCAAAAAATGCACTTTTAAAATCAGCCGTCAGAATTTTCCATTTTGCTTGTGGGCATTGTGAAGCCCACAAGCACTGACTTCCTGGTAGCGGTGGACGGTGTTCTGCAGAAAAAGTTCCCCGGCGGATAAGGTCCCCCCCCCCTGTACTGCGCATGCGCGGCACGAACCTCAACGGAGTTTCCGAAAGTAGCCGAACATGTAGAGCTGCGAGTTAGCTCTACACGGCGCCTGCGCAATGACTAGGAGTCATGTAGAGCTGACTGCGCAGGCGCCGTGTAGAGCCGACTCGCAGCTCTACATGTTCGGCTACTTTCGGAAGCTCCGCTGAGGTTCGTGCCGCGCATGCGCAGTACAGGGGGGGGAACCTTATCCGCCGGGGAACTTTTTCTGCAGGACATGTCACATCTGGGCGAACTCCCAGATTACATTGCGGGAGAACAGAAACGCCTACTCCCGCGGGAGTGAGTACCCGGAAGCCGGAATTTAGATGACAATATTACGGTATGTACAGAAAAAAAAAAAATATGTGGCTACTGTACATGTTTGTAGTGTAAGGAGTGTGGTCATATATGGATGTTATTTTGGGTGGAACTCCGCTTTAAGGAAATTTGGGAAGCAGTACCAGAAATGGCCACTGGAGGAACCAATTGCATTATCTATATATAGAATCATGAAGTATCTGCTTTTTATATGTATTTGTATCATGTTTTTTTAAACACTTCGCGCCCGGGCTATAAGAAAAAGACGTCCGCAAAGCGGCCGTCAATTGCTGATAGGACGTCTATGGACGTCCTCTTATTTACTTCCGCGATGCGCGCCACCGCGGGCGCGCAACGGGGAAAAACTGTGCCCGCCGTGTCAGGCGAGTGCCGATGCGCGTGCCTGGCGGCCGCGATGTCCGCCAGGTACGAGCGATCGGCTGTCACAGAGCCAGGGACGTGGATCTCTGTGTGTAAACACAGAGATCCACGTCCTGTCAGGGAGAGGAGACGGATGGTGTGTCCCTTGTACATAGGGACAACCATCAGTCACCTCCCCCAGTCAGTCCCCTCCCCCCCACAGTAAGAACATCTAGCAGGGAACATATTAACCCCTTGATCGCCCCCTAGTGGTTAACCCCTTCCCTGCCAGTCACATTTATACAGTAATCAGTGCATATTTTTAGCACTGTTCGCTGTATAAATGTGAATGGTCCCAAAAATGTGTCAAAAGTGTCCGATGTGTCCGCCGTAATGTCACAGTCACAAAAAAAAATCGCAGATCGACGCCATTACTAGTAAAAAAATAAATAAAAAAATAATTTAAAAAAAATCATAATTCTATTCCCTATTTTGTAGGCGCTATAACTTTTGCGCAAACCAATCACTATACGCTTATTGCGATTTTTTTTTTTTTTTTACCTAAAATATGTAGAATACGTATCGGCCTAAACTGAGGAAAAAAATTGTTTTTAAAAAAAAAAAATGGGATATTAATTATAGCAAAAATTAAAAAATAGTGTTTTTTTAAAAATTGTCGCTCTATTTTTGTTTATAGCGCAAAAAATAAAAACCGCAGAAATGATCAAAGACCACCAAAAGAAAGCTCTATTTGTGGGAAAAAAAGGACGTCAATTTTGTTTGGGAGCCACGTCGCACGACCGCGCAATTGTCATTCAAAGCGTGATGGTGCTGAAACCTGAAATTTCGCCTGGGCAGGAAGGGGGTTATGTGCCCAGTTGTCAAGTGGTTAATGAATGAATAGCCATGTTATTAAAGGCATTTGTTTTTGAGATTGTTTAAATATTAGCGATATTATGGATCAGCGCTAACCAGTAATGATGTGTTTACGATTGGACCATCGCTATAACTACAAGCGAGAGGTCTTTTCACCCTCTATAAAAGGACGCGCTGTCTGGTCACATGCTTACCCATGAATAAGTCAAGTGCCGATGACGTAACACGTAGGGGGAGGAGCCTAGTGACGCTACCAACAGCCTGAGGAGGATTACATCAAACTGAGCTGAGCTTGAGCGCTGATTATCCAGGGTTATGTGAGTGCAGCCACAGCTGTTTTGAAGCTGATGGTGTAGTGATTATTGCGCAATGATCTCTTTTCTTTGTATCCCTTATATGATGACATCTTTGGAACCCCGAGTGATCTAGAGAAGGGGAGCCTTGTTATGAAGCGGTCTCGCCACGGGTGGCCAGGGAGACTGGTGGACCTTTTTATTATGAGTTCAGTGTGAATTGTTCAGCAGTGTTTTGTGATTGCTTGGATGAATCATCTGAGGTTACAGTTCGCATAGTGGAAGCAAGGAGTTGTGAGCAGGACTGTCGTGTCCACCACATTGGAATCCATTTATGCTGTTTTTCTTTATAAGCACTGCATATTATCACTGTTTAAGTTGATTATATTAGCACTGAGCATATTGTGTTTTTAGCACATTGTATTAAGCACGTTAAATTAGTTCACTGTGCACAAACAATAGGTTGGTGTAAGCGCATCATATATTTTAACATTTATTCACTTTGGAGGGCACAGATTTTCTTTTTATGTTTGCAGCTAGCACCATTTAGGTATCTTTGGTTTGTGGTTTACACTATTTACATATTAGCGCTGTAGTAATTTTTATTTATTCACTTAGTGTACTGTGTCCTTTGCACAGTGTGCACCAAAAGCTTACCTGAATACATTTGCTGGTGTTCTGATACAAATACAGGCAGGGAGCTGCAGTATTTTGCTTTAGTGTCCTTTGCACAGTGTGCACCTAAAGCTTACCTCAATACAATTGCTGGTGTTCTGATACAAATAGAGGCAGTGAGCTGCAGTATTTTGCTTTAGTGTCCTTTGCACAGTGTGCACCAAAAGCTTACCTCTACAATTGCTGCTGTTCTGATACAAATACAGGCAGCGATCTGCAGTATTTAGCTTTAGTGTCCTTTGCACAGTGTGCACTTAAAGCTTACCTCTACAATTGCTGGTGTTCTGATACAAATACAGGCAGGGATCTGCAGTATTTTGCTTTAGTGTACTTTGCACAGTGTGCACCTAAAGCTTACCTCTACTATTGCTGGTGTTCTGATACAAATACAGGCAGGGATCTGCAGTATTTTGCTTTAGTGTCCTTTGCACAGTGTGCACCTAAAGCTTACCTCTACTTTTGCTGGTGTTCTGATACAAATACAGGCAGGGATCTGCAGTATTTTGCTTTAGTGTTTTTTGCACAGTGTGCACCTAAAGCTTACCTCTACTATTGCTGCTGTTCTGATACAAATACAGGCAGGGAGCTGCAGTATTTTTCTTTAGTGTCCTTTGCACAGTGTGCACCTAAAGCTTACCTCAATACAATTGCTGGTGTTCTCATACAAATACCACAGGCAGGGAGCTGCAGTATTTTCAGTTAGTGTATTGTGTCCTCTGCACAGTGTGCAACTAAAGCTAACTGAAGAAAATTGCTTGTGTTCTCATACTAATAATTGTCATGGATATGCATTAATGTCTGTCTGCCATCTTACCTTCCTCCTCATGTGTTCATCTTAGAGACCAGACCTCCTTCACCTGGCTTCCTTTATAATCTCCTCCCAGCCTGACTCCACCCCAGGCCCTATCACAGAACACTATATTAACCTGTGCACTGCAAGCCTGCTTTGCTGATCAACGTGTTTGTTAGGCATTGTGTGTTTGGGTTCCTGCCTGCCGTGTGCTACGTCTGTCTCTCTGTTACGTTATTGGCTTGTCCCCGACTATCCCTGTCTGCTCGTGACCCTTGACCTTCGGCTCGTTCTTTCGTTATCCTTGTCTGCTTGTGGCCCCTGACCTTCAGCTTGTTATTCGGTTCTCTCTTATCTTGTGCTGCTGCTTCCCCTCTTTTCCCCTTATCCTACGGGGCGTGAGCTAGGAAACTCCAGGGGCCGCGACCTGGTCCCAGCCTGCAGCATAACATCCTCACCACTAGAGGCCCTGGAGAAGACCAGCTGAGTCTTAGACTCCGCGCCCTGGGGAATCTTGGCTCTAGCTTCCGTTAGGATCCCGGTTGTGCTCCTCTGGTCCCGCTTTCCACAACCACCCAGTTTCCTATCCGCAGAAGCCAGCCATAGGGTTCACTACCTCGCGGTGCACTCCTGTCCCCCTACGGTGTGCATCTGTCACCTGGCCACAGGTGACCCTGACAATAATGCTACAGTCAGGCAGTTGATTCTGCTACATGGGAGAAAAAGAAACCCTGGACTGCCGCACTCTGTATAGACAGTTATTTATTCCAAAATTTCAGTTGACCCTGACAGTTTGATCAGCCATGAACCCGGCTGACATCCCGCTCCCCGCGGATGATCCATTGCAGGGCATAGTTCGCAGACTTGAAACCCAGGAATCAAATCAGACTCAGGTGATGCGATTCCTCCAGGATCTGGCTTCTCGATTCGAGCAGCTTCAGGTCTCCTTGGGAACCCCGAATCCGCAACCCCAAGTACAACCAGCGGCTGTACCTATCGCACCAGTCGCAGCCTCACACTCACTAAGATTGCCAGCTCCGTTCCGTTTCTCTGGGGACTCCAAGGCCTGCAGGGGGTTTCTCAGCCAATGCACAATTCATTTTGAGCTTCAGCCTCAAAGCTTCCTGTCTGACCGGGCTAAGGTAGCCTATATCATTTCCCTCCTCTCCGGTGAAGCTTTGGCCTGGGCTGCCCCCCCTGTGGGAGAGGAACGATCCGGTGGTTTCCAGTCTGTCCGATTTCTTGAAGCTCTTTCGTAATATCTTCGAAGAGCCGGCTCGGGCTTCTTCAGCGGCTAGTGCTGTCTTACGTCTTCGCCAAGAATCTAGTTCAGTGGGGCAATATGCTCTTCAGTTCCGTATCCACACAGCTGAATTGAGCTGGAATAATGAGGCCCTGGTCGCTACCTTTTTACATGGCCTCTCTGACCGAGTGAAAGACGAATTAGCGGGAAGAGCCATTCCCGTCGGTCTGGACGATGTAATTTCATTATGCAACCAGATCGACATTCGTTTTCAAGAGAGGTCCTTAGAAAAAAGACGCCAGCACTCTCTGGGTCCTAGCCAGTCTGAGCTCCCCTCCCTTCATTCCGTGGAGCATCCTCTACCTGCTGAAGAACCTATGCAGCTGGGCCGGACCAGACTAACCCCCGAAGAACGTGCTAGGCGCAGAACTCTGGGCTTGTGCCTCTATTGTGGGGGCAAGGGTCATTTTCGTGACTCCTGCTCGCTTCGTCCGGGAAACGCTCGGGTCTAATACATTTGGAAGGTGGAGTATTGGACCCAGAAACATCACCTTCTCGCCTGCTCTTGCCGGTGTTCCTTCATGTAGGCACTTCTCCTCAGTCAACCCTTGCATACCTGGATTCCGGGGCTGCCGGCAATTTTATGGATTGGAGAACTGCTTCTTCTATGAAGCTTACCCTTTCACCTCTCACTACCCCATTGGTAGTCTCGGCAATTGATGGCACTGTTCTCCCAGGGGGCCCTATTCGCTTCCAGACGCTACCCATTAGGATGTCGGTAGGGATTCTCCACCAGGAGTGGATATCCTTTCTTATTCTACCCAAGGCCTCTACCCCAGTTGTATTGGGCCTCCCTTGGCTACAGCTCCACTCTCCACATGTGGACTGGGTCTCTGGGCAGATCCTGGCCTGGGGTTCCTCATGTTTCTCGTCGTGTCTTCTCAAGGTGACCCCCAAGGAGAGTCTTCCGGTTGCTGCCACTTCTGTTTCTTCTGATCTTCCTGCTGCATACAGCGATTACCGGGATGTGTTCTGTAAGAAATCAGCTGAGGTGCTTCCTCCCCACAGGTCTTTTGACTGTGCTATTGATCTTGTCCCCGGAGCAACTCTACCCAGGGGTCGTACCTACCCTCTGTCCATCCCAGAGACCCAGGCCATGTCGGAGTATGTCGCAGAGAATCTGGAGAGAGGTTTCATCCGGAAATCCTCATCGCCTGCAGGGGCAGGGTTCTTTTTTGTTGCCAAAAAGGATGGTACCTTAAGACCCTGCATCGATTATCGGGGTTTAAATGCGGTTACTATTAAAAATCGATACCCCTTACCCTTAATATCTGAGCTATTCGATAGGTTGAAGGGTGCCTCCATTTTCACCAAGTTGGATCTCAGAGGCGCGTACAATCTCATTCGAATACGGGAGGGTGACGAATGAAAGACTGCATTCAACACTAGAGACGGGCATTACGAATATCTGGCGATGCCTTTTGGTCTGTGTAATGCTCCAGCCGTGTTTCAAAACTTTGTCAATGAAATCTTCAGAGATCTGCTGTACCAGTTTGTTGTCATCTATCTGGATGACATTCTGATCTTTTCTGAAAATCTGCTCGTCCACAGAAACCATGTCCGCACTGTACTTCAACGTCTTAGAGAGAACAATCTCTATGCCAAGCTGGAGAAATGTTCCTTTGAATGTTCTGAGGTCCTGTTTTTGGGGTGCTTCGTCTCATGTTCGGGTCTTCGTATGGACCCTGGGAAGGTCTTGGCTATCACCAACTGGCCTCTTCCTGCTAGCCTCAAGGCCACACAGCGCTTTCTTGGCTTCACTAATTATTATAGGCAGTTCATAAGGAATTACTCTTCCATTGCCGCGCCTATTATCGCTTTGACCAAGAAGGGTGTGAATGCCAGAGACTGGCCTCCCGAAGCTGTCTCTGCATTTCACAACCTGAAACAGGCCTTTGTTTCTGGCCCCCTCTTGAGGAGACCAAATCCTGGGAATGCATTTTTTATTGAAGTGGACGCTTCCTCAATGGGGGTGGGAGCTGTGCTTCTTCAAGTCTTTGAGAAGAGACGCCAACCATGTGCGTTCTTCTCCAAAAAAAATTCTCAGGCAGAGAGGAATTATGCCATCGGTGATCGGGAACTTCTCGCAATTAAATTGGCGTTAGAGGAGTGGCGTCATCTCTTGGAGGTTTCCCCTCACTCCATAACGATCTTTACCGATCACAAGAATTTACAGTATCTACAGAATGCTAAACGTCTGAATCCTAGACAGGCCAGGTGGAGTCTCTTCTTTGCCCGTTTTAATTTCACGATTACCTACAAACCTGGTTCCTGCAACGGTCGGGCTGATGCGCTCTCTAGGTCATTTGACACTTTGGACGAGGAGTCCGCCCCTGAACCTGAGCCGATCATTCCAACCTCATGCATTGTTGCCCACTCTACCACCCTGAAGTCAAAAATTCCGCCTGGTAAGACCTTTGTCCCCACTGAGCTAAGAGCTAAGATCCTTCGTTGGGGACATGATTCCAAGGTGGCAGGGCATTCTGGATTCCTCCGATCCTTCCTACTCATCAGTCGTCACTACTGGTGGCCTAATCTCCGCTCAGACGTCAAAGACTACGTTAAAGCTTGTCATGTCTGTGCTCAGTCCAAATCCTCCACACAAGCTCCTGCTGGTCTCCTCATGCCCTTGCCCATTCCTAAGGAACCCTGGGCCCATATTGCCATGGATTTTATCACCGATCTCCTACTGTCTGAGAATAATACAGTCATTTGGGTGGTAATCGATCGATTCTCCAAGATGGCTCATTTTGTTCCTCTTCCTGGTCTTCCTTCTGCCCCTGCCTTGGTTCCCATTTTCATTCGAGAAATTCTCCGCCTACATGGGGTCCCTTCTCATATTGTTTCCAACAGGGGAGTCCAATTCACGTCTCGTTTTTGGAGAGCCTTTTGCAAATCCCTCAATATTGTCTTGGATTTTTCTTCTTCTTACCATCCCCAATCCAATGGACAGACTGAGAGGGTTAATCAGGAGTTAGAGGTCTTTCTTCGCACCTTTGTGTCTTCTCACCATGACGATTGGTCCTCTCTACTCCCGTGGGCAGAATTCTCCCATAACAATCATGTGAATACCAGTTCGCAGAAGACACCCTTTTTCACAGTTTATGGAAAACACCCTCAACTTCCTCTTCCCATGATCTGTTCTCCAGACATTCCAGCTTTGGCTTCGGTTCAGGAGTCTATTCCGTTTGGGGTCACGTTCATGATTCCCTCTGGGCAGCTGCTGAAAAATTCAAAGGCTTTGCCGACCGCCGCAGGCGTAAACCGCCTTCTCTTCAGCCAGGGGACAAAGTCTGGCTCTCTACCAGGAACATCAAGCTCCGAGTTCCTTCTCTGAAGTTTGCTCCACGATTCATCGGTCCATACACGGTAACTGCTAAACTGAATCCGGTTTGTTTCAAACTCCAGATTCCTAAGAGCCTTAAAATCACTAACTCCTTTCATGTTGCTCTTCTAAAGCCTTTAGTCCTCAATAAATTCTCTCGTCCTCTCCCTACCGTGGCGCCTGTCTCTGAGGATAATCAGGAGTACGAGATCAGTCAAATTCTGGACTCCCGACTCTGTAAAGGCGTTCTTCAGTACCTCGTTCATTGGAAAGGGTTTGGTCCTGAGGAGAGGTCTTAGATCACTGCATCTGAGGTCTTTGCACCTCGTCTGTTAAAGGAGTTTCATCTGAAGTTTCCCTCTAAACCTGGGCCCAGGCGGGGGAGGGGGAGGCCTCGTAAGAGGGAGGGTACTGTCATGGATATGCATTAATGTCTATCTGCCATCTTACCTTCCTCCTCATGTGTTCATCTTAGAGACCAGACCTCCTTCACCTGGCTTCCTTTATAATCTCCTCCCAGCCTGACTCCACCCCAGGCCCTATCACAGAACACTATATTAACCTGTGCACTGCAAGCCTGCTTTGCTGATTAACGTGTTTGTTAGGCATTGTGTGTTTGGGTTCCTGCCTGCCGTGTGCTACGTCTGTCTCTCTGTTACGTTATTGGCTTGTCCCCGACTATCCCTGTCTGCTCGTGACCCTTGACCTTCGGCTCGTTCTTTCGTTATCCTTGTCTGCTTGTGGCCCCTGACCTTCAGCTTGTTATTCGGTTCTCTCTTATCTTGTGCTGCTGCTTCCCCTCTTTTCCCCTTATCCTACGGGGCGTGAGCTAGGAAACTCCAGGGGCCGTGACCTGGTCCCAGCCTGCAGCATAACATCCTCACCACTAGAGGCCCTGGAGAAGACCAGCTGGGTCTTAGACTCTGCGCCCTGGGGAATCTTGGCTCTAGCTTCCGTTAGGATCCCGGTTGTGCTCCTCTGGTCCCGCTTTCCACAACCTCCCAGTTTCCTATCCGCAGAAGCCAGCCATAGGGTTCACTACCTCGCGGTGCACTCCTGTCCCCCTACGGTGTGCATCTGTCACCTGGCCACAGGTGACCCTGACAATAATGCTACAGTCAGGCAGTTGATTCTGCTACATGGGAGAAAAAGAAACCCTGGACTGCCGCACTCTGTATAGACAGTTATTTATTCCAAAATTTCAAGTAAAAAATCCAAATTCAAAATAAATCCATAAATCCAAAACAACAAATGCAGATAGTATGCATGCAGGGAAGGGTGGCTAACGCGTTTCACGTCACGTCACGAATTGACGCTTACTCATAGCTAACTGAAGAAAATTGCTTGTGTTCTCATACTAATAATGCTACAGTCAGGCAGTTGATTCTGCTAGCTGCAGTATAATCAGTATATACATACATCCCAGCTTTGTGCAGCTACATCTCCCTACAGGCCATTATTATGTCTGGAAGGCAAACAAGGAGAGGCAGACAGTCACGAGCCAATAAAAGAGGGCAAGCAGGCTCTGTGTCTAGAGGCAACAGTGCTGGTCGTGGACACTTTGCATCCTCATCAGCACGTGGCCGTGGGACACGCTTGCCCTTCTTTTCAGCAGCTGGCCATGTTGAGCCGCAACATGCCGAAGACTTGGTAGAGTGGATGACCAAGCCGTCCTCATCCTCCTCATCCTCTCTCACCCAGGCTCAGGGTACTTTGTCTGGCAAAGCAGCTGCCAAAGTGGCCTCTTCCCTCGGCTCAATGGCATCAGTCACTCCTTCCCTAGCCCCACCATGTCCTCCTGAGGAGTCCCCCGAACTGTTTGACCACAGTGTTGGGTACATGCTCCAGGAGGATGCCCAGCGTTTTGAAGGCTCCGTTGATGGTACCCAGCTAGAGGAAGGCAGTAACGTGAGCCCAGAGAGAGGGGGTGCCCAACAAGGACAGCAATCTGGCAGTCCTGTTTCCCCAGCTGCAGCATACTGCCAGATTTGCTCCAGTGATGAGGAGGGAGGGGATGATGAGGTCACTGACTCCACGTGGGTGCCTGATGGGAGAGAGGAGGAGGCACATCTCCAATGAGGCAGGATGCCCTCCAGTGGCCAGCTTAAGGGCAGCCAACCGAATGCATCACACCGCAGTGTTCCGCATGTTCAGGGTGCTGCTGTCTCTGCCCGTTATTCCAAAAGTTCTTTGGTGTGGGCTTTTTTTGAGACGTGTGCAGCAGATCACACTGTTGCTATTTGCAACATATGTCTGAAGCGTATCTCGCGTGGCCAAAACATAAGCCGCTGGGGCACCACGTGCTTGACCAGACATATGACAACCTGCCATGCAGTCCGTTGGCAAGCATACAAAAAAAGCCCACACCAAAGAACAAAGTGGACCTCTCCTTGCTCCTCATCAGCTGGGATCTCCAACCCCACTATACCTTCAGTCCTCTCTGAAACCTGAACTGAGAGCAATGAAGGTGTAGAATTAGGTGTGTCACAGCCAAGTACTTGCGGGCAATCTGCTATCGGTACACCGACGTCAGATTGTACCAGGCAAATTTCCCTGCCCCAGCTGCTGTACCGCCAAAAGAAGTTCGCTCCCAGCCATCCACCTGCAAAAGGAATACAACCTGCCCAAGAACCGCCTAATCTGTGACATGCCCACCAGGTGGAACTCTACGTTGGCCATGCTGCAGCAGCTGCACACGCAGCAGAGGGCCATCAATGAGTATCTGTTGCAATATGGCACCAGGACAGGGTCAGGGGAGCTTGGATTTTTTTCCCCAAGCCAGTGGGCCATGATCAGGGATGCATGCACTGTCCTGGCACCATTTGAAGAGGCCACGAGGATGGTGAGCAGTGACAGTGCATGCATCAGTGACACTGTCCCTTTTGTCCACCTGTTGGAGCACACTATGCGTGGAATAATGGACAGGGCACTTGAGGCAGAACAGAGGGAGGAAGAGGAGGACTTCCTTAACTCTCAAGGCCCCCTTTATCCAGACAGTGTTCCTGCTGGCCCGCCTATCACACAGGAAGAGGACGGGGAGGAGGAGGATTGTGTCAACATGGAGGTGGAGCCTAGCACTCAGCATCAGCAGCAGTCTTCAAGGGATCAATTACAGTCCCAAGACACCCATGGACTTGTATGTGGCTGGGAGGAGGTGGCTGCGGATCATGTTGTCCTGAGTGACCCAGAGGACTCTGGACCAAATGCCTCAGCAAACCTACGCTGCATGGCCTCCCTGATCCTGCAAAGCATGCGGAAGGATCCTCGTATTCATGCTATCAAGGAGAGGGATCATTACTGTCTGGCAACCCTCCTGAATCCACGGTACAAGGGTAAGGTTGCGGACCTTATCTTGCCGTCGCAGAGGGAGCAGAGGATGAAGCATCTTCGGGAGGACTTGCAGAAAGGTCTGTGCAACGCATGGGAGATTACAAATTCCTGGTCCTGGACAACGTGTTGCTGAGGCTTCAGTCAGTCAAAGAAGGAGCGGTGGAGAAGGTGGCCGTCTGACCGATGCGTTCAGACAATTTTTTTAGTCCGCAGCCCCAAGGTATGATCGGTTCCAGCAACCATCGCCAGCGTCTGGTTTACATGGTGCAGGAATACCTAGGGGCAAGATCAGACTAGGACACCTTTCCCACCGAAAATCCTCTGGGTTACTGGGTCTTGAGGATGGATCACTGGCCAGAGCTTGCACAGTATGCAATTGAGCTACTGGCCTGTCCTGCATCCAGCGTTCTTTCAGGATTCACATTCAGTGCTGCTGGAGGCTTTGTAAGCGATCACAGGCGCACCCCGACTCGGTCGATCTACTGACCTTCATAAAAATGAATCAGTCTTGGATCACCACCAGCTACCAAGCACCTGATGCTGATGTAACAGAATAATTTTCTTTGAAGTGTCAGATCCCTTCAAGACTGCCTATGCTAATGCAGAGTGACTATCCTCTTCCTCCTCAATGATCATGCTGATAGCATGTAAGAACATTTTTGTTTCTGGGCACCGCCACCAGTGGCTAAGGCCCAATTTTTCAGCCCCTGTTTAACAGGGGCGTGTAATTACAATTTTTAATGCAATACTTTGCAGCAGGGCTCATTCCTGCACTCCAACTAGAGTATCTGTGAGGGGTTGCAGTGTTGTGGCAACAGCACCAGTGCCTAAGGGCCAATTTTTCTGCCCCTGTTTAACAGGGGCGTGTAATTAAAATTTTTGTTGCAATACTTTGCAGCAGGGCTCATTACTGCGCTCCAACTACAGTATCTGTGAGGGGTTTCAGTGTTGTGGCACCAGTGCCAAAGGCACAATTTTTATGCCCCTGTTCAACAGGGGCATGTAATTACAATTCTTGATCTAATAATTCACAGCAGGGCCCATTCATGCGCCCACCAAGAGTAACTGTGAGGGCTTACAGTGTTGTGGCAACACCAACACCTAAGGGCCAAATTTCTGCAGAGTATATACGGCAGGCCCCTACTTTCAAACATCCAACTTACAAATGACTCCTACTTGCAAACGGAAGGAGACAACAGGAAGTGAGAGGAAATCTACCCCTAGGAAGGGAAATTCTCTCCTGTAAGAGTTAATATGGGGAAAAAAGTGTCTCCTCTCCACTGATGCTTTATCACCAATCCTTGTTTCAATTAAAACCCAATCTTTTCAAAAAACATTTGTCATTGGGACGGAAAGTGAGGTGAAATGTTCTGAACAGGTGCACAGACAGCAAAACAAATGTTACAGGGGTGATAACCCTTCCCTATGTTTTCCAAAAAGCTTAAAAATAGATTTTTTGGCTGGAGCTACAATTAAAACATTTACATGTTCCAAATTACAAACAGATTCTACTTAAGAACAAGCCTACAGTCCCTGTCTTGTTTTCACCGCCTGTATACTGCTGTTCAGAGTATATAGGGCCTTTTTTTAATTTGGGTGCGCGGCACTGGCGTTGCAAGGCAGGTGCGGGCCGCACCTGGGTGACACCCGCCAGAGGGGTGACACCGTCACCCGTCACGGCGCTGGATCGAGAGAGGCACTCTCCTTTTCCTCCTTCCCCTGCGCACTCCAGTATCTCCTTCGCTCCCTGCAATGTTCGGGGAGGGAGAAGGAGTAAGAATTGTGTTGTGAGGTAGACAGTGCCATAGCCCAGTGCAGTGCACAGCGCCCGGCCCTGCAATCCGCCTATTGACACTCAGGCAGGGGGGGAGAGGAGGAATACAGGGGGGTTACATTAGGAGGAATACAGGGGAGTTACATTAGGAGGAATACAGGGGGATTACATTAGGAGGAATACAGGGGGGTTACATTAGGAGGAATACAGGGGGCTTACATTAGGGGGAATGCACAGGGGAGGTTACATTAAGGGGATTACATTAGGGGGATTGCACAGGGGGGTTACATTAGGGGGAATACAGGGAGGTTACATTAGGGGGAATACAGGGGGGTTACATTAGGAGGAATACAGGGGGGTTACATTAGGGGGAATACAGGGGGTTACATTAGGGGGCTTACACTAGGGAGGTTGTACGGGGGGGACGTGACATTAGGAGGATTGCAGGGGGGATTACACGGGGGGTTCCATTAGGGGGTTTACACAGGGTTGTGGTTCCATTAGGGGGATTACACAGGGGGAGAGCTGTGCTGATGCGCTAGCCTGCTCAGTGCCCCGAGTGGCTCAATGAACTGGAGGGGGGGGGGGTGACACCAAATTTTACCGCACCAGGTGACACCAACCCTAGTGACGCCACTGGTGCGGGGTTCCCCTTAATATCCATACAAGACCCAAAGGGGCTGGTAATGGGCTGGGGGGTACCTATGCCATTTTTCCCAATGATTTTCATCCATATTACCGGGACCAGACATTACATTAAAGCCTCAAGCAGTTTTAAATGACTTTTTTTCCTTTTAGAAATGTCCTTTTGTGCAGGGACAGTTCTAAACACGGGAGTTTTGAGTTTTATCAAGCTGCATTGCATTCAGCAGCCTACAGCTGCTTTCTAGTGATTCCACAATTGTTTCTTAATTAATGGTCGTGTAGCGGCCTCACCCCATCTCCTTTGTCTAGGGGTATGTCACACGACAGGGTGAGATGCGCTACGGCCCATGTCCTCCCCATAGCTGTGGGTGAGGTGAAGGCCAGTACCAGATATTTCCTCGGGCCTATGTGCTTTTGTCTAGAATCAAGTCCCGCTGTGTCAACACTTCCCTCTGCTCCCATTAACCAGAGTTCCACACACCGATCACAGTCCAACTCTTGTTTTATTGTATATCTCACAATAAACAGTGCTTCAGTAGCCAACTGGTTGCGACTTGATAACATTTTGATACGGGGAATGAGCAGGTCGAGGCACTATCCTGGTTATCAGCTAAACCACTGCGATCTCGCCAGCGGTTACTATAGCATTAGCTAGAAAGGATTTAGAACTTGAGAGTCTCTACCAGCAACGTAGATAGGAGTACCTTCGCTGCGCTGCGGCCCCTGTCAGGGGAAGATGTCCCTCCAAGGGAGTTACCAGAGGCTCATCCGTCACTGGGTTGATGCTGCTCCAGACTCTCTGAATGGGTAACCTCCCCGGCCTCCTCACCTCAGACATGGGCCCCATCCACCTCAGGGACCCTCGGACTTCTCCACCCTCGCAGGACCCAGTCAAAGTCACTGGACCCCAGGCCTCCTAGTTTAGTACCTCACCCCAGGCTGAAGGTGCCTGGGATGGACTCCAACTCCATTCCGGTCAGGCCTAGGGCACCTGGGCCGGAATCTGGAACCGCCCGCACCCAGGCCTAAGGTGCCTGGGCGCGTGAAGAAGATCCTCCTGAAGACCTCGTGGTTAGGGCGTCTACCCCTTTTATCTCCTCCCATCGACACCACGGCAGGTTCCCCGCCCTCGCCGTACCATCTCCGGAAAGGGACAAAAAGGGTAGCACTGTGATGGCCAATCTACCTTGAGCCTCCAGGTACCCCGCCACCCAGAGGCCAAGGAGATTATTACACCATCCAATCCTCCACGAACACAAATGGTCCACTATTCCCATACTTACACACCTGAGTGTCCCACCTAAATTCAGAGACCCCGCTACATACTCCCCCCTGTGATTTGACGCTGGTCCCCAGCGTCTGGTGCAAACCCATGTCTCCCATGGAGTGATGACATAAGCCTAGCCCCAGAGGCTATCCCTAAAATTTTGAACCTCAACCATACCAAGACGTGCTCAAAGGGGAAAGGGAAAAGGGAAGATAAAACAATAAAACTTTTCCCTAAAAACATCTATCATGTACACATATACAATCCCTCCCTTCACTGTCTAAGAACCACCCCATACTCAGCAGTCTTGACAGACGAATCTCCTGCAGAAGGGAAAAAAAAACAACACACAAGAAAAGCCACATCCTGACATTTTTGTGTTAATTTGGAATGAATGGGTCCATCAACCAATAGACCCACTCGCTCCAATGAGTAAAGTGATGCGCGTGTAAAAAAAAACAAACAGCCGTTGCACAACACTGCCACCTGGTGACAGTGCCGCGGTAATGACACTTGGTGCAATCTTCATTCTTCCTGCGTCCCTACACTAATTCTACCCCCAAAGTCTGTCTTTGAGCCGTGAGGAAGAGAGAACAAACAAAAACTGCTCTCATTCCTCTAAAGAGTAGAAAACAAAAGCCCAAATAAAAAAAACTAGGGCACAGTTCGGATGCTCCGGCAGGAACACTTCTAGAATATTGTAGGAAAGGAAACAACAAGTGAGTCTCTTCTCACAAATAGAACTTCGGGTCAGGCAAGAACAAGGGCTTCAGATGTTTGTCAAAAACCTCAATCGAATAGTCAGCATCCTCTCCATCTTTCCTACAGATGCGCACCTTGTCTGCGTGGATATGGCGGCCCCACATCCAGTCTGCTCTGCAGTCCCTAAACTTTTTCGACACGGGTGGCGAACAGGACAAATATCTTCGTGCATGGGGTACTTTGAGTTTTTCCCAAACAAATTCGTCATACCATCTCTGGCATATGACCTCAACATCAAAAAGTAAGTCCCGAGGCAAGTAGGGATATTCCCACCCATACTCACGGGCGACTCTCTGTGAGAAAAGTCGTTGCAATCTGGCCAAAGGAGGCATGGCTTCCCGCTCACCTTCTCTGGGTTGAACGATGGCCTCCGGGTGCTGAGGTACTTTCACTACCTCTGATGGCTTTTCTCTCGGTGCTCGTAGTGATGCGCGCTGCATCCCCACCACCAAGACGGGCGATGTTGTAGATTGTGGGAAGGTAATTTGAGGACTAGACTTCCTCGTAGACTCCGGGGCTTGTACCCGGGGCGTGCTGTCTCCTATTGACATAGGGGAATCCTGCGGTGCACGTAACACAGGCAATGGGCGTTTGTCCCAGCCCTTCCGGTGAAACAGTTCATCAATCTCACCGTCATCTCCACAATCTGACAGCGACTCTAGGTCGGAAGTGTCATACATCTCGGCGGGAAGGTAGTCTCTGGTAGACGTGGTACTACCCTCCCTTGCGGGCTCCACCGACTGTGGACCCCCGACACCTCCAACCACCACCACAGTCCCAGCCCCTGGCTCACCTTGACCTTTTGTAGAACTGGGATGTCCAGGACTCTTCCAACCGGATCCATCCAAGCCAGGCAAGCGACGGGGTGAAGCTCGACCACGACCACAGGAGGCCTGCACCAGGCCGACTTTCCTCTTCGGAGGTGGGAGCAGAGAATCTGTGGTGACCGAAGCAGCATCCTCGGATTTTTCTCTCTGTCTCTGATTGGGCAGTCACATCGCCCTGGTCAGTGCGTACTGGAACCTCCCGCAAAGGCCTGGATCTCTCCTTCCAGAGTAGCGGTACCTGTGAGGCTGTTGAGGTGAAGGGCCCGGGGCCTTACTGTGGATGGCTCCACCTCGAACAAGAACTCTTTGCATGCCTCGCAACGCCCGAATGGCTTCAGGTGGACCACCAGTCCCGAGCATCCGGGACAGATCACGCCGAGAGCCTCCGTGTCTCTGCATGAGTACAAAGCCAACTGTCCTCGGGGCCTGAGTCTTATCCCCGTGTCTGTAAGGGGAGCAGCGAACGTAGTCATCTTCGTGGGGTAAGGGAACTGGAATCCACGGGGAGCTTGAGGCCATCCCGACTGTCTGCTGCTCCATCACGCACTGACCACGCACCAAAGTCTCCACGTGAGTTCATCCACATGGCCAGACTCCTCCCATGACTTGCACGTTTTCCCGGGCTTCCATCAAGCTCCACCCACGAACTGTACAGTCACGGGGTGCCTCGTGGCGCAGTGCAATAAAAGCCCCCACATGTAGTACTTCACACGGCTGGACTCCTCCCTCTTCTCGCTCCTCTGCATGGGCCTTTCCCGTCCTAGGGTCATTTCCACGACTTTGAGCAGGGATGCACTTTGGCCAATCACATGGCCGACCTGCTCGGAACTCCTCCAGGCAGCAAAGTCCAGACACAGCCATTCTTTCTTCCAAAGTCAAAACACATATCATCCCGGACGAGCCCCCACGTGTAGCAGCCTCACCCCATCTCCTTTGTCTAGGGGTATGTCACACGACAGGGTGAGATGCGCTACGGCCCATGTCCTCCCCATAGCTGTGGGTGAGGTGAAGGCCAGTACCAGATATTTCCTCGGGCCTATGTGCTTTTGTCTAGAATCAAGTCCCGCTGTGTCAACACTTCCCTCTGCTCCCATTAACCAGAGTTCCACACACCGATCACAGTCCAACTCTTGTTTTATTGTATATCTCACAATAAACAGTGCTTCAGTAGCCAACTGGTTGCGACTTGATAACATTTTGATACGGGGAATGAGCAGGTCGAGGCACTATCCTGGTTATCAGCTAAACCACTGCGATCTCGCCAGCGGTTACTATAGCATTAGCTAGAAAGGATTTAGAACTTGAGAGTCTCTACCAGCAACTCAAGAGAACGTAGATAGGAGTACCTTCGCTGCGCTGCGGCCCCTGTCAGGGGAAGATGTCCCTCCAAGGGAGTTACCAGAGGCCCATCCGTCACTGGGTTGATGCTGCTCCAGACTCTCCGAATGGGTAACCTCCCCGGCCTCCTCACCTCAGACATGGGCCCCATCCACCTCAGGGACCCTCGGACTTCTCCAACCTCGCGGGACCCAGTCGAAGTCACTGGACCCCAGGCCTCCTAGTTTAGTACCTCACCCCAGGCTGAAGGTGCCTGGGATGGACTCCAACTCCATTCCGGTCAGGCCTAGGGCGCCTGGACCGGAATCCGGAACCACCCGCACCCAGGCCTAAGGTGCCTGGGCGCATTAAGAAGATCCTCCTGAAGACCTTGTGGTTAGGGCGTCTCCCCCTTTTATCTCCTCCCATCGACACCATGGCAGGTTCCCCGCCCTTGCCGTACCATCTCCGGAAAGGGACAAAAAGGGTATCACTGTGATGGCCAATCTACCTTGAGCCTCTAGGTACCCCGCCACCCAGAGGCCAAGGAGATTATTACACCATCCAATCCTCCACGAACACAAATGGTCCACTATTCCCATACTTACACACCTGAGTGTCCCACCTAAATTCAGAGACCCCGCTACAGTCGTTTAACATACACCTGGTTGTGATCAAATGTTTGGTTAGGAGTGTTATATGTATTAGAGGTCATTTTTGTATTATTCAGCTATGAGTAAACACTGAACAAGTGTGAAACGCATCAGCTGTCCTGGTTTATGCTGGTTTTTGTAGTGCCTGTCTTTCTTCAATAAACATACGTTGGATTGGAGTGCGGCTGTCCTCACCATTTTTGTTTTCATTGCTATGTGCATTGCCGGCACCCTCGGTCCCTGAGAGAGAAACATCTTTCCAAAACTTAATCTGCCTGGAGCGGCAATTTTTGGTCTTCGTATTTTGGATTTTGCACTTTGCTTTGCCTGCTCAGAGATTTTCTTTGGACTACAAGATTTCTACCTATACGGATTCATTTATTTGCTCAGTTACCCGTATTCACATGGATAACACAACAGCCACTACATCCACAGCAGAACCAGGATTTAGCAGAACCCTCGCAGCACTATCAGAAAACCCATTAATATCGGGTTCACAAACGCACATTCTACAGTCCACAGACGATAATGAGGTATCGCTAATCAGCATGTTTAAAAAATTGTAAGGTCTATTGGCTAAAGAGATTAGATCTTTCTGGGATATTCATTTCCCGACCGAATATGTGTCCCTGTTGCGAATACCACGAGGATTACGGATAAAAAAGTTCCCTACCTCTGAGTTGGTCAACGAGGACTTCAAAAAGGAATGGACAGATACCTTTAGTTCCTGTTCCTTGAAATTAATGGACATACTTATATCATCCAGGAAAAAAGAAATGGAAGCCTTACAATCGGAGATTGAACATACACAGAAAGATCTCACCACCTTACAAACACTCCCTGAGTTTGCCCAACTCGATGGGCAACTTAATAAGAAATTGGACAAAATGGAGAAAGCTGTCATTTTAAATAAAAAAGGCAAAATGACTAGAGACCGGATCGACTATGAGAATAACACAGTATATACCTGGAAGAAATCATCTTTTACTCCAGGTAGATTCTGGAAACATCATGGCAAACATGTAAGCTTTTCTGATCCAGATAATGATCTAATTGATGACACGCTAGCTTTCACAGGATCTGATTCATCACCTGAATCCACTAGAAGGTCATCAAGCTCCCAACAGGCTGCTGAAGGACAGAACTCTGGAAACCCTCAGTCATCACACAAAAAACAAAAATTAAAAACAACACAAGAAAACAATGAGAGGAGGGAAGAGGCACCAGCACCCCAAAGAAGACCCATTATTCACTACGGGGAAAGAAGAAGTTACCATCCTAAATGTTTTAAACATTTCCAATAGAGTCCTAAAAGAAGAGGAGACCAAACTCCTATCAAGAGGACTCAATTTTTGTCGAACCAGACATTTCGACCTGTTTGGTACAATTTTGAACATTAACAATTTTCTAGGAGTTTAACATTAAAAAAAAACATTACTTTGATTTTCCCATGGAGGAGGATGCATCTTCATCTGACTGTCAGGAGGTGGGTGAGTCCCTGCTTTCTCCCATTCTATTTCCAGATACATGTGCACTACAAGATCTCCGTGATCTGGCACTAGAAACAGATCCATGCCCCAGTGACCCCATAGACACTTATAACAAAGTGTCCTTTAAACTTAGGTCAGACTTCTACCCAGTGGGTTCAAGAGGTAAGGATCTAGATCTGTACCAGAAAATGGTTGAGAGGGATCTCACCCACCTAGCCCGTAATTGTGGGAAAAAGTCTATGAGTTGTAATTTTGTCCATGATTTAACACACTGCCCTTAAAGAGCTAGAATCAGATACCACTATAGTCATAAGAAATGCGGACAAAGGGGGAACAGTTGTAGTTCTAGACTCTGGTGTGTCCCAAAGAGAGGCACTGCGCCAATTATCAGATACTGATACATACCAGAGACTCAGAACAGATCCCACAGAGGCTTTTACAAAAATACTGTCCTCCCTTTTAGAGAGGGCGGTTGATGCTGGAATTTTTTCTGTTCCAGAAAAAGCACTCTTTATCCCAGTAAGCCCAATCATGCCCGTGTTCCATCACCTCCCCAAAATCCACAAGGGGCTCAACCCCCTTGTGGGCAGACCGATTGTAGCAGGGATTGGCTCCTTAAACGAGCGTTTAGGTGAGTGGGTTGATAACCAACTTCAACCCCTGGTATGTGAGCTCCTTGTTTTTTTTGCAAGATACTAAACAGCTTCTAATTAAATTACAAAATCTCAAATGGGAAGACAATTACAGGTGGGTCACTTGTGATGTGACCAGCCTGTACTCAAATATACCACATCATCTGGGGGTTCAAGCTGTATCTGTTTTTCTAAAAGAGTCAGGTAAATTCTCCCTCATTATGCAGGAGTTCATCTTGCAGTCATTGGATTACTTGCTGACACACAACTTTTTTATGTTTGACGGGGACTACTACCTCCAGAGATGCGGGGCCTCTATGGGCGCTAAGTTTTCGCCCTCCCTTGCGAACCTATACATGGGTCTCTGGGAGAGGTCCCGCATCTTTGGATGTGGTAGCCCCCGACGCTCAGATACAGCCTTCTTTTGTCGCTACATAGACGACCTGTTGTTTATTACAACGGACAGCGAGATCTGCCTAGACTCCTGGCTTGCTCCTGGCTTGCATACTTCAATGACAACTTATTTAATCTCCAGTTTACGGGAAACATGCAGCCCAGTAGTATAGATTTTCTAGATGTAAAACTCTACAGTTCCAACGGCTTTGTAGCCACCAGTTTACATAGAAAGATCACTGCAGGCAATGCCCTCTTAAGGGTGGACTCGGCTCATCCCAGCCATACTATCAAAGGAGTCCCTTACGGACAGTTTTTGAGACTCAAACGTCTATGTAGTCAACGAGAGAACTATACCTTAGAAGCTGATTTAATGGCACAAAGATTCAGGAACAGAGGATATCCCAACAAAGTCATCAATAAAGCATTGATGGCAGTTGAGAGAATCCCCAGGGAATCGCTATTATCCCATAAAGCCAAAACGCACCATCACCACACAGCCACATCATTCAATAACGTGCCTGTATTTTCTACTCCATTCAGCCTTGAGTTCAATCAAATTAAACATACTGTTACCAAATACTTACCTATCCTATTTAATGATCCCATTTACCAAGAAATCTTATGTAAAGGTATCAAAACAGTCTCCCGTAGAGCACCTACTCTGGGAGGACGTTTGTCACCCAGCCTATTCCAGAGCAAAACCCCAGGCTCCAATTGGCTCACATTTAAGGGTACCTTTTAGATGTGGATATAAGAATTGTAATTATTGCAAACACATTAAAACTGGCAACACTGTACACTCCTACACAAATAACAAGGACTTTGAGATTCAGAGCTTTATCAACTGCAATAGTAAATTCTTGGTATATGTCATTAATTGGGAGACATGCCATATACAGTATGTGGGGCGCACCATTCGCCGACTTAGAGATCGCTTATACGATCATCTCCACGATATTGAAAAGAATCACAACACGAATGTTGCCAATCATTGGAACTCAGTGCATTCCAAGGATGTGTCATGCCTTACAATTCAGGGAGTAGAAAAAATCAATACTCCTGTGAGGGGAGGCAATAAATTTAGGATACTATGTAAGCGAGAAGTATTTTATATATTTTCATTACACACTAGGATCCCAGCTGGGCTAAATTTTGAAAGGGATGTGTCCCATTATTATGACTGAATCCAGTACGGCTATCCTCAATGTTATGTTTTTCTCCTCTATTATTTACCTTCTTTCTCGCTACCTCATTCTATCGGTCTATATGTACAATTTAGTGAGAGTTTGCACCTTGGTTCCTATAGTGCTAATAGTACATACTGTTTATGCATGTGTCTAGACTATTATTAGTTTGCTTGAGCCTTGGGCTATTTCTTATAATGGTCACAATGACTTAAGAGCATTCTTCACTATATATACACACATACACATGCTATAACGGCTATAACATCTGCTTTGAGGGTTCCGCTATATTTATTTACTTATCTGTATATTCCCCGCATTTTCTCTCTCTTCTTCTACAGTGTATGGTTCTTCTGATCCATGTGAAGATTGTGAAGATTGAAACGAGGATTTATATAGATTATTATACAACATCAATTTTAACCTCTTGATACTGTGACAGCAGGAAGGTAAAGTCACCTGGTTGCATCCAGGGGGGTAGATATATTTCGCCCAGATTCAGGCTTTACGCCGACTTATACAACTAGGTGGAGAGTTGTATAAGGCTAGTGGGCTCATGGACGACTCATACCTCTAGGGAGAGGGCTGGGCGTCGTGCAGACAGGGAGTTGATGAGACCAGCTGAAGCTTGTCAGCTCATTTAGGCCTCTATAAGAACTCCCAGCTTCATTAGATGTTAGCTCATGCCTGGAACCAGACCTGTGTGGACTGTCTAGGGAGAGTGAACCCCTGTGCGGTGAGACAAAGCCTGTGTGGCTATTTGCTTGGACATTTAAAACCAGGGACTTAGGGACTAGGACAGCACTAGGCTGATCCCAGTTGTTAGTTAGGAAACCTGTATGTTTAGTCAGAGGTCAACTTGACCAGGATTTATTTTGGTTATGTTTCTTTTGCTTTGCTGTGTTTTGTCACTGTAAATAGAAAATAAACCGCACCTTTTTGATTTTGAAAACCACAACCTCTGTTTGCTGGGCCTGTTTTGTGTGCGGAGCCCATCCCGGGGGTCACACACCCCCGCTGCCGAGCTAACCCCCTCACAGTTGGTGGAGAACCAGTGGCAGTTTTTTTTAAGCCAGCATGGAGGAGATACTGAAACAGCTGGCTCTAGCAAATGCCAATCAACAGCAGACAAATGCAGGTTTGCAAAGGAGCCTTGCAGCCCAGCAGCAAGCTCATCAACAAGCCCAGCAGCAATCTGAGGCCCGCTTCATAGACCTGTTACAGAAGCAAGAGCAGAGACTACAACAAATGGAAGCAGTAATGCAGCAACGTCCGCAGACCAGTGAGGAAAGCCGTCCCACTAATACCGCGTCCTTTGGGGTGAGTCGTTTATTGACAAAAATGACTGGAGAGGATGATCCAGAGGTATTTTTGACCACATTTGAAAGGACTGCTGAAAGAGAAAAGTGGCCTGAGGAGCAGTGGGCTGGACTGGTGGCTCCTCTGTTAACTGGTGAATCGCAGAAGGCTTACTATGACCTAGAGCCTGACCAAGCAAAAGACTATGTGATGCTAAAAGCTGAAATATTGGCAAGGCTGGGTGTCACCCAGGCTGTCCGGGCTCAGCGTGTGCATAACTGGACTTTCCAGCTTGGAAAACCCCCCAGGTCTCAAATGTATGATCTCATTCACCTGAGCAGAAAGTGGCTACAGCCAGAGACTTTGTCCGCACCAAAGATTGTGGAACGTGTTGTAATGGATCGGTTTTTGAGAGCTCTTCCTACTGCCATCCAAAAGTGGGTAAGCCATGGAGACCCAGAGACGGCCGATGGTCTTGTGGATCGTGTGGAGAAATACTTGGCTACAGAGAACCTGACGGCCTCTTCCAGAGACACTCAGACTTTCCACCCTAAGACCAGACCATCCCCAGGGGCGGATAAGAGGATTCCAAGGGGTGAGGGTGGAGAGAGTGAGAGGGTGGGAGCTCTACCCCAAGTTTGGCGAGAACAGCCTGGGAAATCAGCGGCTCAAGAGGCGGCAAGAAGGATCGTTTGCTACCGCTGCCGGCAAGCGGGACATATTGCAGCCAATTGCCCGGTTGTGGAGGAACCCATGCAGTGTGACTTTCTGACGGGCAGACGTCAGTCGCTGTGTGCGACAGTCGCATGCACTGCCATTCGAGGAACTGAGAAACATTTATGCAAAATGTGTGTTAATGGTAGAAATGTTGTGGTATTGCTGGATTCAGGTAGCCTTGTGACCCTGATAAAGGCTGAGTTAGTTAAAACAGAGGTCTCTGGGAATAGCAAGGTAGCTGTTATTTGTGTGCATGGGGACACCCGAGAGTATCCAGTGACTACAGTGTGTTTCGAGACCCCCAAAGGTACCCTCTCTCATCCAGTGGGCTTAGTATCTCAGTTACCGCATGACGCCATTGTGGGAAGGGATTTTCCGAAGTTCTGGGAACTGTGGGATGATCCTGAGCCCCTCACTGGTGCCCCTATGTACCAGGAATGTGATAGCCAGAACTCCCCTGAGAGTGGTGAGGACTCTCCGGAATTTCCCTTATCAGTATTGGCAGGGGAGACTCAAGAAACTGGAGAGGAGCCCACCTCCTCAGACGAAAACCTACCGTCTGTGGAGTTTTCTGATCTTGAGGTTCACAGGGAAAACTTTGCCACAGAACAGTTGAAAGACCCCGCCCTAATAAAGGCACGGGAAAACGTAGTGAAAATAGATGGCGAGTTAGTGAACCCAGATAATACCTGCACTTACCCATACTTCAGCGTAGAGAAGGACCTACTGTATCGGGTGGCAAAAAGGGCAGAAGAAACCGTTGAGCAGCTTGTGGTGCCCAAACCTTACAGGAAGTTGGTGTTGGAGTTGGCCCATGGGCACATTCTTGGAGGTCATCTGGGGACAGAGAAAACCCGAGAGAGGGTATTACAGAGATTCTATTGGCCGGGGGTGATGAAGGACGTAGAAAATTATTGTTCCTCCTGCCCTGTGTGTCAGAGGTTGGCCCCGATGCCACATTTCCGTAGCCCGCTGGTCCCTCTACCCATCATTGAGGTCCCGTTTGAGAGGATCGCCATGGATTTGGTAGGTCCTATAATCAAGTCCGCTAGGGGGCACCAGTACATATTAGTTATAATGGACTATGCCACCCGTTATCCAGAAGCGATCCCTCTCCGAAATACCTCGGCCAAAACCATAGCCAAAGAGCTATCTCTTGTTTTTAGCCGGGTGGGTATTTGTAAAGAACTGCTTACGGACCAAGGTACACCCTTTATGTCCCGGGTTATGAAAGAGCTGTGTAAATTGTTCAATGTGACGCAATTGCGTACGTCTGTGTATCACCCCCAAACCGATGGGCTGGTTGAAAGATTCAACAAAACCCTAAAACAAATGTTGAAGAAAGTGGTGGATAGAGATGGAAAGGATTGGGACTGTTTACTTCCTTATTTGATGTTTGCTATTAGGGAGGTGCCCCAATCCTCTATGGGATTCTCCCCCTTTGAGTTACTGTATGGGAGACACCCAAGAGGGCTGTTGGATATTGCCAAGGAAACTTGGGAAAGTGAGAGTTCTCCCCACAGGAGTGTGATTGAGCATGTCGCCCTGATGCAAGATCGAATTGCACAGGTAATGCCCATCGTGAAGGAACATTTGGCCCAAGCGCAGTTGGCACAGCAGAGAGTGTACAACCGTGGAGCCAAGACCCGTACCTTTTCCCCGGGGGATAGGATATTGGTACTTGTCCCTACGGTTGAAAGTAAATTCCTTGCCAAATGGCAAGGCCCCTACGAGATAATGGAAAAAGTGAGCGAAGTGAATTACAAGGTCAGACAACCAGGAAGGCGAAAGCCCGAACAGATCTATCACGTTAATCTGTTGAAAGCCTGGAGGGATAGAGAGTCCCTAGTCGCAGACACTTGGTCACCAGCTCAAACTGGTTGCGTGATTCCTGAGGTTGGAATAGCAGCCACCTTGTCACAACCCCAACAACAGGAGGTTAAGGAGTTTGTGCTTCGCAACAAGGAGGTATTCTCTGAGCTGCCGGGACAAACATCTGGGGTAGAGCATGACATCATTACCCCGCCCGGTGAAAGGGTGAAGTTAAAACCCTATCGGATCCCAGAGGCTTGACGGGAGGCAATACGGGAGGAAGTACAGAAAATGCTGAACTTAGGGGTGATAGAGGAGTCCCAAAGTGATTGGTCTAGTCCCATCGTGTTGGTGCCTAAACCGGATGGGAGCTGGCGATTTTGTAACGATTTTCGTCAGTTGAACAAAGTTACAAAATTTGACACCTACCCCATGCCACGTATAGATGAGTTGATCGACCGGCTGGGAACAGCCCGATACATGACGACTCTTGACCTCACAAAAGGGTATTGGCAAATCCCCCTGGCCAAGTCGGCCAAAGAGAAAACCGCATTTGTAACCCCAGACGGGGCGTTCCAATATAAAAGAATGCCGTTCGGGTTACAGAATGCGCCGGCCACATTCCAGCGGAAAATGGACCAGATGCTGAGGCCCCATCGGAAGTATGCTGCGGCTTACCTGGATGACGTAATTGTCCATAGCACAGATTGGGCCTCACATCTGCCAAAAGTGCAAGCAGTCCTGGACTCTGTTCGGGAAGCGGGGTTTACGGCTAACCCCAAGAAGTGTACCATTGGCCAGGAGGAGGCCAAATATCTTGGGTACACCATTGGGAGGGGAGTAATAAAACCCCAACTCAACAAAGTCGAGGCCATCCAGAGTTGGCCACGTCCCAACAGCAAGAAGCAGGTACGAGCCTTTCTGGGAATCGCTGGGTATTATCGGCGATTCATTCCCCACTTTGCTTCTAAGGCTGTGCCCCTAACCAACCTGACGAAGGGGAAAGGGTCGGTCATGATTAAATGGACCCCCGAGGCTGAGGCAGCATTCCAATTCTTGAAACAAGCCTTATGTAGCCAGCCAGTGTTGTACTCACCCGACTTCTCTAAAGACTTTGTCGTACAAAGTGATGCGTCAGATGTGGGGTTAGGAGCAGTATTGTCCCAGGTCCGGAACGGGGAAGAGCACCCAGTCATTTACCTCAGCAGGAAGTTGAAGTCCCATGAGGTAAATTACGCCACCGTTGAAAAGGAGTGTTTAGCGGTGAAGTGGGCTCTAGATTCCCTTCGGTACTACCTGCTAGGTAGGCACTTTGACATGGTTACGGATCACGCTCCGTTAAAGTGGATGGCTCAAAACAAGGAAACAAATAGAAGAGTGAATAGGTGGTTCCTGGCCCTCCAGGAATTCAACTTCACAGTAAAGCATCGCCCTGGCGTTCAAATGGGGAATGTGGATGCTTTGTCTCGAGTACATGAATGCCTGATTGCTGGTGTTCCAACCCCGAGGTTAAAACAAGAGGGGGGGGGTATGTGACAGCAGGAAGGTAAAGTCACCTGGTTGCATCCAGGGGGGTAGATATATTTCGCCCAGATTCAGGCTTTACGCCGACTTATACAACTAGGTGGAGAGTTGTATAAGGCTAGTGGGCTCATGGACGACTCATACCTCTAGGGAGAGGGCTGGGCGTCGTGCAGACAGGGAGTTGATGAGACCAGCTGAAGCTTGTCAGCTCATTTAGGCCTCTATAAGAACTCCCAGCTTCATTAGATGTTAGCTCATGCCTGGAACCAGACCTGTGTGGACTGTCTAGGGAGAGTGAACCCCTGTGCGGTGAGACAAAGCCTGTGTGGCTATTTGCTTGGACATTTAAAACCAGGGACTTAGGGACTAGGACAGCACTAGGCTGATCCCAGTTGTTAGTTAGGAAACCTGTATGTTTAGTCAGAGGTCAACTTGACCAGGATTTATTTTGGTTATGTTTCTTTTGCTTTGCTGTGTTTTGTCACTGTAAATAGAAAATAAACCGCACCTTTTTGATTTTGAAAACCACAACCTCTGTTTGCTGGGCCTGTTTTGTGTGGGGAGCCCATCCCGGGGGTCACACACCCCCGCTGCCGAGCTAACCCCCTCACAATACCCAGTGTAGAATTGGGTGTTCCGAGTCCAGTGTCCATAATAATGGTGCCGAGATAATTTTATTCATTCATCCATTCATCATTTTTCTTTTAATTTTTTCTATTTGGCATGTTATACGTAGGACATTCTTTTACATATGGGTGATCATACTTCTACCTCTCTCTTTGTATGATAAATATTATATACCATCTACCTAGTTGTCCCCATATATATATATGTCCTTTTCTACTATCATTTGTTATGTGTGTTTGTTACACACAGGTTCAGTGTTTTGAGATATAGAACTATACAATAATTCTCTTGGTCACCCATGTATTTATGTGTCTACTTCATACAGACTACAATACGCGTTAGTAGTTATGTTGGAAATTGGAATATGTTTATATTATATTTTACTTTTTTAATGTTTACATATAGTATTATATATATTAATATACAATTTTGGAATTTGGGCATATACTCCAAATTTCTTCCGATCCCTATACTACAGACCTTCTTAAATACCTGTGCATTTTACTCTCTTCCATACACGAACCACAACAGCAATATATGCCACTTTTTCGCTCTTTTTTTTTCCTCCCTTCCCCTTTCTTCTCCCCCGCTTTTTTTTTTTTCTTTGTTTCTGTCCCGTTCAGTTTTAATTTGATTTCACATTATGTATTTACATTTTACCAATATGATCGGGACAAGAACCACACTATCAAGTCATCATATTATTAACTCTACGGCACTTCACATAACTTTGGCAGATATATCCTCACCTGAGTCTTTCTGCCAAGAATATTTCTTGGTCAGAGACTCAATTGGATGTCGTTGCCATCTCTGTGTATGGTGCCTAGATATTTGTTTCTTCACAGGTGCGTGCGTCCGTGCATGCATGCGCTTCTATCTACGCGTGCATATGCTCACGCATGCATAATGAGACACCATTCTTGATGTACATATACACATATCATATTTTAGAGTTTATGGCACTAAGAATAACAACACTAGGAACACATTTCATTTATTTATATTTTTTATATATTACATTTCATTCACCTATTACAGCATTGTATATATAGGAATCTATACGAATCCTATAATTGCTCACCTTTATGTAATATATATATTCACTTGGTATATTTATACTATCTACACAAGACCGATTAGGTCTCCACACTTTTGCATGTCACATATATATCATATGAACTTTATGTCATGTGCTGTGTATTTCACGCATGTGTGGTTTGTTCCCCTTCCTCTTTATATATTTTACACTTTATAAATATATTTTTCTTATATATTTTTATATTTTCACATATATAAACAAAACTTTTGTACACACACTTGGTAGTTTTTTTACGCCACTTTTTCCCATATTATATGAAACAATGACATACTACCACATACATGTGACTTTATATATTAATATCATACTATTCATTGAGATTCTATACCTATTTAGGGCTCTCCCTATTAGATTGAATAAAGCATTGCTCACGAAGTTCCAATCAGACGTTAATAGATTCGTCTAGTCGGACTCCCATCCTCGCCTTTCAAGATCGATCCTATATAGTCCCCAAAGACATGGCGGTCTTGGACTCCCAGATTTTTGGTTGTATTACCTATCGGCTAGATGGTCACAAATGGCACAGTGGCACATCCCCAACTCAAAAGTTCCATGGGTTGAATTCGAAAAGAACTCCATCTTGCCATTCTCCATCTCAGGTTTACTATGGGGAAACAAAATTCCAAACCACTCCATCGACTCCCTAAATCAAATAGTCTCACAATCATACCAATTATGGAAAACTTACAACCAGAAATGTAATCTTAAGTCCAAAACCCCTCCACATGCATCTTTTATTAGCGACCCTAAATTCCTCCGAACTGCACGTGTTCCATTGGACCTCACTTGGTGGATACACAATAACCTTACATCCCTCTCCAATTTTATAGATGGTACAAATTTCATTTCTCTCCCATCTCTTATCTCTAAAACCCAAATTCCAGAAACTGAATGGAATAGATTTTATCAGATCAAACATTTTTTTGACACACATTTTCAAACCTCTAATGTACAACCCCCATCCTTTTTTGAGACCCTCTGTCTTAAATCCCCCAGAAAGAAAGGTTTCATATCAGAGGTATACGTCAACCTACTTATCAACACAGACACAAACAAACTTCCATATATGACGAAATGGGAACAGGAGGTAGGCTTCACGTATTCGTCTGTGAACTGGGACAACTGCATCAACAATTTGCACAAAAGCACCAAGTCTATAGCCATTAAAGAGACAGCGTTGAAGCTATTCACTAGATGGTACTATACCCCTATCAAACTTCACACCATTTTCCCTACCGTCCCCCCTTTGTGCTTCAGAGGATGCAACTCCACCGGTTCTTTTACACACATCTTTTGGAACTGTGAAAAAATCACTCACATCTGGAAACAGTTAGAAAATTTTGCCTCTAAAATTGCAGATAAGAACATCACCTTGACCTTACATAATTGCCTTCTATTCTCTCCCATTACAGGGCTCTCTACTCAAGGTATGAGACTAATTCATACGATATGCGTAACAGTCCACTGGTTAATTGCTTCCCATTGGAAATCTCCATCAGTCCCCTTAACACATCTCAAAACTAGAATCAATAATATTATTCTGATGGAAAAAATCTATCATACTGTTTGGAACACAAACCATGTCTATAAACAAAAATGGGACCCCTGGTTCGCACATAGCAATGAGTTCCTTAACCCAGTTCAACATGCCTCTCGTTAATCCATGGTTCAAATATATACACATATCACTGTAATTTTGTTTATAATGCCCGTCTTCCTTTTTACATTTACATATATGATGCAAATTGTATTTTCACGTTTCTACTTTATATTGTCCATATGTGTAACTGGCTCTATGGAATTGCTACTTTACTTTTGTCATGTCGGTTTTTGTACCACATTTTAACCTTAATAAAAAACGTTTGTAAACAAAAAAAAAAATATCATACTATTCATGAGGAGGATATCATATACCATTCACATACTACCATTCTTTATTTTTACAATCCGGCCTAATACCCATATGATTCAGCTCCCATGAACCCCATCTTAACAAAAAATAAAAAATAATAAATACATGTATGTATATCCACCTAATGGTAGCAGAACCACTAATTGCATTGCAGTTTTGAGTTTTATCAAGCTGCATTGCATTCAGCAGCCTACAGCTGCTTTCTAGTGATTCCACAATTGTTTCTTAATTAATGGTCGTTTAACATACACCTGGTTGTGATCACATGTTTGGTTAGGAGTGTTATATGTATTAGAGGTCATTTTTGTATTATTCAGCTATGAGTAAACACTGAACAAGTGTGAAACGCGTCAACTGTCCTGGTTTTTGCTGGTTTTTGTAGTGCCTGTCTTTCTTCAATAAACATACGTTGGATTGGAGTGCGGCTGTCCTCACCATTTTTGTTTTCATTGCTATGTGCATTGCCGGCACCCTTGGTCTCTGAGAGAGAAACATCTTTCCAAAACTTAATCTGCCTGGAGCGGCAATTTTTGGTCTTCTAAACACGGGAAACACGTGCCACTTCACAGGCATACTATAGACACCCCCCATGTACGATATTTAAAGGAATATTTCACTTATTTTTTTTCACTTTAAGCATCATTAAAATCACTTTTGATTTTGAACGTTCGAGTCCCATTGAATTTAATAGGGTTCTAAAGTTCGCGCTAACTTTCGGTCCGTTCGCAGGTTCTGGTGCGAACTGAACCGGGGGGTGTTCGGCTCATCCCTACTCATAATGCCCATCTCTGGTGTTGAAAGCTGTCTTCTAACCATCACCCTCTTGGATCCTAAGCATCTTGTATGTTTCACAGAGATCTAACATTGTGAAGATTCAAGCATCCCAAAGCCTATAAAAAATGTCAGGAATCAAGGGTAGCAGGTACTGATTCTGAACCTCTCGGCGCAGACGCACACAAATATGCGGCCTCTCGGCGGGTGGGCCTTGGTGCCGAGTGGCCGCATATTTGCATGCATTAGTGCAAATAGAGCTGTGCTGAGAGCGAGCGGCTAACAGAAAGCTTCCAATCGTCACTTTTCCAACCATGTGACCGCCAATCATGGCAATCAGTGAAACAATGGCTTTGAAATGACAGAGCTCAATTCTTTTAGGATCCGTTGGTGGCTGCCATTGGGTGCTTTATCCACCCTTAGTCTGTCTAAATATTTCTGGACCATATCGCTTTTCTTTTCAATTAGTTTTTATTGTTTTGACAAAGATTCAAGTAAACAAAGAAAAGACAAGGACCACGAGCCTAACAAAGGGCAACCTGGTCTGGAAAGCATGAAGTGAACACGTTACATCTTGCACACAGTGTTGTACAAATAACAGTCATCTTGTGAGAACTATTGTATGACACAATAAGGCTTACATAGTGCCATCTTGCATCTAAAATCTACTTCATTCGACCTGGACGCCCCTATGGGAAACTGCGGCGTCCCTGGTCCAAAGAAGTCGGTGGGAAATGTCATGTTCATAGTGTCGTGGCAAAATTGGTTGTTTGCAGAGCGCACAGCCATTTTTGCCTTGTGCTAAATAAGCACACACTTCATCTTATTGCAATAATGCTTCTTAAACTAAGATTCACACACCGCCATTCGAACCCCATTCATTCAAAGAAGGAAGCATCACCAGACTGGTCTTATCATCAAGGCATCCCAGCATCAACTGCCTGTCGACGCCCACAAAAGGTTATTTTATTAAACTCCAAAGCATGTGACCTCCATGAGAGTGGTCATCACAGAATGTGACCTCCTCCATAGGAAGTGAGGACACAGCATCTGACCTCCATGGGAGTGGTCATCACATGATGTCCTCTTTACACAGCAAATGTCCATATAAAGATATCCCTTCCAACAGGGTTATTTAAATACATACAATATAATACAAATACAACAACATATTCAACACCATGATGGCTAAAGTCTTATGGGTGTGTCCGGGCAGGGAAAGCGTGTATGCTCCCAGCAAACAAAGCCATATTGCTTTAAAACATGGACGCTTTCCCTGACTCTGAAAACGCTTGCAAGCTCTCATATTACCGCTGATAGGAATCCTTATTCTACGCTATTCCATAGAATAACGCATATTCAGATTATACTATTATTGCTTGTGGGAGGCTATCTGCAGGCGCGCGCTACGAATCCGGACCAATGCTGATCAACACACCGCCAAAACAAGAGCGCGCATCTGCCTATAACCAATGATGTCGTTGCAGAGCGAGCATATCCCCTCCTCAACGATCGTCCGTGCTAATGCACAGAGGGACCCTCGACGGTGAGCATATCCGCAAGCTGCAAACATCACACTCCAACCTCGATACATATTAAATACATCTTCATAAAATTCTCCACAACAGTCCTCCCTTTTTTGTCATTTGCTCCCACATGTATTTCGATGCCTTCTTACACCTGGAAATTAATCAGTCCTTACAGTCCATACAAGTCCATAAAAAGGTAGTCTCTGTTCTTCAGAAGCATGACTTATAAAGGAGGACACGACATGGTGAGCTGTAGTAATCGCTGATCCATCTGTGATCCTCTGTGTCTTGTACGTGGTTTCGGCTTTGGGGCGTCTCATCAAGGAAACTCTTGTCACGTGTCCAATCAGGCAACAGGAGCACCTCGTCACGACATAGAAAGAATAGAAATAAAACCGACATGAGTATATATATTCCCACTTCCTTTAACCATGATCTGCTGTAAAATAAAAAATTAGATCCCCAAAGATTCCCAGACCCGTAAAAGGGCTCCCAACCTTCACTAGCTACAGCTCTGGCTTCAATAGTTACATGAAGAATCCTATCCTTAATGGATGAGAATTGTTCAATCGTATCCTAAGCTCGAGCCCCCCCCACCTTGTACATCTAGGGCACCATGCCCAGAGCTGGTCGGGGTTGGTGAACAACTCCCTTCTAGCTGTCCCTGCCTTTCTTAATTTCTCGCGCCATCGGATCCTCGCGATTGGCCGTGACATAAGATGCTGGGACAGCTTCACCATCACGAATGAACCTCTTGCTTTGGGGGAATTACCTTATAAGCTGCAGATCCGCATAAGCACCAAACTAAAGTTCAAACACTCTTGTGGGCTGCCTAGATACCCAAACCGACAAGAGGCAGAGCTATTAAAACTGACCAATTTTACCCTCTAAAAATGCATCGTTATATTCCATTGACAAGTGTCTGTTTGGAGTCTTCACCAGTTTGTCAAAACTCCTCATACCCATAATAACATCATAAATGGCATGTACCGCTGTCATCGCTGGGGTACTAAAACTCGGTGGAGACTCAGAACAGACCTAGCAATCGGTCCTGTTCGCTTTCTGAGCTAGTCAGGAAATACACTTTAAATAATAACTTGGGATGCTTTTCATCGTTACCCTTGCTAAAATTTACTAAACAAAAAAATATATAAATAAACAAAGATACTACTCAGTCCTTTGGTGTGGTTGAGTCGCTTCTTGCAGTGGCTGGCGTGGTCTCATCCCTCAAGCTTCTTTACAACGACCCAGTCACCTGGTTGGAAAGAATGTAAACTGGTTATTGTGTCAGGGTCCAGGAGTGACTCGTGAATCCTGTGGTAGACATTTTGAAGTTCATGTCACAGCGATCGCACCCACCCCATCAGCTGAGAATATAAGTGACAGCTAATGAGGAAAGTACGACTCTGGTTTTGATTGACCTCCAAACAACCCTCATATGACAATAACCCAGACATTGGGACTGTGGTCACTGCATAACCTGTGCGTGGCTTACAATACCTGGAACCATTGACAAAAGGTTCTTAGCATCTGGGATGGGAACCTACTTCACCAGACTGCTGCTTGCCGATTCAAATTCTATCAAAGAAAGACAGTCTTGGCACAAACTTGGTTAGAATTACAGAGGTTAACATTATTTGTTTGAAAAAAAAACTGTCATTCTTACATTTATCACTTCTCCCCCCATTTTCTTCCTCATTACAGACTGAAGGAAGAAATGCGTGGTGCAGGAAAAAAGAAACAATAAAATAGCCTATGATACTTTTACCTCCTTATGCCCCATACACACGATCGTTTTTCTTGCCATTTTTTTTCTTGCCGTTTTTCACGTCGTTTTTTTTCATGTTTCCTCTCAAGCCTGTCTTGCGTACACACGATCATTTAAAAAAACGATCAAGCAAAGCGCAGTGACGTACAACACGTACGACGGCACTATAAAGGGGAAGTTCCGTTCGAATGGCGCCACCCTTCATGTTAGTAAAGTTTGTTGAGCGACGATTCGCTCTTTTCAGTTTCGTGCTTTTCAGTCCGTGACTGCGTGACGAATGTGCTATCTCCATTACGAACGCTAGTTTTACCAGAACGAGCGCTCCTGTCTCATACTTGATTCTGAGCATGCGCGTTTTTTTTCACGTCGTTAAAGCATACACACTATCGTTTTTCACGTCGTTAAAAAAAACGACATGAAAAACGACGTGAAAAAAGAGAGCATGTTCGAAATTTTTAATGGCCGTTTTTCACGTCGTTAAAAATGCTCTGGAGCCTACACACGATCATTTTTAATGGCCATTTTTTTTAATGGCATTTTTAACGGCATGAAAAACGATCGTGTGTATGGGGCATAAGACTCATATTTATCCATATGTACAGCTGTCTACATACACCTGCTCTCTGTGTACATACACTTTCAGAAGCTCCTTTGGATCTGAAAAATACTTATAAGCAAAATCATTACTCTATCCTTCATATTTAACCTGCAAAGAATGGTAAACAAAAATGACATTCCTGTACATTGGTAAATTGTCAATGACATTCTTTCAAAACCGATTCAAACAAAACCCTCTGTAGCCCTTACTTTTCCCGTTCCTACAAAAAATACAATAGCCACGACGCATCGGAGGATCGTCGCGGTAAGTTCGAACATATTCACGTTACTACATACAAACATTCAGATACAGATGTGGGGGAGATACTTCATAGTTTCCAAAACCAAAAATGAAAAAAACAAAACAGCTAGATTTCTCCCTTCACTCTTTCAGCAGTAGAAAAAAAAATACAATGGGAAAAACATGAGAGCAGCTCGAGAACCTTGCATGGACCAGCCATACAAAGTTCAAACAAACGGGAATGAGAATTTTAACCGCGTTCCTTCTCTGAGAATCACAAAAACGTGTACTATACCTCCATCAACACACTCATCATTACAGATTTCTGAAGCCGCAGCTGAACTACATCTATTCCAGAGGGATACCCAAAATAGTATCCTTGGACCACCTATGTTAATCTTTTTGGGGTTCAAAGGCCTTTGCCCCAAAACTAGACTTCGTGCACCGTGTGCCCGTCTGACTGGGGGAAGCCTCCATTCCTTCCCTTTGCACAGACCTCCTTGTGTCCATGGCGATTCGAATCGGCTTATCGTCTTACTCCCGCGTCCAGGAGAAACCATTGCACCCATTTCGGGGAGCACCGCCTGGTGTCTTCTTATACGGTGGATTGAAGCACTACAACCACTATATCTGGTCCAGTCCCCCAACTAGAAACCCTAACCGAGGCGTCAACTCTATGGCTTGTTGTCCCAACACTTTTGGAACTACAGCAACAACCACAGATCAACCCCCGAATTAGGCCTCTACCCCTCACAGTGTATGCATACACAAGCGTTTTCCACTATACACCCATACACTGCGTCACCAGACTAAACCACACAGAACACTTACGCCCGTTTACCACCTACAGAACAATGTGGCTTCTTTCTACCTGCATCTAGATGTTACAATAATGGTGATGCCCCCCTGTTGCTCTCTACCCAAAACTGTATTACAGTACAAAACTTCACAAAACTGGAACAAAATATAAAACACTTTTAAACGCCAAAATGCTTTCCATTTTCCTTCCAAACATAAATCTCATTGCTTAACCTTTCAGAAAACCCCAAACTCCTCCCACCAACTTTCTTCTGATACATAAATGCTGAAAAGAACTTCCTATGGCACGCTCAGCTCTCAAATAAAACAAAACTGGTTTATTTACATATCAATGTACAGGAAGAGGGAGAGGGAGGGGGGAAGCCTAGCCCCATCACCTTGTCTATAAAGACACTAAAACAAATCCATGGCTAAACATCATATATATTTCAACAATTAAAAAAAAACCTTTGTCAAGGAAATGATGGAATAAACCCCCCTTTTTCAAATGGGAGAGAATCTCCCCTGACCCAAACATCCTGTGGAAGTCAAACCACAAGTTTTGAGACTCAAATACAAAACTCCTGCAAAAAGATGGCTCTAGGAGTTTCGACCAAACCCCCACTCCTCCTTTGCAGGCAATACAATACAAGCTTCAAAAACAATGAATTGCCTTCTGGGAAACTCCCAAATATTTAACCACCTCGCGCCCGCCGTACGAGAATATACGGCCGCAAGGTGGTTGTCAAATGCCGGGAGGCCGTTATTATACGGCCTCCGCTATTTGGCCACTGGGGGGCGCGCGAGCGCCGCCGGCGGCGCGCGCACGTGCCCGGCGTTTCACTGCAATGCTGATGCGCGTGCCTGGCGGCCGCGATGTCCGCCAGGCACCCCCGATCGGCGGTTACAGAGGCAAGGACATGGATCTGTGTGTGTAAACACAGAGATCCATGTCCTGTCAGGGAGAGGAGACTGATGCTGTGTCCCTTGTACATAGGGACACAGATCGGTCACCTCCCCCAGTCAGTCCCCTCCCCCCACAGTAACAATCACTCCCAGGGAACACATTTAACCCCTTCCTCGCCCTCTAGTGTTAACCCCTTCCCTGCCAGTCACATTTATACAGTAATCAGTGCATATTTATAGCACTGTTCGCTGTATAAATGTGAATGGTCCCAAATTAGTGTCAAAAGTGTCCGATGTGTCCGCCATAATGTCGCAGTCACAAAAAAAATCACTGATCGCCGCCATTACTAATAAAAAATAAAAAAATATAAAAATGCCATAAAACTATCCCCCTATTTTGTAAACGCTATAACTTTTGTGCAAACCAATCAATAAACGCTGATTGCGATTTTTTTTTACCAAAAATATGTAGAAGAATACGTATCGGCCTAAACTGAGGAAAAAAATATAACAAAAAAAAAAATTGGGATATTTATTATAGCAAAAATCAAAAAATATTGCTTTTTTTTCAAAATTGTCGCTCTATTTTTGTTTATAGCGCAAAAAATAAAAACCGCCGAGGTGATCAAATACCACCAAAAGAAAGCTCTATTTGTGCGAAAAAAAGGACGTCAATTTTGTTTGGGAGCCACGTCGCACGACCGCGCAATTGTCATTCAAAGCGTGACAGTGCTGAAAGCTGAAATTTCGCCTGGGCAGGAAGGGGGTATATGTGCCCAGTAAGGAAGGGGATAAACATAAAAACAACACACACACTGTGTACAAAAACTTAGTAAGTCTTACAATCTATCAAAATTCAGTGTAAAGTAGAGTTTTCACTTAAAAACGAAATCCAATACAAAAACCGCCGCTCATACATGGGCGTCCGCTCCATAGGGCAAGGGGGGTCATTTGCCCCCCCCTGGAATCGGAAGTCAGAGTGAAGACACTTGCCCCCTGTGTTGCAATGGCCACCTCCGCGGCAGCCGCTTACTTTTTTTTTTAAGTCTGCTGCTGGCCTGGGGGCTGGGGCTGCTCTGTCTTTTCCGACTACACATCTGTCCCTCCCTCCTCACCCCCGGCCCGAGCATCGGATTGGCTCTGCCGCTCAGGCCTCTGCTTAACATCACTGTCTGTGACCCGGCTGTTCCATGATTGGCTGCTGCCTCAGCCTGCCTCTGCCTGTGTAAATGTATGCGCCGGCTCCTCCCACAGGTGTGTGGCGTGCAGTGGCTGAGACGAGAGAATACGCTGCCAGTGCCTGCCCTGGGCTTATCGCTGAAGAACTACAGGTAACAGCGGTGCCTGTGTCACAACACCACTGTGTACATCTTTTTGTATTGCAATGTATTGCAATACATCTGTTGTGGGCGGCCATATTTTGATCTTGATGAAAACAACCTATACAGTATAGGCTGTTTTCATAAAGATCAAAATATGGCCACAACAGATGTATTGCAATATAGAAAGATGTACATTCTCTAGGCTATATTTATATGGACATGGTGGAGTGAAGCTGAATTATCCTCAAGAGCTATTTCACACTGCCAGCTGGCCGCATTATCGGTAAAGCGCCGCTAGTTTTAGCATCACCTTACCATCGTTTTAGTGGCGCTTTTCGGCTGCTAGTGGGATGCTTTTAACCCCAGCTAGCGGTCGAAGACAGGGTTAAATGCAACTGTGTATCGCCGCTGCCAAATCGCTTTGCAGGCGCTTCGGCAGCGGTGCCCATTTATTTCAATGGGCAGGGGTGGTGGAGGAGTGGTGTATACAGCGCTGCTACACTGCCCCAAAGATGCATGGGGGACCTTAAAATGATGCCCCCCCCTTAAAAAAGTTCAGCGGACGCCCATGCGCTCATATACTGCAAAGTTTTGAAAACAGAGAAATCCCCATCCTAACACCATCTGCATGGAGTTTGCATGTTCTCCCTGTGTCTGCGTCGGCTTCCTCCCACACTCCAAAGACATGCTGGTAGGTCAACCAGATTCCCTCCATAAATGGGCCCCAGCATGTGTCTGCAAGCGCGTCGGGACCCCTGGGGGTAAGACTGCGCTATCTCAAGATACCACTCTACTCAATTCAAAAGGCGATGCTTAGAAAAACTATTTAAACTAGCAAATTTAACATTAAACAAAAAGAGCCTCTCAGTATGTCACCCTGGTGTCTCACTACTCTCCCCAGCAGTGCACAGGTCAAACTGCAAATGCATAGAACAGGGGGGTGTATCAAGCTATGATGAGGCGCATGGAGTGCAGGGTTAGTTAGACTCTCAGGGAACAGTCGATGGCGGAAGCCTGTCCCTTAGTTAATCCGAAGTAGAGTAATGCCTTCATATACTCCAGATAAAGGAGAATGTTGCGTGTCTGTCAAGAGACTCTGCAAGCATCTCCTGCATTAGCATACTAGTATTCATCTCACTCACCCATTCCACAATAGATGGAGGGGAGGAGGTTTTCCAGTTTCTAGAGATGAGTTGCCGTGCTGCGCAGAGGAAGAATTTGAATTCTGTAGCAATGGCTCGGGAGACTGCTAGCAATGGGAGAAGTTCAATGGGAAAAACAAAGGAGAAGAAGAACAAAGAAGTTGAGCTGTTGATCAAAGGGACTTTAAGACCCCGGTTATATACTGCTTGCAGCGGTGAAAGAATCTGCAGAAATCTTCTGTTGTGTTTACGCTGGAAATCGGTGAGAGGTCTATCCGACCCTTCTGGATACGTCTACAAGATCTGCGGAAGCGGTGGGGAGAAAAAAATCTGCAGTGATCTGCTGTGGAGTCTATGCTGGAGAGTGGTTAGAGCTGTATCTGACCCTTATGGGTTTATCTACAAGGTGAGAGGCTGGTACTACCGGGGGAGGATTGTGGAATTATAAATATACCTGTGGCTTTCCATTTGATGTGAATACTGGGACTCCCACACCTGCTCTTTTCCCTCTCCTCTCTCCTTGTCTACCGGATTATTTCCATCTTTCCAGGGAGATTGTTATGGATTATACAAACTATATGACCATACACTTTTGTTTTTGATAATTATCACATTTGGATACACTTCCGTTTTGGATAATTATCACGTTTGGACTCACATCATCATTTTTTGCATTTTATATACAGTCTATATTATGTTTTGATGCACTGAAGAATTCATGATATTTCACTTATATTCACAAAGACTTCAAGGAAGTTGGTGTTTTAGTTACTAATATTGTATGTTCTTTTGAACTATTTATTTGTTTTTTGCACTTTGTATATGTTTTATTTAATTGCACTTTGACTACTAGCGCTGCTTCACTATTTTTTATATATAATGATAAAAGTCCAGATGAATGCCCAGATGATGCAATAAAAACCCCAAAAAATTAGACCACAATACTGAATTATAGAACTAAATGATGGATTAATAGTCCCATGCAAAGGTATAAATCCGGCAAATCACAAGATGAGATCAGTCAACGTCTTTGTTATTTCCTCCCGACTCACCTCTAACCTGGAACTTCCTATCTCAAACTGTAAACGCCTCTCAAGATGGCCGACAAGCCAGGCCACAACAACAAAATGGCGCCATTAACGCATGCAATGCAGTTTTTGATTTTGCCAAAATCAGCACAAACTTCCCTACCAGCCAAAAACTGACAAACATGGGACATCAAATGAACACTTAAATATAAAAACGCAAGACCACATGGGTTCCCACACACAAAGGAAAACAAAAATGGTCTCCACCAGATTCCAACACAGAAAAGACTGCACTACTCAACTCGCACCAAACATCAAAATCTGCCCCAAAGACCGCAAAATTCCACCAGCAAAATAGCCGACGAATGCCACAGCACGGTCACATGATATCACACCCAAAGGAAATGTGGCTGTGCATTCCCCTTAGGATTGCCCACGCGCTAAGGAGAAACTGCATCTCAAGATGGCAGACAAACCACATGGCCAACAACAAAAGCCAAGAATGGCGCCATTAACGCATGTACTTTTTCCCGCCAAAACCAGCATCTCTTCACTAGAGAACCAAAATTGTTTTTCTCCACAAAGACTGACTACACCATTGAAACTTTTTTAAATGATCATCAAAATCCACTGAAAATTTTTTGTCTTGAGTCAGCTACACACTCCACAACGCTCATGCCATCTCCACAAAGCCACACACCTGAGACACCACATGAGCACTTACAAACATTTGAAGACCCTTTGGCCACTAAACAGCACATTCAATAAATGTTAGTTACATGCACAACATTAAAACAACATGCTTATTTTCTCAAAGTTCATATACTCTGAAATATTCACCACACACATACAGTACAATGCTGCCTGCATGCCTGCTCAGAACATCAGAGTTCTCTTCCCTCAGGGCATAGCTCCTCCAGCACAAAACTCCTGCATTGTAAGCAGTGGGCTGCCCTTCCCCCAATCCACATGGCACCCAAACAATCATCTACTTACAAACTGCTCAGTGTAGGCTGCACTAAGTACCACAGCTATACCTTAATTTCATACACAATATACAGTCTCCATATGCATCAAACTTGTAGTCAAAAGATACACAGAGACCCACCAAATTGTAACTGATGGCCATGCTGTCTGCCCCTCCCCCACCAAAGCACATGGCAGCAATGCAGCGGCCATCTTTAACAATGCAGCAGCAATGAGCACACAGGTTCAATCACACTGATGCAGAACACGTGTCCCCATTAAACAAAATCACATACAGTCTATATTTCTCATTTAGTTACACTCTTACAGCCCACAGCTTCCCCACACAAACATCCAGGCACACGCAGGCAAACCCACACAGGCACACACGATCGAGTTCACAGGCATACGATCTCTCTCCCAACAAAATCACACACACGCACACACAGGCACAATCGGATTCACAGACATACACACACATACTGCAAACTTACAGCATTATTTCAAAAAGACGAAAAATTTGTTCTTTTACAGAGCAGAGCCCCCACGCATCGGATCGTGCATCCATACTCCCCCCATCTCGACCCGATGCCTAAAGGGGGCCCCCATCTAGTCCCTTCAGAGCCACCATTCTGTTGTGGCAAAATTGGTTGTTTGCAGAGCACACAGCCATTTTTGCCCTGTGCTAAATAAGCACACACTTCATCTTATTGCAATAATGCTTCTTAAACTAAGTTTCACTCACCGTCATTCGAACCCCATTCATTCAAAGAAGGAAGCATCACCAGACTGGTCTTATCATCAAGGCATCCCAGCATCAACTGCCTGTCGAGGCCACAAAAGGTTATTTTATTAAACTCCAAAGCATGTGACCATAGGAAGTGAGGACACAGCATCTGACCTCCATGGGAGTGGTCATCACATGATGTCCTCTTTACACAGCAAATGTCTATATAAAGATATCCCTTCCAACAGGGTTATTTAAATACATACAATATAATACCAATACAACAACATATTCAACAACATGATGGCTAAAGTCTTATGGGTGTGTCCGGGCAGGGAAAGCGTGTATACTCCCAGCAAACAAAGCCGTATTGCTTTAAAACATGGACGCTTTCCCTGACTCTGAAAATGCTTGCAAGCTCTTATATTACCGCTGATAGGAATCCTTATTCTACGCTATTCCATAGAATAACGCATATTCAGATTATACTATTATTGCTTGTGGGAGGCTATCTGCAGGCGCGCGCTACGAATCCGGACCAATGCTGATCAACACACCGCCAAAACAAGAGCGCGCATCTGCCTATAACCAATGATGTCGTTGCAGAGCGAGCCTATCCCCTCCTCAATGATCGTCTGTGCTAATGCACAGAGGGTCCCTCGTCGGCAAGCATATCCGCTCGCTGCAAACATCACACTCCAACCTCAAGACGTTTTCCCCTAGCCAGACGGGAATCAACCAGCCTCAGACTGCCCCAGTCAGCTCTTTAGAGCGGGTTGCGTAAGTACTAACACTGGGTGACATTATGACAATACATATTAAATACATCTTCATAAAATTCTCCACAACAATAGTTACTAACGGCACCATTACAACTATAAATTTTAAAGTCTCACAAGTAATAGGAATATAATCATGAAGAGAACCGAATACACATAACAACTTGGTGTGGCCTTGTAGGGCTGGCCACAGAAAGAAATAAGGGAAGATAAAGGTAGAAAGGGGGATCCAGCACGTAGGTGGGGGATATGCTGGAGAGGGAAGGGTAGAGGGGGTAGGGGGTAGAGAGACAGCAAGCTATGGTCCAGTCGGGGTGTATCAAGCTATGATGAGGCGCATGGAGTGCAGGGTTAGTTAGACTCACAGGGAACAGTCGCTGGCGGGAGCCTGTCCCTTAGTTAATCCGAAGTAGTGTAATGCCTCCATATACTCCAGATAAAGGAGAATGTTGCGTGTCTGTCAAGAGACATGGCAAGCATCTCCTGCATTAGCATACTAGTATTCATCTCACTCACCCATTCCACAATAGATGGAGGGGAGGTGGTTTTCCAGTGTCTAGAGATGAGTTGCCGTGCTGCGCAGAGGAAGAATTTAGGAGATTGTGTTTTTGGAAATTGATAGTGCCCAGTAAAATGGAGAGGAGGGCAAAAAAAGGGGAGGGCTCGAGAGGTTTATCATAAATTTCAGAATAAATTTGGAAAATTTGTGACCAGAATGGGCGGATTACATCACATTCCCACCAGACGTGGCTGTACGTACCTTTCGCTGAGTTACATCTCCAGCAGGTGTCCGCAGCTGAAGGAAACATGATCCTGACGGTGGTCGGCACTCGATACCACCTGGATATCACCTTGTAGTTTTTTTCTTGGGTGTAGCTCGAGATAGATGATTTGTGGGTAAAGAGAAAGGCTTTACCCCATTCCGCCTCAGTGATGTCTCTTCAGAGTTCCTCTGACCAAACTTTAGTAAATTTAGGGAAGGAATCGTGGATGTGGTTTAGGATCAGTTTGTAGATCATGGAAAGGGTATGGCGGGGGGTTTCTAGAGTGTGCATAATTGTTCAAAACTGGTCAGGGGTCTGTGGATCTGTTTGGAGTCATGGAGTTTTTTGCAATAGGATGTCAGGTGCATGCGAGTAAGCCAAGTCACTCGGGAGGCTGTAATGTCGCGGTACCTAGAGCGGTGTTAACAAATTGTCGTGCCGTGGGCCAGGAAGCTCTGTCGTAGTCATCAAGTGTGTGGATTGACCTGCTCTCTGGGAGGGCTGGATTATCGAATAGGGGAGTGAGCGGGCTCGGTTCAGTAGATAGAGCATAGGTTCCCCTTCTGCGGTACCAAATTTCCAGAGCGTCTCTAGTGAGGGGAGACAACGTGGAGAGAGATCTATGAGTCTGCTTGAATCCCCATAGGAGAGCCCGAAGGTCTATCGGGGATAGGTCCTGTTCCACTAGGGTGGCAGCTTTGACTAGGGGGCAGGGGAACCACTCCAGGATCCGGGAGACCACTGCTGAGGAATGATAAATTTCAAAGTGCAGAAGACTCATTCCGCCTTTAGTGACGGCAGAGCATAAGAGATGTTTCAGTCTGGGATGGCTCCCCCTCCAGACAAATCGTATGGCCATTGAGCGAAGGGTACGGAAAAATGAGGAGGGAAGAGTTATCGGGAGGGCTTGGAAAAGATATAATAGTTTGGGGAGTACATCCATTTTCAGGGTGTTCATGCGACCAAACCATGACAGTGGTCTATCCATTCGGTCTTCGGTTAGGCGTCTGAGCTTCATGAGAAGTGGACTAAAGTTTAGGGCATATATATCCGCCGTGTGCGCTGGGATGGCCGTTCCTGAATATGAAATGGATTTTGTCTGCCACTGAAAGGAATAGTTGGTTTTAAGGGAGGAAAGGGTGTGTTGTGGAACAGAAAGGTTCAGTGCTTCCGTTTTGGAAATATTTAGTTTATAATTGCTAAATCGGCTGAACCGGTTAATCTCTGCTAATATGGAAGGGATACTGATATGAGGTTGAGTTACGTAAAGTAAAAGGTCATCAGCATATAGGGAGAGTTTACAATGGGAGGAGGGGGTCTGGATACCGCGTATGTTCGGGTTTGCTCTTATAGCCTGGGCCAGGTGTTCAATTACAAGGGCGAAAAGGAGGGGGAGGGGACAGCCTTGCCTAGTGCCGTTTGCTATCGTAAGTGTACTTGATTGGATACCATTCACTAAAATGGAGGCTGAGGGTTTGGAATATAGGGCCATGACATGTGAGAACATTTTCGGACCTAGTCCTATCTGGGTGAGGGTGGATTGGAGAAACGGCCAACTGACCCTGTCGAAGGCCTTCTCCGCGTCACAGGAGAGGAGGCAGGTCGGTATATGATTACGGTGAGCATAGGCTATAAGGTGAATAGTTTTAGTGGTGTTGTCCTGAGCCTCACGGCTAGGGACGAAACCCACCTGGTCTCTGTGTATGATGTCAGGTAACACGGGAGAAAGACGATTCGACATGATCTTGGCGAACAGTTTTAAATCTATATTCAATAAGGAAATCGGTCTATAGTTGGCGCAGAAAGAGGGATCTTTACCGGGTTTTGGGATAACTACTATCTGTGCTTGGAGTAAGGACGGGGAGGTGGAGAGGTTCTCATTAATGGCGTTAAATGCGTTTGTGAGGAAAGGGGCCAGTTGGAGAGCAAATGTCTTGTAAAAGCATGAGGAGAACCCATCAGGTCCCGGGCTCTTACCGTTCTTGAGTGTCTTGATGGCCAGTAGGAATTCAGCTTCAGAAAGAGGGGATTCCAGTTCCCCCACGTCTGAAGTCGGAATGGAAGGAAGGGCAGTTTCCCGAATATAAGCCGACATGTCCTGCTCCGAGTCGTCCGAGTTGGACCGGGGCGAGGGGGTTTGAGGAGGCAGATTATATAGAGTAGAGTAATATTGGCGGAATTCTTCAGCTATGGCTGAGTTAGCTAGTAATTTACCTTTGGTTGAGGAGTTAATAAAGGGAATATGTTTCCGGGCTTGCTGGGGTTGTAGGGTATGAGCCAGGTGTCTACCACACTTGTTGGCTTGGGAATAATGGGCGAATCGCCCCTTATCCCTCGCCACCAAGGAGCGTTCTGAGAAGATTCGCAGAAGGTCCCTCCTAGCGTTGACCAGATTTAGTTGAGTTCTAGCATCAGGGGTTTGTTTGTGTGACTCTTCTAGTGCAGCTATTGCGGCCAGGAGTCGAGTTATGTCTGCCGTGCGAGCATGTTTAAGCCTAGAGCCATGTTGGATGAATTTGCCCCTAAGGACACATTTAAGTGCTTCCCACTTCGTAAGTGGGTTAGTGTCGTCGTGCGCGTGGTCTGTAATAAAGTGCCTGACGGTCTGGAGGATGTCTTGGATGCAAACTGTATCGGTCAGCAGGTTGTCATTGAGCCTCCAAGAGGATCTGGCCTTTTGAGGCGGGGACCTTTCCCAAGCTCAAGTGTAAGGGCGCATGGTCAGACCAGAGAGTGAGACCAATTGAGGCGTTGGGGGAATAGTCTATTAGAGATTGGGAGATGAATATGTAGTCCAGTCTGCTGTAAGAGGAATGTGCAGGGGAGAAATATGTATAGTCCTTCGTGGTAGGGTGTAACACCCTCCAGACGTCCACAAGGGATAGGTCAGTCAGGGCAGTTCTCATTTTGGTCAGAGAAGCTGGGGAGAGTGAGGACTTACCCGTAGAGGAATCCAGGTGGGGTATCAGAGCGGCATTGAGGTCACCTCCCAGGATCAGGTTGGTAGTACTAAATAGTTTCAGGCGTGCGGTCACCGAGGAAAGGAACTGTAGTTGATCCTGGTTTGGAGAATAGACGTTAATTACAGTATAAATCACATTCAAATATGACAATTTGATAAAGACATATCTCCCTGCAGGATCAATACGTGTGTCAAGAACATCTGGTGTGAATGAGGCGTGAAAGGCAATGGATACTCCCTTTGATTTTGCGGAAGGGTTGGTACTGTGGAACCAGGTAGGGTACTGTTTATGAAGAAACTGTGGGATTGTGTCAGACCTGAAATGGGTTTCTTGGAGGAGGAGGATTTGGGTGTGAAGCTTATGGAAGTGGTATAAAATTTGTCTCCTCTTCTCTGGGACATTAAGGCCCCTGCAATTCAGGGATGAAATTTTTAAGGAGGTAGGTGCTGCCATGGAGGGAGCAATGTAGGGGGTGAATAGTCTTCTACCTGGACCAAGCTCACTGTCTCAAGGGAAGGAGTGGGGGGGGGGGGGAGAAGGGAGGGATGTAGTAGCATCTATAAATAAACATAGGAGAGGGGAGGACCAGAAAAAGAGGAGAAAAAGAGAACGAGAGAAGAAGTGGAAAATAGGGCCTCAACGGCCAAACTAGTAATTTTGCAAGCAACATGTCAGCTAAGTCCGAACAGGACGCTGAAAATCCTAAGTGGGGTATCGCGGACCGTACATAGAGGTGCCCGCACACACCGGGCTGCTATAATAAACACTGAATCACATTAATAAACTGAGCGGCTCAGGGTCCCAAGCGGCTGTATTTAGTTAGTATATACGTCCAGGAGAATGAGTCCCTGGCAGACACCATGATCTGACAGCACCAGGGGTCCTGCACCAGGCCTCTTAACATAACAATATGCGCTAAGAAGGGGGAGGGGGAGGCAGGGGGGGACCAACTTGATGGTGGGGGACATTCAATGCTTATTTGGGAAGAAAGTAGTTCAACAAGGGGTCTTTGTTCTGAGAAAACAACACAATAGGAGGTTAAAAGGCAAAATGCCCCCTGCAGGCGGGGAGGTAAAACATAAGTTAGTAGTATAGCGTCCCAACAAAATTGTAACCTGAAAACAGGGATGGCTTCATGGATCTAATGCCCGGAAAGAGAGAAGATGGCACAAAGTGCCGGTCGTGTAGAGTCAACCGGCAGTCGACTTGGAGGCTTCCGATCTGGAACGCTTGGGTTTCTTGGACTGTTTCTGCCAGCCTGAGGCTACCGAGAATCCAGGGGTGGGTGCATGAAGAGGCCAGTCGGGTAGAGGTATTTGAGGCAGTTCAAAGATCCCTAGGAACTTGGGAAGATCTCCGTGTGTGCGGAACACCACTGATTTCCCCTCATGTGAGGCAAAGAGATGAAAGGGGAAGCCCCAGCGATACTTGATTTGCTTAGCATGTAGGGCCCCGGTGAGGGGCTTAAGAGCCCGGCGCATGTCCAGGGTCAGCTTGGAGACATCTGGCAGTAGGGATACTTGGGTGCTATTAAAGTAAATAGCCTCCTGCTTGCGTGCTGCTTGCATGATGGCGTCTTTAATCGCATAGAAGTGGACCCTGCAGATAACATCTCTGGGGTGTTCCTGATTTGGGTTTTTAGGTCCCAGGGCCCTATGAACATGATCAAGTTCCATTGGTGCATCTTTATCCTTTTGAAGTAGCTCATTAAACATAGCGATGACTACAGGGGCTAGGTCTTTAGTGTCCACTGACTCTGGGAGGCCTCGGACTTGAATATTATTGCCTCTGGCCCTGTTCTCCTGGTTGTCCTGGTGGTACATAAGATGCTGGATTTGCAAAGTGTGCTCATTCAAAATGGCATCATGTGATTGTATGGCAGAGACAGTCTCTTCAACGCTGTGTTCCACCTCATCTAGTCGGCTTGTGACATCCCTACACAGCTCGGCTATCTATTGTTTGTAGGAACGTTCCAACCTCTGCACACAGGCCTCAAAGTCATGCCTGGTAGGTAGGGCCTTAATATATGCTTCCAGGTCCCAAGCGCCGTAGGAGCGGCGTGATGCAGGGGAATGGCCGGCAGACCAGGTGGATCCGTTATCTGAGTCTGGGGGAGAGCTGGCTCACATCCTGGATCTGGTGTGTGGCTTGGAGTGCTGAGAAGCCTCTCCATGAGAGGCCGCGTGTGTCCCTGAGGAGCGGGTCGACACCATCTTGGATGAGGGGGGGCCGCGCTGGTCTGGCGCCAGCTTTTTAAAGAAAAATCTGTCTATGTCTTCCTCTTTGCCTGGATCGGGGGTATGGCGGCTCTCTCCCCCACCTCTCCTCCCCATTACCGACCTGTGTAGCGGGTCTAGAAGGCGTTGGTGGCCGCGATGGGTCTGGTGTGTGCGGGAGCTCCTGAAGGAAGCGACTTACTCCTCCATGTGCTAAGCCACGCCCCCCATATCGCTTTTGGGACATTGTGCATCATTTGGGGCTGTGTCAATACCATCCTCATTATGGACTTGAGCTCCCCATGCTCCTTTGTATACACAGAGCTGAAGAAAGTATTTAATAAATTTGCCTTTTCTTTGTCCCCAGTCAACCACTCCAGATCATTTTGTAAAGGGCCTACATACTCAGACCTGACCTTTTTTTAATATTAATATGTTTGAAGAATTTTTGGGGGATTTGTCCTACTACCTTTTGCAATCTGTCATTCGTTTTGAATTTTTGCATCCCTGATTTCCTTTTTACATATTCTTTGTAACTTTAAAACAATGATATTTTTTGATATCCTTCATTTTTATATATTTTTAAAAGCTCTTTTCTTATTTATAGCTTTTTTAACTTCGGCCGTGAGCCACATTAAACGTATTGCCCATAGAAATAAACTTTGCAGTGAGTTTACATAGTCTTTTTGAAGAATTCCCATTTCTGTTCCATGTTTGATGCCAATATTCTCTCCCAGTCTAAAGCCTCGTACACACGACCAAGTTTTTCGTCGTTAAAAACCCGTCGTTTTTCTCGACGAGATTCTTGTCAAGCTTGACGAGATTCTTGTCAAGCTTTCCTTGCATGCACACTGTCAATTCCAAATCTCCTTGTTGTTCTGCGCGGTCACGTCCAGCACGTACAACGGCAGTATAAAGGGCAAGCTCGATTTCAATGGCGCCACCCCTTGGGCTGCTTTTGCTGATCTCGTGTTACCGCGTGTGAAGTTAAAGTTTGGGAAGAGACGATTCGCGCTTTTCAGTCTTCGTGCTTTCAGTTAGTTTTCTGCGGTTAAGTTTGTGCTTGTGGGTTCGTATCTTGTCTTTCAGGGCGTGTAGGCAGGTCGTATCTGTTTTACAGTGTGTTCTTGCCACTTCGTTTCTGAATTTCAGTTCGTTCTTCATAGGCCTTGCTATTCTTAAGTGCGTTTTGTTTAGTACGTTCTGATCAGACGACCGTCTCCTAGCCATGTCGCGGGTACGTTCTCGTTGTCGAGTTCGTGCTGTGTGGGCGCTTGGTGTTGGTCTGCTTGTCTTGGACCAAGACGAGTCCATGAATGGGGAGAGGAGGAGTTCATGGACCAAGAATTGGTTGCTCCAGCGGGACCAATTCTGTCATATGCCTCTGCTGCGGGAGATCGTGAAGAATAATCCTGAGGACTACAGGAATTTTCTGCGGATGTCTGACCCCGTTTTTCAGCATCTGTTGGCTTTGGTGTCCCCCTATATTACCAGGCAGGACACCATTATGCGGGAAGCCATCAGTGCTGAGCAGAGGCTCATCGCCACGTTACGCTACCTGGCGACAGGGAGAAGTCTGCAGGACTTGAAGTTCACGACAGGCATCTCCCCCAAGGCTCTGGGCGTCATAATCCCAGACACCTGTTCTGCCATTATCCAAGTCCTGCAGGAGGACTATATTAGGGTAAGTTTTCTCCTTGAACATCACATTCTATGTATTTCATGTATGCTAATGTATTGTATTTCTTTCATCCTTCCCTAATTACCATGATTGTAATATGCTGAGAATGTCCCCTTTGTCCTCATGCATGCTGTAAGCTTTTAAATGCCCCTTTTTTCTCCTCCATGCATATTTCCCTTCACTAACCTCTCCAGAAGTGGCGGCTGGTGCTCAAAATGTTTGGGGGGCCACCCAAAAAATTTAAAATGAAAGAACATCCATTTCCGCCACTGTGCCCATTAAACGCCACCAGTTGTCCCCTCAAATGCAGCCAGGTTGTCCCCTCAAATGCAGCCAGTTTGTCCCCTCAAATGCAGCCAGTTCCCCCCCCAGCCCTGCACTTACCTTCCTCTGGTCAGCGCCGTCCTTCTTCTCTCCTCGATGTCTTCTCCCGCCCTTGATGTTGCATCAGCCAATCAGGTTACCGGTAAACAGACTCGGTGAACATGATTGGCAGAGGAGCCTGTCAGTGTTTAACCAAGGAACGCACCCCCCCTGCGTCCCCTGGTTAACTTTTTGGAAGCCAATTACAGCCCTCAGGCTGTAATCGGCAAGCCTATCACAGCCGCTGGCTCTGATAGGCACTTCCAAAAACAAACCAGCCGCTGTTATTCAGATGGCCGCCGCTCAACAGGGGGCCATCCACCTGAATAGTGGGCGGCATCGACAATACATAGGTTCATGCAAGGCATGAACCTATGTATTGTTCTGAGTGACGGGCGCAGGAGAGAGAGGGGGCAGTGCTCCTGCGCCCACTATGGACGCACCGCCACTGCAATGCTATCCTGGGCCCAAACACACCTAGCCGAGTCACTTCCCAATGGATTTCTGCAGCTCCATTGTAGTGCTTTACCCCCCCCCCCCCCAATCTTCCCCTAAAATTTCTCAAAATGTTAGTTCTCCTTATTTTTGAGCATTCCCAAACTCATCTAGCCCCCCCCCAAATATTTTTACAATGGACCATCAGAGGGGGTGATGAATATGATACTTGAGCCTTTGATTTGAGTTTTTTAAAACACATTAAACGGAAACTGAAAATGATGTTGGGCTAGAATGTATTTTAGTATAATCTGCTTGCAATGTTATGTGCAAAAGTACTAATATATTTTTATCTTGTTTGACTCCACAGCTTCCTTCCACGCCACAGGAATGGCAGACTGTGGCATCGGAGTTTGCCACGCGGTGGGACTTCCCCAACTAAGGTGGAGCCATTGACGGGAAGCACGTCCGCATCGTGCCGCCACCCCTTTCTGGGTCCTACTTCTACAACTACAAGGGGTTTCATAGCATTGTGCTGATGGCGGTGGTGTCAGCACGGTATGAATTCCTCTATGTGGATGTGGGGAAGAATGGCCGGATGTCCGATGGGGGATCCTTCAGCCAGACGGAGTTTGCCCTCCGTCTCCAGAGTAACGACCTTACATTGCCACCGGATGCAGGGAATGTTGAAGGACTCCCCTTTGTGTTTTTGGCTGATGAAGCCTTCGGACTGGGACCGCATCTCATGAGGCCATTTCCCCAGAGGACCCTGACCCCGGAGAAGAGGGTGTTCAACTACTGGCTGGCCAGGGCCCGAAGAGTCGTGGAGAATTTCTTCGGGATAATGGCCAGCCGGTTCCACCTTTTCATGACACCAATTCACTTGGCGGAGTACAAAATTAACTACGTTGTTTTCTGTTACTGTGTGCTACATAATTTTCTGATAAGGAAATCCACAAAGTATATTACCTCAATTGTGCCTGAGGCAGGACTTCCAACTGGTAGTACCCTGCCAGGCCTAGAATCTGGCCGTCCTGGCTTGCCCCCCCAAAATGCCTGTGAGGTTCGCCAGAAATATCTTGAATATTTCACGGGTAGGGGGGCAATTCCTATGCCAGGCCATGTCTGAATCTTTTTTGAGAAAGAACAAAATAAATATCTGGTTTAATCTGTATTTTTTTATTTATTTTTATTTTTGCTGTCTCCTAGTTTGTCTTAGTGCATTTGTAGTGCCAAGTGTATTTCCCTTTAGTAAATACCAACCATTTCACTTGTAACACCAAAAATATACACAAATAAGGTTAGAGCATATTTGATAAAGAAGCTACACTTTGTGGTTGTTCAAACATTTTACTCTGTGCACATTCACACACATGGTAAATATAACACTATGTTATTTATTTTTTTTGATGCCCAGAAACAGGCCTTTTTTTTTTGTAAGAAAATACAAAACCATCATTAGCATCCAACAAACTACAACATTTTATACCTCTCAGCAATATGAGACATTCAATTTCACAATAAATGTCTCTATCTTCCCGTCATAATATGGGGTATTGGCACCCCTGACCAAGCCAAAATTTGAAGATGCACACAATTTAGAGTCTCTTTAAAATGGGATTTTTGACTCCTGATCCCTATTGTCAACATGTGCTATCTGCCATCAGGAGTGATCAATGGACGTGTTTTGGGGGTGCAACCCCTTCTTCATTTCACCTACTTGAGATGCGAGGAAGGGGTTGCACCCCCAAAACCCGTACATGGATATCCCCTGATGGCATATGGCACATGTTGACACACTGTGTGCATCTTCAAATTTTGGCTTGATTGATTGTCAAAAAGAAAAAAATTGGGGGAAGAACAATCTGAAAAATAAAATGGGGTGTTTTGTGCCTTATTCAATTTGCCCCAAAACATCTAGGATGTCCTTAAAGGTTTGATCACATTAATTCTTTGCTTAATTCTGTCCAGTTCTGTACTACATTCCATCACTTGCTGGATGATTCGTAGGGCACTCTCAGCAGAGAAACGCGTACTTTCTTTCACCCCAACATTTTCATCCCTTATAAAAAAATACAAAAGGTATTATAACTCTGCAGGCCTACATCTCTTACCTGAAGCTGTGGCGACAGATACTGACCTGTTGTGGTGACCAGTTCCACCACGTCATCCACTTCTCCTTCCTCCACTTCTCCTTCCTCCAACTCTTCAACTTCCTCAACATCCTCAAGGTTGGGGTTCTTGGTGAGGTTGGGGTTGTTTAGAAGGTGTGGGGTTCCTGTGCTCCCTGGAGTGGTGTCCTCCCAGTATTCTCTCCCCTATGAGAATCAAACAAAAGGTATACTTAGCACACAGATATTTTATATAAAAAATAGGAACATGATACATTGCTTGGAAGTGGGGTACAAGTGTCTGTTTGGGACGAATTTCAAGCTGAAGACATTATTAAAAAAAAAAACAATCTTGACTATTCACCTTTGGCTGCCATTTTTTACACATGTAGGCACCCCAAAAATGCACTGATGCACCTGTGTGGGGCACCCTAAAAAGGTGGTTCTGGTGGCCCACACTATAGTGCTCAAGAGTCCAGATGTGGAAACAGCCGCTGAGTGTCCTCTCCTTTACACTGATTAAAGTTTGCATTTCATTCTCTTTCCAAACACATCATCTAGCCAACAATGTACTAACATTTATGGAATAAAAACAGGCATCTCTTTAAATTATTGGAACCCTGTAAATTCGCAAAACATCGTATATAGTGGGAGCGAACGATGTGTCTGTAACGAACGATTACTAGGCCAAAACAAGTTTTAATGATGAAATTTTGTAAGGTACAATAGTAAAATGCAACAACATGGAGCAACATGCAAGTTCTGAAATACAATAATAGGAACACAGGAAAAGTACTTACTTTTTTCTAGCATTCTCTTAATGCTCCTTAACTGCTCCGGCTCCCTCAGTTTGACGTCAGACCACCTCTTTCTGAGCTGCTCCTTTGATCGTTTCACCCCGAAATTCTTCTTCAGACTTTTCACTACTTTTTTCATTATTTTTGACTTCCTTAGATTAGGGTGGCTATACGGCCCATGCTTTGCGTCATAATCCGACTTTAGCAATATGTCCACCATCTCCGCGTAAGACATATTCGATGCCTTGAATCTCCTCCTTGATCGTGACGTTTCACGGTCTGGGCTGGTCTCCTCCTCGTTATTTGAAGAATTAGCAGACACTTGCTGTGACTCCGCCATATCTGTCTGCGCGTCGAAAGAGAAGGGGCGGGGAAAAGTTGATACTGTGAATGTCATGGGCGGGCGACGTGTGCGGAGCGACGTGTGCGGAGTTTCACGCATGCATGGTGTATATAAAGCAAACACACATGTGACGATACTACGTTCGGTTTGCGGAGAGAGGAGGAAAAGTGACGGATGTGAGAATGAAGGTATGTGATTTTTATCCTTTGTGAAATCGGTGGACTATACTGCCTAGAGATTGTTGGAGGATATATATGGGGAATCAGATTTACATGAGGGTAGACTGTGTGACTGACATTATTTTTTTTGTCTTGTTTTTTGGCTTGCAGAACCAAAATTAATGCTTTCATTAGCGATAGGGATTTCCTGGCTGAATTTATAGACCGGGTAAGGGAGCTGCCCGCTCTGTGGGAGACCAAAAACCCCATTCACACGAAGAAAGGTGCAAGGAAAGCAGCGCTGGAGACCCTGCTCCCATTTGTGCATACCAAGGTACCCACAGCAACCACACAACAGGTGGATAGTAAAATTGGAGCTTGAGAGGCACATACAGGACTGAGCGCTTTAGGGTCCTGGCTTCTCAGAGGTCAGGAGCAGCAGCAGCTGATGTATATGTCCCGACTTTGTGGTACTACAGCAGGATATCCTTTCTGAATGACCACCTTGAGGCAAGGCCATCACTGTCCAGTCTTCCCCCCCAGACTTCCCTGCAGCCAACCTGAGCCTTCTCTGGAGCAAGAGGAGGCAGCCATCCTGGAAGAACCTGATTTGGACATCTGGAGCCAGGTATAGTATTTTCTCAAAATGTATTGCGAGAAAATTAATGCATGAGAAATAAGATAATATGTAAATCCCCCCAAAAATTGGGACCAAAAAGTGATCTAAATATCAATAGACAGTAGTGGGCCCAAAATTGGCAGAGAAGAATGAAATCTGATGGGGGTCATAATAATAGTCTTTTCTATTGATTTACATTCAATTTGTAACAGTCATTAGCTAAAATTTGTGTGTAAATGATGAACCAAAAACTAAAACTATGTCCCTTTTTCATACACAGGATGACATCAGCCAGGAGGAGGGTCTGAAAAGTGTCAGGCAGGAGGAGGCAGGGCCCACTGTGAGCCAGGAGGAGGCAGGGCCCAGTGGCACACAGGAGGTGGCAGGGCCCAGTGGCAGACAGGAGGTGGCAGGGCCCAGTGGCAGACAGGAGGTGGCAGGGCCCAGTGGCACACAGGAGATGGCTGGGCCAAGTAGCAGGACCAGATCTCAGGTGCCTCCCATCCGTCTTCCTAAAAGATCCAGGAGGGACAGGAGCACAAGCGAGGCAGCAATGGCCCTGATTAGAGAGGCACATGCCACCCTCCAGGAGCCCACATCCCCTGAAGAGGCCATTGCCGGCCTAGTTGGGAGTAAATTCCAGGTGATGAGCATGGAACAACGCCTCCTATGCGAGCCCCTGCTGATCACCTTGCTGAACAATGGGGTGATGGAGAGAATTACCCCCAATACGGCCATATGTGAGATCGCCCAGCTTTCCCAACCTCCTCCTCCTCCACCCTCTTCTTCTCCTCCACCTCCTTCTCCTCCTCCTGACACGAGTACACCTCCAGTGGCACAGCCTCCAGCCACACGCAGAAGGAAGGGTGCAGGGAAGGCTTCAGGGAAGGCTGCCAAGAAGACCAGGAAGTGATGGCCTTGCTTCATTGTGGTCTGATAGAAGGCAGCCTGTTGTAGTACCACAGACTTGGGACATGTATATCACCTGCTGCTGTTCCTGACCTCTGGGAGTCCAGCATCAGATTGTGCTCACAACTGTTGTGCTTCTCAAGCTCCCAATTTTATTGGCCACACAGGGTTGATGTGTGCTCTGGGGTCCCATGGATGCACAAATGGCAGCAGGTTCTCCAGCGCTGCCTTCTATTTATTTTGTTAGATACATGAATAAATGGTTTTTATTTTTACAGTTAATACTTGACTATGTGTTTTTATAATAATTATAAATTTATCTTTGGAGTAGGCAGATGCATTTTAACAAATAAAATAAAAGGGACAGATAACGCAAAAAAATCTCCTTGAAGGTCTAAAAAAATAAAAATTAAAAAATTAAGGGGTAAACTTGACACAACAAAAATAATAAACAAAATCATGGAGATCACTATAAAATAAAGAAGCATTTAAAATGAAGATCTGTATTCCAAATTAAAATAATATAATTATTAAGGAGATCTTGCTCGATATAATACAGCTAAATATTCATGAGATCAGCATGAAAAAGGTTTAAAATGGTTAGTCAGAACTCTGTGTGAATATCAGCAGCAAAACAATTTCTTTAGTTTTCTTTATTGTAACATTCTAAAGAAGATTTAAATGCGCAACATTTAAACGATGCAATAATTTACAGCGGGACGAATGTGCTATCTCCATTACGAAGGCTTGTTTTACCAGAAGAAGCGCTCCCGTCTCATACTTGATCCTGAGCATGCGCGCTTTTTGAAGACTCGGAAAAGCATACACACGAACGGTTTTCTCGTCGCAAAACAGGCCGACGAGAAACACGATGAGAAAATCGAGAATCCGGACGAGAAAAAAAGAGAGCAGGTTCTCTATTTTTCTCGTTGAGATTCACAGCAGTTTTCTCGACGAAAAACCATACACACGAACGGTTTTCTTGACAAGAAAGCTCTCTCGGCAGTTTTCTTGTCGTTTTTTGACGAGAAACTCGGTCGTGTGTACGAGGCTTAAGTCTTGGAGAGCAGCCCTCGTCCTTGGAAAATTTTCTCTCTTAAAGTTAGGTGTTTTTATATTTCCCGTATGTGTATGATAGAGCGTATCTTTTTGCAACCACTAAAGGCCAAGAATGATGGAACTGGAAGACTTAGGAAAGAGACCTCCTCATGATGTAGAACACAGATGTACATAACTACAGGAATGGGTTCAACTTCACAGGGGTCCAAAGGCAAGGTAGAGCCAGCAACTGCTGATACCGAGATGGGCATCGTCAAGGGAATGAGAGGAAAGCCCAATTCAGCAGCCACATATGCAGATATGAGTTCAGGGCCTAATGAATGGAGACGGATATGACGAATTGAGGAAAGGTGGCAGAATTCAAGTTCAGGTAGAGATCACCTCCCTCTGAGCAACCTAGACCAAAGAGTTTTCCTGAGTGAACAGGGTAGGCATTATATTCAGTGGAGCACAGGAGAGACATCTAAGGTCTTTTAGACCCTAGATGTCTCATTAAAAATAATCTGTCACCACAAAAGCATTAGTGGGGACTACTTGTCCTTTTTTAAACACTAAAAAATAAGTCATACCCCCTCCAAAAAAAATGTTGAGGCCCCCCACATATATATAGTTCATATAAAGTTTGTTCATATATAGTTAGTCAGGTTGAAAAAAGACACAAGTCCATCCAGTTCAACCATAAAAAAAAAAAAAAGAAATAGCGTACAATTACATATACCCAATTCTATACCCACAGTTGATCCAGAGGAAGGCAAAAAAAAAACAGCAGAGCATGATCCAATTTGCTATAGCAGGGGAAAAAATTCCTTCCTGATCCCCTGAGAGGCAATCGGATATTCCCCGGATCAACTTTACCTATAAATGTCAGTACCCAGTTATATTATGTACATTTAAGAAAGAATCCAGGCCCTTTTTAAAGCAATCTACTGAGCTGGCCAGAACCACCTCTGCAGGGAGTCTATTCCACATTGTCACAGCTCTTAGGCCTCGTACACACGGCCGAGATTCTCGTTGAGAAAAACATGTCGTTTTTTTCGACGAGATTCTTGGACAAGAAACTTGTCCCGGCCGAGTGTACACACGCTCGTTTCAAAGAACCCGCGGTTCTTTGAAAGGAGTGTACGCGGTGACGTCATCGACTACGTCGAGCATGCGCTCGTCACATTCGATGCCGTCGCCGCCATCTTGGTACACCCTACGTATGCCTAGGAAGCTACCGCGCATGCGTCAAATTCATTTCGAACATGCGCGGGCTTCCGGGCGGACAGGTAAGTGTACACACACTCACTTTTCTCGTCGAGAAACACGCCGAGGAGAATCTCGACGAGAAAATAGAGAGCAGGTTCTCTATTTTCTCGTCTAGGTTTCTTGTCGGTTTTCTCGACGAGAAACACGCTAGCAGCGTACACACGACCGATTTACTCGGCAAGACCTCTCTGCCAGCAAGTTTCTTGCTGGTTCTTGCCGAGAAAATCGGTCGTGTGTACGAGGCCTTACTGTGAAGAAACCTTTCTGTATTTGGAGGTGAAATCTCTTTTCCTCTAGACGCAAAGAGTGCCCCCTTGTCCTTTGTGTTGACCGTAAAGTGAATAACTCAACACCAAGTTCACTATATGGACCCCTTATATATTTGTACATGTTGATCATATCCCCCCTTATTCTCCTCTTCTCAAGAGTGAATAAATTCAGTTCCTCTAATCTTTCCTCATAGCTGAGCTCCTCCATGCCTCTTATCAGTTTGGTTGCCCTTCTCTGCACTTTCTCCAGTTCCCCAATATCCTTTTTGAGAACTGGGGCCCAAAACTGAACTGCATATTCCAGAGGCAGGTACAAACATAAACACACGCATCAGGGGCATCTACACATGAAGACCTTCTATGAGGAGGTAAGCTGCCATCTAGATAAAGGAAGGCCCATAGATGTGGTGTATCTGGATTTTGCAAAAGCATTTGACACAGTTCCCCATAAACGTTTACTGTACAAAGTAAGGTCCATTGGCATGGACTGTAAGGTTAGAACATGGATTGAAAACTGGCTACAAGGTCGGTGTCCGGGTGGCCTAGGCCTGGACACTTGGAGTTCGTGTTCCATCCCAGACACCTTCAGTCTGGGGTGAGGTACTCAGCCGGAGGCCTGGGGCCCAGTACCTTCCGCTGGGTCCCGCGAGGGAGGGATTGTCCTAGGGTGCCCCGGGAGTTGGGCACCCGAATCCAGAGGCGTAAGGGACCGGAGGAGGGATTCATCCGAAGATCTGATGCAGCATATTGCCAGTGCCGGGTGAACCTCTGGAGACCACCCGGAGGGATATCTTTCCCGAACAGGGGCCAAGTTCATAGAGGAAGGTGGTTCATGTTCTATGACCGGTGGCAGCGGTCCAACTATTCAATTCAGGTCAGTGGCAGGGACCTGCTATTAGGCCTGTGGCAGGGGCCTCAACAGTTCATCCGGTCGGTGGCAGCGACCAAAACTCACGGTCGGTGGCAGAGACCGTGCGCCAGGCCTATTCGCTAGCAAAGGAATAGGAGAGTTCATTTGTGCCTGGGCCTACTCATATCCACACCCCTGTCTGTCTGTTACTAAAAGTTCAACTAATTGTGTTCACCCTGAAAGCAGAGAAATAAAAGAGTGTTGGACTTTTGATTGGTGTGGGGCTCTATTATTGGCAGACACATCTCCACGGAACAAGGAGAGGCTTTGTATGCAGTGAACAGACCCGGAGGTAATTCAAGTGACTTTGCTCAACCCTCATACACATACGAGGGGAGAGCTTGGCATAGTGTTCCTGCACTCTCGTCTCCCAGGTACCCTAGACACAAGCCACTCAAACGAGAAAACCGAGAGGGAGAGTGAGTCTCCGCTACAATTATATCAACTTTTGTTGAATTTTATGACTGTATTTCTACATCATAAATGCCTGATTATATTGCTTAATTATGTTTACTTATATCACTACCATGAATCACCCCTAGGGGTTTGTGACACTCAGGTTATTTTCATGCTACGAACCTATTATTACAAACACCAACAGGCCTCACTCAAAGTCCCAACCCAACCCCTTTTTGTTTTTTCATATACATATTGTGACAGCAGGAAGGTAAAGTCACCTGGTTGCATCCAGGGGGGTAGATATATTTCGCCCAGATTCAGGCTTTACGCCGACTTATACAACTAGGTGGAGAGTTGTATAAGCCCAGCTGGGGCTAGTGGGCTCATGGATGACTCATACCTCTAGGGAGAGTGTGGGGCGTCGTGCAGACAGGGAGTTGATGAGACCCGCTGAAGCTTGTCAGCTCATTTAGGCCTCTATAAGAACTCCCAGATTCATTAGGTGTTTGCTCATGCCTGGACCCAGACCTGTGTGGACTGTCTAGGGAGAGTGAACCCCTGTGCGGTGAGACAAAGCCTGTGTGGCTATTTGCTTGGACATTTAAAACCAGGGACTTAGGGACTAGGACAGCACTAGGCTGATCCCAGTTGTTAGTTAGGAAACCTGTATGTTTAGTCAGAGGTCAAATTGACCAGGATTTATTTTGTTTATGTTTCTTTTGGCTTTGCTGTGTTTTGTCACTGTAAATAGAAAATAAACCGCACCTTTTTTTTGATTTTGAAAACCACAACCTCCGTTTGCTGGGCCTGTTTTTGTGTGGGGAGCCCATCCCGGGGGTCACACACACCCGCTGCCGAGCTAACCCCCTCACAGTTGGTGGAGAACCAGTGGCAGTTTTTTTTTAAGCCAGCATGGAGGAGATACTGAAGCAGCTGGCTCTAGCAAATGCCAATCAACAGCAGACAAATGCAGGTTTGCAAAAGAGCCTTGCAGCTCATCAACAGAGCCTTGCAGCTCAACAACAGAACTTCGCAGCCCAGCAGCAAGCTCATCAACAGAGCCTTGCAGCCCAGCAGCAAGCTCACCAACAGAGTCTGGAAGCTCAGCAACAAGCCCAGCAGCAATCTGAGGCCCGCTTCATAGACCTGTTACAGAAGCAAGAGCAGAGACTACAACAAATGGAAGCAGTAATGCAGCAACGTCCGCAGACCAGTGAGGAAAGCCGTCTCACTAATACCGCGTCCTTTGGGGTGAGTCGTTTATTGACAAAAATGACTGGAGAGGATGATCCAGAGGTATTTTTGACCACATTTGAAAGGACTGCTGAAAGAGAAAAGTGGCCTGAGGAGCAGTGGGCTGGACTGGTGGCTCCTCTGTTAACTGGTGAATCGCAGAAGGCTTACTATGACCTAGAGCCTGACCAAGCAAAAGACTATGTGATGCTAAAAGCTGAAATATTGGCAAGGCTGGGTGTCACCCAGGCTGTCCGGGCTCAGCGTGTGCATAACTGGACTTTCCAGCTTGGAAAACCCCCCAGGTCTCAAATGTATGATCTCATTCACCTGAGCAGAAAGTGGCTACAGCCAGAGACTTTGTCCGCACCAAAGATTGTGGAACGTGTTGTAATGGATCGGTTTTTGAGAGCTCTTCCTACTGCCATCCAAAAGTGGGTAAGCCATGGAGACCCAGAGACGGCCGATGGTCTTGTGGATCGTGTGGAGAAATACTTGGCTACAGAGAACCTGACGGCCTCTTCCAGAGACACTCGGACTTTCCACCCTAAGACCAGACCATCCCCAGGGGCGGATAAGAGGATTCCAAGGGGTGAGGGTGGAGAGAGTGAGAGGGTGGGAGCTCTACCCCAAGTTTGGCGAGAACAGCCTGGGAAATCAGCGGCTCAAGAGGCGGCAAGAAGGATCGTTTGCTACCGCTGCCGGCAAGCGGGACATATTGCAGCCAATTGCCCGGTTGTGGAGGAACCCATGCAGTGTGACTTTCTGACGGGCAGACGTCAGTCGCTGTGTGCGACAGTCGCATGCACTGCCATTCGAGGAACTGAGAAACATTTATGCAAAATGTGTGTTAATGGTAGAAATGTTGTGGTATTGCTGGATTCAGGTAGCCTTGTGACCCTGATAAAGGCTGAGTTAGTTAAAACAGAGGTCTCTGGGATTAGCAAGGTAGCTGTTATTTGTGTGCATGGGGACACCCGAGAGTATCCAGTGACTACAGTGTGTTTCGAGACCCCCAAAGGTACCCTCTCTCATCCAGTGGGCTTAGTATCTCAGTTACCGCATGACGCCATTGTGGGAAGGGATTTTCCGAAGTTCTGGGAACTGTGGGATGATCCTGAGCCCCCCACTGGTGCCCCTATGTACCAGGAATGTGATAGCCAGAACTCCCCTGAGAGTGGTGAGGACTCTCCGGAATTTCCCTTATCAGTATTGGCAGGGGAGACTCAAGAAACTGGAGAGGAGCCCACCTCCTCAGACGAAAACCTACCGTCTGTGGAGTTTTCTGATCTTGAGGTTCACAGGGAAAACTTTGCCACAGAACAGTTGAAAGACCCCGCCCTAATAAAGGCACGGGAAAACGTAGTGAAAATAGATGGCGAGTTAGTGAACCCAGATAATACCTGCACTTACCCATACTTCAGCGTAGAGAAGGACCTACTGTATCGGGTGGCAAAAAGGGCAGAAGAAACCGTTGAGCAGCTTGTGGTGCCCAAACCTTACAGGAAGTTGGTGTTGGAGTTGGCCCATGGGCACATTCTTGGAGGTCATCTGGGGACAGAGAAAACCCGAGAGAGGGTATTACAGAGATTCTATTGGCCGGGGGTGATGAAGGACATAGAAAATTATTGTTCCTCCTGCCCTGTGTGTCAGAGGTCGGCCCCGATGCCACATTTCCGTAGCCCACTGGTCCCTCTACCCATCATTGAGGTCCCGTTTGAGAGGATCGCCATGGATTTGGTAGGTCCTATAATCAAGTCCGCTAGGGGGCACCAGTACATATTAGTTATAATGGACTATGCCACCCGTTATCCAGAAGCGATCCCTCTCCGAAATACCTCGGCCAAAACCATAGCCAAAGAGCTATCTCTTGTGTTTAGCCGGGTGGGTATTTGTAAAGAACTGCTTACGGACCAAGGTACACCCTTTATGTCCCGGGTTATGAAGGAGCTGTGTAAATTGTTCAAAGTGACGCAATTACGTACATCTGTGTATCACCCCCAAACCGATGGGCTGGTTGAAAGATTCAACAAAACCCTAAAACAAATGTTGAAGAAAGTGGTGGATAGAGATGGAAAGGATTGGGACTGTCTACTTCCTTATCTGATGTTTGCTATTAGGGAGGTGCCCCAATCCTCTACGGGATTCTCCCCCTTTGAGTTACTGTATGGGAGACACCCAAGAGGGCTGTTGGATATTGCCAAGGAAACTTGGGAAAGTGAGAGTTCTCCCCACAGGAGTGTGATTGAGCATGTCGCCCTGATGCAAGACCGAATTGCACAGGTAATGCCCATCGTGAAGGAACATTTGGTCCAAGCGCAGTTAGCACAGCAGAGAGTGTACAACCGTGGAGCCCAGACCCGTACCTTTTCCCCGGGGGATAGGATACTGGTACTTGTCCCTACGGTTGAAAGTAAATTCCTTGCCAAATGGCAAGGCCCCTACGAGATAATGGAAAAAGTGAGCGAAGTGAATTACAAGGTCAGACAACCAGGAAGGCGAAAGCCCGAACAGATCTATCACGTTAATCTGTTGAAAGCCTGGAGGGATAGAGAGTCCCTAGTCGCAGACACTTGGTCACCAGCTCAAACTGGTTGCGTGATTCCTGAGGTTGGAATAGCAGCCACCTTGTCACAACCCCAACAACAGGAGGTTAAGGAGTTTGTGCTTCGCAACAAGGAGGTATTCTCTGAGCTGCCGGGACAAACATCTGGGGTAGAGCATGACATCATTACCCCGCCCGGTGAAAGGGTGAAGTTAAAACCCTATCGGATCCCAGAGGCCCGACGGGAGGCAATACGGGAGGAAGTACAGAAAATGCTGAACTTAGGGGTGATAGAGGAGTCCCAAAGTGATTGGTCTAGTCCCATTGTGTTGGTGCCTAAACCGGATGGGAGCTGGCGATTTTGTAACGATTTTCGTCAGTTGAACAAAGTTACAAAATTTGACACCTACCCCATGCCACGTATAGATGAGTTGATCGACCGGCTGGGAACAGCCTGATACATGACGACTCTTGACCTCACAAAAGGGTATTGGCAAATCCCCCTGGCCAAATTGGCCAAAGAGAAAACCGCATTTGTAACCCCAGACGGGGTGTTCCAATATAAAAGAATGCCGTTCGGGTTACAGAATGCGCCGGCCACATTCCAGCGGAAAATGGACCAGATGCTGAGGCCCCATCGGAAGTATGCTGCGGCTTACCTGGATGACGTAATTGTCCATAGCACAGATTGGGCCTCACATCTGCCAAAAGTGCAAGCAGTCCTGGACTCTGTTCGGGAAGCGGGGTTTACGGCTAACCCCAAGAAGTGTACCATTGGGCAGGAGGAGGCCAAATATCTTGGGTACACCATTGGGAGGGGAGTAATAAAACCCCAACTCAACAAAGTCGAGGCCATCCAGAGTTGGCCACGTCCCAACAGCAAGAAGCAGGTACGAGCCTTTCTGGGAATCGCTGGGTATTATCGGCGATTCATTCCCCACTTTGCTTCTAAGGCTGTGCCCCTAACCAACCTGACGAAGGGGAAAGGGTCGGTCATGATTAAATGGACCCCCGAGGCTGAGGCAGCATTCCAATTCTTGAAACAAGCCTTATGTAGCCAGCCAGTGTTGTACTCACCCGACTTCTCTAAAGACTTTGTCGTACAAAGTGATGCGTCAGATGTGGGGTTAGGAGCAGTATTGTCCCAGGTCTGGAACGGGGAAGAGCACCCAGTCATTTACCTCAGCAGGAAGTTGAAGTCCCATGAGGTAAATTACGCCACCGTTGAAAAGGAGTGTTTAGCGGTGAAGTGGGCTCTAGATTCCCTTCGGTACTACCTGCTAGGTAGGCACTTTGACTTGGTTACGGATCACGCTCCGTTAAAGTGGATGGCTCAAAACAAGGAAACAAATAGAAGAGTGAATAGGTGGTTCCTGGCCCTCCAGGAATTCAACTTCACAGTAAAGCATCGCCCTGGCGTTCAAATGGGGAATGTGGATGCTTTGTCTCGAGTACATGAATGCCTGATTGCTGGTGTTCCAACCCCGAGGTTAAAACAAGAGGGGGGGGGTATGTGACAGCAGGAAGGTAAAGTCACCTGGTTGCATCCAGGGGGGTAGATATATTTCGCCCAGATTCAGGCTTTACGCCGACTTATACAACTAGGTGGAGAGTTGTATAAGCCCAGCTGGGGCTAGTGGGCTCATGGATGACTCATACCTCTAGGGAGAGTGTGGGGCGTCGTGCAGACAGGGAGTTGATGAGACCAGCTGAAGCTTGTCAGCTCATTTAGGCCTCTATAAGAACTCCCAGATTCATTAGGTGTTTGCTCATGCCTGGACCCAGACCTGTGTGGACTGTCTAGGGAGAGTGAACCCCTGTGCGGTGAGACAAAGCCTGTGTGGCTATTTGCTTGGACATTTAAAACCAGGGACTTAGGGACTAGGACAGCACTAGGCTGATCCCAGTTGTTAGTTAGGAAACCTGTATGTTTAGTCAGAGGTCAAATTGACCAGGATTTATTTTGTTTATGTTTCTTTTGGCTTTGCTGTGTTTTGTCACTGTAAATAGAAAATAAACCGCACCTTTTTTTTGATTTTGAAAACCACAACCTCCGTTTGCTGGGCCTGTTTTTGTGTGGGGAGCCCATCCCGGGGGTCACACACACCCGCTGCCGAGCTAACCCCCTCACAATATATATTTAGGGATGGAGGTTTGTCGGTGTAGAGTTTCAGGATGGGACAGGTCACCCCCCTTATCCAAAAAATGGGGAGTACTCGGAATGGTCAGGGGTGGAAAGTGGGGTCTCCCAGGGTTCTGTCCTGGGATCAGTCCTATTTAATTTGGTCATAAACGCCCTGGAGGATGGGGTAAATCTTTAATCTCTGTATATGCGGACGATGCTAAGCAGGGCAATAACTTCTCTGCAGGATGTGGAAACCTTGCAAGTAGATCTGAACAAATTAATGTAAAATAATGCATTTGGGTGGCAAAAATATGAATGCAATCTACTCACTGGGAGGAGAATCAAGCATGGAAAAGGACTTGGGGGTCCTAGTAGATAGGCTCAGCAATGGCATGCAATACTAAGCTGCTGCTAACAAAGCAAACAGAATATTGGCATGCATTAAAAAGGGGATTAACTCAAGAGAAAAAGTTATCTGCAGGCAAACAACTGTAGGGGTGTGATATCTCAAGCTTACTCAACATTAATATCTACAATTCAGAACCCTGCCCTCCTCAAATGTAGAACTCATTGGTCCACGGAGGTAGGAGGTATAGATGGGGCATATGGCCTTAGAATCGATTCCAGTGGTGTCAGTCTCGGCAACTCATAAGCTATCACAAATATTCATACTACATAGATCCTACCGTACACCTATTCAATTATATTGACTGGGGTAGAAAAGACTCTCCCCTATGCCCTAAGTGCACCATTCATAGGGGAGATTTCATACATATGATATGGCGCTGCCCAAAGCTTACCAGATATTGGACGGAGGTCACACAGACAATATCCGCTTTGGCACAAACGCCCGTACCATTTACTCCACTGGTGTGCCTCCTGGTGTCGATCGACGCCGAAATATATATCCAAAAGGTACTTATATAATGGCAACTAGATTGCTATACTTGGCTAGGAAACTCATAGTAAACTACTGGCTGGCGTCTAATGTGCCTACAAAGGCCCAGTGGATTGCCTATGTTAACTCTTTTCTCCTCAGGGAACAGCTGGCGTATCGACACCGCAATGCGACCAAAAAATTCAACCTCATATGGCATAACTGTTTGGATAACCCTAACCTTGCCTACCCCTCAGTTAGAAATGGATAAATTGCTATGGTTCTAGACTCCTCTATTGTCTTTTGGATTTCCTATAGGATTTCCTCCTGAGCTTGGTGCTCCTACTACAATCCATGCGCTGTGTAGATGAAAACTCATGCGGTACATATGCCTTTCCTCTCCTCTCTTTTCTTTCTTCTATTTCTATTATTATTATTTTATTTTTTTTGTCTGTTTTGAGTTTTACCAGAAACAAGTTTATATGAGCCTGATACCAGGTAACTGCTTACTATGTACTTGGATGTTTCATTTGTATACAATCCAGCTGAAGATGTCTATGTATACCTTCTTACTGTATCTCAGTTACTAGGGGTGCAACGGATAAAAAAACTCACGGATCGAATCGATCCACGGATCGGATCATTTTCGGATAAAAAAAAAAGAAAAAGAAAAACACAAGACAAATCTTGTTACACCCACCGGAGTTTTAGATTTCATAGTTATTTTCAACACAAAACGGAACTTATATGCTTAAATACAGAATTTGGAAATCCGACAGACTGTTTAGATGTTAAATTTTAAAAGCAGCAGCAAACCTGCTGACCTTACATGATTGCTAATGTGACAGAACACCTCTGATTTTCACATTTGATTTAACATGTAAACAGTCTGTCGGATTTCCAAATACTGTATTTAAGCATATAAGCTCAGTTTTGTGTTAAAAATAACTGTGAAATCTAAAACTCCAGTGGGTGTAACAAGATGACCGCTTGCCCACTTCTCTCTCTTACATATATATATATATATATATATATATATATATATATATATATATATTGTGAGGGGGTTAGCTCGGCAGCGGGTGTGTGTGACCCCCGGGATGGGCTCCCCACACAAAAACAGGCCCAGCAAACGGAGGTTGTGGTTTTCAAAATCAAAAAGGTGCGGTTTATTTTCTATTTACAGTGACAAAACACAGCAAAGCAAAAGAAACATAAATAAAATAAATCCTGGTCAACTTGACCTCTGATTAAACATACAGGTTTCCTAACTAACAACTGGGATCAGCCTAGTGCTGTCCTAGTCCCTAAGTCCCTGGTTTTAAATGTCCAAGCAAATAGCCACACAGGCTTTGTCTCACCGCACAGGGGTTCACTCTCCCTAGACAGTCCACACAGGTCTGGGTCCAGGCATGAGCAAACACCTAATGAATCTGGGAGTTCTTATAGAGGCCTAAATGAGCTGACAAGCTTCAGCTGGTCTCATCAACTCCCTGTCTGCACGACGCCCCACACTCTCCCTAGAGGTATGAGTCATCCATGAGCCCACTAGCCTCAGCTGGGCTTATACAACTCTCCACCTAGTTGTATAGGTCGGCGTAAAGCCTGAATCTGGGCGAAATATATCTACCCCCCTGGATGCAACCAGGTGACTTTACCTTCCTGCTGTCACATACCCCCCCCCCCTCTTGTTTTAACCTCGGGGTTGGAACACCAGCAATCAGGCATTCATGTACTCGAGACAAAGCATCCACATTCCCCATTTGAACGCCAGGGCGATGCTTTACTGTGAAGTTGAATTCCTGGAGGGCCAGGAACCACCTATTCACTCTTCTATTTGTTTCCTTGTTTTGAGCCATCCACTTTAACGGAGCGTGATCCGTAACCATGTCAAAGTGCCTACCTAGCAGGTAGTACCGAAGGGAATCTAGAGCCCACTTCACCGCTAAACACTCCTTTTCAACGGTGGCGTAATTTACCTCATGGGACTTCAACTTCCTGCTGAGGTAAATGACTGGGTGCTCTTCCCCGTTCCAGACCTGGGACAATACTGCTCCTAACCCCACATCTGACGCATCACTTTGTACGACAAAGTCTTTAGAGAAGTCGGGTGAGTACAACACTGGCTGGCTACATAAGGCTTGTTTCAAGAATTGGAGTGCTGCCTCAGCCTCGGGGGTCCATTTAATCATGACCGACCCTTTCCCCTTCGTCAGGTTGGTTAGGGGCACAGCCTTAGAAGCAAAGTGGGGAATGAATCGCGGATAATACCCAGCGATTCCCAGAAAGGCTCGTACCTGCTTCTTGCTGTTGGGACGTGGCCAACTCTGGATGGCCTCGACTTTGTTGAGTTGGGGTTTTATTACTCCCCTCCCAATGGTGTACCCCAGATATTTGGCCTCCTCCTGCCCAATGGTACACTTCTTGGGGTTAGCCGTAAACCCCGCTTCCCGAACAGAGTCCAGGACTGCTTGCACTTTTGGCAGATGTGAGGCCCAATCTGTGCTATGGACAATTACGTCATCCAGGTAAGCCGCAGCATACTTCCGATGGGGCCTCAGCATCTGGTCCATTTTCCGCTGGAATGTGGCTGGCGCATTCTGTAACCCGAACGGCATTCTTTTATATTGGAACGCCCCGTCTGGGGTTACAAATGCGGTTTTCTCTTTGGCCGACTTGGCCAGGGGGATTTGCCAATACCCTTTTGTGAGGTCAAGAGTCGTCATGTATCGGGCTGTTCCCAGCCGGTCGATCAACTCATCTATACGTGGCATGGGGTAGGTGTCAAATTTTGTAACTTTGTTCAACTGACGAAAATCGTTACAAAATCGCCAGCTCCCATCCGGTTTAGGCACCAACACAATGGGACTAGACCAATCACTTTGGGACTCCTCTATCACCCCTAAGTTCAGCATTTTCTGTACTTCCTCCCGTATTGCCTCCCGTCGGGCCTCTGGGATCCGATAGGGTTTTAACTTCACCCTTTCACCGGGCGGGGTAATGATGTCATGCTCTACCCCAGATGTTTGTCCCGGCAGCTCAGAGAATACCTCCTTGTTGCAAAGCACAAACTCCTTAACCTCCTGTTGTTGGGGTTGTGACAAGGTGGCTGCTATTCCAACCTCAGGAATCACGCAACCAGTTTGAGCTGGTGACCAAGTGTCTGCGACTAGGGACTCTCTATCCCTCCAGGCTTTCAACAGATTAACGTGATAGATCTGTTCGGGCTTTCGCCTTCCTGGTTGTCTGACCTTGTAATTCACTTCGCTCACTTTTTCCATTATCTCATAGGGGCCTTGCCATTTGGCAAGGAATTTACTTTCAACCGTAGGGACAAGTACCAGTATCCTATCCCCCGGGGAAAAGGTACGGGTCTTGGCTCCACGGTTGTACACTCTCTGCTGTGCTAACTGCGCTTGGGCCAAATGTTCCTTCACGATGGGCATTACCTGTGCAATTCGGTCTTGCATCAGGGCGACATGCTCAATCACACTCCTGTGGGGAGAACTCTCACTTTCCCAAGTTTCCTTGGCAATATCCAACAGCCCTCTTGGGTGTCTCCCATACAGTAACTCAAAGGGGGAGAATCCCGTAGAGGATTGGGGCACCTCCCTAATAGCAAACATCAGATAAGGAAGTAGACAGTCCCAATCCTTTCCATCTCTATCCACCACTTTCTTCAACATTTGTTTTAGGGTTTTGTTGAATCTTTCAACCAGCCCATCGGTTTGGGGGTGATACACAGATGTACGTAATTGCGTCACTTTGAAAAATTTACACAGCTCCTTCATAACCCGGGACATAAAGGGTGTACCTTGGTCCGTAAGCAGTTCTTTACAAATACCCACCCGGCTAAACACAAGAGATAGCTCTTTGGCTATGGTTTTGGCCGAGGTATTTCGGAGAGGGATCGCTTCTGGATAACGGGTGGCATAGTCCATTATAACTAATATGTACTGGTGCCCCCTAGCGGACTTGATTATAGGCCCTACCAAATCCATGGCGATCCTCTCAAACGGGACCTCAATGATGGGTAGAGGGACCAGCGGGCTACGGAAATGTGGCATCGGGGCCGACCTCTGACACACAGGGCAAGAGGAACAATAATTTTCTATGTCCTTCATCACCCCCGGCCAATAGAATCTCTGTAATACCCTCTCTCGGGTTTTCTCTGTCCCCAGATGACCTCCAAGAATGTGCCCATGGGCCAACTCCAACACCAACTTCCTGTAAGGTTTGGGCACCACAAGCTGCTCAACGGTTTCTTCTGCCCTTTTTGCCACCCGATACAGTAGGTCCTTCTCTACGCTGAAGTATGGGTAAGTGCAGGTATTATCTGGGTTCACTAACTCGCCATCTATTTTCACTACGTTTTCCCGTGCCTTTATTAGGGCGGGGTCTTTCAACTGTTCTGTGGCAAAGTTTTCCCTGTGAACCTCAAGATCAGAAAACTCCACAGACGGTAGGTTTTCGTCTGAGGAGGTGGGCTCCTCTCCAGTTTCTTGAGTCTCCCCTGCCAATACTGATAAGGGAAATTCCGGAGAGTCCTCACCACTCTCAGGGGAGTTCTGGCTATCACATTCCTGGTACATAGGGGCACCAGTGGGGGGCTCAGGATCATCCCACAGTTCCCAGAACTTCGGAAAATCCCTTCCCACAATGGCGTCATGCGGTAACTGAGATACTAAGCCCACTGGATGAGAGAGGGTACCTTTGGGGGTCTCGAAACACACTGTAGTCACTGGATACTCTCGGGTGTCCCCATGCACACAAATAACAGCTACCTTGCTATTCCCAAAGACCTCTGTTTTAACTAACTCAGCCTTTATCAGGGTCACAAGGCTACCTGAATCCAGCAATACCACAACATTTCTACCATTAACACACATTTTACATAAATGTTTCTCAGTTCCTCGAATGGCAGTGCATGCGACTGTCGCACACAGCGACTGACGTCTGCCCGTCAGAAAGTCACACTGCATGGGTTCCTCCACAACCGGGCAATTGGCTGCAATATGTCCCGCTTGCCGGCAGCGGTAGCAAACGATCCTTCTTGCCGCCTCTTGAGCCGCTGATTTCCCAGGCTGTTCTCGCCAAACTTGGGGTAGAGCTCCCACCCTCTCACTCTCTCCACCCTCACCCCTTGGAATCCTCTTATCCGCCCCTGGGGATGGTCTGGTCTTAGGGTGGAAAGTCCGAGTGTCTCTGGAAGAGGCCGTCAGGTTCTCTGTAGCCAAGTATTTCTCCACACGATCCACAAGACCATCGGCCGTCTCTGGGTCTCCATGGCTTACCCACTTTTGGATGGCAGTAGGAAGAGCTCTCAAAAACCGATCCATTACAACACGTTCCACAATCTTTGGTGCGGACAAAGTCTCTGGCTGTAGCCACTTTCTGCTCAGGTGAATGAGATCATACATTTGAGACCTGGGGGGTTTTCCAAGCTGGAAAGTCCAGTTATGCACACGCTGAGCCCGGACAGCCTGGGTGACACCCAGCCTTGCCAATATTTCAGCTTTTAGCATCACATAGTCTTTTGCGTGGTTAGGCTCTAGGTCATAGTAAGCTTTCTGCGATTCACCAGTTAACAGAGGAGCCACCAGTCCAGCCCACTGCTCCTCAGGCCACTTTTCTCTTTCAGCGGTCCTTTCAAATGTGGTCAAAAATACCTCTGGATCATCCTCTCCAGTCATTTTTGTCAATAAACGACTCACCCCAAAGGACGCGGTATTAGTGGGACGGCTTTCCTCACTGGTCTGCGGACGTTGCTGCATTACTGCTTCCATTTGTTGTAGTCTCTGCTCTTGCTTCTGTAACAGGTCTATGAAGCGGGCCTCAGATTGCTGCTGGGCTTGTTGCTGAGCTTCCAGACTCTGTTGGTGAGCTTGCTGCTGGGCTGCAAGGCTCCTTTGCAAACCTGCATTTGTCTGCTGTTGATTGGCATTTGCTAGAGCCGGCTGTTTCAGTATCTCCTCCATGCTGGCTTAAAAAAAACTGCCACTGGTTCTCCACCAACTGTGAGGGGGTTAGCTCGGCAGCGGGTGTGTGTGACCCCCGGGATGGGCTCCCCACACAAAAACAGGCCCAGCAAACGGAGGTTGTGGTTTTCAAAATCAAAAAGGTGCGGTTTATTTTCTATTTACAGTGACAAAACACAGCAAAGCAAAAGAAACATAAATAAAATAAATCCTGGTCAACTTGACCTCTGATTAAACATACAGGTTTCCTAACTAACAACTGGGATCAGCCTAGTGCTGTCCTAGTCCCTAAGTCCCTGGTTTTAAATGTCCAAGCAAATAGCCACACAGGCTTTGTCTCACCGCACAGGGGTTCACTCTCCCTAGACAGTCCACACAGGTCTGGGTCCAGGCATGAGCAAACACCTAATGAATCTGGGAGTTCTTATAGAGGCCTAAATGAGCTGACAAGCTTCAGCTGGTCTCATCAACTCCCTGTCTGCACGACGCCCCACACTCTCCCTAGAGGTATGAGTCATCCATGAGCCCACTAGCCTCAGCTGGGCTTATACAACTCTCCACCTAGTTGTATAGGTCGGCGTAAAGCCTGAATCTGGGCGAAATATATCTACCCCCCTGGATGCAACCAGGTGACTTTACCTTCCTGCTGTCACAATATATATATAAATTGTTGTGTTTTGTGTCCTATGTGTGTGTCCTACCATCTCCTCATGCAGCCTCCTCTTTTTTCCACCCACGGGTAAAGGTGTTTTTTCTAGCCATCCCACTGTAATCCGTGGGCCGTCCTTCTATCACATGCCCTACTCACACAAACACAAGCCCTCCCTTACCCCCCAAATCACACACACGTGTGGGCATCCCACAATACTTATACGTGCAGCTAAGTGGAAATCGCAGCCCCATGTAGGAAAGTGGTGTCACCAGTTCCCTCCTGTGACTTTAACTGTCCCAATCATCAGATCCCATAGCAGGGTCATTGATCGGCGGGCTGAGTGTTGTGTGTCTAGTGAAAGCCCCCCCGTGCTCAGTCCATACAGATCCCCTCCTCTCTCTTCTCTGGCAGCAGCAGGACGTCCGGTGCGGCGGCGGCAGTGGCAGCGGCTCCTCGTGTGGATCCCTCAAGGTGCAGCATAGAGCACATCGCTGGGCTGTGCCTGTGAGGAGTCAGTCACAATGAATTGAAGGGAAAGTGCCCGCCAATCCACTTCCATGGAGCAGCCTGCATCCTCCGTGCCGGGTGGACCAAGATGGCCGCCGCTCCTGGAGATAGGCCGAAGCCGCGGCCTTTCCTATGGACCCAGAGGCCCGCGGATCACCGTGTGTCCCGACCCGAAGGTGTTGATCCGTACGGATCACGGATCAATGAGGATCCGTTGCACCCCTATCAGTTACCCATTATTCTTGTCAATAAAAAAAGTTTTGATTTAAAAAAAAAAAAGAAAAAGTGATAATTCTCCCACTCTACAAGACTGTGGTCTGGACTCACTTGGAGTATGCTGTCCAGTTCTGGGCACCAGTCCTCAGGAAGAATGTGCTGGAAATTAAGTGAGTACAGAGAAGGGCAACAAAACTAATAAAGGAACTGGAGGACATTGGTTATGAAGAAAGGTTACGAGCACTAAACTTAATCTCTCTGGAGAAGAGATGCTTAAAAGGGCATATGATTTAAATTTACAAATACCATACTGGTGGTGACCCCACAAGAGGAATAAAACGTTTCCGCGGAAGGGAGTTTAATAAGACACGTGGCCACTCCTTAAAATTTGAAGAAAAGAGATTTAACCCTAAACTGCACAAGAGGGTTCTTTTACTGTAATGCCGCGTACACACGGCCGTTTTTCTCGTTGAGAAAAACGAAATTTTTCCCATTCGACGAGAAAAACGATCGTCTGTGGGCTTTCTGTCGTTTTTTTCGACGAGAAAAACGGCATTAAAAACGACGAGAAAAATTAGAACATGTTCTAATTTTTCTCGTCGTTTTTTTCGACATGTTTTCCGCGGCAGTGTTTCCCATAGGGAAACACTGCCGCGGAGCCCACACACGGTCGTTTTTTTCAACCAAAAAAAAAATGACATTTAAAACGGCCGTGTGTGGGGGGAACAAGCTGTTCCTCGTTTTTAACGTCGATTTTCTCGACGGTGTTTTCACCGTCGAAAAAATCGATCGTGTGTACGCGGCATAAGAGCGGCAAGGATGTGGAATTCCCTTCCACAGGCGGTGGTTTCAGCAGGGAGCAGCAATAGTTTAAGAAAACTATTAGATAAGCACCTGAACGACCCCAACATATTACACACATAGGTTGGACTTGGTCTTTTTTCAACCTCACCTACTATGTAACTAAGACATTGATTACGATACACATGTTACATATCACCATGCATGCCTGAGTGAGAGCAATATTTCAAGCAGCAGACCAACTCTGTAACGCTAAACTGATGACCTATAGGGGGCTTTTTAAAAGTGTCACTTGTAGAAAATATAAGGTACTGAAATTGTTGCCTTTTCAAAGGCGTACGCAAATTTAAGTTTTGATATGTTGGGTATCTATTCACTCGATGCAAAATCATCTTTTATATTTTACAAAGAAATTGGGTAAGTTAATTGTATTTGTGTGCCCTAAAATTTACTTTAGTGTATTATTTACTGAAATTTTGAGTGTCCTAGACCTTCGTGATATTTTGTCACATAAAAGAATGGAACTACCACTGTTTAATACTTTAGGGTGTCTGCTTTCAGAAAATATATAATTTTTGGGGGTTTTATGCAATCTTCAGGCCTAAAATATAGGCCTTCATTCATTCATTAAAATTATTTTTTAAACGTGTGCAAAGAACTCAAACGGCTCTGGCAGATAAGGCCCTGCCTGGCATATAGAAGGTCTTACAGAAAGCTCCCAAGAAGGTGATAAGACTGGACACTATAGGATCTTGATGCTCCCACAGTGGGCAGGCCCAGGTCAGAGCATCACCAGTAATAAGTGATATGATGTATGCTATCTTAGAGCAGTCAGTAGGGAAAAGGCCAGCTGCTTGTGCGAAATGAATTGAACACTGATTGATGAAGCCCTGGCAAGCTTTTGGATCACCAGAAAAGTGAGGTGGTGAAGACAACTGAAGTTTTGAGGGACTGCCTGACACAAGAGGAACAACGGAAGCTGGAGCAGAAGTAGGAACAGAAGGAGTGGTCACAACTTGCAGCTGGTTCAAATGGGAGTAAAATTCCTGTAAGCATTGCATGATCCGCTCTCAACAGGTCTGCTGGACATCAGCTCTCTGTGCCAAACAAAAAAGTTGTTCATGTAGAGGCTGCGGTGTGTCAGAGTAGCTCATAGTTTGCTGTCAGATTTCTGTGGTAGTGATCCCTTGTAGAAAGCCAATTCAGGGTTTCCCAGGGTGAGGTGTCTAAGCCCCAGCCTGCTTCTTTCACAGGGCCCCTGATGATGGGGATGGCATAGTTGCCAACTGTCCCGGATTGGCCGGGACATTCCCGGGATTCAAACCCTTTTCCCGTATTTATTTTGTCCCAGGAAATGTCCCGGCCAATCCGGTTTTTCCATTTTTTTGCGATTTTCCGCCGCCACCGCTAGAGGTCCACAGCCGGCGGAGACAATGTCTCTGCCGGCCGCCATCTATAAGAAGACCAAAACGGGGGTTTTAGTACAATAGAAAATAAAGCTGCTGCGGCGCCGCCCACCCCCGCCCCTCCTTACATCAGACATACCCAGCGGAGTCCGTCCTTACATCAGGTGTCCCCCCATTCGAGCCCTCCTTAACCAGAGCTGGCCGCGTGGCTGCAAAAAAAATTAAGCTGCGGCGCCGCCCACCCCGCCCTTTCCATAACAGACGGACCTGCAGCGGGGCGGGCGGTGCCGCAGCTTAATTTTTTTTGCAGCCACGCGGCCAGCTCCGGTTAAGGGGGCTCGAATGGGGGGACACCTGATGTAAGGAAGGACTCCGCTGGGTGTGTCTGATGTAGGGAGGGATTCCGCTTGGGACGCCTGATGTAAGGAAGGACTCCGCTGGGTATGTCTGATGTAAGGGGGGAATCAGCTGGGTATGTCTGATGTAAGGGGGGAATCCACTGGGTATGTCTGATGTAAGGGGGAACTCTGCTGGGTATGTCTGATGTAAGGGGGGACTCTGCTGGGTATGTCTGATGTAAGGGGGGACTCTGCTGGGTATGTCTGATGTAAGGGGGGACTCCGCTGGGTACGTCTGATGTAAGGAGGGACTCCGCTGGGTATGTCTGATGTAAGGGGGGACTCTGCTGGGTAGGTCTGATGTAAGGGGGGACTCTGCTGGGTATGTCTGATGTAAGGGGGGACTCCTCTGGGTACGTCTGATGTAAGGGGGGACTCCGCGGGCTATGTCTGATGTAAGGGGGACTCCGCTGATGTAAGGGGGGACTCTGCTGGCTATGTCTGATGTAAGGGGGGACTCCGCTGGCTATGTCTGATGTAAGGGGGGACTCCGCTGGGTACGCCTGATGTAAGGAAGGACCCCGCTGGGTATGTCTGATGTAAGGGGGGACTCCGCTGGCTATGTCTGATGTAAGGGGGGACTCCGCTGGGTACGCCTGATGTAAGGAAGGACCCCGCTGGGTATGTCTGATGTAAGGGGGGACTCTGCTGGGTAGGTCTGATGTAAGGGGGGACTCTGCTGGGTATGTCTAATGTAAGGGGGGACTCCTCTGGGTACGTCTGATGTAAGGGGGGACTCCGCTGGGAATGCCTTATGTAAGTAGGGACTCTACTGGGATTGCCTGATGTAAGGAGGGACTCCGCTGGGGGCACCTGATGGCATCTGGTGGCAGGTGACACACTCGGGGGTAAAACAGATTCGCCATTATGGTGAGTTGAATATTTTCATTCTATATTACAATGTAATAATAGAAATAATGCGCTTCAATCACCCTGACACCATAACAACCATGGTGCCGGGATGATTGTAGCGTTAACACCAGGTGTTTGTAGTATCTTTATCTGCTGATTGTTAAACTCTGGAATACACACATTTCTATTGTGGTGTAGGATCTGGGCCTGCTGTCCCTCCATCCTTCCTTCCTTCTCTCTCCTTCCCTCCCTCTTTCTCCCTCCATCCCTCATTCATCTCAGACTCCAACCACACCCCTTTGAGCCACGCCCATTTAAGCCACTCCCACCACCCGCATAAACCACGCCCATTTATTCTTGCTTCGCGCGCCGCATTTTTCTACTACAGTGTGTCACACCTACAAACGAATGCCCCCTAATTATAGCAAGGCTCCGCCTACATGCAAAAAAGTGTCCCGGATTATTTTTTTGCAATGTTGGCAACTATGGGATGGACTTGCATCAAGTTGAAACCAGGGCGCCGACCCCCAAGTACTCCCAGCTGACAATACAGAGACCACTCACGTATGCAGATGGCAGGAGACAGAGGATCCTGGAAACAAGGGCAAAAACGGTAGACAAATTCGGGGTCGGTACACGGGAAATCAGACACTTAATACAAGTATTACTAGGCAATCGGGAGCTCAGTGAACTAGAAAATTGCTCAGACAATGCAAGCTGCACTGAGCATGTCTTACATAGTAAAGCAAACTGGGAGGCAGGCCAAGGATTGATTGAAGGGAAAGAAATGTAAATCCACAGTGGAGCAAGTGACGCTCGTAGGTGAAGCCAGCAGTACATGTAAATGGAATCACAGATCTTAGCAGAACCACTGCAGAAAACTGCAGGCTAAACTGTGACATATAGTGCAGTAAATAAAGATCACTCTGGGACAGAAAGTTTATTGGCAGACTCGCTGGGTGAGAATAAAAAAATAAGCCCAAATAATAAAGGACCTTTGTACAGTCACCACACCTGAGGACTGGTGAGCTGCAGTATATACATTTTTGTTTTTAGGTTTGGATACACTTTAATGTACAGATCCCGATATATTTTTTTTTGTGTGTGTTTTGTTATTTTTTCATGTTTAGTATGCATTATTGGTTTTAAATAAATGCATATTACTTTACTTCATGTTCATTTTACATAATTTAAAAAAATATATATATATTTTCTTTTCAACTTCGTATTGCTCTTGTTTACAGCGGACCTTGAAAATTTGACTACTGTAGAACGCATCACATTTCTTCAGGAAAAGCTTCAAGAAGTTCGCAAACACTACCTTTCACTGAAATCTGAAGTAGCCTCTATTGACAGAAGAAAAAAGCATTCTAAAAAGAAGGAACGGGAAGGTATGTTCGTCTTCAGAATATTATGACCCGGATTCAGTATTGCACAATATGGTAGTCTTGTGCAGAATTGCTGGTTTCCTATGATTAGCTTCTATAGTGATAAGCATGAACAGCAGTTGTCGTCAGAGTCTTCGAGTGTGACAGCGATAACCCTAATGAACCAAGGCCTGAGGTGTGCCTTGGCCTAGCTGGTCAGTATGGCTGAAAAGTGGGCATACCCTGAATGTAAGAATAAGAATAAGGAAAATAGAATGAGTATGCATGAATCTGGGGGAAACGGGTGGGTGGGAGCCCAGAAACGACGGCAACCCAGACCCAACAGGGGAGGAGGCTTAAGTAGCCCTCTCAGCCTCCTCCCACAAATACAGGCTGGCTTGCAGCCAGCCTTACATTTGTCGTCAGAGTCTTTGAGTATGACAGCGATAACCCTAATGAACCAAGGCCTGAGGTGTGCCTTGGCGTAGCTGGTCAGTATGCCTGAAAAGTGGGCAAAAAGAGACAACTGTAGGCAAAGAAGGGAAGGTAACAAATCCTTACCAAACCTTTATGCATCTACATAATTGCGAATTTATACGAGTATTCGTTGACTTGTCAGATCACCAACTTACTCAAACCAAGCACACAGATATTTGCCTTCTTTTGCCTCCTAACAAGGCACCATGTGGAGAGCCAGTATTTTTATAAAAACACCTGAAATTGTGTGCAGCTTTGCACTACTTTATGATGTAATGTCTGCAAAAACGATTTAAACCTGCTCAGTACAATTTGAAATTGCCTAAGCAAAGACGGCCGTGTGTAGGGGAACAAGCCGTTCCTCGTTTTTCCCGTCGATTTTCTCGACAGTGTTTTCACCGTCGAGAAAATCGATCGTGTGTACACGGCATTAGAGTCCTGAGCCTGGACTTTCTATTGAGACTGCAGGGGTGAACCCCTTGTAACCAAAGGTTGATGAAAATGCTGGAGGGATGATCTTTGATGAAAATATGTCCTTATCCCTAGCAGTCGGTGCAGGTGAACCTGAGGTTACACCTGGGACCCTAGAGTTGCCTGGTGTGCCGGAGCTTGAGGCCTCCTGGGACAACTTTGGGAGTACCCAGTTACAGGACCCTAATCTTGAACAAGCCCGGAAAAATATGAAGGTAGACAATGAAACCCCGGTAGCTCCAGGGCTGGAGAATGCATTTCTTTATATGGTAATTAACCATGACATGTTGTATCGGGTTGACAAAATTCAGGGTGAGATTGTAGAACAACTTGTGGTGCCCGGTCCTTTTAGGAGGGCAGTATTGAACTTGGCCCATACACATGCCTTTGGGGGTCACCTGGCGTATGAAAAGACCAAGGAATGTATTTTACAGTGTTTCTTTTAGCCCGTAATACATGCGGATGTAAAAAACTATTGTCAGTCTTGCCCAGAGTGTCAAAAGTCAGCCCCTATGCCCATTGTCAGCCCAAAAGTCTGCCCCATTACCGTAGCCCAGTGGTGCCATTGCCCAAGGTCCCTTTTGACCGAATTGCCATTGATCTGATAGGGCTAAGAGTTAAAGTGGAGTTCCACCCTCTTTTTCAACTTTGTTGCATCCTCTTTATTTCTGTCCCCTTAAGAATAATTGGCATATTATTATTATTATTATTTTTTAAAACTCACTGTTTTAAGCCTCCTCACGTCATCCACTAACCGCTATGCCTCCTGGGAGATGTTTGTCATCAATCCCAGGAGGCCCTGGGCCGTAGCATTGAGTTCCCATGGTCATAAAGGCACGCCCATCCTGCCCTCTCTCGGTCCGCCTGGTGTGTGTGTCCTTCTTCCTCCGCTCCTCCCTCCCTTCCCAGCGAGCCTCAGCCTGTTACATCTCACACTGCACTGTGTGATGATGTGACCAGGCTCCACAGAGGTGGGGGCGCTGAAGCGCCAGAGTGCTCCCCTCCCTCCTCCTTCTCCTCTCCTTGTCCGTAGGCGGATCTCTCCATCGATCACCACCGCCGCCACTGCTGTGTTCCCTGCCTCCTCCTGTCAGAGGAGGAGAGCGAAACAGCTGGAGATCGGAGCGGCTGTCTCTGACCAGCCACGCAGTGACGTTGCTGGGGGGGGGGCGGTCTATGCCCGACGTGTTTCAGTTCTCTTCCTCCTCTGTTTTTAATTAGTGTAATGTAGGGGGTGGTTTGTCCTGGGGGTTCTATACTAATGGAGGGGGGTGGTTTGTCCGGGGGTCTGTACTAATGTAGGGGGGTGGTTTGTTCGGGGGGGTCTGTACTAATGGAGGGGGGTGGTTTGTCCTTGTCCTGGGGAGGGTCTGTACTAATGGAGGGGGGTGGTTTGTCCTGGGGGGGTCTATACTAATGGAGGGGGGGTGGTTTGTCCTGGGGAGGGTCTGTACTAATGGAGGGGGGGGGGGGTGGTTTGTCCTGGGAAGGGTCTGTACTAATGGAGGGGGGGTGGTTTGTTCTGGGGGGATCTGTACTAATGGAGGGGGGGTGGTTTGTTTTGGGGGGTCTGTACTAATGGAGGGGGGTGGTTTGTCCTGGGGAGGGTCTGTACTAATGGGGGTGTGGTTTGTTCTGGGGGGTCTGTACTAATGGAGTGGGGGTGGTTTGTCCGGGGGTCTGTAATAATGGAGGGGGTGGTTTTTCCGGGGGGTCTGTACTAATGTAGGGGGGTGTTTTTGTTCGTGGGGAGTCTGTACTAATGGAGGGGGTGGTTTGTCCGGGGCGTCTGTACTAATGGAGGGGGGTGGTTTTTTCATGGGGGTCTGTACTAATGGAGGGGGGTGGTTTGTTCGGGGGTTCTGTACTAATGGAGGGGGGTGGTTTGTCCTGGGGAGGGTCTGTACTAATAGAGGGGGTGGTTTGTCCTGGGAAGGGTCTGTACTAATGGAGGGGGGGTGGTTTGTTCTGGGGGGGTCTGTACTAATGGAGGGGGGGTGGTTTATTTTGGGGGGGTCTGTACTAATAAAGGGGGGGTGGTTGGTCCTGGGGAGGGTCTGTACTAATGGAGGGGGGGTGGTTTGTTCTGGGGGGTCTGTACTAATGGAGGGGGGGGGGTGGTTTGTCCGGGGGGTCTGTACTAATGTAGGGGGGTTGTTTTTTCGTGGGGGGTCTGTACTAATGGAGGGGGGGTGGTTTGTCCAGGGGGTCTGTACCAATGTAGGGGGGTTGTTTTTTCGTGGGGGGGTCTGTACTAATGGAGGGGGGTGGTTTGTCCGGGGGGTCTGTACTAATGGAGGGGGTGGTTTGTTCTTGGGGGTCTGTACTAATGGAGGGGGAGTGGTTTGTCCGGGGGGTCTGTACTAATGTAGGGGGGTGGTTTGTTCGGGGGGGTCTGTACTAATGGAGGGGGGGTGGTTTGTTCGGGGGGGGGGTCGGTGCTGCTGTGAGTGATGTGGGCCATGCGATTCGATGTGCTTGGGTGATGCAATGTGCTGTGGGCTGTGCGATTTCGATGTGCTGGGGGTGATGCAATGTGCTGAGAGTGATGCGATTCGATGTGCTGGGGGTTATGCAATGTGCTGTGGGCCATGCGATTCGATGTGCTGGGGATATGAAATGTGCTGTGGGCCATGCGATTCGATGTGCTGGGGTGATGCGATTCGATGTGCTGGGGTGATGCAATGTGCTGTGGGCCATGCGATTCGATGTGCTGGGGGTGTTGTAATGTGCTGTGAGTGATGCGATTCGATGTGCTGGGAGTTATGCAATGTGCTGTGGGCCATGCAATTCAATGTGCTGGGGTGATGCGATTCGATGTGCTGGGGATGATGCAATGTGCTGTGAGTGATTGATGTGCTGGGGGTGTTGCAATGTGCTGTAAGTGATGTGATTCGATGTGCTGGGGGTGATGCAATGTGCTGTGAGTGATGTGATTCAATGTGCTGGGGGTTATGCAATGTGCTGTGGGCCATGTGATTCGATGTGCTGGGGGTTATGCAATGTGCTGTGGACCATGCGATTCGATGTGCTGGGGTGATGCGATTCGATGTGCTGGGGGTGATGCAATGTGCTGTGGGCCATGCGATTCGATGTGCTGGGGGTGTTGCAATGTGCTGTGAGTGATGCGATTCGATGTGCTGGGGGTGATGCAATGTGCCGTGGGCCATGCGATTCGATTTGCTGGGGTGATGCGATTTGATGTGCTGGGGGTGATGCAATGTTCTGTGGGCCATGCGATTCGATGTGCTGGGGGTGATGCAATGTCCTGTGGGCCATGCGAATCTAGATGCATAAATGAATTTTGTTGCTGAGATTAGTATTTTTTTAAATGAAAAGCTGTACAGAAAAAAGTAGCCGCTGTGTGTATATATATTTCTTGAACATGCAGTATATTTACTTTTTACTGCAGGGAGGAGGGGAGGAGAGGTTTGCATAGAAAAGTGTCAACTTCCTCTGACACTGCCGTTGCTATGGAAACCTGACCTGAAACCTATTACACTGCTTGTGCAGCACTGAGCATGTGCGAGATCTGCAATCATGAAATCCAGGAAGAAATACAGTCTGGCTTCAAATGCCCACACTTAAGATGGCCACAGTCTATTTCTAGTTCTAGTTTATAAACTTTCAAAATGCTGTAATAACCTAACAAAACGGACCTCAGTTTACAGACGAAAGCCTCGTACACACGACCGAGTTTCTCGTCCAAAACCGGCAAGAAAAGTGCCGCGTGAGCTTTTTTGTCGAGAAAACCGTTCGTGTGTATGGTTTTACGACGAGAAAATTGCCGTGAATCTCGACGAGAAAATAGAGAACCTGCTCTCTATTTTCTCGTCAGGATTCCAGATTTCCTCGTCGTGTTTCTCGTCGGCCTGTTTTGTGACGAGAAAATGGTTCGTGTGTATGCTTTTACGACTCTTCCAAAAGCGCGCATGCTCACAAGCAACTATGAGACGGGAGCGCATCTTCTGGTAAAACAAGCCTTCGTAATGGAGATAGCACATTCGTCACGCTCAAAATTTTTGCATCGTTTAAATGTTGTGCATTGAAATCTTCGTTAGAATGTGACATTAATCCAAACGAATGAACTTCTTTTGCTGCTGATATTCACACAGAGTTATGACTATCTTTTTTTAACCTTTTTCATGCTGCTCTTAAGAAGATTTATGTGTATTATATCGTGCAAGTTTTTAGGAATAATTTAAATGGTAATATTTTAAAAAATGATGTTAATTATAATTTCGCAATATTTTGGTAGTGATCTCCCATTTAATTTTGGAATCTATATTAGTTAAATTTCCCACCATGTTTTTTTGATAATCAGATTTAGTTATTCTTTTGGGGGGTTGTTATCTGTCCCTTTTTTTGTCAGTCAAATGTATCTGCTTACTCCAAAGCTAGATTTTTAATTTTTACAAATACACATAGTCAAGTATGAACTTAAACAAAAATCACATTTATTCATGTTTAAAAATAAAATAAAGAGAAGGCAGCGCTGGAGAACCTGCTGCCATTTGTGCATCCCAGGGACCCCAGAGCACACAGCAACCCTGTATGGACACTAAAATTGGGAGCTTGAGAAGGCCAACATTTCTGAACACTATCTGATGCTGGCCTCCCAGAGGTCAGGAACAGCAGCAGGTGAGATATATGTCCCAAGTCTGTGGTACTACAACAGGCTGCCTTCTGTCTGACCACAATGAAGCAAGGCCATCACTTCCTCTTCTTCCTGGCAACCTTCCCTGCAACCTTCCCTGCAGCCTTCCTTCTTCGTTTGGCTGGAGGCTGGCCCACTGGAGGGGTACTCCTGTCAGGAGGAGATGTAGCAGAAGGGGGTGGGGCAGAAGAAGAAGGTGGAGGTGTAGCAGAAGGGGGTGGGGTAGAAGAAGAAGGTGGAGGTGTAGCAGAAGGGGGTGGGGCAGAAGAAGAAGGTGGAGGTGTAGCAGAAGGGGGTGGGGCAGAAGAAGAAGGGGGAGGTGTAGCAGAACGGGGTGGAGCAGAAGAAGAAGGGGGAGGTGTAGCAGAAGGGGGTGGGGCAGAAGAAGAAGGTGGAGGTGTAGCAGAAGGGGGTTGGGCAGAAGAAGAAGGGGGAGGTGTAGCAGAAGGGGGTGGGGCAGAAGAAGAAGGGGGAGGTGTAGCAGAAGGGGGTGGGGCAGAAGAAGAAGGGGGAGGTGTAGCAGAAGGGGGTGGGGCAGAAGAAGAAGGGGGAGGTGGAGGTTGAGGTTGGGTCAGTTGTGCCACCTCACATATGGCGGTATTGGGGGTAATTTTCTCCATCACCCCCTTGTTGAGCAAGGTGATGAGCAGGGGCTCGCATAGGAGGCGTTGCTCCATGCTCATCACCTTGAACTTAGCCTCCACTAGGCCGGCAATGGCCTCTTCAGGGGATGTGGGCTCCTGGAGGGTGGCATGGGCCTCACGAATAAGGGCCATTGCTGCCTCACTCGTGCTCCTGTCCCTCCTGCCTCTTTTGTGAAGCCGGATGGGAGACACCTGGGATCTGGTGCTTCTCCTTTGCCCTGCCACCTCCTGTCTGCCACTGGGCCCTGCCACCTCCTGTCTGCCACTGGGCCCTGCCACCTCCTGTCTGCCACTGGGCCCTGCCACCTCCTGGCTGCCACTGGGCCCTGCCACCTCCTGGCTGCCACTGGGCCCTTCCTCCTCCTGCCTGACAGTTTCCAGACCCTCCTCCTGGCTGATTTCATCCTGTTTATGAAAAAGGGACATAGTTTAATATGTTAGTTTAATCTTTGCATCAAACTTTGTAATCCTGATTGAAGCAATTAGAATGTAAATCCATAAATCCTTGCTTTAAATTTACCACTACATCAGATTGACTATTTAGCACGCAATTAAGTGCAGAATAATGTCTACAGATCTTGATTTCACTTGTGCAATCCAAAATATTTTATGTTTGTCATCTTGACATATTCGTCAAACATTAAGTTTATCCCAATACATTTTCGATAAATACTATACCTGGCTCCAGATGGCCAAATCAGGATCATCCAGGATGGCTGCCTCCTCTTGCTCCAGAGAAGGCTCAGGTTGGCTGCAGGGAAGTCTGGGGGGAAGAGTGGAGAGTGATGGCCTTGTCTCAATGTGGTCATCCAGGAAGGACATCCTGTTGTAGTACCACAAAATCGGGACATACACATCATCTGCTGCTGCTCCTGACCTCTGAGAAGCCAGCACCTTAGAGCGTTCAGTCCTGTAGGTACCTCTCAAGCTCCCAATTTTAGTGTCCACTTGTTTTGCTGTGGCTGTGGGCACCTTGGTATGCACAAATGGGAGCAGCTTCTCCAGCGCTGCTTTTCTCACCCCTCTTTTTTTGTGGATGGGGTTTTTCGTCTCCCACAGAGCTGGCAGCTCCCTTACCCGGTCAATAAATTCTGCCAGGAACTCTTTGTCGCTAATAAAGACATTCATATTGTATCTGCAAGTTAAATAAATTATATATAACTAATGTGAGGCAAACAGTCTAACCTCCTTAACATGCTAGTCACCATATATATCCTCCAACATTCTCAAGACAGTATAGGCCAACAATTTGTACAAGTCACAAAATCACATACCTTCGTTCGCACGTCCGTCACTTGAACTCCTCTCTCCGCACACCGAACGTACTATAGTCACATGTGTGTTTGCTATATACACACCACGCATGCGTCAAAATACGAACACGTCGCTCCGCACACGTCGCCCGCCCATGACGTTCTAACTAACATCTTTTCCCCGCCCCTTCTCTTTCGGCGCGCAGACAGATATGGCGGAGTTACAGCAGGTGTCTGATAATTCCGCAACTAACGAGGAGGAGACAAGCCCGGAGACCGAGGAAACGTCACGATCAAGGAGGAGATTCAAGGCATCGAATATGTCTTTTGCGGAGATGGCGGAGATGGTGGACATCTTGCTCAAGGCTGATTATGATGCCAAGCATGGGCCGTATAGCAAACCAAATAGAAGGAAGGCCAAAATCCTCACTAAAGTCGTGAAGAGTCTGAAGGCGAATTTCGGGGTGAAACGCTCAAATGAGCAGCTCAGAAAGAGGTGGTCAGACCTCAAACTGAGGGAGCCAGAGCATTTGAGGAGCATAAAGAGAATGCTCGCTAAAAGTAAGTAAAATGTAGACTTTTCTGCTATTAATCTTTTTCTAAACTGACATGTTGCTCTTTATTTTGGTTTCTCATATTGGACTCGCTTCCAAAATGTAATATTTTGAACTTGGTTGGGCACAGTAATCTTTCGTTACGTTACCGACACTTCGTTCGGCCACTATCCGCGGTTTTGGCTTATTTTAGAGCCACAAAAGTAATTATACATCTGCCATTTTTGCTCCAAAATTGTGGCGTATTTTTTCGTCTAGATGATGTGTTTGTAAAGAGAATGAAATGCAAACTTTTATCAGTGTAAAGGAGAGGACACTCAGCAGCTGCTTCCACATCTGTACTTTGGAGCACTATAGTGTGGGCCACCAGACCCGCCTTTTTTGGGTGTCCCACACAGGTGCATACGAGAATTTTTGTGGTGCCTCCATGTCAAATAAATTACATCCAAAGGTGAATACTAAGCATATTCTTGGTCATAAGTAATGCATTCTTCTTTAAATTCCGCCCAAACACACACTTGTACCACACTTCCAATCAATTTAGCCTGTTTTTATTTTAACATTGAGATTTACAGTGTGATAAATAGACCTTTTGTTTGATTCTCATAGGGGAGAGAAGACTGGGAGGAGGACACTCCAGGGAGCACATGCACCCCACAACTTCCAAGCAACCCCAAACTCCCAAAGACCCACAACCGAAAGATGTGCAGGAAGTTGAGGTGGAGGAAGGAGAAGTGCAGGAAGGAGAGGTGGATGACGTTGTGGATCTGGTCACCACAACAGGTCAGTATCTGTCACCACAGCTTCAGGTAAGAGATGTAGGCCTGCAGAGTTATAATACCTTTTTGTTTTTTGTTTTTAGGGGATATAAATGTTGTGAAGGATAGTACACGGTTCTCTGCTGACAGTGCCCTCCGCCTCATCCAGCAAGTGATGGAATGTAGCACGGAACTGGACCTTATTAAACAAAGAATCCATGTGATGGAACAAACATTTAAAGACATTCTCGATGTTTTGGGGAGAATTCAATAAGCCATCCAAACACATTTTGTTTTTACATGTTTGTTTTTGCAACTTTTCGAATTTTTTTGACAATCAAACCAGCCAAAAATTGAATATGCACACAGTGTGTCAACATGTGCTATCTGCCATCAGGGGATATCCATGTACGTCTTTTGTGGGTGCAACCCCTTCCTCGTATCTAAAGTCGGTGAACTGAGGAAGGGGTTGCACCCCCAAAACACGTCCATTGATCACCCCTGATGGCAGATAGCACATGTTGACAATAGGGATCAGGATTGTAAACTTCCTAGATGAAAAAAATCCCAAATGTGTGCATATTCAATTTTTGCCTGGGCAAGGGGTGGCAGGACCCCATATTAGGACGGGCACATAGAGACATAGTTTGTGTAAGTGAATGTCTCAGATTGCTCAGAGGTATCCAATGTTGTAATTTTTGGAATGCAACTGTTATTTTTGTATTTTCATAAGCAAAAAATTGCTGGGTTGGGGCCAGGCCAACCCAAAAAAACAGAAAAAACTAAAAATGGTGAGAATGTGCACAGAGTAAAATATTTGACCACAAACAACGTGTAGCTTCTTTTTATAATACCTTCTAAGCTTATTTGGTTATTTTGTAAGGTTACATAGTGAAATGGTTGTTATTTACTAAAGTAAAATACACTTGGCACTAAAAATGCACAAAGACAAACTAGGAGACAGGAAAGAACAAATAATTAAAGGTTTAAACAAGCTTTTTATTGGGATCCTTAGACATAGGCTGGCATAGGAATTGCCCCCCTACCCGTGAAATACTCCATGTATTTGTCCCGAACCTCACGGGCATTTTGGGAGGGCAAGCCAGGACGGGCAGATTCCAGGCCCGGCAGGGGATTTGCAGGGGAAAGTCCAGCATCTGGCAAAACTGAGGCCATATAGGAATTTGATTTTTGGCTCAGAAAGTTGTGTAGCACACAGCAGCATAATACGACATAGTTTATTTTGTAGTCCGCCAAGTGTATTGAAGTCATAAAAAGGCGGAACCGGCTGGCCATTATGCCAAAGGCATTTTCGACAATTCTTCGGCCCCTGGCCAGCCGGTAATTGAACACCCTCTTCTCTGGGGTCAGGGTCCTCTGTGGAAATGGCCTCATAAGATGCCGTCCGAGTCCGAAGGCTTCATCAGCCAAGAAAACAAAGGGGAGTCCTTCAATATTCCCTGCATCCGGTGGCAATGCAAGGTCGTCACTCTGGAGACGGAGGGCAAACTCCATCTGGATGAAGGATCCCCCATCGGACATCCGGCCATTCTTCCCTACATCAACATAGAGGAATTCATACCGTGCTGACACCACCGCCATCAGCACAATGCTATGAAACCCCTTGTAATTGTAGTAGTAGGACCCAGAACGGGGTGGCGGCACGATGCGGACGTGCTTCCCGTCTATGGCACCACCGCAGTTGGGGAAGTCCCACCGCGTGGCAAACTCCGATGCCACAGTCTGCCATTCCTGTGGCGTGGAAGGAAGCTGTGGAGTGAAACAAGATGAAATAATATTAGAATACCAAAGTCAGACATTACAAGGAAATTTGATTCTAAAAAAATAAAGGCCAACATCAATCAAATTCTACATTTATTAAGGTGTTTAAAATAAGTATAAGGGAAGGCTCATTTATCAGATTCATCACCCCCTCTGATGGGCCATTACTAAATTATTTTGGGGGGGGGGGAAATGTGTTTGGCCACAGGATAGCATTGCAGTGGCGGTGCGTCCAGAGTGGGCGCTGGAGCACTGCCCCCTCTCTCCTGTGCCCATCACTCAGAACAATACATAGGTTCATGCGTTGCATGAACCTATGTATTGTCTATGCCGCCCACTATTCAGGTGGATGGCCTCTTGTTAAGCGACCGACATATGAATAATTGCGGCATTTAGGGGGTTCAAATTGCATAGCAGAAACAGGTAGTAAAATAGTCTTGCACATTACAACCTGAGGGATGTAATTGGCTTCCGAAAAGTAAAATAGGGGACGCAGGGGGGGGGGGGGCATTCCTTGGGGAAACACTGGCAGGCTGCTCTGCCAATCATGTTCACCAAGTCTGTTTAATGGTAACATGATTGGCTGATGCAACATCAAGGGAAGGAGAAGACATCAAGGACAGAAGAAGGATGGCGCTGACCACAAGAAGGTAAGTGCAGGGCTTGGGGGAAACTGGCTGCATTAGAGGGGACTAAATGGCTGCATTGGAGGGAACAAAATGGCTGCATTAGAGGGGACAACTGGGGGTGTTTAATAGGCACCTGAGCAAAAAAGGAGGAAGTTTAGTTCATAAATTGGGGTGGGACCCCCAAACATTTGGAGCAACAGGCGCCCCTGCTGAAAAGTTAGTGAAGGGAAATATTTATGGAGGAGAAAAAAGGGGCAATCTAAAGCTTCCAGCATGCATGGGGACAAAGGGGACATTCTCAGCATATTACAATCATGGTAATTAGGGAAGGATGAAAGAAATACAATACATTAGCATACATGTAATACATAAAATGTGATGTTAATGGAGAAAACTTACCCTAATATAGTCCTCCTGCAGGACTTGTATAATAGCAGAACAGGTGTCTGGGAATATGAGGCCCAGAGCCTGGGGGGACATGCCTGTGGTGAACTTCAAGTCCTGAAGACTTCTCCCTGTCGCCAGGTAACGTAACGTGGCGATGAGCCTATGCTCAGCACTGATGGCTTCCCGCATAACGGTGTCCTGCCTGGTAATATAGGGGGAAACCAAAGCCAACAGTTCCTGAAAAACGGGGTCAGACATCCGCAGAAAATTCCTGTAGTCCTCAGGATTATTCTCGACGATCTCCCGCAGCAGAGGCATATGGCAGAATTGGTCCCGCTGGAGCAACCAATTCTTGGTCCATGAACTCCTCCTCACACCATTCATGGACTGGTCTTGGTCCAAAACAAGCAGACCAACACCAAGCGCACGCACAGCACGAACTCGGCGACGAGAACGTCCAGGCGACATGGCTAATAAGAAACGGTCGTCTTATCAGAACATACAGAACAGAACGCACTTTAGAACAGCAAGGCCTATGAATAACGAACTGAAAAACAGAAACGAACAGGCAAGAACGCACTGTAAAACAGATACGACCTGCCTAGACGCCCTGAAAGTCAAGATACGAACCCACAAGCACAAACTGAACCGCAGAAAACGATCTGAAAAGTACGAAGACTGAAAAGCGCGAATCGTCTCTTCCCAAACTTTTACTTCACACGCGGTAACACGAGATCAGCAAAAGCAGCCCAAGGGGTGGCGCCAAGAAAAAAGATCTTCCCCTTTATAGTGCCGTCGTACGTGCTGGACGTGAGCGCGTAGAACAACGAGGAAATTGGGAAATGTCAGTGTGTACGCATAGAAAGCTTGACGAGAAAATCGACAAGCTTAACAAAAATCTCGTCGAAAAAAACGGCGTGTTTTTTACGACGAGAAACTCGGTCGTGTGTACGAGGCCGAACTTTACTAGAATACATTAAGCTTGTGTATTATAGAGGTATTTTTATTTAAAAAGTGTATGTAGCGGCCTCACCCCTCTCCCTTGCTTTATCGGTTATATGGCTGTTGTCTAGGGGTACCTGGGGGAGAGAGATGATATACACCACGGCCCATGTCCTCCCGTAACTAGGAGGTGAAGGCCAGAGATTGGGCTTTTGTGTAGGTGTCCTAGAGCCAAGTCCAGTCCTTCGTCCCTGACTCCTTTGCTTAGTAACCCAAGTTCCACACAGTGAGTAGGTACAACTCAGTTTTATTCTTCTTGCCAAGCAATAAAACAGTCTTTCTCCTTTTGAATAATGCTTGGCAAGAAGAATAAAACTGAGTTGTACCTACTCACTGTGTGGAACTTGGGTGCCAGATCAAGGAACAATCCTTTCCCTTCTTGCTGCTGCCCACTGTGCTGTCACCAGTGGTGAATAGTCACTGCCACTGACTAGGTAATATAGAACGTGAATTTACCTTCGCTCACTTTGCCCCTGTCAGAGGAAGAAATCCATCCAAGGGAAAAGTGGAGGCCTCTCCGTCACCACCGATGCTGCGCCGGACTCTTCAGAGAAGTTACTGCGCACCAGTCCTCACGAACTCAGACACGGGCACCCAAGGCATTAGGGCCCCCTCGGATTCCTCCACCCTCACGGAACTCAGTCGAAGGTACTGAGCCCCAGGCATCCGCCATAGTACCTCACCCCAGGCTAAAGGTGCCTGAGATGGACTCCATCTCCGCTCCAGCTAGGCCAAGGGCACCTAGGCCTGGAACACCGGAACGCCAGCACCCAAGCTGAAGGTGCCTGGGTGCGGCCACGTCCTTCGACTCTCTCCCTCAAAATCAGGGCCTCCGCCCCTCTTATGACCTCTCCCTTTGCATCACAGCGGGTTCCCCGCCCCGCTGTACCAGCTCCAGGGGAGGACAAAAAGGCACAGTTCGCGGTGTGTGTTCAGCTCGGGCCCAAGGCAACAGCGCCACCCAGGGACCCCAAGGAACTTCACATCACCAGAGTCCTTACAAAATTCAAATACCCGCTACATGTAATTTCGGCTGGAACAACACTTTAACCACTTTCCTACCGCCCATAGTCATATGACGTCCACAGATGGGATCTCCCATCCTGGGTGGACGCCATATGACGTCCTCGGCTTTGTGGGGGGATATCTGAATGATGCCTGCAGCTAGAGGCATCATTCAGATATCCTTTTGTTGTGCCGGCGATTCTGCGCACCATAATAACGATCATAGTAATGGTTCCGCCGCTTGATCGTTCTTATAGGCGGTGGGAGGGGACATCCCCTCCCGCCGCCATCCGGTGCTTCTCCAGGCTCTCCCGTGCCATCGGGGACCCGGAGAGAATCGTCCGGCGCCGGTGGTGGGTCACGTGACGAGCATAGAGATGACTGGTGACCAGATGGTCACCAGTCATCTCTATGCTCGTCGGAGGCCCTGGGCGATGTGATGACGTCACGCCCGGGTCCTCAGATGTGAACAAAGCCGCCATTGCGGCTAGTAAGTATGAGATCAGTGAAAAAAAATTCACGATCTCATGCTTTCCAGCCTGGAGGAGAGATGTGGGGTCTTATTGACCTCGCATCTCTTAACCACTTGAGACCCGCGCTATAGCCGAAAGACAGCTGCAGCGCGGCTCTCAAGTGCCGGGTGGACGTCCTGGTTTGTTTACATCCCGCCGCGCGCCTCGGCGGCGCGCGGCGGGGAAGAGCCGTGGGTGCCGCATCACATGATGCCGATGCGCGTGCCTGGTGGCCGCGATGTCCGCCAGGTACATGCAATCGGCTTTTACAGAGGCAGGACGTGGATCTCTGTGTGTAAACACAAAGATCCACGTCCTGTCAGGGAGAGAGGAGACCAATGCTGTGTCCCTTGTACATAGGGACACAGATCGGTCACCTCCTCCAGTCAGTCCCCTCCCCCACACAGTAAGAATCACTAATAGGGAACATATTTAACCCCTTGATCGCCCCCTAGTGTTAACCCCTTCCCTGCCAGTCACATTTATACAGTAATCAATGCCTATTTAGCATTGTTCGCTGTATAAATGTGAATGGTCCCAAAATAGTGTCAAAAGTGTCCGATATGTCCGCCGCAATATCGCAGGCCTGACAAAAATTGCAGATCGCCGCCATTACTAGTAAAAAAACAATATATAATAAAAATGTCATAATTCTATCCCCTATTTTGTAGGCGCTATAACTTTTGCGCAAACCAATCACTATACGCTTATTGCAATTTTTTTTACCAAAAATAAATAGAATAATACGTATTGGCCTAAACTTAGAAAAAATATTTTTTTTTTAAAAAAAAATTGTGATATTATTATAACAAAAAGTAAAAAAATATTGTTTTTTTTTCAAAATTTTCTGTCTTTTTTTGTTTATAGCGCAAAAAATAAAAACCGCAGAGGTGATCAAATACCACCAAAAGAAAGCTCTATTTGTGGGAAAAAAATTATAAAAATATCATTTGAGTACAGTGTTGTATGACCGCGCAATTGTCATTCAAAATGCGTCAGCGCTGAAAGCTGAAAATTGGTCTGGGTACGAAGGGGGTTTAAGTGCCCAGTAAGGAAGTGGTTAATAAAGAGGACCTGTCACACACATTCCTATTACAAGGGATGTTTACATTCCTTGTAATAGGAATAAAAGTGATAAAAAAAAAAAAAAAGTAACATAAGTGGAAAAAAAATAAAATAAGTAAAATAAAAAAAAAATAATAAAAAAAAAAAATTAAAAAGCCCCTGTCCCCGGTAGCTTGCGATCAGAAGCGAACGCACACGTAAGTCCCGCCCACATATGTAAACGCCGTTCAAACCACATATGTGAGGTATCGCCGCGTGCGTTAGAGCGCGTGCAACAATTCTAGCACTAGACCTCCTCTGTAACTCTAACCTGGTAACCTGTAAAAAAAATTAAAGCGTCGCCTATGGAGATTTTTAAGTACCGAAGTTTGGCGCCATTCCATGAGTGTGCGCAATTTTAAAGCGTGACACGTTAGGTATCTATTTACTCGGCGTAACATCATCTTTCATATTTTCCCAAAAAAATTGGGCTAACTTTACTGTTTTGTTATTTTTTAATTCATGAAACCATTTTATTTCCCCAAAAAAAGGCGTTTGAAAAATTATTGCGCAAATACCGTGCAAGAAAAAAAGTTGCAATGACCGTCATTTTTTCTTTCTCGTACATCACGGGACACAGAGCGACATAGTCATTACTAATGGGTTATATAGATACCTTCAGGTGCTGGCACTGGCAACTTCCAAAACCGGAAGTACCCTCCCCTATATAAGCCCCTCCCATCCGGGAGCACCTCAGTTTTTTGCCAGTGTCTAAGGTGTTGGCCAAGAAGTAACATGTGTTTTTCACTGAGCTTGCGTACAGGTTCTTTTGGGCCTCAGTAAGCTATTCCGGATCCGACCAAAAAAGCTTCATAGCTAAACGGTCGGTACCCGGGCCTTGCAAGAGAAGAGCAAGGTTTTGCCTGTAATGCCTCTCTTAGGAGGGCTGGACCCTGGGATCCAGAGCTCTGGTCATACCCACGACCAAGATGTTTTCTGTGCAGGGTGCTATACAGGTCCAGGGGAGTGGAATCCTTGGGAACCCGGTCCCTGAAGGTTTGATTACAATGCCTGCCGTGATAGGTGAAGTTTGGGCTTCTGTGGACCAAACAGAGTCCTGCGGCGAGGAAAAGGTAAGTGGGGGCCCTCGGGAACTTGGTTCTATTGAGGGACCCCCAAGCCTATTTTGTCTTTCTGCCTGTTACCTAAGGTATTCCTGCTAATATTCTGTGTATGCCTGTTACTACTGAGAAAATGTAAAAATTTTAATAGTAGGCAAGAAAAAAAAAAAAAAAAAAAAGTAAGACCGCGGTACCTGTGTTAGACACTAGAGGCTGCTATGGTTCTTTTTCTTGTAATGTGGATTTTTTTCTTCCAGAATCAAATCCAGGCAGTTGGTATGTTCTCTGCTGGGAAGCTGTCTCCTCTGCCCTGTTGCTGCGCTCATCCATCCCCGGGCCCTGCGGCAAAGGGACCCTGGCTCCCATCTAGCTCCTTATTGTTTTCAAAAAAGGCGCCGAAGGCGCACGTGCCCGCGCGCGTGCGCGAGCACGCGCCTCTATATATAGAGGCGATCTGGAAAAAGGGGCGGAGCGGGTGGATGACGCTCAGGTGTGCGCCGCGGCGCTACTGCGCATGTGCGGGCGTCCAGCGTGTTTTAAAGCACATTATAGCTGGCTATTGAAGTGCACAGACAGAGCTAGCAACAGTATAAAGGCACACAGAGGCGGTTGATGCAGGCATCCCCTAGAAAGGCACTTTAGTAGACACCAACTGTGATATAGCAGCAATTGTGCTAGACTATTCTCAGTAAAAGTGGTGTATTACGGCTGGAATACCTCAGCTTTAGGCTTAGGAATATGCCGTCCAGAAGCTCCGGAACTGAATCTTCCAGGAAGCGAAGGGGGTCTCATCGGGCTCTGAGGATCTTGGGCATGCTTCTGCTGCACCAGTCTCCCCTGAAGTTCAGAGGTAAGTGACCGTAGAGACCCCGCAGGGGTACTTGGTACTGTGGCTGTCCTCAGTTCACCTGCTCCTGTGTATGTAACAGAGGAGGTTTTTTCCTCAGCTCTGGGAGGATTAGAGAGAGATTGTCAACATTGATCGCTGCATCCCTGTCAGGGGAAGCACGCCCGATCTCCGTCTCCTCCTTCAGAGTGCCTGTTAGCAGAGCAACAGTCCCATACAGGGATCGACCTGCCTGAAGGGGATCAGGATGAGGTTGATTCTGTCATAGAGGAATCAACAGTGGGGGAACCTTTTCTCAGCATCTCAAGCTGAAAGATTATGGGTTCAGTCTCTGACTAACATGGTCCGATCAGCATTTAAAAATGCACCTTGCGGAACCATCAACCACTACTGTATCCTCGTTGGGGTCGCTAGAAGCCCCCAGACTGTCTGTTCTTTTCCACTTCACCCTTTACTGAAAGGGCTCATTTACCAGGATTGGGAACGTCCTGAGAAAATATTTATTCCCCCAAGAGATTTCCGGTGGTCTATCCCATGGAGGATAGGTTCATCAAAAAAAAAAAAAATGGAAGGTCCCTACAGTGGACGCAGCCATCTCTTGTATGTATAAATCACTGACATGTCCAGTGGATAATGTCCAAATGTTCAAGAACCCAATAGATAAAAGATTGGAGTCCTTATGAAAGTCTGCTTCTTTCTACAGCAAGCTTGGTGACACAACCAGCAGTGAGGTCTGCTAAGCAGTGAAGGATCAGTTGAAACAGGTCTTGAGGGACTTGACAGATCAGCAGGCCTTGCCTTAGCTGATCTACCTAGAGCCTTAGGCTTTGCGGTTGACGCCATAAAGGATTCAGTCCATCAGGCCTCCCGCCTTACGCTGTCTATAGTACATATGCGTAGGCTTCTATGGCTCAAAAACTGGTCTGCTGAAGCTCCCTGTTAAGAATGGCTGGTTAGCGTCCCATTTCATGGTGAACGCTTATTCAGGGAAAACCTGGACAAATATATCCAGAAAATTTCCAGCGGTAAAAATACGCTCTTGCCGGTTAAAAACAGAGTTAGAGGTCCCTCTTTAAGCGGCCTGCTTCTCCAGTCCCTGGGGCATCGGCTGTGTAACAGTTCCGACGGCCTCCTCGGTCAATTCCCGGGGGTAAAAAACAGGGACAATAGCAGGGTAATGAGAAACCCTGGGTCAGGGGAGGTACAAAACCTCCCCCAAAGTTAAATTCATTGAAGGGTTGCCCCCACTCAGTCGGGTGGGGGGAGGACTCCAGTTGTTCGCAAGAGACCTGGCGGGACACGATCAAAACAGATAGGTGCTCTCCGCAGTATGTTTGGGATACAGTTTGGAGTTAAAAGACTCTCCTCCTTCCCATTTTTTGAGGTCAAACGTGCCAAGGGATCCCCGGAAGAGAGAGTCCCTCCTGTTGGCACTAGAACAACTATTGCTCCAAGGAGTAATTATGGAGGTTCCCCTGGAAGAATGAGGGTTCGGGTTTTACTCAAACCTCTTTACAGTCCCGAAGCAAACGCGGACGGGAGGCCCATATTAATTCTAAAAGGGCTATACAAATTCCTGTATATCAGGACTTTCCGATGGAGTCGATCCGATCGGTGGCCACTGCCCTGCAAGGGGAGGATTGGTTAGCCGCGATCGACATCAAAGATGCTTATTTGCACATTCCCATCTTTCCAGTCCACCAAAAATTTCTACGCTTTGCAGTAGAAGGGCGCCATTTTCAGTTCAGAGCCTTACCCTTCGGTTTGGCCACAGCACCACGAGTGTTTACAAAAATTCTGGCCCTTTATTGGCCAATCTAAGAACACAAGGTGTAATGATAATGGCATATCTAGATGACTTGTTGCTGATAGACCACTCAGTGAAAAAACTAGACGTGGTCGTTCACAAGACAATCAAGTATCTGGAATCTCACGGTTGGATTATCAACCGAGACAAGTCAGCCCTAAAAACCAGTCAAAAGTCTGGAATACTTGGGGCTAAGGTTGGATTCAGGCCAGAGAAAAATATTCTTGCCTCGAGGAAAGGTGTTGTCTTTGAAAGATTTGATCCACTTAGTGGGTACAAAAAAGACAGCCGTCCATACGCCTGTGCATGAGGCTGCTGGGAAAAATGGTGGCATCATTCGAAGCAGTACCCTATGGTCAATTCCATTCAAGGAATTTGCAAGGGGCCATACTGTCAGCCTGGAACAAAAAAGTTCAGGCCCTAAACTTACAATGTCCTTGTCCCCTTCCGTTCGCAAGAGCCTCCGTTGGTGGTGGTTCCCCAGAATCTGGAAAAAGGGAAATCCTTCAGTCCGATTTCTTGGAAGGTGGTCACTACAGATGCCAGCCTTATAGGCTGGGGAGCAGTACTGGAGCAATGGTCTCTCCAGGGCAGATGGTCGGATGCAGAAAAGGCCCTGCCCATCAATCTCTTAGAGATACGAGCAGCCCGGTATGCCCTAGTAGCATGGAATTCCAAACTCCAAGGGTCCCCTGTCAGAATTCAATCAGACAATGCCACAGCAGTGGCATATATCAATCATCAGGGGGGCACCAGGAGTCGTGCAGCCCAGAGGGAAGTAAATTACATCCTGAAATGGGCAGAAAGATATGTCCCAGCCATATCTGCGGTATTCATTCCAGGAGTGGAGAATTGGAAGGCGGACTTTCTAAGTCGCCAGCAATTATACCCAGAGGAATGGTCCCTTCACCCCGAGGTTTTCTGGACAATATGTCAGCGGTGGGGAACATCGGATGTAGATCTTCTAGCATCCAGATTCAACGCAAAGGTGGACAGGTTTGTCTCTCGGACAAGGGATCCCCTAGCTTGCGGCTCGGATGCCCTAGTGTTCCCTTGGGATCAGTTCAAGCTGATATATGCATTCACACCGCCACAATGGTTACCTCGATTACTCCGCAGAATCAGGGTAGAAAAGAAACCAGTGATTCTGGTGGCTCCAGCGTGGCCCCGAAGAGCGTGGTACGCGGAGATTGTAAAATGTCAGTGGGGAGTCCTTGGACTCTCCCACGTCGTCCGGACCTGCTTTCGCAAGGACCGATATACCACCCTTCCTTACCAGCCCTAGGTTTGATGGCCTGGCTATTGAAGCCCACATTCTAAAAAAGAGAGGGCTCTCTAATCCTGTGGTATCTACCATGATCAATGCCAGGAAGCCGGTATCCAGGCAGATCTACTATAGAATCTGGAAGGCGTACATCGCGTGGTGTGAGGCCAAGAAATGGCATCCACATAAGTACGTAATAGGTAGGAGTCTGGACTTCCTACAGTGGGCTGTAGATAGGAAGCTTGCCTTGAGTACTATCAAAGGTCAGTTTTCGGCCTTGTCAATATTTTTTCAAAGGCCCTTGGCTTCGCATTCACTAGTCAAAGCCTTTATACAAGGAGTGATGCGTATTAGTCCTCCGGTTAATATTCCCATATGTCCATGGGATCTAAACGTGGTTCTGACGGTTCTACATAAACAACCATTTGAACCATTACAGCATATTTCTTTGGTTCTTCTCACCAGGAAATTGATTTTTCTAGTAGCCATTTGTTCGGCTAAAAGAGTGTCGGAATTAGCAGCTATGTCCTGTAAGGAGCCATATCTGGTTATCCATAAAGACAGAGTAGTGTTACGTCCTCATCCAGCCTTTCTTCCTAAGGTGGTATCAAGGTTTTCATTTGAACCAAGATGTGGTTCTTCCTTCTTTTTTCCCCAAACCTAGTTCGGTAGAGGAAAAGTTATTGCATTCTTTGGATGTAGTAAGAGCAGTTAAAGCTTATCTAAAAGCCACTGCTCAGATTCGCAGAACGGATACTTTGTTTATTCTGCCGGAAGGCCCCAGAAAGGGTCAGGCAGCGTCGAAATCTACTTTAGCCAAGTGGATTCAACAGGTCATTATGCAAGCCTATGGCTTGAGAAGGAGACCGCCTCCGTTCAAAGTTAGAGCGCACTCCACGAGAGCAGTTGGAACTTCATGGGCAGCGCATCACCAGGCCTCCCTGGCTCAGGTCTGTAAGGCCGCAACATGGTCTTCAGTACACACGTTTACTAGGTTCTACCAGGTGGACGTTAGAAGTCAGGAGGATGTCGCCTTTGGGCGCAGTGTGTTGCAGGCCGCAAAAGATCCTCATGTCTGATAGCGCTCAGCTTATGTATGGTGTATCCCCCCCCTTGTTGGGCATTGCTTTAGGACATCCCATTAGTAATGACTATGTCGCTCTGTGTCCCGTGATGTACGAGAAAGAAAATAGGATTTTTATAACAGCTTACCTGTAAAATCCTTTTCTTGGAGTACATCACGGGACACAGAGCTCCCACCCCTCTTTAGGGACACTTATTGCTTTGCTACAAAACTGAGGTGCTCCCGGATGGGAGGGGCTTATATAGGGGAGGGTACTTCCGGTTTTGGAAGTTGCCAGTGCCAGCACCTGAAGGTATCTATATAACCCATTAGTAATGACTATGTCGCTCTGTGTCCCGTGATGTACTCCAAGAAAAGGATTTTACAGGTAAGCTGTTATAAAAATCCTATTATTCCCTAGGGTGTCTGCTAAAAAAACATATATAATGTTTGGGGGTTCTGAGTAATTTTCTAGCAAAAGAATGATGATTTGTACATGTAGGAGAGAAGTGCCAGAATAGGCCCGGTATTGATGTGGTAAAAAAAGCCCGGTGTTGAAGTGGTTAAGTCTAGACTTGTGCACAACGGAAAAATTCGTTCCGTTTCGGTTCGTTTCTTTCCGGTCCTGTTGATTCGTAATCATTCGTAATTTTGCTAGACGGGATTTTTCGTGTTCGGACTCATTCGTATTTTTGCAAGCGACATTTTTCGTTGAATTTTTTGTTGCTTTATAATTCGTACTTTCGGTAGAGTACGTTGTTTTTCGTTGATTCTGGACACAACTCCTACTTTCGTAACTTTTTTTGGGTTCGTACTTTCGGTAGAGTACGTTGTTTTTCGTTGATTCTGGACACAACTCCTACTTTCGTAACTTTTTTTGGGTTCGTTGATTCGTAATTTTCCGTGTCTCTCTCACAACGACGCTGCCTATTATGCCTAATGTGCTTCGAATGGATTTGTACTTTTCTAAATACATTGCGGTTATTTGTAACGATTCGAAATCTCGTATTTTACTTTCAGAGGGTTCAGCACGGTGAGGGAGAAGCAGAGAGCAGAGCAGAGTGAGTGTTATTGTGCTTCGAATGGATTCGAAATCTCATATTTTACTTTCGTTTTTTACATGCGGCTATAACCTCCGCCCCTGTACACCATTTTGAGAGGGAGTTCAGCACGGTGTGGGAGAAGCAGAGAGCAGAGCAGAGTGAGTGTTATTGTGCTTCGTATGGATTCGTACATTCGTAACTTTTTCATAACGAATTATGCCGAAGACATTCGGGCATTCGCTATTTGCGGTATAATTTATTTCGGATTCGGTCTTATTCGTAATTGCTTTGTTCGGAAATTCGAATGCTTCCGAATGTCCGAAAGTTGCTAAATTCGGACGAATTTCAATTCGTTACGAAACGAATTGCACAAGCCTAGTTAAGTCTAGTAGAGGTCATCAGTATATCCTAGTGGTCATGGACTATGCCACCCAGTATCCGGAGGCTGTTCCCTTAACCACTTCAGCCCCGGAAGATTTGGCTGCTCAATGACCAGGCCATTTTTTGCGATTCGGCACTGCGTTGCTTTAACTGACGATTGCGCGGTCGTGCGCCGCTGTACCCAAACAATATTGACGTTGTTTTTTTCCCACAAATAAAGCTTTCTTTTGGTGATATTTGATCATCTCTGCGGTTTTTATTTTTTGCGCTATAAACAAAAAAAAGAGCGACAATTTTGAAAAAATACACAATATTTTGTACTTTTTGCTATAATAAATGTCCCCATTTTTTTTCAATAAAAGCACATTTTTTTCTCAGTTTAGGCCGATATGTATTCTTCTACATATTTTTGGTAATAAAAATCGCAATAAGCGTATATTGATTTGTAAACGCTATAACTTTTGCGCAAACCAAATAGGGGATAGATTTATGGCATTTTTTATTAATATTATATGGCGGCAATCTGCAATTTTTATCGGAACTGCGACATTATGGCAGACACATCAGACACTTTTGACACATTTTTCGGACCATTGGCATTTATACAGCGATCAGTGCTATAAAATGCACTGATTACTATTTAAATGTCACTGGCAGGGAAGGGATTAACACTAAGGGGCGATCAAGGGGTTAACTGTGTTCCCTGACTGTGTGTTCTAACTGTGGGGGGAGGGGACTGACTATAGGAGATGACAGATCGTGGTTCCCAGCTATTAGGAACTCACGATCTGTCTCTCCTCAGCTCACAAAACAGGGAAGTGTGTGTTTACACACGTCCCTGTAATGCCTCTTGTACCCGCGATCGCACGTGGCTGGCGGTCATGACCATTGGCACCCCCGTAGTGCAGCAGGTGCGCGCGCCTGCTATCCAACTTAAAGGAACCGACGTACAGCTACGATGGCTCGAATGATCATGCCGACCTGCCGCAGTATGACGGCGGCTGGTCAGCTAGTGGTTAAGAAACACCTTTTCTAAGACGATCGCCAGAGAGTTGCTCCATATGTTACCAACCTGTACTGGGATGCCAAAAGAAATTTTAACTGATCAAGGGACTCCCTTTATGTCAAAAGAAGGAAAGAGTTGTGCAAATTAATCAGTATTAACCACTTGCTTACTGGGCACATACAGTGTGTATGAAAAGTATTCAGGCCCCCTTACATTTTTCACTCTTTGTTATATTGCAGCCATTTGCTAAAATAATTTAAGTTCATTTTTTTTCCTCATTAATGTACACATAGCACACCATATTGACAGAAAAACTGAAATATCACATGGTCCTAAGTATTCAGACCCTTTGCTCAGTATTTAGTAGAAGCACCCTTTTGATCTAATACAGGCATGAGTCTTTTTGGGAAAGATACAAGTTTTTCACACCTAGATTTGGGGATCCTCTGCCATTCCTCCTTACAGATCCTCTCCAGTTCTGTCAGGTTGGATGGTAAACGTTGGTGGACAGCCATTTTTAGGTCTCTCCAGAGATGCTCAATTGGGTTTAAGTCATGTGTCGGCAGGAGCGGGTGACGACAGGTCGGAGGGTGAGCTGTCCGGGTCGGATGGTGGCGAGGACTCGGGACAACAGGCGGCGATGGATTCCAGTTCGGTGGCTCGTGGACCCAGTCCAAGTACAGCCCGGTAAGTCCAATTCTACTGCTACTATTTTACACTTTTACAGGATTTATTGGGTCAAAGTAGTGTTGGGGGGGTTCAGTTACAGGGGAGTCCCCGGGGGTACTTTCTTCCCCGTTAAGGCAGGGGGCTGCGGGGGAGGCGCAGGATTTGTGATCTGGGTTAAGAGAGTTGGTCAGGCGGTTTGAGCCGGGCAGTGGCAACTCGGCGTCTCCCACGGGGGCGTGGGTTCAGCAAGGGGGTTCATCTCAGGCAGTTGTGTCGGGCAGGGGGCCGGCGACAGCTCCATTAGCCTCTGGCGTACCTGTGGGGGGTGACAGGAACGGTGCAGCCCCCCTTACCGGGGGAGGCTACCGCAGCGGGCGGGCAGGATGCTTCGGGGGAGAAGAAAAAGGAGGCGGTCAGGCTGGCTGATGCCGCGAAAAACGAGATGTATATTTGTTTTGAAGCGCCGTTGGGAGCTCACCTCAAGGCGGACGTCAGAGAGAAGATTTGGAAGGGTGAGTATGTGGAGATATTTACGTTGCTCCCCTTAGAGAAATTCAACCTGGATAGGGTGAAGCCTGAGGAGAGGAAGAAGGAGGACGAGGAAAAGCGTCGTTATCGTCCGATTCCCTGCACATTCACCAATTGGTTGCAAGCATTTGCGATCATGGCCTGTGTCATAGGGGAGAAGGCCCTCGGAACATTGTTCTGGGCTGTTCATTTACTTGGAGGCCGTTTGCGAAGCATACCGGACGTATGGTGGGGTAGCTTGGTTGCGGTACGATGAGCAGTTCCGGCAAAGGATGGCCATCAGACCAGGGCTGCGTTGGGATTACAAGGACATTAACTTGTGGATGAGACTGATGACGGCATCTCGTGCCTCCAATCAGTTTTTTCAGGGGGGGTCGGAGGTGCCGCGGCCTCAGGACAACCGACCGAGAAAAAATGGGGCTACTGCTGGCAGTTTAATGAGGGCACGTGTAAGTACGGCGCAAACTGTCGCTTCAAGCACGTGTGTTCAGGTTGCGGGGGCAGCCATGCCTTTTCCAAATGCTTCAAACGCGGCAAGGGCCGTGCCGGAGATTCTGCGGGTAAGGGGAATGACTCAAATTCGGGTGGAAAGGATGCTTCCCTTTCTTAATAGATATCCCGACAGGGGTGCCACTAAATTGTTAGAGGAGGGCTTCACCAGCGGGTTTAAGATTCCTTGTGCGCCCTTTGCCGTTCCCCCGGCGGCCAGGAACCTCCGGTCTGCCCTGCTGCAGCCCTTGGTGGTTTCAGAGAAACTGGCTAAGGAAGTGCAGTTGGGGCGCATGGCTGGGCCGTTCACGGAGGTTCCAATGACGGATTTGGTGGTGTCTCCCTTGGGGGTTGTCCCCAAAAAGGAACCGAACAAATTTTGCTTGATTCACCATCTTTCCTTTCCCAAGGGTGGGTCGGTGAATGATCCTATTGCACCGGTGGACTGCACGGTATCGTACACTTCTTTCAGCGCTGCTGTGGCATGGGTTCGCAGGTGTGGTCGTGGAGCGCTCTTGGCTAAAGCTGATATTGAATCGGCATTTCGGTTGCTCCCGTTACACCCGGACAGTTTCCGTTTCTTGGGCTGTGAGTGGGATGGGGCTTACTATGTGGACCGTTGTTTGCCCATGGGATGCTCTATCTCATGCGTGCTATTCGAGACTTTCAGCTCGTTCCTGGAATGGGTGGTCAGAGACGCGTCGGGGATCAGTTCGATCATCCACTATTTGGACGATTTCTTGTGCGTGGGTCCGGGTGCACTGCGCTGCTTTAACTGTAAATTGTGCAGACATGCAATGTTGTACCCAAACGAAATTTGCGTCCTTTTCTTCCCACAAATAGAGCTTTCTTTTAATGGTATTTGATTGCCTCTGCGATTTTTATTTTTTGCGATATAAACGGAAATAGACCGAAAATTTAGAAAAAAAATGATATTTTCTACTTTTTGTTATAAGAAAAATCGAATAAACTCAATTTTGTCATACATTTAGGCCAAAATGTATTCAGCCACATGTCTTTAGTAAAAAAAATGTCAATAAGCGTATATTTATTGGTTTGCGCAAAAGTTATAGTGTCTACAAACTAGGGTACATTTTCTGGAATTTACACAGCTTTTAGTTTATGACTGCCTATCTCATTTCTTGAGGTGCTAAAATGGCAGGGCAGTACAAAACCCCCCCAAATGACCCCATTTTGGAAAGTAGACATCCCAAGGAAGTTGCTGAGAGGCATGTTGAGCCCATTGAATATTTTTTTTTTTGTCTCAAGTGATTGAATAATGACTGAAAAAAAAAAAAGAAAAAAAAATTACAAAAAGTTGTCACTAAATGATATATTGCTCACACATGCCATGGTTATATGTGGAATTGCATCCCAAAATACATTTTTCTGCTTCTCCTGAGTACGGGGATACCACATGTGTGGGACTTTTTGGGAGCCTAGCCGCGTACGGGCCCCCGGAAACCAAGCACCGCCTTCAGGATTTCTAAGGGCGCAAATTTTTGATTTCACTCCTCACTACCTATCACAGTTTTGAAGGCCATAAAATGCCAAAATAGCACAAAACCCCCCCCAAATGACCCCATTTTAGAAAGTAGACACCCCAAGAAAATTGCTGAGAGGCCTGTTGAGCCCATTGAATATTTTTTTTTGTCCCAAGTGATTGAATAATTACAAAAAATAAATAAAAAATTACAAAAAGTTGTCACTAAATGATATATTGCTCACACATGCCATGGTTATATGTGGAATTACACCCCAAAATACATTTTGCTGCTTCTCCTAAGTACGGGAATACCACATGTGTGGGACTTTTTAGGAGCCTAGCCGCGTACGGGACCCCGAAAACCAAGCACCGCCTTCAGGATTTCTAGGCACAAATTTTTGATTTCACTCCTCACTACCTATCACAGTTTCGAAGGCAATAAAATGTCAAAATAGCACAAAACCCCCCCAAATGACCCCATTTTGGAAAGTAGACACCCTAAGCTATTTGCTGAGAGGCATGGTGAGTATTTTACAGCTCTCATTTGTTTTTGAAAATGAAGAAAGAAAATATATATATATATATTTTTTTTCAATTTTCAAAACTTTGTGACAAAAAGCGAGATCTGCAAAATACTCACAATACCTCTCAGCAAATAGCTTGGGGTGTCTACTTTCCAAAATAGGGTCATTTGGGGGGGTTTTGTGCCATCTGGGCATTCCATGGCCTCCGAAACTGTGATAGGCAGTGAGAAGTGAAATCAAAAATTTACATCCTTAGAAAGCCTGAAGGCGGTGCTTGGATTTTGGGGTCCCGTACGCGGCTAGGCTCCCAAAAAGTCTCACACATGTGGTATTCCCGTACTCAGGAGAAGAAGCAGAATGTATTTTGGGGTGTAATTACACATATGCCCATGGCATGTTTGAGCAATATATCATTTAGTGACAACTTTGTGCAATAAATAAATAAATAAATAAATAAATTGTCTTTTTTCCGCAACTTGTGTCAACATATAAAATATTCCATGGACTCGACATGCCTCTCAGTATATAGCTTGGGGTGTCTACTTTCCAAAATGGGGTCATTTGGGGGGGTTTTGAACTGTTCTAGCATTTTATACACAACATTAGGAAGCTTACATCCTCTCTTCTAACCACTTGAAGACAAAGCCCTTTTTGACACTTTTTGTTTACATGAAAACATTTTTTTTTTTGCAAGAAAATTATGTTGAACCCCCAAACATTATATATATTTTTAAAGCAAAGGCCCTACAGATTAAAATGGTGGGTGTTGCATTTTTTTTTCTACACAGTATTTGCGCAGCGATTTTTCAAACGCATTTTTTGGGGACAAAATACACTTTTTTTAATTTTAATGCACTAAAACACACTATATTGCCCAAATGTTTGATGAAATAAAAAAGATGATCTTAGGCCAAGTACATAGATACCAAACACGACATGCTTTAAAATTTCGCACAAACGCGCATTGGCGACAAACTACATACATTTTTAAAAGCCTTTAAAAGCCTTTACAGGTTACCCCGTTAGATTTACAGAGGAGGTCTACTGCTAAAATTACTGCCCTCGATCTGACCTTCGCGTTGATACCTCACATGCATGGTGCAATTGATGTTTACATATGACGCCAGACCGACGCTTGCGTTCGCCATTGGGCAAGAGCAGGGCAGGACAGGGGTGCTTTTTTTTTTTTTTTTTTTTGCTTTTTTATTTTATTTTTAAATTGTTCCTTCCATATTTTTTTTTATTTTTATCATTTTTATTGTTATCTCAGGGAATGTAAATATCCCCTATGATAGCAATAGGTAGTGACAGGTACTCTTTTTTGAAAAAAACTGGGGTCTTCTAGACCCTAGATCTTTCCTCTGCCCTCAAAGCATCTGACCACATCAAGATCGGTGTGATAAAATGCTTTCCCAATTTCCCAATGGCGCTTTTTATATCCGGGGGGGGACATTCCCTCCCACTGCTTGTAAAAGCAGTCCAGAGGCTAATTAGCCACTAGGATTGCTTTTACATGAAAGCCGGCCGCTGGCTGAAAAGAATGATACCAAGATGATACCTAAACCCGCAGGCATCATTCTGGTATAAACATTCAAAGTCCAGCAACATACCAGTACGTTGCTGGTCCTTGTTGGACATGTATTGTAATCTTTTTTTTTCATGCAGCCAGTTGGCTGAACAAAAAAAGAGATTGATCGGTGGGTATGCCCACCATTAGAATACCGCCCTTCATCCACCCACTTCTAATGATGGGCATACATGCACCATTTATATATGCCGAAGCATGGGGGCATCCTCCCGCAAAAAAGTTATGCCGCACACACATGGTCGGACTTTTCCACGGGCAAGCCTCCGTCGGAATTTCGACCGTATGTACGCGGCATTAGGAGCAAAATCGCTCCTCCGCTCCTTCGCCTCTGCTGCCCCAATGCTTCGGCATATATGCTTTTTTTTTTTAACTGTGGTGGTGAAATCACCTCCTACAGCACTGGAGTCGCAGGGATCAGGCCTGTCTCTGCGAACGCTGCAGTTATGTGTGTTGTGTTTTGTAAGTGACAGTGATCGATCGATACTGCACTTGGGTGGCCTGGGCTGGACGGAGGGGCAAAACGCAGGTGCTAGCAGGTATCTGGGCTGATCCCGCTAACACTGCGTTTTTGGGAACCCTAAACTGCTGGGGACGCTAGTATAGATCTGATCAGATCAGATATTGATCTGATCAGATACTATATCACTAAGGGGGGTGTATGCTTCACGCGTGGGTGTTAGCGTTACTGGCACTAACCTGATGCTACCTGGGGTGTGACGCAGACCCTCTCTGACACTAAAACCTAATTGATATCACCCACCGGGCGATCAGGGGGTTAAACCTTTATTGGGTTATATATACGGCGGGTGCCCTGACACTATAAAAAGCAAACTAACTAACCAGCGTCACCCGTAACACTTATATGGTGATCACTGGTGAAAGGGTTAACTAGGGGCAATTAGGGGGTTAAAACCTTTATTAGATAATATATGGGGGTACCTGACGCTATAAAAACCTGCGGCGAACCTAAAAAAAATTACTGGCTACCGATTTGCATCACCGACGCTAAGACAGCGATCAGAAAAATGATCGCTTAGCGACAGTGGTGATAGGGGGTGAAAGGGTTACCTGGGGGCGATCAAGGGGGTTAAACCTTTATTCGATAATTTATGGGGGTACCTGACGCTATAAAAACCTGCGGCGAACCTAAAAAAAATTACTGGCTACCGATCTGCATCACCGACGCTAAGACAGCAATCAGAAAAATGATCGCTTAGCGACAGTCGTGATAGGGGGTGAAAGGGTTACCTGGGGGGCGATTAAGGGGGTTAAACCTTTATTAGATAATTTATGGGGGTACCCGACGCTATAAAAACCTGCGGCGAACCTAAAAAAAATAACTGGCTACCGATCTGCATCACCGACGCTAAGACAGCGATCAGAAAAATGATCGCTTAGCGATGGCGGTGCTAGGGGCTGAAAGGGTTATCTGGGGGGTGATCAGGGGGTTAAACCTTTATTAGGGGGGGTTAGGGGGCTACACTGGACCTAAAACTAACTTTAGTGACACTTTTACAGTCACAAATGTCACTGATTGCAGTGATCAGTAAATAAATGGTCACTGCAATCAGTGACACTGTGACTGGGGGCTGGGGGGTGATCTGGGGGGGCGATTTGTGTGCCTATGTGTCCTGGTGTCAGTGTAGTGTTAGTGTACTGACCTGTGTGTCTTCTCTTGTACGGCGCTCGGTATATGTGAGCGCCGCATGAGAGATGACATCACTTCCTCCTGCTTCCTCTGCCTGTGTAAACATTACACAGCAGAGGGAGCATTTCCATTCGCTGGGAGCAATCGCGGGGGGGTGGCCGGAATCGAATGGCCGCCCCCTCATGTTGGATCGCTCCCCAACGAATACCGACCGCTCAACTGTACAAAGGCAATCACGTACACTGTACGTGATTGTGCCTGTCGGTGCCATTCTGCCGACGTACATATACAGTGAGCGGTCTCTAAGTGGTTAAGCTTGTTGTTAAAAGTAGTAAAATCCCTTGCTCCGCTATGTTGGGCTATGATGTGGAGACTGTGGATGGCAATTTTTATCTTCAAGACCTGTTACCCGTTAAACCGTCCTGCTTGAACTGCAAATTGAGACTGACCATTGTGAGACTATTAGTTTTAAGTTGATCACATCATCCAAATTTTCTATTATCCTGGGCACTCTGTGGTTCTCTAAAAACAGCAGAAAGAGGGCACCTGTTGTTGTGGAATTCCAATGTTGATCAGACACAGCAGAGACAAGAGTACGCATCTGCTCATAACCAATGATGTTGTTGCAGAGCGAGCATATCCCCTCCTTAACGATCGTCCATGCTAATGCACAGAGGGCCCCCGTTGGCGGACATGGGACCCTTTCAGTGATCGGGAACAGTGATCTCTGTCATGTCCCTGGTAGCCCATCCCTCCTACAGTTAGAACACGCTGAGGGAACACACTTAACCCCTTGATCGCCCCCTAGTGTTAACCCCTTTCTTGCCAGTGTAATTTTTACATTGAATAGTGCATTTTAGCACTGATCAATGTAATAATGTCATTGGTCCCCAAAAAGTGTCATTTGGGGTCAGATTTGTACGCCGCAATGTCGCAGTCCCGCTAAGAATTGCAGATCGCCGCTATTACTAATAAAAACAATAAAAAATAAATAAAAGTCCTTAAATCTATCCCATAGTTTGTAGACGCGATAACTTTTGCGCAAACCAATCAATATACGCCTATTGCGTATTATAGCAAAAAGTAAAAAAATATACCACCAAAAGAAAGCTCTATTTGTGGGGAAAAAAAGAACATCAATTTTGTTTGGGTACCACGTCGCATGACTGCGCAATTGTCAGTTAAAGCGATGCAGTGCCATATCGCAAAAAATGGCCTGGTCATTAAGTCCTTAATTAGTTAAATTTGCAGTTTGGGTGCAGTAAAACCACATAGTTGAGCCCTGTTTTTAACACACCCGCCCCCAACTGCTCCCCCCTTTAACTGTAGTGGCATGGGGTGTATACATGTCGAAGCTGCAACAGGAATTATATATTACGCTTGGCAGGTGTAGTGCCTGCCAAGCGTGACCCATTCAAGTGAATGGGGCCGCATTACAAAGGTCCTGCAACCTTGTGCAATATAGCGACCAAGGGGTTAAAGCAGGCAGTGAGGAGGTGTTTTATCACCGCCTCATCACCTGCTTTAACCCCTTGGATCCCACACTAGAATGCTGCAACTGCGTGCATTGCACACCGTTGCAGGGTGTTTACAGAGTGGCCCGTTAACTTGAATGGGTCACAATCACCCACCGAAAGTGACGGGGTATAATTTCTGCCACAGCATGTGTACATCCTCAGTTGCTGCCTCTGCAGCTAAAGGTGTTCGTGATGAATGCATGTAATGTGGGCAGTGCAATAAGTAGCTGGTGCTTTGTGTGGGTGTGGCTTGAGTGTGGGCGGAGACACGGGGGCCCCATAATCCAATTTTGCCCGGGGGCCCCATGAGTTGTCAGTCCACCCCTGAAAGCTACATTTTTCTTAAATCATCATGACCTGAAATGTTATTCAGATCCAGTGCTGCCCCCCAATCCCACCCTGACCAAACGTTTGTCTGTAAAAAGCAAATAATAATGAAATGATGAATGAATTAGGCTGACAGTGGCAATAGGTTTTTATTTTCTCTACTTCTAAAAACAAACATGGATGATTTTGTCCCTTCTGGTGTATGAGTAGCCCATTCATTTGAATTGGCTTCCTCGCAATGCCAGTTAACGCGTGTTAGCACAAATGCCCTAAGGTCATCAAATCTGAATAGGGACCTTAAGGACAATGAAGTGACACATCCATTCTCCAGGAAAAAAGTTTACCATATTGCTCCTTTTACACAAAGGGTCCGATCAGGTCCACCTGTCAGTTTTTCAGGAGGATCTGATCGGACATTGCATTTACCCCAATGGACCAGCAGGTGTAAATGGACTTGTGTCTGTTTATACCCCCCTCCGATCCGATCCAGTAAAAAAAAGAAAAGAAAGGGGATCCGGTATGTAGGTAGATTGGATTGGAGAGTAGTTGGGAGTAAATAGACAGTGGAGTCCATTTACACCTGGTTGCCCAAAAAAGCAGAGTGGGCTCTGTCCATGTCCACTCTGCAGAAACTGCAGAATCCAACTAAACAAAGCAGTCAAAAATTTGTAATGTAAAGGGAGCGCAGAGAGAGAGGACACTGAGGCGAATCACACCGAACCCGACGTGCGGGTGTTTATTGTGGAACATGGATATACAGGAGTGGACAGCAATAGGTCACAGCAAAGAGAGAGAGAGTTTACAGGGTAGCAGTATGTCATGGCAAGGAGAAATAGTCGACAGAGCAGTAAGCACCGGATAACAGTCATGGGGCAGTCATTCACAAGGGAGCAATGTAAGGCACACAGTTCGCAGGACAGGAATCACAGGGCATCAAAGGGAACTATTCACAATGTTGGTTTCTGGTGATCAGGGACTCCTGAATCCAGGGAAGCAGAAATGGCATGTCCCTTGCATCCAGCTGCAGCTTGGAGTGCAGACAGGCAGTGGTGCTGTACGAGGGTCAGAGGGCAAAGAGCAGGGTGATCCACACAGTGAGGGCTGGCAGAGTCTGGGAGAGGTTGCTAGGACCAGGGAATGATGGAGGTCCAGGGTGACCTTTTATGAGGCATCAGGTTACTGGGTAACAGGGCAGTAAGCACAGCCAAAATAGAACTGCAAGTCCCTGCAGCCCCAGTGTCCAGAAGTAAGCGCACAGTGAATGCGGGCAACAGTCCTAAACACCTTCTAGTCTCCTTCCAGTGGAACCTACAGACATTAATACCCCTGTATCCATCACTGGAGGAAGCTCTGAATAGTCTGCCCCTCTTCTCTCAGCAAAGGGATGTTGTCTGCTAATTTGAATTTAGCTGAGATTTCAGCCTCATGTTGTCCTTACCAAGGTGTCTGGCTCCATCCTGGTACACCATACAATAACTACTCTGCTACCTACTGAGAGCATCCTCATCTTATACCTACTGTGAGGTCACAGCAACTCAGAGACCAAATTATGTAGATAAACTTCTGTAGCGATACCCCCAGCTAAGAGGGCCGCTGGTATGATTTGTTTCAGGCCCTGTAGCACTCCCTGTCAACCACCGGCAATTGGCTCTACCCTCCCTTGGCACAGTTAGTAGGGGATGATAGGATTGTGTAAACTGTGATTCTTGGCAGCACAAGCCCACAATAAAGGCACACAACAGTATGGTGTAGCTATCACTAACAGTTTCTCCTGCACAGTAAATGACCCAAACAACTGATATACTTAACCTTGATAGTTTACTGAGAATAATGGTTAAGCAGGCAAAACAGTATACATAAACATATGCAGAGCCCTGCAATAAAAGAGTGTTTTAGCACACAGACAGATATACAGTCCTATGACAAGAAACTAACGGACCCCGCTGCAGCTCTTCCCCCTCGTGGGCAAGATGGCACCCAGCAATGTCACTACTGCTACATCAGACCTGACTGTACTAGGTGAAAGTTCTGCAGAGAAAGATCTTCACTAGAAAACGGTGGTGCACTTCTGGAACAGTTTGTAATCCACAAGAATAAAGGAATTTGATAACTCGCTGAACCCAGAATAAATCTACTAGCGTTATTCAATGCACTGTCCCTCCGGCGTGCAACTGCAAACACTAACGTTCGTTCCGAACAACAGTTACTGGGTCTAGAGATCCTGTATTATTCTCATGAGCAGGTGCTCTCTCACCCAACCGGACCAGTCCGTGTCCGTATCTTCCGTTGCTGTCTTGCTACACAGATTCCACGACACCCGGGTCTTCGGTCCTCCTGGTAGTGGCAGAAAAGCAGCCGGATGCGACGTCCCTCATGCTCCTCAGTGGGTATGGAAGGCTCTTTGGAGTAATACAGGCCTAGGCTTCAGGCACTGTATTTTCAGCAGACTCAGCACAGAGTTCCACTTGCTGGGCGGGCGGTGTCCAAAGAGACCGTGCTCCAGCCCGCCCCCTGGTTAAATACCCCGCCCCAGCAGTCCTTGCGTGGGGAAATGCATCCTGGGTATGGTAGTCTCTGGGCCTTAAAGAAAACACCCGCTACACTCCCCCCACTTAAAATCTTTGGTCCCCAAAGATAATAAAAATAAATAAATAGCACTACCTACAAATAACACAGTTTACAGTTGCAAAGAAGCTGGGCAAGGGAACCTCCCACCAAACTTGGTAAGGGAGATTGTCTTGTCTACAGGTCACATTGGTGGAAGCGACCTGCTTAATTGTGCCAGAGAGTGAGCTGGGGTTGCCCTCCACTAAATGCACAGTGGAGGGGCCAGGTTTCTCTATTGTCCTCCTTGCAGTTACAACTGTATCTTCAGAACATTCTCCCATCTGAGTGTAGGTTAGTTTCCGGGGAGGACGAATAGCTCTCTTCACTCTTTGTTCCCTGGGAATTGAGGCATCAGATACACTGGGCTCTTCCATTCTTCCTCCCTCTTGGGCAGGTGTAATGGTTCCTGCTGCGTCAGGGGCATCCAATTCTGGTGAAGAGAGGTACAAAGAATCTCTTGGATCTTCGGCTGGGATTGACTCCAGGGCATCTTCCCACTCCTCAGTTAGAGTACATGATGGAATGAACTCAGCAGCTTCAGCATTCAAAGTGCCTTCAATGGTAACTTCACAGGGTGCAGGATCCATGACCATAGGTTCAGTTGTCGGAGTTGGCCACAGCCAGCTCTGTTCCATTTCCTCATCTTCACTCTGGTTTGAGGCATTCATCTCTCCTGACTGAGTGGTCTGAGATCTGGTGTTTGGCCTAGGGGTATAGGAGGTTGAAGGTAATTCAGGAGAATCCGGAGTAGAAGGTATCCGGACTGCTTCGGAGAGGGGCAATAAGTGGTTCCTGTGCCAGGTTTTCAGAGGTCCCACTTGGCCTTCGGGTTTCAGCTGGTACACTGGCAGGCCAGGCAATTTTTTACAGATCACATATGGCTGTGATTTCCATCTATCAGCAAGCTTATGCTTCCCTGAAACACCAAGATTCCGCAACAACACTCTGTCTCCTGGTTGCAAGTCATTGATCCGAATTCTGAGGTCAAAATTCCGTTAATTCCGGGCCCCTCTCTGGTCAGAGGTGGCTTGTGCCTTCTCGTAGGCCAGTCGTAAGCTTCTCGGTAGCCGGTCCACATATCCCTTGTGGGAAGCAGCCGATGTGTGGTCTATCGAGGTACCAAAGGCCAGATCTACAGGTAGTCTTGCTTCTCTGCCAAACATTAATCTGTAAGGGGAGTACCCGGTGACATCACTAGTCGTGCTATTATAGGCATGCACAATGGCAGCTATATGCTTGCTCCAATGCTGCTTTTCCTCACTGCTCAGGGTTCCCAGCATATTCAACAAAGTTCTGTTAAACCTTTCCGGTTGGGCATTTCCTTGTGGGTGATAGGGGATTGTGCGGGTCTTCTTTATCCCTAGGGAATCCAGTAATTTCCGGATTAGTCGACTTTCAAAGTCCCTCCCTTGATCATAATGTAGGCGTTGAGGTAATCCGTAGTGTACAAAATACTTCTCTACAAGTATCTTGGCCACAGTGGAAGCCTTCTGGTCTTTAGTTGAAAGGCCTGGGCGTAACGGGTGAAATGGTAGGTTATCACCAGAACATTTCCATGTCCCCTAAAGTCAGGTTCCAGACAAAGAAAATCAATGCATACCAAGTCCAAAGGTCCTTGGATTTGCAGGTGGCCCATTAGGGCAGCTTGATGAGGCAATGTTTTCCTTTGTATGCAGCGAGCACATGAGTGACAGTATTCCTCCACTTCAGCCGCATACAGGGCCAATAGAATCTGCTCCTTATGAGCTGAAAGGTTCTCTCAGCTCCAAGGTGGCCATGGTTGTCATGTAGGGCAATCATAACAGTTTTTCGGTGTTTCTCTGGCAGGAATAGTTGCCACTTGTCTTCCAGGTCATCAGAGGGGCCCCTTCAGTAGACAACCCCTTGATGCACCTGCAACCTGTCCCATTCCTTGCGCAGTAAGCGGGCCTCCTTTGAGGGATCATGTAAGAGTCTGTCCGGATCCTGATCTTCAAGAGCTTCCAAAGCCAATTTCCCCAATGGGTCTTCCAGCTGGTTCCGTCTTATATCCTTCTTGGATAATTTGGGCAAGTCCTCTTCACCAATCTGAGTGACATCACAATAGTATTTAGGCACTCCAACAGCTGAGACTCCAATTTCCTCTGCCCTGCATCCTCCACTAGTCTGGAGCTCTGCCCCCTGACACAAAGCCCGTACCCCCTCTGGGGTTACCTGGGTCCAGTCTTCTGCCATGCAAGTGGGAGCATGAGATCTTCGGGACAAGGCATCAGCATCCCGGTTTCCAGTCCCAGGCCTGTACCTCAGGCTGAAATTGAACCCTGAGAGGGCTGCCAACCAACGGTGTCTGGTGGCATCCAGTTTTGCGGTGGTTAAAAGGTAAGTGAGTGGGTTATTGTCTGTCTTAACCACAAAGTCAGCTCCATATAAGTAGTCCTTCAGTTTGTCTACAACTGCCCACTTTAGGGCCAGAAACTCCAACTTGTGGGTGGGGTAATTCTTTTCAGCTGGGGTTAAACTCCTACTCACATAGGCAACGGGTCTTAGCTGCTTTTCATACTCTTGATACAGTACTCCTCCCAAACCATCATGACTGGCATCCACGTGTAATTCATAGGGCTTTTGAGTGTCCGCATAGGCCAAAACAGGGGCAATGGTCAAACTCTCTTTCAGCTTAACGAAAGCCTCTTCACACTTCCCAGTCCACTGGTTTTCCACTGACTCTCCTGGGACCCGAGTCATCCTCTTCTCCATCTGTCTTCAACAGCTCATTCAGAGGCTTTGCAATTTTTGCAAACCCCTCCACAAATCTGCGATAGTAGGAGCAAAACCCCAAAAATGACCTAAGCTCAGTCACTGTGGTGGGCCGGGGCCAGGAGGTAACTGCCTCCAATTTGTCGGGATCTGTGGATACTCCTTCTTCAGACACTATGGGGCTGATTTACTAATAACAGTGCGCTGCGCTGGTTCTAACCTTAATTGGTGCGCCGGATAACTCCTTCATTTGGCGCAGGAACCAGCGGCGCACAGCGGCACACTGTTATAGTAAATACAAATGTCAGCGGCGCTCTATTGAAAATGAATGGTTCCCTATGGGAGCCCATTGATTTGAATAAAGGTCGCCCGGGAAGTCGGATGAAGCGGATCCGACTCGCGGGGCGACTCGTGTGCCGGCTGACACAGGGACAGCGCGACTTTGCGAGGCAACTTGGACACGTCCTGAGCATGAAACAGCCGCTCAAGTCGTGTCCTAGAGGCGACTAGCTGGCCGAGAATGTCTCCAGCGCGATGGCATCGCGCTGGTTCTCGGCAGCCTCGCTGTCCTGTGTTTGGTATGAATCATGAAGGGGAACTCCACGCCGAATTTTAATGAAAAAACCGGCAAAGGTTCCACTTCAGGAGCATACCAGGCCCTTAGGTCTGGTATGGATTTTAAGGGGAACCCCCTAAGCCGAAAAAACGGCGTGGGGGTTCCCCCAAGATCCATACCAGGCCCTTAGGTCTGGTATGGATTTAAAGGGGAACCCCTTAAGCCGAAAAAACGGCGTGGGGGTTCCCCCAAGATCCATACCAGGCCCTTGGGTCTGGTATGGATTTAAAGGGAAACCCCCTAAGCCGAAAAAATGGCGTGGGAGTCCCCCCCAAAATCCATACCAGACCCTTATCCGAGCACGCAACCTGACAGGCCGCAGGGGAAGAGGGGGGGACGAGAGCGGCCCCCCCTCCCTCCTGAACCGTACCAGGCCGCATGCCCTCAACATGGGGGGGTGGGTGCTTTGGGGCAGGGGGGCGACCTGCGGCCCCCCACCCCAAAGCACCCTGCCCCCATGTTGATGGGGACAAGGGCCTCTTCCCGACAACCCTGGCCATTGGTTGTCGGGGTCTGCGGGCGGCGGGCTTTTCGGAATCCGGGAGCCCCCTTTAATAAAGGGGCCCCCAGATACTGGCCCCCCACCCTATGTGAATGAGTATGGAGTACATCGTACCCCTACCCATTCACCTGGTGGAAAAAAGTCAATAAAAAACACAACACAGGTTTTAAAGTAATTTATTAGGCAGCTCCGGGGGTCTTCCTGCCGGGCGCCCCGCTATCTTCTTCCAGCTCTTTTGCTAGCGGGGTCCCGGGCTTCCTCGTCGTCTTCGGGGGTCTTCCTGCCGGGCGCCCCGCTATCTTCTTCCAGCTCTTTTGCTAGCGAGGTCCCAGGCTTCCTCGCCGTCTTCGGGGGTCTTTCTGCCGGGCGCCCCGCTATCTTCTTCCAGCTCTTTTGCTAGCGGGGTCCCAGGCTTCGTCGTCACCTTCTTCCGACTTCGGGGGTCTCTTGTTCTGTTCTCCGGTATCGTCTCCGCGCTCTCCGGTTCTTCTCCCGCTCTCCTTCTCCACGATCTCCGGTTCTTCTCCTGCTCTCCGGTGCCTTCTCCACGATCTCCGGTTCTTTCTGCCTTCTGCCGGGCACCCCGCTATCTTCTTCCAGCTCTTTTGCTAGCGGGGGCCGGTCTTCATCGTCGCCTTCTTCCCTCTTCTCTTCGACCGATGTTGCCTCGACGCTGTCCGCCGCTACAATGCTCTGGCAGCGGAGCGCGCCCACTTATATTGTTATGGGCGTGGTCACCGGGTGATGCCACCGCTGACCCCGCCCCCGTATGATGTCACAGTCCCGAGGAATACCTCACATGTGTGGTTTGAACGGCGTTTACATATGTGGGCGGGACTTACGTGTGTGTTCGCTTATGAGCGCGAGCTACCGGGTACATGGGTGTTTTTTCTTTTTTTTGGATTATTTTTGTGTTTTCCTTTTTTGTATTTCTTACTCTTTTTTTTACCTTTTTTAAATCACTTTTTTTCCTATTACAAGGAATGTAAACATCCCTTGTAATACAAATCTATTGTGACAGGTCCTCTTTATGGAGAGATGCAGGGTCAATAAGACCCCACATCTCTCCTCCAGGCTGGAAAGCATGAGATCGGTCAAAAAAATTCACCAATCTCATGCTGACAGCCAAGATCACGGCTTGGATTACATACGGGAACCCGGCGTGATGTCATAATGTTGCGCCCTGGCCTCCGACGGTCATAGAGATGACTGGTGACCATCTGGTCCACATTCATCGCTATGCTTCCCATCCGGCGTGGGCCAAATCGTTCTCCGAGCCCAAGATGGCACGGGAGAGCCCGGAGAAGCACCGGATGGCGGCGGGAGGGGGGGACGTCCCCTCCCGCTGCCTATAAGAACGATCAAGCGGCGGAACTGCCACTATGATCATTTTTATTGTGCACAGAATCGCCGGCTGAAAAGAATGATATCTGAATGATGCCTGCAACTGCAGGCATCATTCAGATGTCACTGCACAAAGCCAAGGACGTCATTTGACGGTGGGCGGTAGGAAAGTGGTTATTATTTCGAAAATTTCGACAAAAGGTAATTTTACTCATTGATGTACACTGATGAGACTGCACTGATGGGCTGCACTGATGGGCACCGATAATTTGGCAAGGGTGGGCACTGAGAGGTGGCATTGCTAGTTGGCACTGGTGGGCATTGAGAAGTGGCACTGCTAGGTGGCAATGATAGTTGGCAGTGAGGGGCACTGATAGGCAGCACTGCTAGGTGGCACTGATTGGCAGCAGTGGTGGGCATTGATAGGTGGCACTGGCAGGGGCTACTGATTGTCACAGATGACGCAGAATTGCCTCTTCCTCTTCGGGCCCGATGTCCCTTGCACATAAGCCGGTGATTGCCTTTTTTTATGCTCACGGTGTCAGCACAAGGAGAAAACAAAAACCATTACCCAGCTTTTGTTTACATCACGTGATCAGCTGTCATTGGCTGACAGCTGATCACATGGTAAAGGGCAGGGATCGGCCCCTTACTTGGATCTGTCATCACCCGAGTCTCAGTGACTCGGTGACCACAGCGTGCGCACGCGAAGGGGAGGACGTTTATTGACGGACTCCCGGCAATTGAGGACCGTGCTGTAGCTGGCGATCAGTTATAGCGCTGATCTCAAGTGATTAAACAGGGTCTAAATGGGCCATTGACATGCATCACAATTCAACTTAGGAATGTGTCTTTGCAAAGTTAAACTAAATGAAATCCTTTCTTATTTTTGCTTGGGGATTGAGTGCAGAGGGATTACAAGTCTAGACAGTTTTTGGGGATGTCTGCACCCCTGATAGGGTGAAAACAACTCCCAAATTTGGCCACTTTATCCTTCCAAATAATTCACTTCCTGTCACATAGCCACACAGGAAGTGAGGGGAAATCCCTACCAATGTCTTTCCTTGGGGACACACAGGTCAATCTAAATACTTTCCCCATTATGTACATTACACTCCAGCATTTTGCGGGTTACACCCCAAATTATTAGTTTTTTTGGACTTTGGGGTTTATTTAATAAAGGCAAATCTACTTTGCACTACAAGTGCACTTGCTGGATATCCGAAAGGGAAATGCAAGCAAACAAAAAAAACACCATCTTTGCTTTTACATGATTGGATGTTACAATCACCAGTGATCCCTCAGATTTTCAGCAGCTACACTTTTACTGCAGAGTGGATTTGTCTTTACTAAACCCCAAACTACCCAATGATTTGGGGTGTACACAACAAAGTCCTAGAGTGCAATTTGCTTAATGGGGACACTAGTTAGATTGATCTGTGTGTCCCCAAGAAAAGACATTGGTAGGATTTTACCTTCACTTCCTGTTTAGCTGTGTGACAGGAAGTGAAGCCAATTTTACTACAAGGGGACACAAAGTCCAACCTTTAAAAGAAATAAACACAAGCAGGGGTTCTAACACTTACTTTGTTTCCCTCAAAATGCCCACAATTAGAATTGTATTGCCTTGAGCTATTTTTAAGTGCAGTGCTCTAAATCAGTGCTTCTCAAGTACCCCCAACAGGCCATGTTTGCAGGTTTTCCTTCATCTTGCACATGTGCTTTAAATCACAGTCAATGGTTTAGTATTTTGGACAGCAATTCTCCATGAGATAAATTCACAAAACATGTCCTGTTGGGGGTACTTGAGGACTGAGGCTGAGAACCACTGCAGTAAAAAAGGAAAATTGAATACTTATCGCTCTGTATTTTTCATTTCCTGGTGACTCTCCATGGCAGCACACAATTCATGCATATGCTAGCATGAAGGCACCAGGGTAGACAAATCACACCTGTTGTTTTGACATGCCAATCAGCTGTCACATTTGTTGCAAAGAAAACGCAAAACAAACCTCAAAACTTTGCATCAAATTTTATTGGTCAACAAAACAAAGAATAATAAAAAATAAGAAATAAAAAATTAAAAAACAGGGTCAATTTGAAACAGTTACAGACTCACAACATCTTGATAAAGATTTGGCTAAATAGTGCAGCACAGACAAATCAAAGTGAACAAACGACATACATTAACAACATCAAAATTATTTCAGGGGAACATTTCCCCCACACAAAAAAATATAATCCACAAAATAAACCAAACACCTGTTTTGCAAAGACATAACAAATAAAATGCATGTGTTACAAACTCAATAAGGACACCAAAATTTACATTTTGCCGGACACACACACACACTTGCCTCTTTTCAGGGCAAGGGAGGGAATCTTAACTGTGAGCTTTATATATGTTTGTGAGCTAATGAGGCAATTGAAAACACATGCACAGTCCATGAAACACTCAGAATGCAAGTTCACCCAATGTAGAGACTGAACTTCAAAGTGGCTACACCTGTTAAGGATGTCCTTCAATTACTAACCCATAAAAACAATCTCTGAACATGCCCCTGAAATATCCAGGTGCTGTTCACACACAAAAAGCACCAAAAAAAAATCTAACAGGCTGGGCATGCTCAGAAGAACTCAAATGCAGCTAGCAGAAAATAACCCCCCCCCTTCCAAAATTAAGCACATCATCCAGCATGCTACAAAATTAGGGATGGGACAATCACCCCCCCCCCCTTACCAACAAATACCATTGCAGTCTATGGGAACTGACTTGTTAATTTTGCTAGTCCCCACTTGGCTGGCTTATCTTCTAGTTATTGGCCTTAAAATGGGGGCCCAGGTCCCACCCTAAGGGACATATATCAATGTCACCAATTTGGACAACACCAAAAACAAAACAAAGAGAAGTGCCTTTAAATATGCCAAATTGCTTAAGGGCCATTTCACACCACATGCAGTCCATTGCATTTTTATGCATCAAAAATGCATGGAAAGTTGGTTATATGGTTCTAAATGGCAGTGTTTGTTCCAGTGCGTTCCAGTTCCCCAAAAAAAGTAGAACATGTTGCATTTTACCTGCACTGGACTGTACTGGAACGCAGCAAAATGCATCATAAACGCACTGGAATGCACCGGAACACACCTAAATGCACCAAAAACGCACTGGAACACACTTGTCCTTCTCTTTGGTTAATAAAAAAGAGGGGTGAAAAAAAAGCACTGGACTGCATCAAAAACGTACCAAAAATGCACTGGAACGCATCAAAAACATGCATGCAGAAAAGCACCTGGAACACATCCGGATTGCGTTTCTATGGTGTGAACTGGCCCTAGTTCACACCATAGAAACGCAGTCTGGATGCGTTCCAGGTGCTTTTCTGCATGCACGTTTTTGATGCGTTCCAGTGCATTTTTGTTACGTTTTTGATGCAGTCCAGTGCTTTTTTTTCACCCCTCTTTTTTATTAACCAAAGAGAAGGACAAGTGTGTTCCAGTGCGTTTTTGATGCAGTCCAGTGTTTTTTTCCCCCTCTTTTCACTTAGGACAAGTGTGTTGCAGTGCGTCTTTGGTGCATTTAGGTGCGGTTCGGTGCATTCCAGTGCGTTTTTGGTACGTTCCGTTACGTTTTTGATGTGTTTTACTGCGGTCTAGTACAGTTCTGTACCTAAAAAATGCAGTATGACCAATTTTTTTTTTCCTTTATGAAACGCACTGGAACGGACTGCAGTGGTGTGACCTATGCCATTGGCATTAATGTGATCAACTCTCTTTGCGTTTTTCATGCATCAAAAAAACGCACTGCACTGCATCCGGTGTGAACTGGCCCTAAATATCATACCTGGGGGGTGTCTATAGTATGCCTGTAAAGTAGTGCATGTTTTCCATGTTTATAACAGTTCGAGAGCAAAATGACATTTCTAAAGTAAAATAATAGTCATTTAAAAGTCCTCGCGGCTGTAATGAATTGCTGGTTCCCGTCAATACAGATAAAAGTCATTGAAAGTCTTTGATAACACAAAAAAAAAAAGTGTGGGGGTCCCCCAAATTCAATTACCAGGCCCTTCAGGTCTGGAATGGATATTAAGGGGATTTATTATTCCAATATTCTATTTACCACTGTTAGCTAGAGCACACTTCTGGCTCATATATCTTCATATAAATACATGATTTTTATATTATTATTCATATATATTATGTATGGTTATTTTTAACATTTTATGTTTTCCATTCCTGCTACACATCTCATGTCTATTTATATGATGTGGATTGTGGATGATTATCTGTAGTGGGTTATTTGCACCTTGTGGTACAATAGTATATTGATCCACATTTCTTTGGTATTAATGATTTTTTACATTTCTGTATAGCTGTCATATACTGCCAATATTGTACTTTTTTTAAGTATATTTTTACTTTTCAGAATGTTTTTATATTTATTTGCACAGATCTCATTTGTGCTATAAATGATCCCTGCATTGTACTGGTGCTATAGACCAATACTTTTCAGGGTATATCAATTATGTCTGCCCCCTTTTGTGTCCGTCATTTCTACTAGCCAAGCTCTGCTTGTAGTTGTGCTGACTGTTTGAAAGCATTGAGGGGCTGTTATCGGTGCTGTTACTAGGCTGTCTGTCTGTCTCTGGACGCACTTCCTGTTGCGGTTCATGATATGGACCTCACGACGGAGATATGGAACGCAAGCATTTCCTGGAGGAGTTGCGTGATGACGTTCCCCAGCGTCAGTATGATGACGTCATTACGTGCGTCGCTTACATGATACGACGCACGTGGGACAAGGAACGCATTCACTCCTCGGATTGGCGGCGTGATGACGCATGCCAGCTGAGACGTCATGTCTCATCTCCGTGCGCGGCCCCTTTTGCTTTGTCAGTCTGTGTTGAATGACGAACACATAGGTGGGTAACTCTTGTTTGCGATTGGATAGCCTCTCTTATGGGGAGGTCACACATCAGCTGTGGTGAGTCCAAGCAATTATGTTACATGTATATTATGGCGTGGTATTTTCCTGCAGGTTCATGCCCCAGTTGATGCATTCCTTATGCGAAACATGTCGGGTACATGAACCTGCTTTGCTGCTACGCCGTTATTTGAAACTATTTTTGTGATCACCATATTTGCAAGTCTCTGCATGGAAGCCTGCATGTTTTCTTGTTTTATTTTTCACACCATGTGTGTTTTGTGACTTGTTCCTGAATAAATGTGATTTTTATCTTGCCATCTGAACCTGCACTATGAGGAGTCTCCTCTGTTCCATTTTTTTTATGTGATCTTTGATACACTGACGTCTTGGAAATTTCGTGCCTACATCCTGGAGAGGATTAGATTCCCTGAGTTTGCTTCATCTGCTGCTGCTCCAGGAGGACAGATCCAGTGTGGTCTACACTTACATCTTCTGCCTGTTTGACTCACCACCGCTGGTGTGTGCGTCCACATATAGGGGTAAGAGTATTCATTTCTTTCCCCCATCCCTGGTGTTGGAGTCACATCCCCGGGTGCTATGGATTTATGAACATACGTATCCTATGATCTCGAAGTCTCGTTGGATTTATTATATGGGGACTATGTTCTAATGTTTCAACATTCATGTAACATTTCTGTCATCCGTTTCCAGTCCACACATTGTCACTCTCATTGGACTTTTATATGAGTTTACTGTACACAGCTACACTTGATTTTTTATATATATGTGTAGGTATTATCTGGAGTGACGCACAGTTGGAATTTAACATTCTTGGCCTCTCTGTGGGCTGTATACTTTCTTCACTGTTTGTTGTCTGTCCCAATCCCTTTGTGTGTTTGGGCCTTCATACACTTTTTGGGCGCTGCATTTTTTGTTTTTATATATTAAGGGGAACTCTGCCGCAAATTAAAAAAAAAATGCGTGCGGTTCCCCCAAATATCCATACCAGGCCCTTCAGATCTGGTATGGATTTTAAGGGGAACTCCACCCCAAATTTAAAAAAAATGGCGTGGAGTACCCCCAAAAATCCACACCAGACCCTTCTCCGAGCACGCAACCTGGCAGGCCACAGGAAAAGAGGGGGGAACGAGAGAGCGCCCCCCCCTCCCTCCTGAACCGTACCAGGCCACATGCCCTCAACATGGGGAGGATGTCCCCATGTTGATAGGGACAAGGGCCTCATCACCACAACCCTTGCCCGGTGGTTGTGGGGGTCTGCGGGCAGGGGACTTATCGGAATCTGGAAGACCCCTTTAACAAAGGGGACCCCCAGATCCCGGCCCCCCCCAGTGAGAAATGGTAATGGGGTACAAATGTACCCCTACCATTTCACAAAGAAAGTGACAAAAATGTAAAAAATGACAAGAGACGGTTTTTGACAATTCCTTTATTAATGTCTTTTCCTTTCTTCCATCTTCTTCTTCCATCTTCTTCTTCCATCTTCTTCTGTTCTCCATTCGGGTTTCTTCCTCCATCTTCTTCTTCATCTTCATCTTTATCTTTATCTTCATCTTCATCTTCCTTCTTCCTTCGGTCTTCTCGTCCGCATCTTGCTCCGGCTTCTTTTTTCTTCTTCGGACGCTCCGTTTGAATTGGAGGTTCCCGCTGTGCGACGCTTCAGTTCTTCAGTTCCCCTCTGGGTCCGCTGCCACCCGGTGACCCCGCCCCCCTCTGACGCACATGGATTTAACGGGGACTTTCCCCGTGGTGTCAGAGGGGGCGGAGCCACCGGATGGCAGCGGACCAAGAGGAGAACTGAAGCGTCGCACAGCGGGAACCTCCAATTCAAACGGAGCGGCCGAAGAAGAAAGAAGAAGCCGGAGCAAGATGCGGACGAGAAGACCGAAGGAAGAAGGAAGATGAAGATGAAGATAAAGATGAAGAGGAAGATGGAGGAAGAAAACCGAATGGAGAAAAGAAGAAGATGGAAGAAGAAGATGGAAGAAAAGAGAAGACATTAATAAAGGAATTTTCTGAAACCGGCTCTTGTCATTTTTTACATTTTGACACTTTCTTTGTGAAATGGTAGGGGTACAATGTACCCCTTACCAATTCACATAGGGGGGGGCGGGATCTGGGGGTCCCCTTTGTTAAAGGGGTCTTCCGGATTCCGATAAGCCCCCCGCCTGCAGACCCCCACAACCACCGGGCAAGGGTTGTGGGGATGAGGCCCTTGTCCCCATCAACATGGGGACATCCTCCCCATGTTGAGGGCATGTGGCCTGGTACGGTTCAGGAGGGAGGGGGGCCGCTCTCTCGTCCCCCCCTCTTCCCCTGCGGCCAGCAAGGTTGCGTGCTCGGATAAGGGTCTGGTGTGAATTTTTGGGGGGACTCCACGCCATTTTTTTTTTAAATTTGGGGTGGAGTTCCCCTTAAAATCCACACCAGATCTGAAGGGTCTGGTATGGATATTTGGGGGAACCGCACACATTTTTTTTTAAATTTGCGGCGGGGTTCCCCTTAATATCCATTCCAAACCTGAAGGGCCGGGTAATGGAATTTGGGGGGACCCCCACGCTTTTTTTTTATTTATTTTTTATCAAAGACTTTTCTCTATATTGCCGGGAGCCGACAATTCATTACAGCCGCGGGTGCTTTTAAATGCCTTTTTTTTTTCCTTTAGAAATGTCATTTTGCAGGCGCACTGGGAAGTTCAGAGCTGCACCTGTTCAACTTATGCAAATTGGTTTACGTGACTTGACATTAACGAAGATTTTGCCGGCGCAGTGTCTTGGCGCAAGAAAACAAGGAAAATTCCCGCGCTGAGCTCAAAAAAAACTCCCGCAGCTCGAAACGTACTTGCCGGCGCAGCGGGCTGGTTTTGAAAAAGTTACTTTCTCACTCTATTTTGGGCATATTAGTTATTTGGGCAGGTGTCACTACACTTCCTCACATCACCCCACATCACCCCCATTATATTCTCACTTCCAGCTTCTTTATATTTAGATTTTAACATGCCGTGCGCCAGGTCCATAGTGGCGCACTGAGCGCCTCCTCCCGTCCGCCGACAACACTTTGCAATTTGTAAATGGCAAATAGAGCTGCGCTACAGGCGCTAATGTTTTGTAAATACCAAAACAGCCATTGCGCTCACAGATGCGCCGATACTCATGGCGCAAACATTTTGTAAATCAGCCCCTATGTGTCCCAGGTAATGGACTGAAGACTGATAGAACTGACACTTCTCCCTGGAAAGCTTGAGCCCCTCATCACTGAGTCTCTTCAAGACCTTCTCTAACCTCTCCTCATGTTCCTCCAGAGTCTTCTCAAAGACAATGATGTCATCCAGGTATACTAAAGCCTCGTACACACGGCCGAGAATCTCGTCAGGAAAAAACTTGTCGTTTTTCTTGACAAGATTCTTGGACAAGAAACTTGTCCCGGCCGAGTGTACACATGCTCGATTCAAAGAACCCGCGGTGACGTAATCGACTACGATGAGCGTGCGCTCGTCACATTCGATGCCGTCGTCGCCATCTTGCTACACCCTACCTATGCCTAGGAAGCTACCGCACATGCGTCAAAGTCATTTCAAGCATGCGCGGGTTTCCACGGCGACAGGTAAGTGTACACACACACACTTTTCTCGTCGAGAAACATGCTGACAAGAATCTCGACGAGAAAATAGAGAGCAGGTTCTCTATTTTTCTCGTTGAGATTCTTGTTGGTTTTTTTGACGAGAAACCTGATAGCCGCGTACACACGACCGATTTACTCGGCAAGAAAGCTCTGCCATCAAGTTTCTTGTCGTTTTTTGACGAGAAACTCGGTCGTGTGTACGAGGCTTCAGGCTTCAATTGTGTTCCTGACGCTCACTGGCACCCTGCCATTTGCTTTCTTCAGGACTCTCAGCGGGACTACTTCTGGGATAACTTCCAGTCCTGAGTATGCATTCAGGGGGTCTGGTTCCAGGACTACAAAGGAGCCAGGTTGTTCCCAGGTGAGCTTCACAGTGGCTCTCAAGCAGGCCACTTCACCAGGCTGCAGCAGCACTCTCTCTCTCCTCTCCAGTCTCCAAACTTTCCCCAACCCCTCTTCCGGGGCCTTCTTCTCCAACATCAATCGCTGATAAGCCAACTGCAACATGGGGTGAATTCTGGCTGTCGAGACGTCCTGCTCTTGCACTAGAGGGGCCAGTAGCCTCCTGACCAGGTCAGTGTTGGTTCCTATTATCAGGGAAATTTTGTTGGCCCCTGGTGGGGGGGGGGCAGACCACTGCCAATGTGTCAAATACCTCTGCCTCTCCTGCCACCGAGGGGTCGAAAGCCAATCTGATCGGAAGGTAACCGTCATAAGGAAAGCTCTGGGTGCCAATTCCCCATATTTCCAAGTCTTCCAACTTTTGTAAGGGCAAATGTCTCAGGTGTTTTTGATAAAAATCCCTATACAGGAGGGTTACTTGAGCCCCTGTGTCCAGAATGGCCTTCGTGTAGTCTCCCTCCACTTGAATGGGGACTACTGGGGAGGGCTCCACTAACTTGGCTGGGAACTTCTTCGGGGAGGCCTCTTTCCTCGGACTCATGGGTTTGTTTCTTTTTGTTGTTTTTTTCTTTTCCCATTATTTCCTGGGTCTTAATCCCTGTTGGGCCTGGTATGCATTGATTTCTCGTGACTTTTGGGGTTTTACCTCCAAAGGAGGGGTATTATGTGCTTTTGATGGGGAATTATTCCCCTCACTTCTTGGTTTCTCTTGCTTTCTTATTCTAATGGAGCTTGCTGGAGATGATGGGCACCCGGTTGACTCCTTCACCGGGGCCCTCTGGAGTTTTCCGCCGGCTGGTGGTAGTTGTCTCTGGTCTTCCTTGGACTGGGGCACACTCGCCCAAAATGGCCAATTCCTCCACAGTTGAAGCAAACAGCTTCCCCTCTATCTCGCGGGGAGACTGGTGTTGAAACGCTCTGGTACAGCTCTTTCCTGACTTCTTCTTTTTCTCCAACTCCTGAGTTCATGGCCATTAAAGAGGTCAGCATCTCCAGTACTTGGGTCATCTGTGACTTTAAGACCTCCACTTCCGAGTCCCGTTCAGTGGCCATTGCGGATCTGACCCCAACTGAGGGGGGAGTAGTGGGCTTCTCGGTCACCTGTTGGTCTTTCAGCAGAGCCTCTTCATCCCTTATTATTCGCACAAGGTCCGGGTAGTTCAAGGACATGACCCCACCAGTGGTTTTCAGATGGAGCCAGACTGGATCGGAGCGCAGTGCTCCCCTTAAAATCTGCTTCATCCTGGCCGCATCTATGGCTTGTGGCAGCATCCCTTTCTTAAGGACTATTTGACACAGCATCTTGTTTAGTCTGCAAACATATTCAGACAGTCTTTCTCCTGGAATTTGAAGGGTATGTTCGAACTGGTAGACTAAATTGACCACGTTCTCCAATTGGCCGAACTCTTCCTGTAACATGGTTAAATAGTCATAGGCAGTAAAAGCAGCATTGCTGAACCTGAGGTTCTTCACGGCTTCAGCAGTAGTCCCCTTTAAACTTTCTCTTATGCACTGCCTCTTTTGAGCCTCCGGTATTTGCCATCCTTCCACAGCTTGCATCGCCTGCTCTATCCAAGTGTCAAAATCCTCTTCTCCAAGTGGTACAGGTTGTTTCCCTGAAAAAATCCTGAGCTTCCGGTACCCAGCTTCTACATGTACCGTATTACTCTTCTGACACTTTGTGCCAAAGTCTCCTAAAGCATTTAGAAGTTCAGGACCTATAGTGGTTAGAGGTGTCCCTGAAGCTGTCATGTCTTTGGAACTTCTGGGAATTGTGGGTGACTGCGGAGGTCCCCTTTTTATAGCCTTCGCGTGCGCCAAGTGGTATATCTTCTCATCTATGGCTTGCACACTCTGCCCTCTGAAACTCTCAGGTATCTCTTCTCTCCATTCTACCAGTGCATAGGTAAAGGAGGTCTGTCCATCTGGTTTGAGATCAAGTAACCATGCCTTCTGGCTCGGGGACAACAACTCCATGAGCCGCTCTACATCGCTTCCGGACCAGTCCTCCCCGGGAAGTTCAATAACTACAGCCTTCTCTGGAAAAGCGCCGGCTGATGCGCACCACTGGGTCACTGCTAAACAATCCATGCCGGTACTTTTGGTTGCGGTGTACAGGTATCCCGGACTCTGAGCCCCCACGTGTAGCGATACCCACAGCTAAGAGGGCCGCTGGTATGATTTGTTTCGGCCCTGTAGCACTCACTGTCAACCACCGGCAATTGGCTCTACCCTCCCTTGGCACAGTTAGTAGGGGATGATAGGATTGTGAACCTGTGATTCTTGGCAGCACAATCTCACAATAAAGGCACACAACAGTATGGTGTAGCTATCACTAACGGTTTCTCCTGCACAGTAAATGACCCAAACAACTGATATACTTAACCTTGGTACTTTACTGAGAATAATGGTTAAGCAGGCAAAACAGTATACATAAACATATGCAGAGCCCTGCAATAAAAGAGTGTTTTAGCACACAGACAGATATACAGTCCTATGACAAGAAACGAACAGACCCCGCTGCAGCTCTTCCCCCTCGTGGGCAAGATGGAGTCCAGCAATGTCACTACTGCTAAGTCAGGCCTGACTGTACTAGGTGAAAGTTTTGGAGAGAAAGATCTTCGCTAGCAAACGGTGGTGCACTTCTGGAACAATTTGTAATCCACAAGAATAAAGGAATTTGATAACTCGCTGAACCCAGAATAAATCTACTAGCGTTATTCAATGCACTGTCCCTCCGGCGTGCAACTGCAAACACTAACGTTAGTTCCGAACAACAGTTACTGGGTCTAGAGATCCTGTATTATTCTCATGAGCAGGTGCTCTCTCACCCAACCGGACCAGTCCGTGTCCGTATCTTCCGTTGCTGTGTCTTGGTACACAGATTCCACAACACCCGGGTCTTCAGTCCTCCTGGTAGTAGCAGAACAGCAGCAGGATGCGATGTCCCTCAGGCTCCTCAGTGGGTATGGAAGGCTCTTTGGAGTATTACAGGCCTAGGCTTCAGGCCCTGTATTTTCAGCAGACTCAGCACAGAGTTCCACTTGCTGGGCGGGTGGTGTCCAAAGAGACCATGCTCCAGCCCGCCCCCTGGTTAAATACCCCGCCCCAGCAGTCCTTGCATGGGGAAATGCATCCTGGGTATAGTAGTCTCTGGGCCTTAAAGCAAACACCCGCTACACTTCGTTAACCACTTGCCTACAGGGCATTTTCACCCCTTTCCTGCCCAAGCCATTTTTCAGCGCTGTCACATTTTGAATGACAATTGCGCGGTCATGCGACGTTGTACCCAAATTAAATTTTTAGATTTTTTTTTCCCACAAATAGAGCTTTCTTTTGGTGGTATTTGATCCCCTCTGCGGTTTTTATTTCTTGTGCTATAAACAAAAGAAGAGGGACAAGTTTTAAAAAAACACAATATTTTTTACTTTTTGCTATAATAAATATCAATTTTTTTTTTCAAAACACATTTTTTCCTCAGTTTAGGCCGATATGTATTCTTTTACATATTTTTGGTAAAAAAAAATTGCGATAAGCGTATATTGAATGGTTTGCGCAAAAGTTATAGCGTCTACAAAATAGGGGATAGATTTATAGCATTTTTATTATTTATTTATTTTTTACTAATAATGGCGGCGATCTGCAATTTTTATCATGACTGCGATATTGCGGCGGACATATCGGACACTTTTGACACATTTTTGGGACCATTCACATTCATACAGCGATCCGTGCTATAAAAATGCATTGATTACTCTATAAATGTGACTGGCAGGGAAAGGGTTAACAGATTCTGAGTGCCCCACTGTCCCTATTCAGACCCATTTTATGTGCTTCATCTTCCAATAATTAATTGTTATGTATGTTAAAAGTATGTATAAATTAAAAATAATGTCTATGCTTGAACATTGAAAATCTTTTACACCTTCCATAACATTTCTGGCCTTAAGATTAACATAAATAAATGTTCAGCTTTACCGATTAATTTCCCCCAAAATACGCAGAATTTACTGCAAAAAAAATTCTCATTTATATGGTGCTCACAATCATTTACATATTTAGGCATTCAAGTCACATCTTCTCATAATTTATTATATAAAACAAATTGCCTCCCTCTTTTCACTCATATTAGCTCTCTTCTTAAAACTTGGTCATCATACCACATCTCCTTCCTAGGATATGTGCCATTAAGATGACTATCATCCCCAAACTTCTATATTATTTCCGTGCCCTCCCTATTAACATCCCAAAATCCAAAATTGAATCTCTCCAAAGAGAATTTAAAAAATTTATATGGGTGGATAAGAAACCCAGGTGTAGCTACGCACTTATGCATAGACCACAATCCATGGGTGGATTTGGTCTTCAAAATCTATGGCACTATTTCTTGGCAGCTAGACTCACACAATTATCTCAATGGTTCACCCCAAAACATACCTCCACACACCTAAATGAGTTTATACTACAAAAATGTATTTATAGCCTATATAAAGGCACATTGATTTGTTAAAAAACATTGCTATAATACCCCAGGTTTAAAAATAGGTCAATACCCATTAATATCCAGTCACCAGGTCATTTCTACTCCAAAACCAACTAGGAAGGGAGAAATAACCTGGTAGCTGGCAGACCCGTTCCCTCCCCCAGTGTGAAAGAACACCCCCTAAATGAACCCACTGAACCCCAAGAGCTACCCTTACGGACAAAGTTATTCCCACATACAGTTTCCTAAACTATGGCAGCGTGCACCTATACCAGGTAATTCGTCGCTGCTACAGATTGGAAAAAGCACACACCGAGACGAACACACAAATTATTGCAGCAAACCAGTCTAAAGTCAGTCAGTCACAAGAAAAAGGGGGGGGGGGTATCCTGAAGATACTTGAAAAATATTCCCGACTAGAGTAAATGACAGTCGGCTCCGATGGTTGTAAGAAATAAAGATGAGTGCTAAACTGCGATGATGGTTGGTACAGAGTTTATATTATTGGAGAGATGTTCGAGTGTGAGTGATCCCAAAATAATGAGATAGCTCTCTCTAGTTGTCCTGGGTGTATCACACCAGATGTCTGACTATAGTAATTTGTATCACAAATGTACTTACTCACAACATTCATAGGTATAGTCTCAATACTTCCGTTATGGCCGCAATAGGCATTCCTGCTAGCTGCAGGTAAAAAACCTATGGTTATTGTAACGACTGCCCAAATATGAAAGGGGTTTAAACGCCGTTTAGATCTCTTCCCTCTCCTGGACACAAATTCACTGCTGATACTCCACAGCCAGCCGACCCCTTCCCATAGGAATTAATCCTTCTGAAAGAACGAGACGCACTCTGTATCTTTCCAAGGATAGACTGCCTTTATTGCCAAAAACATTGAAACTCTTATACACATCCAATACTGCATTAACCTGAATGAACAATGGTCCAGCTCCACCCATAACATAACAAGCCCCAATACACATTATTTTGACGTCTGCTAGGAGACAACAGGTCCTAATCCCCTTTATGTTTAAATGACTATGCATGACCTTTATATTCACCAGACTGTCTGATACTTTACAATACACACAAGTACAGACTTAATTAACACAATGAAAGATCCTTAGACGCCATCCTAGAATCATTTACATCACACAGGCAGGTAACACATCTCCCAATTAACCTGTTGAGTTCAGGGTAAAACAATCAGTACATATTGTGGACTAATATTACTATTTCAATTTCAAGCAATCCAAGCCATATTCTTAATGTCCATGGTTTCCTGGCTCACCCTGTGTCCAAAGTGACCCCCCTGTCACAGTTATATAATCAAAGATTCATACGGCAGAGTTTTGACGATGTCCCGGAACTTCGTCTGATGAAGTTCCGGGACATCGGAACGAAACATGTCAACTGTTGGGGTGAACACCCCCTTCTGACACCCACCTGACACCTACCCAAGTGATTCTCACCCCTGGAAATTACTTTCTAAAAAGTTGTCCTGCGAAGCATCACATGAATATATCATCTTCGAGATCTACACACACCCTGCAAGCAAACCTCCTGGAAGGATCAACATATGACTTGGAAATAAAGACCATTACAAATAACACCACCAACTGGATGCACTGCTGATGATCAACGATATATTTGTCGGGGACGTCCATACATAGATCGATCCCATATGGTGATCTCTGTGTAACCACTCAAACTGCTGGAATACAGATGAGCCGACTACCCCCGAATATAATCCATTGGTGATCTCTACAGGATCCGTGAGTACAACATAACTCTGCCGCATGAATCTTTGATTATATAACCATAGGTTTTTTACCTGCAGCTAGCAGGAATGCCTATTGCGGCCATAACGGAAGTATTGAGACTATACCTATGAATGTTGTGAGTAAGTACATTTGTGATACAAATTACTATAGTCAGACATCTGGTGTGATACACCCAGGACAACTATAGAGACCTATCTCATTATTTTGGGATCACTCACACTCGAACATCTCTCCAATAATATAAACTCTGTACCAACCATCATCGCAGTTTAGCACTCATCTTTATTTCTTACAACCATCGGAGCCGACTGTCATTTACTCTAGTCGGGAATATTATTCCACATCTCATAATATATGATATATTACATATGATTTAGATTCCTTCTTTTTTCCTTTTTTGGACTTCCATCAGTTACTTAATATTTTTCAAGTATCTTCAGGATACCCCCCCCCCTTTTTCTTGTGACTGACTGACTTTAAACTGGTTTGCTGCAATAATTTGTGTGTTCGTCTCGGTGTGTGCTTTTTCCAATCTGTAGCAGCGACAGTTACCTGGTATAGGTGCACGCTGCCATAGTTTAGGAAACTGTATGTGGGAATAACTTTGTCCGTAAGGGTAGCTCTTGGGGTTCAGTGGGTTCATTTAGGGGGTGTTCTTTCACACTGGGGGAGGGAACGGGTCTGCCAGCTACCAGGTTATTTCTCCCTTCCTAGTTGGTTTTGGAGTAGAAATGACCTGGCGACTGGATATTAATGGGTATTGACCTATTTTTAAACCTGGGGTATTATAGCAATGTTTTGTAACAAATCAATGTGCCTTTATATAGGCTATAAATAAATTTTTGTAGTATAAACTCATTTAGGTGTGTGGAGGTCTATTCTGTTTGTTGTTTTTCCTTCTTTGATATATGTTTATTTGACCACACCCCCTTTAACTCACGGTGAGTGCTACTATCTTTAGGAATAGGACTCCCACCACTGCTCTTCTTTGTTCACCCCAAAACATGACATACCTTGGAAACAGTTTGAATCCACCTCTATCTCCCCACTACACCTACAAGGCATCATGTGGCCTAACCTAACCTCCTATCGTACTCTCCTTAAATATAACATAATAGTGGCACGATTCTATCAATTATGGCTCAAGATCAAAAGTACCTTCAATCTCTCTTCGAATATCCCTCCATTAGCCTCCTTTCTAGGCAATCCTAGATTTAACCTAGCCTATAGTAATAGTTCCCTTTTTTCCCCTTGGATATACAATAATATAACCACATTGAGATCTTTACAAACTAAGTGGGAATTCACCCCATTCTCTACACTACAATCTAAATACAATCTCCCATCATCTGAACACATGCACTACTTATTGATTAGATCCTTTTATGCAGAACATTTCTCGCTATCTACTCACCCTCCTAACACAATTTTTGAACAAATATGTATGTCCTTTACTGCTACCGCAACAATTCCACATTGCACGATAAGTCTGGACCAATGATTCACTGGGAATCCGAGTTGGATTGTTCCCTCTCAGCGGAGATGTGGCACTCCATGTCGGATAAACTCCGCAAATGTAACAGAGCTATATCTTTTAGGGAAACCCCCGTGAAATTGTTCTCCAGATGGTATCTGCCTCCCTCCAAAATTCACACTTTCTACCCTTCTGCTTCCCCAAATTGTTTTTAGGGGCTGCCCGGAACCGGGCACATTTCTGCATACGTTCTGGAGCTGTAAATATCTTGATCAGATTTGGCGCGCTGCAGTAGACAGATTTGAAGAGACATCCAAACAAAAAATTGTCCCCACTACACAAATCTGTCTTCTATATGCCAATATACCTAATACTCCTACACCCTGTATTAGACGATTCCACTCACTATGCAGTTCCATCCAATGGATGATTGCCTTCAACTGGAGATCTAATTCTTGCTAGAATGGAAATGCTGAATCTTTCTGAGAGAATTTACCACACTTTAAATGACAGCCTTCATATCTACGATAAAAAATGGTCTTACTGGAATCTAACATAATCACCGTTTCGTGTAGATCATTTTATATGTGCTATAAAGTTCTTTGTTATCACTTTGCTGCAAAAACTGCTATAAATGATTCATCCCCTCTTTATTAAAGTACAATATCTCTTATTATAATCATTGCTCCACTTGTGACCTATACTATTTTGTTGTTACGCTTCTTGTTACCAAATGTTATATATGTACAACCTCAGACTTATTGTTGATTCCTTCTATTAACATTGTACTGTAATTTCACTTTTGAACTTCCAAATAAAACTTTTGTAAACAGAAAAAAGACACAAGTCCATCAAGTCCAACCCATGAAATGAAAGTGGTAGTCCTTGTGACTGGCTTGCATTATAGATTGAGATGATGGCTGTCAAAGTTAGTCTTTTCTGCATTCGGATAGTTCTAGGACATATATACACTCTGGGGGCTAACCTGAGCTCCCAAAAGTTTTTATACTATCCAAGCTTAAAAGCGGTAATAAAGACTTAAAAAAAAAAAATGTGCCCTGCAAGTAATCCAATAACGTGCTATTATATACTGCATACTAAGACATTATGACAGACTAACCTGTAAAATGGATCCCTCCTGCAGTGTGTTATCACTGCTGACAGGGCTTCCATCTTCACCTGGTCTTCCTTATGGGTTTTTGGGCTCCAGCCGTTTGAATGGCTCAGCCACGATGATCACACTCCCACGCATGTGCACAGGAGTCACGGCCGCAGCACAGTGTTTTGGATTAATGGTGAATATGTATGTAGTGTAGCGGGGTGTTCAGTTTAAGGGAAGTGTCTGAGTGGTAACCAGGCTCAGACACATTAAATTGATAGGATTCATGGACCATTTTTGTTCTCAGGGGTTAATGCTGGTGATGTGTTCCCTGTGACCGGTGGGTGGCGCTGCCATTCTGGGCCAGGGTTGAACCGCAAGCGCAGTGCTGTGCCTTTTGTGTCCCCTCTCGGCAGCCGTACAGTGGGGCGGGGAACATGATGTGCATGCCGGGAGAGGGTATAAAAGGGCGGACATCTTCTGAGAGGGGTCTTCGTCCGTCCACGCCCAGGCACCTTCAGCCTGGGTGTGTGTGTGTGGTTTGTCATCTCCGGGTGCCCTAGGCCCGGAGGCCTTGTTCCGGTTCCACCTCAGGCACCTTTAGCCTGGGGTGAGGTACTACCTCACCGCTCCTGTTCGCCTGGGCATGGAGGCCTAGGAGTTGCAGTAACGGCCTGGAGCCCAGCAGCCTTCGGCTGGGGTCCGCAAGGGATTGGGGAGTCCAGGGTGCCGCCTTGCGAGGGGACCCGCACCCTAAGAGAAGGGAGGACCTGTTCCTAAGAACCGGTGCTGTGGACACGGTGAAGGAAGGGGTCGGTTGACTCTCTGGGGGGATGTCTTCTCCCTGAAAGGGGCTATGTCCTAGGAAGGAAATCAATATTCACCCGGTCAGTGGCAGTGACCATATTCACCAGGTCAGTGGCAGTGACCATATTCACCCGGTCAGTGGCAGTGACCCTGTTCGCCAGGTCAGTGGCAGTGACCTTATCCACCAGGTCTGTGGCAGAGACCAACCTCATGGTCTGTGGCAGAGACCATGCGCCAAAACTGTTAGAGATATTGAACAGTCCTAAGAGTTTGAGCTACGTTTGTGCCTGGACCTCCTCCACACCTTAAAGCTGTCCCGTGTCTTTGCTCCAACCTTTCGTCTATCCAAGAGAATATGGACTTTCAGCTGGTGTGGACATTTACGTTCCCGGGGAAGTCAAGGACTTGAATCTACACACTGTAGAGGTGAGAATCATTCTCAGGAGGACTTTATGCTCCGGCTGCAGACAAGGCCAAAAAACAACACCGCCTAACCTCTTAACACAGGAGGGTACGGGCTTGTGGTGCGGTGTGCCCCTTTCTCCTAAGAGGAGCTGAAGCAGACAAGAAGGGGGTGTGTGCGCTACACGTGGGGGCTCGAGTCCGGGATTTGTCTGCAGGTTGGAAAGTGTGAAGACCCCCCAGAGTTTGAACTTTATTCCCCAGTGAAGTTCCGTGGAGGTCGGCCATATTGAGAACTGCGCCACGAGGAGAACCCTGACTACGTAGTTTGTGGGCATGCCTATAGAGAAAGCCTGTGAACAGTGCAGAAGATGGGAGGAGTCTGGCCATGTGAGGAGTTGCACGTGGGGACTTTGGCGCGAAAAGGACAGTGCGCAATGGAACAGCAAGCGAGCAACATGGCGTCTCATGCCTCATAGATTCCGTCCGCAACCACCATGAATATGACTTCGTTTGCTGCTTCCGTGATGGATACAGGGGTTCGGCTGAAGCCCCGGGGACGTTTTGCCCTCTACGTTTGCAGAGATGTGGAGGCCCTTGGAGTAGTTTGTCCCGGCTGCTCGGGACTGGTGGTGCATCTCAAGCCCTTCGGCAGATGCGAGCAGTGTAAGGAGTTCCTGTTTGAGGTGGAGCAACCTACAGAGAAGCCTCGGGCTTTCCGCCTCAATTGCCTTACAGGCGCCACTACTTCGGAGGAAGGAGCCAGAGATTTTGCAGCCACCTCTATGCGCACTGTTGAGACTTCGGAGGAAGTCGCGAGCAGAGATGTTCCGGAGATTGAGGAACCGGAAATCAGAGAGACCGGAGGATGTTGCCTCGGTCACCACAGAGTCCTTACTCCCACCGCCCAAGAGTAAGATTGGCTTTGCGAAGGCCTCCTGCAGCCGTGGTGGAGTTACGCCCCACCACTTGCTCAGAACGGATGCATCCGAAGGGAAAAGTTCCGGACGTCCTGGCTCAGCTACAAGCCGAGGTAAGCCGGGGAAAAAGACTCTGTGGGAAGTTCGAAGTATCGGGGATGCTTGGGTCAGGGATCCTAGGGCCCTTGAACTGGTTAGAGGCGGTGACTCGTCTTCTACCCGGAGCTACTTGCCTGCAGAGGAATGTGATACCTCTGACCTGGAGTCGGTCTCTTTTGTTCCAGGTGGAGGCCTATAGACACCGGTGGTACGCGGACTTTGTATGGACACATATCAAAGTACCCCTGGCCCGCAGGTTCTATTCATGTTCTCCCACAGCTACCAAGCGGTACAAGGACTGTAGGAATGCCTGGATGCTCGGTCGGCACATACATGCGGACAAGGTGGTTATTTGCCGAAAAAGACAAAGATAATGTTGAGTATCATATTGACACCTTTAATAAGCATCAGAAGCCGTTGGTGCTGCCGCATCCTCAGTATTACCTGTGAAGAGACTAGACTCTTGTTGTTTGCCTTTTATGTCCGGAGTGCACTCTCTGGAGCCCAGAACTGTTTGCCCTGATAAGGGGTGTTCTACTTATTGGAGGAACGGGAGCGGTTTGTTTTTTTTCTCCCTCTTCCACACTGCAAAGACATAAGGACTTTGGGGTAGAGTAGTTCAGAGCAGGGCTAAAGAAGAGGAAGTTTTACCCAAAAGTAAAGTTTCTTTCAGGAAGAGTGTTCTGATGGTGGCACTCCCACTAGGTGGCGGTGTTGCATTGTCTTAACCACTTAACGACTGCTCACTGTACATATACGTCGGCAAAATGGCACGGACAGGCACAATCACATACCTGTACGTGACTGCCTTCGTATGGGTGGGGGGTCCGATTGGACCCCCCTCCGGTACAGTGAGCGGTCGGTATCGCTCCGGGAGCGATCCGTGATGAGGGGGCGGCCATTGGTTTCTGGCCACCCGCTCGCGATCGCTCCCGGCGAATCAAATGCTTCCTCTGCCTGTGTAATGTACACACAGGCAGGAGGAAGTGATGTCATACCGGAGCGCCGTGGAGAGAAGACATCAGGTTAGTGCACAAACGGTACACTGACACCAGGACACATAGGAACACGATCGCCCCCCCAGTCATCCCCAGTCATCCCCAGATCACCCCCCAGCCCCAAGTCACAGTGTCACTGATTGCAGTGATCATTTATTTACTGATCACTGCAAACAGTGACATTTGTAACTGTAAAATTGTCAGGGCAGTTAGTTTTAGGTCCAGGGTAGTCCCCTAACCCCCCCCCCTAATAAAGGTTTAACCCCTTGATCGCCCCCCAGGTAATCCTTTCACCCCCTAGCACCACTGTCACTAAGCAATCGTTTTTCTGATCGCTGTATTAGTGTTGGTGGTGCCGCTAGGTAGTCAGTTATTTTTTCAGGTTCGCCACCAGGTTTTTATAGCGTCAGGTACCCCCATATATGACCTAATAAAGGTTTTAACCCCTTGATCACCCCCCAGGTAACCCTTTCACCCCCTTTTGCCAGTGTCACTAAGCAATCGTTTTTCTGATCGCTGTATTCGTTATGCTGGTGCCGCTAGGTAGTCAGTTATTTTTTTAGGTTCGCCGCCAGGTTTTTATAGCATCAGGTACCCCCATATATTATCTAATAAAGGTTTTAATCCCCGGATTGCCCCTAGAGTTAACCCTTTCACCAGTGATCACCGTATAAGTGTCACTGGTGACACTGGTTAGCCAGTTAGTTATTTCATTATTTAGGTTCCCCGTCAGGTTTTTATATAGCGTAAGGTAACCTCATATATTACCTAATAAAGGTTTTAACCCCCTGATTGCCCCTAGTTAACCCTTTCACCAGTGATCACCGTATAAGTGTTACGGGTGACGCTGGTTAGTTAGTTTGCTTTTCATAGTGTCAGGGCACCCGCCGTATATAACCCAATAAAGGTTTAACCCCCTGATCACCCGGCGGGTGATATCAATTAGGTTTTAGCATCAGAGAGGGTCTGCGTCACACCCCAGGCAGCATCAGGTTAGTGCCAGTAGCGCTAACACCCACGCGTGAAGCATACACCTCCCTTAGTGGTATAGTATCTGAACAGATCAATATCTGATCAGATCTATACTAGCGTCCCCAGCAGTTTAGGGTTCCCAAGAACGCAGTGTTAGCGGGATCACCCCAGATACCTGCTAGCACCTGCGTTTTGCCCCTCCGTCCAGCCCAGGCCACCCAAGTGCAGTATCAATCGATCACTGTCACTTACAAAACACAACACACATAACTGCAGCGTTCGCAGAGAAAGGCCTGATCCCTGCGACTCCAGTGCTGTAGGAGGTGATTTCACCACCACAGTTAAAAAAAGAGCATGTATGCCGAAGCATGGGGGCAGCAGGGGAGGACGAGCGATTTTGCTCCTAATGCCGCGTACATACGGTCTAAATTCCGACGGAGGTTTGCCTGTGGAAAAGTCCAACCGTGTGTACGCGGCATAACTTTTGCGGGAGGATGCCCCCGTGCTTCGGCATTAGTGATGAGCCGAACACCCCCGGGTTCGGTTCGCACCAGAACCCGCGAACGGACCGAAACCATTAGACCATTAGAACCCTATTAAATACAATGGATGCGAACGTTCGAATTTCCCGTGTTTAGAACTGTCCCTGCACAAAATGACACTTCTAAAGGAAAAAAAAGCAATTTAAAACTGCTTGCGGCTTTAATGTAATGTCTGGTCCCGGTAATATGGATGAAAATCTTTAAGAAAAATGGCATAGCTACCCCATGATTTTTATAACAGCTTACCTGTAAAATCCTTTTCTTGGAGTACATCACGGGACACAGAGCGACATAGTCATTACTAATGGGTTATATAGATACCTTCAGGTGCTGGCACTGGCAACTTCCAAAACCGGAAGTACCCTCCCCTATATAAGCCCCTCCCATCCGGGAGCACCTCAGTTTTGTAGCAAAGCAATAAGTGTCCCCAAAAGAGGGGTGGGAGCTCTGTGTCCCGTGATGTACTCCAAGAAAAGGATTTTACAGGTAAGCTGTTATAAAAATCCTATTTTCTTTCTCGTACATCACGGGACACAGAGCGACATAGTCATTACTAATGGGATGTCCTAAAGCAATGCCCAACGAGGGGGGGGATACACCATACATAAGCTGAGCGCTATCAGACATGAGGATCTTTTGCGGCCTGCAACACACTGCGCCCAAAGGCGACATCCTCCTGACTTCTAACGTCCACCTGGTAGAACCTAGTAAACGTGTGTACTGAAGACCATGTTGCGGCCTTACAGATTTGAGCCAGGGAGGCCTGGTGATGCGCTGCCCATGAAGTTCCAACTGCTTTCGTGGAGTGCGCTCTAACTTTGAACGGAGGCGGTCTCCTTCTTAAGCCATAGGCTTGCATAATGACCTGTTGAATCCACTTGGCTAAAGTAGATTTTGACGCTGCCTGACCCTTTCTGGGGCCTTCCGGCAGAATAAACAAAGTATCCGTTCTGCGAATCTGAGCAGTGGCTTTTAAATAAGCTTTAACTGCTCTTACTACATCCAAAGAATGCAATAACTTTTCCTCTACCGAACTAGGTTTGGGGAAAAAAGAAGGAAGAACCACATCTTGGTTCAAATGAAAACCTTGATACCACCTTAGGAAGAAAGGCTGGATGAGGACGTAACACTACTCTGTCCTTATGGATAACCAGATATGGCTCTTTACAGGACATAGCTGCTAATTCCGACACTCTTTTAGCCGAACAAATGGCTACTAGAAAAAACAATTTCCTGGTGAGAAGAACCAAGGAACTATGCTGTAATGGTTCAAATGGTTGTTTCTGTAGAACCGACAGAACCAGGTTTAGATCCCATGGACATATGGGAATATTAACTGGAGGACTAATACGCATCACTCCTTATCTAAAGGCTTTGACTAGTGAATGCGAAGCCAAGGGCCTTTGAAAAAATATTGACAAGGCCGAAAACTGACCTTTGATAGTACTCAAGGCAAGCTTCCTATCTACAGCCCACTGTAGGAAGTCCAGACTCCTACCTATTACGTACTTATGTGGATGCCATTTCTTGGCCTCACACCACGCGATGTACGCCTTCCAGATTCTATAGTAGATCTGCCTGGATACCGGCTTCCTGGCATTGATCATGGTAGATACCACAGGATTAGAGAGCCCTCTCTTTTTTAGAATGTGGGCTTCAATAGCCAGGCCGTCAAACCTAGGGCTGGTAAGGAAGGGTGGTATATCGGTCCTTGCGAAAGCAGGTCCGGACGACGTGGGAGAGACCAAGGACTCCCCACTGACATTTTACAATCTCCGCGTACCACGCTCTTCGGGGCCATGCTGGAGCCACCAGAATCACTGGTTTCTTTTCTACCCTGATTCTGCGGAGTAATCGAGGTAACCATTGTGGCGGTGTGAATGCATATATCAGCTTGAACTGATCCCAAGGGAACACTAGGGCATCCGAGCCGCAAGCTAGGGGATCCCTTGTCCGAGAGACAAACCTGTCCACCTTTGCGTTGAATCTGGATGCTAGAAGATCTACATCCGATGTTCCCCACCGCTGACATATTGTCCAGAAAACCTCGGGGTGAAGGGACCATTCCTCTGGGCATAATTGCTGGCGACTTAGAAAGTCCGCCTTCCAATTCTCCACTCCTGGAATAAATACAGCAGATATGGCTGGGACATATCTTTCTGCCCATTTCAGGATGTAATTTACTTCCCTCTGGGCTGCACGACTCCTGGTGCCCCCCTGATGATTGATATATGCCACTGCTGTGGCATTGTCTGATTGAATTCTGACAGGGGACCCTTGGAGTTTGGATGTCCATGCTACTAGGGCATACCGGGCTGCTCGTATCTCTAAGAGATTGATGGGCAGGGCCTTTTCTGCATCCGACCATCTGCCCTGGAGAGACCATTGCTCCAGTACTGCTCCCCAGCCTATAAGGCTGGCATCTGTAGTGACCACCTTCCAAGAAATCGGACTGAAGGATTTCCCTTTTATCCAGATTTTGGGGAACCAACCACCAACGGAGGCTCTTGCGAACGGAAGGGGACAAGGACATTGTAAGTCTAGGGCCTGAACTTTTTTGTTCCAGGCTGACAGTATGGCCCCTTGCAAATTCCTTGAATGGAATTGACCGTAGGGTACTGCTTCGAATGATGCCACCATTTTTCCCAGCAGCCTCATGCACAGGCGTATGGACGGCTGTCTTTTTTGTACCCACTAAGTGGATCAAATCTTTCAAAGACAACACCTTTCCTTGAGGCAAGAATATTTTTCTCTGGCCTGAATCCAACCTTAGCCCCAAGTATTCCAGACTTTTGACTGGTTTTTAGGGCTGACTTGTCTCGGTTGATAATCCAACCGTGAGATTCCAGATACTTGATTGTCTTGTGAACGACCACGTCTAGTTTTTTCACTGAGTGGTCTATCAGCAACAAGTCATCTAGATATGCCATTATCATTACACCTTGTGTTCTTAGATTGGCCAATAAAGGGCCAGAATTTTTGTAAACACTCGTGGTGCTGTGGCCAAACCGAAGGGTAAGGCTCTGAACTGAAAATGGCGCCCTTCTACTGCAAAGTGTAGAAATTTTTGGTGGACTGGAAAGATGGGAATGTGCAAATAAGCATCTTTGATGTCGATCGCGGCTAACCAATCCTCCCCTTGTAGGGCAGTGGCCACCGATCGGATCGACTCCATCGGAAAGTCCTGATATACAGGAATTTGTATAGCCCTTTTAGAATTAATATGGGCCTCCCGTCCGCGTTTGCTTCGGGACTGTAAAGAGGTTTGAGTAAAACCCGAACCCTCATTCTTCCAGGGGAACCTCCATAATTACTCCTTGGAGCAATAGTTGTTCTAGTGCCAACAGGAGGGACTCTCTCTTCCGGGGATCCCTTGGCACGTTTGACCTCAAAAAATGGGAAGGAGGAGAGTCTTTTAACTCCAAACTGTATCCCAAACATACTGCGGAGAGCACCTATCTGTTTTGATCGTGTCCCGCCAGGTCTCTTGCGAACAACTGGAGTCCTCCCCCCACCTGACTGAGTGGGGGCAACCCTTCAATGAATTTAACTTTGGGGGAGGTTTTGTACCTCCCCTGACCCAGGGTTTCTCATTACCCTGCTATTGTCCCTGTTTTTTACCCCCGGGAATTGACCGAGGAGGCCGTCGGAACTGTTACACAGCCGATGCCCCAGGGACTGGAGAAGCAGGCCTCTTAAAGAGGGACCTCTAACTCTGTTTTTAACCGGCAAGAGCGTATTTTTACCGCTGGAAATTTTCTGGATATATTTGTCCAGGTTTTCCCTGAATAAGCGTTCACCCTGAAATGGGACGCTAACCAGCCATTCTTTACAGGGAGCTTCAGCAGACCAGTTTTTGAGCCATAGAAGCCTACGCATATGTACTATAGACAGCGTAAGGCGGGAGGCCTGATGGACTGAATCCTTTATGGCGTCAACCGCAAAGCCTAAGGCTCTAGGTAGATCAGCTAGGGCAAGGCCTGCTGATCTGTCAAGTCCCTCAAGACCTGTTTCAACTGATCCTTCACTGCTTAGCAGACCCCAATAGCTGCTACTGCTGGTTGTGTCACCAAGCTTGCTGTAGAAAGAAGCAGACTTTCATAAGGACTCCAATCTTTTATCTATTGGGTTCTTGAACATTTGGACATTATCCACTGGACATGTCAGTGATTTATACATACAAGAGATGGCTGCGTCCACTGAAGGGACCTTCCATTTTTTTTTTTTTGATGAACTTATCCTCCATGGGATAGACCACCGGAAATCTCTTGGGGGAATAAATATTTTCTCAGGACGTTCCCAATCCTGGTAAATAAGCCCTTTCAGTAAAGGGTGAAGTGGAAAAGAACAGACAGTCTGGGGGCTTCTAGCGACCCCAACGAGGATACAGTAGTGGTTGATGGTTCCGCAAGGTGCATTTTTAATGCTGATCGGACCATGTTAGTCAGAGACTGAACCCATAATCTTTCAGCTTGAGATGCTGAGAAAAGGTTCCCCCACTGTTGATTCCTCTATAACAGAATCAACCTCATCCTGATCCCCTTCAGGTAGGTCGATCCCTGTATGGGACTGTTGCTCTGCTAACAGGCACTCTGAAGGAGGAGACGGAGATGGGGCGTGCTTTCCCTGACAGGGAGGCAGCGATCAATGTTGACAATCTCTCTCTAATCCTCCCAGAGCTGAGGAAAAAACCTCCTCTGTTACATACACAGGAGCAGGTGAACTGAGGACAGCCACAGTACCAAGTACCCCTGCGGGGTCTCTACGGTCACTTACCTCTGAACTTCAGGGGAGACTGGTGCAGCAGAAGCATGCCCAAGATCCTCAGAGCCCGATGAGACCCCCTTCGCTTCTTGGAAGATTCAGTTCCGGAGCTTCTGGACGGCATATTCCTAAGCCTAAAGCTGAAGTATTCCAGCCGTAATACACCACTTTTACTGAGAATAGTCTAGCACAATTGCTGCTATATCACAGTTGGTGTCTACTAAAGTGCCTTTCTAGGGGATGCCTGCATCAACCGCCTCTGTGTGCCTTTATACTGTTGCTAGCTCTGTCTGTGCACTTCAATAGCCAGCTATAATGTGCTTTAAAACACGCTGGACGCCCGCACATGCGCAGTAGCGCCGCGGCGCACACCTGAGCGTCATCCACCCGCTCCGCCCCTTTTTCCAGATCGCCTCTATGAATAGAGGCGCGAGCCCGCGCACGCGCGCGGGCACGTGCGCCTTCGGCGCCTTTTTTGAAAACAACAAGGAGCTAGATGGGAGCCAGGGTCCCTTTGCCGCAGGGCCCGGGGATGGATGAGCGCAGCAACAGGGCAGAGGAGACAGCTTCCCAGGAGAGAACATACCAACTGCCTGGATTTGATTCTGGACGAAAAAAAATCCACATTACAAGAAAAAGAACCATAGCGGCCTCTAGTGTCTAACACAGGTACCGCGGTCTTACATTTTTTTTTTTTTTCTTGCCTACTATTAAAATTTTTACATTTTCTCAGTAGTAACAGGCATACACAGAATATTAGCGGGAATACCTTAGGTAACAGGCAGAAAGACAAAATAGGCTTAGGGGTCCCTCAATAGAACCAAGTTCCCGAGGGCCCCCACTTACCTTTTCCTCGCCGCAGGACTCTGTTTGGTCCACAGAAGCCCAAACTTCACCTATCACGGCAGGCATTGTAATCAAACCTTCAGGGACCGTGTTCCCAAGGATTCCACTCCCCTGGACCTGTATAGCACCCTGCACAGAAAACATCTTGGTCGTGGGTATGACCAGAGCTCTGGATCCCAGGGTCCAGCCCTCCTAAGAGAGGCATTACAGGCAAAACCTTGCTCTTCTCTGCTAGGCCCGGGTACCGACCGTTTAGCTATGAAGCTTTTTTGGTCGGATCCGGAATAGCTTACTGAGGCCCAAAAGAACCTGTACGCAAGCTCAGTGAAAAACACATGTTTCTTCTTGGCCAACACCTTAGACACTGGCAAAAAACTGAGGTGCTCCCGGATGGGAGGGGCTTATATAGGGGAGGGTACTTCCGGTTTTGGAAGTTGCCAGTGCCAGCACCTGAAGGTATCTATATAACCCATTAGTAATGACTATGTCGCTCTGTGTCCCGTGATGTACGAGAAAGAAATTGGGCCTTTCGTGGTGGTGGTGGTGGTGGTGGTGGTGTTGCCACAACACTGTAAGCCCTCAGAGTTACTCTTGGTGGGTGCAGGAATGGGCCCTGCTGTGAATTATTAGATCAAGAATTGTAATTACATGCCCCTTTTGAACAGGGGCTGAAAAATTGGGCCTTTCGTGGTGGTGGTGGTGGTGGCGTTGCCACAACACTGTAAGCCCTCAGAGTTACTCTTGGTGGGTGCAGCAATGGGCCCTGCTGTGAATTATTAGATCAAGAATTGTAATTACATGCCCCTGTTGAACAGGGGCTGAAAAATTGGGCCTTAGGCACTGGTGGCACAACACTACAACCCCTCACAGATACTGTACTTGGAGCACAGCAATGAGCCCTGTTGCAAAGTATTGCTTCAAAAATTGTAATGACACGCCCCTGTTAAACAGGGGCTGAAAAATTGGGCCTTAGGCACTGGTGCCACAACACTCCAACCCCTCACAGATACTGTACTTGGAGCACAGCAATGAGCCCTATGGCAAATTATTGCTAAAAAAATTGTAATTACACGCCCCTGTAAAACAGGGGCTGAAAAATTGGGCCTTAGCCACTGGTGGCGGCACCCATAAACAAAAATGATCTTCCAAGCTATCATCATCAATCGTATCATTGAGGACTCGGAGGAGGAGGATAGCCAGTCAACATAACAGCACAGGCACTCAGCATCAGCATCAGTCTTGAAAGGATGTGACATGTTAAAATCAATTAGTCTGTTATATCAGCATCAGGTGTGTGGTAGCTGGTGGTGATCCAAGACTGGTTCATCTTGATGAAAGTCAGTCGATCAACCGAGTCGGTGGACAGGCGCACCCTGTGATCCGTGACAAATCCTCCAGCAGCACTGAATGTGCGTTCCGAAAGAACGCTGGATGCAGGACAGGCCAGTAGCTCAATTGCATACTGTGCAAGCTCTGGCCAGTGATCCATCCTCAAGACCCAGTAAGCCAGAGGATTTTCGGTGGGGAAGGTGTCCAAGTCTGACCTTGCCCCTAGATATTCCTGCACCATGTTTATCAGATGCTGGCGATGGTTGCTGGAACCGATCATACTTTGGGGCTGCGGACTAAAGAATTGTCTGAACGCATCGGTCAGACGGCCACCTTCCCCACCGCTCCTTCTTTGACTGTCCGAAGCCTCAGCAACTCGTTGTCCAGGACCAGGAGTTTGTAACCTCCCAGTCTCTGGGAACGCGTTGCACAGACCTTTCTGCAAGGCCTCCCGGAGTTGTCTCATCCTCTGCTCCCTCTGCAACGGTAACATAAGGTCTGCAACCTTACCCTTGTACCGTGGATCAAGGAGAGTGGCCAGCCAGTAATGGTCCCTCTCCTTGATCCGAAGAATACGAGGATCCTTCCGCAGACTTTGCAGGATCAGGGAGGCCATGCAGCGTAGGTTTGCTGAGGCATTCGCTCCGGAGTCCTCTGGGTCACTAAGGACGACATGATCCGCAGCCACCTCCTCCCAGCCACGTACAAGTCCACTGGTTTCTTGGGACTGTAAATCATCCCTAAAAGACTGCTGCTGATGATGCTGAGTGCCAGCCTCCACCTCCATGCTGACACAATCCTCCTCCTCCTCCTCCTCCTCCTCCTCCTCCTCCTCCTCTTCCTGTGCGATGGGTGGGACAGAAGGAACACTGTCTGGGTAAAGGGGGCCTTGAGAGGCAAGGAAGTCCTCCTCTTCCTGCCTCTGTTCTGCCTCAAGTGCCCTGTCCATTATTCCACGCAGCGTGTGCTCCAACAGGTGGACAAGAGGTACAGTGTCACTGATGCATGCACTGTCACTGCTCACCATCCTCGTGGCCTCCTCAAATGGTGCCAGGACAGTGCATGCATCCCTGATCATGCCCCACTGGCGTGGAGAAAAAAAAACAAGCTCCCCTGACCCTGTCCTGGTGCCGTAGTCGCACAGGTACTCATTGATGGCCCTCTGCTGCATGTGCAGCAGCTGCAGCATGGCCAACGTTGAGTTCCACCTGGTGGGCATGTCACATATAAGGCGGTTCTTGGGCAGGTTCAACTCCTTTTGCAGCTCAGCCAGGCGAGCACTGGCATTATAAGATCTGCGGAAATGCACACAGACTTTCCTGGCCTGCCTCAGGACATCCTGTAAGCCCGGGTACCTGCCCAAGAACCGCTGCACCACCAGGTTAAGGACGTGAGCCACACAGGGCACATGGGTCAGTTGTCCCTGTCGGAGGGCGGAGAGGAGGTTGGTGCCATTGTCACAAACCACCATTCCTGGCTTAAGCTGGCGTGGCGTCAACCACCTCTCGGCCTGGCCCTGCAGAGCAGACAGGACCTCTGCCCCAATGTGGCTTCTGTCCCCCAAACACACCAGCGCAAGCACGGCATGGCATCTTTTTGCCTGCGTACTTGCGTAGCCCCTTGAACGGCTACGGAGCACCGCTGGTTCAGAGGACAAACCACAGGAAGAGGCCATGGAGGAAGAAGAAGAGGAGGGGGTGGAGGAGAGAGGTGTGTCACAACCAGTAGTAGCATTTTGGAGGCGTGGCGGTGGAACAACCTCCAACACTACTGCACCTTGTCCTGCATCCTTCCCAGCTGCCAAAAGAGTGACCCAATGGGCCGTGAAAGAAAGGTAACGTCCCTGTCCATGCCTGCTGGACCATGAGTCAGCGGTAATATGCACCTTACCGCTGACCGCCCTGTCCAGCGAGGCCAAGACATTGCCTTCCACATGCCGGTAGAGAGCCGGAATAGCCTTCCGTGAGAAAAAGTGGTGTTTGGGAACCTGCCACTGAGGAACCGCACATTGCACAAACTCACGGAAGGGGGCCGAGTCTACCAACTGAAAAGGCAGCAGTTGAAGCGCTAGCAATTTAGCCAAGCTAGCATTCAACCGCTGGGCATGTGGATGGCTGGGAGTGAACTTCTTTCGACGGTCCAGCAGCTGGGGCAGGGAAATTTGCCTACTAGAATCGGACGTCGGTGTACTGCTAGCAGAGTGGCCGCAACTACTTGGCTGTGACACACCTAATTCTACACCTTCATTCCTCTCAGTGCATGTTTCAGAGAGGACTGAAGTTATAGTGGGGTTGGAGATCCCAGCTGATGCGGTGCAAGGAGAGGTCCGCTTTGTTCTTTGGTGTGGGTCTTTGAGGTAGGCTTGCCAACGAGCTGCGTGGCAGGTCAACATATGTCTGGTCAGGCATGTGGTACCCAAGCGGCTGATGTTTTGGCCACGCGATATACGCTTGAGACATATGTTGCAAACAGCAGCTGTGCGATCTGATGCACTAGCCTCAAAAAAGGCCCACACCAAAGAACTTTTTGAATGACGGGCAGAGGCAGCGCCCTGCACAGGCGGAGCTCTGCGGTGTGATTCCGTCGGTGTACTGCCCTTACGCTGGCCACCAAAGGGCATCCTGCCTCGTTGGAGATGTGCCTCCTCCTCATCCTCCTCCTCCTCCTCTCTCCTATTAGGCACCCACGTGGAGTCAGTGACCTCATCATCCCCTCCCTCCTCATCACTGGAGCCAATCTGGCAGTATGCTGCAGCTGCTGGAACATGACTGCCAGATTGGTGTCCTTCTTGAGCATCCCCTCTGTCTGCTCTCACGCTACTGCCTTCCTGTAGCTGGGTTTCATCATCAGACCCTTCGAAACGCTGGGCATCCTCCTGGAGCATGTACCCAACACTGTGCTCAAACAGTTCGGGGGACTCCTCAGGAGGAGGACATGGTGGGTCTAGGGAAGGAGTGACTGATGATGAGTCTGACATTGATACCAGGGAAGAGGACGCTTTGGCAGCTGCTTTGCCAGTACCCTGAGCCTGGGTGAGAGAGGATGAGGAGGAGGAGGAGGGCTTGGTCATCCACTCTACCAAGTCTTCGGCATGATGTGGCTCAACATGTCCAGCTGCCGAAAAGAAGGACAAGCGTGTCCCATGGCCATGTGCTGATGACAATGCACCGCGTCCACGACCAGCACTGTTGTCCCCAGACACAGAGCCTGCTTGCCCTCTTTTATTGCCTCCTGACTGTCTGCCTCTCCTTGTTTGCCTTCCAGACATTCTAATAGATGGCCTGCAGGGAGATGGGAAAAAAGCAATAAGGGCTACCTTCAGGTGTCCTTCTCTGTCCCTTTACTTAAGGATTTCTAAATATGGTTGAGGATGATTGCTTTTGCACAGAATAGCACAACGACAATTTCCCTGACTGTCCAAAAAACAAGGATTTCAAAGATGGTTGATGAGGAATGCTTTAGCACACTATAGCACAAGGAGAATTTCCCTCACTGTCCTTCCCTGTCCCTAGAAACAAGGATTATCACAGTGAAAGAAACTGACACTCTTCCTACCTATAGTTTTCTGTCCCCAGAAAAAATGTTTTTTTAAAGCTGATTGATGATCAATGCTTTAGCACACTATAGCACAAGTAGAATTTCCCTCACTGTCCTTCCCTGTCCCTAGAAACAAGGATTATCACAGTGAAAGAAACTGACACTCTTCCTACCTATAGTTTTCTGTCCCTAGAAAAAATGTTTTTTTAAAGCTGATTGATGATCAATGCTTTAGCACACTATAGCACAAGTAGAATTTCCCTCACTGTCCTTCCCTGTCCCTAGAAACAAGGATTATCACAGTGAAATAAACTGACACTCTTCCTACCTATAGTTTTCTGTCCCTAGAAAAAATGTTTTTTTAAAGCTGATTGATGATCAATGCTTTAGCACACTATAGCACAAGGAGAATTTCCCTCACTGTCCTTCCCTGTCCCTAGAAACAAGGATTATCACAGTGAAAGAAACTGACACTCTTCCTACCTATAGTTTTCTGTCCCTAGAAAAAATGTTTTTTTAAAGCTGATTGATGATCAATGCTTTAGCACACTATAGCACAAGTAGAATTTCCCTCACTGTCCTTCCCTGTCCCTAGAAACAAGGATTATCACAGTGAAAGAAACTGACACTCTTCCTACCTATAGTTTTCTGTCCCTAGAAAAAATGTTTTTTTAAAGCTGATTGATGATCAATGCTTTAGCACACTATAGCACAAGTAGAATTTCCCTCACTGTCCTTCCCTGTCCCTAGAAACAAGGATTATCACAGTGAAAGAAACTGACACTCTTCCTACCTATAGTTTTCTGTCCCTAGAAAAAATGTTTTTTTAAAGCTGATTGATGATCAATGCTTTAGCACACTATAGCACAAGTAGAATTTCCCTCACTGTCCTTCCCTGTCCCTAGAAACAAGGATTATCACAGTGAAAGAAACTGACACTCTTCCTACCTATAGTTTTCTGTCCCTAGAAAAAATGTTTTTTTAAAGCTGATTGATGATCAATGCTTTAGCACACTATAGCACAAGTAGAATTTCCCTCACTGTCCTTCCCTGTCCCTAGAAACAAGGATTATCACAGTGAAAGAAACTGACACTCTTCCTACCTATAGTTTTCTGTCCCTAGAAAAAATGTTTTTTTAAAGCTGATTGATGATCAATGCTTTAGCACACTATAGCACAAGTAGAATTTCCCTCACTGTCCTTCCCTGTCCCTAGAAACAAGGATTATCACAGTGAAAGAAACTGACACTCTTCCTACCTATAGTTTTCTGTCCCTAGAAAAAATGTTTTTTTAAAGCTGATTGATGATCAATGCTTTAGCACACTATAGCACAAGGAGAATTTCCCTCACTGTCCTTCCCTGTCCCTAGAAACAAGGATTATCACAGTGAAAGAAACTGACACTCTTCCTACCTATAGTTTTCTGTCCCTAGAAAAAATGTTTTTTTAAAGCTGATTGATGATCAATGCTTTAGCACACTATAGCACAAGTAGAATTTCCCTCACTGTCCTTCCCTGTCCCTAGAAACAAGGATTATCACAGTGAAAGAAACTGACACTCTTCCTACCTATAGTTTTCTGTCCCTAGAAAAAATGTTTTTTTAAAGCTGATTGATGATCAATGCTTTAGCACACTATAGCACAAGGAGAATTTCCCTCACTGTCCTTCCCTGTCCCTAGAAACAAGGATTATCACAGTGAAAGAAACTGACACTCTTCCTACCTATAGTTTTCTGTCCCTAGAAAAAATGTTTTTTTAAAGCTGATTGATGATCAATGCTTTAGCACACTATAGCACAAGGAGAATTTCCCTCACTGTCCTTCCCTGTCCCTAGAAACAAGGATTCGCACAGTAAAACACACTGACACTCTCCCTACCTATCCTTCTCTTTCCCTAAACTAAAGGAATCCAGGTTAAGCAAGAAAAAATAAATGTCACTGTCCCTGCCTATGCTTCTCTTTCCCTGCTCCGGAACACACTACACTAGGCCGCCGTGCTGGCGGCCTTTTATAGTGTGGGGCGTGTACTAAACACCCTCAGCAATAATTGGCCACAGGCATCCTGCCTGTGGCCAATCATTGCTCTCCTCGCTGCCGGCGCTGTGATTGGCCAAGCATGCGGGGTCACAGTGCATGCTTGGCCAATCACAGCGCCTGGATGACACTGCGATGGCGTAGTGCATTGTGGGCCGTTCGCGTCACTCGAATTAGGCGCGAACGGCCCAAATCGTTCGATCTTCGTCGAACGATCGAACAGCCGATGTTCGAGTCGAACGTATGTTCGACTCAAACACCGAGCTCATCCCTATTCGGCATATATAAATGGTGCATGTATGCCCATCATTATAAGTGGGTGAATGAAGGGAGGTATTCTAATGGTGGGCATACCCACCGATCAATCTCTTTTTTTCGTTCAGCCAACAGGCTGCATGAAAAAAAAATATTACAATACATATCCAACAAGGACCAGCAACGTACTGGTATGTTGCTGGACTTTGAATGGTTATACCAGAATGATGCCTGCGGGTTTAGGTATCATCTTGGTATCATTCTTTTCAGCCAGCGGCCGGCTTTCATGTAAAAGCAACCCTAGCGGCTAATTAGCCTCTGGACTGCTTTTACAAGCAGTGGGAGGGAATGTCCCCCCCAGGATATAAAAAGCGCCATTGGGAAATTGGGAAAGCATTTTATCACACCGATCTTGGTGAGGGCAGAGGAAAGATCTAGGGTCTAATAGAGCCCATTTTTTTTCAAAAAAAGAGTACCTGTCACTACCTATTGCTATCATAGGGGATATTTACATTCCCTGAGATAACAATAAAAATGATAAAAATAAATAAATATGGAAGGAACAGTTTAAAAATAAAATAAAAAAGCAAAATTAATAATTGAAAAAAAAAAAAAAGCACCCCTGTCCCGCCCTGCTCTTGCGCAAAGGCTAACGCAAGCGTCGGTCTGGCGTCATATGTAAACAGCAATTACATCATGCATGTGAGGTATCACTGCGAAGGTCAGATCAAGGGCAATGATTTTAGCAGTAGACCTCCTCTGTAATGTGGTAAACTGTAAAGGCTTTTAAAAATGTATGTAGTTTGTCGCCACTGCGCGTTTGTGGGAAATTTTAAAGCATGTCGTGTTTGGTATCCATGTACTCGGCCTAAGATCATCTTTTTTATTTCATCAAACATTTGGGCAATATAGTGTGTTTTAGTGCATTAGAATTAAAAAAAGTGTATTTTTTCCCCAAAAAATGCGTTTGAAAAATCGCTGCGCAAATACTGTGTGGAAAAAAAAATGCAACACCCACCATTTTAATCTGTAGGGCCTTTGCTTTAAAAAAATATATAATGTTTGGGGGTTCAACGTAATTTTCTTGCAAAAAATAAAATGTTTTCATGTAAACAAAAAGTGTCAGAAAGAGTTAGAAGAGTGGATGATGTGTGACATAAGCTTCCTAATGTTGTGTATAAAATGCCAGGACAGTTCAAAACCCCCCCCCAAATGACCCCATTTTGGAAAGTAGACACCCCAAGCTATTTGCTGAGAGGCATGTCGAGTCCATGGAATATTTTATATGTTGACACAAGTTGCGGAAATTTTTTATTTATTTTTTTGCACAAAGTTGTCACTAAATGATATATTGCTCAAACATGCCATGGGCATATGTGGAATTACACCCCAAAATACATTCTGTTGCTTCTCCTGAGTACGGGGATACCACATGTGTGAGACTTTTTGGGAGCCTAGCCGCTTTACAGGACCCCAAAATCCAAGCACCGCCTTCAGGCTTTCTAATGGTCTAACTCCTCACTGCCTATCACAGTTTCAGAGGCCATGGAATGCCCAGATGGCACATACCCCCCCAAATTACCCCATTTTGGAAAGTAGACACCCCAAGCTATTTGCTGAGAGGTATGGTGAGTATTTTTCAGATCTCGCTTTTTGTCACAAAGTTTTGAAAGTTGACAAAAGAAAAAAAAAGAAAAAAATTATTCTCTTTCTTAATTTTGAAAAACAAATGAGAGCTGTAAAATACTCACCATGCCTCTCAGCTAATAGCTTGGGGTGTTTACTTTCCAAAATGGGGTCATTTGGGGGGGGGGTTTGTGCTATTTTGGCATTTTATGGCCTTCGAAACTGTGATAGGTAGTGAGGAGTGAAATCAAAAATTTGCGCCCTTAGAAATCCTAAAGGCGGTGCTTGGTTTTCGGGGTCCCGTACGCGGCTAGGCTCCTAAAAAGTCCCACACATGTGGTATCCCCATACTCAGGAGAAGCAGCAAAATGTATTTTGGGGTGCAATTCCACATATAACCATGGCATGCGTGAGCAATATATAATATACAACTTTTTGTAATTTTCTTTTTTTGTCATTATTCAATCACTTCGGACAAAAAAAAAAATATTCAATGGGCTCAACATGCCTCTCAGCATGGGGTCATTTGGGGGGTTTTGTACTGCCCTGCCATTTTAGCACCTCAAGAAATGAGATAGGCAGTCATAAATTAAAAGCTGTGTAAATTCCAGAAAATTTACCCTAGTTTGTAGACGCTATAACTTTTGCGCAAACCAATAAATATACGCTTATTGACATTTTTTTTTTACTAAAGACATGTGGCTGAATACATTTTGGCTAAAATTGAGTTTATTCCATTTTTCTTATAACAAAAATATCATTTTATTTCAAAATTTTCATTTTTTTTCATTTATATTGCAAAAAAAAAATCGCAGAGGCAATCAAATACAATTAAAGGAAAGCTCTTTTTATGGGAAGAAAAGGACGCAAATTTCGTTTGGGTACAACATTGCATGTCTGCACAATTTCCAGTTAAAGCAGCACAGTGCCAAATTGTAAAATCAGCTCTGGTCTTTATGCTGCGTATTGGTCCGGGGCTTAAGTGGTTAAAAAAAAAAAAATGTGTGTTTTACTTTTGGAAGGGAAGGATTGTTCCTTCAGGGAGAATCTTTTCACTTCCATTATGAATATGTTGGTTTTATGTTGTGCTTTCTCCCTCTGCAGGTGGATACCGATCAAGACACTGAGAATGGGGTGGGTTTGACTAGTGTAGACGGGAAGAGAATGTAATGGTTGAGATAATGTTTATGTGACATTTGAGACTGCGATGTGCACATTATGTTTTACTGAACTTCTTTCATTTCTGCTTTTAATTCCCTTTCCCCCATGTTCGGTTCCGGCACAAACAAGCAGTTTTAATATTTCTTTTTTTTTTCTGTCTCTGGACCTGTTAACTCAGATTTAGGAGGCATGGGTTTGCTCCAGACACTGGGGACCAGTGTCCATAAGTGGGGGGAATGTGTAGCGGGTTGTTCAATTTAAGGGAAGTGTCTGAGTGGTAACCAGGCTCAGACACATTAAATTGATAGGATTCATGGACCATTTTTGTTCTCAGGGGTTAATGCTGGTGATGTGTTCCCTGTGGCCGATGGGTGGCGCTGCCATTCTGGGCCAGGGTTGAACCGCGAGTGCAGTGCTGTGCCTTTTGTGTCCCCTCTCGGCAGCCGTACAGTGGGGCGGGCAACCTGCTGTGCATGCCGGGAGAGGGTATAAAAGGGGCAGACATCTTCTGAGAGGGGTCTTCGTCCGTCCACGCCCAGGCACCTTCAGCCTGGGTGTGTGTATGTGTGGTTCGTCATCTCCGGGTGCCCTAGGCTCGGAGGCCTTGTTCCGGTTCCACCTCAGGCACCTTTAGCCTGGGGTACTACCTCACCGCTCCTGTTCGCCTAGGCATGGAGGCGCAGGAGTTGCAGTAACGGCCTGGAGCCCAGCAGCCTTCGGCTGGGGTCCGCAAGGGATCGAGGAGTTCACGGTGCCGCCTTGCAAGTGGACCCGCACCCTAAGAGAAGGGAGGACCTGTTCCGAAGGACCGGTGCTGTGGACACGGTGAAGGAATGGGTCTGTTGACTTTCTGGGGGGATGTCTTCTCCCTGAAAGGGGCTATGTCCTAGGAAGGAAATCAATATTCACCCGGTCAGTGGCAGTGACCATATTCACCAGGTCAGTGGCAGTGACCATATTCACCCGGTCAGTGGCAGTGACCCTGTTCGCCAGGTCAGTGGCAGTGACCTTATTCACCAGGTCTGTGGCAGAGACTATGCGCCAAAACTGTTTGAGAATCTGAACAGTCCTAAGAGTTTGAGCTACGTTTGTGCCTGGACCTCCTCCACACCTTAAAGCTGTCCTGTGTCTTTGCTCCAACCTTTCGTCTATCCAAGAGAATATGTGTTGTGCAAGTGGAAAATAAAGATTGAGTTGGACTTTTAGCTGGTGTGGACATTTACGTTCCTGGGGATGTCAAGGACTTGCATCTACACACTGTAGAGGTGAAAATCATTCTCAGGAGGACTTTATGCTCCGGCTGCAGACAAGGCCCAAAAACAACACCGCCTAACCTCTTAACACAGGAGGGTACGGGCTTGTGGTGCGGTGTGCCCCTTTCTCCTACAGACCCCTTTCTCCTACAGACAGTTACAGACCAATGAACATTCAAGAACCATTGAATTACCAATTTGTAGACCAAATAATTGCATAAGTAATTTCAACCAACAAGTAGGAGACCACTGGTCTAATGAGGATCTATACTGAAAAACAAGGAAATCTCAGAGTATCATTAGCTGAGTGCATTCTAGATATAAGGTGTATACAGTACATAAACTTTATATAGAGTACAACATTAGGTGGGGTATGAACAAGGGTAAAAGTGGGATAGATTTTTGGTCTGACTTTTGCCTGAACAGAAAGAAATGGGTAGGGATGATGAGTGTTGTCATCAAAGAAAATGAGCCATCAATTCACTTTAAACCAGTATTTCCATATTTTCCATTGCATATCAGACTGTTTTCTAGTACCACATCTGCTAGCCAGTAGTGATTCGTATACATAGTGGGATTGGGTAGTCTTGAATACTTCAGATGCATTTGGTGCCTTATCTGTTTTCCAATATTTTGCTATCAGTGTTCTAGCCACCAGAAGAATGTGTGTAATCACAACTTGAAAGTCGGGGGGGGGGGACGTTTTTGATTCCTATGTTTGGTACCACCAAGCATGGGTTAGAGGGTGTCAGGATCCCTGTAATGTTTGAAATTGAACGGAATATGCTATTCCAAATGCTAGTCAGGTTTTTGCAGGTCCAGAACATGTAGAGGAGGTTGCCCACCGTGCCGCAGTTTCTCAAGCACAGTGGGGAGTTGGTCTGTCAGAATTTGGAAAGACTGTAGGATGTGAGATACCACCTAAGGGCTATTTTTTGCGATAGTTCCCAGTGGTTGATACATTTAGAGGCTTTGTAGGTTGCTTTAAGTGCATATTTCCACTGTGAGTCTGTGATGGGTATGCCTAGATCAGATTCCCATTTCTGATAAGGATGGGACTAGATGAAATTGAGTTTTTGTTGGAGGAAATTATAAAATATACCCTTGGGAGGCGTAGGAAATGTGGTATAAAACTGCCATATTTCATGTGTGAGAAATATATGGTGAACTTCAGAAGATGGGAGACTTGGCTATATTTATAGGAATCAGCGGGTGTTAAATTGAATTGTTTTTCGAGTGGTTTGAGGGATTCTAAATTTATAGATCTGCCAACCAATTTATGCCTTTTTTGTGCCAGTCAGTGGTTGTGAAGTTCGGAATCATATGTTCTAGGATATTAAGGGGAATAGGGATATCCACCTTGGCAGAGGTTAGGGGTGTTAGTGAGTGGGAGTTGTTGTATGGAGGAAGGTTGCAATGCATCCAGACGTAAGAGGGAGCGTAGATTTTTAGTTGGGCTTAGTGCCTGTTCAAAGCTGAACCACAGGATATCCGGGGAGGGGTTAAAGCAATGCTTAAGTTGGGTGAGGATGGAGGCTCAGAAGTAGTGCTGAATATCTATCAGTCCCATACCTCCTGCGAGCCTGTGTTTTACCAGGAGAGCTTTAGAGCATCTTGGTCTTTTTGAACACCAAATGAATTGTGTAAGTAAGGTGTTGAGTGACCTAAGATGGTTACTGCGCAGCGGAATGGGGAGTGTACGGAAGACGTATAGTATCTGAGGCAGTAGTAGCATTTTGAAAGAGGCTAGACGGCCGGACCAAGACATTTCTGTTCTGGCAATTCTTTTTGTTTCTTTAGATATCCTCTCTATCAGGGGTAAGTAATTGGCGTCTGTTAATTTCTGATGGTCTGCTGTAAGTTGGAGTCCTAAGTAGGGATGAGCTTCGTGTTCGAGTCGAACATACGTTCGACTCGAACATCGGCTGTTCGATCGTTCGACGAAGATCGAACGATTTGGGCCGTTCGCGCCAAATTCGAGTGACGCGAACGGCCCACAATGCACTACGCCATCGCAGTGTCATCCAGGCGCTGTGATTGGCCAAGCATGCACTGTGACCCCGCATGCTTGGCCAATCACAGCGCCGGCAGCGAGGAGAGCAATGATTGGCCACAGGCAGGATGCCTGTGGCCAATTATTGCTGAGGGTGTTTAGTACACGCCCCACACTATAAAAGGCCGCCAGCACGGCGGCCTAGTGTAGTGTGTTCCGGAGCAGGGATAGAGCAGCATAGGCAGGGACAGTGACTGTTATTTCTTTCTTGCTTAACCTGGATTCCTTTAGTTTAGGGAAAGAGAAGGATAGGTAGGGAGAGTGTCAGTGTGTTTTGTGCTTGTGCTATAGTGTGCTTAAAAAAAACATTTATTCTAGGGACAGAAAACTGTAGGTAGGGACAGTGTCAGTTTCTTTCACTCTGCAAGTCCTTGTTTCCAGGGACCTGGAAGGACAGTGAGTGAATTGTCCTTGTGCTATATTGTGATTAAAAAAAACATTTATTCTAGGGACAGAAAACTGTAGGTAGGGAGAGTGTCAGTTTATTTCACTCTGCAAGTCCTTGTTTCCAGGGACCTGGAAGGACAGTGACTGAATTGTCCTTGTGCTATATTGTGATTAAAAAAAACATTTATTCTAGGGACAGAAAACTGTAGGTAGGGAGAGTGTCAGTTTATTTCACTCTGCAAGTCCTTGTTTCCAGGGACCTGGAAGGACAGTGACTGAATTGTCCTTGTGCTATATTGTGATTAAAAAAAACATTTATTCTAGGGACAGAAAACTGTAGGTAGGGAGAGTGTCAGTTTATTTCACTCTGCAAGTCCTTGTTTCCAGGGACCTGGAAGGACAGTGACTGAATTGTCCTTGTGCTATATTGTGATTAAAAAAAACATTTATTCTAGGGACAGAAAACTGTAGGTAGGGAGAGTGTCAGTTTATTTCACTCTGCAAGTCCTTGTTTCCAGGGACCTGGAAGGACAGTGAGTGAATTGTCCTTGTGTTATATTGTGATTAAAAAAAAAAATTTTTCTAGGGACAGAAAACTGTAGGTAGGGAGAGTGTTTTTTTTCTTTCACTCTGCAAGTCCTTGTTTCCAGGGACCTGTAAGGACAGTGAGTGAATTGTCCTTGTGCTATATTGTGCTTAAAAAAAACATTTATTCTAGGGACAGAAAACTGTAGGTAGGGAGAGTGTCAGTTTATTTCACTCTGCAAGTCCTTGTTTCCAGGGACCTGGAAGGACAGTGAGTGAATTGTCCTTGTGTTATATTGTGATTAAAAAAAACATTTTTTCTAGGGACAGAAAACTGTAGGTAGGGAGAGTGTTTTTTTTCTTTCACTCTGCAAGTCCTTGTTTCCAGGGACCTGTAAGGACAGTGAGTGAATTGTCCTTGTGCTATATTGTGCTTAAAAAAAACATTTATTCTAGGGACAGAAAACTGTAGGTAGGGAGAGTGTCAGTTTATTTCACTCTGCAAGTCCTTGTTTCCAGGGACCTGGAAGGACAGTGAGTGAATTGTCCTTGTGTTATATTGTGATTAAAAAAAACATTTTTTCTAGGGACAGAAAACTGTAGGTAGGGAGAGTGTTTTTTTTCTTTCACTCTGCAAGTCCTTGTTTCCAGGGACCTGTAAGGACAGTGAGTGAATTGTCCTTGTGCTATATTGTGCTTAAAAAAAACATTTATTCTAGGGACAGAAAACTGTAGGTAGGGAGAGTGTCAGTTTATTTCACTCTGCAAGTCCTTGTTTCCAGGGACCTGGAAGGACAGTGACTGAATTGTCCTTGTGCTATATTGTGATTAAAAAAAACATTTATTCTAGGGACAGAAAACTGTAGGTAGGGAGAGTGTCAGTTTATTTCACTCTGCAAGTCCTTGTTTCCAGGGACCTGGAAGGACAGTGACTGAATTGTCCTTGTGCTATATTGTGATTAAAAAAAACATTTATTCTAGGGACAGAAAACTGTAGGTAGGGAGAGTGTCAGTTTATTTCACTCTGCAAGTCCTTGTTTCCAGGGACCTGGAAGGACAGTGACTGAATTGTCCTTGTGCTATATTGTGATTAAAAAAAACATTTATTCTAGGGACAGAAAACTGTAGGTAGGGAGAGTGTCAGTTTATTTCACTCTGCAAGTCCTTGTTTCCAGGGACCTGGAAGGACAGTGACTGAATTGTCCTTGTGCTATATTGTGATTAAAAAAAACATTTATTCTAGGGACAGAAAACTGTAGGTAGGGAGAGTGTCAGTTTATTTCACTCTGCAAGTCCTTGTTTCCAGGGACCTGGAAGGACAGTGACTGAATTGTCCTTGTGCTATATTGTGATTAAAAAAAACATTTATTCTAGGGACAGAAAACTGTAGGTAGGGAGAGTGTCAGTTTATTTCACTCTGCAAGTCCTTGTTTCCAGGGACCTGGAAGGACAGTGAGTGAATTGTCCTTGTGTTATATTGTGATTAAAAAAAACATTTTTTCTAGGGACAGAAAACTGTAGGTAGGGAGAGTGTTTTTTTTCTTTCACTCTGCAAGTCCTTGTTTCCAGGGACCTGTAAGGACAGTGAGTGAATTGTCCTTGTGCTATATTGTGCTTAAAAAAAACATTTATTCTAGGGACAGAAAACTGTAGGTAGGGAGAGTGTCAGTTTATTTCACTCTGCAAGTCCTTGTTTCCAGGGACCTGGAAGGACAGTGACTGAATTGTCCTTGTGCTATATTGTGATTAAAAAAAACATTTATTCTAGGGACAGAAAACTGTAGGTAGGGAGAGTGTCAGTTTATTTCACTCTGCAAGTCCTTGTTTCAAGGGACAGAGAAGGACACCTGAAGGTAGCCCTTATTGCTTTTTTCCCATCTCCCTGCAGGCCATCTATTAGAATGTCTGGAAGGCAAACAAGGAGAGGCAGACAGTCAGGAGGCAATAAAAGAGGGCAAGCAGGCTCTGTGTCTGGGGGCAACAGTGCTGGTCGTGGACGCGGTGCATTGTCATCAGCACATGGCCATGGGACACGCTTGTCCTTCTTTTCGGCAGCTGGACATGTTGAGCCACATCATGCCGAAGACTTGGTAGAGTGGATGACCAAGCCCTCCTCCTCCTCCTCATCCTCTCTCACCCAGGCTCAGGGTACTGGAAAAGCAGCTGCCAAAGCGTCGTCTTCCCTGGTATCAATGTCAGACAAATCATCAGTCACTCCTTCCCTAGACCCACCATGTCCTCCTCCTGAGGAGTCCCCCGAACTGTTTCAGCACAGTGTTGGGTACATGCTCCAGGAGGATGCCCAGCGTTTCGAAGGGTCTGATGATGAAACCCAGCTAGAGGAAGGCAGTAGCGTGAGAGCAGACAGAGGGGATGCTCAAGAAGGACACCAATCTGGCAGTCATGTTCCAGCAGCTGCAGCATACTGCCAGATTGGCTCCAGTGATGAGGAGGGAGGGGATGATGAGGTCACTGACTCCACGTGGGTGCCTAATAGGAGAGAGGAGGAGGAGGAGGATGAGGAGGAGGCACATCTCCAACGAGGCAGGATGCCCTTTGGTGGCCAGCGTAAGGGCAGTACACCGACGGAATCACACCGCAGAGCTCCGCCTGTGCAGGGCGCTGCCTCTGCCCGTCATTCAAAAAGTTCTTTGGTGTGGGCCTTTTTTGAGGCTAGTGCATCAGATCGCACAGCTGCTGTTTGCAACATATGTCTCAAGCGTATATCGCGTGGCCAAAACATCAGCCGCTTGGGTACCACATGCCTGACCAGACATATGTTGACCTGCCATGCAGCTCGTTGGCAAGCCTACCTCAAAGACCCACACCAAAGAACAAAGCGGACCTCTCCTTGCACCGCATCAGCTGGGATCTCCAACCCCACTATAACTTCAGTCCTCTCTGAAACATGCACTGAGAGGAATGAAGGTGTAGAATTAGGTGTGTCACAGCCAAGTACTTGCGCCCACTCTGCTAGCAGTACACCGACGTCCGATTCTAGCAGGCAAATTTCCCTGCCCCAGCTGCTGGACCGTCGAAAGAAGTTCACTCCCAGCCATCCACATGCCCAGCGGTTGAATGCTAGCTTGGCTAAATTGCTAGCGCTTCAACTGCTGCCTTTTCAGTTGGTAGACTCGGCCCCCTTCCGTGAGTTTGTGCAATGTGCAGTTCCTCAGTGGCAGGTTCCCAAACGCCACTTTTTCTCACGGAAGGCTATTCCGGCTCTCTACCGGCATGTGGAAGGCAATGTCTTGGCCTCGCTGGACAGGGCGGTCAGCGGTAAGGTGCATATTACCGCTGACTCATGGTCCAGCAGGCATGGACAGGGACGTTACCTTTCTTTCACGGCCCATTGGGTCACTCTTTTGGCAGCTGGGAAGGATTCAGGACAAGGTGCAGTAGTGTTGGAGGTTGTCCCACCGCCACGCCTCCAAAATGCTACTACTGGTTGTGACACACCTCTCTCCTCCACCCCCTCCTCTTCTTCTTCCTCCATGGCCTCTTCCTGTGGTTTGTCCTATGAACCAGCGGTGCTCCGTAGCCGTTCACGGGGCTACGCAAGTACGCAGGCAAAAAGATGCCATGCCGTGCTTGCGCTGGTGTGTTTGGGGGACAGAAGCCACACTGGGGCAGAGGTCCTGTCTGCTCTGCAGGGCCAGGCCGAGAGGTGGTTGACGCCACGCCAGCTTAAGCCAGGAATGGTGGTTTGCGACAATGGCACCAACCTCCTCTCCGCCCTCCGACAGGGACAACTGACCCATGTGCCCTGTGTGGCTCACGTCCTTAACCTGGTGGTGCAGCGCTTCTTGGGCAGGTACCCGGGCTTACAGGATGTCCTGAGGCAGGCCAGGAAAGTCTGTGTGCATTTCCGCAGATCTTATAATGCCAGTGCTCGCCTGGCTGAGCTGCAAAAGGAGTTGAACCTGCCCAAGAACCGCCTTATATGTGACATGCCCACCAGGTGGAACTCAACGTTGGCCATGCTGCAGCGGCTGCACACGCAGCAGAGGGCCATCAATGAGTACCTGTGCGACTACGGCACCAGGACAGGGTCAGGGGAGCTTGGTTTTTTTTCTCCACGCCAGTGGGGCATGATCAGGGATGCATGCACTGTCCTGGCACCATTTGAGGAGGCCACGAGGATGGTGAGCAGTGACAGTGCATGCATCAGTGACACTGTACCTCTTGTCCACCTGTTGGAGCACACGCTGCGTGGAATAATGGACAGGGCACTTGAGGCAGAACAGAGGCAGGAAGAGGAGGACTTCCTTGCCTCTCAAGGCCCCCTTTACCCAGACAGTGTTCCTTCTGTCCCACCCATCGCACAGGAAGAGGAGGAGGAGGAGGAGGAGGAGGAGGAGGAGGAGGATTGTGTCAGCATGGAGGTGGAGGCTGGCACTCAGCATCATCAGCAGCAGTCTTTTAGGGATGATTTACAGTCCCAAGAAACCAGTGGACTTGTACGTGGCTGGGAGGAGGTGGCTGCGGATCATGTCGTCCTTAGTGACCCAGAGGACTCCGGAGCGAATGCCTCAGCAAACCTACGCTGCATGGCCTCCCTGATCCTGCAAAGTCTGCGGAAGGATCCTCGTATTCTTCGGATCAAGGAGAGGGACCATTACTGGCTGGCCACTCTCCTTGATCCACGGTACAAGGGTAAGGTTGCGGACCTTATGTTACCGTCGCAGAGGGAGCAGAGGATGAGACAACTCCGGGAGGCCTTGCAGAAAGGTCTGTGCAACGCGTTCCCAGAGACTGGGAGGTTGCAAACTCCTGGTCCTGGACAACGAGTTGCTGAGGCTTCGGCCAGTCAAAGAAGGAGCGGTGGGGAAGGTGGCCGTCTGACCGATGCGTTCAGACAATTCTTTAGTCCGCAGCCCCAAAGTATGATCGGTTCCAGCAACCATCGCCAGCGTCTGATAAACATGGTGCAGGAATATCTAGGGGCAAGGTCAGACTTGGACACCTTCCCCACCGAAAATCCTCTGGCTTACTGGGTCTTGAGGATGGATCACTGCCAAGAGCTTGCACAGTATGCAATTGAGCTACTGGCCTGTCCTGCATCCAGCGTTCTTTCGGAACGCACATTCAGTGCTGCTGGAGGATTTGTCACGGATCACAGGGTGCGCCTGTCCACCGACTCGGTTGATCGACTGACTTTCATCAAGATGAACCAGTCTTGGATCACCACCAGCTACCACACACCTGATGCTGATATAACAGACTAATTGATTTTAACATGTCACATCCCTTCAAGACTGATGCTGATGCTGAGTGCCTGTGCTGTTATGTTGACTGGCTATCCTCCTCCTCCGAGTCCTCAATGATACGATTGATGATGATAGCTTGTAAGATCATTTTTGTTTATGGGTGCCGCCACCAGTGCCTAACGCCCAATTTTTCAGCCCCTGTTTAACAGGGGCGTGTAATTACAATTTTTGAAGCAATACTTTGCAACAGGGCTCATTGCTGTGCTCCAAGTACAGTATCTGTGAGGAGTTGCAGTGTTGTGCCACCAGTGCCTAACGCCCAATTTTTCAGCCCCTGTTTAACAGGGGCGTGTAATTACAATTTTTGAAGCAATACTTTGCAACAGGGCTCATTGCTGTGCTCCAAGTACAGTATCTGTGAGGAGTTGCAGTGTTGTGCCACCAGTGCCTAAGGCCCAATTTTTCAGCCCCTGTTTAACAGGGGCGTGTCATTACAATTTTTGAAGCAATACTTTGCAACAGGGCTCATTGGTGTGCTCCAAGTACAGTATCTGTGAGGAGTTGCAGTGTTGTGCCACCAGTGCCTAAGGCCCAATTTTTCAGCCCCTGTTCAACAGGGGCATGTAATTACAATTCTTGATCTAATAATTCACAGCAGGGCCCATTGCTGCACCCACCAAGAGTAACTGTCAGGGCTTACAGTGTTGTGGCACCAGCACCACCATCAAAGGCCCAATTTTTACTACCACTGTTCAACAATTATATGTAATTAAAATTCCTGATATAATAGTTGACAGCAGGGCGTTCCAGCACCAACCAAGAGTAACTGTGAGTGCTTACAGTGTTGTGCCAACACCAACAACTAAGGGGCCTATTTCTGCAGAGTATATACGGCAGGTCCCTACTTTCAAACATCCAACTTACAAACGACTCCTACTTGCAAACGCAAGAAGACAACAGGAAGTGAGAGGAAATCTACCACTAGGAAGGAAAATTCTCTCCTGTAAGAATAAATATGGGAGAAAGGTGTCTCCTCTGTACTGATGCTTTATCAGCAATCCTTGTTTCAAGAAAAACACCACATTTCAAAAACAGTTGTCATTGGGACGGAAAGTGAGGTGAAATGTTCTGAACAGGGGCACAGACAGCAAAACAAATGTTACAGGGGTGATAACCCTTACCTATGTTTTCCAAAAAGTTTAAAAATAGATTTTTGGGCTGGAGCTACACTTCAACAATGTACCTGTTCAAAATTACAAACAGACTCTACATAAGAACAAACCTACAGTCCCTGTCTTGTATGCACCGCCTGTATAGGGCTGTTCAGAGTATATAGGGCCTTTTTTATTTTATGTGCGGGGTTCCCCTTAATATCCATACAAGACCCAAAGGGGCTGGTAATGGGCTGGGGTAGGGGGGGGGTCATGGGGTAGCTATGCCATTTTTCTTAAAGAATTTCATCCATATTACCGGGACCAGACATTACATTAAAGCCGCAAGCAGTTTTAAATGGCTTTTTTTTCCTTTAGAAGTGTCATTTTGTGCAGGGACAGTTCTAAACACGGGAAACACGTGGCACTTCACAGGCATACTTTAGACACCCCCCAGGTACGATATTTAAAGGAATATTTGACTTTTTTTTTTCTCACTTTATGCATCATTAAAATGACTGCTCCCGAAAAACGACCGTTTTTAAAACTTCTTTTTGCATTGATACATGTCCCCTGGTGCAGAACCCGGGTTCCCAAACCCTTTTTAGGACAATAACATGCATAATAGTTGTTATAATTAGCACTTTAGAATTCGAACGTTCGCATCCATTGTATTTAATAGGGTTCTAATGTTCGTTCGAACTTTCGGTCCGTTCGCGGGTTCTGGTGCGAACCGAACCCGGGGGTGTTCGGCTCATCACTAGTCCTAAGTACGATATGCTAGACTTGCTCCATGTGTAAGGAAAATCTGATTGGAGTTGGGAGCGTAGGGCGGGTGGGATACCCAATTCCAGGATAAGTGATTTTGTAAAGTTTACCTTATAAAAGGAGATTTGGCTAAACTCATTGAGGACATCATGAGCATGGGGCAATGATGTAGCTGGGGAGGTAAGAAACAGGATGATATCATCTGCAAATCAATTTATGTTGTGAAGTCCTTCTTGAAGGGGATACAAAACAAGGGGTTAATTAAACGCACTCTGGATATGGGTGTATGAAACGACTGTTATAAAGAGGGGGAAAGGAGAGCGATTGGAATGGGTGTTCAAAGGGAAAAATTGTATGTATATATATATATATTAGTCCATGACAATTAGTCCATATGATTACTCAAAGACTAGCTTTCCGCAGAGATGGCTGTCAGCTTGCATATAGAAGAAAATCTGAAAATGTAGCATAAGGGAAAAAGCAGCGCCTTCTAAGCGTAGCAGTGAAAATATTTTTTTTTTAAAATACATAAAAAATAGGAAATGCACTCACAAACGAGCAATAATATAGGGTTTATCTGATACATTCATCGTCTGCTCATTCCTGGAGGCTGCTGGTGTCCTGATGTTGGGAAACGGGATCTCTGTATGTCGTCTCCAATGTCGGCAGCGGTGGTGGAACCCAGCGCTCACGGCAAGCGGGGATGGAAGACAGTATTCCCTGGAACACAGCTGCAGATGTCACTTCCGGGTGTAGGGTCAGCGGGGAGGTGCACGCGTTCGAAGCATGCGTGCTTCTTCCTCAGGCTCTATAGGGGCCATCTTAGACCACGGCAATTTATACTAAACTGGATGCTACCTTACTGGCTAGCCCGGTCGCCATGAAAACTTATTGTCAGGAATGGTGTCATTACTGGGCTCACCTGCTGGTGGCACTGTTGCATTCGGCAGCAGTGGGTGTAGTTCTGGTGACCACCAGCGGGTGTCTCCTCACCAAGACTTTCCACCAGCCATCAAGCACACCTGATCTGGGTCTGCTGGACTATATAAACCCGCCCTTAACAAAGCTCAGTGCTCCAGAATACCTTCTGTAAGCCTGGTCCCTGCCTGAACCTGATCCGTTACCTGGTCCTGAACCTGATCCTGATCTGTTCCCTGCCTTGTCCTGGACTCTGATCCTTGTACCCTGTCCCCTGAGACCTGTCCCCTGATACCAGCTTCCCCTTGCTGTCTGCTCCCAGTACCTGGCCTTCTGCTCCCCTTGTCTCTCATCCCTGCCTTGTTCATGTATGTGTGTTCTCTTTTGTACATATTAGTTAGCTAGTTAAATTAGGTTGTTTTTGGGGTTTGTTGTGTTCCTTTGTATTTGTTTCTTGCTTATGGTTTGCTGTGGTTTTGTTTACACGTGTGTCTTTATCTTTAATAAATATATATATTTGTCACTTACTCTGTTCCCGATTCCTTAATGTGCAGCCCAATGATCTGACCACCTGTATTGGATGTCTGTGTATAGCATCCTCGTGACAGAATTCTGGAGCCATACAATCAGATCGGCTGCACCTTGGAATTGGGTCTGAGCACTTGTTAAAATTACTGAGATGGAGGTGGACGATATTTTTTATCTTTCGCTCCTGGCAACAGATGACAGAGATTTCTGTTATCAGACACTAAGAGAATATACTAGAGAGCAGTTATTAGAATGCATCCGCATAGCTCACGTTTTTGTGGATCAGGGCAATTTTGTGTTTGAGGATGTACAAGCTTTGATTTGTATCTGTACAGAGTTGGCCCTGTCTGATGCCTCTATTGGAACTGACGATTATACACCTCCTTTTAATGCAGCTCAAGTAGAATCTTTGGTGTGGCTGTTGGAGGATGACTCAGCCTTTTTCCATGAGCAGTACTCAGCTTGTCCTGAACAGGTGCTTGCAGCATGCATTGATTCAGTGCAGTCTCTGGTCAGACAAGCAGTGTGCAAACCTGATTTTGAAACCCTTATTACAGGCCTGGTCAAGTTTGTATCTAGCCCCTGTCAGCTCCCAACCATCCATTTGTATGTCTAGATACCAACCTGCTGGGATGTCTTCCTCTCCTTTTCCCACAATTCCCACTTTTTCTGAACAATGCACCCAGCTAACAATGAAGTATCAGTACCCTGTCTCCTCCTGCTGCACTTACCCTGCCTTCAATCCACCTGCTTCTTCCCTCCTATCCGTAGCCAATCCACAAGAACCTCCTCCAGCCACTGTCCCTGCACCTCTGCCATTTTCTTCCATTTGCCCAATCCCAACCTTTTCATATATTCCCCCCGGTACTTGCAAACCTGCAGTGACTAAGCCCAAAAAGAAGCGGAAGTACTTTCCAACCCACACAATCTTACCGGTATCCCAACCTGCCTCCACACCCACCAACCTGTTCCAGCCTGAGGTTCCCGTGCCAGCCTTCCAGCCTGAGGTTCCCGTGCCAGCCTGCCAGCCTGAGGACCCTGTACCAGCCTGAGGACCCTGTACCAGCCTGCCAGCCTGAGGACCCTGTACCAGCCTGCCAGCCTGAAGACCCTGTACCAGCCTGCCAGCCTGAAGACCCTGTACCAGCCTGCCAGCCTGAAGACCCTGTACCAGCCTGCCAGCCTGAAGACCCTGTACCAGCCTGCCAGCCTGAAGACCCTGTACCAGCCTGCCAGCCTGAAGACCCTGTACCAGCCTGCCAGCCTGAAGACCCTGTACCAGCCTGCCAGCCTGAAGACCCTGTACCAGCCTGCCAGCCTGAAGACCCTGTACCAGCCTGCCAGCCTGAAGACCCTGTACCAGCCTGCCAGCCTGAAGTCCCCGTGCCGCCAGCCTTCCAGCCTGAGGTCCCCGTGCCGCCAGCCTTCCAGCCTGAGGTCCCCGTGCCGCCAGCCTTCCAGCCTGAGGTCCCCGTGCCGCCAGCCTTCCAGCCTGAGGTCCCCGTGCCGCCAGCCTTCCATCCTGAGGTTCCTGTGCCAGTTTGCCAGCCCGAGGTTCCTGTGCCAGTTTGCCAGCCCGAGGTTCCTGTGCCAGTTTGCCAGCCCGAGGTTCCTGTGCCAGTTTGCCAGCCCGAGGTTCCTGTGCCAGTTTGCCAGCCCGAGGTTCCTGTGCCAGTTTGCCAGCCCGAGGTTCCTGTGCCAGCCTTTCAGCCTGCAGTTCCAGGGCCAGCCTGCCAGCCTGAGGTTCCTGTGCCAGCCTGCCAACTTGAAGTTCCTGTCTTCCGAACAGAAGTCCTGATGACGGTGTCCCAGTCGGAAGATCCGGTGTCCCAGTCAGAAGATTCGGTGCATGAGACCCCGCCTGAAGATCCGGTGCCCGTTTCCTGGCCTGAGATTATGATGCCCGTTTCTCAGTCTGTGGAGCCTACTGCCCAGCCTGACATGTTCCTGTCTGCTGCCCAGCCTGAGATGACCCCGTCTGCTGCCCAGCCTGAGATGACCCCGTCTGCTGCCCAGCCTGAGATGACCCCGTCTGCTGCCCAGCCTGAGATGACCCCGTCTGCTGCCCAGCCTGAGATGACCCCGTCTGCTGCCCAGCCTGAGATGACCCCGTCTGCTGCCCAGCCTGAGATGATCCCCGCCTGCTGCCCAGCCTGAGATGATCCCCGCCTGCTGCCCAGCCTGAGATGATCCCCGCCTGCTGCCCAGCCTGAGATGATCCCCGCCTGCTGCCCAGCCTGAGATGATCCCCGCCTGCTGCCCAGCCTGAGATGATCCCCGCCTGCTGCCCAGCCTGAGATGATCCCCGCCTGCTGCCCAGCCTGAGATGATCCCCGCCTGCTGCCCAGCCTGAGATGATCCCCGCCTGCTGCCCAGCCTGAGATGATCCCCGCCTGCTGCCCAGCCTGAGATGATCCCCGCCTGCTGCCCAGCCTGAGATGATCCCGCCTGCTGCCCAGCCTGAGATGTTCCCGCCTGCTGCCCAGCCTGAGATGTTCCCGCCTGCTGCCCAGCCGGAGATGTTCCGTCTGCTGCCCAGCCGGAGATGTTCCTGTCTGCTGCTCCGTTGCCCAGTCTGATGTTCCAGAGCCTACTGTCTTGCTTGGTGACCCTGTACCTGGTATCCAGCCTCACGATCCAGTTCCTGATGGTTCCATTCCTGATACTCTTCCTGGTGGTTCCTTTACCGCTGCCTAGCCTGATGACTCGGAGCCCGCTGTCCAGCCTGAGGATATGGTCCCTGCTAAGACCTGTTCCTGATGCCCAGCTGGCCGCTGACGTCTTCCTGATGGATGCCCTTTTTTCCACTATTTTAATCCTGATGGTCACCCAGCCTGAATGTAATGCCCCTGCGTGGTCTGCCTCCGATGGGTTCTTGCCCGTTGCCCTGCTAATTTTTACTTCTAAATCTAAACTTCCTGACCCTGGTGGTGGGATGCGCGCCCTATTTTCAGACTCTAGTGGCACGTCCCCCAGTGAACTAAAGGACTCTGGCCTAGGAAGTGCGAAGAAGTCCGCAGACATAGTATGGAGACTTTTTTGGGTGTTTCCGCATCCACTCGGACTGTCCAACCAAGGGCTGAATGGAGTGTCCGGAGGCCACTCCTTAAGGGGGGGGAACTGTCAGGAATGGTGTCATTACTGGGCTCACCTGCTGGTGGCACTGTTGCATTCGGCAGCAGTGGGTGTAGTTCTGGTGACCACCAGCGGGTGTCTCCTCACCAAGACTTTCCACCAGCCATCAAGCACACCTGATCTGGGTCTGCTGGACTATATAAACCCGCTCTTAACAAAGCTCAGTGCTCCAGAATTCCTTCTGTAAGCCTGGTCCCTGCCTGAACCTGATCCGTTACCTGGTCCTGAACCTGATCCTGATCTGTTCCCTGCCTTGTCCTGGACTCTGATCCTTGTACCCTGTCCCCTGATACCTGTCCCCAGTTGACAGAGGCCACTCATCTCTGCCATCTGCCCCATCCTTCTCCTCCTCCTCCTGCCACATTACCACCGACAGAGCCACAGCCTGGAAGGGTGCGTGGACGGGGCCGTGGAACAAATGCTGGAGGGAACACTGCAGGGAGCAGTGCAAGGAAGGCTACCAAGAACAGCAGAAGATGATTCCCTGGCTTCAAGCTGCTCTTCCAGAAGTTGCAGTTTGTAGGAGTACCACAGCTTGGGATGATGTATGTCTTCGGCTGCTGCTCCTGATTTCCTCATGTTGTTTATTTTATTGTTCATCATAGTAATGTCTGCCTTTGCCCTTCCTGTTTATATATTTTTTGCCAGAATAAATGTATTTTTGATTTAGGAAAAATACTTGCCTATGTTTTTTTATTGGGAGTAGCAATAAGATGTCATAAATACAATGGGGCTGATTTACAAAACATTTGCGCCATGAGTATCGGCGCATCTGCACGCGCCTTGGCTATTTTGGTATTTACAAAACATTAGTGCCGGTAGCGCAGCCCTATTTCACATTTACTATAGTGTTGTCGGCGGACGGGAGGAGGTGCTCAGTGCGCCACTATGGACCTTGCGCACGGCATGTTAAAATCTAAATATAAAGAAGCTGGAAGTGAGAATATAATGGGGGTGACATGGGGTGATGTGAGGAAGTGTAGGGACACCTGCCCAAATAACAAATATGCCCAAAATAGAGTGAGAAATGAACTTTTTCAAAACCAGCCCGCTGCGCCAGCAAGTACGATTCGAGCTGCGGGAGGTTTTTTTGTGCTCAGCGCGGGAATTTTCCTTGTTCAAACGCGCCAAGACACTGCGCCGGCAAAATCTTAGTAAATGTCAAGTCACGTAAACCAATTTGCATAAGTTGAACAGGCGCAGCTCTGAACTTGCCAGTGCGCCAGCAAAATGACATTTCTAAAGGAAAAAAAAAGGCATTTAAAAGCACCCGCGGCTATAATGAATTGTCGGCTCCCGGCAATATAGAGAAAAGTAATTGAAAGTCTTTGATAACAAAAAAAAAAAGCGTGGGGGTCCCCCAAATTCCATTACAAGGCCCTTCAGGTCTGGAATGGATATTAAGGGGAACTCTGCCGCAAATTTAAAAAAAAATGTGTGCGGTTCCCCCAAATATCCATACCAGGCCCTTCAGATCTGGTGTGGATTTTAAGGGGAACTCCACCCCAAATGTAAAAAAAAATGGCTTGGAGTCCCCCCCAAAAATCCACACCAGACCCTTATCCGAGCACGCAACCTGGCCGGCCGCAGGAAAAGAGGGGGGACGAGAGAGCGCCCCCTCCCTCCTGAACCGTACCAGGCCACATGCCCTCAACATGGGGAGGATGTCCCCATGTTGATGGGGACAGGGGCCTCATCCCCACAACCCTTGCCCGGTGGTTGTGGGGGTCTGCGGGCGGGGGGCTTATCGGAATCTGGAAGACCCCTTTAGCAAAGGGGACCCCCAGATCCCGGCCCCCCCTGTGTGAAATAGTAATGGGGAACATTGTACCCCTACCATTTCACAAAGAAAGTGTTAAAAATGACAAGAGACAGTTTTTGACAATTCCTTTATTAATGTCTTCTCCTTTCTTCCATCTTCTTCTTCCATCCATTCGGGTTTCTTCCTCCATCTTGTTCTTTCTCTTCATCTTCATCTTCCTTCGGTCTTCTCGTCCGCATCTTGCTCCGGCTTCTTCTTTCTTCTTCGGCCGCTCCGTTTGAATTGGAGGTTCCCGCCGTGTGACGCTTCAGTTCTTCAGTTCTCCTCTGGGTCCGCTGCCACCCGGTGACCCCGCCCCCCTCTGACGCACATGGATTTCACAATCTGATTTGCTGCGGCCTGCCAGGTTGCGTGCTCGGATAAGGGTCTGGTGTGGATTTTTGGGGGTACTCTACGCCATTTTTTTTTTTAATTTGGGGTGGAGTTCCCCTTAAAATCCATACCAGATCTGAAGGGCCTGGTATGGATATTTGGGGGAACCGCACGCATTTTTTTTTTTAATTTGCGGCAGAGTTCCCCTTAATATCCATTCCAGACCTGAAGGGCCTGGTAATGGAGTTTGGGGGGACCCCCACGCTTTTTTTTTGCTATCAAAGACTTTCAATGACTTTTATCTGTATTGACGGGAACCAGCAATTCATTACAGCCGCGAGTACTTTTAAATGACTATTATTTTACTTTAGAAATGTAATTTTGCTCTGGAACTGTTATAAACATGGAAAACATGCGCTACTTTACAGGCATACTATAGACACCCCCCGGGTATGATATTTAGGGCCAGTTTTTTTGATGCATGAAAAACGCAAAGAAAGTTGATCACATTAATGCCAATGGCATAGTTCACACCACTGCAGTCTGTTCCAATGCGTTTCAGAAAGGAAAAAAAAATGGTCATGCTGCATTTTTTAGGTACAGAACTGTACTGGACCGCAGTAAAACACATCCAAAACGCAACGGAATGTACCAAAAACGCACTGGAATGCACCGGAACGCACCTAAATGCACCAAAGACGCACTGCAACACACTTGTCCTAAGTGAAAAGAGGGGGAAAAAACACTGGACTGCATCAAAAACGCACTGGAACATGTCAAAAATGCGCATGCAGAAAAGCACCTGGAACGCATCCAGACTGCGTTTCTATGGTGTGAACTAGGGCCAGTTCACACCATAGAAACGCAATCCGGATGTGTTCCAGGTGCTTTTCTGCATGCACGTTTTTGATGCGTTCCAGTGCATTTTTGGTACGTTTTTGATGCAGTCCAGTGCTTTTTTTTTCACCCCTCTTTTTTATTAACCATAGATAAGGACAAGTGTGTACCAGTGCGTTTTTGGTGCATTTAGGTGTGTTCCTGTGTGTTCCAGTGCGTTTATGATGCGTTTTGCTGCGTTCCCGTACAGTCCAGTGCAGATAAAATGCAGCATGTTCTACTTTTTTTGTGGAACTAGAACGCACTGGAACAAACACTGCCATTTAGAACCATATAACCAACTTTCCATGCATTTTTGATGCATAAAAAAACGCAATGGACTGCATGTGGTGTGAAATGGCCCTTAACCACTTGACAACTGGGCACTTAAACCCCCTTCCTAACCAGACGAATTTTCAGCTTTCGGTGCTCTCACATTTTGAATGACAATTACTCAGTCATACAACACTGTACCCATATGAAATTTTTGTCCTTTTTTTCACACAAATAGAGCTTTCTTTTGGCGGTATTTAATCACTGTTGGGTTTTTTATTTTTTGCGCTATAAGAGAAAAAAGACTGAAAATTTTGTAAAAAAATGAATTTTTCTTTGTTTCCGTTATAAAATTTTGCAAATTAGTATTTTTTTCTTCATACATTTTGGCCAAAATTTATACTGCTACATATCTTTGGTAAAAATAAGTACAAATTGGTGCATATTTTTTGGTCTTTGTGAAAGTTATAGAGTCCACAAGCTATGGTGCCAATATCTGAAAATTGATCACACCTGAAGTACTGACGGCCTATCTCATTTCTTGAGACCCTAACATGCCAGAAAAGTACAAATACCCCCCAAATGACCCCTTTTTGGAAAGAAGACATTCCAAGGTATTTAGAAAGAGTCATTGTGAGTTTTTTGAAGTTGTCATTTTTTCCCACAATTCTTTGCAAAAATCAAGATTTTTTTTTTCTTTTTTTTTTTTCCACAAAATTGTCATATTAGCAGGTTATTTCTCACACACAGCATATGCATACCACAAATTACACCCCAAAACACATTCTGCTATTCCTCCCGAGTATGGCGATACCACATGTGTGAGACTTTTACACAACGTGGCCACATACAGAGGCCCAACATGCAGGGAGCACCATAAGGCGTTCTGGAGCACCCAGGCCAATTCTGACATTTCTCTCCTACATGTAAAAATCATAATTTGTTTGCTAGAAAATTACATAGAACCCCAAAACATTATATATGTTTTTTTAGCAAAGACCTTAAAGAATATAATGGTGGTCATTGCAACTTTTTATCTTGCACGGTATTTGCGCAGAAATTTTTCTAACGCGTTTTTTACGGAAAAAAACTGTTTTGTGCCTAAAAGAAAAAAAAACAGTAAAGTTAGCCCAATGTTTTTTGCATAATGTGAAAGATGAAGTTACGCAGAGTAAATAGATACCTAACATGTCACCCTTCAAAATTGCACACGCTCGTGGAATGGCGCCAAACTTCGCTACTTAAAAATCCCCATAGGCAACGCTTTAAATATTTTTACTGGTTACATGTTTTGAGTTACAGAGGAGGTCTAGGGCCAAAATTATTGCTCTCGCTCTAACGTTCGCAACGATACCTCACATGTGTGGTTTGAACACCGTTTTCATATGTGGGCGGGGCTTACGTATGCGTTCACTTCTGCATGCGAGCTCGCGGGGGCAGGGGCGCTTTAAAAAATATATATATTTTATTGTTCATTTTACTTTATTTATTTTAGTTTGACATGTTTTTCCGCCCCAAATTTTTTTTTGATCACTTTTATTCCTATTACAAGGAATGTAAACATCCCTTGTAATAGGAATATGGCATGACAGGTCCTCTTTACAGTGAGATATGGGGTCTATAAGACCCCACATCTCACCTCTAGGCTGGGAAGCCTGAAAAAAAAACAAAAAAAAAAACAATCCTGGCTTTGATCGTAGCGGTGAGTCGGTAGAAGCACCGGAGGGCAGCGGGAGGGGGGCATCCCCTCTCACCTTCCGTAAGAGCGATCAAGCGGTGGAACAGCCGCTATGATCATTCTTATGGTGCAGGGAATCGCCAGCTGAAAAAGCGAATATCTGAATGATGCCTGTAGCTGCTCCCATCATTCAGATATCCCCATACAAAGTCAAGGACGTCATATGACGGGCGGCGGGCGGGAAGTGGTTATTGCAGAGTATTGCCGGGTATTGCAGAGTATTGCCGGGTATTGAGGAGTATTGCCGGGTATTGAGGAGTATTGCCGGGTATTGAGGAGTATTGCCGGGTATTGCCGAGTATTGCGGGGTATTGCCGGGTATTGCCGGGTATTGCCGAGTATTGCCGGGTATTGCCGGGTATTGAGGAGTATTGCAGGGTATTGCGGAGTATTGCAGGGTATTGAGGAGTATTGCAGGGTATTGAGGAGTATTGCAGGGTATTGAGGAGTATTGCAGGGTATTGTGGAGTATTGCAGGGTATTGTGGAGTATTGCCGGGTAATGTGGAGTATTGCCGGGTATTGTGGAATATTGCAGGGTATTGAGGAGTATTGCGGAGTATGGCAGGGTATTGCGGAATATGGCAGAGTATTGCACAGTATGGGCAGAGTATGGGCAGGGTATTGCACAGTATGGGCAGGGTATTGCACAGGGTATTGCACAGGGTATTGCACAGGGTATTGCAGAGTATGGGCAGAGTATGGGCAGGGTATTGCACAGGGTATTGCAGAGTATTGCACAGGGTATTGCAGAGTATTGGCAGGGTGTATTGCAGAGCATTGGCAGGGTGTATTGCAGAGTATTGGCAGGGTGTATTGCAGAGTATTGCACAGGGTGTATTGCAGAGTATTGCACAGGGTATTGCAGAGTATTGCACAGGGTATTGCAGAGTATTGCACAGGGTGTATTGCAGAGTATTGCACAGGGTGTATTGCAGAGTATTGGCAGAGTATTGCACAGGGATGGCTGAGCAGGGATGGATGGATGGCTGGATCTGTGACTGCAATTGTCACAGATCCAGCCCACAGCTGACATGGGGGAGGGAGCGGACATGATCCGCTCCCTCCCCTCTCCTCTCACACTGTACCGATCGGTACAGAGAGGGGAGGGAGGAACCGGCGTCATCACATGACGCCGGTCTGTTTACAAGTGATCGCTCCGTCATTTGACGGAGCGATCACGTGGTAAACGGCCGCGATTAGCGGCCATCTACCGTGATCCGTGATGCGCCGGGTCTTCCGGACCCGGCGGTCACGGTCATATCCTGGAGCGCACCCCAGGGGGCGCGCGGGAGCAGGATTCTGTGAGGACGTCCCTGGGACGTCCACTCAGGATAACTCGACCGCGCTGTGGACGTCTTTTGTACATGGCGCGGTCGGGAAGTGGTTAAGCAATTTGGCATATTTAAAGGCACTTCTCCTTGTTTTGTTTTTGGTGTTGTCCAAATTGGTGACATTGATATATGTCCCTTAGGGTGGGACCTGGGCCCCCATTTTAAGGCCAATAACTATAAGATAAGCCAGCCAAGTGGGGACTAGCAAAATTAACATGTCAGTTCCCATAGACTGCAATGGTATTTGTTGGTGGGGGGGGGGTGATTGTCCCATGCCTAATTTTGTAGCATGCTGGATGACGTGCTTAATTTAGGATGGGGGGGGGGGGGTTAGTTTCTGCTAGCTGCATTTATGTTGGTCTGCACATGCCCAGCCTGTTAGATTTTTTTTTTGGTGCTTTTCGTGTGTGAACAGCACCTGGACATTTCTGGGCATGCTCAGAGAGTGTTTTTATGGGTTAGTATTTGAAGGACATCCTTAACAGGTGTAGCCACTTTGAAGTTCAGTCTCTACATTGGGTGAACTTGCATTTTGGGTGTTTCATGGACTGTGCATGTGTTTTCAATTGCCTCATTAGCTCACAAACATAGGTTATATAAAGCTCACATATAGCATTCTCTCCCTTGCCCTGAAAAGAGGCAAGTGTGTGTGCGTGCGTCCGGCATGCACTCTGGGATTGTGATTATGCACAAAAAGTAGGGTTACGTTTTGATGTTTTTTGGACAAAATATGTAAGTGGAAATTGACATATGAGAGTTATCTAACAAGTATAGGTCTGGGGAAGGTGGAGGGAAAGTGTTTGGGCTGGATCTTTTGTTTTGTATTGAAAGAGGCGTTATGGGATATGCGGAATCAGGTGGTGGTGAGGAAGGAAGAGATGGAGGTGACGTAGTGCTGCAAAATGATGTTAGTAAAACGGAAAATTGTATACTTACCTTTCCGTAATTTTCCTTTCCTGGTGCCTACCATGGCAGCATACTAAGGGTTAGTGGCTCCACCCCGATTAACTCACAGGACCACGTAACTCTATAAAAGAAAGAGTTACTACCCCCTCAGGTATTCTTGTAACTAGTCTTCAGAACTTTAAGAATTATAGAAGGGAGGGTGTATGCTGCCATGGTAGGCACCAGGAAAGGAAAATTACGGAAAGGTAAGTATACAATTTTCCATTTTCCTGGTGCCTTCATGGCAGCATACTAAGGGTACCTAACTCGCTTACATGGAGGGTACTGCAATAATACAATTAAATGAGTTTACAGAACTGATAGTTCCAAGAGACCTCCTCCAAAATCTCGGGAGATAAGGATTGCCGCGCCTAGGGTATAGTGCGACATGAAGGTGATGAAGGATGACTAACTAGCCGTCCTGCAAATTGTCTCCGGAGAGACCCTAGACCAAACGTTGCAGAGGCAGAGGACCTTCCCCGTGATGAGTGCGCATTCGGCGCACTTCGGACTGGGAGACCACTAGCCCGATACGTCCTTGGACTAGCTTGGAGGGCGTCATTGCTTTCTTTGCGCCCTTGGCAATAACAAATGAACATTGATCTTTGCGAAACTGTTGTGTTAGTTCTAAGTAATGCCTCAGGGATCTGGCTATATCCAAACCGTGTAGTTTGAGGAGATTGGATCTTCTCCGAAAGTCAGGAGAAGCCATACCCGGCTGAGAATGTAGAGTGCAGACACTTTAGAGACATGCTGGTGAATAGGCTGTAGGGCTACCCTGCCTGGGAAAAAGGTGACGTAGGGTTCCTGTGCCCCTCGAGGTTGTGTTTCTGACGCCTTACGACCTGATATGATGGCAATCAGCAAGGTAGGTTCCCAATGTAATGTGTCCCAATGCACACTCTTTAGTGCGTGCAAAGGAAGGGTCTGCTAAGACATCTGTCAGACACCCATATGGGGTATCAGTCTTCCCGGGAGGACGTCGACTTTGACTGTTTTCAGGAAACGTTCTACAAGGAGATTCAGTGCCCAGCGTGCGCCCGTCAAAGCTGACAAGGCTACAGGCTGAACCTTCAGAGTGCTTTAGACTTCAGCCTAAGTCCAAACCAGTTAGTAGAAAGAGTAGAATCTTTGGAGCCCAGGGCCTAGTGGATTGAAATGGTTGAATTCTGCCAGTTCTGTGAATCCCCTTTGAAACCTAATATAAGGTGGCATAGGTGGAGGACTCTCTTGGTTGTAATAATGTTTGGGTGACACCATGCGAGCACCCTAGGTCACCCAGTCTGCTCTGCTCAGCTTTCAGGGCTTCAAGTCCAGGATCCCCGGACGTGGGAGAAAGAAGTCGTCTTGATATAGGAGGTTGACCGTGTGTGGAAGCTGTACTGAGCTATTTGACTAATAGTGGAAACCGTGTGTGGAATCGGAAGTGGGCTGCACCGAGCCATTTTGACTGAGAGTGGAAACCATTGTCTCCTTTCCCAGTATGGCATGGTTGCCAGGATAGTGACCTTCTCCGACAATAGAAGCTGGAGGAAACTCAGTATCAGAGTAATCTTGAGGGAATCTCATAAAAAGCAAACGAGTTTCGCTTTGAGTGGGAAGCTCAAAGCTCTCAATGGGGAGTACCCCGCTGTTGGTATATCCACCGGACAATCCACGGGCCTAGTGACTATTCGTTGTTGCTGTTGAAAGACCTTGAAAGGCGATTGGTTAGCTGATTCTCAGGGGCTGGGATGTAGGCCGCCTGAAGATTGACCAAATTGTCCTCCGCCCATGAACTAATTGGGGCCACATCGCTGGACAGAGACCTGCTGTGCGTCCCGTCTAGACTTTGAACATAGGCCACTGCCACCTTGTCGTCTGTCTGAACCAGTATGGACTTGCTCCCAAGAAGAGGGACTAGATGCGCTGTCTATGCCACTCTTAGCTCTAGGATATCGGAAATCATACTCTCCGAGTTGAAACACCATCTTCCTTGTACTAACTGGTTCTTTTGGTGATGTGTCACCCCCCAGTCCAGTTGACTTGCTTCAGATGCAAGAATGGGTCAAGGGAGCGGTGAACTAGGAGGTTGGGAGACCATGCCCACCCCCAAGGCTGGTTTCCACCGATACCTCTCATTTGTCTTCGGTGCCTCTTTCTCCGTTGTGCCAGAAAGTTCAAACAGAGATTGTAAACACCAACTGTTTACTTCCTCCACCTTCTGTACCAATTCAGGGATCCTCTGATGGCAGTGACACTGCCTTCACCGGGATGTTGACTAAGTTTGCAGCTGCGCCCGTAGGCGTCAATTGACTGAGCAGATAAGTCACTCGAATTGGAAGAAATGCAGGACCCTGACCTCCTTTCCCAGAAGGAAGCCAGGGTGGTTGCTAAGACCTTGGTGAAGGTTTTGTGGATTGATGAAATCCCTAAGGGAAGATATTGGAAGTGGAGGCGCAGATCGCCTACTTTCTACCCCGGAAAAAGATTGGAAAGAGGATGGATGAGAATGTGAAGGAAAGAAATCCTGGAGACTTATAGAGACCATCCAAATATCTGGCTGTACTGACCGAATTACGGTGTCTAGGGATACCGAATGACATGTTCTACCCAAACGTATCCGTCAACCTCTCTGGATTCAACACTAGTCTCCAGCCCCTGAATTCCTGGGAACTAAAGGAAATGACTGGGGAGTAGAGCCCCGGGTGTTTCTCCAAGTTTGGTACTGGCAATACTGCCTGTTGGTGTAGAAGTATTTGAATATACTGAAAGAGAGCTTCCTTCTCGGCCTTGGAGATCAGAATTTGGTGGGTCGGAGAGAAGGGGGGGTGGAGGATGGATTGAACTTCGAAAGAAGAATAAGCCCGTGAAGGATCGTGGAGGCTGCCTGGACCATTGCAGTTTTCCCACTCAAACCTAGATGAAAGGCCTGATGTTACTGCCAGACCTGTGGATCAGGAGGGTCAGAAGGACTTCTGGCTCTCAACCGACAAAGACGCGGTCTTAAGAATTGTCCAATTTGGGAAAGGTGGCTCGTGAGCCTTCCCAGCCTCTTCTCTCTTGATCTTTGTTTGGTAACTGACCGTGAGGCGAAATCTCTCCTCCTATCTTGGGGGAAAATATATATATATATATATATATATATATATATATATATATATATATATATCGCCGAATTGGTCCTTCCATCATATGCGACATCAGGATTGCATTGCAGATGGGTCCATTGACCATGGCTTTAGCCGAAATGCCCTTCTGGTTGTGATGAAGTATAGCATGGCTCTGGGGGAGCACCCCAGGACATCGATGGCTGCATTCTTGGATAGCCTCATGACCGACGCGCTCAAAGTCGGATCTGAACCAAGGAGCTGAGCATCTGCTTCTGAGACATTGATTGTAGGCGATGTGCTTTCGCCCCTCGTTCTCCTGACCTCGTAAAGGTAACGGTCAAAGCTTTCTTTGTCAGGTGAGGGAAAAAACAATATATACTCCCGTTTGGACAGAGGATACCCGATCTTCCTCCCACTGAATCGCATCTTTAAACGCAATAACATGATAACAATGTGATGCGATTTTACTAAACTGACATCAAAATGTTGATATGTTCTTTTTGGCTGCAATCGACTTGCCTTCAGCTTCTGAACCAATCTGGAGAGAAAATAGCGTGTTTTATTGCTCTTTCCTCCTTAGACGGACCTTGGCCAATTTTCCCAGTAGGGCTTGTTTCCACAAACTCAACAGGCTTTTCCCCTGGACGTGCAAAATTGCGCTGGGAGTCATGCCTGGTTGGGGTATGCTGGGGTGACCTCCGTCACTGCGGGAGGTATTTCCCTCGAGAGAACCCTTGCGGGTGGCTCTCGGTGCGGGCTTGCGGAAATAAACAGAGAATATTTCCATATACCCTGTGCTCTTTGAATGAAGGAACTTACCTGTTAGTTGCAGCCCTTACCTAGCGGTATGTTGAGGATCTTTATTGATGTGGCATTGTAATATCAGAGCGGCTAGGGCTAAGATTAAATCTAAATACGTAAAAGGTATAGGAAGTGGATACTAATTAATACTACTATTATTTACCAATATACCGATGTACCTACACATCGATATGCGCATATACACGTGCGCATGCACATACACACACACATATATATATATATATACATATACATACACATATACATATATATATATATATATATATATACACTGGTTAGGCTATATAAAAATGTAATGGAGGGAGCAGAGAATAGGCGATGTCTTATGTTGAGGTCGCCTGTGGCCAGGTGACAGATGCACACCGTAGGGGGACAGGAGTGCACCGCGAGGTAGTGAACCCTATGGCTGGCTTCTGCGGATAGGAAACTGGGTGGTTGTGGAAAGCGGGACCAGAGGAGCACAACCGGGATCCTAACGGAAGCTAGAGCCAAGATTCCCCAGGGCGCGGAGTCTAAGACCCAGCAGGTCTTCTCCAGGGCCTCTAGTGGTGAGGATGTTATGCTGCAGGCTGGGACCAGGTCGCGGCCCCTGGAGTTTCCTAGCTCACGCCCCGTAGGATAAGGGGAAAAGAGGGGAAGCAGCAGCACAAGATATGAGAGAACCGAATAACAAGCTGAAGGTCAGGGCCCACAAGCAGACAAGGATAACGAAAGAACGAGCCGAAGGTCAAGGGTCACGAGCAGACAGGGATAGTCGGGGACAAGCCAATAACGTAACAGAGAGACAGAGGTAGCACACGGCAGGCAGGAACCCAAACACACAATGCCTAACAAACACGTTGATCAGCAAAGCAGGCTTGCAGTGCACAGGTTAATATAGTGTTCTGTGATAGGGCCTGGGGTGGAGTCTGGCTGGGAGGAGATTATAAAGGAAGCCAGGTGAAAGGGCTCAGGCCTCTAAGATGAACACATGGGAAGGAAGGTAAGCTGACAGACAAACACTACTGCATATCCATGACATTTTATTTTTACTTTGGCGGGCTTTAAATTAGCCCAAAAAAATCATACAATCTACAGGGTGTACCAAGATGGCCACTGCTCGGCCTCAGAAGGCTACTGCGCATGCGCTGTGACATTCCGCTGTGACTCCACCCCTGAGATGATGAGACTGTGCAAGGAGACGCGCGCGAAGCGCCCGCACCCACAGGGAGGGGGGGGAATGGCGGCGCACCCGGCGGTATTATCAGGTTACTCACGGCTCCCACCAATGGAAGGAATCTTCAGGAGAGGACCGTACCTGGAGGCAGCGCCTATGAGTATAGAGTCTAGCGCCACAGCATCGTGTACACATGGGGCAGTGTAAGGTGCACATGCAGCGCCAGGTACATATGGGAGGCAGCACCAGGCACATATGGATGCAATGATAGGCCAGAAAAACAGGCTCCCATACTTATGTGATGCATTTAGCAATCCAAGTGATGGGACTCCATCCTGCAGGAGAGCATGAACCTGCAATGGTTACACCATATGACGGTGAGGTAGGGCTGATCTGTGATCCTGCAGTTTTGGATGAGGACAGGAAAAATAAAAATACCTGAGGGGGGAATAACTCTTTCTTTTATAGAGTTACGTGGTCCTGTGACTTAATCGGGGCGGAGCCATTAACCCTTAGTATGCTGCCATGAAGGCACCAGGAAAGCTACATACGGCTTTTTTGTATGATGTTAAGAGATTGGGAGAAGATAGAAGTCGGAGGATCTGGTAAAGGAGTTGGAATGATTTTGTGAAAGTTGGAGTATGTTGAGGTTTGTATGGATAGTGTAGGTGTGGAAGTAGAAGACAAATGGGATTGGAAGATGGAGTGATGTATGTTGATCAAGACAGGGTAGGGGGGTACAGGTGTGTGTGAGTGTAAATCGGTGATTTTGAGTTTTGGGTGTGGGGATAAGTCTGAAAAGACTACCCTTTATTATGATTTCAAAGGGAAGTATGCGTAGAAAATTAGAAAAGAATCAAAATGCCTTCTTGTACGTGTAGTTTAGGTGATTTGTGTTGTAAGTCTTAGAAGTTTTATGAGTGTAGGGTTTTTAGGTAAGGGAGTGAGGATAGGATGAAAGTTTATTTGTTTATTTTTGTATGAAAGTACTATGATGATGAAAAGACTCGTACTGATGGTTTGTACCACGACAGTAATGTTGGAAGTACTGAAGATCTTGTTTCTGAATAGTAAAAAAAAAAAAAAGTTTGTAACACATGTATTTTATTTGTTATGTCTTTGCAAAACCGGTGTTTTACTTTTGGATTGTATTTTTTGGTGTGGGGGAAATGTTCCCCTGAAATAATTTTGATGTTGTTAATGTGTGTCCTTTGTTCACTTTGATTTAATTGTCTGTGCTGCACTATTTTGCCAAATCTTTCTCAAGATGTCGTGAGTCTGTAACTGTTTCAAATTGACCCTGTTTTTTATTTATTATTTTTTATTCTTTGTTTTTTTTTGTTGACCAATAAAATTTGATGCAAAGTTTTGATGTTTGTTTTGCGTTTTCTTTGCAACAAATGTGACAGCTGATTGGCATGTCAAAACAACAGGTGTGATTTGTCTACCCTGGTGCCTTCATGCTAGCATATGCATGTATTGTGTGCTGCCATGGAAAATCACCAGGAAATGAAAAATACAGAGCGGTAAGTATTCAATTTTCCTTTTTTACCACAGTGGTTCTCAGCCTCAGTCCTCAAGTACCCCAACAGGACATGTTTTGTGAATTTATCTTATGGAGAATTGCTGTCCAAAATGCCAAACCATTGACTGTGATTTAAAGCACATGTGCAAGATGAAGGAAAACCTGCAAACATGGCCTGTTGGGGGGTACTTGAGAAGCACTGATTTAGAGCACTGCACTTAAAAATAGCTCAAGGCAACACAATTGTGGGCATTTTGAGGGAAACAAAGTAAGTGTTAGAACCCCTGCTTGTGTGTTTTTTTTTGTTTTTTTTTTTAAGGTTAGGCTTTGCTTTGTGTCCTGTGAGGGGGTTAGCTCGGCAGCGGGTGTGTGTGACCCCCGGGATGGGCTCCCCACACAAAAACAGGCCCAGCAAACGGAGGTTGTGGTTTTCAAAATCAAAAAAAAGGTGCGGTTTATTTTCTATTTACAGTGACAAAACACAGCAAAGCCAAAAGAAACATAAACAAAATAAATCCTGGTCAACTTGACCTCTGACTAAACATACAGGTTTCCTAACTAACAACTGGGATCAGCCTAGTGCTGTCCTAGTCCCTAAGTCCCTGGTTTTAAATGTCCAAGCAAATAGCCACACAGGCTTTTTCTCACCGCACAGGGGTTCACTCTCCCTAGACAGTCCACACAGGTCTGGTTCCAGGCATGAGCTAACATCTAATGAAGCTGGGAGTTCTTATAGAGGCCTAAATGAGCTGACAAGCTTCAGCTGGTCTCATCAACTCCCTGTCTGCACGACGCCCCACACTCTCCCTAGAGGTATGAGTCATCCATGAGGCCACTAGCCTCAGCTGGGCTTATACAACTCTCCACCTAGTTGTATAAGTCGGCGTAAAGCCTGAATCTGGGCGAAATATATCTACCCCCCTGGATGCAACCAGGTGACTTTACCTTCCTGCTGTCACATACCCCCCCCTCTTGTTTTAACCTCGGGGTTGGAACACCAGCAATCAGGCATTCATGTACTCGAGACAAAGCATCCACATTCCCCATTTGAACGTCAGGGCGATGCTTTACTGTGAAGTTGAATTCCTGGAGGGCCAGGAACCACCTATTCACTCTTCTATTTGTTTCCTTGTTTTGAGCCATCCATTTTAACGGAGCGTGATCCGTAACCAAGTCAAAGTGCCTACCTAGCAGGTAGTACCGAAGGGAATCTAGAGCCCACTTCACCGCTAAACACTCCTTTTCAACGGTGGCGTAATTTACCTCATGGGACTTCAACTTCCTGCTGAGGTAAATGACTGGGTGCTCTTCCCCGTTCCAGACCTGGGACAATACTGCTCCTAACCCCACATCTGACGCATCACTTTGTACGACAAAGTCTTTAGAGAAGTCGGGTGAGTACAACACTGGCTGGCTACATAAGGCTTGTTTCAAGAATTGGAATGCTGCCTCAGCCTCGGGGGTCCATTTAATCATGACCGACCCTTTCCCCTTCGTTAGGTTGGTTAGGGGCACAGCCTTAGAAGCAAAGTGGGGAATGAATCGCCGATAATACCCAGCGATTCCCAGAAAGGCTCGTACCTGCTTCTTGCTGTTGGGACGTGGCCAACTCTGGATGGCCTCGACTTTGTTGAGTTGGGGTTTTATTACTCCCCTCCCAATGGTGTACCCAAGATATTTGGCCTCCTCCTGCCCAATGGTACACTTCTTGGGGTTAGCCGTAAACCCCGCTTCCCGAACAGAGTCCAGGACTGCTTGCACTTTTGGCAGATGTGAGGCCCAATCTGTGCTATGGACAATTACGTCATCCAGGTAAGCCACAGCATACTTCCGATGGGGCCTCAGCATCTGGTCCATTTTCCGCTGGAATGTGGCCGGCGCATTCTGTAACCCGAACGGCATTCTTTTATATTGGAACGCCCCGTCTGGGGTTACAAATGCGGTTTTCTCTTTGGCCAATTTGGCCAGGGGGATTTGCCAATACCCTTTTGTGAGGTCAAGAGTCGTCATGTATCGGGCTGTTCCCAGCCGGTCGATCAACTCATCTATACGTGGCATGGGGTAGGTGTCAAATTTTGTAACTTTGTTCAACTGACGAAAATCGTTACAAAATCGCCAGCTCCCATCCGGTTTAGGCACCAACACAATGGGACTAGACCAATCACTTTGGGACTCCTCTATCACCCCTAAGTTCAGCATTTTCTGTACTTCCTCCCTTATTGCCTCCCGTCGGGCCTCTGGGATCCGATAGGGTTTTAACTTCACCCTTTCACCGGGCGGGGTAATGATGTCATGCTCTACCCCAGATGTTTGTCCCGGCAGCTCAGAGAATACCTCCTTGTTGCGAAGCACAAACTCCTTAACCTCCTGTTGTTGGGGTTGTGACAAGGTGGCTGCTATTCCAACCTCAGGAATCACGCAACCAGTTTGAGCTGGTGACCAAGTGTCTGCGACTAGGGACTCTCTATCCCTCCAGGCTTTCAACAGATTAACGTGATAGATCTGTTCGGGCTTTCGCCTTCCTGGTTGTCTGACCTTGTAATTCACTTCGCTCACTTTTTCCATTATCTCGTAGGGGCCTTGCCATTTGGCAAGGAATTTACTTTCAACCGTAGGGACAAGTACCAGTATCCTATCCCCCGGGGAAAAGGTACGGGTCTTGGCTCCACGGTTGTACACTCTCTGCTGTGCTAACTGCGCTTGGGCCAAATGTTCCTTCACGATGGGCATTACCTGTGCAATTCGGTCTTGCATCAGGGCGACATGCTCAATCACACTCCTGTGGGGAGAACTCTCACTTTCCCAAGTTTCCTTGGCAATATCCAACAGCCCTCTTGGGTGTCTCCCATACAGTAACTCAAAGGGGGAGAATCCCGTAGAGGATTGGGGCACCTCCCTAATAGCAAACATCAGATAAGGAAGTAGACAGTCCCAATCCTTTCCATCTCTATCCACCACTTTCTTCAACATTTGTTTTAGGGTTTTGTTGAATCTTTCAACCAGCCCATCGGTTTGGGGGTGATACACAGATGTACGTAATTGCGTCACTTTGAACAATTTACACAGCTCCTTCATCACCCGGGACATAAAGGGTGTACCTTGGTCCGTAAGCAGTTCTTTACAAATACCCACCCGGCTAAACACAAGAGATAGCTCTTTGGCTATGGTTTTGGCCGAGGTATTTCGGAGAGGGATCGCTTCTGGATAACGGGTGGCATAGTCCATTATAACTAATATGTACTGGTGCCCCCTAGCGGACTTGATTATAGGACCTACCAAATCCATGGCGATCCTCTCAAACGGGACCTCAATGATGGGTAGAGGGACCAGCGGGCTACGGAAATGTGGCATCGGGGCCGACCTCTGACACACAGGGCAGGAGGAACAATAATTTTCTATGTCCTTCATCACCCCCGGCCAATAGAATCTCTGTAATACCCTCTCTCGGGTTTTCTCTGTCCCCAGATGACCTCCAAGAATGTGCCCATGGGCCAACTCCAACACCAACTTCCTGTAAGGTTTGGGCACCACAAGCTGCTCAACGGTTTCTTCTGCCCTTTTTGCCACCCGATACAGTAGGTCCTTCTCTACGCTGAAGTATGGGTAAGTGCAGGTATTATCTGGGTTCACTAACTCGCCATCTATTTTCACTACGTTTTCCCGTGCCTTTATTAGGGCGGGGTCTTTCAACTGTTCTGTGGCAAAGTTTTCCCTGTGAACCTCAAGATCAGAAAACTCCACAGACGGTAGGTTTTCGTCTGAGGAGGTGGGCTCCTCTCCAGTTTCTTGAGTCTCCCCTGCCAATACTGATAAGGGAAATTCCGGAGAGTCCTCACCACTCTCAGGGGAGTTCTGGCTATCACATTCCTGGTACATAGGGGCACCAGTGGGGGGCTCAGGATCATCCCACAGTTCCCAGAACTTCGGAAAATCCCTTCCCACAATGGCGTCATGCGGTAACTGAGATACTAAGCCCACTGGATGAGAGAGGGTACCTTTGGGGGTCTCGAAACACACTGTAGTCACTGGATACTCTCGGGTGTCCCCATGCACACAAATAACAGCTACCTTGCTATTCCCAGAGACCTCTGTTTTAACTAACTCAGCCTTTATCAGGGTCACAAGGCTACCTGAATCCAGCAATACCACAACATTTCTACCATTAACACACATTTTGCATAAATGTTTCTCAGTTCCTCGAATGGCAGTGCATGCGACTGTCGCACACAGCGACTGACGTCTGCCCGTCAGAAAGTCACACTGCATGGGTTCCTCCACAACCGGGCAATTGGCTGCAATATGTCCCGCTTGCCGGCAGCGGTAGCAAACGATCCTTCTTGCCGCCTCTTGAGCCGCTGATTTCCCAGGCTGTTCTCGCCAAACTTGGGGTAGAGCTCCCACCCTCTCACTCTCTCCACCCTCACCCCTTGGAATCCTCTTATCCGCCCCTGGGGATGGTCTGGTCTTAGGGTGGAAAGTCTGAGTGTCTCTGGAAGAGGCCGTCAGGTTCTCTGTAGCCAAGTATTTCTCCACACGATCCACAAGACCATCGGCCGTCTCTGGGTCTCCATGGCTTACCCACTTTTGGATGGCAGTAGGAAGAGCTCTCAAAAACCGATCCATTACAACACGTTCCACAATCTTTGGTGCGGACAAAGTCTCTGGCTGTAGCCACTTTCTGCTCAGGTGAATGAGATCATACATTTGAGACCTGGGGGGTTTTCCAAGCTGGAAAGTCCAGTTATGCACACGCTGAGCCCGGACAGCCTGGGTGACACCCAGCCTTGCCAATATTTCAGCTTTTAGCATCACATAGTCTTTTGCTTGGTCAGGCTCTAGGTCATAGTAAGCCTTCTGCGATTCACCAGTTAACAGAGGAGCCACCAGTCCAGCCCACTGCTCCTCAGGCCACTTTTCTCTTTCAGCAGTCCTTTCAAATGTGGTCAAAAATACCTCTGGATCATCCTCTCCAGTCATTTTTGTCAATAAACGACTCACCCCAAAGGACGCGGTATTAGTGGGACGGCTTTCCTCACTGGTCTGCGGACGTTGCTGCATTACTGCTTCCATTTGTTGTAGTCTCTGCTCTTGCTTCTGTAACAGGTCTATGAAGCGGGCCTCAGATTGCTGCTGGGCTTGTTGCTGAGCTTCCAGACTCTGTTGGTGAGCTTGCTGCTGGGCTGCAAGGCTCTGTTGATGAGCTTGCTGCTGGGCTGCGAAGTTCTGTTGTTGAGCTGCAAGGCTCTGTTGATGAGCTGCAAGGCTCTTTTGCAAACCTGCATTTGTCTGCTGTTGATTGGCATTTGCTAGAGCCAGCTGCTTCGGTATCTCCTCCATGCTGGCTTAAAAAAAACTGCCACTGGTTCTCCACCAACTGTGAGGGGGTTAGCTCGGCAGCGGGTGTGTGTGACCCCCGGGATGGGCTCCCCACACAAAAACAGGCCCAGCAAACGGAGGTTGTGGTTTTCAAAATCAAAAAAAAGGTGCGGTTTATTTTCTATTTACAGTGACAAAACACAGCAAAGCCAAAAGAAACATAAACAAAATAAATCCTGGTCAACTTGACCTCTGACTAAACATACAGGTTTCCTAACTAACAACTGGGATCAGCCTAGTGCTGTCCTAGTCCCTAAGTCCCTGGTTTTAAATGTCCAAGCAAATAGCCACACAGGCTTTTTCTTACCGCACAGGGGTTCACTCTCCCTAGACAGTCCACACAGGTCTGGTTCCAGGCATGAGCTAACATCTAATGAAGCTGGGAGTTCTTATAGAGGCCTAAATGAGCTGACAAGCTTCAGCTGGTCTCATCAACTCCCTGTCTGCACGACGCCCCACACTCTCCCTAGAGGTATGAGTCATCCATGAGGCCACTAGCCTCAGCTGGGCTTATACAACTCTCCACCTAGTTGTATAAGTCGGCGTAAAGCCTGAATCTGGGCGAAATATATCTACCCCCCTGGATGCAACCAGGTGACTTTACCTTCCTGCTGTCACAGTCCCCTTTTAGTAAAATTGGCTTCACTTCCTGTCACACAGCTAAACAGGAAGTGAAGGTAAAACCCTACCAATGTCTTTTCTTGGACACACAGATCAATCTAACTAGTGTCCCCATTAAGCAAATTGCACTCTAGGACTTTGTTGTGTACACCCCAAATCATTCGGTAGTTTGGGGTTTAGTAAAGACAAATCCACTCTGCAGTAAAAGTGTAGCTGCTGAAAATCTGAGGGATCACTGGTGATTGTAACATCCAATCATGTAAAAGCAAAGATGGTGTTTTTTTGTTTGCTTGCATGTCCCCCTCGGATATCCAGCAAGTGCACTTGTAGTGCAAAGTAGATTTGCCTTTAGTAAATAAACCCCAAAGTCCAAAAAAACTAATAATTTGGGGTGTAAGCTGCAAAATGCTGGAGTGCAATGTACATAATGGGGAAAGTATTTAGATTGACCTGTGTGTCCCCAAGGAAAGACATTGGTCGGGATTTACCCTCACTTCCTGTGTGGCTATGTGACAGGAAGTGAATTATTTGGAAGGATAAAGTGGCCAAATTTGGGAGTTGTCTTCACCCTATCAGGGGTGCAGACATCCCCAAAAACTGTCTAGACTTGTAATCCCTCTGCATTCTATCCCAAAGCAAAAATAAGAAAGGATTTCATTTAGTTTAACTTTGCAAAGACACATTCCTAAGAAGAATTGTGATGCATGTCAATGGCCCACTTGAGAACAGCGCTATAACTGCATGGTCCTCAATTGCCGGGAGTCCGTCAATAAACGTCCTCCCCTTCGCGTGCGCGCGCTGTGGTCACCGAGTCACTGAGACTCGGGTGATAACAGATCTAAGTAAGGGGCTGATCCCTGCCCTTTACCATGTGATCAGCTGTCAGCCAATGACAGCTGATCACGTGATGTAAACAAAAGCTGGGTAATGGTTTTTGTTTTCTCCTTGTGCTGACAGCGTGAGCATAAAAAAAGGCAATCACCGGCTTATGTGCAAGGGACATCGGGCCCAAAGAGGAAGAGGCAATTCTGCGTCATCTGTGACAATCAGTAGCCCCTGCCATTGCCACCTATCAATGCCCACCACTGCTGCCAATCAGTGCCACCTAGCAGTGCTGCCTATCAGTGCCCATCACTGCCAACTATCATTGCCACCTAGCAGTGCCACTTCTCAATGCCCACCAGTGCCAACTAGCAATGCCACCTCTCAGTGCCCACCCTTGCCACCTTATCGGTGCCCATCAGTGCAGTCTCATCAGTGTACATCAATGAAGGAGAACAATTACCTTTTTTAAAATTTTTCGAAATATTAACCACTTTCCTACCACCCACCGTCAAATGACGTCCTTGGCTTTGTGCGGTGACATCTGAATGATGCCTGCAGTTGCAGGCATCATTCAGATATCATTCTTTTCAGCCGGCGATTCTTTGCACGATAAAAATGATCATAGCGGCAGTTCCGCCACTTGATCGTTCTTATAGGCGGCGGGAGGGGACGTTCCCCACCTCCCGCCGCCATCCAGTGCTTCTCCGGGCTCTCCCGTGCCATCTTGGGCTCGGAGAACGATTTGGCCGGCGCCGGATGGGAAGCATAGAAATGACTGGGGACCAGATGGTCACCAGTCATCTCTATCACCGTCGGAGGCCCGGGCGCGACGTTATGACATCACGCCGGGTTCCCGTATGTAAACCAAGCCGTGATCTCGGCTGTCAGCATGAGATTGGTGAATTTTTTTGACCGATCTCATGCTTTCCAGCCTGGAGGAGAGATGTGGGGTCTTGGCAAGGAAAGAGGACCTGTCACAATAGATTCCCATTACAAGGGATGTTTACATTCCTTGTAATAGGAATAAAAGTGATCCAAAAAGTTTAAAAAAGAGTAAGAAATACAAAAAAGTAAAAAACAAAAAAAAATTAATCCAAAAAAAGAAAAAACGCCCATGTCCCCGGTAGCTCACGCTCAGAAGCGAACACACAAGTAAGTCCCGCCCACATATGTAAACGCCGTTCAAACCACACATGTGAGGTATTGCTGCGTGCGTTAGAACGAGTGCAACAATTCTAGCACTAGACCTCCTCTGTAATGCCAAAATGGTAACGTGTAAAAAAAATTAAAGCATCGCCTAGGGTGATTTTTAAGTACTGAAGTTTGGTGTCATTCCATGAGTGTGCGCAATTTTAAAGCGTGACATGTTAGGTATCTATTTACTCAGCATAACAACATCTTTCACATTATCCCAAAAAATTGGGCTAACTTTACTGTTTTGTAATTTTTTTACATTCATGAAACCATTTATTTACCAAAAAAAAGGCGTTTGAAAATTTATTGCGCAAATACCGAGCGAGATAAAAATTTGCAATGACCGCCATCTTATTCCCTAGGGTGTCTGTTAAAAAAACCTATATAATGTTTGGGGTTTTGAAGTAATTTTATAGCCATAAATGTATGATTTTTACATGAAGGAGAGAAGTGCCAGAATAGGCCCAGTGCTGAAGTGGTTAAAATATCAATTTTTTTTTTTTTAACTCGGTCTTTTGTATTTATAGAGAAAAAAAAAAAAACGCACAGGTGATCAAATAGCACCAAAAGAAAGCTCTATTTGTGTGCCAAAAAATAATACATTTTCATTGGGTTAAAGTGTTGTATAAGCGCGCAATTGTCATTCAAAGTGCATCAGCGCTGAAATGTGAAAATTGGTCTGGGCAAGAAGGGGGTTTAAGTGGCCAGTGCGCAAGTGGTTAATATAAGGCTACATGCACACGGACATTTTAAAAGCCGCTTGTTTGAGCGTTTTTTGCAGCTTAAAAACGTCTCTCCATGTTAGCCTATGGCCTCATGGCCACCATGGCGTTTTTGAGCTGTAAATGGCATAGGCGTTTTTAGGCCCCATGTACACGGGACGCTGGTGCAAAGTGTTCAGAACTAAGTTTGAAAGCGGCGTTTAGAAAGGCACGCTTTGTGGCGTTTGCATGCCGCGTTTTACCAGATTTGCGTCTATATGCGTTTAGTTAGGAAACATGATAAGGAGCCGCCCTAAGCTCCAAAAACTGTATTATTAACGATTTCAGCTATTTTTTGAGACCAGAGTGAGTATCAGCAGCTTAGAGAGCAGCAGTGTAGTTGTATTTAGCGTGTCACTTGCCCCAAGTTGTGGATTGTCCACTTGCCACGTCAGCTGCCCCAAGTTGTGGATTGTCCACTTTCCACGTCAGCTGCCCCAAGTTGTGGATTGTCCACTTGCCACGTCAGCTGCCCCAAGTTGTGGATTGTCCACAATGCAATGGAAGCAATTGCATTATTTTTTTGATATACCGGTGTATATATATATATATATATATATATATATATATATATATATATATATATATTTTTTTATGGTTTTTCCTCATTTGCCCTAATTTTTGAGTTTATCAATGTAAAAAAATAGGTCACCTTTAAAAACGCTTCTAAACTAAAATGCGTCTGAAACGTGGAAATCTTTGGCGTCTGAAGGCATTTTTAGGCTTTGTGAAAAACGAGTTTAAACGCAACTGCAGATTTTTTTTCTGGACTTTTGGAAATGTCCTCTCAGTGTTAAACATTACCTTGGACTCACTAGCCCCACCTGCTGCCAGCTGTGGACAATTTTCAATCAAAGCAGCCCTTAAAAAGGAAGTGATGCTATCTCTCAGCGCCCGTTTGTGTGGAATAGCTCCCTGGGTGTTGTGACTGCTTTTTGATCCTGATTTTCGTGTTGAACTTCTGCCTGAATTCCTGACTACTCTCCAGCCTGCTGATTTTGTACTTCACTGCCAGTTCGTGTATGACCTTTGCCTGCCTGACCACTCTCTGGATTTCGATCGTGTACCATTTTGCCTGATCTGTTGCCAACCTAATCTGCCTGACTACGTTTTCGCCTGAATCCTCAGCACACAAGTTCCACTTCGGACACTACCTATCACAGGTACATTACATTACAAACGGGCCACAATGACAGTGGACCCTGCTGAGATTGTTAAGGCGATTTCACGTCAGGGACAATTGATTGGAGCTCATGAACAGCATCTTTTTTCCCTGGACGCCAAGTTAGATGAACTTTGTACTATGCTTAAATCTTGTTTGCCTGCTTCCTCTGCAACGGTCCAGACTCTGGATCCTACTCCTGCTACGATCCAACCCACCTCTTCTGTACCACCCAAACTTCCTATGCCTGACAAATTTGGTGGTGATACTGAGGACTGCAGAGGCTTTTTAAATGTTTGCCGTTTGCATTTCCGCAACAACCCTGGGACCTTTAGCACTTCTTCTGCCAAAGTGACTTTTGTAATTTCCTTGTTAAAGGGGAAGGCCCTGGCCTGGGTCTCTCCTTATCTGGAACGCAATGATCCTGTGCTGCAAGACGCTGACAAATTTCTGGCTTCTCTCCAGACTGTATTTGACAAGCCAGATAGAGCTTCTGCAGCTGAGTACTCACTCTTGGACATGCAACAAGGCACCAGGTCTTAGGCACAATATGCTATTGAGTTTCGTACCCTTGCTGCTGAGACTACTTGGGACTCAAGGGCATTACGTGCAGCCTTCCGAAAAGGTCTTACAGATCGCATCAAAGACGAATTAGTCTATAAGGATTCCCCAGAAGACCTAGAGAAATTCATAGAGCTCTGTGTTCGTCTGGATGTCATGAAAGGTGCCAAGAGAGACTTAGAACTCGCAAGTTTCCTCGGCCAGTCTACCGTTTGGCCCCTAACTTCCAAGCACCACCTCAGCCAGAACCTGAAATCTCAGTTGAACCCCAGACACCTGTGGAACCCATGGATGTAAGCCGTCTCCACCTAACTGAGTCTGAGAAACAAAGGAGGCGTGCATTGGGCCTATGCCTATACTGTGGACTTAAAGGACATTTATTATCTGTCTGCCCTTCCCGTCCAGTAAAAGGCAGGGTCTAACCAGTGTTGGAGGAGCTGGCTTAGACCTTACAGGTATATCCTCCAAGACCAAGATTACCATTCCTGCAATTATCCATTTACCCTCTAAACTTGTCTCCTGTGAGGCTTTTGTGGATTCTGGAGCTGCTGGCATATTCTTGGACTACACTTTTGCTAAAAAAAATAATATCCCATTTGTTCCAAAATCTAGACCCCTGAACATTACCACCGTGAATGGACAACCCTTGGGAGATGGCATTGTAAAATTTGAGACTATAACAATCACCCTTCAGGTAGGCGTACTCCACAAAGAGGAAGTTGTCTTGTCTCTTATTGATTCTCCACTTCTGCCTGTTATCCTTGGTTACCCATGGTTACAACAACATAACCCTTCTTTTGATTGGGAAAATGGAGAACTAACCTCTTGGGGGTCGTTCTGTCATTCAAACTGTTTGTCTCAACCCAAAAGACTTCCTGCTTGTATGTTGGCTTCCGTGGCCGTCCCACCTACCTTGCCTCATGAATACCATGCGTTTGCAGACGTATTTTGCAAGCAAAAGGCAGAGGTTTTACCTCCACATCGTTCTTTTGACTGTGCAATTAAATTGATTCCTGGAGCACCTCTTCCCAAAGGAAGGACCTATCCCCTGTCTTTGCCTGAACAAAAATCCATGGAGGAATACGTAAAAGACAACTTGGAAAGAGGTTTTATCCGACCCTCTTCTTCTCCAGTAGGGGCAGGTTTTTTCTTTGTTGAAAAAAAAGATGGGGGTCTTCGACCATGCATAGACTATCGAGGGTTAAATCAAATCACTGTAAAAGACTCCTACCCTTTGCCTCTCATTCTTGAACTGTTTGATGTACTTAAGGGGGCTGTTATCTTCTCCAAGCTAGACCTACGAGGGGCTTATAATCTAATTCGAATTAAAGACGGGGACGAGTGGAAGACAGCATTCAACACTCGTAATGGGCATTTTGAATATCTGGTTATGCCATTTGGGTTGTGTAACGCCCCTGCTGTCTTCCAACGTTTCATGAATGAAATTTTTCATGATTTCAGCAACAGTTTTGTGATCATCTACTTGGACGACATTTTAATCTTTTCCAAGACTCATCTAGAGCACATCTCGCATGTAAAGCAGGTATTGCAACGACTGAGAGAAAACCATCTTTACGCGAAGATTGAGAAATGCAGTTTCCATCAAAGCCGTATTCCTTTCCTTGGATACATTATAAGTGCTGCCGGTTTCCAAATGGACCCTCAAAAACTTTCCGCTGTCTTGCAATGGCCCCAACCGACCACTTTAAGAGGGCTCCAAAGCTTTCTAGGGTTCGCAAATTACTATAGACGCTTCATCAAAGGTTTTGCCTCCATTGCGGCCCCCCTTACTGCTATGACTAAGAAAGGTACAAATTGCAAGGTATGGTCCTCAGAAGCAGAATCGGCTTTCCAGCAATTAAAAGACATGTTCAGCAAAGCTCCAATTCTTCAGCATCCAAATCCTGATCTCCAGTACATAGTTGAGGTTGATGCCTCTGAGGTAGGAGCAGGTGCCGTGCTCTCCCAGAGACAGCCTAAGTCTGGTAGAATCCATCCAGTAGCATTTTTTTCTAGAAAGTTTTCTCCAGCGGAGATGAATTACGATGTTGGGAATCGAGAACTACTGTCATTGTCTGAATGGCGACATCTTCTGGAAGGGGCTCCCAAACCTTTTTCTATCCTCACTGACCATAAAAACCTACTGTACCTTCAGACTGCAAGACGTTTGAACTCACGTCAGGCTCGATGGGCTCTGTTTTTCTCCCGTTTTAATTTTGTTCTTTCTTATGTTCCTGGGCATAAAAACAGGAAAGCCGATGCTCTTTCCAGACAGTTTGCTACCTCTGAAGAAGACCAGCCTACCGAGCAGTATATAATCCCACCTCACAAAATTGTCGCACAGATCTCTACGGCTCTTTCCCAACAGTTACAAGAAACCCAGAATTGTGTTCCCCAAGGCTTGAAGATACCACCAGGTCGCCTGTTCGTAGCCCCTAGTCTCAGAAAACCTGTACTCCTCTGGGCACATGATGGTGTTTTATCTGGTCATCCTGGTGTCACCATCACTCTTAAGACCTTGCAGCGTCATGTCTGGTGGCCTCATATGAAAAGGGATGTTACTGACCATGTGGCTGCCTGCCCAACTTGTGCTGCTAATAAAGTACCCCGTACATTGCCTACTGGACTGTTACAACCACTTTCAGCACCTCGTCAGCCTTGGACCCATTTGACTATGGACTTCATTACAGACTTACCCAAGTCCGAGGGCATGACTGCTATATGGGTCATAGTGGATCGCTTTTCAAAAATGTCTCATTTTGTGCCGCTCCCGGGATTACCTACAGCGGAAGCACTGTCTACTCTCTTCCTTTCCCATATTGTGAGATATCATGGCATACCTACCAATGTCGTCTCAGACCGCGGATCCCAGTTTGTTTCCCGATTCTGGAGAGCGTTCTGCAAGAAACTGGGAGTAACGCTTTCACTCTCTACCTCACATCACCCTCAAACAGATGGTCAAACCGAACGCATGAACCAGACCCTAGAAACCTATCTTCGACATTATGTCAATGCCTTACACTCCAACTGGTCTGAGTATTTGCCTTTAGCTGAGTTCGCCATTAATTCCCGTTGGCACAGTGCTCTTCATACCACACCATTCTACGCAGCCCTAGGCTATCACCCTCAGACTTTTCCCCTACTTCAGCCTTCTTCTGGTGTACCAGCAGCAGATCAGCGGGTTAAAAATATTCTGCTACATTGGAAAAAGATTCGCTTATTACTACGGAAGTCAGCAGGCAAGTATGCACTTTTTTCCAACAAACGAAGACGCCATATACCTCCATATGTGGTGGGGGACAGAGTTTGGCTATCAACCAAATATGTGAGACTGAAACAACCTTCTACCAAATTGGGCCCTCGATTCATTGGTCCTTACAGAATTATTGCTCGAGTCGGGCCAGTCTCCTATCGGTTGAAATTACCCTCCTCTCTCCGGATTCATCCTGTGTTCCAGTTTCCCTCCTCAAAAGAGCAATTTTCAATCGCTACTCCAGAACGCAACAGCTACCTCCTCCTGTTCTTGTTGATGGACAAAATGAGTTTGAAGTCTCCAAGATTCTTGATTCTACAAGACAGGGTCGTGGCCTTCGGTATCTGGTTCATTGGAAGGGATATCCTGTCACAGACCGTTCCTGGTTTCCAGCCAAAGATCTGCATGCCCCTTCTCTTATTCGAGACTTCCATGCCTCCTTTCCCACTAAGCCCCGCTAGGCCCCCGGAGGGGTCCACTGGGGAGGGGGCCCTGTCATGTACCTGGGTGTATTTGAACCGGGATCTTCCTGGTCCCAAAGCTGCAGCCTTACCTGTTGCGCTACTGAGCAGATCTGGACTTTTGGAAATGTCCTCTCAGTGTTAAACATTACCTTGGACTCACTAGCCCCACCTGCTGCCAGCTGTGGACAATTTTCAATCAAAGCAGCCCTTAAAAAGGAAGTGATGCTATCTCTCAGCGCCCGTTTGTGTGGAATAGCTCCCTGGGTGTTGTGACTGCTTTTTGATCCTGATTTTCGTGTTGAACTTCTGCCTGAATTCCTGACTACTCTCCAGCCTGCTGATTTTGTACTTCACTGCCAGCTCGTGTATGACCTTTGCCTGCCTGACCACTCTCTGGATTTCGATCGTGTACCATTTTGCCTGATCTGTTGCCAACCTAATCTGCCTGACTACGTTTTCGCCTGAATCCTCAGCACACAAGTTCCACTTCGGACACTACCTATCACAGGTACATTACAGTACCAGAGAACTCTATTTTGGCCACCATTGATGTGGAGGCCTTATACAGTTCCATAACACACACAAAGGGTTTGGCCTGTATTCGTAAGGTACTATCAAGAATAAGCCATCATGAAAACTCATTCAATGAATTTGTTCTTCTGAGTTTGGATTTCATCTTGAACCACAACACTTTTTCTTTTGATGGCCGCCTATTCCTTCAGGTACAGGGCGTAGCCATGGGCACCTGTTGTGCCCCTGGCTACGCCAATCTCTACCTGGGGGAATGGGAAGATGCCATTTTCAGCGACGAGGGTCTCTCGATGTACCTGTGCCACATTTTTATGTGGCACAGGTACATAGATGACATCTTCGTCGTCTGGAATGGTCCCCAGTCCCTCCTAGAGGAATGCCTGCTTGCCTTAAACATCAATGAGTTCAATCTGGCATTCACCATGAATGTAGATCCATCCAAGATTACATTCTTGGATGTAGAAATCATTAAAAATAAAGATAATTCTTTGTCTTGCAAACTATTTAGAAAACCCACGGCTGGTAATACGATTTTACACTCTTCCAGCTTTCATCCTAGGCCTCTTGTCAACTCAATACCATATGGGCAGTACCTGCGGATCAAACGAAACTGCTCAAATCATTCAGACTTCTTGCACGAAGCAAAAAATCTGAAAAAACGTCTATTAGAACGTGGCTACAGCCACAGATGTTTGAAAAAAGCATTTCAGCGAGCAGATACCAGGAATAGACATGAGCTACTTGCTCCAAAAAAGAGTATAAAATCTGGTGAAAATTCTAGAATCATCACCACCGATTCCAACAACCACAATCAGATTTCACAAATCTGTAAAAAATACTGGCATTTGCTAACATCAGATCCAGCGATTGGACCTTTTGTACCTCCTAACCCATTGATCACCTACAGACGAGCTGTCTCTGTTGGTGATCTGTTGGTCCAAAGTGAATATAGGGGTTCCAACAGAGGCGACCCCTGCAAGAAAGTAGGAACTTTCCCATGTGGGTCATGCTCATATTGTAAATACATGGATACCAGGAAAGACATCTCTCTACCAAATGGTGCACATTTTTCTGCGAGACACTACTCTAACTGTCAAACCACCAATATAGTGTATTTACTCCTTTGTAGTTGCAATTGCTTCTATGTAGGCAAAACTGTACAGAAACTCTGGCAGAGACTGTACCGCCACGTAAAGGCTATGCAAACCACAAATCCTGATTTGCCACTTGGCAGACATGTCGCACAGACACATGCTGGAATCTGTCCCAAAATATCTGTACTCGTCTTGGACCTCATTCACCCAAGTACCAGGGGGGGCGACTTGAACAAAAGTCTCCTCCAACGGGAACTTCGGTGGATATCAAATCTCAATGCTACCTGTCCGCCAGGCCTCAATTAGGCATTCAATGAGGCAATCTCAGACCTTTTTTACCTGGGTTTTCAACTGGAGGTTTTGATAGGGACCAATGACAGATATAGGGCTCATCTGTGTAGACCCCTATCCTTTTCTTCCCTTTTTGGATTTTTTTATTTTTTTTTTATTAAATAATTATTCATTTTTCATTTACTTATATCATTTATTATTTTTCACTTACCATCTTTCATTCACCATTTTTATTTTATTTTATTATACATTTATTTAATTATTCATTCATCTTCATCATTAGTCTTAATTTCCTTCTTCGTTTCCCTTCCCTTTCATTTTTTCCTTCCCATGCCCCTTAAGTTACTGTTTATTGATGTTCTTCATATATCTTCTTTTTATGTATACTCTGTATATGTATTTCATGTTTATACGTATTAACTATTTGGTTGATTGTCTATATTATGTGTACGGCTACAGCCAATCATCACTCGATGTACAATTGAGGTATATGAAAAAACTGTCAATGCATGTCATTCTACTATGAGGTTGTGTGTTATTCTTTTATTATTTTAACCATGTTCCATTTTTTGTAAATATATGTTTACCAAACTACAAAATGCAACATTATAACCCATGTCTGTGCATATATATATTCCTTACAGTATGAACTCTGATGCACTTGGATGGTGTTTTTGGACTGGTGCTTTATACTACATAGATTCTACCATTGGATTGTTTCTCCCCCGTTCTTTGTCCTTTCCCTTGGCTGGAAGTGCGGGGACCTATGGCTGTGGCGATACGTCGGATCTCCCCGGCACAGGTAAGCCTCCCTGCCCTTATGGAGCTGGAGGCTTTTATTTGTGGATCGCGGCTTTTGTCCACACGCGTCGATTCCCCGACGCATGCGTATTGGTTGTTTTATCCGCCAACACAACGGCCGCGCTCCCTCCTGTGTCGGCGGCCCTGTCAACGTCTGACGTCATTGTGCATTGTGCCGCGGTGACGCCGGACGCCGCATTCGGCCGGGGAGCGCTAGTAGCAGGGCGGATGGGAACCGGTCGTCGCACCAATGTGACGTGCAACTGCCGGTCCATCTCCTACAGGTGTGCTATATCCAGAACAAGCGAACTGAGACGCAAGTATGTCTGATTGGTCATCCTCTCAATTCTACAGGTATATAATTAAGGCTGATGCAGCTCACAGGTGCTGCACAGCCAAGTGCTATTCGTGATTCGGTAGGCACTTTGAATGAACCACTCCATGAGGTAAGACATACTATTTTTGCTCTCTTTCATGAATACACTCCAAGTAAAGCTTGAAGCATTGTTAATGTTTACTGGACACTTTTTAAACACGTTCTAAATCCTTCATTGCTGTTTTTTGCCCACCAGGTTCCCTCCCCTTTCTGCCTTTGTTGCTTGCTCTTGTGAGCCCTGACGTTGTTGCCGCTGTCCCTCTGGGCCCTTTCATTCCCAGCCAGCATTATAGTCATCATGCTATAAGGAGATCCAATACATGAGCATTCCTTACAAGGCTTAATTATCTTACCGGGCTACAAGTGAATGCGAATCTAGCATTCTCCCCGGTTTTATAGATAACAAGAAATTATCACTGGTTTGGTTTTTTCTCTCTGCCCATACCCGCAACACCATCCATTTGTATTAACACTGTGCACTGTCTATCCGTATGGAATACAAGACTTGTGAGTATTTTGGAAAATACAATTTCTTTCTTTTTTCTTTCCCTTTGGTTGGGGGTAATAAATAAATATTACTTGTACATGTCATTCACCTCTAAATCCCCTGTTTCTATAGAAACACACCAGCAAGCTCGACTCAAATCCCTGAAGAAGGAATATACCTATCATAACAGGATTAATATGCCTTTATGCTTTTCCGAAACGTGTAGGATTGGTCGTATGTATTAGTTATCTCTGATTTGTATCAGTGTATCCATACATTACGCCTTGGAGCAGCTGTTTTGTCTCATTTTGTTATTCTGTGACTGTTTTTAGCATTTGTTATTTCCAATTAAATATACTTTTATACTATTCTCAAGTGTTGTTCTGAATCTATCTTCCCACCCATACTATCCCTTGGGGCCCCTATTCCTTTTTGTACACAAAATTGGGATGTGGTGGGAATTTTCAGTATCCACATATGTCTCCAATTTAGTTTCCCCCCCACATTTTTTGATACTCATTCACATAGGGTGGGGGGCCGGGATCTGGGGGCCCCCTTATTAAAGGGGGCTCCCGGATTCTGAAAAGCCCGCCGCCCGCAGACCCCGACAACCAACGGCCAGGGTTGTCAGGAAGAGCCCCTTGTCCCCATCAACATGGGGGCAGGGTGCTTTGGGGTGGGGGGGCCGCAGGTCGCCCCCCTGCCACAAAGCACCCACCCCCCCATGTTGAGGGCATGATGCCTGGTGCGGTTCAGGAGGGAGGGGGGCCGCTCTCGTCTCTCCCTCTTCCCCTGCGGCCTGCCAGGTTGCGTGCTCGGATAAGGGTCTGGTATGGATTTTGGGGGGGACCTCCACGCCGGTTTTTCGGCTTAGGGGTTCCCCTTTAAATCCATACCAGACCTAAGGGCCTGGTATGCTCCTGAAGGGGAACCTATGCCGGTTTTTTCATTAAAATTTGGCGTGGAGTTCCCCTTCATGATTCATACCAAACACGGGACAGCAAGGCTGCTGAGAACCAGCGCGATGCCATCGCGCTGGAGATATTCTCGGCCAGCTAGTCGCCTCTAGGACACGACTTGAGCGGCTGCTTCACGCTCAGGTCGTGTCCAAGTTGCCTCGCAAAGTCGCGCTGTCCCTGTGTCAGTCGGCACACGAGTCACCCCGCGAGTCGGATCCGCTTATCCGACTTCCCGAGCGACCTCTATTCAAATCAATGGGCTCCCATAGGGAACCATTCATTTTCAATAGAGTGCCGCTGACATTTGTATTTACTATAACAGTGCGCCGGTGGTTCCTGCGCCCAATGAAGGAGTTATCCGGTGCACCAATTAAGGTTAGAACCAGCGCAGCGCACTGTTATTAGTAAATCACCCCAAATGTGTAATTAACAAGGGACACCAACCTCCTTGAGGAAAAAATAAAATAAAAATGTTGTTGTTGTGAGAACTTGACACCCAAAAAAATTAGCCCACAAGAACCAAAATCTAATAAAAAAAAGAAATATGATATATCTTGATTCTAAATAACAATTAAAATTAGGGAGATCTGGCTTTAAAAATAGATAAAATTATTCTAGAGATGACAAGAAACTATAAAGAAATAAGTGTGTCAGAACTCTGGATAAAGATCTGCAGCAAAAAAACATTTTAAAGACCATTATAAAGAAGAAAACAATGCGCTGCATTATACGAGGCAATAATTTGCAGAATGACGAATGTGCTCTCTCCATTAGGAACGCTAGTTTTACCAGAACGAGTGCTCCCGTCTCATAATTCAGTCTCCGCATGCGTGGATTTTTTAACCAAAGGACTTGCCCATAGACGATCGGAATTTGCTATCGGTTTTTAATCCATCGGAAAAATTTAAAACATGTTCTATTTTTTGACACCGATGGAAAAAAGACCGATGGGGCCCATACACGATCGGTTTGTCCGATGAAAAAAATCCATCGGACTGTTTTCATCGGTAAAACCGATCGTGTGTACGCGGCTTAAGGGTTTTTATTGTAGAAATATTATAAAAAAACAGTTAATACATGTAAAATCGTATATTCCAATATTATAGCTGGTCCACATGGATTGGGTGCTACCCCCGAGGGGTATGATGTAGAAGGGGAGTTGGGAGTCTGGTTTTGCAAGGTCAGCATCTGAAGTGCTTTTTGTGCAGTCGGACCCATGTATTTGTTTTGTGAACTATTCCCCTTGCCTTTAGCAGGCGTCTCACCGTGGCGCAAAGAGTGGTCAAAAGGTCTAATGTTATGATTGTCAGGTCTTTTTTTTAGAGTATGGTGTAAAGTGCCCATCACCATGAGTTCTCCTACGTCCACCACCATTGTTGTGCGCAGTGTTGTGTCCTCGTCCTGACGGAGGCTGTGAAGAGAAAGTTGACAGAGATGAATCGGATTCAGTGTCTTCATCAGTAATCCCCATATCATTCCCCACTCGAGGGTGTTTAAAGCTATTTTTCCTAGGCCCACGACCCTGAAAAGGGTTTTGCCAGCGATAGGACAGCTTTTGCTGAAGGCTTTGCCTATCTTTAACTAGTTTACTCTGTTTTTAAAAAATAATATCTTTGTTGATTTTCGTGATATAATCTTTTACTTCCTGCCATTTTTAGGTGAATTGTGCATGGCTTTTTAAGCTATCGCTAGTAGCCTGTAAGTATACAATTTCTTGATCCAAATTGTTTAATTTGGTTTGATAGTGGGAAACTAGTAGTTTAATGAGTTCAGTGCTACACTTTGTTAAGATTTTTTCCCAAGATGCTTTGAGTTCAGCACCAACATTCTGAAAGGAGGGGTATATTTGAATCCTTAGTCCAAGAGGACTTATATTTTCGCGTGCATATTGTTACAGAAAATCCACATGCCAATGGAGGTTGGATTTTTTCTTCAACAATCGTTTCATCTTGTTAATGTATTGAATAATCCCTATCTTTTGTCCAGTATTGATGTTACAATCAGTCTGGATCTCATTGAAGTAACCCAACCATGCTGTACCTACAAAATCCATATTAGAAATAAACACCAAAATGTATGGGGTATGGATATTGAATTATCAAAAAAAAGCTTTTAAGCATAAAAAATCACTTATAGACAAGTAATGAGTGCTTCCACCCCAATATATTTGTGAAAAGGATTGAGTTTTTAATATGTATCCTCACAGGGTGATACTGTGGATACAGCGGTAGCAATGTGCCAACGTCCCAATAATGTGTATATTTTAGACTATGAACTAGGGGAATTTGGACTTTTAGAGGCACACGAGTAGGTATTGTAAAACAATAAGGGTTTTTATTGTAGAAATATTATAAAATACAGTTTATAAATGTAAAATCGTATATTCCAATATTATAGCTGGTCCACAAAGGTTATCATAACATTCACAATGATATACAGTTTTCTTGTACAGACTTGATAAGTCCAGTAGAGACGATCAAAGATACAACTGTAACGTAGATAACCTAAGACAGAAAATAGTAAGTGACATAATTTAATACATAAAAATATTCAATATACATAAAAAATTTCTGGTGTGTGACATGGTAAAGGCAGGGAGAGCCCAGGGAGCCCCATGGAGCAGATAAGAAAACCCCCCTTATTAAGGCATACATAAGCACCATAGTAGAGATAGACTAATTAGGGGCTGCATACACATTTGTTTGTCAGGCATGGTAAAGTAAAACTTCAAAACAATACTCACGGGAATGACCGTGTTGAATGAGACAACAGTCAGCCTTAGTACCGAGACAGTGGCAATGTATTATACATATGGCCAGTCAGGGGTGTATATTCTGTGGGTATTAGTAAAGAAATGTATATATGGTAGGTGTTCCTCTGGAATGCCAGTTGCAGTATTACAGACAACCAAATGGGCGTGTATAAACACGGCATGTATCAAGCCAGAGATGCTTGTAAAACGAATAAAATTTAGGAAAAAGGATCTCACCATAAAAAGCATTCACAATGGTAGTAAGAGGATGATCTATGCTGGTAAGCAAGGGGTATTACCATAGGAGACTCAGCTGATCCACTGGAGTGTATATATACTGATATATTATAGCAGGACAAGGAAGTCGCCCCGTGTCCCCGCCAATCGCTGCACTTCCGGTCCGGGACGGGATGGGAAGGCGGCACTTTGTGGCCAAATAAGGAGAGCAGTGATGCCTATTTTGCAGCCAGGGACAACAGGAGGGCAATAACCCGCGAAGGCCAGTCACACACGAACAAAAGATAATAAAACATAATACATAAAAATAAATAAAAGTTAGAAATAAAACGAATGCTAAAAATTGCATCAGTTAGTACAATTGAATATAATTAAATCCATAATTTTATATCAGATTGAACGTGTCATATAATGGTTTAAACTACAGGATTGGGGTTTTACAGCATTAGGGGACATGCAAGATTAAAGTAATGAATTTTAGTGTAAAGTTTGGGCATATGCTATCCAACTTAATGTAGTTAAGGATGACATTTATTGAAAAAAGGGGGGTTATACAGTGTTTATGGAAAACGGGGGGGGGGAGGAATATTGTTTATGTATAGTCACCTGACGGTGAACATATAGTGAAAGGTAAACAAATTTATTAGTGAAACGTATGATAAAATAATAATATAGTATAAGTGTATGTAAATAAGGGATATGTTACCCAAACTAGTTAGGTATGCATAAAGAAAAAAAAAGGGGGGGGCGTGTCACAACGCTGAGTGAAAAGGTGTGATACAGTTAATGGTCACATAATTAAAGTGTATATAAGTGTAAATATATGAAAAAATATATAAAAATTGCAATGTTAACTTGCCTGACACCCGCACGGATGCCTAAGTGAACAAAGACATAATAGTGATTTGTGACAAAAATATTATAAACAATAATATAAGGGAGGGAAGGGGGAAAGAAAGTGGAAAACAAAGAGGGGAGGGGGAAGGGAAGAAAAAAATGAAAGGAAGGAAAATTAAGTTGGAACAAGGCGACCGGCTAGAAAAAAGGTTTGTAGGACTGAGTTTCGTTCAGTCCAGGAGGTTGGATGGCATTCAGTCTCTCGATCTAAATGGTTTCCTTTTGAAGGATAATTCTATCCCATTCTCCTCCTCTGGGGTTCTTGGGGACGACGGCCAGGACAGCAAACGAGACAGAGGATGTGTCAAAACGGTGATAAATGTCAAGGTGCCTACTACTAGTGGTGAGCATTTTGCCGTTCCCCGAATAATATACATGATCATTGATCCTCTGTCTCAGTTGCCTGGCCGTCTTCCCCACATAGAACGCCCCACATCTACAGGTCATAAGATAGACCAGGCCCTGTGTGCAACAGTTGGCGGCAAATCTAGAGGAGAAGATCTCACCGTTGGGAAGTACAATACATGGATGGGTGTAGAAAGTTAATCTAGGATATCAAACATGGTATCACAATCCCAAAAGGGAAATCACTGTTGCCATGAAAAAATTGCTGAATAATCAACCCAAAAGAACGGAAATCAAAGCATGTATATGAATATCAAAATATATTGTATTAAAAATAAATAATACAGAGATCATGCAATCAAAGGCATAATACAGGTAATAATAATCACATTGGCATAATTGATGGTTCGTAGTCAAGGACATGATTAAAAAAAGCAATCACAGTACATGGACATACAGGTGCAGTGAACATGATTATCCAAATATATAAATCCAGAATACTTGATAAAAATGCATAGTTGGGCAGGCTTGAGCTTGGCATCCCTGAGCATGGACTCGACACGTTTCTTGGCGTTTAAAGCCAGTTATCAGGAGTGGGGTGCGTATACTTTAGCTAGAAAAAAAGGGGGGGAGGTGAATAAATAGGTCAATGAGGTCATAAAGAAAATATGGAGTGGTTAATGTTGAGTAATTTGAGTAAATTCAACCAGTGACTCTTTGGTATCAGTCCATACAATAAAGATGTCGTCAATATATCCCTTCCAACACAGGATGCGATCAATATATTGTGCCATGAGTTCACTGGAGAACAGATCCCTCTCCCACCCTCCCCCAGATACAGGTTGGCGTAGGCCGGAGCACAGCACGTGCCCATAGCCACACCCTGTATCTGGAGGTAGTGGGAGTGGTTAAAGCTGAACCAATTGTGGGTAAGGATGAACTGTAGCAACCGAAGAATAAAGTCATTATAGGGCCATTAATGGTGATCCTCCTCATGAAGGAAGGTGTGAATCATCTCAACTCCCTGCTCGTGAGGGATGCTGGAGTAGAGGGCCTCCACATCGAGAGTTGGGAGGAACGACCATTCCCTCAATCTGCCTGAGGAGGGCCAAAGTGTCCCTAGTGTAGGAGGGCAATGCTGTAACATGTGGCATCAATACAAGCATACTCGCATTCTCGGTAAGGCACCCGTAACTCCGAAATTATCGGTCTCCCAGGGGGCAACACAGTATTCTTATGCACTTTGGGCAGTGCATAGAATGTCGCCACCCTGGGAGACCGAACATTTAGGTAATCGTATGTATCTTGGTCAATTAAGCCCTTCATGAAGGCATCATTAATAATGTCCAGAAATTCATTTTTAAAGGAGGCAGTGCATGACAGGGTAATACGGCAATACCAGTCATGGTTAAGTAGGATGTTGAGACACTTGGTCTCATAAAAAGTTCTAGTCATTAAGACTATATTGCCACCTTTATCCGCCGCTTTGACAATCACATCAGGGTGTTTTTGTATTTTGGAGATAGCCTGTCGCTGTGTCCTAGTAAGATTATCATGTTTGGGTAGAATTTGGAAGCGTTTAATATCGCTAACGATGTTACGCATAAATGCCCAAGCTTGGGAGCTGGTGGTTAAATCAGGGAAATTTGGGGATTTTAACTTAAACTTGTTCACAGGTGGTGAGGGTGTAGTGGAAGGGCTCGCATCAGTGGTATCAGTATTTTCATTTTCATCCAAGAGTAGCATCAAATCTCGTAATGCTCTAAAATCCTCCATTTTAAAATGTTTGATACTTTCTGAGAAATCCCTTTCCTCTTTAGCCCGAATATGGTCTTTGTCAAACATAAACTTGTATGTCAAATTCCTAATGAACATATAAATATCTTTGATCAGTTCATATCTATCTAGGGTCTGTGAAGGACAAAAGCTTAAGCCAAATTTGAGGACCTTGAGTTCTTGGTTGGTAAAAAGGTATGGGGTTAGATTAAGCACATCCAGTTCTACGTTAGGGGCAATGGGAGCCCCAACATTGGAAAATTTAGAATTTGGGAGTTACTCTGACTAATATGGTGATCAAGAGTGCTTTGTTTCTTAAACGTCTGTAATTGTACTGACGGATGTACATTAGGTGTCATGAGTATGTTGGAGGACAAAGGTTGAGAAGTGGTATCCGTCGGCATAGTAGATGCTTGCATGTTTCTGGGTCCTAGCCCCGAGGGGTATGATGTAGAAGGGGTGTTGGGAGTCTGGTTTTGCAAGGTCAGCATCTGAAGTGCTTTTTGTGCAGTCAGATCCATGTATTTGTTTTGTGAATTATTTTGTATTTGTTTTGTTAACTATTCCCATTACCTATTGCAGGCGTTGCACCGTGGCACAAAGAGTGGTCAAAAGGTCTAATGTTATGATTGTCACGTCTTTTTTTAGAGTATGGTGTAAAGTGCCCATCACCATGAGTTCTCTTACGTCCACCACCATCGTTGTGCGCAGTGTTGTGTCCTCGTCCTGACGGAGGCTGTGAAGAGAAAGTTGACAGAGATGAATCGGATTAAGTGTCTTCATCAGTAATCCCCATATCATTCCCCACTCGAGGGTTTTTAAAGCTATTTTTCCTAGGCCCACGACCCTGAAAAGGATTTTTCCAGTGATAGGCAAAACCTTCAGCAAAAGCTGTCCTATCATTAACTAGTTTACGCTGTTTTTTAAAAATAATATCTTTGTTGATTTTCGTGATATAATCTTTTACTTCCTGCCATTTTTTGGTGAATTGTGCATGGCTTTTTAAGCTATCGCTAGTAGCCTGTAAGGATTCAATTTCTTGATCCAAATTGTTTAATTCGGTTTGATAGTGAGAAACTAGTAGTTTAATGAGTTCAGTGCTACACCGTGTTAAGATTTTTTCCCAAGATGCTTTGAGTTCAGCACCAACATTCTAAAAGGAGGGGTATATTTGAATCCTTATTCACATTTTGCTGCTTCTCCTGAGTACGGGGATTAGGGATGGGCCCGGTGCTCGATTCGAACCCATGTTCGAATCGAGCATCGGGCGTTCGCTCGCTCGTCGAGCCCAGAACTATTTGGGCCGTTCGCATCACATTCGTGTGATGCGAGCGGCCCCGCAATGCATTGCGGCCGGCGCGGCCGGCGCAGTGCATTGCTGGCTGATGATTGGCCAAGCATGCACTGTGACCCCGCATGCTTGGCCAATCACAGCGCCCGAAACTCGGAGAGCAATAATTGGCTACAGGCAGGACGGCTGTAGCCAATTACAGCTCAGGGGCTTTAGTACACGCCCCACCATTTAAAAGGCCGCCACGCCATCGGCCCCGGTCACATGAGTTCCGGCTTTAGGAGAGATTAGTCTGCTGATTCTGTCTTTGCTTGATACTGAAAGATTTGCTCTTCTTTGCTAAACCATTGGCTATTTCTTTGCTAAACCATTGCTACCTAAGTCATTGATCGTTCATTGCTGCTGATTGCACAGTTAGTGTGTTATTAGCTGCTGCTGGGGATTAGTCTGGTGCGTGCTTACTGTTAGTACAGTATTGCAGTAGTACCAACCGCAGTGCTGTTAGCACAGCATTGCACCCCAACAGCACCCATAGGACTTCTAGTGTGTTAGTGGCAGCAAACAGAGCTCCTATATTTTCTTCTCAGCAGCACCCATAGGACTTCTAGTGTGTTAGTGGCATCACACAGAGCTCCTATATTTTCTTCTCAGCAGCACCCATAGGACTTCTAGTGTGTTAGTGGCAGCAAACAGAGCTCCTATATTTTCTTCTCAGCAGCACCCATAGGACTTCTAGTGTGTTAGTGGCAGCAAACAGAGCTCCTATATTTTCTTCTCAGCAGCACCCATAGGACTTCTAGTGTGTTAGTGGCAGCAAACAGAGCTCCTATATTTTCTTCTCAGCAGCACCCATAGGACTTCTAGTGTGTTAGTGGCAGCAAACAGAGCTCCTATATTTTCTTCTCAGCAGCACCCATAGGACTTCTAGTGTGTTAGTGGCAGCAAACAGAGCTCCTATATTTTCTTCTCAGCAGCACCCATAGGACTTCTAGTGTGTTAGTGGCATCACACAGAGCTCCTATATTTTCTTCTCAGCAGCACCCATAGGACTTCTAGTGTGTTAGTGGCAGCAAACAGAGCTCCTATATTTTCTTCTCAGCAGCACCCATAGGACTTCTAATGTGTTAGTGGCATCACACAGAGTTCCTATATTTTCATCTCAGCAGCACCCATAGGACTTCTAGTGTGTTAGTGGCATCACACAGAGCTCCTATATTTTCTTCTCAGCAGCACCCATAGGACTTCTAGTGTGTTAGTGGCAGCAAACAGAGCTCCTATATTTTCTTCTCAGCAGCACCCATAGGACTTCTAGTGTGTTAGTGACAGCAAACAGAGCTCCTATATTTTCTTCTCAGCAGCACCCATAGGACTTCTAGTGTGTTAGTGGCATCACACAGAGCTCCTATATTTTCTTCTCAGCAGCACCCATAGGACTTCTAGTGTGTTAGTGGCAGCAAACAGAGCTCCTATATTTTCTTCTCAGCAGCACCCATAGGACTTCTAGTGTGTTAGTGGCAGCAAACAGAGCTCCTATATTTTCTTCTCAGCAGCACCCATAGGACTTCTAGTGTGTTAGTGGCAGCAAACAGAGCTCCTATATTTTCTTCTCAGCAGCACCCATAGGACTTCTAGTGTGTTAGTGGCAGCAAACAGAGCTCCTATATTTTCTTCTCAGCAGCACCCATAGGACTTCTAGTGTGTTAGTGGCAGCAAACAGAGCTCCTATATTTTCTTCTCAGCAGCACCCATAGGACTTCTAGTGTGTTAGTGGCATCACACAGAGCTCCTATATTTTCTTCTCAGCAGCACCCATAGGACTTCTAGTGTGTTAGTGGCAGCAAACAGAGCTCCTATATTTTCTTCTCAGCAGCACCCATAGGACTTCTAGTGTGTTAGTGGCAGCAAACAGAGCTCCTATATTTTCTTCTCAGCAGCACCCATAGGACTTCTAGTGTGTTAGTGGCAGCAAACAGAGCTCCTATATTTTCTTCTCAGCAGCACCCATAGGACTTCTAGTGTGTTAGTGGCATCACACAGAGCTCCTATATTTTCTTCTCAGCAGCACCCATAGGACTTCTAGTGTGTTAGTGGCAGCAAACAGAGCTCCTATATTTTCTTCTCAGCAGCACCCATAGGACTTCTAGTGTGTTAGTGGCATCACACAGAGCTCCTATATTTTCTTCTCAGCAGCACCCATAGGACTTCTAGTGTGTTAGTGGCAGCAAACAGAGCTCCTATATTTTCTTCTCAGCAGCACCCATAGGACTTCTAGTGTGTTAGTGGCAGCAAACAGAGCTCCTATATTTTCTTCTCAGCAGCACCCATAGGACTTCTAGTGTGTTAGTGACAGCAAACAGAGCTCCTATATTTTCTTCTCAGCAGCACCCATAGGACTTCTAGTGTGTTAGTGGCATCACACAGAGCTCCTATATTTTCTTCTCAGCAGCACCCATAGGACTTCTAGTGTGTTAGTGGCAGCAAACAGAGCTCCTATATTTTCTTCTCAGCAGCACCCATAGGACTTCTAGTGTGTTAGTGGCAGCAAACAGAGCTCCTATATTTTCTTCTCAGCAGCACCCATAGGACTTCTAGTGTGTTAGTGGCAGCAAACAGAGCTCCTATATTTTCTTCTCAGCAGCACCCATAGGACTTCTAGTGTGTTAGTGGCATCACACAGAGCTCCTATATTTTCTTCTCAGCAGCACCCATAGGACTTCTAGTGTGTTAGTGGCAGCAAACAGAGCTCCTATATTTTCTTCTCAGCAGCACCCATAGGACTTCTAGTGTGTTAGTGGCAGCAAACAGAGCTCCTATATTTTCTTCTCAGCAGCACCCATAGGACTTCTAGTGTGTTAGTGGCAGCAAACAGAGCTCCTATATTTTCTTCTCAGCAGCACCCATAGGACTTCTAGTGTGTTAGTGGCAGCAAACAGAGCTCCTATATTTTCTTCTCAGCAGCACCCATAGGACTTCTAGTGTGTTAGTGGCAGCAAACAGAGCTCCTATATTTTCTTGTCAGCAGCACACATAGTACCTATAGTGTGTTAGTGTCAGCACCCATAGGACCTACAGTGTGTTGTGAGCACACATAGGAGTTCTATTTTTTATACTATATACACTACCGACTACAATGGCTGGAAGACCGCCAAGGAGAGGCAGAGCGTGCCGAGGCAAGAACACAGGGCAGGCAGGCTCTGTTTCTAGAGACAACAGTGCTGGCCGTGGACGTGGTCGTGCATCGTCATCAGCACGTGGCCATGGGACACGCTTGTCTTTGTTTTCGGCAGCTGGACATGTGGAGCCGCATCATGCCGAAGGCTTGGTAGAATGGATGACCAAGCCCTCCTCATCCTCCTCATCCTCTCTCACCCAGGCTCAGGGTACTGGCAGAGCAGCTGCCAACGCGTACTCAATGGCATCATCAGCCACCCCTTCCCTAGACCCACCATGTCCTCCTGAGGAGTCCCCCGAACTGTTTGAGCACAGTGTTGGGTACATGCTCCAGGAGGATGCCCAACGATTCGAAGGCTCGGATGATGATACCCAGCTTGAGGAAGTCAGTAGTGTGCGCGCAGAGAGAGGGGATGCTGAAGGACAGCAATCTGGCAGTAGTGTTCCACCAGCTGCAGCTTACTGCCAGGTTTGCTCTAGTGGTGAAGAGGGAGGGGATGATGAGGTCACTGACTCCACGTGGGTGCCTGAAGGGAGAGAGGAGGAGGAGGAGGAGGATGCAGCGTCACATGTCCAACGAGGCAGGATGCCCCCTGGAGGCCAGCTAGAGGCCAGCACAGCAACTGTACCACACCGCAGAGCTCCGCCTGTGCAGGGCGCTGCCTCTGCACGTTATCACAAAAGTTCTTTGGTGTGGGCCTTTTTTGAGACGAGTGCATCAGATCGCACCACTGCTATTTGCAATATTTGTCTCAAGCGTATCTCGCGTGGCCAAAACATCAGCCGCTTGGGCACCACAAGCATGAGCAGACATATGTCGACCTGCCATGCAGCTCGTTGGCAAGCACACATAAAAGACCCACACCAAAGAACAAAGCGGACCTCTCCTTGCTCCTCATCAGCTGGGATCTCCATCCCCACTATATCTTCAGTCCTCTCTGAAAGCTGCTCTGAGAGGACTGAAGGTGTAGAATTAGGTGTGTCACAACCAAGTACTTGCAGTACACCGACGTCCGATTGTAGCAGGCAAATTTCCCTGCCCCAGCTGCTGGACCGTCGAAAGAAGTATACTCCCAGCCATCCACATGCCCAGCGGTTGAATGCTAGCTTGGCTAAATTGCTAGCACTTCAACTGCTGCCTTTTCAGTTGATAGACTCGGCCCCCTTCCGTGAGTTTGTTCAATGTGCGGTTCCTCAGTGGCAGGTTCCCAAACGCCACTTTTTCTCACGGAAGGCGATTCCGTCTCTCTACTGGCATGTGGAAGGCAATGTCCATGCCTCGCTGGACAGGGCGGTCAGCGGTAAGGTGCATATTACCGCTGACTCATGGTCCAGCAGGCATGGACAGGGACGTTATCTTTCTTTCACGGCCCATTGGGTCACTCTATTGGTAGCTGGGAGGGATGCAGGACAAGGTGCAGTAGTGTTGGAGGTTGTTCCGCCACCACGCCTCCAAAATGCTACTACTGGTTGTGACACACCTCTCTCCTCCACCCCCTCCTCTTCTTCTTCCTCCATGTCCTCTTCGAGTGCTCTGTCCTCGGAACCAGCGGTGCTCCGTAGGCGTACAAGGGGCTACGCGAGTACGCAGGCAAAAAGATGCCATGCCGTGCTTGCGCTGGTGTGTTTGGGGGACAGGAGCCACACTGGGCCAGAGGTTCTGGCAGCTCTGCAGGGGCAGGCCGAGAGGTGGTTGACGCCACGCCAGCTTAAGCCAGGAATGGTCGTTTCTGATAATGGCACCAACCTCCTCTCCGCCCTGCGACAGGGGCAGCTCACCCATGTGCCCTGTATGGCTCACGTCCTCAACCTGGTGGTGCAGCGGTTCTTGGGCAGGTTCCCAGGCTTACAGGATGTCCTGAGGCAGGCCAGGAAAGTCTGTGTGCATTTCCGCCGATCTTATAATGCCAGTGCTCAGCTGACTGAGCTGCAAAAGGAGCTGAACCTGCCCAAGAACCGCCTAATATGTGACATGCCCACCAGGTGGAACTCAACGTTGGCCATGCTGCAGCGACTGCACACGCAGCAGAGGGCCATCAATGAGTACCTTTGCGACTACGGCACCAGGACAGGGTCAGGGGAGCTTGGCTTTTTTTCCCCACGCCAGTGGAGCATGATCAGGGATGCATGCACTGTCCTCTCACCATTTGAGGAGGCCACGAGGATGGTGAGCAGTGACAGTGCATGCATCAGTGACACTGTACCTCTTGTCCACCTGTTGGAGCATACGCTGCGTGGGATAATGGACAGGGCACTTGAGGCAGAACAGAGGCAGGAAGAGGAGGACTTCCTTGTCTCTCAAGGCCCCCTTTATCCAGACAATGTTCCTTCTGTCCCACCCATCACACAGGAAGAGGAGGAGGAGGAGGAGGAGGAGGAGGATTGTGTGAGCATGGAGGTGGAGCCTGGCACTCAGCATCAGCAGCAGCAGTCTTTTAGGGATGATGTACAGTCCCAACAAACCAGTGGACTTGTACGTGGCTGGGAGGAGGTGGCTGGCGATCATGTCATCCTCAGTGACCCAGAAGACTCCGGACCGAATGCCTCAGCTAACCTACGCTGCATGGCCTCCCTGATCCTGCAAAGCCTGCGGAAGGATCCTCGTGTTCTTCGGATCAAGGAGAGTGACCATTACTGGCTGGCCACTCTCCTTGATCCACGGTACAAGGGTAAGGTTGCGGACCTTATCTTGCCGTCGCAGAGGGAGCAGAGGATGAGACATCTCAGGGAGGCCTTGCAGAAAGGTCTGTGCAACGCGTTCCCAGAAACTGGGAGGTTACAAACTCCTGGTCCTGGACGACAAGTTGCTGAGGCTTCGGTCAGTAGCAGAAGGAGCGGTGGGGAAGCTGGACGTCTGACCGATGCGTTCAGACAATTTTTTAGTCCGCAGCCCCAAGGTATGATCGGTTCCAGCAACCATCGCCAGCGTCTGATATACATGGTGCAGGAATACCTAGGGGCAAGGTCAGACTTGGACACCTTTCCCACCGAAAATCCTCTGGCTTACTGGGTCCTGAGGATGGATCACTGGCCAGAGCTTGCACACTATGCAATTGAGCTACTGGCCTGTCCTGCATCCAGCGTTCTTTCCGAACGCACATTCAGTGCTGCTGGAGGATTTGTCACCGATCATAGGGTGCGCCTGTCCACCGACTCGGTTGATCGACTGACCTTCATAAAAATGAATCAGTCTTGGATCACCACCAGCTACCAGACACCTGAAGCGGATATAACGGAATAATTTATAATGTCACATCCCTTCAAGACTGCCTATGCTGATGCTGAGTGACTGTCCTGTTATGTTCACTGACTATCCTCTTCCTCCTCCTCAATGATCCATGCCACCACACCAGTGCCTAAGGCACAATTTTTCAGCCCCTGTATAACAGGGGCGTGTAATTACAATTTTTTAAAAAGATGCTTCGCAACAGGTGTGACTGCTGTGCTCAGAGTACAGTATCTGTGAGGGGTTGCAGTGTTGTGGCACCAGCACCAGTGCCTAAGGCACAATTTTTCAGCCCCTGTTGGGGCGTGTAATTACAATTTTTAGGCAATGCTTTGCAACAGGTCTCATTGCTGTGCTCAGAGTACAGTATCTGTGAGGGGTTGCAGTGTTGTGGCACCAGCACCAGTGCCTAAGGCACAATTTTTCAGCCCCTGTATAACAGGGGCGTGTAATTAAATTTTTTTAAAAAGATGCTTCGCAACAGGTGTGACTGCTGTGCTCAGAGTACAGTATCTGTGAGGGGTTGCAGTGTTGTGGCACCAGCACCAGTGCCTAAGGCACAATTTTTCAGCCCCTGTTGGGGCGTGTAATTACAATTTTTAGGCAATGCTTTGCAACAGGTCTCATTGCTGTGCTCAGAGTACAGTATCTGTGAGGGGTTGCAGTGTTGTGGCACCAGCACCAGTGCCTAAGGCACAATTTTTCAGCCCCTGTATAACAGGGGCGTGTAATTACAATTTTTTAAAAAGATGCTTCGCAACAGGTGTGACTGCTGTGCTCCAAGTACAGTATCTGTGAGGGGTTGCAGTGTTGTGGCACCAGCACCAATGCCTAAGGCACAATTTTTCAGCCCCTGTTTAACAGGGGCGTGTAATTACAAATCTTGATCTAATAGTTCACAGCAGGGCCCATTCCTGCGCCCACCAAGAGTAACTATGAGGGCCTACAGTCTTGTGGCAACACCGTCCACCACCACCACCACCACCAAAGGCCCAATTTTTCTGCCCTGTTCAACAGGTGCATGCAATTACAAATCTTGATCTAATAACTCACAGCAGGGCCCATTCCTGCACCCACCAAGAGTAACTGTGAGGGCTTACAGTCTTGTGGCAACACCGTCCACCACCACCACCACCACCACCAAAGGCCCAATTTTTCTGCCCGGTTCAACAGGTGCATGCAAGTACAAATCTTGATCTATTAACTCACAGCAGGGCCCATTCCTGTGCCCACCAGTCTTGTGGCTACACCAACATCTAATAGGGCAAATTTCTGCAGAGTATATACGGCAGGCCCCTACTTTCAAACATCCAACTTACAAACGACTCCTACTTGCAAACGGCAAGAGAAAACAGGAAGTGAGAGGAAATCTACCCCTAGGAAGGAAAATTCTATCCTGTTAGATTTAATTTGGGAAAAAGGTATCTCCTCTCTACTGATGCTTTATCACCAATCCTTGTTTCAATTAAAACCCCACTTTTCCAAAAACATTTGTCATTGGGACGGAAAGTGAGGTGACATGTTCTGAACAGATGTGCAAAGACAGCAAATGTTACAGGGGTGATAACCCCTCCCTATGTTCTCCAAAAAGCTTAAAAATTGATTTTTTGGGGATGTAGCTACACTTCATAATGTACCTGTTCAGATTCTACTTAAGAACAAACCTACAGTCCATGTCTTGTTTGCACCACCTATATACTGCTGTTCAGAGTATATAGGGTTGTAGGTATAGGGTTTTATTTTGGGTGCGGGGTCCCCCTTAGTATCCATACAAGACCCAAAGGGGCTGGGGTGGGGGGGGGGGGTGATGGGGTAGCCATGCCATTTTTCTCAAGGATTTTCAGCCATATGGCGGCCAGGACAAGACATGACATTAAAGCCGCAAGTGGTTTTAAATGGCTTCTTTTTTTCCTTTACAAATGTCATTTTGTGCAAGGACAGTTCTAAACACGGGAAACACATGCCACTTCACAGGCATACTTTAGACACCCCCCAGGTACCATATTTAAAGGAAAATTTCACTTTTTTTTTTTCACTTTATGCATCATTAAAATGACTGCTCCCGAAAAAACTTTAGTTTTTAAAATTTCTTTTTGCATTGATATATGTCCCCTGGGGCAGGACCCGGGTCCCCAAACCTGTTTTATAACATTAACATGCATATTGGCCGTTGTAATTAGCAATTTTGATTTCGAACGTTCGCGTCCATTATAACGAATAGGGTTCGAAAATTCGCGCGAACTTTCGGTCCGTTCGAAGGTTCTGGTGCGAACCGAACCCGGGGGTGTTCGGCTCATCCCTAACGGGGATACTACATGTGTGGGACTTTTTGGGAGCCTAGCCGCGTACGGGCCCCCGGAAACCAAGCACCGCCTTCAGGATTTCTAAGGGTGCAAATTTTTGATTTCACTCCTCACTACCTATCACAGTTTTGAAGGCCATAAAATGCCAAAATAGCACAAAACGCCCCCAAATGACCCCATTTTAGAAAGTAGACACCCCAAGGAAATTGCTGAGAGGCCTGTTGAGCCCATTGAATATTTTTTTTTTGTCCCAAGTGATTGAATAATGACAAAAAAAAATACAAAAAGTTGTCACTAAATGATATATTGCTCACACATGCCATGGTTATATGTGGAATTACACCCCAAAATAAATTTTGCTGCTTCTCCTGAGTACAGGGATACCACATGTGTGGGACTTTTTAGGAGCCTAGCCGCGTACGGGACCCCGAAAACCAAGCACCGCCTTCAGGATTTCTAGGCACAAATTTTTGATTTCACTCCTCACTACCTATCACCGTTTCGAAGGCCATAAAATGCCAAAATAGCACAAAACCACCCCAAATGACCCCATTTTGGAAAGTAGACACCCCAAGCTATTTGCTGAGAGGCATGGTGAGTATTTTACAGCTCTTATTTGTTTTTGAAAATGAAGAAAGAAAATATTTTTTTTTTTTCAATTTTCAAAACTTTGTGACAAAAAGCGAGATCTGCAAAATACTCACAATACCTCTCAGCAAATAGCTTGGAGTGTCTACTTGCCAAAATGGGGTCATTTGGGGGGGTTTGTGCCATCTGGGCATTCCATGGCCTCCGAAACTGTGATAGGCAGTGAGAAGTGAAATCAAAAATTTACACCCTTAGAAAGCCTGAAGGCGGTGCTTGGTTTTTGGGGTCCCGTACGCGGCTAGGCTCCCAAAAAGTCTCACACATGTGGTATCTCCGTACTCAGGAGAAGCAACAGAATGTATTTTGGGGTGTAATTCCACATATGCCCATGGCATGTTTGAGCAATATATCATTTAGTAACAACTTTGTGCAAAAAATAAAAATAAAAAAAATAAATTGTATTTTTTCCTCAACTTGTGTGAACATATAAAATATTCCATGGACTCGACATGCCTTTCAGTATATAGCTTGGGGTGTCTACTTTCCAAAATGGGGTCATTTGGGGGAGTCTTGAACTTTTCTGCCATTTTATACACAACATTAGGAAGCTTACATCCACTCTTCTAACCACTTGAAGACAAAGCCCTTTTTGAAACTTTTTGTTCACATGAAAAAAATTTTTTTTTTTTGCAAGAAAATTATGTTGAACCCCCAAACATATATATTTTTAAAGCAAAGGCCCTACAGATTAAAATGGTGGGTGTTGCATTTTTTTTTCTACACAGTATTTGCGCAGCGATAGTTCAAACGCATTTTTGGGGGAAAAAATACACTTTTTTTAATTTTAATGCACTAAACCACACTATATTGCCCAAATGTTTGATGAAATAAAAAAGATGATCTTAGGCCGAGTACATAGATACCAAACACGACATGCTTTAAAATTTCGCACAAACGCGCATTGGCGACAAACTACATACATTTTTAAAAGCCTTTAAAAGCCTTTACAGGTTACCCCGTTAGATTTACAGAGGAGGTCTACTGCTAAAATTACTTCCCTCGATCTGACCTTCGCGGTGATACCTCACATGCATGGTGCAATTTCTGTTTACATATGACGCCAGACCGACGCTTGCGTTCGCCATTGGGCAAGAGCAGGGCAGGACAGGGGTGCTTTTTTATTTTTTTTTATTTTTTTTATTATTAATTTTGCTTTTTTATTTTATTTTTAAATTGTTCCTTCCATATTTATTTATTTTTAATCATTTTTATTGTTATCTCAGGGAATGTAAATATCCCCTATGATAGCAATAGGTAGTGACAGGCACTCTTTTTTGAAAAAACTGGGGTCTTCTAGACCCTAGATCTTTCCTCTGCCCTCAAAGCATCTGACCACACCAAGATCGGTGTGATAAAATGCTTTCCCAATTTCCCAATGGCGCTTTTTATATCCGGGGGGGGGGGACATTCCCTCCCACTGCTTGTAAAAGCAGTCCAGAGGCTAATTAGCCACTAGGATTGCTTTTACATGAAAGCCGACCGCTGGCTGAAAAGAATGATACCAAGATGATACCTAAACCCGCAGGCATCATTCTGGTATAAACATTCAAAGTCCTGGTCCTTGTTGGACATGTATTGTAATCTTTTTTTTTCATGCAGCCAGTTGGCTGAACAAAAAAAGAGATTGATCGGTGGGTATGCCCACCATTAGAATACCGCCCTTCATCCACCCACTTCTAATGATGGGCATACATGCACCATTTATATATGCCGAAGCATGGGGGCATCCTCCCGCAAAAAAGTTATGCCGCACACACATGGTCGGACTTTTCCACGGGCAAGCCTCCGTCGGAATTTCGACCGTATGTACGCGGCATTAGGAGCAAAATTGCTCCTCCGTTCCTCTGCCCCTGCTGCCCCCATGCTTCGGCATATATGCTTTTTTTTTTAACTGTGGTGGTGAAATCACCTCCTACAGCACTGGAGTCGCAGGGATCAGGCCTGTCTCTGCGAACGCTGCAGTTATGTGTGTTGTGTTTTGTAAGTGACAGTGATCGATCGATACTGCACTTGGGTGGCCTGGGCTGGACGGAGGGGCAAAACGCAGGTGCTAGCAGGTATCTGGGCTGATCCCGCTAAAACTGCGTTTTTGGGAACCCTAAATTGCTGGGGACGCTAGTATAGATCTGATCAGATCAGATATTGATCTGTTCAGATACTATACCACTAAGGGAGGTGTATGCTTCATGCGTGGGTGTTAGCGTTACTGGCACTAATTTGACGCTGCCTGGGCTGTGACGCAGACCCTCTCTGATGCTAAAACCTAATTGATATCACCCGCCGGGCGATCAGGGGGTTAAACCTTTATTGGGTTATATATACGGCGGGTGCCCTGACACTATAAAAAGCAAACTAACTGACCAGCGTCACCCGTAACACTTATATGGTGATCACTGGTGAAAGGGTTAACTAGGGCCAATTAGGGGGTTAAAACCTTTATTAGATAATATATGGGGGTACCTGACGCTATAAAAACCTGCGGTGAACCTAAAAAAAATTACTGGCTACCGATCGGCATCACCGACACTAAGACAGCGATCAGAAAAACGATCGCTTAGCGACAGTGGTGATAGGGGGTGAAAAGGTTACCTGGGGGACGATCAAGGGGGTTAAACCTCTATTAGATAATATATGGGGGTACCTGAAGCTATAAAAAGCTGCGGCGAACCTAAAAAAAATTACTGGCTACCGATCTGCATCACCGACACTAAGACAGCGATCAGAAAAACGATCGCTTAGCGACAGTGGTGATAGGGGGTGAAAGGGTTACCTGGGGGGCGATCAAGGGGGTTAAACCTTTATTAGATAATATATGGGGGTACCTGACGCTATAAAAACCTGCGGCGAACCTAAAAAAAATTACTGGCTACCGATCGGCATCACCGACACTAAGACAGCGATCAAAAAAACGATCGCTTAGCGACAGTGGTGATAGGGGGTGAAAGGGTTACCTGGGGGGCGATCAAGGGGGTTAAACCTTTATTAGATAATTTATGGGGGTACCTGACGCTATAAAAACCTGCGGCGAACCTAAAAAAAATTACTGGCTACCGATCTGCATCACTGACGCTAAGACAGCGATCAGAAAAATGATCGCTTAGCAACAGTGGTGATAGGGGGTGAAAGGGTTATCTGGGGGTGATCAGGGAGTTAAACCTTTATTAGGGGGGGGGGGTTAGGGGGCTACACTGGACCTAAAACTAACTGTAGTGACACTTTTACAGTCACAAATGTCACTGATTGCAGTGATCAGTAAATAAATGGTCACTGCAATCAGTGACACTGTGACTGGGGGCTGGGGGGTGATCTGGGGGTGTCTGGGGGGGCCTGGGGGGGGGCGATTTGTGTGCCTATGTGTCCTGGTGTCAGTGTAGTGTTTTGTGCACTGACCTGATGTCTTCTCTTGTACGGCGCTCGGTACATGTGAGCGCCGCATGAGAGATGACATCACTTCCTCCTGCTTCCTCTGCCTGTGTTTACATTACACGGACAGAGGAAGCATTTTCATTCGCCGGGAGCGATCGCGAGGGGGTGTCCGGAATCAAACGGCCGTCCCCTCATCTCGGATCGCTCCCCAATGAATACCGACCGCTCACTGTATAGGAGTGGGGTCCAATCGGACCCCCCAACTGTACAAAGGCAATCACGTACACTGTACGTGATTGTGCCTGTCGGTGCCATTCTGCCGACATACATATACAGTGAGCGGTCGTTAAGTGGTTAAGGCATACATAAGCACCATAGTAGAGATAGACTAATTAGGGACTGCATACACATTTGTTTGTCAGGCATGATAAAGTAAAAATTCAAAACAATACTCACGGGAATGACCGTGTTGAATGAGACAACAGTCAGCCTTAGTACCGAGACAGTGGCGATGTATTATACATATGGCCAGTCAGGGGTGTATATTCTGTGGGTATTAGTAAAGAAATGTATATATGGTAGGTGTTCCATTGGGATGCCATTTGCAGTATTACAGACAACCAAATGGCCGTGTATAAGCACGGCATGTATCAAGCCAGAGATGCTTGTAAAACTAATAAAATTAAGAAAAAGGATCTCACCATAAAAAGCATTCACAATGGTAGTAAGAGGACGATCTATGCTGGTAAGCAAGGGGTATTACCATAGGAGACTCAGCTGATCCACTGGAGTGTATATAAACTGATATATTATAGCAGTATATATTGTTAACAGCGCATACTATGTCCACATGATAAATAAGTAAAGCCAGAGCCCTAGAGGGAAAAGGAGAAGATATCAACAATACCGCAAATGGATAGCTATAAGCATGTGCCCATCTGCGGAGAGAAGAGTTTTACCTCAGGGTCAAGGTGGCAATGTGTGGTCAGTGAGTCTTTGTGGTCCCGAATGATCATCTGCCATTGAGGAGCGGTGAGTTCCGTGTTCATATACACCTCCACCGGAAGTGCGTCACCCCCGGCCGGAAGTGACACCGTCCGGTCTGACCGCAGGCTACCGCGCATGTGCCAGGTCACCGCTGACGTGGTGAATACAGGCCAATGCAGTGGCAGCAGAGGCGGGGAATACAGGGCAAGGAAGTCGCCCCGTGTCCCCGCCAATCGCCGCACTTCCGGTCCGGGATGAGACGGGAAAGCGGCGCTTTGCGGCCAAATAAGGAGAGCAGTGATGCCTAATTTGCAGCCAGGGACAACAGGAGGGCAATAACCCGCAGAGGCCAGTCACACACAAACAAAAGATAATAAAACATAATACATAAAAAGAAATAAAAGTTAGAAATAAAATTAATGCAGAAAATTGCATCAGTTAGTACAATTGAATATAATTAAACTTAGCTCATACAAATCCATAATTCCATATCAGTTTGAAAGCGTCATATAATGGTTTAAACTACAGGATTGGGGTTTTAAAGCATTAGGGGATATGCAAGATCAGAGTTATGAATTATTTTATAATATTTCTACAATAAAAACCCATAGTGTTTTACAATACGTACTCGTGTGTCTCTAAATGTCCAAATTCCCCTAGTTCATAGTCTAAAATATACACATTATCGGGACGTTGGCACATTGCTACCGCTGTATCCACAGTATCACCCTGTGAGGATACACATTAAAAACTCAATCCTTTTCACGGATTCTAAAAAGAATCTGGAGGCAGAACAGCTGCACATTCTTTAGGGGGGGAAAATTCGCACACTATGGGCTCCATAGTGCTTCAGGAATCCGCTGGAAGTTGCTTGTTTTGGAAGTGGGGTAGTTATGTGTTGTGCTTCTTGTTTTTCTTCTTGCGTGACACCGTTTGCCAATCACTCTGGGTGTTCAATCTTGCAGAGGGAGAAGAGCTTTCAGTGATTTGGTCAGGTATAATGTCTACAGAGCGAAGTAATGTCAGACCTTCCTCCAGGCATGTAATCACTGTAGTATTTCCCTCATGCGTGATTGTTAGTTTCATCGGATATCCCCAGCGGTAGGGGATGTTATGGTTGCGTAACGCTTTTGTTACAGGCAGAAGTGATTTGCGTTTTTGCATTGTGTATTGTGAGAGGTCTGCATATAGCTGGACGTTTGACCTCTCTGGAGGTTGCGAATTATTGCGGAAAGCTGACATGAGCTGTTCCTTTGCATGAAAAAAGTGTACCCGCACCAGGGCATCTCTAGGGATGTTGTCTGGAAGGTGGGATGGTTTGGGTAGTAGGTGGATGTGATCAATGACCAGATCTGACTCAGGGAAATGAGGGCAGGAACGCTTTCATGAGGTCGCGGGCATACTGCTGTAGTTGTGTGAGTTGCACAGCCTTTGGGACCCCGGATCTTAACGTTATTTCTTCTTGACCTGTCCTCAAGGTCAGCTACCTTAGATTTGAGCCAGGCTATGTCGTCAAATTGGTCATTATGAGCATCAACCAGTGTATTATGCGCGGATGCAAAGTCGCCCATTTTCTTTTCAATATAGTCTATCCTCCCTCCCATCTCGCCTACTTCAGCCTTAACCACTTGCCGACCGCCGCCTGTAGATATACGTTGGCAGAATGGCACGGCTGCGCAAAGCAATGTTCCTGTACGTTGCTTTGAATTTTCCCCTGCCGCGCACTCCATGAGCGATTCCGCGGGTCCCGCGGACTTGATGTCCGCCGGGTGCCCGCGATCGTCTCACGGAGAGGCAGAACGGGGAGATGCCTATGTAAACAAGGCATTTTCCTTTTCTGCCTAGTGACAGGACAGTGATATACTGCTCCCTGTGATCGGGAGCAGTGATCACTGTCATGTCACTTGTAGCCCAGCCCCCCCACAGTTAGAATCACTCCCTAGGACACACTTAACCACTTCCTCGCCCTCTAGTGGTTAACTTCTTCCCTGCCAGTGTCATTTACACGGTATCGTGTGTACGAGGCTTTAGTCTTTCCACTGGCTTCCTCTCACCCAACAAATACAATTCAAAATGATAACAACATACAAAGCCATCCACAACTCTGCCCCAAGCTACATTACCAGTCTTATCTCAAAATATAAAGGTGAAACAATGCAGCGCTAAAACTAGGAGCTAAATCAAGTGAATATCTGTGAAAAATAAAAATTCAAAAATACTTGAACATAACTCCACTCAAATGCTCAAATTAGTGATAGTGAGAAAAAACATGCATAATACATGTAAACCTATGTCAGAATAGTGCACCTAAACTACATAGGCCACACAATGAAATGTCCTGTGCGTGAAAAAACAAAACAAAGTCTATATTAATCCGTGATGGACATGCTGAATCCACTGTGAAGTTTGGAAAAATTCACGTTGTAGATGTGTTGTATCGAAAACAACCAGGATGGATATGGGGGTATGTTCCGGCATCCACAATAAACAGGTAGGTAATGAATACTCTTACCGTGAATCAGATGTAAATAAGCATAGACGGGAACTCCAAGGTAGATGCTCCGATATGGATGTCTCAAATCCAACTTCCAGATAACATCAGAACTGCGATAATGGGATGCTCACCCGATGGTTATTACATGAAAGATGTATCTCTCTGCAAACTTTCCGTAAGGGGTATCACTTTAAGGCAGGATGTCATGAAAGGAAGAAATAGATGGCTGCTAGCAGCTTCATTAAAGAGTCCCGATCAGGGTGATTATCGCATTATCGCAGTTCTGATGTTATCTGGAAGTTGGATTTGAGACATCCATATCGGAGCATCTACCTTGGAGTTCCCGTCAATGCTTATTTCCATCTGATTCACGGTAAGCGTATTCATTACCTACCTGTTTGTTGTGGGTGCCGGAACATACCCCCATATCCATCCTGGTTGTTTTCGATACAACACATCTACAACGTGAATTTTTCCAAACTTCACAATGGATTCAGCATGTCCATCACGGATTAATATATACTTTGTTTTGTTTGTTCACGCACAGGACATTTCATTGTGTGGCCTATGTAGTTTAGGTGCACTATTCTGACATAGGTTTACATGTATTATGCATGTTTTTTTCTCACTATCACTAATTTGAGTATTTGAGTGGAGTTATGTTCAAGTATTCATTTTTGTTTTGTTTTTTTTCACAGATATTCACTTGATTTAGCTCCTAGTTTTAGTGCTGCATTGTTTCACCTTTATATTTTTCCACAATATTGTTCTATTGTTTATATCAGCAGCTTTTTCTTCACAGGCAGCGCAATTTTTCCTCATATTTTTGAGTGTTTATCTCAAAATATCATGAAAGCCATCCTCTCTGCTCTCCGTTCTACTCGACACCCTACTTTCTAGCTCCCTCATCACCACTTTACTTTCTCCATCAGATCATCCTTTACAGTTAATGTATTTTATATCACTTGTCCATCCCTTTAGATTATAATCCCTCCTAAACAGGGCCTTCTTACCCTCCAGTATTGAATTTTATTAGAACTGTAGCACCTGCATTTATTTTAAAGCACTGCACAAACTGTTGGATTATATAAACCCTGTATAATATTTATTTTCCTAAAGTTGCTAATATGTGTTTATTTATTTTTTTACAGGAGTAGTCCTTTCTACAATGTCACCATCTTCGAATTCTGTTACTGCAGCTGTTATGTTGACCTTAGCAGAGCCATCACTTTCAACCTCATCACAGAATGCAGTGGTAGTTGAATGCAGGTGACAGAGGGACTTGTCAGAACACTTTGCACTTACTGTAGTTCAACTTCTTGAGGTCATGAACTTATTTTTATACTGCACAGTAACTCAAGAACAGATGGGCACTATTTTGGATTGCATTTTGATGTGTTGTCTATGCACTTAAGTGTGCTTTTGATGAAGTACAATTAAACTGCTTTTCTTTAAGCAATAATCCTTTCTACTAATCTAACTAAGTTTTGCTTTAGCTTATGATACTTTCCACTGTGGAAGCAAAACATTTTACTGTTTTGTATTGTGAGAATTATGTATTATGAGGATACTTTAGAAAGTGCTTGACATGCAAGCTCCTTTTTTTTTTTTTTGCAGCAATCATGCCACTGATTTTGCTTGCATGCAGAGCAGTTGCACTGTGACAATGAAAAAGGGTCTGATTTGTGTAATTGGTGACAGTGAGGAAAGTCTGCTAGGAAGTAAGAATGCTCATTTCTACTGCATATAATAGGTTATTAGGACAAATTATTTGCAGATATTAGTTACAGTGGAATTCCCAATGAGGATGTCATTGATTTTACTGTAGTTAGTTTGTGCAGTACAAAATACTACTGATACCACTAATGTACTGATGCATTTATTTGTTTAGGTTTCCCTAAAATAATTAGGCCCACTTGACAAAGATATTTGGAAGCCATAAGAAGAGGTGTTTTTCAAAATAAAGTAATTGTAGCACTATAAACGCCAGTTAGTCATAAATGTTTTTGTCTGTCATAGGCAAATACACTCTTCTAGACACATCTATATGTTTACTCACTAGTTAAATTGTAACTCCACTTTTTTTTTTTTTTTTTAAACATTCCCCTCTGGTTGATCTGTGTACATTGCAAGGGGTATAACAAACTTTGTTGCAGATTCCTACCTTTTGTTATTCTGAAGAAATCCATGTGTGTTTTTCTGCTGGGTCTGCATCCCTTTAGACAGGTTCCTATTGAAAGTATCTCTCCAAAAATGAAATTTTTGTTGCAGGGGATGCCTAAAATATGACTCATATCTTAGTGCAGATTTCTGGGAATATTGGTGAGCCAATCACACAAGCAAGAAATTGTTTCTTGGGAGTGGTCAGTACACACTCTGTGTACAGCACAACCCCAGGTAGCCATATTGCATTGCATTCTCAGAAAAATACAGAGCTGCAGATTGAAAAGGAAAGGTCAGTTTTAATAACATTCAATCACAATGTGTCGCAATTATATGCGCTATATTATTTTTTCTTTATTTGCTATTTTTTTCACCACGAAAGTGGAGTTATCCTTTAAATGACCTTAATTGCGTTGTGTTTACTTTTTCCAGTGATATTATTGCATAACAGAATGTATTGGTTTGAAAGAGTTATTATTTCCACACCAAAAGAAACATGCTTTCACGTTTACAGATTTTATTCATCTTGCTCGCTTTAAAGTGAACACTTTTTTCTAAGTCCTGACATTGTGACACTTTGGGAAAAAGTTGTGTTTATACATTGTGTGAACCAAATGTGGTTTTAAGTGATAAGTTTATGGATTTGATTTTCTTACTGTGCCATTTGTAGCACATACTTAGAATACAGTATGTAGTATGACCAGATTATACCTTTAACCACTTGCCCACTGGGCACTTATACCCCCTTCCTAACCAGGCCAATTTTCAGCTTTCGGTGCTCACACAATTTGAATGACAATTATTTAGTCATGCACCACTGTACCCATTTGACATTTGTGTCCTTTTTTTCCACACAAATAGAGCTATCTTTTGGTGGTATTGAATCACCACTAGGTTTTTTTTTTTGTGAAAATATTGTAAAAAAAATAATTTTTCTTCATGTCTGTTATAACATTTAGCAAATTTAGTCATTTTTCATCATAATATTTGGTCAAAATGTATATTGCTACATATCTTTGGTAAAAAAAAATACCAAAATCAGTGTATATTTGGTCTGTAAAAGTTATAGCAACTACAAGCTATTGTGCCAATCACTGAAAATGGATCACACCTGATGTACTGACGGCCTTATTTCTTCAGATACTAGCAAGCCAGGACAGTACAAATACCCCCCAAATTACCCCTTTTTGGAAAGTAGACATTGAAGGTATTTAGTAGTCATGGTGAGTTTTTTGCCATTGTAAATTTTTCCCACAATTCTTTGGAAAATTAAGATTTTTTTGTTTTTCACATGGCATATGCATACTTGCAACTTCACCCCAAAACACATTCTGCTGCTACTCCTGAGTATGGAAATACCACATGTGTGAGACTTTTTCACAGCCTGGCAACATACAGCGACCCAACATGCAGGGAGTACCCTCAGGTGTTCTAGGGACATAAATTACACATCTAATTTCTTGACTACCTATTACACTTTTGTGAGGCACTGTAGTGCCACTGATGAGCACTGTAGTGGCACTGATGGGCATTGTAGTGGCACAGATGAGCACGGATGTGGCATGGATGAGTCACGGGTGAGCACTGATGTGGCATGGATGAGCACTGATGTAGCATGAATGAGGCATGGGTGGGCACTGATGTGGCATGGATGAGGCATGGATGACCACTGATTTGGCATGCACGGATGAGTACTGATGTGGCATGGATGAGTACTGATGTGGCATGGATGAGTACTGATGTGGCACGGATGAGTACTGGTGGGGCATGGATGAGCACTGATATGGCACGGATGAGCACTGATGAGTACTGGTGGGGCATGGATGAGGCACGGGTGAGCACTGATGTGGCACGGGTGAGCACTTATGTGACACAGATGAGCATGGATGGGCACTGATGAGGCATGAATGGGCTTGGATGAGCACTGATGTGGCATGAATGAGTACTGATGAAGCATGGATGGGCACTGATGAGGCATGAATGGGCACAGATCAATGCTGTGGACACTTCAGATCTAGCCCATTCGCACTGCTAAACTGTCTCCCGTCTCTCCTCACATGCTGTTGTACCGATCGGTGTGAGGAGAGAGCTGAACCGGACATGTGCTGGTTGGTTGACAAGTGATTGAGCTGTCATTGGGACACTGTCATTGGCCCTTTACCCTGATCTGGACCCGTCATTCACAGACCTATTTGGGTGCGTGCCCCAGGGGGCGCGCGGGAGGCGCGAGTTCGAGAGAACGTCTTAGCACGCCCTCCCAGAACTAGCCGAACCGCGTTGTACCCGTCATTCGGCTATGGCCCGGTCGGCAAGCGGTTAATGAAGGATCCATTTGCTCTATATAAGGTTCAAGAAATGGCTTACTAAAAACAACTAAGATGGATAGTAGCAAGCGTCTGTTAATATCTCATCCAATCAGCTTCAACCAGCATCATGACTTGTGTAAATTACCAACTGAAAGATTATTCTGGTGATTTTAAATATGTAACTGCTAAGTTTTGAGAAATTTTACGGGGAAAAAAATTGTACAGGGCCTGTATCTTAGTCTAGTTTCATGTTCTGTCCCTTATAAATATTTTTCACCTTTTTTGCTGCCTTTGAATGAAAAAAAAATCAAAGGCAACTTTGGTTTATTGTCACAAAATAAGCAAGTAAAATATTTATAGCGTAAAATAGTTCTGATCATTAAACAGAATAATTTATATATGCCATGATCCATTACCCCACTGTAAATTTGTGACTTTGGTATTTGTGCAGTAATTGCTGGAATTATAATCAAAGCTATTCATTGCATTGTTAATACAAAATGTCCACTAGTTTATTTTGTGTCTGTTTGTTTAGCTATTAATAACTTTTTCCAAACTAAGTTGGTTTGTTTACTTCCTTCTAAAATTGTAAATGTTAAATTGTGCATTTGTTTTTGTACCTATTTTGCTGTTATATTTACACCTTTTCGTTATATAACACACTTATTTTAGCACAATTGTTTTGCTGGACCATCAGATTTTGGAAACTTAGAAAAATGCCTTGTACCTTATAACAAGGCTTACAATATTAAAAAGTCATATAGGTGGCAATCATATACTATACTGTAAAAATGTAATAATACGTCTGTCAAATAAAATGATTTGAGAATCGCTTCTTTTTTTAACATTCATTATATTAGAAAACAGAGGGCCTATCTGGAAAAATAAATTGCACCATCTCTGCCTGCCCCTTCCGCCCAAACAATTCATGATTTCTCTAGCTTTCTGATGAGTTCGTTTTTAGCCATAGAGATGTGCTTAACTGGCAAGTGGTTATGGAGTTTGGGGCTCATCTTCAAGTGTGTGTCTTAACCACTTCAGCTTTCACACCTGTATACCCCATATGGACCAGAGCAATATGTACATTTTTTCTAAGAACCTGTTTATTTGACAACAACTTTGTCATCATGTTAGATAATACAGTTCATCCAGAAAGTATTCACTTTTTCCACATTTTGTTATGTTACATCCTCCTATCACAGTTTAGAATGGCGGCAAGGATGGGAAGTGTCATTATAATGGGGGATTTTATTTATCCAGATATAGACTGGGCCGAAGGAACCACGCATTTGTCTTAGGCTCGTAATTTCCTAAATATCTTGCAGAACAATTTCATGGGTCAGATGGTGAATGCACCAACAAGAAACAATGCGTTACTAGACCTACTGATTACTAACAATATAGACCTGATCGTGGATGTGGAAATATGGGCAACTTAGGAAACAGCGACCACAGGTCTATTAGTTTCAGTATAAATCACAGAAATAGGAAGCACAAAGTTAATACAAGGTGTGAGGGGGTTAGCTCGGTAGCGGGTGTGTGTGACCCCCTGGATGGGCTCCCCACACAAAAACAGGCCCAGCAGACGGAGGTTGTGGTTTTCAAGATCAAAAGGTGCGGTTTATTTCTCTATTTACAGTGACAAAAACACAGCAAAGCAAAAAGAAACATAAACAAAATAAATCCTGGTCAGCTTGACCTCTGACTAAACATGCAGGTTTCCCTAACTAACGACTGGGATCAGCCTGGTGCTGTCCTAGTCCCTAAGTCCCTGGTTTAGTAAATGTCCAAACAAATAGCCACAAAGGCTTTGTCTCACCGCACAGGGGTTCACTCTCCCTAGACAGTCCACACAGGTCTGGGTCCAGGCATGAGCAAACACCTAATGAATCTGGGAGTTTTTATAGAGGCCTTAAACGAGCTGACAAGCTTCAGCTGGTCTCATCAACTCCCTGCCTGCACGACACCCAGCCCTCTCCCTAGAGGTATGAATCATCCATGAGCCCACTAGCCTCAGCTGGGCTTCATCAACTCTCTCCCTAGTTGTATAAGTCGGCATAAAGCCTGAATCTGGGAGAAATATACCTACCCCCCTGGATGCAACCAGGTGACTTTACCTTCCTGCTGTCACATACCCCCCCCCTCTTGTTTTAACCTTGGGGTTGGAACACCAGCAATCAGGCATTCATGTACTCGAGACAAAGCATCCACATCCCCCATTTGAACGCCAGGGCGATGCTTTACTGTGAAGTTGAATTCCTGTAGGGCCAGGAACCACCTATTTACTCTTCTATTTGTCTCCTTGTTTTGAGCCATCCACTTTAACGGAGCGTGATCCGTAACCATGTCAAAGTGCCTACCTAGCAGATAGTACCGAAGGGAATCTAGAGCCCACTTCACCGCTAAACACTCCTTTTCAACCGTGGCGTAATTTACCTCATGGGACTTCAACTTCCTGCTGAGGTAAATGACTGGGTGCTCTTCCCCGTTCCAGACCTGGGACAATACTGCTCCTAACCCCACATCTGACGCATCACTTTGTACGACAAAGTCTTTAGAGAAGTCGGGTGAGTACAACACTGGCTGGCTACATAAGGCTTGTTTCAAGAATTGGAATGCTGCCTCAGCCTCGGGGGTCCATTTAATCATGACCGACCCTTTCCCTTTCGTCAGGTTGGTTAGGGGCACAGCCTTAGAAGCAAAGTGGGGAATGAAGCGCCGATAATAACCCGCGATTCCCAGAAAGGCTCGTACCTGCTTCTTGCTGTTGGGACGTGGCCAACTCTGGATGGCCTCGACTTTGTTGAGTTGGGGTTTTATTACTCCCCTGCCAATGGTGTACCCAAGATATTTGGCCTCCTCCTGCCCAATGGTACACTTCTTGGGGTTAGCCGTAAACCCCGCTTCCCGGATAGAGTCTAGGACTGCTTGCACTTTTGGCAGATGTGAGGCCCAATCTGTGCTATGGACAATTACGTCATCCAGGTAAGCCGCAGCATACTTCCGATGGGGCCTCAGTATCTGGTCCATTTTCCACTGGAATGTGGCCGGCGCATTCTGTAACCCGAACGGCATTCTCTTATATTGGAACGCCCTGTCTGGGGTTACAAATGCGGTTTTCTCTTTGGCCGACTTGGCCAGGGGAATTTGCCAATACCCTTTTGTGAGGTCAAGAGTCGTCATGTATCGGGCTGTTCCCAGCCGGTCGATCAACTCATCTATACGTGGCATGGGGTAGGTGTCAAATTTTGTAACTTTGTTCAACTGACGAAAATCGTTACAAAATCGCCAGCTCCCATCCGGTTTAGGCACCAAAACAATGGGACTAGACCAATCACTTTGGGACTCCTCTATCACCCCTAAGTTCAGCATTTTCTGTACTTCCTCCCGTATTGCCTCCCGTCGGGCCTCTGGGATCCGATAGGGTTTTAACTTCACCCTTTCACCGGGCGGGGTAATAATATCATGCTCTACCCCAGATGTTTGTCCCGGCAGCTCAGAGAACACCTCCTTGTTGCGAAGCACAAACTCCTTAACCTCCTGTTGTTGGGGTTGTGACAAGGTGGCTGCTATTCCAACCTCCGGAATCACGCAACCAGTTTGAGCTGGTGACCAAGTTTCTGCGACTAGGGACTCTCTATCCCTCCAGGCTTTCAACAGATTAACGTGATAGATCTGTTCGGGCTTTCGCCTTCCTGGTTGTCTGACCTTGTAATTCACTTCGCTCACTTTTTCCATTATCTCGTAGGGGCCTTGCCATTTGGCAAGGAATTTACTTTCAACCGTAGGGACAAGTACCAATATCCTATCCCCCGGGGAAAAGGTACGGGTCTTGGATCCACGGTTGTACACTCTCTGCTGTGCCAACTGCGCTTGGGCCAAATGTTCCTTCACGATGGGCATTACCTGTGCAATTCGATCTTGCATCAGGGCGACATGCTCAATCACACTCCTGTGGGGAGAACTCTCACTTTCCCAAGTTTCCTTGGCAATATCCAACAGCCCTCTTGGGTGTCTCCCATACAGTAACTCAAAGGGGGAGAATCCCGTAGAGGATTGGGGCACCTCCCTAATAGCAAACATCAAATAAGGAAGTAGACAGTCCCAATCCTTTCCATCTCTATCCACCACTTTCTTCAACATTTGTTTTAGGGTTTTGTTGAATCTTTCAACCAGCCCATCGGTTTGGGGGTGATACACAGACGTACGCAATTGCGTCACTTTGAACAATTTACACAGCTCTTTCATAACCCGGGACATAAAGGGTGTACCTTGGTCCGTAAGCAGTTCTTTACAAATACCCACCCGGCTAAAAACAAGAGATAGCTCTTTGGCTATGGTTTTGGCCGAGGTATTTCGGAGAGGGATCGCTTCTGGATAACGGGTGGCATAGTCCATTATAACTAATATGTACTGGTGCCCCCTAGCGGACTTGATTATAGGACCTACCAAATCCATTGCGATCCTCTCAAACGGGACCTCAATGATGGGTAGAGGGACCAGCGGGCTACGGAAATGTGGCATCGGGGCCGACCTCTGACACACAGGGCAGGAGGAACAATAATTTTCTATGTCCTTCATCACCCCAGGCCAATAGAATCTCTGTAATACCCTCTCTCGGGTTTTCTCTGTCCCCAGATGACCTCCAAGAATGTGCCCATGGGCCAACTCCAACACCAACTTCCTGTAAGGTTTGGGCACCACAAGCTGCTCAACGGTTTCTTCTGCCCTTTTTGCCACCCGATACAGTAGGTCCTTCTCTACGCTGAAGTATGGGTAAGTGCAGGTATTATCTGGGTTCACTAACTCGCCATCTATTTCCACTACGTTTTCCCGTGCCTTTATTAGGGCGGGGTCTTTTAACTGTTCTGTGGCAAAATTTTCCCTGTGAACCTCAAGATCAGAAAACTCCACAGACGGTAGGTTTTCATCTGAGGAGGTGGGCTCCTCTCCAGTTTCTTGAGTCTCGCCTGCCAATACTGACAAGGGAAATTCTGGAGAGTCCTCACCACTCTCAGAGGAGTTCTGGCTATCACCTTCCTGGTACATAGGGGCACCAGTGGGGGGCTCAGGATCATCCCACAGTTCCCAGAACTTCGGAAAATCCCTTCCCACAATGGCATCATGCGGTAGTTGAGATACTAACCCCACTGGATGAGAGAGGGTACCTTTGGGGGTCTTGAAACACACTGTAGTCACTGGATACTCTCGGGTGTCCCCATGCACACAAATAACAGCTACCTTGCTATTCCCAGAGACCTCTGTTTTAACTAATTCAGCCTTTATCAGGGTCACAAGGCTACCTGAATCCAGTAATACCACAACATTTCTACCATTAATACACATTTTGCATAAATGTTTCTCAGTTCCCCGAATGGCAGTGCATGCGACTGTCGCACACAGCGACTGACGTCTGTCCGTCAGAAAGTCACATTGCATGGGTTCCTCCACAACCGGGCAATTTGCTGCAATATGTCCCGCTTGCCGGCAGCGGTAGCAAACAATCCTTTTGGCTGCCTCTTGAGCCCCCGACTTCCCAGGCTGTTCTCGCCAAACCCTGGGCAGAGCTCCCACCCTCTCACTCTCTCCACCCTCACCCCTTGGAATCATCTTATCCGCCCCTGGGGATGGTCTGGTCTTAGGGTGGAAAGTCCGAGAGTCTCTGGAAGAGGCCGTCAGGTTCTCTGCAGCCAAGTATCCCTCTACACGATCCACAAGTTTACCGGCCGTTTCTGGGTCTCCATGGCTTACCCACTTTTGAATGGCGGTAGGAAGAGCTCTCAAGAAACGATCCATCACAACACGTTCCACAATCTCCGGTGCGGACAAAGTCTCTGGCTGTAGCCACTTCCTGCTCAGGTGAATGAGATCATACATTTGAGACCTGGGGGGTTTTCCAAGCTGGAAAGTCCAGTTATGCACACGCTGAGCCCGGACAGCCAGGGTGACACCCAGCCTTGCCAATATTTCAGCTTTTAGCATCACATAGTCTTTTGCTTGGTCAGGCTCTAGGTCATAGTAAGCTTTCTGCGATTCACCAGTTAACAGAGGAGCCACCAGTCCAGCCCACTGCTCCTCAGGCCACTTTTCTCTTTCAGCAGTCCTTTCAAATGTGGTCAAAAATACCTCTGGATCATCCTCTCCAGTCATTTTTGTCAATAAACGACTCACCCCAAAGGACGCGGTATTAGTGGGACGGCTTTCCTCACTGGTCTGCGGACGTTGCTGCATTACTGCTTCCATCTGTTGTTGTAGTCTCTGCTCTTGCTTCTGCAACAGGTCTATGAAGCGGGCCTCAGATTGCTTCTGGGCTTGTTGCTGGGCTGCGAAGCTCTGTTGTTGAGCTGCAAGGCTCTTTTGCAAACCTGCATTTGTCTGCTGTTGATTGGCATTTGCTAGAGCCAGCTGTCTCAGTATCTCCTCCATGCTGGCTTAAAAAAAAACTGCCACTGGTTCTCCACCAACTGTGAGGGGGTTAGCTCGGTAGCGGGTGTGTGTGACCCCCTGGATGGGCTCCCCACACAAAAACAGGCCCAGCAGACGGAGGTTGTGGTTTTCAAGATCAAAAGGTGCGGTTTATTTCTCTATTTACAGTGACAAAAACACAGCAAAGCAAAAAGAAACATAAACAAAATAAATCCTGGTCAGCTTGACCTCTGACTAAACATGCAGGTTTCCCTAACTAACAACTGGGATCAGCCTGGTGCTGTCCTAGTCCCTAAGTCCCTGGTTTAGTAAATGTCCAAACAAATAGCCACACAGGCTTTGTCTCACCGCACAGGGGTTCACTCTCCCTAGACAGTCCACACAGGTCTGGGTCCAGGCATGAGCAAACACCTAATGAATCTGGGAGTTTTTATAGAGGCCTTAAACGAGCTGACAAGCTTCAGCTGGTCTCATCAACTCCCTGCCTGCACGACGCCCAGCCCTCTCCCTAGAGGTATGAATCATCCATGAGCCCACTAGCCTCAGCTGGGCTTCATCAACTCTCTCCCTAGTTGTATAAGTCGGCATAAAGCCTGAATCTGGGAGAAATATACCTACCCCCCTGGATGCAACCAGGTGACTTTACCTTCCTGCTGTCACAAAGGACACTGAATTTCAAAAGAGCCAACTTTCCTAAACTGCACTCTTAGCTAGAAGATATCCAAGGAACAAAGAATACAGAGGAAAAATGGCAGTGCTTTAAGAGTATACTAAATAAAGGTATTGGCCAATGCATTCCAATGGGAAATAAATTTAAAAGAGCTAATAAAAATCTTGGGTGGCTCCACTCCAACGTAAAAATGCATATAAAAGCAAAGGAAAAGGCCTTCAAAAAATACAAAGCTGAGGGGTCATTGTCAGCATTCCAACTTCACAAAGAATGCAATAAGAAATGTAATGCCACGTACACACAGTCGGAATTTCCAACAAGAAATCTCTGATGTGAGCTTTTTGTCAGAAATTCTGACCATGTGTGGGCTCCATCTGACTTTTTCTGTCTGAATTTTTGACAGCAAAAATTTGAGAGCTAGTTCTCAAATTTTCCGACAGGAAAAGTTATTTTCGGAAATTCCGATCGTCTGTATGCAATTCCGATGCTCAAAAAACCATGCATGCTCAGAATCAAGCAGAAGAGCTGAATTGCCTATTGAACTTCATTGATCACGGCTCATTGTACGTATTGTACATCACAGTGTTCTTGAGCATCGGAATTTCCAACAACATTTGTGTGACACAAGTTTGAGCCAAAATTCCGTCGGGAAAAAAATCCACAGTTTTGTTGTCGGAATTTCCGATAGTGTGTACGCGGCATTAGGGTGCAATCAGGGCTGATAAGATAGAACACGAAAGGCACATAGCGGAGGAGAGTAAAAAAAATCTCAAACTCTTTAAGTATATAAATGGTAAGATAGGGAGGCAAGAACATATTGGCCCCATAAGGGATGATAAAAGGAATCTGTTTACAAAAGACAGAGAAATGGTGAAGGTTTTGAATATTTTCTTCTCCTCAGTCTGTACAAGGGAAATGCGGGGGATACAGTAACCAAGACTGTAATGTTAATTTTCATAGCATGTCACAGGAAGCACCCTCATGGTTAAAAGAGGACAGAACTATAAATAGACTTGAAAAACTTAACATAAATAAGTCACCGGGACCAGATGACTTGCACCTGAGGGTCCTTAAGGAACTGAGTCAAGTGATAGCAAGACCATTGTTCCAAATTTTTATGGACAGTTTACTGACTGGAATGGTGCCAGCTGATTGGAGAAAAGTCAATGTGGCACCATTATTTAAAGAAGGGCAGGGATATATCCCTGGGAACTACAGGCCAGTTAGCCTAACATCAATAGTCTGCAAGCTAATGGAGGGGATGATAAGGGACTATCTATATACAAGATTTTAGTAATGAAAATGGTATCATTAGCCGTAATCTGCATGGATTCATGAAGAATCATTCTTGCCAGACCAATCTACCAATCTTCTAGCCTTCTATGAAGAAGTGAGCTGCCATCTAGATAAAGGAAGGGTTGTCAATGTGGTGTATCTAGATTTTGCAAAGGCATTCAATACAGTTCCCCACAAGCGTTTACTGTACAAACGAAGGTCTGTCTGCAAGGACCATAGGGTGAGTACCTGGATTGAAAACAGGCTACAGGGGCGAGTCCAAGCGTGATGATAAATGGGGAGTACTCGGAATGGTCTGGTGTGGAAAGCAGGGTCCCCCAGGGTTCTGTCCTGGGATCAATCTTGTTTAATTTATTCATAAACGATCAGGAGGATGGAATAAACGGCTCAATCTCAGTATTTGCGGATGATACAAAGTTAAGCAGGGCAATAACTTCTAAACATGGTGATCTTGCGAGCTACCACAAATTGTCAGTTCTAATATATTCAGCTGCTAGCACTGATTACGTCCCATTAAGGGCCGTGCATTCAGCATAAAAGCACCTGTCGGACGGTGCAGGAGGCAGTGGTGCGTTCTCAACTTCTCAGCTAAAGGAAAGGACACATACTTCAGCAGTATCCCTGAGCTTGTAAAGAGTGGTGCACTGTAGCACCCACGAAATGTGAGTACCCCACAGTAGGGGCTAAGTTTTATTTACATCATAAATTGTTAAAACTATATCACACTATCGAGTTTTTTTTATCATACACATGTGGAACATGTTACCAGCAACCAGCCCAGGATTTTAACATAACCACTGTACCCAGAGGTGGTTCATATGCGTGTTCTGACCAGGCTTAATTGCAGGGTCACACACTGTGAGGTGAGCTAATATACTGAAAGGGGGAGCACCAGAGTGGACACAAGGACACGTTTTGCTATCACCAGTTGCTTTGGATTTTTTGAACTGTGAATGGACTGTATATTTCTTTCTCGTACATCACGGGACACAGAGCGACATAGTCATTACTAATGGGTTATATAGATACCTTCAGGTGCTGGCACTGGCAACTTCCAAAACCGGAAGTACCCTCCCCTATATAAGCCCCTCCCATCCGGGAGCACCTCAGTTTTTTGCCAGTGTCTAAGGTGTTGGCCAAGAAGAAACATGTGTTTTTCACTGAGCTTGCGTACAGGTTCTTTTGGGCCTCAGTAAGCTATTCCGGATCCAACCAAAAAAGCTTCATAGCTAAACGGTCGGTACCCGGGCCTTGCAGAGAAGAGCAAGGTTTTGCCTGTAATGCTTCTCTTAGGAGGGCTGGACCCTGGGATCCAGAGCTCTGGTCATACCCATGACCAAGATGTTTTCTGTGCAGGGTGCTATACAGGTCCAGCGGAGTGGAATCCTTGGGAACCCGGTCCCTGAAGGTTTAATTACAATGCCTGCCGTGATAGGTGAAGTTTGGGCTTCTGTGGACCAAACAAAGTCCTGCGGCGGGGAACAGGTAAGTGGGGGCCCCCAGGAACTTGGTTCTATTGGGGGACCCCCAAGCCTAATTTGTCTTTCTGTCTGTTACCTAACGGTATTCCCGCTGATATCTGTGCATGCCTGTAACTACTAAAAAAATGTAATATTTTTAATAGTGGTCAAGAAAAAAAAAATATATATATATTTAATATATTAGACTGCGGTACCTGTGTTTATCCACTAGAGGCCGCTGTGGAACGTTTCTTGTCATGTGGACTAGTTTCTTTTCGTCAGAGCAAGTCCAGGCAGATGGTGAGTTCTCTTGTGGGAAACTGCTTCCTCTGCCATGTTGCAATGCTCGTCCATCCCCCGGCCTGCGGCAAAAAGGGGCCCTGGCTCTTGTCCCTAGTTTCCCTTTTCAAAATTAGCGCCGAAGGCGCACGTGGCCGCGCGCGTGCGCGTGCACGCGCCTCTATATATAGAGGTGAGCCGGGGAAGGGGGCGGAGCCTGGGGGATGACGCTCTGTGCGCGCCGCAGCGCTTCTGCGCATGTGCGGGCGTCCCAGCATGTTAAAAAACACAATTATGTGTTGTGAGCTGGCTATGGAGTGCAGAGACAGAGCTGGCAACATTTAAAAAAAAAAAAAAAAAAAAGGCATACAGCAAGCGGTTGATGCAGGCATCCCCATAGAAAGGCACATTAGTAGACACCAACTGATATATAGCAGAAATTGTGCTAGACTATTCTCAGTAAAAGTGGTGTATTACGGCTGGAATACCTCAGCTTTAGGCTTAGGAATATGCCGTCCAGAAGCTCCGGAACTGAATCTTCCAGGAAGCGAAGGGGGTCTCATCGGGCTCTGAGGATCTTGGGCATGCTTCTGCTGCACCAGTCTCCCCTGAAGTTCAGAGGTAAGTGACCGTAGAGACCCCGCAGGGGTACTTGGTACTGTGGCTGTCCTCAGTTCACCTGCTCCTGTGTATGTACCAGAGGAGGTTTTTTCCTCAGCTCTGGGAGGATTAGAGAGAGATTGTCAACATTGATCGCTGCCTCCCTGTCACAGGGAAAGCACGCCCGATCTCCGTCTCCTCCTTCAGAGTGCCTGTTAGCAGAGCAACAGTCCCATACAGGGATCGACCTGCCTGAAGGGGATCAGGATGAGGTTGATTCTGTTATAGAGGAATCAACAGTGGGGGAACCTTTTCTCAGCATCTCAAGCTGAAAGATTATGGGTTCAGTCTCTGACTAACATGGTCCGATCAGCATTTAAAATGCACCTTGCGGAACCATCAACCACTACTGTCTCCTCGCTGGGGTCGCTAAAAGCTCCCCAGACTGTCTGTTCCTTTCCACTTCACCCTTTACTGAAAGGGCTTATTTACCAGGATTGGGAACGTCCTGAGAAAATATTTATTCCCCCAAGAGATTTCCGGTGGTCTATTCCATGGAGGATAAGTTCATCAAAAAAATGGAAGGTCCCTACAGTGGACGCAGCCATCTCTTGTATGTATAAATCACTGACATGTCCAGTGGATAATGTCCAAATGTTCAAGAACCCAATAGATAAAAGATTGGAGTCCTTATGAAAGTCTGCTTCTTTCTACAGCAAGCTTGGTGACACAACCAGCAGTAGCAGCTATTGGGGTCTGCTAAGCAGGGAAGGATCAGTTGAAACAGGTCTTGAGGGACTTGACAGATCAGCAGGCCTTGCCCTAGCTGATCTACCTAGAGCCTTAGGCTTTGCGGTTGACGCCATAAAGGATTCAGTCCATTAGGCCTCCCGCCTTACGCTGTCTATAGTACATATGCGTAGGCTTCTATGGCTCAAAAACTGGTCTGCTGAAGCTCCCTGTAAAGAATGGCTGGTTAGCGTCCCATTTCATGGTGAACGCTTATTCAGGGAAAACCTGGACAAATATATCCAGAAAATTTCCAGCGGTAAAAATACGCTCTTGCCGGTTAAAAACAGAGTTAGAGGTCCCTCTTTAAGAGGCCTGCTTCTCCAGTCCCTGGGGCATCGGCTGTGTAACAGTTCCGACGGCCTCCTCGGTCAATTCCCGGGGGTAAAAAACAGGGACAATAGCAGGGTAATGAGAAACCCTGGGTCAGGGGAGGTACAAAACCTCCCCCAAAGTTAAATTCATTGAAGGGTCACCCACTCAGTCGGGTGGGGGGAGGACTCCAGTTGTTCGCAAGAGACCGGGCGGGACACGATCAAGACAGATAGGTGCTCTCCGCAGTATGTTGGGGATACAGTTTGGAGTTAAAAGACTCTCCTCCTTCCCATTTTTGAGGTCAAACGTGCCAAGGGATCCCCGGAAGAGAGAGTCCCTCCTGTTGGCACTGGAACAACTATTGCTCCAAGGAGTAATTATGGAGGTTCCCCTGGAAGAATGAGGGTTCGGGTTTTACTCAAACCTCTTTACAGTCCCGAAGCAAACGCGGACGGGAGGCCCATATTAATTCTAAAAGGGCTATACAAATTCCTGTATATCAGGACTTTCCGATGGAGTCGATCCGATCGGTGGCCACTGCCCTACAAGGGGAGGATTGGTTAGCCGCGATCGACATCAAAGATGCTTATTTGCACATTCCCATCTTTCCAGTCCACCAAAAATTTCTACGCTTTGCAGTAGAAGGGCGCCATTTTCAGTTCAGAGCCTTACCCTTCGGTTTGGCCACAGCACCACGAGTGTTTACAAAAATTCTGGCCCTTTATTGGCCAATCTAAGAACACAAGGTGTAACGATAATGGCATATCTAGACGACTTGTTGCTGATAGACCACTCAGTGAAAAAACTAGACGTGGTCGTTCACAAGACAATCAAGTATCTGGAATCTCACGGTTGGATTATCAACCGAGACAAGTCAGCCCTAAAAACCAGTCAAAAGTCTGGAATACTTGGGGCTAAGGTTGGATTCAGGCCAGAGAAAAATATTCTTGCCTCGAGGAAAGGTGTTGTCTTTGAAAGATTTGATCCACTTAGTGGGTACAAAAAAGACAGCCGTCCATACGCCTGTGCATGAGGCTGCTGGGAAAAATGGTGGCATCATTCGAAGCAGTACCCTACGGTCAATTCCATTCAAGGAATTTGCAAGGGGCCATACTGTCAGCCTGGAACAAAAAAGTTCAGGCCCTAGACTTACAATGTCCTTGTCCCCTACCGTTCGCAAGAGCCTCCGTTGGTGGTTGGTTCCCCAGAATCTGGAAAAAGGGAAATCCTTCAGTCCGATTTCTTGGAAGGTGGTCACTACAGATGCCAGCCTTATAGGCTGGGGAGCAGTACTGGAGCAATAGTCTCTCCAGGGCAGATGGTCGGATGCAGAAAAGGCCCTGCCCATCAATCTCTTAGAGATACGAGCAGCCCGGTATGCCCTAGTAGCATGGACATCCAAACTCCAAGGGTCCCCTGTCAGAATTCAATCAGACAATGCCACAGCAGTGGCATATATCAATCATCAGGGGGGCACCAGGAGTCGTGCCGCCCAGAGGGAAGTAAATTACATCCTGAAATGGGCAGAAAGATATGTCCCAGCCATATCTGCGGTATTCGTTCCAGGAGTGGAGAATTGGAAGGCGGACTTTCTAAGTCGCCAGCAATTATGCCCAGAGGAAGGGTCCCTTCACCCCGAGGTTTTCTGGACAATATGTCAGCGGTGGGGAACATCGGATGTAGATCTTCTAGCATCCAGATTCAACGCAAAGGTGGACAGGTTTGTCTCTCGGACAAGGGATCCCCTAGCTTGCGGCTAGGATGCCCTAGTGTTCCCTTGGGATCAGTTCAAGCTGATATATGCATTCACACCGCCACAATGGTTACCTCGATTACTCCGCAGAATCAGGGTAGAAAAGAAACCAGTGATTCTGGTGGCTCCAGCGTGGCCCCGAAGAGCGTGGTACGCGGAGATTGTAAAATGTCAGTGGGGAGTCCTTGGACTCTCCCACGTCGTCCGGACCTGCTTTCGCAAGGACCGATATACCACCCTTCCTTACCAGCCCTAGGTTTGACGGCTTGGCTATTGAAGCCCACATTCTAAAAAAGAGAGGGCTCTCTAATTCTGTGGTATCTACCATGATCAATGCCAGGAAGCCGGTATCCAGGCAGATCTACTATAGAATCTGGAAGGCGTACATCGCCTGGTGTGAGGCCAAGAAATGGCATCCACGTAAATACGTAATAGGTAGGATTCTGGACTTCCTACAATGGGCTGTAGATAGGAAGCTTGCCTTGAGTACTATCAAGGGTCAGATTTCGGCCTTGTCAATATTTTTTCAAAGGCCCTTGGCTTCGCATTCACTAGTCAAAGCCTTTATACAAGGAGTGATGCGTATTAGTCCTCCGGTTAATATTCCCATATGTCCATGGGATCTAAACTTGGTTCTGTCGGTTCTACAGAAACAACCATTTGAACCATTACAGCATATTTCTTTGGTTCTTCTCACCAGGAAATTGATTTTTCTAGTAGCCATTGTTCGGCTAAAAGAGTGTCGGAATTAGCAGCTATGTCCTGTAAGGAGCCATATCTGGTTATCCATAAGGATAGAGTAGTGTTACGCCCTCATCCAGCCTTTCTTCCTAAGGTGGTATCGAGGTTTCATTTGAACCAAGATGTGGTTCTTCCTTCTTTTTTCCCCAAACCTACTTCGGTAGAGGAAAAGTTATTGCATTCTTTGGATGTAGTAAGAGCAGTTAAAGCTTATCTAAAAGCCACTGCTCAGGTTCGCAGAACGGATACTTTGTTTATTCTGCCGGAAGGCCCCAGAAAGGGTCAGGCAGCGTCAAAATCTACTTTAGCCAAGTGGATTCGACAGGTCATAATGCAAGCCTATGGCTTGAGAAGGAGACCGCCTCCGTTCAAAGTTAGAGCGCACTCCACGAGAGCAGTTGGAACTTCATGGGCAGCGCATCACCAGGCCTCCCTGGCTCAAGTCTGTAAGGCCGCAACATGGTCTTCAGTACACACGTTTACTAGGTTCTACCAGGTGGACGTTAGAAGTCAGGAGGATGTCGCCTTTGGGCGCAGTGTGTTGCAGGCCGCAAAAGATCCTCATGTCTGATAGCGCTCAGCTTATGTATGGTGTATCCCCCCCCCTCGTTGGGCATTGCTTTAGGACATCCCATTAGTAATGACTATGTCGCTCTGTGTCCCGTGATGTACGAGAAAGAAAATAGGATTTTTATAACAGCTTACCTGTAAAATCCTTTTCTTGGAGTACATCACGGGACACAGAGCTCCCGCCCCTCTTTAGGGACACTTATTGCTTTGCTACAAAACTGAGGTGCTCCCGGATGGGAGGGGCTTATATAGGGGAGGGTACTTCCGGTTTTGGAAGTTGCCAGTGCCAGCACCTGAAGGTATCTATATAACCCATTAGTAATGACTATGTCGCTCTGTGTCCCGTGATGTACTCCAAGAAAAGGATTTTACAGGTAAGCTGTTATAAAAATCCTATTATAATGCATGTCAGTTTGTGAATCAAGCAAAATGGCACTTTGCACATGGGAACATGTTTTTGAATATTTTGAGCACAAATGTATTGTATGACAGATGTTGTTATTTGAGTATTAATGCATATATTTTTTATTTTTCGCATAGTCACTTTAACCACTTAAGGACCGCCGCCTGTACATATACGTCAGCACAATGGCACGGACATGCATATGCACGTACCTGTACGTGCATGCCGTCCAGCGGGGGGGGTCCGATCGGACCCCCCCCCAGTGCCCGCGGCGGTCCGTTTCGCTTCAGGAGCGATCCGTGATGAGGGGGTGGCCACTGGCCACCCCCTCGCGATCGCTCCTGGCGAATGAGAAGCTTCACCTGCCTGTGAACTGTAAACACAGGCAGGAGGAAGTGATGTCATCTCTCCTCGTGGCGGTCTTTTCGTCCGGCGCTGAGGAGAGAAGACAACTCAGAGTAAGTGCACAACACTACACTGACACCAGGACACGTAGGCACACTTTCCACCCCCCAGTCACCCGCAGATCACTCCCCAGATCCCCCCCTGCACCCCCAGTCACAGTGTCACCGTTTGCAGTGGTAATGTTTTTACTGATCACTGGATGCAGTGTCATCTGTGACAGTAAAAAGTTGCAGGGCAGTTAGCTTTAGGTCCAAGGTACCCCCCTAACCCACCCTAATAAAGGTTTAACCCCTTGATCACCCCCCAGGTAACCCTTTCACCCCCTTTCGCCAGTGTCACTAAGCGATCTTTTTTCTAATCACCGTATTAGTGTTGCTGGTGACGCTAGGTAGCCAGTTATTTTTTAGGTTCACCGTCAGGTTTTTATAGCGTCAGGTACCCCCTATATATTGGCTAATAAAGGTTTTAACCCCCTGATTGCTCCTAGAGTTAACCCTTTCACCAGTGATCACCGTATAACTGTCACTGGTGATGCTGGTTAGTTAGTTTGCTTTTTATAGCATCAGGGCACGCGCCGTATATAACCCAATTAAGGTTTAACCCCCTGATCGCCCGGCGGGTGATATCAATTAGGTTTAGTGTCAGATAGGGTCTGTGTCGCCCCAGGCAGCGTCAGATTAGTGCTAGTAGCGATAACACACACACACGCAGCATACACCTCCCTTAGTGGTATAGTATCTGAAGGGATCAATATCTGATCTGATCAGATCTATACTAGCGTCCCCAGCAATTTAGGGTTCCAAAAAATGCATTGTTAGCGGGATCAGCTCAGATACCTGCTAGCACCTGAGTTTTTCCCCTCCGCCCAGCCCACCCAAGTGCAGTATCGATCGATCACTATCACTTACAAAACACTAAACACATAACTGCAGCGTTCGCAGAGTCAGGCCTGATCCCTGCGATCGCTAAGTTTTTTTTGGTAGCGTTTGAATCAATCGCTGACAGTCAGGTGCTTTTTTACCTGTGAATCTTACTAGTTGTACCAGTAAATTTAGATCCCAAAATGGCAAATCGAAGGTACACTAGTAAAGAGGCCTACGAGATTCTGAGCATGACAGAGAGTGAAGAGGAGGTCACGCATCTGTCAGATTCAGGCTCAGAATACAATCCCATAGACGACAACGGCTCCATGACAGATAGCACTGACGACGAAGGTGAGATCCCTGCTAAGGTCAGGCGTATCCGATTCCGATCTTCTGCTGTTGTTGAGGTGCAAGAACCGCAGGTCCCTTGTATGGAGCAGAGAGCCAGTACTAGCGCCGCTATTCCTTCTGGTGAACTGGCAAGCACCAGCGGCCTAGTACACCCTGGACGTACATCCAGCACTGCAGTAACACTTGAAGTGGCGATTCCCATAAGTGCAGTTCAAGCTGGCGAGGTGGCAAGCACAAGTAGTGTCCCGCTGCCACCAAGAAGAAGACAAAGACAGGCCCGTCGTGCCCATAGTGTCCTTCCTGCAGAATTCGCCAATCCTGATTGGGTGCCCACCACTTCTGCAGAACCCGTACTTCCCCCATTCACTGGCCAACCCGGAATTCAGGTGGAAACAGCTGATTTTACGCCACTTGAGTTTTATTCGCTGTTTTTCACGGAAGATCTCTATAGATCTATTGTGGACCAAACTCATTTATATGCTGGTCAATTCATCGCCGCTATTCCCCAGTTGCCTTCCCTTGCCAGAGATTGGAAAACCAATTACGGTTTCCGAATTTAAGACCTTTCTGGGCCTTTCCCTCAACATGGGCATGCATAAATTCATGAAGTTGCAGTCGTATTGGTCCACACGCCCAATTGACCATATGCCCATGTTCTCTGCCTCCATGTCCAGGGCACGATATGAGCAGATCTTGCGGTTCATGCACTTCAATGACAATGAACTTTGTCGTCCTCGTGGAGACCCTGAATATGATCGGCTTTACAAAATTCGGCCCCCCATAAACCACTTCAACAAACGTTTTGCAGCCTTGTTTACTCCCCATCAAGTTGTCTGCATTGATGAGTCCCTGATTAAATTTTCTGGCCGCTTGTCTTTCAAACAGTACCTTCCCAGCAAGCGTGCCAGATACGGGGTCAAGCTCTATAATTTCTGTGACAGGGCAACAGGCTATACATGGAGCTTTATGGTTTATGAGGGAAAAGATAGTCACGTAGAGCCAGAGAACTGCCCAGATTATATATATTGGTGTCACCTTTACTCGGAAAGGGGTACCATTTGTATGTGGACAATTATTACACGAGCGTGCCACTTTTTAGTCACTTATTTGATCATCAAATTGGCGCATGTGGCACCGTGCGATCTAATCGCCGGGGCTTTCCCCAGCGGCTTGTAGATTTCCGTCTTAGGCTGGGGGAGAGAACCTGCTTGAAGTGTAATAATTTGCTCGCTGTGAAGTGGAGAGATAATAAGAATGTTTTCGTTCTTAACTCCCTTCACTCAGACACGACAGTCCAAATTCCTACGGCGACTAGTGTTGTGGAGAAACCCCTCTGTGTCCATGAATATAACCAAAATATGGGAGGGGTGGACCTCAACGACCAGTTGTTGGCGCCGTACCTAGTTGCCCATAAGGCCAGACGCTGGTACAAAAAAGTGTCTGTTTACTTATTTCAATTGGCTTTGCTGAACGCTTATGTGCTATACAGAGCTTCAGGACGGACTGGATCCTTCCTTACATTCCAGGAAGAGATTGTCACAGCCCTTCTGTATCCAGGCGGTGCTGCACCTCACCATTCCCAACCAAATGCAGTAAGCCGGCTGCATGAGAGGCATTTTCCGTATGTCCTCCAGATTACCCCTACCCAACGAGCCCCCCAAAGAAGATGTCGTGTCCGTACCAAGCGCGGATATAGGCGTGACACCCGTTATTATTGTCCACGCTGTCCTGACAATCCTGGTCTTTGCATTGGTGAATGTTTTGAACGCTACTACACACTAGTGAAGTTTTAGCGTAGGGTACAACATTTCACAGACTAGGACACACTTACACATGGTCTCCTAAGATGCCATCGCATTTTGAGAGACCCGAACCTGGAACCGAACCGTTACAGTTGTTACAGTTACAAAAAAATGTGTAAAAAAACAAAAACACAAATAAAATATAAAAAAATAAAAATAAATAGTTGTCGTTTTATTGTTCTCTCTCTCTATTTTCTCTCCATTGTCCTGCTCTTTTTTACTGTATTCTATTCTGCAATGTTTTATTGTTATATTTTATCATACTTGCTTGTCAGGTATGTAATTTTTTTATACTTTACTGTTTACTGTGTTTTATTGTTAACCATTTTTTTGTTTTCAGGTGCGCCATTCAGCTGCAGCGCGGATTTGTTTATCTTGACAGCAACATCCTTTGCTCCCACGATACATAAAGCCTTGACTCCAGTGCTGTAGGACAGTTAAAAAAAGAGCATATATGCCGAAGCATGGGGGCAGCAGAGGCGGAGGAGCGATTTTGCTCCTAATGCCGCGTACATGCGGTCGAAATTCCAACGGAGGCTTGCCCGTGGAAAATCCAGACCGTGTGTACGTGGCATAACATTTTTGCGGGAGGATGCCCCCATGCTTCGGCATATATATATTTTAGGCACAGGTTGCGTTAAAAAAAATTTTTATTTTTTTTTGGTATTTGCTTTGCAGGTATGGTAAGGTCTGATGCCGCGTACACACGACCGTTTTTCATGACGAGAAAACTGCCATTTTTTAGATCGTGAAAACAGGTCATGTGTATGCTCCACAGCAGTTTTCTCGACGAGAAAACTGCCCGCAAAAAAATTAGAACCTGCTCTATTTTTTCTCGTCGTTTTTCCCGTCGTTCTTTTTCTCGTTGCAAAACCGCTCGTGTGTATGCTTTTCCGAGGGGAAGAAAAACGCGCATGCTCAGAATCAAGTATGAGACGGGAGCGCTCATTCTGGTAAAACTAGCGTTTTTAATGGCGATAGCACATTCATCACGCTGTAACCGACTGAAAAGCACAAGGCTGAAAAGCGCAAATCGCCTCTCGCCAAACTTTACTAACACGAGATCAGCAAAAGCAGCCCAAAGGGTGGCGCCATTCGAATGGAACTTCCCCTTTATAGCGCCATTGTATGTGTTGTCGTACGTGTTGTACGTCACTGCGCTTTGCTCGAGCGTTTTTTTCCCCGAACGTGTGTATGCAAGGCAGGCTTGAGAGGAATCATGACGAATCACATCGAGAAAAATGACGTTTTTTTGCATGACAGGAAAAATAGGATTTTTTACTCACCGTAAAATTAATTTCTCTGAGTTCATGGACGGACACAGCTTCCTATTGACAAGTGGGTATTATCCTTCATTTAGGAGTGACTAGGCAGAAAACTTGTAGAAAGTGTTAACACACCACACCCTCTACAGCACCGCTAGGGGGCGGACCCTCTGGGTATAATCCCTCTCTCTGCACCTCGCAGATCAGTTCCTCAAAAAGCAGTACAAACTTAAAACGAAGGGTGGGTGCTGTGTCTGTCCATGAACTCAGAGAAAAGGATTTTACGGTGAGTAAAAAATCCTATTTACTCTTTCGTTCATGGACCGACACAGCTTCCTATTGACATAGTGGGACGTCCCAAAGCAGTGTCAAAAACGAGGGGTGGGAACAGCATTAAACCAACTTCACCCCAAAACAAAACAGAGCTCCTCAACGAAGGAGTTGCAAATACCTTGCGGCCGAAAGATGCATCCGAAGATGTACACACATCAACTTGTAAAGTTTAGTGAAAGTATGAACGGACGAGCAGGTCGCCGCCTTACACACCTGGTGAAACAGACTCTTGATGCTCTTAGAGCTCGGACAGCGTCCAAAAATACAACCTCGTCTCCTAGGATTCGACGGATGAGGGCACAAGGATGGCAGAACAATGTCTTCCTTGAGTTGGAAGGTCGAAACGACCTTAGGAAGAAAAGAAGGCTGCGGACGCAGCACTACCTATCCTTGTGGAAGATCAGATAAGGAGCCTTGCATGACAAAGCTGCCAGCTCAACTTAACTGACGTAACACCAAGAGGCACCTCTTGTCCTGGTCGAAAAGGAGGTGCCTGACCCTTCATGGCGTAAGCCTGATCACGATCTGTCGGATCCACCTAGAGATGGTAGCCGACGAGACCGCTGGGCCCTACTTGGGACCAGCCACCGAAACAAACAGTGAGTCTGGACTCCGGAACGGAGCAGTACCAGACAAGCATACTCTCAGAGTTTGGAAAACGTCCAAGAAATGCACCGTCGTCTCCTTAGGATTCGACGGATGAGGACACAAGGATGGCAGTACAATGTCTTCCTTGAGATGGAAGGTCGAAACACAACCTTAGGAAGAAAAGAAGGCTGCGGACGCAGCACCACCTTATCCTCGTGGAAGATCAGATAGGGAGGCTTGCATAACAAGGCTGCCCGCTCAGAAACCCGTCTTACTAGCATAACAGACACCAAAGGGACCACTTTCTGGGAATCTCCCTGATGTTCTCAAACAGTGGTTTCTGAGGCACTTAGAGGCCATGCCGTTAAAGCCATTGACTGCAAGCAGGATGGCATATGGGACCCTGTGACAGCAGATGCTCTCGTAGTGGTAGACGCCAAAAGGACGTCTGCTACACAAGCCCCACGGAGGTAGTGGTGGGTGGACCGGAGGGGCCGCCTGCCGAACCCACTGTACAAACGTTCTCACTAGAGAGTGAGCCACCAGGGGTCGTTGAAAAAGACAGCCAGGGCATACACCTACCCCCTAATTGTACTTAAAGTAAAATTTTTGGCCCGTTCCCTGCTGAGAACAGCAGGACTCTGGAACCAAATAAGTACGCGGATTCCACCTCATTTCCTCACAAATGGATATGCAGGTCTTCCATGTGCGATGGTCATATTCCTAGGGGATGATTTCCAAGCACTCCTCATGGTAGAGATCACCGAGTCTGACAGGCCCCGGTCTCTTAGCACCTGGCTCTCATGCCATGCCGTTAAGCCAGTGGCTGTAAAAAAACAGGATCGCGTATGGGACCTTGCGACAGCAGGTCCTTCTTAGCGGTAGATGTCAAAAGGCGTCTGCTACCAGATGCACTAGATCGGCGTACCAAGGACGCCAAGGCCAATTCAGAGCAATTGGGACCATTGTAATCCTCTCTGCCTCCAGTCTGCGAAGCAGATGAGGAAGGAGCTTCCGAGGAGGAAAGGCATAGATTAGCCGGTACTGACTCCACAGTGCCATCAACGCATCTGTTGTGTTTGCCCATGGGTCTCTTGACCTGGCCACAAAACTCAATACCTTCCGATTGAGTCGAGAAGCCAGAAGATATACGACTGGCGTGCTTCCCCTCTGTTAAAGGAGCTGAAACGCCTCCGGGTGTAAAGACCATTCTCCTTGGTCCAGCATCTGGCAACTCAGGTAGTTCGCCTGCCAGTTTCCCACACCCGGAATGTATACGGCCGACAGGCCTGGTATGCTCCTTTCTACCCCCTTAGAAGGTGAGTGACCTCCGATGCTGCAGCAGAGCTGCTTGTTCCTCCTAGAAGATTGACATGCGCCACCACTGTGGTGTTTGTCCGACTGGATTCTGACTGGACGCCCTTGTAGCCTCTGAGACCATGTGGAAAGGCAAAGCCAGATCGCCCGGATTTCAGGCCAATGATCTGCAAGTGGGATTCCTCCGGAGTCCAACGACTCAGGTAGACTGAGCTCCTCAGACTCCTCTGCAACCGGGAAGACAGGTGTCCGCCGTGACCCCCATCCAGTAAAAAGGAAGGAACGATGGTTGTCCAACTCCTACCATGCCACTCATACTAATTATTCCAGGGGGGTTTCTATTCTACTGGCCAAATCTCTCCCAGCTAAGACGCTTCAGGTTAAAACTGACCCTGAGGGGAGGTTCATTATTCTTACTCTACAGATTTCTAAGGTGACACTAACCCTGGTGAATGTTTATATCCCCCCCCTGTTTTCGGCGGAGCTACTCTCTAAACTGTCTCTTCAATTGCTGACTAGACCTCCTGGCCCCCTACTTTATGTGGGGGATTTTAATGCTATTTTAGATCCAACACTGGACCAACTGGGGGGTGCGGGCAGACCCTTTCCCTCCTTCCTCGATTGGATCCAGGTTCATGGCCTTACAGAAGTATGGTGCTGGAATCATCCGGATGTGCGCCATTTCTCCTGCCATTCGGACTCTTTCCACACCATGTCCCGATTAGATATGGTGTTTGTTCTGGCCGAGACCCTTCCTGTTGTCTCTGCTGCTTCATATCTGCCCAGGGGAGTTTCAGATCATGCCCCTCTCTGTGGATCTCCTTCTCCTTCCAGGTTCGGGGCCTGCTATTTGGCGCCTGAACTTCTACTGGCTGGAGGACGAGATCGTGCAGGGTGAATGTAAGACGGGAATTGCAAACTACTGGAGAGACAACTTGGGGGAGGTGGACCCCACTACTGAATGGGATGCGTTTAAGACAACCCTGAGGGGCACCTTCATGTTCATCACGGGGGTCTTACGTAAAAATAACCGGATGCTTACTGAGGAACTTGAGACCGCTATGGTGAGTGCAGAGTCTGAATGTGCCTCTAACCCTGCCTCTGATGCAAGAGAGGCATGGTTACAGTGCCGTAGGGAGTATGAATTCCGCCTGCTGGACCTCATGCAAAATTGCATGTTACATGTTGCTTAGAAATCGTTCGAACATGGTAATAAAGCTGGACGTCTCTTGGCATACTTGACCAGACCTGAATACTCCCCTATCTCTATCCCACGCATCGTTACTACCCAAGGCCGTATCAGTGACGACCCGGGAGATATCCTGGATTCCTTTTTATGTTTCTATAAATACCTGTATACCTCTAGGGTTGATTATGACGACACCCAACTGACTGATTACCTGGCTGACATATCTCTCCTCTCCTTATCTACTGAGGGGCGGGATATGTTGGAGGCACCTATCTCGGTGGAGGAGATTGCTGCAGCCATTTCACAAATGCCTGCTCATAAGAAACTTCGGCTTTTGTGCCCCCTCCTTTTGCGGACATATAACAAAGCTCTAGAGGCAGGGGTCCTTCCCCCAACGATGTGGGAGGCTCTGATTGTGCTTCTTTTAAAACCCCGTAAGGACCCACTTAAATGCGAATCTTACCGTCCCATTTCTCTCATCAATGTGGACGTTAAGATTCTGGGCAAGATTTTAGCTAACCGCCTAAATGATGTAGTAACGTCCCTCGTTCACAGTGATCAAGGGGGCTTTATTCCCGGGCAGGTCCACCAGAATGAATGTTCGCAGGCTGTTCCACAACCTACAGTATCCAAACGACTGTCCTCCCACCCGTGCCATTGTGTCCTTGGACACATGCAAGGCGTTCGATAGTGTGGAATGGCCATATCTTTTTCGGGTACTACAAATGTATGGCTTTGGCCCACGGGTGATAGCATGGGTAAAACTTCTTTACACTTCCCCGGTAGCTCGGGTGCGAGTCAACTCCTCTATCACTGAACCCTTTCCGATAACTAGGGGCACGCGACAGGGGTGCCCGTTGTCACCCCTCTTGTTTGCCCTGGCCATGGAGTCACTGGCAGTACGTATCCGGTCCTCCCCTTCCATCAGGGGTCCAATTGCCACTATAGAAGAACGCATTTCACTATATGCGGATGACACGTTGGTGTATCTGGCTGATACAGATTGGTCACTGCAGGCTTTATTGATGGAGATTACCGCCTTTGGTGATTATTCAGGCTTTCGGGTGAATTGGTATAAGTCCAGTCTTTTTCCTCTGGACGTGGCTGTGCCCCCCCTAATTCACCCGGATTCCAAACTTCAGGTGGTTTCCTCCTTTAGGTACCTTGGGGTTGTGGTGCAAACCCCTTTATCTTCATATATCACCAATAACCTAGATCCCCTATTGGTCCGCCTTCAGGAGCAGACCAAGCAGTGGATGGACTTGCCATTGGACCTCATGGGAGGGGCCAATGTTTTAAAAATGATTTACTTACCAAGATTACTTTATATCCTTGCTAACTACCCTTGCAAGGTGCCTAAAGCTATCTTTAAATGCATAGACACAATATGGACGACTTTCCTGTGGAAGGGCGGCTCCCCCAGGGTGGCACTTGAAACATTGAGATTACCGACACACTTGGCGTGCCTGGCATTTCCAAATTTCTTCCTCTATTACTTAGCATCCCAGTTGGTGCACATCCATGATTGGATGTGTCCAGTCCCAGCAAATGCTTGTACCTCCACGGAGGGGGCTATAGCATCCTCTCTGGAGACTCTGCATAATATCATCTACAGAGGACGGGTCCCTGACCGCCCCGGAACTTCTCTATTGGCCACCTCCCTTTCATCTTTCCGTTACATTGTCAAGAAGGTATCCACGCATACCTGGTCGCAGTCCCCTAACAACCCTCTGTGGTTCAACCCAAACCTGCAGGAACTGTACTCTCTTCCTGATCCCAATCGCTGGTACTCTAAGGGGGTCAAATACCTATGTTACTTATACAACGCTCAGGGCTTTAAAACGTTCTCTCAACTACGCTTAGACTTTGACCTAACAAACTCATACTTATTTTACTACTACCAGCTTTGGCATGCTATGCAGGCCCAGTTTGGTTCCCTGAAAGACCCCACTGACCTGCCACCATTGGAAAAATTGCTCCGACAACCAGATCCCACTAAACTTATTTCCACGCAACCCTGCTGACCGATTCTAACCCCAGATTCCATAGAGCTCAGGACAAATGGACATCTATGGACATCTCCTTAGAGGCCTAGGACTGGTTGGAATTCAGTGATAACTACAAAATGTCCCGCTATATAAGCTTACTTTTGAAATCCGGAAACAAAGCAAAACCTTTCATAAAATTTGGGGTAGGTGGCTGGCTAGCCCACTTACTCTCTCTCAGCACTAACTGAAGTACACGTGCTTGACCAGTGGTAGACCGTGCCCTAAGGATCTCTAACGTCTAGACTCCCACCTTTGCTGTGCCGTATTGGTCTACATGCACCTTTTCCCGGTTTGCCTACTGTATATCCTTTGTATTGATATCTCTTTATTTGTCTATGTCTGAACATATTGCCTACCGTTTCGGACCAGTCTATCTGGTACGGTAATAGTTTTTTTTCTGTATGTGTATTGTTTTTTTTTTTCTGTTTGTTAGTTTGTTGAAAAACGTCAATAAAAATATCTTTAAAAAAAAAAAAAAAGGAAGGAACGACTTCCCAGACAGAAATGCCGGTGATGTCGGCCACCAACTAGGGAGGTCCTGATTAGGTGGCTCACCTGGATTTTGATAATCCAAGGATGAAGGGCACTTGACCCTTCAGGACAGAGTTACCTTCTGTAACACTCGCGTGTGAAATAGTGCCTATGGTACCGCCTCAAAGGGGGCTACCATGAGGCCCAGGACTCGCCTGCAAAAGTGGCGTGACAACCATCTTTGGGATGTCAACTTCCGCACCGCAGCCCGAAGGGTCTGCAACTTTCCCATAGGGAGAAAAAAACTTTCGCCTCTGAGGAGTCCAGAATCAACCCTAGATACACTAGGAGTTGGGATGGTACCAATACTGACTTCTGAGTGTTCAGCACCCAACCAAGTATCGGCGGGTCTGACAGGTTATAGACACACTCACTTCTAATTTTGAGTTTGAAGTGACCCTCAGAAGAAGATGGTCCAAGTTGCCCATGATAGCGATGCCACGCTGTCTTAGTAGAGCCAGAATCGGGGCAAGCACCTTGGTGAACACCCTTGGTGCTGATGCCAGGCCAATGGGGAGAACCACCATTGGTAGTGGTCTTCCCCGGCCGCCAACGCAGACATCTCTGATGCCTGGTGCATATGGAGACATGCAAGCATGCGTCCTTGATGATCAAGGATGCCGGAAAATCCCCCGAATGGAGGGCAGCGACAACAGAGCGAGCCAACTCCTTTCCGGAATCTTTGTACCTTCACAAAGCAGTTGAGGGTCCTGAGATCCAAGATTAGACGAACCCCCTCCTTCTTCAGCACTACGAACAGATTTGAGTAGAAACCCCTGAACCCGTTCCTGTACTAAGACAGGAAGGACCACCCTGCGTATCGGCAGGTCTTGGACCGCCCCCTATAGGGCTTACCGACAAGTTGGCTGAAGCTGGCAGTTTAGAGGGAAAAAATCTGTTCGGTAGGCAAGCAAGGTTGGGCTTGCGAACCCAGGGATGCTTCTGTCTCTCAGCAGGTGCTTTCTTGGCCTGGAGTCGTTTACCTGCCACACTAGGCGGATGAAATAACCGCTTGTGCATGGTGAAGGAGGCCCTTGCCACGTGGCTCCTTACCTTTTTTGGATTGCGGATGCAACGTGCTCTTACCTCCTGTGGCATCTATAATGATGTCATCCAGAGAGGCCCCAAAAAGTCTGTCGCCTTAAAAGGGCAGATCCAACAGGGCCTTCTTGGAGGATTGGTCCGCAGACCAGCACCTTAGCCAGATCAGGCGGGGTAACGCCACTGCATAAACCGAGGCCCAAGACAGCAAGGGGATAGTATCCATGTCTGACTCGCAGACAGACTTAAGGCCCTGTACCAACTGGTCGGCCAGAGCTACCTCGTTCGGAGGAGTCTCCTGTGCTTTTAACCCCTGGAGTAGCATCTTTGCCTACTCAGTAAGTGTCTGAGACATCAGAAAACCCCAGCCAATGCTGGAAGCTTCGCTGAGCCCCCCACTGTGTATAGGTAGCGAGTGTCCCTGAAGACAGGAGCCCCTTCCACTGAAATCGAGGTAACTTGTTAAGTCTAGACACAGGGGGGTGCACTATCGGGGAAGAGGTCAATTTTTTCAGAAAACTCTCCTCAAGGGGTACCGAACCGCAAATTTTTTGGGGGTGCAAAAACCCTCAGTGGGTTTACCCACTCCTTGTACAAAAGCTTATTAAGATAAGATACACAAGGAAACACCTTAGCAGTGCGGGCTGGTTTATGGAACCCAAAGGGGACCGGTGTCTCCGCTGCTTCTGCAGCATTCTCCAACTTTGCAGTGATAAGGTCAGATACCACCTGGACTTGTAATTCTCACTGTCCGACCGGTCACGGTCTGCAGTCTCTGATGCATCAGAATCCGGGCCCTGAGCCCCAGCCGGGCCTGGTTCTGCATCAGAATTATCCCCAGAAGATGGCTGGGGAGGGGGGTGTTTACCACCCCCCGTGTTCCCATGCGCTGCTTCCACCTTGGCAACAAAAGCCTCCAGGGGCACCAGCTGCCAACTCAGGTGTTTCCGGGAAGAAGATGTCTCTTCTGACGTCATGCTGACCCACGCGCCTGACCCACAGGGACTCCAGGCAAGGTATCAATAGGCCACCCTCCTAGCTGCTACAGAGATGCAGGGTCTTCCAGAGGACTCACCACCCTTAGAACGGTACCGCTATTGCTGCCGTCTGCTCCCGCCTGAGATGCTCTCCCACCGCTGCCTGTGTCAGTCTGATCCTTATCAGCATGTCTTTGTATGATTTTGTGCCAATGAAATGCACCCTAGAGTCTGAGACTTCGGCAAAATGGCCGCCAAGCGGCGTACTGAAAACCAGCACATGCGCCGTAGACAAGGAGCAATGTCATTTTTAGCAAATATCTCCTAAACCGTGTAGGTTTAGGAGATATTTCTTGCACCTACAGGTAAGCCTTAATCTAGGTCTAGGCTTACCTGTAAGTGCAAGTTGCAAAAGGGGGTTTACAACCACTTTAACCATCATTTGCTTAGCAAGTACGCCATTCAGTTGCAGCGCAGATTTATTTATCTTGACAGCAACAGCGTTTGCTCCCACGATACATAAAGCCGTGACTTCAACGCTGTAGGAGGTGATTTCACCACCACAGTTAAAAAAAAAGAGCATATATGCTGAAGCATGGGGGCAGCAGGGGCAGAGGAACGATTTTGCTCCTAATGCCGCGTACATAAGGTCAAAATTCCGACGGAGGCTTGTCCGTAGAAAAGTCCGACCGTGTGTAACTTACTCTTTCATTCATGGACCGACACAGCTTCTCTATTGACATAGTGGGTATTATCCGTTAATTAGGAGTGACTAGGCAGAAAACTTGTAAAAAGTGTTGCATCACATAGGGGCTGATTTACTAATAACAGTGCGCTGCGCTGGTTCTAACCTTAATTGGTGCGCCGGATAACTCCTTCACTTGGCGCAGGAACCAGCGGCGCACTGTTATAGTAAATACAAATGTCAGCGGCGCTCTATTGAAAATGAATGGTTCCCTATGGGAGCCCATTGATTTGAATAGAGGTCACCCGGGAAGTCGGATGAAGCGGATCCGACTCGCGGGGCGACTCGTGTGCCGGCTGACACAGGGACAGCGCGACTTTGCGAGGCAACTTGGACACGACCTGAGCGTGTCCTAGAGGCGACTAGCTGGCCGAGAATGTCTCCAGCGCGATGGCATCATGCTGGTTCTCGGCAGCCTCGCTGTCCCGTATTTGGTATGAATCATGAAGGGGAACTCCACGCCGAATTTTAATGAAAAAAACGGCGTGGGGGTTCCCCTCCAGGAGCATACCAGGCCCTTAGGTCTGGTATGGATTTTAAGGGGAACCCCCTAAGCCGAAAAAACGGCGTGGGGGTCCCCCCCAAAATCCATACCAGACCCGTAGGTCTGGTATGGTTTTAAAGGGAAACCCCCTAAGCCGAAAAAACGGTGTGGGGGTCCCCCCCAAAATCCATACCAGACCCTTATCCGAGCACGCAACCTGGCAGACCGCAGGGGAAGAGGGGGGGACGAGAGCGGCCCCCCCTCCCTCCTGAACCGTACCAGGCCGCATGCCCTCAACATGGGGGCGTGGGTGCTTTGGGGCAGGGGGGCGACCTGCGGCCCCCCCACCCCAAAGCACCCTGCCCCCATGTTGATGGGGACAAGGGCCTCTTCCCGACAATCCATCATTCCTCGGGACTGTGACATCATACGGGGGCGGGGTCAGCGGTGGCATCATCCGGTGACCACGCCCATGCCAATATAAGTGGCCGCGCTCCGCTGCCAGAGCATTGTAATGGCGGACAGCGACGAGGCAACATCGGGCGAAGAGAAGAGGGAAGAAGGCAACGATGAAGACCGGCCCCGCTAGCAAAAGAGCTGGCAGAAGATAGCGGGGCGCCCGGCAGAAGGCAGAAAGAACCGGAGATTGTGGAGAAGGCACCGGAGAGCGGGAGAAGAACCGGAGATCGTGGAGAAGGCACCGGAGAGCGGGAGAAGAACCGGAGAGCGCGGAGACGACACCGGAGAACAGAACAAGAGACCCCCGAAGTCGGAAGAAGGCGACGACGAAGCCCGGGACCCCGCTAGCAAAAGAGCTGGAAGAAGATAGCGGGGCGCCCGGCAGAAAGACCCCCGAAGTCGACGAGGAAGCCCGGCACCCCGCTAGCAAAAGAGCTGGAAGAAGATAGCGGGGCGCCCGGCAGGAAGACCCCCGAAGACGACGAGGAAGCCTGGGACCCCGCTAGCAAAAGAGCTGGAAGAATATAGCGGGGCGCCCGGCAGGAAGACCCCCGGAGCTGCCTAATAAATTACTTTAAAAACCTGTGTTGTGTTTTTTATTAACTTTTTTTGACCCCGACAACCAACGGCCAGGGTTGTCGGGAAGAGGCCCTTGTCCCCATCAACATGGGGGCAGGGTGCTTTGGGGTGGGGGGCCGCAGGTTGCCCCCCTGCCCCAAAGCACCCACCCCCCATGTTGAGGGCATGCGGCCTGGTACGGTTCAGGAGGTAGGGGGGCCACTCTCGTCCCCCCCTCTTCCCCTGCGGCCTGCCAGGTTGCGTGCTCGGATAAAGGGTCTGGTGTGGATTTTTAGGGGGATCCCCATGCTATCTTTTTTTAAGTTTGGCGGGGGTTCTCCTTAAAATCCATACCAGACCTGAAGGGCCTGGTATGGATTTTGGGGGGACCCCCACGCCATTGTTTTTCATTTTGGTGGGGCGGGTCCCCTTTGAAGCCATACTAGACCCAAGGGCCTGGTATGGACCTGGGGGGGGACCCCACGCTGTTTTTTTTTTTTTTTTAGAGCCGGCAATGTTTATTTCTTTTACATTTCCTTTAACAACCAGCTATAAGCAGGTTAAAAAAAAATGCCGCAAATTCGCGGCACTTGCGTTTTGGATGCGGGTCCATTGAATTCTATTACATCCAAAACACTGTTTTTGGCCTTGAAAAAAAAAATCTGCAGTTGCGTTTAAACTAGTTTTTCACAAAGCCTAAAAATGCCTTCAGACGCCAAAGATTTCCACGTTTCAGACGCGGTACCGGCGTTTAGACGCATTTTAGTTTAGAAGCGTTTTTAAAGGTGACCTATTTTTTTACATTGATAAACTCAAAAATTAGGGCAAATTAGGAAAAAACATTAAAAATATATATATATCGGTATATCAAAACAATAATGCAATTGCTTCCATTGCATTGTGGACAATCCACAACTTGGGGCAGGTGACGTGGCAAGTGAACAATCCACAACTTGGGGCATCTGACGTGGCAAGTGGACAATCTACAACTTGGGGCAGCTGACGTGGCAAGTGGACAATCCACAACTTGGGGCAAGTGACGTGGCAAGTGACACGCTAAATACAACTACACTGCTGCTCTCTCAGCTGCTGATACTCACTCTGGTCTCAAAAAATTGCTGAAATCGTTAATAATACTGTTTTTGGAGCTTAGGGCGGCTCCTTATCATGTTTCCTAACTAAACGCGTATAGACGCAAATCTGGTAAAACGCGGCATGCAAACGCCACAAAGCGCGCCTTTCTAAACGCCGCTTTCAAACTTAGTTCTGAACACTTTGCACCAGCGTCCCGTGTACATGGGGCCTAAAAACACTTACCGTATTTATCGGCGTATAACACGCACAGGCGTATAACACGCACCCTAACTTTAAGGGGGAAGTTTCAGGAAAAAAACTTTCCACATCCCCCTGCGTATAACACGCAGGCACAGTCTACCCTCTATTTTCAGGGTAAAAAAGTGAGTGTTATACGCCAATAAATACAGTATGCCATTTACAGCTCAAAAAAGCCATGGTGGCCATGAGGCGATAGGCTAACATGGAGAGACGTTTTTAAGCTGCAAAAAACGCTCAAACAAGCGGCTTTAAAAACGTCCGTGTGCATGTAGGCTTATATTAACCACTTGCGCACTGGCCACTTAAACCCCCTTCTTGCCCAGACCAATTTTCACATTTCAGCGCTGATGCACTTTGAATGACAATTGCGCGCTCATACAACACTGTAACCCATTGAAAATGTATTATTTTTTGGCACACAAATAGAGCTTTCTTTTGGTGCTATTTGATCACCTCTGCGTTTTTTTTTTTTTATATAAATACAAAAGACCAAGTTAAAAAATAAAAAAATAGATATTTTAACCACTTCAGCACTGGGCCTATTCTGGCACTTCCCTCCTTCATGTAAAAATCATACATTTATGGCTATAAAATTACTTCAAAACCCCAAACATTATATATGTTTTTTTAGCAGACACCCTAGGGAATAAGATGGCGGTCATTGCAAAAAAATTTCTCGCTTGGTATTTGCAGAAAAAAATTTCAAACGCCTTTTTTTGGGGGAAATAAATGGTTTCATGAATGTAAAAAAAATTACAAAACAGTAAAGTTAGCCCAATTTTTAGGGATAATGTGAAAGATGTTGTTATGCTGAGTAAATAGATACCTAACATGTCACGCTTTAAAATTGCACACACTCATGGAATAACACCAAACTTCAGTACTTAAAAATCTCCCTAGGCGATGTTTTCAATTTTTTTACACGTTACCATTTTGCCATTACAGAGGAGGTCTAGTGCTAGAATTGTTGCACTCGTTCTAACGCACGCAGCAATACCTCACATGTGTGGTTTGAAGGGCGTTTACATATGTGGGCGGGACTTACTTGTATGTTCGCTTATGAGCGCGAGCTACCGGGGACATGGGTGTTTTTTCTTTTTTTTGATTATTTTAATTTTTTCCTTTTTTGTATTTCTTATGCTGTGTACACACGATCATTATTCACGGCGGTTAAAAAACCGCCGTGAATAATGACATTTTAAACGAGGGAACAGCTTGTTCCCCACACACGGTCATTTTTCTCGTCATTTTTTAAAATGACGAGAAAAACGATCGTCTATGGGCTCCGCGGCAGTGTTTTCCTATGGGAAACACTGCTGCAGAAGTCACGTCGAGAAAAACGATATAAAGCCCACAGACGATCGTTTTTCTCGGCGAAAGGAAAAAATGCAGTTTTTCTCGTCGAGAAAAACGGTCGTGTGTACGCGGCATTACACTTTTTTTTACCTTTTTTGTTTTTTGGATCACTTTTTTTCCTATTACAAGGAATGTAAACATCCCTTGTAATAGGAATCTATTGTGACAGGTCCTCTTTATGGAGAGATGCAGGGTCAATAAGACCCCACATCTCTCCTCCAGGCTGGAAAGCATGAGATCGGTCAAAAAAATTCACCAATCTCATGCTGACAGCCGAGATCACGGCTTGGATTACATACGGGAACCCGGGGTGATGTCATAAAGTCGCGCCCTGGCCTCCGACGGTCATAGAGATGACTGGTGACTATCTGGTCCCCATTCATCGCTATGCTTCCCATCCGGCGCTGGCCAATTCGTTCTCCGAGCCCCAGATGGCACGGGAGAGCCTGGAAAAGCACCGGATGGCGGCGGGAGGGGGGGACGCCCCCTCCGGCCGCCTATAAGAACGATCAAGCGGTGGAACTGCCGCTATGATAATTTTTATCGTGCACAGAATCGCTGGCTGAAAAGAATGATATCTGAATGATGCCTGCAACTGCAGGCATCATTCAGATGTCACCGCACAAAGCCAAGGACGTCATTTGACGGTGGGCGGTAGGAAAGTGGTTAATATTTCGAAAATTTAGACAAAAGGTAATTTTACTCCTTCATTGATGTACACTGATGAGACTGCACTGATGGGCTGCACTGATGGGCACCGATAAGTTGGCAAGGGTGGGCACTGAGAGGTGGCATTGCTAGTTGGCACTGGTGGGCATTGAGAAGTGGCACTGCTAGGTGGCAATGATAGTTGGCAGTGATGGGCACTGATAGGCAGCACTGCTAGGTGGCACTGATTGGCAGCAGTGGTGGGCATTGATAGGTGGCACTGGCACGGGCTAAGGATTGTCACAGATGACGCAGAATTGCCTCTTCCTCTTCGGGCCCGATGTCCCTTGCACATAAGCCGGTGATTGCCTTTTTTTATGCTCACGCTGTCAGCACAAGGAGAAAACAAAAACCATTACCCAGCTTTTGTTTACATCACGTGGACAGCTGTCATTGGCTGACAGCTGATCACATGGTAAAGGGCAGGGATCGGCCCCTTACTTGGATCTGTCATCACCCGAGTCTCGGTGACCACAGCGCGCGCGAAGGGGACGACGTTTGACGGACTCCCGGTAATTGAGGACCGTGCTGTGGCTGGCGATCAGTTATAGCGCTGATCTCAAGTGGTTAAACAGGGTCTAAATGGGCCATTGACATGCATCACAATTCAACTTAGGAATGTGTCTTTGCAAAGTTAAACTAAATTAAATCCTTTCTTATTTTTACTTTGGGATGGAGTGCAGAGGGATTACAAGTCTAGACAGTTTCTGGGGATGTCTGCACCCCTGATAGGGTGAAGACAACTCCCAAATTTGGCCACTTTATCCTTCCAAATAATTCACTTCCTGTCACATAGCCACACAGGAATTGAGGGTAAATCCCTACCAATGTCTTTCCTTGGGGACACACAGGTCAATCTAAAGACTTTCCCCATTATGTACATTGCACTCCAGCATTTTGCGGCTTACACCCCAAATTATTAGTTTTTTTGGACTTTGGGGTTTATTTACTAAAGGCAAATCTACTTTGCACTACAAGTGCACTTGCTGGATATCCGAGGGGGACATGCAAGCAAACAAAAAAACACCATCTTTGCTTTTACATGATTGGATGTTACAATCACCAGTGATCCCTCAGATTTTCAGCAGCTACACTTTTACTGCAGAGTGGATTTGTCTTTACTAAACCCCAAACTACCCAATGATTTGGGATGTACACAACAAAGTCCTAGAGTGCAATTTGCTTAATGGGGACACTAGTTAGATTGATCTGTGTGTCCCCAAGAAAAGACATTGGTAGGGTTTTACCTTCACTTCCTGTTTAGCTGTGTGACAGGAAGTGAAGCCAATTTTACTACAAGGGGACACAAAGTCCAACCTTTAAAAGAAATAAACACAAGCAGGGGTTCTAACACTTAGTTTGTTTCCCTCAAAATGCCCACAATTAGAATTGTATTGCCTTGAGCTATTTTTAAGTGCAGTGCTCTAAATCAGTGCTTCTCAAGTACCCCCCAACAGGCCATGTTTGCAGGTTTTCCTTAATCTTGCACATGTGCTTTAAATCACAGTCAATGGTTTGGTATTTTGGACAGCAATTCTCCATGAGATAAATTCACAAAACATGTCCTGTTGAGGGTACTTGAGGACTGAGGCTGAGAAGCACTGCAGTAAAAAGGAAAATGTAATGCTTACCGCTCTGTATTTTTCATTTCCTGGTGACTCTCCATGGCAGCACACAATACAATACATGCATATGCTAGCATGAAGGCACCAGGGTAGACAAATCACACCTGTTGTTTTTGACATGCCAATCAGCTGTCACATTTGTTGCAAAGAAAACGCAAAACAAACCTCAAAACTTTGCATCAAATTTTAATGGTCAACAAAACAAAGAATAATAAAAAATTTAAAAACAGGGTCAATTTGAAACAGTTACAGACCCACAACATCTTGATAAAGATTTGGCTAAATAGTGCAGCACAGAACAAACGAGAAACATTAACTACATCAAAATTATTTCAGGGGAACATATCTCCACCACACAAAAAAATACAATCCACAAAATAAACCAAACACCTGTTTTGCAAAGACATAACAAATAAAATGCATGTGTTACAAACTCGATAAGGACACCAAAATGTACATTTTGCCGGACACACACACACACACACACACTTGCCTCTTTTCAGGGCAAGAGAGGGAATCTTAACTGTGAGCTTTATATAACTTATGTTTGTGAGCTAATGAGGCAATTGAAAACACATGCACAGTCCATGAAACACCCAAAATGCGAGTTAACCGAATGTAGAGACTGAACTTCAAAGTGGCTACACCTGTTAAGGATGTCCTTCAATTACTAACCCATAAAAACAATCTCTGAACCCGAAATATCCAGGTGCTGTTCACACACAAAAAGCACCAAAAAAAAAATCTAACAGGCTGGGGATGCTCAGAAGAACTCAAATGCAGCTAGCAGAAAATAACCCCCCCATCCAAAATTAAGCACATCATCCAGCATGCTACAAAATTAGGGATGGGACAATCACCCCCCCCCCCCCCACACTTACCAACAAATACCATTGCAGTCTATGGGAACTGACTTGTTAATTTTGCTAGTCCCCACTTGGCTGGCTTTTCTTCTAGTTATTGACCTTAAAATGGGGGCCCAGGTCCCACCCTAAGGGACATATATCAATGTCACCAATTTGGACAACACCAAAAACAAAACAAAGAGCAGTGCCTTTAAATATGCCAAATTGCTTAAGGGCCATTTCACACCACATGCAGTCCATTGCGTTTTTATGCATCAAAAATGCATGGAAAGTGTTTGTTCCAGTGCATTCCAGTTCCCCAAAAAAAGTAGAACATGCTGCATTTTACCTGCACTGGACTGTACTGGAACGCAGCAAAACGCATCATAAATGCACTGAAACGCACAGGAACACACCTAAATGCACCAAAAACACACTGGAACACACTTGTCCTTCTCTTTGGTTAATAAAAAAGAGGGGTGAAAAAAAAGCACTGGACTGCATCAAAAACGTAACAAAAATGCACTGGAACGCATCAAAAACGTGCATGCAGAAAAGCACCTAGAACACATCCGGATTGCGTTTCTATGGTGTGAACTGGCCGATAAGCCCCCCCGCCCGCAGACCCCCGCAACCACCGGGCAAGGGTTGTGGGGATGAGGCCCTTGTCCCCATCAACATGGGGACATCCTCCCCATGTTGAGGGCATGTGGCCTGGTACGGTTCAGGAGGGACTTCCTCACATCACCCCCATTATATTCTCACTTTCAGCTTCTTTATACTTAGAGTTTAACATGCCGTGCGCCAGGTCCATAGTGGCGCACAGAGCGCCTCCTCCTGTCCGCCGACAACACTATAGTAAATGGAAAATAGGGCTGCGCTACAGGCGCTAATGTTTTGTAAATACCAAAACAGCCATTGCGCACGCAGATGCGCCGATACTCATGGCGCAAACGTTTTGTAAATCAGCCCCATAGTTACATAGTTACATAGTTACATAGTTAGTCAGGTTGAAAAAAGACACAAGTCCATCCAGTTCAACCATAAAAAATAAAAAAAATAAAAAAAAATAAAAAAATATCGTACAATCCCATATACCCAATTCTATACCCACAGTTGATCCAGGAGGAAGGCAAAAAACCCCAGCAGAGCATGATCCAATTTGCTACAGCAGGGGAAAAAATTCCTTCCTGATCCCCCGAGAGGCAATCGGATATTCCCCGGATCAACTTTACCTATAAATGTCAGTACCCAGTTATATTATGTACATTTAAGAAAGAATCCAGGCCCTTCTTAAAGCAATCTACTGAGCTGGCCAGAACCACCTCTGCAGGGAGTCTATTCCACATTTTCACAGCTCTTACTGTGAAGAAACCTTTCCGTATTTGGAGGTGAAATCTCTTTTCCTCTAGACGCAAAGAGTGCCCCCTTGTCCTTTGTGTTGACCGTAAAGTGAATAACTCAGCACCAAGTTCACTATATGGACCCCTTAAATATTTGTACATGTTGATCATATCACACCTTCTACAGTACCGCCCAGGGGGCGGACCCTCTGGTATATCCCCTCACTCTGCATCTCGCAGATCAGTTTTTTTCTGTCTAGCAAGGATTAAGACATGGCTCCCTTCGGGCCCATTGGTCCAGGGAAAAATATTTTTTTTCAACTGCCGACTGGGTGACAGGCTGGATCCTCGATCCTTCTAGTCCCCCCAGTTTCGGCCATCGAGCGTGTGCCAACCCTAGCTACGCGCTGGGTTTTTCCACGACACACCCGTCGCTCTACGGGTGGCTGGTGAGCTTACACTCCAGGGCCTGCATCGGACCGGTCCGCTTCGGCTGACCTTGCGGCCGAGTCACAGTAGCCTGTCCGGTGAGCTTACGCTCCAAGGCTTGCATCGGACCGCTCGGCTTCGGCCTACCTTACGGCCGAGTCGCAGCAGCCTGTCCGGTGAGTGTCGTGCTCCAGGGCATACATATGATTATTCCCTAGGTTCCAATCACAGCATGCCTGGCCGACAGTCACCTTCCGTGCGCGGATGATGATCTGTTTTGGAATGTGACATGCAGGATAGGTAAGTAGCTCCTCCGCTTCGGCAGGGTGACTTGGCTGGACATTCCTGGAGAGATCAAGTAAGTGGTTGTGGCCCCTTTCTGTCTTCTCTCCCTGCCTTCCCTCCTCCCTGGGCTCTGAGCTAAGGCTATGGTGTGTCTATAGGCGCTATGTCGGCAATCCTAGAGGCTTTTGCTGCCAGGGTGGAAGCAGCACACAGGAATACAGGGGGTAGTAAATGCCCCCGTACCCTGCAATCTTCTGGGGATAATTCTGATGTAGAACCAGGTCCAGTTATGGCTTATGACCCGGATTGTGATGCATCCGAGACTGCAGACCGTGACCTGTCAGACAGTGAGAATGTTCCAAGTCCAGGTCAGCACGCAAAAGGGCTTTGGTATCTGACCTATTACTGCAGTGCGGAGTACGCTAAGAATAGAGAATGCTGCAGAAGCAGCAGACACCGGTCCCCTTTTTGGGTTCCCTAAAGCCAGCCCGCACTGCTAAGATGTTCCTTGTGTGTCTTATATTAATAAGCTCTTGTACAAGGAGTGGGACAACCCACTGAGGTTTTTTCCTTTTTCAGCCCTAAAAAAGTCTTTATTTTTTTGGGCGGTACCCCATGAGGAGAGTTCCTGAAAAGATGGACCTCTCCCCCGATAGTGGACCCCCCTGTGTCCAGACTTAACAAGTTACCACGATTCCAGTGGAGGGGGCTCCTGTCTTAAGGGACACTCGCTACCTATACACAGTGGGGGGGCTCAGAGGTACGTCCAGCATTGGCTGGGCTTTGATGTTTTAGACACTTACTGAGTAGGCAAGGTACCTACTCCATGGGTTAAAAGAACGGGAGGCTCCTCCGTACGAGGTAGCTCTGGCCGACCAGTTGGTACAGGGCCTTGAGTCTGTCTGCAAGTCTGACATGGATACTATCCCCTTGCTGTCTTGAGCCTTAGTTTATGCGGTGGCGCTACGCCACCTGATCTGACTAAGGTGCTGGTATGTGGACCAATCTTCCAAGAAGGCCCTGTTGGATCTGCCCTTTTAGGGCGACAGACTTTTGGGGCCTCGCAGGATGACATCATTTAAGATGCCACAGGAGGTAGGAGCACATTGCTTCGGCAATCCAAATAAGGGTAAGGAGCCACGCCATAGGCTAGGGTCCTCCTTCACCGCATACAAGCAATCCCTTCGTCCGCCTAGTGCGGCAAGTAAACAACCCCAGGCCAATAAAGTGCCTGCTGAGGGACAGAAGTGTCCCTGGGTTTGCAAGCCCTACCTGGCTTGCCTACGGAACAGATATTTCCCTCTTAACCGCCAGCTTCTTCCGACTTGTCGGGAAGCCCTACATGGGGCGGTACAAAACCTGCTGATACGCAGGGTAAACCTTCCTGTCTTAGTACAGGAACGGGTTTAAGGGTTCTACTCAAATCTGTTCGTAGTACTGGAGAGGGTTTGTCCTATCTTGGATCTCAGGACCCTCAACTGCTTTGTAAGAGTACAAAGATTCCGGAAAGGAGTTGGCTTGCTCTGTTGTCGCTGCCCTCCACCCAGGGGATTTTCCGGCATCCTTGATCATCAAGGACGCATGCTGCATGTCTCCAGATGCACCAGGCATCAGAGATGTCTGCGTTGGCGGCCGGGGAAGACCACTACCAATGGTGGCTCTCCCCTTTGGCCTGGCATCAGCACCAAGGGTGTTCACCAAGGTGCTTGCCGCGATTCTGGCCCTACTAAGACAGCGTGGCATCGCTATCATGGGCAACTTGGACGATCTTCTTCTGAGGGTCACTACAAACTTAACTTTAGAAGTGAGCGGGTCTATAACCTGTCAGACCCTCCGATACTTGGTTGGGTGCTGAACACTCAGAAGTCAGTATTGGTACCGTCCCAACTCCTAGTGTATCTAGGGTTGATTCTGGACTCCTCAGAGGCGTAAGTTTTTTTCCCCCTAGGGGAAAGTTGCAGACCCGCCGATTTGCAGTGGGGCAGTTGACATCCCAAGAAGGAGTTGTCATGCCACCTTTGCAGGCCAGTCCTGAGCCTTATGGTAGCCTTCTTCGAGGCGGTACCATAAGCACTATTTCACAGGCGAGTGTTACAGAGGGTAACTCTGTCCTGAAGGGTCAAGTGCCTTTCATCCCTGGATTATCAGATCCGGGGGTGCCACCTAAACAGGGCTTCCCTAGTTGGTGGCCGACTTCACTGGCATTCTGTCTGGGAAGTTGTTCCTTCCTTTTACTGGATAGTGGTCACGGTGGACGCCTGTCTTCCCGGTTGCAGAGCAGTCTGAAGAGCTCAGTCAACCTGGGTCGCTGGACTCCGGAGGAATCCCATTGCAGATCATTGGCCTGAAAGTCAGAGGATCTGGCTTTGCCTCTCCACATGGTCTCAGAGGCTACAAGGCCGTCCAGAATCCAGTCGGACAAAAACCACAGTTGTGGCGTATGTCAATCATCAAGAAGGAGCAAGCAACTCTGCTGCAGCATCGGAGGTCGCTCACCTCCTAAGGGGCTCCCTTACCAGAGAGGAAACACGCCAGTCGTATATCTCCTGACTTCTCGATTCAATCGGAAGGTATTGAGGTTGTGGCCAGGTCAAGTGACCCATGGGCAAACACGACAGTTGCATTGATGGCACTGTGGAGTCAGTACCGACTAATCTATGGCTTCCTCCTCGGAAACTCCTTCCTCATCTGCTTAACAGATTGGAAACAGAGAGGATTACAATGGTCCCAGTTGCTCTGAATTGGCTTTGGCGTCCTTGGTACGCCGATCTAGTGCGTCTGGTAGCAGACGGCTTTTGGCAGCTACCGCTAAGGAAGGACCTGTTGTCGCAAGGTCCAAGGTCCAGACGCCATCCTGTTTTACAGTCACTTGCTTGAGGGCATGGCTTGAGAGCCAGGTGCTAGGAGACCGGGACCTGTCAGACTCGGTGATATCAACCATGAGGAGTGCTCGGAAATCATCCCCTAGGAAGATTTACCGTTGCACTTGGAAGAACTACACATCCATTTGTGAGGAAATGAGGTGGCATCCACGTGCTTATTTGGTTCCAGAGTCCTGCTGTTCTCAGCAGGGAAAGGGCAGAAATTCTACTGTTAAGTACAATTAGGGGGCAGGTATCTGCCCTGGCTGTCCTTTCAACGACCCCTGGTGGCTAGTGGTAGTGAGAACGGTAGTGAGAACGTTGGTACAGTGGGTTCAGCAGGCGGCCCCTCCGGCCCACCTTCCACTACCTCCGTGGGGCTTGTGTAGCAGACGTCCTTTAGGCGTCTACCACTACGAGAGGACCTGCTGGTGCAGGGTCCCATATGCCATCCTGCTTGCAGGCTATGGCTTCAACGACATGGCCTCTAAGTGTCTCAGAAACCACTGTTTTAGAACATCAGGGAGATTCCCTCTTGGTGGCTGTTACGCCAGCTAAGACAGGTTTCTGAGCAGGCAGCCTTGTTATGCAAGCCTCCCTATCTGATCTTCCACAAGGATAAGGTGGTGCTGCGTCTGCAGCCTTCTTTTCTTCCTAGAAGTCGTGTTCGACTTTCTATCCCAAGGAAGACATTGTACTGCCACTCCTCAGAGAAAAGGATTTTACGGTGAGTAAAAAAAAATTTGGCTTTCATGTAAAAGAAATCCTAGCGGCTAATTAGCCTCTAGACTGCTTTTATGAGGGAATGTCCCCCCCCTGGATATAAACAGCGCCATTGGGAAATTGGGAAAGCATTTTATCACACCGATCTTGGTGTGGTCAGATGCTAAGGAAGGACCTGTTGTCGCAAGGTCCTGACGCTATCCTGTTTTACAGTCACTTGCTTGAGGGCATGGCTTGAGAGCCAGGTGCTAGGAGACCGGGACCTGTCAGACTCGGTGATATCAACCATGAGGAGTGCTCGGAAATCATCCCCTAGGAAGATTTACCGTTGCACTTGGAAGAACTACACATCCATTTGTGAGGAAATGAGGTGGCATCCGCATACTTATTTGGTTCCAGAGTCCTGCTGTTCTCAGCAGGGAAAGGGCCAGAAATTCTACTGTTAAGTACAATTAGGGGGCAGGTATCTGCCCTGGCTGTCCTTTCAACGACCCCTGGTGGCTAGTGGTAGTGAGAACATCAGGCTATGGCTTCAACGTCATGGCCTCTAAGTGTCTCAGAAAACACTGTTTTAGAACATCAGGGAGATTCCCTTGTTGACACTTTTTTTTTTGGAAAGTGGTCCTCTTGGTGGCTGTTACGCCAGCTAAGACGGGTTTCTGAGCAGGCAGCCTTGTTATGCAAGCCTCCCTATCTGATCTTCCACAAGGATAAGGTGGTGCTGCGTCCGCAGCCTTCTTTTCTTCCTAGAAGTTGTGTTCGACTTTCCATCCCAAGGAAGACATTGTACTGCCATCCTTGTGTTCTCATACGTTGAATCCTAAGGAGACGACGCTGCATTCTTGGACGTGGTCCAAACTCTAAGAGAATGCTTGTCTGGTACTGCTCCGTTCCAGAATCCAGGCTCACTGTTTATTTTTCAGTGGCTGGTCCCCAGTAGGGCCCAGCGGTTTCGTCGCCCACCATTCTAGGTGGATCCGACAGATTGTGATCAGGCTTACGCCATGAAGGGTCAGGCACCTCCATTTCGGCACATTCAACCAGGGCAATAGATGCCTCTTGGTGTTACGTCAGTAAGACGGTTTTCTGAGCCGGTAGCCTTGTCATGCAGGGCTCCTTATCTGATCTTCCACAAGGATAGGTGGTGCTGCGTCCGCAGCCTTCTTCTTCCTAAGGTCTTTTGACCTTCCATCAAGGAAGACATTGTACTGCCATCCTTGTGTCCTCATCCGTCGAATGCTAAGGAAACGACATTGTATATTTTGGACGCTATCCAAGCTCTGAGAGCATCAAGTGTCTGTTTTCACCGGGTGTGTAAGGTGGCAACCTGCTCATCCGTTCACACTTTCACTAAACTTTACAAGTTAAGGTGTGTGCATCTTCGGATGCTTCCTTCGGCCGCAAGATATTGCAGGTGGCCGTTTAGAGTTGCAACTCCTCCTTGGAGGAGCTCTGTTTGGGGTGAAGTTTTTAATGCTGTTACCAACCCTCGTTTTTTTCTCTGACACTGCTTTGGGACATCCCACTATGTCAATAGAGAAGCTGTGTCGGTCCATGAACGAAAGAGTAAATAGGATTTTTTACTCACCGTAAAATCCTTTTCTCTGAGTTCATGGACCGACACAGCACCCGCCCCTCCTTTTTAAGTTTGTACTGCTTTTTGACGAACTGATCTGCGAGATGCAGAGTGAAGGGATATACCAGAGGGTCCGCCCCCTGGGCGGTACTGTAGAAGGTGTGATGCAACACTTTTTACAAGTTTTCTGCCTAGTCACTCCTAATTAATGGATAATACACACTGGGGTTGATTTACGAAACGTTTGCGCCATGAGTATTGGCGCATCTGCGTGCGCAATGGCTGTTTTGGTATTTACAAAACATTAGCGCCTGTAGCGCAGCCCTATTTCCCATTTACTATAGTGTTGTCGGCGGACGGGAGGAGGCGCTCAGTGCGCCACTATGGACCTGGCGCACAGCATGTTAAACACTAAATATAAAGAAGCTGTAAGTGAGAATATAATGGGGGTGATGTGAGGAAGTGTAGGGACACCTGCCCAAATAACAAACATGGCAAAAATTGAGTGATAAAGTAACTTTTTCAAAACCAGCTCGCTGCGCCGGCAAGTACGATTCGAGCTGCGGGAGTTTTTTTTGAGCTCAGCGCGGGAATTTTCCTTGTTTTCTTGCGCCAAGACACTGCGCCGGCAAAATCTTAGTAAATGTCAAGTCACGTAAACCAATTTGCATAAGCTGAACAGGCGCAGCTCTGAACTTGCCAGTGCGCCAGCAAAATGACATTTCTAAAGGAAAAAAAAAACATTTAAAAGCAGTCGCGGCTGTAATGAATTGTCGGCTCCCGGCAATATAGAGAAAAGTCATAGAAAGTCATTGCTAACCAAAAAAAAAAAGCGTGGGGGTACCCCAAATTCTATAATTTTATCGGAATCTGGAAGACCCCTTTAACAAAGGGGACCCCCAGATCCCGGCCCCCCACCTATGTGAAATGGTAATGGGGTACATTGTACCCCTACCATTTCACAAGGAAAGTGTCAAAAATTTAAAAAATGACAAGAGCCGGTTTTTGAAAATTCCTTTATTAATGTCCTCTCCTTTCTTTCATCTTCTTCTTCTTCCATCTTCATCCATCTTCTTCTTCCATCTTCTTCTTCCATCTTCTTCTTTTCTCCATTCGGGTTTCTTCCTCCATCTTCCTCTTCATCTTTATCTTCATCTTCCATCTTCCTTCTTCCTTCGGTCTTCTCGTCCGCATCTTGCCCCGGCGTCTTCCCTTCTTCTTTCTTCTCCGGCCGCTCCGTTTGAATTGGAGCTTTCCGCTGTGCGACGCTTCAGTTCTCCACTTGGTCCGCTGCCCCCCTGTGGCTCCGCCCCCCTCTGACACCATGGGGAAAGTCCCCGTGAAATCCATGTGCGTCAGAGGGGGGCAGGGTCACCGGGTGTAAGCGGACCCAGAGGGGAACTGAAGAACTGAAGCGTCGCACAGCAGGAACCTCCAATTCAAACGGAGCGGCCGGAAAAGAAAGAAGAAGGGAAGACGCCGGAGCAAGATGCGGACGAGAACACCGAAGGAAGAAGGAAGAAGGAAGATGAAGATGAAGATGGAGGAAGAAACCCGAATGGAGAAAAGAAGAGGATGGAAGAAGATGGAAGAAGAAGATGGAAGAAAGGAAAAGACATTAATAAAGGAATTGTCAAAAACCGGCTCTTGTCATTTTTTACATTTTTTACACTTTCTTTGTGAAATGGTAGGGGTACATTTGTACCCCATTACCATTTCACATAGGGGGGGGGCGGGATCTGGGGGTCCCCTTTGTTAAAGGGGTCTTCCAGATTCCGATAAGCCCCCTGCCCGCAGACCCCCACAATCACCGGGCAAGGGTTGTGGGAATGAGGCCCTTGTCCCCATCAACATGGGGACATCCTCCCCATGTTGAGGGCATGTGGCCTGGTACAGTTCAGGAGGGAGGGGGGCCGCTCTCGTCCCCCCCTCTTTTCCTGCAGCCGGCCAGGTTATGTGCTCGGATAAAGGGTCTGGTGTGGATTTTGGGGGGGACCCCCACGCCGTTTTTCAGCTTAGGGGGTTCACCTTAGAATCCAGACCAGACCTAAGGGCCTGGTATGCTCCTGAAGGGGAACACATGCCGGTTTTTTCATTAAAATTTGGCCTGGAGATCCCCTTCATGATTCATACCAAACATGGGACAGCGAGGCTGCCGAGGACCAGCGCGATGACATCGCGCTGGACACATTTTTGGCCAGCTAGTCGCCTCTAGGACACGACTTGAGCGGCTGCTTCACGCTCAGGTCGTGTCCAGGTCGCCTCGCAAAGTCACGCTGTCCCTGTGTCAGCCGGCATACGAGTCGCCCGCAAGTCGGATCCGGACCTCTATTCAAATCAATGGGCTCCCATAGGGAACCATTCATTTTCAATAGAGCGCCGCTGACATTTCTGATTACTATAACAGTGCGCCGCTGCTTCCTGCGCCCAGTGAAGGAGTTATCCGGCGCACCAATTAAGGTTAGAAGCAGCGCAGCGCACTGTTATTAGTAAATCAGCCCCACTATGTCAATAGAGAAGCTGTGTCGGTCCATGAACTCAGAGAAAAGGATTTTACGGTGAGTAAAACATTTTTGGGCTTTCATGTAAAAGCAATCCTAGTGGCTAATTAGTAGGGTTGTCCCGATACCACTTTTTTAGGACCGAGTACAAGTACCGATACTTTTTTTTATGTACTCGCCGATACCGATTACCGATACTTTTTTTTTAATGCCATGTGACAGTTTGACTGATGGGCACTGATAGATGGCACTGATAGACGGCACTTATGGCACTGACAGGTGGCTGGCACTGACAGGTGGCTGGTACTGTTAGATGGCACTGACAGGTGGCTGGCACTGACAGGCGGCACTTATGGGCAATGATGGCACTGACAGGCAGCACTTATGTGCACTGATGGCACTGACAGGTGGCTGGCACTGTTAGATGGCACCGACAGGTGGCTGGCACTGACAGGCGGCACTTATGGGCACTGACAGGCGGCACTTATGGACACTGACAGGCGGCACTTATGGGCACTGACAGGCGGCTGGCACTGATAGGCAGCACTTATGGGCACTGACAGGCGGCAGTTATGGGCAATGATGGCACTGACAGGCAGCACTTATGTGCACTGATGGCACTGACAGTTGGCTGGCACTGTTAGATGGCACCGACAGGTGGCTGGCACTGACAGGCGGCACTTATGGGCACTGACAGGCGGCACTTATGGGCACTGACAGGCGGCTGGCACTGATAGGCAGCACTTATGGGCACTGACAGGCGGCAGTTATGGGCACTAATGGCACTGACAGGTGTCTGGTACTGACAGGTGGATGGCACTGAAATGCAGAAATAAATGACATGACTAAATGATACACCCTGCACTTGGCATCAGCAGACATCTTGTTACACCCAGCCCAAATAGTTCGGGCTGGGTGTAACAAGATGTCAGCTGCTGGCTTACTGTGGCCAAGTGCAGGGTGTGCCAAGATGGGCGTCGGGATTTCCAAGCTGACCGGTGACCGAATGTGACAGTCCGGTCACCGATCCTGATGCACTCTGACAGCTTACCTAGCTATTTCTCTAGTGCAGGTGAGGACTCTCCGGCCCGCTGACTTCGCCCGCTCCGCCCACTGACGCCGCCCGCCCTCTCCGCCTCTGACGCCGCCCGCCCTCTACGCCTCTGACGCCGCCTCTGACACTGCCCGCCCTCTCCACCTCTGACGCTGCCTCTGACACCGATCGCCCTCTCCAACTCTGACACCGCCTCTGACACCGCCCGCCCTCTCCGCCTCTGACACCGCCCATCCTCTCCGCCCACTGAGTCCGCCCACCGATCAAGTATCGGGTCAGGCATCGGGAGCATTTGTGCGAGTACAAGTACTTGCACAAATGCTCGGTATCGGTCCCGATACCGATACTAGTATCGGTATCGGGACAACCCTACTAATTAGCCTCTAGACTGCTTTTAAATGCAGTGGGAGGGAATGTCCCCCCCCCCCCGGATATAAAAAGCGCCATTGGGAAATTGGGAAAGCATTTTATCACACCGATCTTGGTGTGGTCAGATGCTTTGAGGGCAGATGAAAGATCTAGGGTCTAATAGACCCCAATTTTTTTCAAAAAAGAGTACCTGTCACTACCTATTGCTATCATAGGGGATATTTACATTCCCTGAGATGACAATAAAAATGATAAAAAAAAATATGGAAGAAACAGTTTAAAAATAAAATAAAAAAGCAAAATAAATATTAATAATAAAAAAAGCACCCCTGTCCCCCCCTGCTCTTGCGCAAAGGCGAACACAAGTCATTTTGGAAGGTAGACACCCCAAGCTATTTGCTGAGAGGCATGTAGAGTCCATGGAATATTTTATATTTTGACACAAGTTGCTGGAAAAATATATATATTTTTTTTTTTGCACAAAGTTGTCACTAAATGATATATTGCTCAAACATGCCATGGGCATATGTGGAATTACATCCCAAAATACATTCTGTTGCTTCTCCTGAGTACAGGGATACCACATGTGTGAGACTTTTTGGGAGCCTAGCCGCGTACGGGACCCCAAAAACCAATCACCACCTTCAGGCTTTTTAAGGGCGTAAATTTTTGATTTCACTCCTCACAGCCTATCACAGTTTTGGAGGCCATGGAATGCCCAGATGGCACAAACCCCCCCCCCAAATGACCCCATTTTGGAAAGTAGACACCCCAAGGTTTTTGCTGAGAGGTATGGTGAGTATTTTGCAGATCTTGCTTTTTGTCACAAAGTTTTGAAAATTGAAAAAATAAATAAAAATTATTTGCTTTCTTCATTTTTAAAAACAAATGAGAGCTGTAAAATACTCACCATGCCTCTCAGCAAGTAGCTTGGGGTGTCTACTTTCCAAAATAGGGTCATTTGGGGGTGTTTTGTGCTATTTTGGCATTTTATGGCCTTCGAAACTGTTCTAGGTAGTGAGGAGTGTAATCAAAAATTTGCGCCCTTAGAAATCCTAAAGGCGGTGCTTGGTTTTTGAGGCCCCGTACGTGGCTGGGCTCCCAAAAAGTCCCACAAATGTGGTATCCCCGTACTCAGGTGAAGCAGCAAAATTTATTTTGGGGTGCAATTCCACATATAACAATGGCATGTGTGAGCAATATATCATTTAGTGACAACTTTTTGTAAAAAAAAATATTTTTTTTTTTGTCATTTATTCAATCACTTGGGACAAAAAAATGTAATATTCAATGGGCTCAACATGCCTCTCAGCAAATAGCTTGGGGTGTCTACTTTCCAAAATTGGGTCATTTTGGGGGGTTTTGTGCCATATTGGCATTTTATGGCCTTCAAAATTGTGATAGGTAGTGATAGGTAGTGAGGAGTGAAATCAAAAATGTATGCCCTTAGAAATCTTGAAGGCAGTGCTTGGGTTTCGGGGTCCCGTACGCGGATAGGCTCCCAAAAAGTCCCACACATGTGGTATCCCCTTACTCAGGAGAAGCAGCAGAATGTATTTTAGGGTGTAATTTCACATATGCCTATGTCTTGTGTGAGCAATATATCATTTAGTGACAACTTTGTGCAAAAAAAAAAGTTTGCCAGTTTCCCTCAACTTGTGGCAAAATATAAAATATTCCATGGACTCAACATGCCTCTCAGCAAATAGCTTGGGGTGTCTACTTTCCAAAATGGGGTCATTTGGGGGGGTTTTGTGCTATTTTGGCATTTTATGGCTTTCGAAACTGTGATAGGTAGTGAAGAGTGAAATAAAAAATTTGTGCCCTTAGAAATCCTGAAGGCGGTGCTTGGTTTTCGGGGTCCTGTACGCGGCTAGGCTCCCAAAAAGTCCCACACATGTGGTATCCCCTTACTCAGGAGAAGCAGCAGAATGTATTTTAGGGTGTAATTTCACATATGCCTATGTCTTGTGTGAGCAATATATCATTTAGTGACAACTTTGTGCAAAAAAAAAAGTTTGCCAGTTTCCCTCAACTTGTGGCAAAATATAAAATATTCCATGGACTCAACATGCCTCTCAGCAAATAGCTTGGGATGTCTACTTTCCAAAATGGGGTCATTTGGGGGGGTTTTGTGCTATTTTGGCATTTTATGGCTTTCGAAACTGTGATAGGTAGTGAAGAGTGAAATAAAAAATTTCCGCCCTTAGAAATCCTGAAGGCGGTGCTTGGTTTTCGGGGCCCTGTACGCGGCTAGGCTCCCACAAAGTCCCACACATGTTTTTTTTAGTCATTATTCAATCACTTGGGACAAAAAAAAAAAATTCAATGGGCTCAACATGCCTCACAGCAATTTTCTTGGGGTGTCTACTTTCCAAAATGGGGTAATTTGGTTTTTTTTTGTACTGCCCTGCCATTTTAGCACCTCAAGAAATGAGATAGGCAGTCATAAATTAAAAGCTGTGTAAATTCCAGAAAATGTTCCTTAGTTTGTAGACGCTATAACTTTTGCACAAACCAATAAATACACGCTTATTGACATTTTTTTTACTAAAAACATGTGGTTGAATACATTTTGGCCTAAATGTATGGCTAAAATTTAGTTTATTCGATTTTTCTTATAACAAAAATTAGAAAATATATTTTATTTTTAAAATTTTCGGTCTTTTTCCCTTTATATCACAAAAAATAAAAATCGCAGAGGCAATCAAATACCATCAAAAGAAAGCTATATTTGTGGGAAAAAAAGGACACAAATTCCGTTTGGGTACAACATTGCATGACTGCGCAATTACCAGTTAAAGCAGCGCAGTGCGAAATTGTAAAAAGACTTTGGTCGTTAGGCTGACAAATGGTCCGGGGCTGAAGTGGTTAATTAACATTAAGTTATGGCACTAATTAGCACTTTATCCATGTGATCTACTATAGGCAATTAGTAGAGTCTGGATATATGAATAAGCAGAGAAACTAATTAATAGTTCACATGCTGCACCATAATTGAGCACTGAGTTGCACTAATATGAGTTAGTGGCAGGGGCGTACCTAGAGCATTTGGCACCCGGGGCGAATCCTATATCTGGCACCCCCCCCCACATTAAAATGTAGAAACACCCCACTGTGCCCCCGGCATACCTCTGCATCAACAAATATCTCTTTGTCACTACTGTGTACCCCCTCTCCACAACTGCACCTCTGGACCCCTTTACATTACACAGCACCCTGCATCACTGGACCCCTTTACATTACACAGCACCTTGCATCTCTGGACCCCTTTACATTACACAGCACCTTACACCTCTGGACCCCTTTACATTACACAGCACCCTGCATCACTGGACCCCTTTACATTACACAGCACCCCGCATCTCTGGGCCCCTTTACAATACACAACACCCTGCACCTCTGGACCCCTTTACATTACACAGCACCCTGCACCTCTGGGCCCCTTTACATTACACAACACCCTGCACCCCTTTACAATACACATCACCCCGAATCTCTGGACCCCTTTACATTACACAGCACCCTGCATCACTGGACCCCTTTACATTACACAGCACCCTGCACCACTGGACCCCTTTACATTACACAGCCCCCCTGCACCCCTTTATATTACACAGCCCCCGTCACCACCTCTGAACCCCTTTACATTACACAGCACCCTGCATCACTGGACCCCTTTACATTACACAGCCCCCTGCACCTCTGGACCCCTTTACATTATACAGCCCCCAGAGCTCTGGACCCCCTGCATGTTACACAGACCCCCTTCAGTTCACATCCCCCTTCAGTGCAGACACCCCCTTCAGTGCAAGACCCCCCAGTGCAAGACCCTCCAGTGCAAACCCCCCCCAGTGCAAACCCCCCCAGTGCAAACCCCCCCAGTGCAAGACCCCCAGTGCAACCCCCCCAGTGCAAACCCCCCCAGTGCAAGACCCCCAGTGCAAACACCCCCTACAGTGCAGACACCCCCAGTGCAAGACCCCCCAGTGCAAGACCCCAAAGTGCAAACACCCCTCAGTGCAAACACCCCCCAGTGCAAGACCCCCAGTGCAAACACCCCCCAGTGCAAGACCCCAAAGTGCAAACACCCCCAGTGCAAGACCCCCCCAGTGCAAGACCCCCCTCAGTGCAAGACCCCCCTCAGTGCAAGACCCCCCAGTGCAAACACCCCTCAGTGCAAACACCCCTCAGTGCAAACACCCCCCAGTGCAAACACCCCCCAGTGCAAGACCCCCCTCAGTGCAAGACCCCCGAGTGCAAACACCCCTTAGTGCAAACACCCCCCAGTGCAAGACCCCAAAGTGCAAACACCCCCCAGTGCAAGACCCCCCTCAGTGCAAACACCCCTCAGTGCAAGACCCCAAAGTGCAAACACCCCCCAGTGCAAGACCCCCCTCAGTGCAAGACCTCCCAGTGCAAACACCCCCAGTGCAAGACCCCCCCAGTGCAAGACCCCAAAGTGCAAACACCCCTCAGCGCAAGACCCTCCAGTGCAAACACCCCCCAGTGCAAACACCCCTCAGTGCAAGACCCCAAAGTGCAAACACCCCTCAGTGCAAGACCCCTCTCAGTGCAAGACCCCCCAGTGCAAACACCCCCCAGTGCAAACACCCCTCAGTGCAAGACCCCAAAGTGCAAACACCCCTCAGTGCAAGACCCCCCTCAGTGCAAGACCCCCCAGTGCAAACACCCCTTAGTGCAAACACCCCCCAGTGCAATACCCCAAAGTGCAAACACCCCTCAGTGCAAACACCCCTCAGTGCAAACACCCCTCAGTGCAAACACCCCCCAGTGCAAGACCCCCCTCAGTGCAAAGACCCCCCAGTGCAAGACCCCTCAGTGCAAACATCCCCCAGTGCAAACACCCCCCAGTGCAAGACCCCCCAGTGCAAACACCCCCCAGTGCAAGACCCCAAAGTGCAAACACCCCCCAGTGCAAGACCCCCCTCAGTGCAAGACCCCCGAGTGCAAACACCCCTTAGTGCAAACACCCCCCAGTGCAAGACCCCAAAGTGCAAACACCCCCCAGTGCAAGACCCCCCTCAGTGCAAACACCCCCCAGTGCAAGACCCCAAAGTGCAAACACCCCCCAGTGCAAGACCCCCTCAGTGCAAGACCTCCCAGTGCAAACACCCCCAGTGCAAGACCCCCCCAGTGCAAGACCCCAAAGTGCAAACACCCCTCAGCGCAAGACCCCCCAGTGCAAACACCCCCCAGTGCAAACACCCCTCAGTGCAAGACCCCAAAGTGCAAACACCCCTCAGTGCAAGACCCCCCAGTGCAAACACCCCTTAGTGCAAACACCCCCCAGTGCAAACACCCCAAAGTGCAAACACCCCTCAGTGCAAACACCCCTCAGTGCAAACACCCCCCAGTGCAAGACCCCCCTCAGTGCAAAGACCCCCCAGTGCAAGACCCCTCAGTGCAAACATCCCCCAGTGCAAACACCCCCCAGTGCAAGACCCCCCAGTGCAAACACCCCCCAGTGCAAGACCCCAAAGTGCAAACACCCCCCAGTGCAAGACCCCCCTCAGTGCAAGACCCCCCAGTGCAAACACCCCTCAGTGCAAACACCACCCAGTGCAAGACCCCCCTCAGTACCTCAGATCAGCACAGCGGCGGCACATGGACAGAAGGTCGGGTCCCCTCCCCCTCCGTACACATAAACAGAGAGGAGGGGGGGCGGCTTCATTCGGCTGTGCTTCTGTGAAGTTAGTCACAGGTGAAGCAAGTGCCACTGTGCCGAACACCGCTCACAGCCCGCGGCCGTGAAAGGAGGGGATGAATGGTGCAGCGGTGTCACGGTCACCCCGCACCCCTCCCCCCCTGTATCGCCGTATCGCCGCTGACTGCCGCTGCCTAAGTCCCGCGGCGCTGATGCTGTCTGTGCGCTTAAGTCACCCCCGCCCCCCACTTAGTACGCCTCTGGTTAGTGGTGTCATTATATTATTTCTTATGCGGATTACTACAGACATAGTCTAGCGTGTGTATATATGTGTATAAAACACAAAAGCATTTTTTAGAGCAGCACTTTTTTCTGTTACTTTTAGGGCAATAACTTCTACGCAGGATGTGGAAACCTAGCCATAAGTCCTAAACATATTAATAGGGTGGGCAACTACATGGCAAATGAGGTTTAATGTTGAAAAATGTAAAGTAATGCATTTGGGTGCCAAAAATATGAATGCAAATTACTCGCTAGGAGAGAACCTCTGGGGGAATCTAGGATGGAAAAGGACCTGGGGGTCCTAGTAGTTGACAGGCTCAGCAATGGCATGCAATGCCAAGCTGCTGCAAGCAAAGCCAACAGACAATTGGCATGCATTAAAAAGGGGATTCAATAATTCCATCCAGGCCATGCAGCTCATTCAGTGGGCCTGCTCCCACCTCAAGGCGGTTCTGGAAACCCTGGGATTAGGTCCTCACATGCTCCAATGGATTATGGCCCTCTACAAGTCCCCCAGTGCGAAGGTCAAGGTTAACAGCCATCTGTCCTCTGAATTCCCCATACGGAATGGCACGAGGCAGGGGTGTCCCCTCTCCCCCTTCCTGTTCGCCTTAGTTCTGGAGCCTCTTCTTAGAACAGTACGGGCAAGTAATGATATCAGACTGGTGACGGTAGGGTCCATGGAACACAAACTCTCAGCCTATGCTGACGATGTGCTTTTTCACCTGACCAACCCCCTTGTCTCGCTGCCAAACCTTATGAGAGAACTTAACATTTTTTGACAAATATAAAATTTTAAGATCAATTACACCAAATCTGAGGTCCTGCCCATTACTATACCCAAACCGCTGGCCGTTAACTTACAGCAAGCTTTCCCATTTCGTTGAGTCAAATCCTCTATTAAATATTTAAGAATTCAACTCACGGTCACGGACCAATTTGACACACTATACTCAGCTAATTTCCCTACTCTTCTGGGCGCGGTGCGTAGAGACCTGCAAAACTGGACCAAGACCTCTTTCACGTGGCTAGGCAAAGTCAACATACCGTATTTTTCGCTCCATAAGACGCACCTGACCATAAGACGCACCTAGGTTTTAGAGGAGGAAAACGAGAAAAAAATATTCTGAACCAAATGGTGTACTAAAATATTTTATATTATACTACTACTATAGGTGGGTGGTGGACACACAGCAATACCACCCCCCCCTATCAAATCAGCTCAGCTACACTATACCTGGGTGGTGGACACAGCAACCTCCCCCCCTTCCCAGATCAGCTCAGAGTGGCAGGGCAGACACAAACACCCCTTCAGCCTCTTCTATCACAACAGCTCATGTGACTGGGCAGTGGATATCATGCCAGCCCACACCTCTCACCCCCTTATCACCAGCTCAGCTCAGCACAGGCAGTGGAGGACACTGTCATTACAATTCACAACCCCCTCTGGCTGGCTGGCTCTCAGCCTCAGATGTACATGGGCAGCAGCTAGGAAGGAGGACTGGGAACATAGTTTACAACAGCAGCAGCTGCCGGGGGAAGGAGCAGGAAGTGAGACTGGACCAGACCACGGCGCCGGGGGGGGGGTTCCGGCGAAAAAAACATATACTGTCACAGTATAGAGAATAACAGGAACGGATCTAGCTAAACTGAATACAGTGTATATATATATATATATATATATATACACACATCCCACCTTTGTGCAGCTACATCTCACTGCAGGCCATTAGTATGTCTGGAAGGCAAACAAGGAGAGGCAGACAGTCACGAGGCAATAAAAGAGGGCAAGCAGGCTCTGTGTCTAGAGACAACAGTGCTGGTCATGGACACAGTGCATCCTCATCAGCACGTGGCCGTAGGACACGCTTCTCCTTCTTTTCGGCAGCTGGCCATGTTGAGCCGCAACATGCTCAGGACTTGGTAGAGTGGATGACCAAGCCGTCCTCCTCCTCCTCCTGATCCTCTCTCACCCAGGCTCAGGGTACTTTGTCTGGCAAAGCAGCTGTCAAAGCGGCCTCTTCCCTAGGGTCAATGGCATCAGTCACTCCTTCCCTAGCCCCACCATGTCCTCCTGAGAAGTCCCCCGACCTGTTTGACCACAGCGTTGGGTACATGCTCCAGGAGGATGCCCAGCATTTTGAAGGCTCCGATGATGGAACCAAGCTAGAGGAAGGCAGTAACATGAGCCCAGAGAGAGGGGGTAGTAACGTGAGCCCAGAGAGAGGGGGTTGCCCAACAAGGACAGCTATCTGGCAGTTATGTTCCCCCAGCTGCAGCATACTGCCAGATTTGCTCCAGTGATGAGGAAGGAGGGGATGATGAGGTCACTGACTCCACGTGGGTGCCTGATAGGAGAGAGGAGGAGGTGGAGGCACATCTCCAACGAGGCAGGATGCCCTCCAGGGGCCAGCTTAAGGGCAGCACACTGACTGCTTCACACCGCAGAGCTCCGCATGTGCAGGGCGCTGCTGTCTCTGCGCGTTATTTCAAAAGTTCTTTGGTGTGGGCCTTTTTTCAGACGTGTGCAGCAGATCGCACCGTTGCCATTTGCAACATATAAATATACAAAAAGGTGTAGCGCTGGATGAGCAAAACTGTGTATGGCTATACAGTGAAAAAAATATATAATATAAGAAAAAGTATCAAAAACATGAGTGAATACTACAAATAAACAATTTAAAGTTCATGTGTGTCAGTGAAAAATATATGAAATCTTCTCCTCTATTTAAAGATGATAAGAGTTCTACAGAGTGCTCTGCAAAGAGTGTGTCTACTCCCAGTTCTGGCCAGGTGTTCAATCAACGTCTCTGGAGACTCTCCCATTGTGGATGAAGCGTTCCTGCAGAATCATCCTGCCTTCCATGGAGTAAAACATCACTCCACTGAGCCTGTTTTGACCCCCCTGAGAAGGGCGGTCGCAGGCTGTCTGGTAAGCCTTCATTCTTCACCTTGGTGGCGGGATCTTTACTAAGTGTTGGAGCATTTTGCCTATGATTTTTATCGGATACCTGCACTCTGTGGAACTCTTATCATCTTTAAATAGAGGAGAAGATTTCATATATTTTTCACTGACACACATGAACTTTAAATTGTTTATTTGTAGTATTCACTCATGTTTTTGATACTTTTTCTTATATTATATATTTTTTTCACTGTATAGCCATACACAGTTTTGCTCATCCAGCGCTACACCTTTTTGTATATTTATATTGTTGTACCTTATATCAGGTTTTTTTTTGTGTTTAGCAGCAGGTTTTCCTTTAGGGATTCATTCATTTATTGCACTTTAATAATTTGCACCTAGCGCAATTTTTTCTTTTATAACCATTTGCAACATATGTCTCAGGCGTATCTCGCGTGGCCAAAACATCAGCCGCTTGGGCACCACGTGCTTGACCTGCCATGCAGTTGGTTGGCAAGCCTACCTAAAAGACCCACACCAAAGAACAAAGCAGACCTCTCCTTGCTCCTCATCAGCTGGGATTTCCAACCCCACTATACCTTCAGTCCTCTCTGAAACCTGCACTGAGAGGAATAAAGGTGTAGAATTAGGTGTGTCACAGTCAAGTACTTGCGGGCAATCTGCTATTGGTACACCAGCGTCAGATTGTACCAGGCAAATTTCCCTGCCCCAGCTGCTCACCATCCTCGTGGCCTCCTCAAATGGTGCCAGGACAGTGTATGCATCCCTGATGATGGCCCACTGGCTGCTGCACCGTCAAAAGAAGTTCGCTCCCAGCCATCCACATGCCCAGCAGTTGAATGCTAGCTTGGCTAAATTGCTAGCACTTCAACTGCTGCCTTTTCAGTTGGTAGACTCTGCCCCCTTCCGTGAGTTTGTGGAATGTGCGGTTCCTCAGTGGCAGGTTCCTAAACGCCACTTTTTCTCACGGAAGGCAATTCCAGCTTTCTACCGGCATGTGGAAGGCAATGACTTGGCCTCGCTGGACAGGGCGGTCAGCGGTAAGGTGCATATTACCGCTGACTCATGGTCCAGCATTGGGGGACTCTCCTGGCAGCTGGGAAGGATGCAGGACAAGGTGCAGTAGTGTTGGAGGTTGTTCCGCCACCACGCCTCCAAAATGTTATGTTGCACACAGATCCTTCTCTACCCTGCTTACCTCCACTTGCAGAATGGGACACACCATGCAACATGCCCAGTATCCTCCATCTTGTAGAGAGTGAGCGGTGTTAATAGTTTTGGGTCCTGCAGCGAGTTACCTCTTTCCGTTGGTTCTCATCCCTAGAGTGTAGGGGAAAGTCTATTCTCTCTCTCTTTGAAGAAGGCCATTGTCCAGACAGTATTAAACCCAATAAAAGAGTTTATTTTACTTGCTTGCAACTTGACAGGAAAGGTTGGAGATAGAGAAAGTTGAACAGGGAGGCAGGTTCAGGCACGCGGCACCTAATTACCCATGCACAGTGGGTAGACCACGCCCACGGCACGGCTGCCGAGAGAGGACACCCAATAGCGCTGCAATGCCACCTGTGGTTCGACCTGAGACCTGGGCGACAGCGCCACCTACAGGTCACAGGAAACTGTACTGCCAGGCAACACCAGAGCAGAGGCCAATTAACAGAATTCCAACAGCCTGAGCCTAACTATTTGCTTAGGCTGGCCCCTAAATTTAGGCATAGCGACCCCAGTTTTGGGGTGTCCGCTACACACACCCCCTCCCAAACAAGCCACTGTCCCAGTGGCTAGAATAAATCAAAAGACCTCCTCAATCCTGAGTAGGTGTTGATTTATTCAACGATACTATAAAAATTTTAAATGGTGCCTGAACCAGTATTTTGGGAAATGGGAAAAGGAAAAGAAAAAAAGAAAACATATCACAACATACATTTTGACATCCCATTCTCAATGTCACATTTTGTTCCATATACACACATCTCACATTTTACACATCCCACCCTCTCCTAACTTATCTACCCCACCCATTCTCTGGTAGAGTTGATAGCAGATCACACCTGCAGAGGGAGAGAGAGGAGAAAAAAAACAACATGCATCACTTCAAAACATCCTATTCCCTAACTATACGAAGAAGTAAGCCAGTTCTCCGGAAACAAATGACTTACTACATTCACCATATTTGCGCATTGGGAATGAATTACTGCACACATAAAACGCTTCTCGTCTTGACCACGATGTCCTTTGTGCTTTGGCTCTGGCTAAACTACCCCAAAGTTCAACTCAGAAGAAAATACTGTCTCTTATTCTTTCGAAGAGCAGAGGAGAGAAAAGAACAAACAACGGCTCTCCTATTTCCTCAACAGAGTAGACTTCCTCTGTAGCAGAGGGCAAAGTTACTGAATCCAAGGCAGCTTGTCCATATAAAACAGGATAAAGAAGAAAAAAAACACAAAAATTCCTGTTTTAGAGGTAGTAGTGAGGATCCAGGAGAATGAAAGTCTTCCACTGTTTGTCCAGTGTCTCTATAAAGTATATAGCATCCTTTTTTTTTATTTGTTGCAGATCACAACTCGGTCCGCATGTATGTGCCGACCATAGTTCCATTCTTTGCGGCAACCTCTGAAGCGATCAGCCACAGTGGCTGAACAGGCAAAGTACCTACGAGATTTAGGCACTTCCAGGTGATCCCAAACAAAGTCAGTGTACCACCTCTCATGGTAGGCCTCTATCTCAAATAAGAGCTCCCTAGAAACGTAAGGGTACTCCCAACCATACTCCTTAGCGACTCTTTTGTTAAGGAGCCACTGCAACCGCGCAATATGTGGCAGAGTTGCACAGTCTCCTGCTCCTGGCAAAACAATGGCATCCGGGGATCTTTTGACTGACGCTGCATCTGACATTGGTAGGGGCGGCCGCAATGGCAGACGTCCCTCTGTAATAGCGGGCATGGACCATGCAGGTGCGGGCAGAGTGGGTATGGAAACAGCCTCTTTCTTCAGAGCAGGGGCTTGCACCCGGGGGGTAGTTTCCCCAGAGTCCATGGGCGATCCCTCTCTAAAGTTGCGGGTCGAGGTCATCGAGATCCTGTCCCAACCCTTCTTGACAAAGATCTCATCAATCTCCACATCGTCACCCGGTTCAGAGGATGATTCAAAATCCGATGAGTTATACTCTTCGGCGGGTAGATAGTTTTTGGTAGACACCGTCACACTATCCCCAGATGATAAAAGTTCCCTCGGGTTGGCTGTCCACATGTGACGGACTGGGGTTTATATGGTCACAAAACAGACACCCCAAAGCAAAGTACATATTAATTTATTTTATTTTATTTCTAGCAAAGAAATACCTTCCTGCTATTCTATCAAGAACCAGTAGATGGCAGAGAAGGTACACAAACAGAGTTTATATAAGACCACCCACCATGTGACTGGAGTCAAACTATCTCCAGCCATAAAACCCAGTGGTCTTGTCTCATGCTGTTTGTGTGATTCTTTGCAGGTATGTACTCTAAATCGTTCCTAATCTGCATTAAACTATAATAGAAAGATTCTTAAACATCTGGAGCAGATGCAGGGAAAGTTCCAGCAGACTGTATTCTATAGTGTTACTGATATTAGAAGTTAGAACAGCATGTGTGAGAAACAAGTGAAAAGGACATAAAAACATGAAAATACTGCATAAGTCAGAACAAATGCCTATTAGAAGCACTAAACCATTCTAAATAAGTATATTGAAACCTGGTTTATACAAGTTCCATAAAGTTAGAAAAGCACATGTTGAAAACTGATATTCTTAAAAAACCTATATGTAAAGCTATGCATTGCTTCATGTGCACCATCTAGTGGTTAAAAAGAACTACCGAAATAATGTTTGTATTAAAGCATGGCATTGGCAATAGCAGTATTGCACAGTTAAAGTGTACCATAAAGATCATTATCTATAACACGGAATAACAGGAATATATATGTTATTAAAATATAACAATGTTTTTTGTGTAACTATGTTTTAAAATACTTCAGTTAAAATCTGTATTATATATTGTTAATGGTTATAAACATGTGATTATAAAAATGTAAAAGATGTATTATTATGTAAAAGTCAAACGATTTCCAGCCATAAAACCCAGTGGTCCTGTCTTATGCTGTTGTGTGATTCTTTGCAGTCCACGCCAAGCTGATCACCTTATCTCATCACGTCTACAATTATCGGCTCTCTTAATTCACATTTTGAGGCCGGTAACATTTTGGGGGCTTGTCAGGAAGGGCATGCCAGCACTCAAGATGGTGGCCGTGGAAGACGGCCAGGAACCTCAGCTATTGCTAGAACGCCAATGGCGCGCGTGCACTGTTGCGCACGCCGATGCGCGTACGTGCGCACGCACATGCGCGAATGCGCGCATTGCGCGCGCGCATTCAGTGACAGGCCTTGGCGCCAAGCAGGCTATTTAAACTGGGTCAGTACCCAAACTTAGTGCTGTCTGCTCTACAGCGTTCTGTGTACCCTACGTTCCAGTATCTGATACCTGTTCCTGATATCCGACCCGGCTTGTCCTTGACGTTCCTGTTTTCTGCCCGCACCTGACCCAGCTTGTTGACTTTGCATCTGCCTGCTCCTTCTGCTACCTTTCTGCCAGCCTGATAGTAAACCGGCCTGTATCCTGACTTCCCTCCAGCCTATGCTCCTGTCCCGGACTTGTCCGCCAGTGTGTGATCCGGCCAGCCTGCACCTGCCATCCTTGCAGCCCTTCGGAGCCCTGCTGAGCTCCCATCCCACCTGCTGTCGCATCTGCTCCTCTGCCTTTGGAGTTCCTGTACGAAGCCAGTACCTGCCTTCCACTGCCTTCCACTGACCGCGGCTCCTGGTCTTCTCTGCACCGGTGTTCCTCTGCAGTCTCTTCTGGGATCCCAGTCCGGCTCCATCACCAGCGATCCTGCCAGGCACCCGTGCGACTCTGCACTCCCGCGCCTCCTGTTTACTCTATCAGGGGCCTCGAGTCAGAGGTGTAAGGGAGGCCGTCCTCTGCATAATCAGGCTCTACCGCCAGGTACGTGACAGTAGCAGACAGCCATGTCTGAGCCTGTGCGAGGACCCTCCCCCATGGAGGAACTTTGTCAACACCTGGCAGGCCTGACACGGGCTGTTATAGACTTACAGGGAGGCTATACCCAGCTGGAAGGACATTTACAGACCATGACTTCCTCTACAACCGTTCAGGGACCTGAGCAAGCTTCCTCCACTCCACAAGGGACCTCTACTGCTCCTGCAATCATCATGCTCCCGCCTGAACCCAGAGTTCCTACCCCGGAAAAATTCCTTGGTGAACGTAGCAAGTTCAGAGACTTTCAGAACGCATGTGAACTATATTTCGCACTTCAGCCACGCACCTTCGCTCTTGAAGCCACGAAGGTCGGCTTTGTGATCTCCTTACTGCAGGGCGAGCCTCAGTCCTGGGCTCATCGTCTCCTTGAACAGAAGGCCAAATGTCTATCAGACTTAACCTCATTCCTGGCCGCCATGGCCCAATTGTATGAAGATCCCCAGCAAGCTGCTTCCGCTGAAGCAGCCTTCCGTTCTCTTCAACAAGGACACAGGGCTGTGGAAGATTATGTCTCTGAATTCAGACGATGGGGCTTTGACACTAGCTGGAACGACGCTGCATTACGCCACCGGTTCCGCATGGGCCTCTCTGAGCCTCTCAAGGATGAACTTGCCCGAGTAGGAGTTCCCTCTACCCTGGAAGCCCTAATTGACTTGTCCATCCAAATTGACCGTCGTTTGAGAGAACGAAGGTCGGAAAGAGCAGCGGGCCAACCACGCCCAGTACGGATGCTACCACGGAAGCTCAGCTCCTTCAGTGCTGTTCCACCGGCCCCTGCCAGGCCCATTCCTGGTGCACCAGAACCACGGCGGCTCGGCCTACTCCGTCCTTCACTCTCCCCTGAAGAACGCCAACGTCGTTACCAGCAGAACCTTTGTCTGTATTGTGGGGGTTCAGGAAATTATGTAATGTGTTGCCCAGTTAAGTCCCGTAAATACCTCTCAGCTATCTCCCCTTCTGCAACTCTGAACTTGCCCAGCAATTCTGCTCACCTTGCCCTCTCCATCTCACTCCAGCTGCCTGGGGGGACTATCCAGACTCCCGCTATAATCGATTCCGGGGCCTACAGCTGCTTTGTGGACTTGTCCTTTGCTGCACAACATCATATCCCACTTCAACCCAAAGCGCAGAGACTTTCCGTTCATCTGGCCGATGGGACCACCATTAAGTCTGGAGCAGTTACCCATGAAACAATGCCTCTACTTGCCACTATTACCAAGAACCACCAAGAACTGCTACGCTTGGATGCCATCGCCTCTCCTTTGTTCCCAGTCATTCTCGGCATGCCTTGGCTGAAGGCTCATAATCCCTGCATCAACTGGGCCACAGAGGAAATTAAGTTTCTTTCTCCCTATTGCACCCAGCACTGCTTACGAACCTCCTGTGACCAGCCTTCCTTGCTATGCCTTGACACAGACTCTGAAGCCTGTCGGTCTGTACCCACAGCTTACCACAGTTTCCTGGATGTGTTCAGCAAGAAAGGTGCAGAGACTCTCCCTCCTCATCGGTCATACGACTGTCCCATTGAACTCCTTCCTGGAGTCGAAGTTCCGTTTGGGAGAATCTTTCCCTTATCTGAATGTGAACTTGTTGCCCTCAAAGACTATATTAATGATAACCTGAAGAAGGGGTTCATCCGCCCTTCCACATCCCCGGCCGGGGCGGGAATCTTCTTTGTAGAAAAAAAAGACCATTCATTACGTCCGTGTGTGGACTATCGTGAGCTGAATAAAGTCACGGTTAAGAACCGCTATCCCCTTCCGCTGGTACCCAAACTTTTCCAGAGACTTGGCGCTGCCACCATATTCACAAAGCTGGACCTCCGAGGTGCCTATAACTTGGTCCGTATACGGGAAGGGGATGAATGGAAGACGGCTTTCCGCACACGGTTCGGGCACTATGAGTACCTTGTAATGCCCTTCGGGTTATGCAACGCCCCCGCTACCTTCCAGCACTTTATTAACTATGTCTTTCGAGATTTTCTGGACTTATTCGTTGTAGTATACCTTGACGATATACTAATCTTCTCTTCCTCTCTAGACAATCACCGCGGACATGTCAGGAGTGTTTTGAGCCGCTTTCGACAACATGGACTCTACGCCAAACCCGAGAAGTGCGAATTTGAGCGCCAAAGCATCCAATTCCTGGGCCTGATCATATCCACAGAGGGCTTCAAGATGGATCCTCAAAAAGTTACAGCCATCTTGGACTGGCCAATCCCCAGCGATAAAAAAGGCATCCAACGTTTTATAGGATTCGCAAACTTTTATCAAACGTTTATCAGGGGATTCTCAGCAATCATCTCCCCCATCACCCAACTTACTAAACAGGGTGTCAGATTCCGTTGGTCCCCAGAGGCCCAGGCTGCCTTTGAGACGCTGAAAAAGCGGTTTACCTCCGCATCTGTCCTGAAGCATCCCGACTCGTCCCTGCCATACGTCTTAGAGGTGGACGCATCTGAAACAGCTGTTGGAGCTATTCTTTCTCAGAGGCAGGGATCCAAGGCTCTATTGCACCCAGTGGCCTTCTTTTCCCACAAGCTATCTGATGCGGAAAAGAATTATGACGTCGGGGATCGTGAACTCCTAGCAATCAAAGCTGCACTGGAAGAGTGGAGATACTTACTAGAAGGGGCTGCACACCCGATCCTGATCTATACAGACCACAAAAATCTAGAATATCTGAGAACAGCGAAGAGGTTGAAACCCCGGCAGGCCAGGTGGGCACTTTTCTTTTCTAGATTTACTTTCCATTTAACATACAGGCCTGGATCTAAAAATACAAAACCTGATGCTTTATCACGCATGTTCAGCAAATCACAGGAAAAATTCACTCCAGATTAGGGATGAGCCGAACACCCCCGGGTTCGGTTCGCACCAGAACCTTCGAACGGACCGAAAGTTCGCGCGAATTTTCGAACCCTATTCGTTATAATGGACGCGAACGTTCAAAATCAAAATTGCTAATTACAACGGCCAATATGCATGTTAATGTCATAAAACAGGTTTGGGGACCCGGGTCCTGCCCCAGGGGACATATATCAATGCAAAAAGAAATTTTAAAAACTAAAGTTTTTTCGGGAGCAGTCATTTTAATGATGCATAAAGTGAAAAAAAAAAAAGTGAAATTTTCCTTTAAATATGGTACCTGGGGGGTGTCTAAAGTATGCCTGTGAAGTGGCATGTGTTTCCCGTGTTTAGAACCGTCCTTGCACAAAATGACATTTGTAAAGGAAAAAAAGAAGCCATTTAAAACCACTTGCGGCTTTAATGTCATGTCTTGTCCTGGCTGCCATATGGCTGAAAATCCTTGAGAAAAATGGCATGGCTACCCCATCACCCCCCCCCCCCACCCCAGCCCCTTTGGGTCTTGTATGGATACTAAGGGGGACCCCGCACCCAAAATAAAACCCTATACCTACAACCCTATATACTCTGAACAGCAGTATATAGGTGGTGCAAACAAGACATGGACTGTAGGTTTGTTCTTAAGTAGAATCTGAACAGGTACATTATGAAGTGTAGCTACATCCCAAAAAAATCAATTTTTAAGCTTTTTGGAGAACATAGGGAGGGGTTATCACCCCTGTAACATTTGCTGTCTTTGCACATCTGTTCAGAACATGTCACCTCACTTTCCGTCCCAATGACAAATGTTTTTGGAAAAGTGGGGTTTTAATTGAAACAAGGATTGGTGATAAAGCATCAGTAGAGAGGAGATACCTTTTTCCCAAATTAAATCTAACAGGATAGAATTTTCCTTCCTAGGGGTAGATTTCCTCTCACTTCCTGTTTTCTCTTGCCGTTTGCAAGTAGGAGTCGTTTGTAAGTTGGATGTTTGAAAGTAGGGGCCTGCCGTATATACTCTGCAGAAATTTGCCCTATTAGATGTCGGTGTAGCCACAAGACTGGTGGGCACAGGAATGGGCCCTGCTGTGAGTTAATAGATCAAGATTTGTACTTGCATGCACCTGTTGAACCGGGCAGAAAAATTGGGCCTTTGGTGGTGGTGGTGGTGGTGGTGGACGGTGTTGCCACAAGACTGTAAGCCCTCACAGTTACTCTTGGTGGGTGCAGGAATGGGCCCTGCTGTGAGTTATTAGATCAAGATTTGTAATTGCATGCACCTGTTGAACAGGGCAGAAAAATTGGGCCTTTGGTGGTGGTGGTGGTGGTGGACGGTGTTGCCACAAGACTGTAGGCCCTCATAGTTACTCTTGGTGGGCGCAGGAATGGGCCCTGCTGTGAACTATTAGATCAAGATTTGTAATTACACGCCCCTGTTAAACAGGGGCTGAAAAATTGTGCCTTAGGCATTGGTGCTGGTGCCACAACACTGCAACCCCTCACAGATACTGTACTTGGAGCACAGCAGTCACACCTGTTGCGAAGCATCTTTTTAAAAAATTGTAATTACACGCCCCTGTTATACAGGGGCTGAAAAATTGTGCCTTAGGCACTGGTGCTGGTGCCACAACACTGCAACCCCTCACAGATACTGTACTCTGAGCACAGCAATGAGACCTGTTGCAAAGCATTGCCTAAAAATTGTAATTACACGCCCCAACAGGGGCTGAAAAATTGTGCCTTAGGCACTGGTGCTGGTGCCACAACACTGCAACCCCTCACAGATACTGTACTCTGAGCACAGCAGTCACACCTGTTGCGAAGCATCTTTTTAAAAAATTGTAATTACACGCCCCTGTTATACAGGGGCTGAAAAATTGTGCCTTAGGCACTGGTGTGGTGGCATGGATCATTGAGGAGGAGGAAGAGGATAGTCAGTGAACATAACAGGACAGTCACTCAGCATCAGCATAGGCAGTCTTGAAGGGATGTGACATTATAAATTATTCCGTTATATCCGCTTCAGGTGTCTGGTAGCTGGTGGTGATCCAAGACTGATTCATTTTTATGAAGGTCAGTCGATCAACCGAGTCGGTGGACAGGCGCACCCTATGATCGGTGACAAATCCTCCAGCCGCACTGAATGTGCGTTCGGAAAGAACGCTGGATGCAGGACAGGCCAGTAGCTCAATTGCATACTGTGCAAGCTCTGGCCAGTGATCCATCCTCAGGACCCAGTAAGCCAGAGGATTTTCGGTGGGAAAGGTGTCCAAGTCTGACCTTGCCCCTAGGTATTCCTGCACCATGTATATCAGACGCTGGCGATGGTTGCTGGAACCGATCATACCTTGGGGCTGCGGACTAAAAAATTGTCTGAACGCATCGGTCAGACGTCCACCTTCCCCACCGCTCCTTCTGCTACTGACCGAAGCCTCAGCAACTCGTCGTCCAGGACCAGGAGTTTGTAACCTCCCAGTTTCTGGGAACGCGTTGCACAGACCTTTCTGCAAGGCCTCCCTGAGATGTCTCATCCTCTGCTCCCTCTGCGACGGCAAGATAAGGTCCGCAACCTTACCCTTGTACCGTGGATCAAGGAGAGTGGCCAGCCAGTAATGGTCACTCTCCTTGATCCGAAGAACACGAGGATCCTTCCGCAGGCTTTGCAGGATCAGGGAGGCCATGCAGCGTAGGTTAGCTGAGGCATTCGGTGCGGAGTCTTCTGGGTCACTGAGGATGACATGATCGCCAGCCACCTCCTCCCAGCCACGTACAAGTCCACTGGTTTGTTGGGACTGTACATCATCCCTAAAAGACTGCTGCTGCTGATGCTGAGTGCCAGGCTCCACCTCCATGCTCACACAATCCTCCTCCTCCTCCTCCTCCTCCTCTTCCTGTGTGATGGGTGGGACAGAAGGAACATTGTCTGGATAAAGGGGGCCTTGAGAGACAAGGAAGTCCTCCTCTTCCTGCCTCTGTTCTGCCTCAAGTGCCCTGTCCATTATCCCACGCAGCGTATGCTCCAACAGGTGGACAAGAGGTACAGTGTCACTGATGCATGCACTGTCACTGCTCACCATCCTCGTGGCCTCCTCAAATGGTGAGAGGACAGTGCATGCATCCCTGATCATGCTCCACTGGCGTGGGGAAAAAAAGCCAAGCTCCCCTGACCCTGTCCTGGTGCCGTAGTCGCAAAGGTACTCATTGATGGCCCTCTGCTGCGTGTGCAGTCGCTGCAGCATGGCCAACGTTGAGTTCCACCTGGTGGGCATGTCACATATTAGGCGGTTCTTGGGCAGGTTCAGCTCCTTTTGCAGCTCAGTCAGCCGAGCACTGGCATTATAAGATCGGCGGAAATGCACACAGACTTTCCTGGCCTGCCTCAGGACATCCTGTAAGCCTGGGAACCTGCCCAAGAACCGCTGCACCACCAGGTTGAGGACGTGAGCCATACAGGGCACATGGGTGAGCTGCCCCTGTCGCAGGGCGGAGAGGAGGTTGGTGCCATTATCAGAAACGACCATTCCTGGCTTAAGCTGGCGTGGCGTCAACCACCTCTCGGCCTGCCCCTGCAGAGCTGCCAGAACCTCTGGCCCAGTGTGGCTCCTGTCCCCCAAACACACCAGCGCAAGCACGGCATGGCATCTTTTTGCCTGCGTACTCGCGTAGCCCCTTGTACGCCTACGGAGCACCGCTGGTTCCGAGGACAGAGCACTCGAAGAGGACATGGAGGAAGAAGAAGAGGAGGGGGTGGAGGAGAGAGGTGTGTCACAACCAGTAGTAGCATTTTGGAGGCGTGGTGGCGGAACAACCTCCAACACTACTGCACCTTGTCCTGCATCCCTCCCAGCTGCCAATAGAGTGACCCAATGGGCCGTGAAAGAAAGATAACGTCCCTGTCCATGCCTGCTGGACCATGAGTCAGCGGTAATATGCACCTTACCGCTGACCGCCCTGTCCAGCGAGGCATGGACATTGCCTTCCACATGCCAGTAGAGAGACGGAATCGCCTTCCGTGAGAAAAAGTGGCGTTTGGGAACCTGCCACTGAGGAACCGCACATTGAACAAACTCACGGAAGGGGGCCGAGTCTATCAACTGAAAAGGCAGCAGTTGAAGTGCTAGCAATTTAGCCAAGCTAGCATTCAACCGCTGGGCATGTGGATGGCTGGGAGTATACTTCTTTCGACGGTCCAGCAGCTGGGGCAGGGAAATTTGCCTGCTACAATCGGACGTCGGTGTACTGCAAGTACTTGGTTGTGACACACCTAATTCTACACCTTCAGTCCTCTCAGAGCAGCTTTCAGAGAGGACTGAAGATATAGTGGGGATGGAGATCCCAGCTGATGAGGAGCAAGGAGAGGTCCGCTTTGTTCTTTGGTGTGGGTCTTTTATGTGTGCTTGCCAACGAGCTGCATGGCAGGTCGACATATGTCTGCTCATGCTTGTGGTGCCCAAGCGGCTGATGTTTTGGCCACGCGAGATACGCTTGAGACAAATATTGCAAATAGCAGTGGTGCGATCTGATGCACTCATCTCAAAAAAGGCCCACACCAAAGAACTTTTGTGATAACGTGCAGAGGCAGCGCCCTGCACAGGCGGAGCTCTGCGGTGTGGTACAGTTGCTGTGCTGGCCTCTAGCTGGCCTCCAGGGGGCATCCTGCCTCGTTGGACATGTGACGCTGCATCCTCCTCCTCCTCCTCCTCTCTCCCTTCAGGCACCCACGTGGAGTCAGTGACCTCATCATCCCCTCCCTCTTCACCACTAGAGCAAACCTGGCAGTAAGCTGCAGCTGGTGGAACACTACTGCCATATTGCTGTCCTTCAGCATCCCCTCTCTCTGCGCGCACACTACTGACTTCCTCAAGCTGGGTATCATCATCCGAGCCTTCGAATCGTTGGGCATCCTCCTGGAGCATGTACCCAACACTGTGCTCAAACAGTTCGGGGGACTCCTCAGGAGGACATGGTGGGTCTAGGGAAGGGGTGTCTGATGATGCCATTGAGTACGCGTTGGCAGCTGCTCTGCCAGTACCCTGAGCCTGGGTGAGAGAGGATGAGGAGGATGAGGAGGGCTTGGTCATCCATTCTACCAAGCCTTCGGCATGATGCGGCTCCACATGTCCAGCTGCCGAAAACAAAGACAAGCGTGTCCCATGGCCACGTGCTGATGACGATGCACGACCACGTCCACGGCCAGCACTGTTGTCTCTAGAAACAGAGCCTGCCTGCCCTGTGTTCTTGCCTCGGCACGCTCTGCCTCTCCTTGGCGGTCTTCCAGCCATTGTAGTCGGTAGTGTATATAGTATAAAAAATAGAACTCCTATGTGTGCTCACAACACACTGTAGGTCCTATGGGTGCTGACACTAACACACTATAGGTACTATGTGTGCTGCTGACAAGAAAATATAGGAGCTCTGTTTGCTGCCACTAACACACTAGAAGTCCTATTGGTGCTTCTGAGATGAAAATATAGGAGCTCTGTGTGATGCCACTAACACACTAGAAGTCCTATGGGTGCTGCTGAGAAGAAAATATAGGAGCTCTGTGTGATGCCACTAACACACTAGAAGTCCTATGGGTGCTTCTGAGATGAAAATATAGGAGCTCTGTGTGATGCCACTAACACACTAGAAGTCCTATGGGTGCTGCTGAGAAGAAAATATAGGAGCTCTGTGTGATGCCACTAACACACTAGAAGTCCTATGGGTGCTTCTGAGATGAAAATATAGGAACTCTGTGTGATGCCACTAACACACTAGAAGTCCTATGGGTGCTGCTGAGAAGAAAATATAGGAGCTCTGTTTGCTGCCACTAACACACTAGAAGTCCTATGGGTGCTTCTGAGAAGAAAATATAGGAGCTCTGTGTGATGCCACTAACACACTAGAAGTCCTATGGGTGCTTCTGAGATGAAAATATAGGAGCTTTGTGTGATGCCACTAACACACTAGAAGTCCTATGGGTGCTTCTGAGATGAAAATATAGGAGCTCTGTGTGATGCCACTAACACACTAGAAGTCCTATGGGTGCTGCTGAGAAGAAAATATAGGAGCTCTGTGTGATGCCACTAACACACTAGAAGTCCTATGGGTGCTTCTGAGATGAAAATATAGGAACTCTGTGTGATGCCACTAACACACTAGAAGTCCTATGGGTGCTGCTGAGAAGAAAATATAGGAGCTCTGTTTGCTGCCACTAACACACTAGAAGTCCTATGGGTGCTTCTGAGAAGAAAATATAGGAGCTCTGTGTGATGCCACTAACACACTAGAAGTCCTATGGGTGCTTCTGAGATGAAAATATAGGAGCTCTGTGTGATGCCACTAACACACTAGAAGTCCTATGGGTGCTGCTGAGAAGAAAATATAGGAGCTCTGTGTGATGCCACTAACACACTAGAAGTCCTATGGGTGCTTCTGAGATGAAAATATAGGAACTCTGTGTGATGCCACTAACACACTAGAAGTCCTATGGGTGCTTCTGAGAAGAAAATATAGGAGCTCTGTTTGCTGCCACTAACACACTAGAAGTCCTATGGGTGCTTCTGAGAAGAAAATATAGGAGCTCTGTGTGATGCCACTAACACACTAGAAGTCCTATGGGTGCTTCTGAGATGAAAATATAGGAGCTCTGTGTGATGCCACTAACACACTAGAAGTCCTATGGGTGCTTCTGAGATGAAAATATAGGAGCTCTGTGTGATGCCACTAACACACTAGAAGTCCTATGGGTGCTGCTGAGAAGAAAATATAGGAGCTCTGTGTGATGCCACTAACACACTAGAAGTCCTATGGGTGCTTCTGAGATGAAAATATAGGAACTCTGTGTGATGCCACTAACACACTAGAAGTCCTATGGGTGCTTCTGAGATGAAAATATAGGAGCTCTGTGTGATGCCACTAACACACTAGAAGTCCTATGGGTGCTGCTGAGAAGAAAATATAGGAGCTCTGTGTGATGCCACTAACACACTAGAAGTCCTATGGGTGCTTCTGAGATGAAAATATAGGAGCTCTGTGTGATGCCACTAACACACTAGAAGTCCTATGGGTGCTGCTGAGAAGAAAATATAGGAGCTCTGTGTGATGCCACTAACACACTAGAAGTCCTATGGGTGCTTCTGAGATGAAAATATAGGAACTCTGTGTGATGCCACTAACACACTAGAAGTCCTATGGGTGCTGCTGAGAAGAAAATATAGGAGCTCTGTTTGCTGCCACTAACACACTAGAAGTCCTATGGGTGCTTCTGAGAAGAAAATATAGGAGCTCTGTGTGATGCCACTAACACACTAGAAGTCCTATGGGTGCTTCTGAGATGAAAATATAGGAGCTCTGTGTGATGCCACTAACACACTAGAAGTCCTATGGGTGCTTCTGAGATGAAAATATAGGAGCTCTGTGTGATGCCACTAACACACTAGAAGTCCTATGGGTGCTGCTGAGAAGAAAATATAGGAGCTCTGTGTGATGCCACTAACACACTAGAAGTCCTATGGGTGCTTCTGAGATGAAAATATAGGAACTCTGTGTGATGCCACTAACACACTAGAAGTCCTATGGGTGCTGCTGAGAAGAAAATATAGGAGCTCTGTTTGCTGCCACTAACACACTAGAAGTCCTATGGGTGCTTCTGAGAAGAAAATATAGGAACTCTGTGTGATGCCACTAACACACTAGAAGTCCTATGGGTGCTTCTGAGATGAAAATATAGGAGCTCTGTGTGATGCCACTAACACACTAGAAGTCCTATGGGTGCTGCTGAGAAGAAAATATAGGAGCTCTGTGTGATGCCACTAACACACTAGAAGTCCTATGGGTGCTTCTGAGATGAAAATATAGGAACTCTGTGTGATGCCACTAACACACTAGAAGTCCTATGGGTGCTGCTGAGAAGAAAATATAGGAGCTCTGTTTGCTGCCACTAACACACTAGAAGTCCTATGGGTGCTTCTGAGAAGAAAATATAGGAGCTCTGTGTGATGCCACTAACACACTAGAAGTCCTATGGGTGCTTCTGAGATGAAAATATAGGAGCTCTGTGTGATGCCACTAACACACTAGAAGTCCTATGGGTGCTTCTGAGATGAAAATATAGGAGCTCTGTGTGATGCCACTAACACACTAGAAGTCCTATGGGTGCTGCTGAGAAGAAAATATAGGAGCTCTGTGTGATGCCACTAACACACTAGAAGTCATATGGGTGCTTCTGAGATGAAAATATAGGAACTCTGTGTGATGCCACTAACACACTAGAAGTCCTATGGGTGCTGCTGAGAAGAAAATATAGGAGCTCTGTTTGCTGCCACTAACACACTAGAAGTCCTATGGGTGCTTCTGAGAAGAAAATATAGGAGCTCTGTGTGATGCCACTAACACACTAGAAGTCCTATGGGTGCTTCTGAGATGAAAATATAGGAGCTCTGTGTGATGCCACTAACACACTAGAAGTCCTATGGGTGCTTCTGAGATGAAAATATAGGAGCTCTGTTTGCTGCCACTAACACACTAGAAGTCCTATGGGTGCTGCTGAGAAGAAAATATAGGAGCTCTGTTTGCTGCCACTAACACACTAGAAGTCCTATGGGTGCTTCTGAGAAGAAAATATAGGAGCTCTGTGTGATGCCACTAACACACTAGAAGTCCTATGGGTGCTTCTGAGATGAAAATATAGGAGCTCTGTGTGATGCCACTAACACACTAGAAGTCCTATGGGTGCTTCTGAGATGGAAATATAGGAGCTCTGTTTGCTGCCACTAACACACTAGAAGTCCTATGGGTGCTGCTGAGAAGAAAATATAGGAGCTCTGTGTGATGCCACTAACACACTAGAAGTCCTATGGGTGCTTCTGAGATGAAAATATAGGAGCTCTGTGTGATGCCACTAACACACTAGAAGTCCTATGGGTGCTGCTGAGAAGAAAATATAGGAGCTCTGTTTGCTGCCACTAACACACTAGAAGTCCTATGGGTGCTGCTGAGAAGAAAATATAGGAGCTCTGTGTGATGCCACTAACACACTAGAAGTCCTATGGGTGCTGCTGAGAAGAAAATATAGGAGCTCTGTTTGCTGCCACTAACACACTAGAAGTCCTATGGGTGCTGCTGAGAAGAAAATATAGGAGCTCTGTGTGATGCCACTAACACACTAGAAGTCCTATGGGTGCTGCTGAGAAGAAAATATAGGAGCTCTGTTTGCTGCCACTAACACACTAGAAGTCCTATGGGTGCTGCTGAGAAGAAAATATAGGAGCTCTGTGTGATGCCACTAACACACTAGAAGTCCTATGGGTGCTTCTGAGATGAAAATATAGGAGCTCTGTGTGATGCCACTAACACACTAGAAGTCCTATGGGTGCTGCTGAGAAGAAAATATAGGAGCTCTGTGTGATGCCACTAACACACTAGAAGTCCTATGGGTGCTTCTGAGATGAAAATATAGGAACTCTGTGTGATGCCACTAACACACTAGAAGTCCTATGGGTGCTGCTGAGAAGAAAATATAGGAGCTCTGTTTGCTGCCACTAACACACTAGAAGTCTTATGGGTGCTTCTGAGAAGAAAATATAGGAGCTCTGTGTGATGCCACTAACACACTAGAAGTCCTATGGGTGCTTCTGAGATGAAAATATAGGAGCTCTGTGTGATGCCACTAACACACTAGAAGTCCTATGGGTGCTTCTGAGATGAAAATATAGGAGCTCTGTTTGCTGCCACTAACACACTAGAAGTCCTATGGGTGCTGCTGAGAAGAAAATATAGGAGCTCTGTGTGATGCCACTAACACACTAGAAGTCCTATGGGTGCTTCTGAGATGAAAATATAGGAGCTCTGTGTGATGCCACTAACACACTAGAAGTCCTATGGGTGCTGCTGAGAAGAAAATATAGGAGCTCTGTTTGCTGCCACTAACACACTAGAAGTCCTATGGGTGCTGCTGAGAAGAAAATATAGGAGCTCTGTGTGATGCCACTAACACACTAGAAGTCCTATGGGTGCTGCTGAGAAGAAAATATAGGAGCTCTGTTTGCTGCCACTAACACACTAGAAGTCCTATGGGTGCTGCTGAGAAGAAAATATAGGAGCTCTGTGTGATGCCACTAACACACTAGAAGTCCTATGGGTGCTTCTGAGATGAAAATATAGGAGCTCTGTGTGATGCCACTAACACACTAGAAGTCCTATGGGTGCTGCTGAGAAGAAAATATAGGAGCTCTGTGTGATGCCACTAACACACTAGAAGTCCTATGGGTGCTTCTGAGATGAAAATATAGGAACTCTGTGTGATGCCACTAACACACTAGAAGTCCTATGGGTGCTGCTGAGAAGAAAATATAGGAGCTCTGTTTGCTGCCACTAACACACTAGAAGTCCTATGGGTGCTTCTGAGAAGAAAATATAGGAGCTCTGTGTGATGCCACTAACACACTAGAAGTCCTATGGGTGCTTCTGAGATGAAAATATAGGAACTCTGTGTGATGTCACTAACACATTAGAAGTCCTATGGGTGCTGCTAAGAAGAAAATATAGGAGCTCTGTTTGCTGCCACTAACACACTAGAAGTCCTATGGGTGCTTCTGAGAAGAAAATATAGGAGCTCTGTGTGATGCCACTAACACACTAGAAGTCCTATGGGTGCTTCTGAGATGAAAATATAGGAACTCTGTGTGATGCCACTAACACATTAGAAGTCCTATGGGTGCTGCTGAGAAGAAAATATAGGAGCTCTGTTTGCTGCCACTAACACACTAGAAGTCCTATGGGTGCTGCTGAGAAGAAAATATAGGAGCTCTGTGTGATGCCACTAACACACTAGAAGTCCTATGGGTGCTGCTGAGAAGAAAATATAGGAGCTCTGTTTGCTGCCACTAACACACTAGAAGTCCTATGGGTGCTGCTGAGAAGAAAATATAGGAGCTCTGTTTGCTGCCACTAACACACTAGAAGTCCTATGGGTGCTGCTGAGAAGAAAATATAGGAGCTCTGTGTGATGCCACTAACACACTAGAAGTCCTATGGGTGCTTCTGAGATGAAAATATAGGAACTCTGTGTGATGCCACTAACACACTAGAAGTCCTATGGGTGCTGCTGAGAAGAAAATATAGGAGCTCTGTTTGCTGCCACTAACACACTAGAAGTCCTATGGGTGCTTCTGAGATGAAAATATAGGAACTCTGTGTGATGCCACTAACACATTAGAAGTCCTATGGGTGCTGCTAAGAAGAAAATATAGGAGCTCTGTTTGCTGCCACTAACACACTAGAAGTCCTATGGGTGCTTCTGAGAAGAAAATATAGGAGCTCTGTGTGATGCCACTAACACACTAGAAGTCCTATGGGTGCTTCTGAGATGAAAATATAGGAACTCTGTGTGATGCCACTAACACATTAGAAGTCCTATGGGTGCTGCTGAGAAGAAAATATAGGAGCTCTGTTTGCTGCCACTAACACACTAGAAGTCCTATGGGTGCTGCTGAGAAGAAAATATAGGAGCTCTGTGTGATGCCACTAACACACTAGAAGTCCTATGGGTGCTGCTGAGAAGAAAATATAGGAGCTCTGTTTGCTGCCACTAACACACTAGAAGTCCTATGGGTGCTGCTGAGAAGAAAATATAGGAGCTCTGTTTGCTGCCACTAACACACTAGAAGTCCTATGGGTGCTGCTGAGAAGAAAATATAGGAGCTCTGTGTGATGCCACTAACACACTAGAAGTCCTATGGGTGCTGCTGAGAAGAAAATATAGGAGCTCTGTTTGCTGCCACTAACACACTAGAAGTCCTATGGGTGCTGCTGAGAAGAAAATATAGGAGCTCTGTTTGCTGCCACTAACACACTAGAAGTCCTATGGGTGCTGTTGGGGTGCAATGCTGTGCTAACAGCACTGCGGTTGGTACTACTGCAATACTGTACTAACAGTAAGCACGCACCAGACTAATCCCCAGCAGCAGCTAATAACACGCTAACTGTGCAATCAGCAGCAATGAACGATCAATGACTTAGGTAGCAATGGTTTAGCAAAGAAATAGCCAATGGTTTAGCAAAGAAGAGCAAATCTTTCAGTATCAAGCAAAGACAGAATCAGCAGACTGATCTCTCCTAAAGCCGGAACTCATGTGACCGGGGCCGATGGCGTGGCGGCCTTTTAAATGGTGGGGCATGTACTAAAGCCCCTGAGCTGTAATTGGCTACAGGCGTCCTGCCTGTAGCCAATTATTGCTCTCCGAGTTTCGGGCGCTGTGATTGGCCAAGCATGCGGGGTCACAGTGCATGCTTGGCCAATCATCAGCCAGCAATGCACTGCGCCGGCCACGCCGGCCGCAATGCATTGCGGGGCCGCTCGCATCACACGAATGTGATGCGAACGGCCCAAATAGTTCTGGGCTCGACGAGCGAGCGAACGCCCGGTGCTCGATTCGAACATGGGTTCGAATCGAGCACCGGGCCCATCCCTACTCCAGATACCATTCTGTCTTCCGGGAACTTTCTCCTACTACAAGGGGACTTAATGGCCCAGATCAAACAAGCCTCTGTAGGAAGACCCTCGCCACCCGGAACCACCTTGCTGGCGAGAGATGGGCTACTTTGGTACGGAGACAAAGTCTTTGTACCGGAGGATCTGCGAGTCTCCACCTTGGGCCTGTGCCATGACCATATGCTTTCAGGGCATTTTGGCATCTACAAGACTTTCGAATTAATGCAACGAACATTTTGGTGGCCTGGGATGGAGAAGGACTGCAGAAAGTATGTAGAATCCTGCACCACTTGTATCCGCAACAAGAACAGCAAATCCAGGGCTTGGGGTCTGTTAAAGCCGCTCCCGGTCCCAAATAGACCTTGGCAGATGATTTCGATAGACTTTATCGTGGAGCTGCCCCCATCTGAGGGCTACAATACTATTTTCGTGATCGTCGACCGATTATCCAAGATGGCCCATTTCCTCCCCATGAAGGGCGCCCCCTCTGCACAAGAGACCGCACGAATCTTCATCAGAGAGGTTATTAGGCTTCATGGAACTCCGGCAAACATAGTTTCTGACAGAGGGGTCCAGTTCACCTCCAGGTTCTGGAGGTCTTTGTGCGAGTCTCTGGGAATTGAACTTTCATTTTCATCAGCCTATCACCCGCAAACCAATGGACAAACAGAAAGGACCAATCAAACACTTGAACAATATCTCCGCTGTTTTTCTTCATTTTCTCAAGACGATTGGGTTCCCTTACTTCCTCTGGCCGAATTCTCTTACAATAATTCCGTCCACTCAGCCACCAAACAATCTCCTTTCTTCGCCAATTACAGTTTTCACCCTTCATTTCTTTTCAACGCAATTCCAGAGTGCTCTGTACCTGCTGTGCTTGAAACAATGGACTTCTTTAATACCAACAATAAACTGTTGCAGGAAACAATGGCCAAGACCCAAGCCTACAACAAAGAAGTCTTTGACAAGAGGAGAAGGGGGGAATTGATCTTAAACCCAGGTGACCAAGTTTGGTTGGCTACAACAAATCTAAAACTTTCTTGCCCCTCGAAGAAACTTGGACCTAAGTTCGTAGGGCCATTTCCGGTTTTAAAAAACGTATCAACAATGTTGCATACGAGCTGGAACTACCTGACTCTTTTAGGATCCATCCCGTGTTCCATGTTACCCTGCTAAAACCCGCTATCCCTGATCCTTTTCCTGGCCGAGATGCCAGCCCACCTGAACCCGTGGTGGTAGACGGTGAAGAGGAGTTCGAGGTGGAAGCGGTGTTGGATTGCAGGAAGAGGAGGAATCAGGTTCAGTACCTAATTAAGTGGAGAGGGTACGGACCGGAGGACAACTCGTGGGAACCGGAAGGTAATATTCATGCCCAAGAGCTCATCCAAACCTTCAAGAATGCTCATCCTGATAAAGTGGCCAGATTGGGCATCCGGAGGCTGCCCATTAGGAGGGGGCAATGTCAGGAAGGGCATGCCAGCACTCAAGATGGTGGCCGTGGAAGACGGCCAGGAACCTCAGCTATTGCTAGAACGCCAATGGCGCGCGCGCGCTGATGCGCACGCCGATGCGCGTACGTGCGCACGCACGTGCGCGAATGCGCGCAGTGCGCGCGCGCATTCAGTGACAGGCCTTGGCGCCAAGCAGGCTATTTAGACTGGGTCAGTACCCAAACTCAGTGATGTCTGCTCTACAGCGTTCTGTGTACCCTACGTTCCAGTATCTGATACCTGTTCCTGATATCCAACCCGGCTTGTCCTTGACGTTCCTGTTTTCTGCCCGCACCTGACCCGGCTTGTTGACTTTGCATCTGCCTGCTCCTTCTGCTACCTTGCTGCCAGCCTGACAGTAAACCGGCCTGTATCCTGACTTCCCTCCAGCCTATGCTACTGTCCCGGACTTGTCCACCAGTGTGTGATCCGGCCAGCCTGCACCTGCCATCCTTGCAGCCCTTCGGAGCCCTGCTGAGCTCCCATCCCACCTGCTGTCGCATCTGCTCCTCTGCCTGTGGAGTTCCTGTACGAAGCCAGTACCTGCCTTCCACTGACCGTGGCTCCTGGTCTTCTCTGCACCGGTGTTCCTCTGCAGTCTCTTCTGGGATCCCAGTCCGGCTCCATCACCAGCGATCCTGCCAGGCACCCGTGCGACTCTGCACTCCCACGCCTCCTGTTTACTCTATCAGGGGCCTCGAGTCAGAGGTGTAAGGGAGGCCGTCCTCTGCATAATCAGGCTCTACCGCCAGGTACGTGACAGGGCTCGTGCCGGGATTCGTTGTGTTACCAGTGAGAGGGAAGCGTGAGACAAGCGTGAGCCTACTACAGAGCTACAAGGAGAGTCGTGAGTGTCGTCTGCCTTGTGAGTGCAAGTCTTCAGAGTGCAACAGATATGGCATCTCCTCGTCGTGCGCTGATGTGGGATATCCGGAAACAACTTCATCTGCTTAGTGAAGAACAGCTGCATAGCCTCGCTATTACGCTGGAAGATGAAAGAGATGTGGACGTTCCATCAGTGACTGGTACCAATGAAATGGAACTCGTTGAATTTATTGAAGACTACTTGAGAAGTGATCAGCTGGAAGAGTTAGAAGATCAAGGCATGTCTTACCTACTCATCGTCCAAGACAAGATCAATGAACTAAAACTTAACAAGGAAGGTACACCAACTGTGGACATTGCAACCGCTGCAAAAAAAATAAGTAATGGGACTGCAAGGACTGAACAGGTATCGGAGGTGGTGAGATTAACTGACGTTGTTGCTTTATTGCCACGTAGAGAATTCAAAATGCATGGTGGTGTAATTTCAGATCATGGTTCGGACATGAGTTACAGTAGCGCGTGCAGACAAATTGACGAGGGTCTAACAGAAAAATTCCCTGAATCTGAAATTATACGCACCGTGTTGAGAATAATCAAACCTGGTCCTTTTAAAGATATGTTGACTGACAAAGATGATCTTACTGTTGCTGAATTGAAAAGGTTTTTGAAGTCACATATGAGAGAACGAAGTGGTAATGAGTTATTTCAGGACCTTAGCAATGCTACCCAGCAAGAAAGAGAAACAGCACAACAATTTGTTTACAGGCTAGTGGGTTTAAAACAAAAAGTTCTGTCCACATCACAACATGATAGGCGAGAGCTTAACTATGACAAAAAACTGGTGCAAGGCATATTCCTTCATACAGTGTATCAGGGACTAAACGAAAAAAACTCTAATGTTAGACGAGATATCAAGCCTTATGTGTCTGATTTGACAGTAACGGATGACTTTATCATAGAGCAGGTCACCAGATCAGTTGATGAGGAAACAGAAAGGCAGAGACGCTTAAACAGTGCACCTAAACATAAACCTCTTACTGTTCATTCATCACAGACACCAGGTAATAGTGAAAAAGACACCTTGCAAAAGAGAGTTGAGGAAAATGCTAGAGCAAATCACACTGCATTAACGGAACTAACAACACAGGTCTCTGCTCTCACAAAGAACCTGAAAAAGATGATGAAGCAAACTCCTGTTGTTGGAAACCAAAGGACTAAGCCACTAACCAATGTTCAAGTTCCAGATACAGCTCACTGCAAACCCAGGTGTGATGATTGCATTAAACGAGAGAGTCAGAACTGCTACCACTGTTTCTACTGTGGTTGGACAGGACACAGAGCGGTTGATTGCTTGAAGAAAAGAAGGCAGTCGGGAAACGACAGACGGTCACTGGGAAGGGACAACCAGTGACCACCTCAAATGATCTGTCCCGTGCGAAGGTAAACAGGGTATTCATCCACCGGTCAACTAGAACACTCCCAAAAGAGAAGGGATTCTCCAAACAACACGTAGCACAATTAATTGGAGGAAAATGCCTACTGTCATGCCAGATGAATGGTGTTCCGGTTGACATGTTGATGGACACAGGAGCTCAGGTCAGCATTGTCGGGAAGGCATGGTTAGAAAAGTTTCTACCCAGCGTCTCCATTAGGCACATACAAGATTTACTTTGTGATGACAACTTATCTATTACAGCTGCAAATGGTTCTATCATTCCATTCATCGGATGGATTGAAGTCTGCCTGGAATTCGAAAGTAGTGGACATGGAAACTCAGCCATCTATGTGCCAATGCTGGTGAGTGACTGCTGTAATGGCAATCCAATTCTTGGGTTTAATGTGATTGAAGAATTGATCAGAGAAAACCGTGACCGACCAAACAGCACCCAAAACCTGACTATCTTGCTGAGTGAAGCTATGAAAGTAAGACAAAGTGTAGCGAATAACATTGTCAATGCTGTCAGTCAAGCAACTGACCCAGGAGAAATATCCGATAGTCGTATGGTCAAAGTGGGGAAGAAGGGACTCCAGATTAAAGGAGGCGAGATCTGTGAAGTCAAATGCAGAATTAGAGCATGGCCAAAAGGAGGAATCATGCCATTTGAACCACTTCCAGAATATCCAGTTGAGGAAGGACTTGAACTATTTCCTTCAGTGGTAGATGTGCCAAATGGGTTCTCTAAACTGGTGAAGATACCTATACTGAACCGTGCTCAACATGACATCTATCTTCTGCCCAGAACAGTATTGGGTACCATTTCTCCAGCAGCTGAAATTCTACCATTGTCTCCAAACAAAGACGATAGAAAGGGAATTGACCAGAAGAAAAGGGCGTTTCATGTAAACCAGTTGAATCAAGTGGACACTGAAAATCAGCTATCCACTAACAAATCTGTTAAGTGGCACCCACCTGTCAATTTGGAAGATCTCTCAGAAAAAGAACAGGAGATAGCGAGACAAATGTTATATGACGAATCAGATGTCTTTGCCCGAGATGAGGGAGACATAGGATGCATTCCTAACCTGAAATTGAGGATAAATCTGGAGATGACTCAACTCCTGTCAGAAGATCTACCAGACAAGCTAAGCCTAAAGAGATCTTTACATATGACACACTAGGTCAGCCAAGATACATACCAAGTCAGATTCACACCGTACAAACTCCTACAATGCTAGCTACTCCCATGACATGCCAGGTAGTTAACATAGCTCCTTGGTGGCAACAAGTACCTATCTGGGTTACCTAAATCACTAAACAGCATTCAGATAACAATTGAGTTTAATGTCGGGAGCCATTAACTGAAGGAGGGGAGAGTGTGACGGACTGGGGTTTATATGGTCACAAAACAGACACCCCAAAGCAAAGTACATATTAATTTATTTTATTTTATTTCTAGCAAAGAAATACCTTCCTGCTATTCTATCAAGAACCAGTAGATGGCAGAGAAGGTACACAAACAGAGTTTATATAAGACCACCCACCATGTGACTGGAGTCAAACAATCTCCAGCCATAAAACCCAGTGGTCTTGTCTCATGCTGTTTGTGTGATTCTTTGCAGATATGTACTCTAAATCGTTCCTAATCTGCATTAAACTATAATAGAAAGATTCTTAAACATCTGGAGCAGATGCAGGGAAAGTTCCAGCAGACTGTATTCTATAGTGTTACTGATATTAGAAGTTAGAACAGCATGTGTGAGAAACAAGTGAAAAGGACATAAAAACATGAAAATACTGCATTAGTCAGAACAAATGTCTATTAGAAGCACTAAACTGTTCTAAATAAGTATATTGAAACCTGGTTTATACAAGTTCCATAAAGTTAGAAAAGCACATGTTGAAAACTGATATTCTTAAAAAACCTATATGTAAAGCTATGCATTGCTTCATGTGCACCATCTAGTGGTTAAAAAAAAAGAACTACCGAAATAATGTTTGTATTAAAGCATGGCATTGGCAATAGCAGTATTGCACAGTTAAAGTGTACCATAAAGATCATTATCTATAACACGGAATAACAGGAATATATATATGTTATTAAAATATAACAATGTTTTTTGTGTAACTATGTTTTAAAATACTTCAGTTAAAATCTGTATTATATATTGTTAATGGTTATAAACATGTGATTATAAAAATGTAAAAGATGTATTGTTATGTAAAAGTCAAACGATTTCCAGCCATAAAACCCAGTGGTCCTGTCTTATGCTGTTGTGTGATTCTTTGCAGTCCACGCCAAGCTGATCACCTTATCTCATCACGTCTACAATTATCGGCTCTCTTAATTCACATTTTGAGGCCGGTAACACACACATCCCCAGTAGTATGGGGTATGGGCTTCTTTCCCTTCCCCGGCAAACTTGCTATCACAGTTCCCCCAGCCTCCTTCCCCCGACGTGCACTTCCCAGAGATCCCTCCGCCTCGAAGATCTGGTTCAGGCAGGTGCTGGGGCAGGCTTCTACCACGGCCGCTGGAGGTCCTAACTTATCCCACCTTCCGTTTGGCAGGCGGGATGGAAGTTTCCGTAGTGACAGAGGCAGCATCCGCTGTGGTGTCCATCGCTGGCTCCATGGTGGCTGGAACTCCATCTTTGACATCCGCTGTAGCCGAAGCGATGCGCGTGGGTTCGGCTGTTAGGGCGTAGTTGTCTTCCTCGGAAGTAACAGTCCCTGGAATACAATTGACCCGGTAGGCTCGGGGTGACTCGTGGGCTGGTCCATCTCGAACAGAAACTCCCCGCAGGTCAAGCACCTTCCGAATGGCCGTATTTGCACAGCCAAACCACTGCATCTGGGACAGAGCAAGCCCAGGGCCTCCGCATCTCGGCACGTATAGAGTGCGAATCGCCCCCTAGGCTTGAGCCGGATCCCCGTATCTGTGAGGGGAGCAGTAATGGAAGCAATGTCCATAGCAGAGGTAGTTGGGAACATCCGAGGTCCCGATGAAATAGAAGTCAATGGAGCGGCAGACATGTTGCTTATCCTTACTAGTCCAGGCTCTTACTGTCCCTTCACCCAAAATGCACCACGTGCAACTCACAATTGGCGGGGGCTCCTCCCCCTTTTTCTCCTTCTGCACGCAGCTCGCTGGCTTTTCTTCTTTTAGGATACGCCTACGAACTACGCAGTTAGAAAAAAAATAAAGCACAGTCCTGTACCTCCTTTCCTCTCGATAAAATAGTGACGCAGTCCAATTTTCCTTAATGGCAGACCTCCACAGAACACACAGACATGAGAAAAAAATAGTCCAACTTCCAGGGGTAGCTGCAATATTCCAGACGAGCCCCCACGTGTAGCACACAGATCCTTTTCTACCCTGCTTACCTCCACTTGCAGAGTGGGACATACAATGCCACATGCCCAGTATCCTCCATCTTGTAGAGGGTGAACGGTCTTAATAGTTTTGGGTCCTGCAGCGAGTTACCTCTTTCCGTTGGTTCTCGTCCCTAGAGTGTAGGGAAAAGTCTATTCTCTCTGTCTTTGAAGAAGGCCATTGTCCAGACAGTATTAAACCCAAAAGAGTTTATTTTACTTGCTTGCAACTTGACAGGAAAGGTTGAAGATAGAGAAAGTTGAACAGGTAGGCAGGTTCAGGCACGCGGCACCTATATGGAAAAAGACACATAAGGGGGAGACGAAATGCTGCACACCCCAAATTTAGACAATATGGAAAGGTTCCCCAATGGGGCTTTGGACAGCAAGTATAGAAATATTGGTATTAAAACATCATTTATTGAAGAGTTATCAATGTCATAAACATTAAGTACAATATGTATATTATAAAAACATTTTTCTGGTCTGGTGATACAGTAGTGTTCCACAGTAAATATGTATGAAAAACAATTATACACCACATATCATTGTGGGTGCCACATGGTGTGCGTGCCCCGATGCATTTCGACCAGTGTATGGTCTCCTCAGGGGGGATAGTGGACTCTAAAGGAATACACATTACATATCTTTAGAATTTAGAAAACATGTCATTATGTATCACGTGAATAAACCAAAATGGGATATTTACCGTTAAAAAGTGGAATGAGTATTCTGGTGACCAGAAATGATGGCCGTTGGGGAATCCGAGGGGAGCCTCATAGGCGTCGCCCAAACACCCAGGAGGGAAGAGCCCACCCCAAAGGGCTTACAAGGAGCCACACTACGAACGCCCTCCAAGGGATGGGGGAGCCAACACCTGCAAAGAGCGCCCAACTGTTAGCCGTATGGTAATTAGAGAGGGGTATAGTATTAATTCATAGCATGTTAGGCTAAAATGTCAATTGGACTATAAGTGTTTTGGGCATATATAGTGTAAAAGGACTAGCAACAGATTAGTAGATTGCCAGTAAATAAAGTGATCAGGGCAACATATTAGCGTCCCATTGAGGTAACTGGCCAATAAAAAATATATTAGTTAGTTAATGTAGCGAAGTATAGTATAATCATATTGATACAAAAAGAATTATGGTGATCTATTAACAATATTTTAATTATATTATTAATACGTCTTGCTAGACTGGTATATCTACAAAAAGTGCTGTTTAAAAATGTGAAGGACTGACAATGTTAACAGTCAGAAAGTGCAAAGATGTGCATAGTGATGTTTGAAAAATTATATGGTTGGTATTACATATGTGTTACATGTATGTTCTTCCATCACTCCCTCCACTCTTGCATTTCCAATTTTCACCCTTGACTACCATTTAAGGGTGACACATGGGTTTTCTCATGTTTGGATGAGATACCCATCTTTGGGGGATCAGATTGACTTCTCTCTTTTCCCTCCTCATGCATTAGGAGATACCTACTTAGACTCCTATTTTGCTTTATGTTCATATATCCCAAAAGGTATTTGTTCTGGAATAGACATGTAGGGAGTTCAATACTATGGAATCAACACACAGTTCCTGTAGAAAATATAATGAACAGATTTGGATTTCTGTATCATATGACATAATGAAGTACCACCAATGTAATAATGTTATGATGCAAGTCACCATGCTTTTAATGATTTATGGCTGCTGGGAACCCGGGTGAGTCTTGGCTGCGCCCTTTTCCCATGGGGGCGGATCTCGGCCCCCTGTGGCTTCCCGGCAAGGTAGGGGGGTGTGGAACCATCCACATCCCCCTCATCTGTTCTGGTTGGGGCTGAGTGCCCACTCTCGGCCGCCCATGAGAGCTTTACCTTGCCGGCGGCGTTCTGTGTTCATCTCCGGACTTTCTTGTGACGAAGTGCGCATGCTCGAGGTTGGCGTGCGCACGGCGTCATGACGTCACGCATTTTGCGACGGAGATGACGACAGCGGTCGGGGCTTTCCGGCCTTCCAGAACGCCGAGGGAGCCACACGTGGGCCGCTCCCCCAGCGGCCCCCACGCCAGATCTCCGAGGTACAGGGGGTAAGCCGACACCTGCGTATGGGCAGCCCATTTGCCACGCCTATAGGCATATATAAGACTGAATGTTTGAGACTCAATTTATGATTCCAGGCAATTCAGGATGGACGGCACCACACTTATCCTCTCTTGGCAACAGAAGTCCCTACCTCTCTTGCTTAACTGCAGTCAGGCTTTAACATTTACAAACAAAGCTTTGCAAGCTTCCAATCTACAAGCCCACATGAACTCCATCACCACACAAGGTAAACTACCTCATCACTAGCACAACCCAATCTGGGGTGACCACTTCTCCCACCTTTTTTTGCTTTGTCATAATACTCTTGATCACCTAATATGTAATATCAACCATATCATTTTTCAAACATCACTATGCACATCTTTGCACTTTCTGACTGTTAACATTGTCAGTCCTTCACATTTTTAAACTGCACTTTTTGTAGCTATACACGTCTAGCAAGACGTATTAATAATATAATTTAAATATTGTTAATAGATCACCATAATTCTTTTTGTATCAATATGATTATACTATACTTCGCTACATTAACTAACTAATATATTTTTTATTGGCCAGTTACCCCAATGGGACGCTAATATGTTGCCCTGATCACTTTATTTACTGGCAATCTACTAATCTGTTGCTAGTCCTTTTACACTATATATGCCCAAAACACTTATAGTCCAATTGACATTTTAGCCTAACATGCTATGAATTAATACTATACCCCTCTCTAATTACCATACGGCTAACAGTTGGGCGCTTTTTGCAGGTGTTGGCTCCCCCATCCCTTGGAGGGCGTTCGTAGTGTGGCTCCTTGTAAGCCCTTTGGGGTGGGCTCTTCCCTCCTGGGGAACGCCTATGAGGCTCCCCTCGGATTCCCCAACGGCCATAATTTCTGGTCACCAGAATACTCATTCCACTTTTTAACGGTAAATATTCCATTTTGGTTTATTCACGTGATACATAATGACAAGTTTTCTAAATTTTAAAGATATGTAATGTGTATTCCTTTAGAGTCCACTATCCCCCTGAGGAGACCATATACTGGCCGAAATGCGTCGGGGCACGCACACCATATGGCACCCACAATGATATGTGGTGTATAATTGCTTTTCATACATATTTACTGTGGAACACTACTGTATCACCAGACCAGAAAAATGTTTTTATAATATACATATTGTACTTAATGTTTATGACATTGATAACTCTTCAATAAATGATGTTTTAATACCAATATTTCTATACTTGCTGTCCAAAGCCCCATTGGGGAACCTTTCCATATCGCGGTACCCAATTACCCTCGTCGCCACTCAAGCCTGAGTGGGCCTTGCTCACCCGGACAGTCCCCTCTCATGGTCCTAGCAGCCGGTGTGGAGCACGAACATTCACTTTAAGTTATTTTCCAAAGGATACGATCAGGATATTAACCTTTAAGTCCCGAACTTCCCGGCACTTGTAACACTTGAGACCTTAGGTGCCAATGGGGCACGTCACAAGGCTTTTGGCGGATGATGGAATCCTTCCCTCTGACAGGTAACCAGGCCTCTCCCGAGACAGTGACTTCCTTCACCGATCCCCTGGATAGGTCCTCCCCTGGTTCCTTTTCCTTCAGAGCGGGTAACCCTCCCATGGGTACCCTGGGATTCCACTGTTTGGCGTAGGCCTCAGCTAAAGGTGCTGGGCCTACCTGGAACGATGCAGCCTTGGGCTAAAGGTGCGAACTCCTCCTAAATCATGGCGTCTGCCCCTTATGTACCCTCTCCCAGCATGCACAGCGGGTAGACCACGCCCACTGCAGGCTGCCGAGAGAGGACACCCAATAGCGCTGCAATGCCACCTGTGGTTCGGCCTGAGACCTGGGCGACAGCGCCACCTACAGATTACAGGGAACTGTACTGCCAGGCAACACCACAACAGAGCAGAGGCCAATTAAAAGAATTCCAACAGCCTGAGCCTATTTGCTCAGGCTAGCCCCTAAATTTAGGCATAGCAACCCCACTTTTGGGGTGTCCGCTACAGTTACTACTGGTGATTCTGACACACCTCTCTCCTCCACCCCCTCCTCTTCTTCTTCCTCCATGGCCTCTACCTGTGCTTTGTCCTCGGAACCAGCAGTGCTCCATAGGCGTTCAATGGGCGACGCAAGTACGCAGACAAAAAGATGCCATGGGGTGCTTGAGCTGGTGTGCTTGAGGGACAGGAGCCACACTGGGGCAGAGATTCTGTCAGCTCTGCAGGGGCAGGCTCAGAGGTGGTTGACGCCATGCCAGCTTAAGCCAGAAAAGGTGGTTTGCGACAATGGCACCAACCTCCTCTCCGCCCTCCGACAGGGACAACTGACCCATGTGCCCTGTTTGGCTCACGTCCTTAACTTGGTGGTGCAGTGGTTCTTGGGCAGGTACCCGGGCTTACAGGAGGTCCTAAAGCAGGCCAGGAAACTCTGTGGGCATTTCCGCCGGTCATATAATGGCAGTGCTCGGCTGGCTGACCTGCAAAAGGAATCCAATCTTCCCAAGAACCGCCTAATCTGTGACATGCCCACCAGGTGGAACTCTATGTTGGCCATGCTGCAGCAGCTGTACTGTACACATAGCAGAGGGCCATCAATGAGTATCTGTTGCAATATGGCACCAGGACAGGGTCAGGGGAGCTTGGATTTTTTTCTCCACGCCAGTGGGCCATGATCAGGGATGCATGCACGGTCCTGGCACCATTTGAGGAGGCCACGAGGATGGTGAGCAGTGACAGTGCATGCATCAGTGACACTGTCCCTCTTGTCCACCTGTTGGAGCACACGCTGCATGGAATAATGGACAGGGCACTTGAGGCAGAACAGAGACAGGAGTTGAGGACTTCCTTACCTCTCAAGGCCCCCTTTATCCAGACAGTGTTCCTGCTGGCCCGGCTATCACACAAGAAGGGGAGGAGGAGGAGGATTGTGTCAGCATGGAGGTGGAGCCTAGCACTCAGCATTAGCAGCAGTCTTCAAGGGATCAGTTACAGTCCCAAGACACCCATGGACTTGTACGTGGCTAGGAGGAGGTGGCTGCGGATCATGTCATCCTGAGTGACCCAGAGGACTCCGGACCAAATGCCTCAGCAAACCTACGCTGCATGGCCTCCCTGATCCTGCAAAGCCTGCGGAGGGATCCTCGTATTCCTGCGATCAAGGAGAGGGATCATTAATGGCTGGCAACCCTCCTTGATCCATGGTACAAGGGTAAGGTTGCGGACCTTATCTTGCCGTCGCAGAGGGAGCAGAGGATGAAGCATCTTCGGGAGACCTTGCAGAAAGGTCTGTGCAACGCGTTCCCAGAGACTGAGAGGTTACAAATTCCTGGTCCTGGACAACGTGTTGCTGAGGCTTCGGTCAGTCAAAGAAGGATCGGTGGAGAAGGTGGCCGTCTGACCGATGCTCAGACATTGTTCAGACAATTTTTTAGTACGCAGCCCCAAGGTATGATCGGTTCCAGCAACCATCGCCAGTGTCTGGTTTGCATGGTGCAGGAATACCTACGGGCAAGATCACACTTGGACACCTTTCCCACCGAAAATCCTCTGGGTTACTGGGTTTTGAGGATGGATCACTGGCCAGAGCTTGCACAGTATACAATTGAGCTATTGGCCTGTCCTGCATCCAGCGATCTTTTGGAATGCACATTCAGTGCTGCTGGAGGCTTTGTAACCGATCACAGGGTGTGCCTGTTCACCGACTCGGTCGATCGACTGACCTTCATAAAAATGAATCAGTCTTGGATCACCACAAGCTACCAAGCACCTGATGCTGATGTAACCGAATAATTTTTTTTAAATGTCAGATCCCTTCAAGACTGCCTATGCTGATGCTGAGTGACTATCCTGTTATGCTGAGTGACTATCCTCTTCCTCCTCAATGATCATGTTGATAGCTTGTAAGAACATTTTTGTTTCTGGGCACCGCCACCAGTGGCTAAGGCCCAATTTTTCAGCCCCTGTTTAACAGGGGCGTGTAATTACAATGTTTTATGCAATACTTTGCATCAGGGCTCATTGCTGCGCTCCAACTACAGTATCTGTGAGGGGTTTCAGTGTTGTGGCACCAGCACCAGTGCCTAAGGCCCAATTTTTATGCCCCTGTTTAACAGGCGCATGTAATTACAATTCTTGATCTAATAATTCACAGCAGGGACCATTCCTGAGCCCACCAAGAGTAACTGTGAGGGCTTACAGTGTTGTGGCAACACCACCACCACCACCACCCATGCCATTTTTCTCAATGATTTTCATCCATATTGCCGGGACCAGACATTACATTAAAGCCGCAAATGTCATTTTGTGCAGTGACAGTTCTAAACACGGGAAACACATGCCACTTCACAGGTATACTGTAAGGGTATATACTTACCGAGGCTGAGATGCCGAGCGTGGTTCACCTTTGCGACTTGACGCACTCCACCCCCTGGAGTTGAGACAGGGAGTGGATGGCGAGAAGCGGCACCGGCTACCGGCAGGTGGTGGGTACTTGTAGACGGTCCGGTAGTGCTGAGTAGACTGAAGAACAGGCTTCAAGCAGGAACTAGCCGGATTGGTTCAAACAGCAGGAGACAATTGAAGCCGGTGCAGGTTGAGTCCGGGTTGCAATTGCAAAGGTAACAGTCCCGGCTGGGGGTCTAGCACAGCAAAAGGTAACAAGTCCAGAGAATACCGGGAACCAGACAGGAGTTCAAAGGAAACGTGGAAGTCTGTCACAGAAATTTCGGACCGACTCTCGTTACAAGTCAAGATTTTTTATTGCATATGCAGAGAAAATGGTTAAAGTATATTTGCGGCTTCAGAGATCCATTTTCTGCCTGTTATAGATTTACATTCTGCTTTTCTAACCCTTAAACCTTCCCCTTTCCTGCTCGTAACGTCCTGATCATGTGTATAATTTCAACCTTTATTCTGACGTTTTAGCAGGAAAGAGGGAAATATCCTTTTTCAGCCTACACCTTATGACAGGATATTTCATACAATGGACACATAAATTATCTCATACAATGGAAACATAAATTATTTCATGGTTCACAGCCCATGTTTGGCAGATGTAAGCAAAATACAGTTTTACTATAAGTCAGCACATCTTTTGCACAAATAGAATATGGTCATATGACTTATTCCAGTAATTAGGACTATTAGAGCTATTCAGCATATTTATGTATAATAGAGTTATATAAAACAAACATTTTAACTTTAGAAGATTAATATGCATCTTGATAGTTGACATATAAAGTATAATTTTAAATGTATCTAACATTCCCTCCTTATTATACTTATAATGTCAATACTTCAAATATCCAGGTTCTTTATTTTACCAGGTATTATCATTTAGACAAATAGGTCTTTTGAAAGGACTGTAAGTTCATCTTCATCAGGTTCCGGGTATAGTTCAGTGTTGTTCTGGAAAAACATAGTCTTTGTTAGTGATGTGTCAATCAGTCTTTGAAGAATTCCTCTAATACAAGGAATGCAGCAACATCCACACAGCGTAAGGACCGTGGCTGCCATGACAACAGAGATGAGCAAACCTTTTGCAAGATCACCCCATTTACCAAACCATTTTTCAAAGAGTCCTGTTAAGGGGTTCTCTACACCAGAGTTCTCAGTTAGTTCCTGGGATAACATTTGTAGGCCTTGCAAAGCCTTGGTGATACTTCCATCAGGTGCCGTATTATTTGGAATAAAAGTGCAGCAGAAGGTGCCGAACATTTCGCATACCCCGCCCCTTTCTGCCAGCAACATATCCAATGCTATACGGTTCTGCCACGCTGTCAAAGAGGTGGCGTCCAATTGTGCTGCTATACCTTTGATAGCATCTCTGGTGTAATTCACAAACCTCTGCTGGTTGTAGTAAATGTAGTTTATCCAGTCGACATTCTTATTGGGCTGTACCCATAGGAAGAGTGAGGTGAGTCCTGCTGTTACTTGATTCTGTGCTTTAAATTCATCCGGAACTCCTCGTGGAACACCTATTGAGTCTATATAAACCCGGTTGTCAAAGGATCCTTGGGGTGTTTCTCGCTTAAAGCGTTTAAAATAGTGTTTACCTGGTAGTTTTATCAATTTGTTAGTCATAGGAACAATATAAAAGGGAAGCAACAGGCGGGTAAGGGCACAACTACCCTCCCATCTAGGTGGCAGTCTGGGTCTTAGTTTCATGTCCCCACACAGCCACCAAACATCAGCCAGTTGCCGTTTCTGTTCCTGAAACCATTTTAGTTGGTACTTAATGTCTGTAGTTGATGTTGTGGTCGCACAGTATTCAGGAGATAGGGTGCCAACCTTTGAACCATCCTTGTCTATGTTAGAGAAACAAGAAACATTTCCTGGTAATGCTTGTACTGAAGGGGGTATACTTCGCATTTTAGTTTTAGGGTATCTCTTTTTCTCATTTGCACATTCAGACCCAGTAATATTTTCTGAAAACAGTCTTATTATGCAAGCTAAATCTGTTTCCTCTTCAGGGAGAGGAATGGTAGCTAGTTGTGGTCTTGGGTTTGCACAAGAAATACAATCACTTAACCCCTTAGATTGAGTTGTGTATCTAACCCATTCTATCTACTCATTTTTGTCTCCAAATCCTGTTTCTATACTTAATTGTTCCTTGTAGGTAAAATCTGTTTTAAACAAGGAGGGATTAAGTTGAAACTGAGTGGGCTCTGGGACTGGGGTGTTCTGACCAGGGATTACAACCTTAATAGTAATTCTTCCTAGTAGATCACTCAGGCTGGGCCTATATACTCCTAGACCATAAACTCCAGCATCTGATACCTGCGGGTTTTTTATTGTCAAGGAGATGGGATTACATTTATTAGGTGTAAGCCAATCACGGGACTGGCAATCACCAGTCCACCCTCTTCGACTGTATATAGATATACGTTCTACCTGATCCTTCCTTTGTTTAGGGATCACGGCAGAACTAGCAAGCCAACCATTATCATCTGTTGACCACCACACATCAGCCCACGCACTGCATTCTGGAGTAGAACATAAGTATTTGCCCGTAAAAACATATATTTGATACCCAATGTCTATGACTTGACTTAGATCAAATTGTATTGTGGTGGTCTTACCCTGTATAACATTTATGGTGACACCATCTGGCCCCTTCATTATCTGTCTTTCCCCTCTCACTGAACCCAGTTTTTTCCTGTTTCCTCCATCAATTTTCTTAGTTTACTCTTTAAGGTACCATTATGTCTTTCCACTGTGCCTGCAGATTGTGGGTGGTAGACACAGTGGTTTTTCAGGTCAATATTATACCATTTACCAATCTGTTGTATTGTTCGGTTCACAAAATGGGAGCCATTGTCACTGTAAATTACCGAGGGGATCCCTTGTCGTGGAATCACCTCTTTGATTAGTACTTTGGCTACTGACTGTCCATCCGGGTGTGTCATAGGAAAAGCTTCCACCCACTTTGTAAACATATCAACAACAGGGATGAGCCGAACACCCCCCTGTTCGGTTCGCACCAGAACCTGCGAACAGACAAAATGTTCGTGTAAACTTTAGAACCCTATTAAATACAATGGACTCGAACGTTCGAAATCTAAAGTGTTAATTATAAAGGCTAATATGCAAGTTATTGTCCTAAAAAGTGTTTGGGGACCTGGGTCCTTCCCCAGGGGACATGTATCAATGCAAAAAGAAGTTTTAAAAACGGCCGTTTTTTCGGGAGCAGTGATTTTAATAATGCTTAAAATGAAAAAATAAAAGTGAAATATTCCTTTAAATTTCGTACCTGGGGGGTGTGTATGATATGCATGTGAAGTGGCGCATGTTTCCCGTGCTTAGAACTGTCCCTGCAAAAAATGTCATTTTTGAAAGAAAAAAAATGCATTTAAAACTGACTCGCGGCTATTAATGAATTGTCGGCTCCCGGCAATACATACAAAAGTCATTGAGAAAAAAAAAAAAAAAAAGCATGGGGGTTCCCCAGAATTCAATTACCAGGCCCTTCAGATCTGGCATGGATTTTAAGGGGAACTCCACCCCAAGTTTAAAAAAAAAAATGGCGTGGAGTCCCCCTAAAAATCCATACCAGACCCCTTATCCGAGCACGCAACCTGGCCGGCCGCAGGGGAAAAGGGGGGGACGAGAGAGCGGCCCCCCCTCCCTCCTGAACCGTACCAAGCCACATGCCCTCAACATGGGGAGGATGTCCCCATGTTGATGGGGACAAGGGCCTCATCCCCACAACCCTTGCCCGGTGGTTGTGGGGGTCTGCGGGCGGGGGGCTTATCGGAATCTGGAAGACCCCTTTAACAAAGGGGACCCCCAGATCCCGGCCCCCCCCCTATGTGAATTGGTAAGGGGTACATTGTACCCCTACCATTTCACGAAGAAAGCGTAAAAAAAATGTTTAAAAAAACACACAAACACCTTGAAAAAGTCCTTTATTTAAAAAAAAAAAAAAAAAAACATTCCAGCGGTGAAATCCAGTGTCCCGCGGCGATCCCGATGTCCAGCGCTGTCCTTCATTGGTTGTGCCTGAGCGGACCTGATGGGGAACTCCCTCTCAGTATTTTAAATGTATAGACCCGCCCCTTCTAAAGTTCCCCATCAGGTCCGCTCAGCGGACCAGATGCGGAACATGAGAAGGGGCGGGTCTATACATGTATTACCAAAGTGAGAGCAGTTCCCCATCAGGTCCGCCCCCTCGGTATGTCGGACCCGCCTACGTCATTGGCTTGAGCGGGGAACTTCCTTCACTATGTAAATTTAAATTACATAGTGAAGGAAGTTCCCCGCTCAAGCCAATGACGTAGGCGGGTCCGACATACCGAGGAGGCGGACCTGATGGGGAACTGCTCTCACTTTGGTAATACATGTATAGACCCGCCCCTTCTCATGTTCCGCATCTGGTCCGCTGAGCGGACCTGATGGGGAACTTTAGAAGGGGCGGGTCTATACATTTAAAATACTGAGAGGGAGTTCCCCATCAGGTCCGCTCAGGCACAACCAATGAAGGACAGCGCTGGACATCGGGATCGCCGCGGGACACTGGATTTCACCGCTGGAATGTTTTTTTTGTTTTTTTTTTAAATAAAGGACTTTTTCAAGGTGTTTGTGTGTTTTTTTAAACATTTTTTTACGCTTTCTTCGTGAAATGGTAGGGGTACAATGTACCCCTTACCAATTCACATAGGGGGGGGGGCCGGGATCTGGGGGTCCCCTTTGTTAAAGGGGTCTTCCAGATTCCGATAAGCCCCCCGCCCGCAGACCCCCACAACCACCGGGCAAGGGTTGTGGGGATGAGGCCCTTGTCCCCATCAACATGGGGACATCCTCCCCATGTTGAGGGCATGTGGCTTGGTACGGTTCAGGAGGGAGGGGGGGCCGCTCTCTCGTCCCCCCCTTTTCCCCTGCGGCCGGCCAGGTTGCATGCTCGGATAAGGGGTCTGGTATGGATTTTTAGGGGGACTCCACGCCATTTTTTTTAAAATTTGGGGTGGAGTTCCCCTTAAAATCCATGCCAGATCTGAAGGGCCTGGAATGGATATTTGGGGGAACCCCACGTCAATTTTTTTTTATTTGCGGCGGGGTTCCCCTTAATATCCATTCCAGACCTGAAGGGCCTGGTAATTGAATTCTGGGGAACCCCCACGCTTTTTTTTTTTTTTTTATCAATGACTTTTGTATGTATTGCCGGGAGCCGACAATTCATTAATAGCCGCGAGTCAGTTTTAAATGCATTTTTTTCTTTCAAAAATGACACTTTTTGCAGGGACAGTTCTAAGCACGGGAAACATGCGCCACTTTACATGCATATCATACACACCCCCCAGGTACGAAATTTAAAGGAATATTTCACTTTTATTGTTTCACTTTAAGCATTATTAAAATCACTGCTCCCGAAAAAACGGCCGTTTTTAAAACTTCTTTTTGCATTGATACATGTCCCCTGGGGCAGGACCCGGGTCCCCAAACACTTTTTAGGACAATAACTTGCATATAAGCCTTTATAATTAGCACTTTAGATTTCTCCCATAGATTTTTCGAATTTGCCGCAAACACCCCAATTTGTTCGCTGTTCGGCGAACGGGCGAACAGGCAATGTTCGAGTCGAACATGAGTTCGACTCGAACTCGAAGCTCATCCCTAATCAACAATAACCAGACAGTACTTTTTATTCTCACATTTGTTCAATTCAATAAAATCCATGCATATTTGGTGAAAGGGATAAGGGGGTTGTGGGAAATGACCTTGTAAGGGTCGTAGGGCACCTTGTGCATGGTATCTGTTACAAATCGGACATGTGAGACAAAATTTTTTTGAGTAGTTCGTAAATCCATATGTTGTGAATACCTTGTTGATCACCTGTACCATCCCTCCTTTTGAGGTATGGGCTTGCCCATGGCTCAATAATGCAGCATACCTAAATAATGATGTAGGTAAGATGGGTTTACCGTCTGTACTTGTATATACATCATTGACCAGTGTTGCCCCTTTTGATAACCACTTTTGTTTTTCACCTTCCGGTGATGCCTTCTGCATTTCTGATAACCATGTTTCATCAATAGCTTTCCGTACCTCACCATTTACTTGGAGATTTGTATAACATATGTACGTTATTTGCTGTCCTTCAGCAGCTGCTTTTGCTGTCTTGTCTGCTAGTGCATTCCCTAGGGTAATTGGATCTGTTCCCTTTCTATGTGCTGCACATTTACAAATAGCCACTTGTGCTGCTTTTTGTACATTTTCTAGAAGGGCAAGAATGAGATCTCTATGTGTGATCGGTTTACCTGTGGACGTAATCATACCCCTATTTTTCCATTGCTGGGCAAATATGTGTATAGTGGAGAAAGCGTATTGGCTGTCAGTATAAATATTTATTTTTTTCCCTTCCCCTAGACTGCAAGCCCTAGACAGGGCTATAATTTCAGCTTGTTGTGCAGAATAGGAATTGGGAAGGGATCTGGCTTCAATGACCTGGTCATGTGTCACTATAGCATAAGCTGTTTGATTTATCCCTTTATCGTTTTTTCTACACGACCCATCAACAAAGAAGGTAATGTCAGCATCTAGAAAGGGAACATCAGTGAGATCCTTTCTAGGGAGTACCCGTTCATCAATTTGAGCTATACAATCATGTGGATCCCCGTCACCAGGTGTTGGCATTAGTGTAGCGGGATTCAATGTAGTGCACCTCTCAATTGTAAGGTGTGGCTGTCCCAGAAGTGTAGTCATGCATGATAAATGTCTGGCTGGAGATAAATAGGAGATCTTGTCTTGTAGTAAGATCACTGAGATGGCATGTGGGACCTTAAGTACCAGGGGATGGAACAATACTATCAATGCAGAGGACCGTATGGCCAATGAGGCTGCTACTACAGCTTGTACACAGTGGGGCAAACTCTGTGCCACTGGATCTAATTTAGTTGAGTAAAATGCAATTGGTTTGTGTTTGTCCCCATAAACCTGAGTGAGAACAGAAGTCATGTACCCCTCTTTACAGTCTACAGTCTGATAAAATATTTTACTGTAATTGGGTAAGCTGAGCACAGAGGAACCCACAATGAGGTGCTTCACTTTTGTAAATGCATCCTCTGCTTGTACATTCCACTGGATGCAATCTTTCGCAGACATTTGTGTACCATAGATGAGATCAGAAAGAGGCGCCACCTCCGTAGCATAATTAGCTATCCATGCTCTACAAAAATTTGCCATACCAAGAAATGACATCATTTCTTTTTTGGTGCGTGGTTTGGGGACTTGAAGGATGGCCTCTTTTCGGATCTCATTCAGATGTCTGCCTTCTTGAGACAAAATATAACCCAAGTATGTCACCTTTTCTTTCCATAGTTGTAGTTTATGCTTGCTAACCTTGTGACCTTGTTCTGCGAGGAAATGCATCAGAGCCAAGGTGTCAAGTTTGCATTGTTGCTCCGAAGGAGCTGCTACCAAAATGTCATCCACATACAAGAGAATTTGACTCCCACAGGGAGGTACAAACCGAGACAAATTATTGGACATTTCTTGTGAGAAAATAGTTGGACTTTCACAATATCCCTGGGGTAACCTGGTGTATGTGTATTTTTTCTTTTTATGTGTAAAAGCGAACCAGAACTGACTGTCTTTGTGTAAGGCAATAGAAAAGAAAGCGTTACTGATATCAATGACAGAAAATAACTTGTTATCTGGGTGAAGGTCGTTCAGAAGTACATGCGGGTCTGGGACCACCGGGGCCCTCGGTAATACGGCCCTATTGACCGCCTGTAAATCCTGTACAAGTCTCCACCCATCTTCCCCTCCCTTCTGCTTCCTGACTGGGAACAGGGGCGTGTTACATGGTGAATCCGGACATTCAATGATGACACCATTTTTTAGTAATTCCATTATCAAGTGGTCTGCTCCCTCTTCGGCATCTTTCCTTAGTGGATATTGTTTTTGATGAGGCCTCATTGTACTTTTAGGGGTTATTTGGACCTCACTGGCTGTTTTAATTAGTCCAACGTCTGTTTTTCCTTTTGACCACAAGAAATCGGGGACGTCTTTTAAGGCATCCTCTTCTTCTTGGGTCAAAAGTGTCAGTCACTGTCTTTTGTCACAAACTTCAATCATGTGGATTCTGGGTGTACATTCAACAAACCATGCTAATCTGCACCTCCGAATCCCTTTGGATTCTAGTTCCTCATCTGTTAGTAGAACCCAGTCTGTGATAAGTTCTCCCAGCTCATACCATGATACCCCAGGGTTCCGGGTGACCGAAACATGAGGTACAGTATCCTGCCTGTATATTTGCAGAATTGGTTGTGGTAGGAGACAAGTAGCCACACTATTTCCTTCCTTATCACAGTACAGGTATCTTAAGAGCACTTCAGTGTTAGTGAGACTCATTAACTGTTTCTCATAAGACTTATCAGGCCCTGAGGTCTTTTTGTAGTACATAGTGCAATGGAGGTTCGTCTGGACCTTGTACCCGCTCCTCACAGGCTCTTCTTCAACTATTTCTGTCAGGGTTTTGGGCATCTTTAACCCCTCAGTTTGCAAATCCAAGCTATACCAGTATCGGGGCTCATTATCCACGGCTGTGATTCGTTTTTCACACAGCCGATGGGCTTTGAGGCCCCCCTCCACTGGTATGACAGAAATATCGAGAGCATGCAACATGTCTCTACCCAACAAATTAACAGGACATTTAGTTGAAATTACAATTTTACACTGAGCCTTTTTACCTGTCTGTGGATCTTCCACAGTAAGGCCTTCAGACACGGCCTCCTGGTGCATTAACCCATTTGCAGACTTTACATATACTACACCTGTTTTCTTTACCCCTGGTGGCATATCCAGTGGGTGTATTAGGGTCCTGCAAGCCCCGGTGTCACAGAGAAATGTTACCCAACTACCCTTTACAATCAATGTTATTTCTGGCTTGACTTCAGCATGCAAACAAGCTTCAACATTACACACATCCAAGATCTCAGACTCTTTCTCCTCATTTCCCTCTGTATCTCTCTCTGTGGACATACCAACATTTTCTAGTCATGCTTCTTCCTCTCTGTTTGACTCACATGCTCTCGCTAAGTGACCTCTTTTACCACACAGGAAACACTCCCCCCTCTTCTTTTTCCCCTCATAATCCTGAATGCGGGGCCTTGTTCGAGTGTTCCCCAATCTTTTGTTCCGATTCTCAACAACATACACATCATTACTTTCACCCATCATAAACACCTTCCCTTTTTTTACTTTCTTTTTTGATTGGAAGTGCCTTTCAACATGCCTTGCATACTCAATTAGCTCCTGAAGTCTGCAAATCCTATGGTTAATCATGTGTTTGGTAACAAAACTTGATATAGGGGCTATCAGCCCCTTCAGGATTGCATTCTTTAGCTGTTGCTCATATGGGCTATCGTTCACTTGGTCTGCTGGGATTTCTATCCCAGAGTGGTTATTGAAAATCTCCCTCATCCTAACAATGAAATTATCCACTGTTTCCTCTTCTCCTTGCATACACTGATTTATAATGGACCAGTCGGCCCGACGTACCCATCTATTTTCTATCCTTGCTATAAGAGCATTTCTCCTGACTTCGAGTGCTGCATCATCATGAGGCAACACCCTTCCCTGGTTGTTTAATCCACTCCAATCTCCCACTACATGATGCCAGTCAGGTCCCAGTACCTGTCGGATGACCTGCTCTATTTCCCTCCCATTGAGATGATAGCTAGCAATCATTCCCATGATACCATCCCTGAATTGAGCTATGTTAACTTTGGGATGTGGTATCCCTTCAATAGCTTTCTTAACATCCTCGGGGGTCCAGGGGCGATAGACCATCATAGTGTTGGGGGCTGGTACACCTCCTACATCTTGTCCTGCCCTAGGGTTGGGAACTTCAATTAATGGGAACTCTTCCTCCCCAAATTCTGTTTGTTCCCCAGCTGCGGGAGATATTAATTTATTGAGCAGGTGGCCGACGAGTTTTGTAACCGTTGCTGTAAGGGGGGTCCCTTGTGGACTTCTCTGGACAGCAAGGGTCATTTTGAGAGGGGGTTTTGCCTGCAGCCGTAGGAGAAATGGTTGCATCTGGGGGTGACCCAGGTGACCATGAAGGGACAGCAAACAGTGGGGGGTCACATTGCATGGAAAAAGGGTTGTTTGCCGATAGTCGGGGGGTCAGTCGAGGTGGCCTATTGCATGCCTCTGTCCCGTATGGTGGTGGGGAATGTAAGTCTGCAATAGGGTATAGGGATTTGGGAGTGGGAGTTGTGGTTAAAGGGGGAGCGGCAACTGTCAGTGGGTTTGGGGTATCTTCTAAAGGGTGTGTGGGGGCTGTTGGGTGCATTTGATTTGTTGAGTTTTGTTCAGTCAATACTTGCTGAACTAAGCTTCGGAGGACGGTCATATTATTGTCCTCCTCTTTGTCTAAAAACGTAGTTTTTTTATGGTTTTCTGAATTTAACCTACGATTAGCCTCCTCAAGCCATTTTTTTGCCTGGGGAAGACCTCATTTCTTCTGTTTCCTTTTTTTCGGGCCGGCCTTATTTTTAAGTTTTCTACACAGCATTACACAACCATCCTTATTTAAGGAAGTATCAAAATCATATTTTGTTTCCCACATCTTAAGAAATTTCACATTCTCTTTGTCTAGACTACACATATACTTAGCATCTTCATTCAAACCAACAGATTTTCCATGGATCACACCCATTTTAACTTGCACACGGAGTTTTTTTTTTTGTAAGGTCTTCTCACACTGACACAATACCTGCACACAGTATCTTATCACTTCTGCAGCTACTCACAAACTTTCTAGCCGTGACATATCACTTCTAGATTATTGATCTTGTGTGCTGCTATAATACTGGTGTCTTGTCTTCTTACTTAATGTTTTATTCATTTATAGGGAGAATGAACAGAATTACAAGGCGAACGTAAATTCACCTGACTGGTCAACCCCCCCTGATCAAAACATTAATATTTCAGTAAACTGTAGGGAGCATGAACAGAATTACAAAAGAGACTTAATTTCTCTCGACTGTTGTTCCCACACTTTATCAAAACATTAATATTTGTTGATTCAACGGTATTTATAAATGCCTGTACAGGTTTTTTACACAACATACGAGGCTGGCTGAGCGCAAGGGCTCGTCAAATTACCTCTATTTGTTACCTGGAAATCTATCAGGCCATACCTTTGTATTAACAGGGGTTCATGTTTTTGATGTAGGAATATTTATGTGTCCCCCACGGGAATTCCTGCAGTTTACAAGGCTGTCAGGACCTAGGTCCTTTGTCGACAAATTTCCTTTATCTGCACCCGGGTATTAGAATGGGACCATACTCCTATATCAAAGGGATTTAAACTACGGATGTATCTACTTATATTCCCTCAACTCGGATAAAGCAAAACATATACACAACAGATAAACATTCAATTCATCTCTATATTATATGTATTTAACAAAAATCCCCTAATTCATTAAATCCCTAATCACATTTAGGCCTAAAGGTATAATATAATAAATGAAAATATCTTACCTTGCCCCGAGAGCGGTCTCTTGTGCTGATCCGGTAAGTCGCTGCCCGGGAGGCACTAGTTCAGTGAGCCGGCCTCTGTTAACGTCAAATTTAAGACAGAGGACTTACAGTTTTTTGCCGTACGGACATTGGTTCACTGGGTTGTTGGCTAGTGCTTTCCAGGAATTTGGACTTCCGGTCCGAAGGACCAAAATGTCACAGAAATTTCGGACCGACTCTCGTTACAAGTCAAGATTTTTTATTGCATATGCAGAGAAAATGGTTAAAGTATATTTGCGGCTTCAGAGATCCATTTTCTGCCTGTCATAGATTTACATTCTGCTTTTATAACCCTTAAACCTTCCCCTTTCCTGCTCGTAACGTCCTGATCATGTGTATAATTTCAACCTTTATTCTGACGTTTTAGCAGGAAAGAGGGAAATATCCTTTTTCAGCCTACACCTTATGACAGGATATTTCATACAATGGACACATAAATTATCTCATACAATGGAAACATAAATTATTTCATGGTTCACAGCCCATGTTTGGCAGATGTAAGCAAAATACAGTTTTACTATAAGTCAGCACATCTTTTGCACAAATAGAATATGGTCATATGACTTATTCCAGTAATTAGGACTATTAGAGCTATTCAGCATATTTATGTATAATAGAGTTATATAAAACAAACATTTTAACTTTAGAAGATTAATATGCATTTTGATAGTTGACATATAAAGTATAATTTTAAATTTATCTAACAAAGTCCAAAGGTACAAGCAGGAGGTCAAGGATTGTAGACAGGCAGCAGATCCGAGTCACAGGCCGAGGGTCAAAACACAGGAGAAGGCAGAAGTCCGTATAACAAGCCGAGGGTCAGGTCCAGAAGAGAGATCAGAGGAATCAAGCCAGTCCGGGTCACAAGGAGATTTTCAAGATAGTTTTCCAGAGTCTTGGGTATACAGGAAAGCTGACAAACCAGCAACTTGTCAGTGCAACTGGGTTTCTTTAAATAGGCCCGCCTGGATTCCTATTGGTGCGCCGCCGCGCGCACCCGAGAACGTAGAAGCGCCGTCCCGCGCACGCGCCGAAGCCTCATTCCGCCGCGCGTGCCCATTGGGCGCTGATTGGCGCTGTTGGACGGATTTCCCTGACAGTGCCCCCCTCCTAGGGGCGGACTCTGGACGCCCAGACTAGACATCAACTCGGGATGTTCCTGGTGAAAGACTCTAATTAGACGGGGAGCATGTAGGTTCCTAGATGGTTCCCAAGAGTTGTCCTCTGGGGGATACCCCTTCCATTTGATTAAATACTGTAATTGCCTGCCTCTTTTCCTGCAGCCCAAGATATATTCCACTGCGTACTCGTTTTCACCATCAACCTCCACAGGTGGAGGAGGTGGCTCATCCCTTCCCGGGAAGGAGCTGGAGACTACCGGTTTCAACAGAGACGTGTGGAAGACTGGGTGTATCCTGTAGGAGTCGGGCAGTGCCAATTCAAAGGCCACAGAGTTGATTACTCGCTTGATTTTAAAAGGGCCTATGAATCTTGGTCCCAATTTCCGTGAAGGGATCGGCAATTTGAGGTTGGTGGCGGAGAGCCATACTTCCTCCCCAACTTTGAAGATTGGATTTTCCTTCCTACCTTTGTCATAGTGTCTCTTGTAAGACTCCTGGGCGTTTTGCATCATTTCCTGGAGTGTCAGAAAATTAGATTGAACAAAGGCTATCCGATCTTGAACAGCAGGAACAGAGCTCTCCGGGATGTCATCAGGGAGGAAGGAAGGATGGAAGCCAAAGTTGGCCCAAAAAGGAGTTTGACTGGTGGCTGAATGCACCGAGTTGTTATATGCAAATTCAGCGTAGGATAATAGGGAGGACCAATCGTCTTGTGAGGCTGAGCAAAAACAACGGAGATATTGTTCTAGGGTTTGATTGGTTCTCTCTGTCTGTCCGTTGCTCTGGGGGTGATATACCGATGATAGGCAAATCTTGACTTCTAAAGATTTGCAAAGTTCCTTCCAGAATTTCGACGTGAATTGAACGCCTCTGTCAGAGGTGATGCACTTAGGCACCCCATGGAGCCTGATTATCTCCTGAAAAAAGGCTTTGGCTGTATCTGCAGCAGAGGGGGTACCGATCATGGGCACGAAGTGTGCCATTTTGGAGAGGCGGTCAATTACGACCAGAATCGTGGTAAAACCTCCAGAGGGCGGTAGATCTACAATGAAGTCCATGGACACATCTGCCCACGGACGTTCAGGGATAGGCAAAGGTTTGAGTAGTCCCCAACTCTTGGTTTTGGGTCCCTTATTCCGTTGGCAACGGGTACAGGAGGCAACATAGGACTTGCAATCTTGTCTCCAACCAGGCCACCAGAAGGAGCGAGAGATTAGTTCCATGTTTTTTTTGGCTCCAAAGTGGCCAGCTAGTTTGTGATCGTGGAAAGTTTTCAGAATCAGTTGCCTTCTTTCCAGAGGGACGAAGACTTTACCTTGGGACCAGAGCAAGTCATTACGCTTCTCCAGGGAAGGGGTTACTTGGTCAGGACAATGCTTAGAGGCAGCTTTTATGGAGGTTAGTAGATCAGCCTGTGGGATGAGCAGAAAGTTTTGTGCTGATAGGATGGTACTTGGTTCCTCTGCTTGAGGGGTCTCGGGAAACATCCTAGAGAGTGCATCCGCCTTCACGTTCTTGGAACCGGGCCTATAAGAGATATGAAAGTTAAACCTGGTGAAGAAGAGGGCCCATCAGGCTTGTCTGGGTCGAAGACGTTTTGCTGTTCTCAGATATTCTAGATTTTTATGATCCGTGAATATCATGACAGGGTGAGGGGCTCCCTCCAGAAGGTATCGCCATTCTTCCAGGGCGAATTTGATAGCCAATAGTTCCCGGTCTCCAACGTCATAATTACGTTCTGGAGAAGTTAGTTTACGAGAGGCAAAGGCTACTGGATGAAGAAGGGATTTGGGGCCCTGCCTTTGAGAGAGGATGGCCCCAGTGGCTGACTCTGAAGCATCTACTTCCAGAGTAAACGGCAGTAGCGGATCTGGATGCTTCAATACAGGTGCCGATGTGAATGCATTTTTTAGTTTATCGAAGGCATCCTGAGCTTCCTGTGACCAGTGAAAGCGGTAGCCCTGGCGTGTCAGTTGGGTTATAGGTGCCACAATAGAGGAGAACCCCACAATGAACCTCCTGTAGAAGTTGGCGAAACCTATAAACCGTTGTACCCCTTTCTTGTCTGTTGGGGCTGGCCATTCCTGGATAGCTTTGACTTTCTGCGGGTCCATTGCGACCCCATTGGTAGAAATAATAAATCCCAGAAATTGCACAGTGGTTTTCTCAAAGTCACATTTCTCGGCCTTGAGGTAAAGTCTATGTTCTCGGAGAATAGTGAGGACCTTGATGACATGGATTCGGTGCAGTTCAAGGGAGGACGAAAAAATAAGAATATCGTCTAAGTAGACTACTAGGAAGTCGTCCAGGTGTTCACGGAAAATGTCATTGACCAGGTGCTGGAAAGTAGCTGGGGCGTTGCAAAGCCCGAATGGCATGACCAAGTATTCAAAATTACCGAACCTAGATCTAAAAGCCGTCTTCCATTCGTCTCCAGCCCTGATCCGGATGAGGTTGTAGGCCCCTCGAAGGTCCAGTTTAGAGAAGATCCGAGCTGATCGGAATCGTTGGAACAACTCCGGGATGAGAGGAAGCGGGTATCTATTTTTAATAGTAATTTTATTTAATTCCCTATAGTCGATGCAGGGCCTCAGAGTCCCGTCTTTTTTTTCAACGAAAAAGATTCCGGCACCGGCTGGGGAAGAAGAGGGGCGAATGAATTTATTTTCCAGATTTTCCTCAATGTAAGACTTGAGGGCCTTCAACTCAGATTCGGACAAGGGAAAGATGCGGCCGAATGGAATTTTGGAGCCAGGCAGAAGGTCAATGGGGCAATCGTAGGGACGATGTGGTGGTAGGCGGTCGGCCTGCTGTTTGTCGAAGACGTCCTGGAATTCCAAGTATGCTGATGGAACATGTGGTAGGTTATCCGGGTGAGGGGTTAAAGTAGCACAGACAGTTGGAAGTGCGGAAAGACAGTGTTGGGAACAATACGAAGAAGTGAAGTTAACTTCCCTTTTGGCCCAGTTTATATGAGGCTCATGTGCTTGCAGCCAAGGGAGGCCCAGGATGATGGGGAACATGGGAGATGGGATGAGGTCAAATCGGAGGTATTCTTGGTGGCCTGAATCCGTGATAGCAAGGACGGGTTTTGTTTCTTGCGTAATTACCCCTGAACGAGGCAGGGATCCATCCGCCAGACGAACCTGAAGATAACGGTCCTTGGTTTGCAGAGGAAAGTGAAGTTGGGAAGCAAGTGAAGAGTCCAGAAAGCAGCTGCAGGCTCCTGAATCAATAATCGCCGGTAGGCGGGTTGCTCCTGTTGGTAGCTGTAGAGAAATAGAAGGAACAACATAAGTCTGTGGTAAGCCAGAAACTTGGTAGTTCAAAGTGTCTTTGAGGGTACACTTACTAGGTCTTGCTGGGCAGCTCTGAAGGAAATGGCCAGTACCCCCGCAGTAAAGACACAGATTGGCCTGACGCCTGCGCTGCTTTTCCTCAGGAGAAAGGGGAGGACGAACCAGACCAAGCTGCATGGGTTCAGGCTCGGGAGGAGAAGATGCTGTAGGAACTTGGACGGGTGGATAGGCAGAAGCTGATCGGGGCAAAGTCCAGTTTGGACGGGTAGTCTGGAAACGCTCAGAACGCCGCTCCCGCAGGCGTCTGTCAAGCTGAGTGACAGACTGGATCAAATCTTCCAGAGTAGTTGGAACACCAATCCTGGCCAGCTCGTCTTTAAGAGCCTCAGACAGTCCTTGGCGATATTGGTATTTAAGGGCCGTCTCATTCCAGCCAGTGTCAGCTGACCATTTCCGGAATTCTGCCGTGTAGTCCTCCACCGGCCTTCTCCCCTGGGTTAAACTGTAGAGAACAGACTCAGCTGTGGCTGATCGCTGAGGATCGTCATACAGCTGCGCCATACTCTCGAAGAAGGTGTCCACGGAATCTAGTATGGGGCTGCTTTGCTCCATCAGGCCATGGGCCCAGGCCTGAGGTTCGTCGGTTAGAAGGGAGATGACGAACCCCACCTTTACCACTTCCGAAGAGAAAGTCCTGGGTTGAAGGGCGAGGTAAAGAGAACATGCGTTCTTGAAAGCCCGATATTTCTTACGGACGCCAGAAAATCGTTCAGGCAGGGGGACCCTGGGTTCAGGGGTAGCCATTACTACGGTGGGGTTTGCCTGATTTTGAGACGTGGAGGCAACATTGGCAGCAGTGGCAGCTGGTGATGCTGGTCCTGTAGCTCCAGTAAGTAGCTGAAAGCGGCCATCCATTTGGACATAACCTTCTTGTAATTTCTGAACCGCATCGGTTAGTGCGGCGACTTGCTGACATAGGGTCTCAAACGGTGAACGCACCCTGTCGGCCTCAGACATCTGGCTGGTTTGTACTGTAAGGGTATGTACTTACCGAGGCCGAGATGCAGAGAGTGGTTCACCTTTGCGACTTGACGCACTCCACCCCCTGGAGTTGAGACAGGGAGTGGATGGCGAGAAGCGGCACCGGCTACCGGCAGGTGGTGGGTACTTGTAGACGGTCCGGTAGTGCTGAGTAGACTGAAGAACAGGCTTCAAGCAGGAACTAGCCGGATTGGTAAAGTTCAAACAGCAGGAGACAATTGAAGCCGGTGCAGGTTGAGTCCGGGTTGCAATTGCAAAGGTAACAGTCCCGGCTGGGGGTGTAGCACAGAAAAAGGTAACAAGTCCAGAGAATACCGGGAACCAGACAGGAGTTCAAAGGAAACGTGGAAGTCCAAAGGTACAAGCAGGAGGTCAAGGATTGTAGACAGGCAGCAGATCCGAGTCACAGGCCGAGGGTCAAAACACAGGAGAAGGCAGAAGTCCGTATAACAAGCCGAGGGTCAGGTCCAGGAGAGAGATCAGAGGAATCAAGCCAGTCCGGGTCACAAGGAGATTTTCAAGATAGTTTTCCAGAGTCTTGGGTATACAGGAAAGCTGACAAACCAGCAACTTGTCAGTGCAACTGGGTTTCTTTAAATAGGCCCGCCTGGATTCCTATTGGTGCGCCGCCACGCATGCGCGCACGCCGCTGCGTCGGCACGCGCACCCGAGAACGTAGAAGCGCCGTCCCGTGCACGCGCCGAAGCATCATGACGCCTCGCGTGCGCATTGGGCACTGATTGGCGCTGTTGGACGGATTTCCCTGACATATACTTTAGACACGCCCAGGTACGATATTTAAAGTAATATCTCACTTTTTTTTTTCACTTTAAGCATCATTAAAATCACTGCTGCCGAAAAAACGTCAGTTTTTAAAAGTTTTTTTTGCATTGATACATATCCCCTGGGGCAGGACCCGGGTTTCCAAACACCTTTTAGGACAATAACTTGCATATTTGCCTTGACAATTAGCACTTTTGATTTTGAACGTTTGCATCCATTGTAATTTAATAGGGTTCTAAATTTCGCGCAAATTTTTGGTCCGTTTGCAGGTTCTGGTGTGAACTATACCGGGGGGTGTTCGGCTCATCCCTACTCTCCATCACATCCTCAACTAGCGCCATCATACCGGCTCCAAAATGTGGGTCTCCTTCGAGAAAAGCCTAGCAGGTCGCAACCTATCGTACGCACCTTGGCTGCCCCTGGAATACAGAGGGCTCTCACAGACAGCTTCCCCACTGGCCACTCATGCCCTCCGTGTCTGGGACCGCACTAATGCTCTGAATGCCCTAGCACCCCCCGGCTCCCCGCTACCACTGCTGGGAGGATTCATGTGGTTCCCTCCTGGGGAACAGGCAGCCTTTTTTGGGTCCTGGCCTGGGTCACAAATGGTAACTATAGCTGCGGCAAATTCTTGGATAGGGACCAGCTGATACCCCTAGACACCTTGAGGGACAGACATGGTCGATTCCCAATGGACTGGTGGAGGCACAAACAGCTCCAACACTTCATTGCGACCCATGGTGCTGGTAGGTTAATTGGCTTCTGTCCAAAATTGGCCCTAGTATATGAATGTGAGTTGGGGACCTTGGATTGTAGGAACCGATGTGAGTGTGCGATGTATGTGTGGAGCTCTACGTAAATTGACGGCGCTATATGGGTACCTTAAATAAATAATAATATAATAGATGAGCATCCTAATGTGATACAATGTACAGGGATAGGGAGAATTGTAGACACACACCCACACTCACTCAGGTTGTACTGGATGGACTGGTGTCTTTATTTAACCTTACTAACTATGTAACTATGTAACTATGGTGCCTCTATAAGAGGGTTAGACACTCTTACCCCCCTTGAACGGCTGTTCATGGAAGAGGAGCCCACTCCCCATCTGATTTCCGAACTGTGTCAGCTTCTGGGATCAGCCCCTGCTGTCACCAAACCGGCCTTTATGCGAGAATGGGAGCGGGACTTGGGAGTCGAGTTCTCAGCAGAGCAACGGGCACACATGCATAGACTCGCACACTCCAGCTCCATTGATTCCAAGACGCAGGAAACTAATTACAAATTGCTGACCCGTTGGTACCGCGTACCTGCGGCACTATCACGTATATACCCTTCAGTCACAGACCGCTGCTGGCGTGAGCCAGAAAGGCACTCTCCTCCATATTTGGTGGGATTGCCCAGTGGTCAGACTATTCTGGCTCGAAGTTCGCGACCATATTAAAGATGTCCTGCAGATTGACATCCCGTCTTCCCCAACTCACTTTCTCTTGCACCTCCCTGCCCTTCCTCTGAGCCGCTACAAGAAAAGCACACTTCCTCATCTCTTGAATGCTGCTAAATGGCTTATGTAACGGCACCCCAAGTATGAAAGGGGTTAACACCGTTAGGATATTCCCTTTCCAACCACACGACAGCCACCAGACACTCCAACCAGCTGAATAAGACCCCATACGAATGATTCTCCCCCCAGATACGAGACAACGCTCTGTATTCAAGTTCCAAAACAGGGAATGACTTTATTTTCAAAACACATGGTAACACATTTCTCTTCAAAACCCTCCCCTCCCATCCTTTGGGGAACAGGGCAGGTTAAACTGTCCAATGACAATGGTAATACAGGTCAGGTGTGTTCAAACTTCTCCTTTGATAAACAGTCTTAGGCAGGAGGGGTGATTTCCCCCCCCTCCTCACAGAAGACACTTCAACATCCCATAATATGCAGCCAGACGGTTGACCAGCTCCAATCCACATTGTCACAGTAGCAGACTTAATTCATAATAGACAATAGAATGCAAATAACCTTAACACCTCACCGCAATGATTACACAACCCCCCCCCCCCCCCTTACAGTACACATTCAATCTAGATACAATGTATGTGCAGCTTGAATATGGCCATCATAGGCCATATTGGGGTTTTCATTCACCCTGTGCCCCTAATAGAGACACAGGGTGATTGACACATAAGAGCCATTGGGGGAGCTGAAGCAAGGGTATCTCATACTTTCTAAGCGATTCTGAGTCCCCCGGGCCTTCCCGTTACATCTCTCCCCTTTCGGCAGGAGACTAACACAGGAGGCGACCCCAGACGGGTTGACTCCGAAGTTAATCCATAGGTCCCTTCTTCTAATGCCGGTATCCACACAGTACCCCAAATAAATTGCTCCAAACAGAGCATTACTTACCCAGCCAACCTCTGCCTCTCTCAGAGAATATACCCGCCGCTGGGGAGAGGCCTGGACTGGCCCTTCTCCCTGGAGTCCTTTCAGCCGCTGGAGAGAAGACAGGGTGACTGGGCTCAGTCCGTCATGCTGTTGGGGATCTGGGTCGACTGCCCGGCATCCCTGGGGTATACAAGTGGAGACTGAAGTCCCATCCACCGATATCCGCTCAAGTGGCAGTTGTGTGCAGCGGCCAGTAGCATTCTGCCCTGCTGCCAGTGATTCAGCTGGGGGTAAAAGCTTTACCACCTCAGCTTGTTGCTGGAGAGAGGGGCCAACTGCCCCGGCTCCCTGAAACTCCACAGTTGTTTCCGGTGCTGGGCAGAGGTTGCTATCACTCTGCCGGTTGCCAGCACTTATGCTGGGGACTCCACACCATCTGCTCTGGTTAACTGTTCGGGAGGGAAAATGGCTGCTTCTCCTCCCTGCATCTCCGAAATCCACTCGGAAAGAGGAACCATCACCTTCTCAACTCGAGCCTCCAAAACTGCCACGGGTGTAGAGCAGGGGTCTGTAATACTTTGTCCTGCTGCCAGTACTTGGGCAGGCGATGCATAATTTATAACATCCTCTGAACAGTTCCTTAAGTCCATACCTTCTGTAATCAGTGGCTGGGGAGATGAGCCAACTGCCCTAGCTCCCTGGAACTCCACATCATCCACTTCGGCTTTAGGGATGGCAATCTTCAGCTTTTCCACTGCCGATTCTTCAGCCAGGACTTCATAGTTGTCAACTGGTATTTTCCTACTACAGAAGAGACAGAGTGCGTCTCGTCTTCTTCCAGAGGGGTCGGCTCCTATAGGAAAGGGTCGTTTAGCTGTGGATATCGGTAGCGAGTGGATGTGTGTCTAGGAGAGGGAACCTCTTAAACGGCGTTAATACCCCTTGAGATTGGGGTGCCGTTACAGCTTCTACCTCTCTACTGGAAATGCCCCCCAGATTCCTACTATCACAGAGTGGCTGAAGAAGGTAGAGGACATTATAGAGGCAGAGAAGTGGGTGGCGAGGTGCAAGGACAGGAGTGACCGTTTTGATGGGATCTGGGCACAGTGGCAGACCTATGCTGCTGACCCAGACCCTATGCCATCTAGCCTGGATGTTGCGCTGCTGGAGTTAGCGGAGCCCTCACTGAAGCTGAAGAGACCTGCTAGTGGTGATGCGCATACCTGATTGTGTCCTCTCATACTCCCTGCTTGCAGATGTGCAACGTGTACCCCTCTATCTCTGCCCCTCCATGGTCTATATGGCCAATATTGGAGACCTACCCTATGGTGCACCACGTTCTTTGCAACCTGTTGTTCTGTTTCCCTTTAGTTGATTTATTTTTGTTAATTTTACACTGGTTAGAGAACTTATCTTGTAACCCTGGTGGCCCGGCGGGACCTGCACCTGAGCAGGCTGCGGAGGGAGCACAGGAGGTGTTCCCCCTAGATGGAGGTATGAAGGAGGCTTTTTTAGCCCCCCTCCTGGGGGGGTGCCTGTCGGGTCCCCACTGGCCAAGGGGCAGAGATGTGCCACAGCACACTGGCTGAGAGCTATAATGAGGTGCGGGCCCCTGCTGGGATCACCGGGATGGCACTTTCTCTATGCATTGCAATGATACCGTTTTTTTTTTCCTTTTCTCCCACTCCCCATTCCCCTCCCCATGCTTCCCCAGTTATGCTGGTTTTTGCTTTACATCAACTCAAATGTTGTGATTTTACATGTTTTAAAAATGAAAATATGAAAAAAAGATTATATATAAAAAAAAATGGGATTCACTCCAGAGATAAAATGATAATTCTCCCACTATACAAGACTCTGGTCTGGCTGCACCTGGTGTATGCCGTCCAGTTCTGGGCACCAATCCTCAGGAGGGATGTGTTGGAACGGGAGAAGATCCAGAGAAGGGCGACAAAGCTAATTAAGGGACTGGAGGATCTCAGCTATGGGGAAAGACTACAAGCATTGAACATATTCTCTCTGGAGAGGGAACGCTTGAGAGGGGATATGATATCAATGTACAAAAACCGTACTGGGAACCCATGCATAGAGAAAAAACTTTTCAGTGAAAGGGAATTTAAAAAGTGTCCATTTTCAAAAATTCGAAGAGAAGTGGTTTAACCTTAAACTGCGTAGAGGGTTCTTTACTGTGAGAGCGGTAAGGATGTGGAATTCTCTTCCACAAGCAGTGGTGTCAGCAGGGAGCATCGATAACTTCAAAAAACTATTAGATGGGTACCTTAACAACCACAACATACAGGGGTATACAATGTTCTATAAAAATAAACGCACACACACAGGTTGGACTCGATGGACTTGTTCCTTTTTTTTAGCCTCACCAACCATGTAAATGTACAGCCTTATTTCAAACTGTATTCAATTAATTATTTTCCTCAAAATTCTACAAACAATACTTCATAATGATAACGTGAAAGAAGTTTGTTTGATATCTTTGCAAATTTAAAAAAAAAAAAAAAAAAATCACATGTACATAAGTATTCACAGCCTTTGCCATGACACTCAAAATCAAGCTCAGGTGCATCCTGTTTCCACTGATCATCCTTGAGATGTTTCTACAAATTGATTGGAGTCCACCTGTGGTAAATTCAGTTGATTTGACATGATTTGGAAAGGCACACATCTGTCTATATAAGGTCCCACAGTTAGCAGTGCATGTCAGAGCACAAACCATGACATGAAGTCCAAGTAATTGTCTGTAGACCTCAGAGACAGGAATGGATTGAGGCACAGATCTGGGGAAGGGTACAGAAACATTTCTGCAGCATTGAAGGTCCCAATGAGAACAGTGGGATCCATCATCTGTTAATCGAAGAAGTTTGGAACCACCAGGACTCTTCCTAGAGCAGGACGCCCAGCCAAACTGAGTGATCGGGGGAGAAGGGCCTTAGTCAGGGAGGTGCCCAAGAACCCGATTGTCACTCTGAGAGAGCTCCAGCATTTCTCTGTGGAGAGAGGAGAACCATCCAGAAAAACAACCATCTCTGCAGCACTCCACCAAGAAGGCCTGAATATTGGAGTGGCCAGATGAAAGCCACTCCTCAGTAAAAGGCACATGATAGCCCACCACGGAATTTGCCAAAAGGCACCTGAAAGACTCTCAGACCGTGAGAAACAAAATTCTCTGGTCTGATGAAACAACGGTTGAACTCTTTGGCCTGAATGGCAAGCGTCATGTCTGGAGGAAACCAGGCACCGCTCATGACCTGGCCAATACCATCTCTACAGTGAATCATGGTGGTGGTAGCATCATGTTACAAGGAAATAAAGAGCTGGTGTGAGGTGGGTAGAGGTGATACTCAGCCCCCAGTAGTATGCACACAACAAAAAACAGAATTTCCCATGGGACTTTTTAAGAGTAACACCTCAAGCATGCAGAGTAAAATTTGCAAACAATGTATTAACAAACATTTTAAAACAGCACATTATACAGAAGAAAATATATATGATAGACATCAATACATTAAAGTGACAATAAAGGTTCAGTTTTTTTTTTTTAAATAACAAACATGTTATTATACGCGATTTATATAGCGCCAACAGTTTACGCAGCGCTTTACAATGGATAGGGGGGACAGCACAATTACAGTACAGTTCAATACAGAAGGTACAGAAGGGCCCTGCTCGTACATTCTAAAGGGAGGGGGTGGTGGTACAAAAGGTAATAGCTGCAGAAACAAACATGTCATACTTGCCTGCACTGTGCAGTTCGTTTTGCATAGAATCTGCCCAATCCTCCTGTTCTGGGGTCCCCCGGCGGCTCTCGCGGCTCCTACTGCAATAGGTAACCCCCTCTGTATCATGAAAATGACTGCCAACAGTCTAGGACAGCTGTGCTGTAGGTCTTGATACGTTTCACGAGAGGAATCTCGCTTTTTCAGGAGAAGCACAGAAGGGTGCCTGGAGATCAAAGGCATGAATAAATAGGTAAAAAATTTAAATTAACAAAAAAAAAGGGGGGGGAGTTATATATTAACATCTAATGTTTGACATATTCAACTTACAATTGATGAGAAAAAGTCCAGGCCTACTGGCGCTCCATAAGCGACTAGCTATTTGGTAAAAAGGAGGTAGATGTATTCAATGGGTGTGACCACCCCAGATCAGAAAGGGCTTCAAAAGAAAACAAGGATGAAAAAAATAATAAAGAAAGAAATACATAAAATGCCACCAGTTCCACCGGTCTTCCCCCGGGAGCTGTGTGAGGGCGGGGAGATGAAACCCAATGAGAAGCACAAGAGCCGGAGCCTAGGCGATGGATGTTGATCCCACAGAGGGGAATGCCCACACCTAAACAATCAAACAAATATATCAAATGAAAACATAACCAAACAGTGAATGTAAATATGCGTACCCTAATAATGTGACTGAGTGAGGTAAGGAGATCCAAAACACAAGGCCAAATTGACCTGTCATTGGCTACAGCAGATTAAAGTGAAAGTTCTGGAGTGGTCATCTTGGTCTCCTTACCTCAATATCATTGAGCCACTCTGGGGAGATCTCAAACGTGCAGTTCATGCAAAACAGCCCAAGAATTTACAGGAACTGGAGGCTTTTTGCCACAAGGAATGGGCAGCTTTACCATCTGAGAAGATAAAGAGCCTAATCCACAAATACCACAAAAGACTTCAAGCTGTCATTAATGTTAAAGGGAGCAATACGCGATATTAAAAACTAGGGTATGTAAACTTTTGATCAGGGTCATTTGGGTAGTTTCTGTTGTAATTATGATTTTAAAAAAGTAAACACAGTTGTTTGACAGGGATGAGCCGAACACCCCCCTGTTCGGTTCGCACCAGAACCTGCGAACAGACAAAATGTTCGTGTAAACTTTAGAACCCTATTAAATACAATGGACTTGAACGTTCAAAATCTAAAGTGTTAATTATAAAAGCTTATATGCAAGTTATTGTCCTAAAAAGTGTTTGGGGACCTGGGTCCTGCCCCAGGGGACATGTATCAATGCAAAAAGAAGTTTTAAAAACGGCCGTTTTTTCGGGAGCAGTGATTTTAATAATGCTTAAAATGAAAAAATAAAAGTGAAATATTCCTTTAAATTTCGTACCTGGGGGGTGTGTATGATATGCATGTGAAGTGGCGCATGTTTCCCGTGCTTAGAACTGTCCCTGCAAAAAATGTCATTTTTGAAAGAAAAAAAGTCATTTAAAACTGACTTGCGGCTATTAATGAATTGTCGGCTCCCGGCAATACATTCAAAAGTCATTGATAAAAAAAAAAAAAAAAAAAAAGCGTGGGGGTTCCCCAGAATTCTATTACCAGGCCCTTCAGGTCTGGAATGGATATTAAGGGGAACCCTGCCGCAAATTTTAAAAAAAATTTACGTGGGGTTCCCCCACATATCCATTCCAGGCCCTTCAGATCTGGCATGGATTTTAAGTGGAACTCCACCCCAAATTTAAAAAAAAAATGGCGTGGAGTCCCCCTAAAAATCCATACCAGACCCCTTATCCGAGCACGCAACCTGCCCGGCCGCAGGGGAAAAGGGGGGGACGAGAGAGCGGCCCCCCCTCCCTCCTGAACCATACCAGGCCACATGCCCTCAACATGGGGAGGATGTCCCCATGTTGATGGGGACAAGGGCCTCATCCCAACAACCCTTGCCCGGTGGTTGTGGGGGTCTGCGGGCGGGGGGCTTATCGGAATCTGGAAGACCCCTTTAACAAAGGGTCCCCCCAGATCCCGGCCCCCCCCTATGTGAATTGGTAAGGGGTACATTGTACCCCTACCATTTCACGAAGAAAGCGTAAAAGAATGTTTAAAAAAAACACACAAACACCTTGAAAAAGTCCTTTATTTAAAAAAAAAAAAAACATTCCAGTGGTGAAATCCAGTGTCCCGCGGCGATCCCGATGTCCAGCGCTGTCCTTTATTGGTTGTGCCTGAGCGGACCTGATGGGGAACTCCCTCTCAGTATTTTAAATGTATAGACCCGCCCCTTCTAAAGTTCCCCATCAGGTCCGCTCAGCGGACCAGATGCGGAACATGAGAAGGGGCGGGTCTATACATGTATTGCCAAAGTGAGAGCAGTTCCCCATCAGGTCCGCCCCCTCGGTATGTCGGACCCGCCTACGTCATTGGCTTGAGCGGGGAACTTCCTTCACTATGTAAATTTAAATTACACAGTGAAGGAAGTTCCCCGCTCAAGCCAATGACGTAGGCGGGTCCGACATACCGAGGGAGCGGACCTGATGGGGAACTTTAGAAGGGGCGGGTCTATACATTTAAAATACTGAGAGGGAGTTCCCCATCAGGTCCGCTCAGGCACAACCAATGAAGGACAGTGCTGGACATCGGGATCGCCGCGGGACACTGGATTTCAGCGCTGGAATGTTTTGTTTTTTTTATTATTATTTTAAATAAAGGACTTTTTCAAGGTGTTTGTGTGTTTTTTTTAAACATTTTTTTACGCTTTCTTCGTGAAATGGTAGGGGTACAATGTACCCCTTACCAATTCACATGGGGGGGCCGGGATCTGGGGGTCCCCTTTGTTAAAGGGGTCTTCCAGATTCCGATAAGCCCCCCGCCCGCAGACCCCCACAACCACCGGGCAAGGGTTGTTGGGATGAGGCCCTTGTCCCCATCAACATGGGGACATCCTCCCCATGTTGAGGGCATGTGGCTTGGTACGGTTCAGGAGGGAGGGGGGCCGCTCTCTCGTCCCCCCCTTTTCCCCTGCGGCCGGCCAGGTTGCGTGCTCGGATAAGGGGTCTGGTATGGATTTTTAGGGGGACTCCACGCCATTTTTTTAAAATTTGGGGTGGAGTTCCCCTTAAAATCCATGCCAGATCTGAAGGGCCCCCACGTCAAATTTTTTTTTAATTTGCGGCGGGGTTCCCCTTAATATCCATTCCAGACCTGAAGGGCCTGGTAATGGAATTCTGGGGAACCCCCACGCTTTTTTTTTTTTTTTTATCAATGACTTTTGTATGTATTGCCGGGAGCCGACAATTCATTAATAGCCGCGAGTCAGTTTTAAAAGACTTTTTTTCTTTCAAAAATGACATTTTTTGCAGGGACAGTTCTAAGCACGGGAAACATGCGCCACTTCACATGCATATCATACACACCCCCCAGGTACGAAATTTAAAGGAATATTTCACTTTTATTTTTTCATTTTAAGCATTATTAAAATCACTGCTCCCGAAAAAACGTCTGTTTTTAAAACTTCTTTTTGCATTGATACATGTCCCCTGGGGCAGGACCCGGGTCCCCAAACACTTTTTAGGACAATAACTTGCATATAAGCCTTTATAATTAGCACTTTAGATTTCTCCCATAGATTTTTCGAATTTGCCGCGAACACCCCAATTTGTTCGCTGTTCGGCGAACGGGCGAACAGGCAATGTTCGAGTCGAACATGAGTTCGACTCGAACTCGAAGCTCATCCCTATTGTTTGATAATAAATGGCTTCAGCCAAGCACTAACCATGAGTGAAAGAAATGTTTTTGTGTTATTCATATTCTCTGAAAAATGGCCAAGAAATCATAAATTCTGCCAGGGTACGTAAACTTATGAGCACAACTGTAGGTAAGCCTATAACGAGGCTTACCTATATGTACTGAAAATATCTACTAAACGTGCCGCTGTTTAGGAGTTATTTAATATGTAGTGCGTTGATTATGTCATCGGCACATGCACAGTGAAGAAATGGCCCTCCGTGCCGTTTCTTCCCCAGCGTGTGCCGTGACTGGCGGTTGTCTTGCATATGCATTGCCTGCACCCGTGGTTTCTGTGAGTACCATCACGTTTGAAGACAACCACACCTGAGTGGCTTTTCTCCTCGTTCGCTCATTATTCTGGACTCTGCATCCGCTTGTCAGCCAGCTCGGAGTGGGTCTTCCCTGATTGTCTCTACTTTCCTTTCGATCCAGAAACCAGCCTACTATGGACACCATCACACCCACTATGTCAACAGCTGAACTTGGTTTCAGCAGAACTCTTACGGCGCCATCGGAAAACCCACTAAGATCGGGTTTACAGTAGCACTCACTTCAATCCATGGATGACAATATGGTCTCCCTGACAGCCATGTTCAGGAAACTAGAGACCTTGACGGCTAAGGAAATTTGTCTGTATTGGGACATTAACTCCCTATCGGAGTGTGTATCGCTATTACGTATCTCACGAGGTTTGAGGATAAAAAAAATTCCCACCTCTGAGCTTATCAACGATACTTTGAAAAAGGAATGGACCGATACCTTAAGTTCCTGCTCACTTAAGCTTATGGATATCCTCCTAGTGTCCAAGAAAGAGGAAATAGATATGCTACGGGCAGAAATTGCCAATATACAGAAGGATCTTACAGTTCTACAGACTCACCCTGAATTTGTTGAATTAGATGGACGTCTAAATAAGAAATTAGACAAGATGGAAAAATACGTAATTTCCACCAAAAAAGGCAAGATGACCCGGGACCAGGATGACTACGAGAGCGGTAACGTCTACACTTAGAGAAAAGTACAGTTTCCACCTGGCCAACCACGGAGAAATCAAGGAAAGAGGGTCAGTTTTTCTGACCAGAAAAACAAGCTCATTAATGAGACAATGGCTGTATCAGCATCAGACTCTTCACCTGAGCGCTACAAAATCTCCAGGATCAAGCCGTACAAATGATGGACATCATCCCGGAAACCCTCAAGGGCCCCACAAAAAAGTAAAACAGAAAAACCACACAAAAAAACAAGGAGAGGAGGTAAAAGACACACGTGCTCCAAAGAAAACTCTTTATACTCTACGGGCAGAATGAAATAACTGTATCTAACATCATTAACATCTCTGATAAGACACTAAACAATGAGGAAAAAACACTCCTTTCAAAAGGACTCAACTTCTGTCCTACAAGACATTTCGACCTTTTCAGCACCCTATTGGATGTTAACAAATTTTCACGCAGCCTGACTTTAAAGAAGCATTATTTTGATCTTTCTTCAGAGGAACATGACATCTCTTCCGGCGACCAGGATGTGGGTGAGTCCCCCTCTTTTCCCATTTTATTTACGGAGGTCTGTGCTCTTCAAGATCTAGTAGACTTGGCTGCTGAGTCTGATCCTTGCCCCATAGACCCCAGTGACACCCTGTCAGTTCACCTGTGGCCAGATGACGGATGCACACCGTTGGGGATCAGGAGTGTACCACAAGGTAGTGAACCCTATGGCTGATTGCTGCGGATGGGATGCTGGATGGTTGTGGAAAGCGGAACCAGTGGAGCACAACAGGGATCCACAGGGAGCTAGAGCCAAGATTCCCCAGGGCGCGGAGTCTAAGATCCAACAGGTCTTCACCTGAGCCTCTAGTGGTGAGGATGTTACGCTGCAGCTGGGTCCAGGTCGTGGCCCCCAGAGTCCCCTAGCTCACGCTCCGTAGGGTAAGGAGGATAGAGGGGAAGCAGCAGCACAGGATACAAGAATAGTGAGGGGAAAAGCCAAGGTCAGGGCAACAAGCAGACAAGGATAAACGAGGGACAAGCCGAAGGTCAAGGTCACAAGCAGACAGGGATAGTCTGGAACAAGCCAATATTGTAACACAGAGACAGATGTAGCACACGGCAGGCAGGAACCCAAACACACAATGCTTAAACACGTTGATCAGTGGGGCAGACTTGCAGTGCACAGGTTAATATAGTGTTCCCTGATAGGGCCTGGGGTGGAGCCAGGCTGGGAGGAGAGATATAAAAGCAGTCAGGTGAGGAGAGTCTGGCCTCTAAGGTGAACACATGAGGAGGAAGGTAAGCTGACAGACAAACATTACTGCATATTCATGACAGTAACCTCCCTCTTATGGGCCCTCCTCCTCCCCCGCCTAGGCCCAGGCTTAAAGGGAAATCTCAGATGAAACCTCCTCAACAGATGAGGTGCAACGACCTCAGATGCAGCGATCCAAGATGCCTCCTCAGGACCAAAACTTCTCCAATGCACAAGGTACTGAAGAATGCCTCTGCAGAGCCGAGAATCCAGAACTTGTCTAACCTCATACTTTAGATTATCTTCAGGAGACCGGAACCGAGGTAGGGAGATGACGAGAATATTTATTGAGGACCAAAGGCTCTCTAGGAATAAGCAAGGGCATGAGAGGATCAACAGGAATCTGAGGAGGGTCCCCCAGACCCTTAAAGATGAACTGAGAATTTAGCACAGGACCATCAGACTGGGCAGATGTCAATGGAACCCTGAAGTCAGGTTGGTTAGAAGGTGACATGTCACAGGAGTCAAGCTGAATAGCTGAAAGACAAGCAGAATGTCCTGAATAAGAAAAAGTAGGAGGTTCACTGGGCATAACTAGTACAGAGGCCGAGTGAATAGCAGAGTCAGGTGTAGCGACTACCTGAATCGCATCGCAAGGCGTAGCGACTGCAGAACTTGTAGACAAGCCAGCCTGGCTGTGCGTCCAAGGGTGATTAGGGACAGACAAATGTAAATGGTTATGCAAACTGGAGTGAATGATTGGCTCAGGTTCACAGGGGGCAACCTTGGGTAGGCAGGACGAGGAACAGGAGGAACAGGAGGAACCCCAAGCCAGGATCTGTCCAGTAGTCCAGTCAACGTGGGGAGAATGGAGCCGTAACCATGGGAGACCCAAAATGATAGGAGTTGAGCCCTTAAATAAGATAAGGAAGGATATCCACTCCTGGTGGAGTGTCCCTAACGACATCTTAACAGGGAGGTTCTGGAAGCGGATAGGACCCCCTGGGAGAACAGTGCCATCAATCGCCAAGACCACCAAGGGCGTGGTGAGTGGCAAAGGGGTAAGTCTCATAGAAGATGCAATTTCCTAGTCCGTGAAATTGCCAGCGGCTCCGAAATCCAGATATGCTGTGACCGAATGAGAAGAAGCAGCAACATGAAGGAACACAGAAAGAAGAAGACGAGAAGGTGAGGGTGAAATTTCTGGGTCCAATACTCCACTTTCCGAACGTTTTTCTGGACAAAGAGAGCAAGTGTCACGAAAATGACCTTTGCCCCCACAGTAGAGACACAGACCTAGAGTTCTGCGCCTAGCACGTTCCTCTGGGGGTAGCCTGGTCCGAACCAGCTGCATGGGTTCCTCAGCTGACAGGAGATGCTCCATGGGTCGAAGAGAGGAGAGCTCAGGCTGACTAAGGACCAAGGAGTGCTGGCGTCGCTTTTCTAGGGTCCTTTCCTGAAAGCGAATATCGATCTGGTTACACAAGGAGATAACTCCGTCCAGATCAGTGGGAATGGTTCTTCCTGCTAATTCATCCTTCACTCTATCAGAAAGGCCATGCAAAAAGGTTGTGACTAAGGCCTCATTGTTCCAGCTCAACTCAGCCGTCAGAATGCAGAAATGAAGAGCATACTGTCTCACAGAAGCAGACTCTTGGCGGAGACGTAAAAGGGCGCTGGCCGCTGAAGAGACACGAGCCGGTTCTTCGAAGAGTTTCAAGAAGTCAGACAGGCTAGAAACCACTGGATCATTCAGTTCCCACAGAGGGGCTGCCCAGGCTAAAGCTTCACCGGAGAGGAGGGAAATGATATAGGCTACCTTAGCCCGATCAGACAGGAAGTTTTGGGGCTGGAGCTCAAAATGAATCGTGCATTGGCTAAGGAACCCCCTGTAGGCCTTGGAGTCCCCAGAGAAATGGGACAGAGCTTGCAGTTGTAGTGAATGTGTGGCTGCGACTGCGACCGGAATAGGTGCAGCCGCTGATAGCGGTTAAGGTTGTTGAACCGGGGGTCCTAAGGAGGCCTGAACCTGTTCAAAACGGGAGGCCAAATCCTGAAGGAATCGCATGACCTGGGTCTGATTAGATTCCCGGGTCTCAAGTCTGCAGACTATGCCCTGCAATGGATCATCTACGGGAAGCGGCACGTCAGCCGGGTCCATGGCTGATCAAACTGTCAGGTCACCTGTAGCCAGATGACAGATGCACACCATTGGGGATCGGGAGTGCACCACAAGGTAGTGAACCCTATGGCTGACTGCTGCGGATGGGACGCTGGATGGTTGTGGAAAGCGGGACCAGTAGAGCACAACAGGGATCCACAGGGAGCTAGAGCCAAGATTCCCCAGGGCGCGGAGTCTAAGATCCAGCAGGTCTTCACCAGAGCCTCTAGTGGTAAGGATGTTACGCTGCAGCTGGGTCCAGGTCGTGGCCCCCAGAGTCCCCTAGCTCACGCTCCGTAGGGTAAGGAGGATAGAGGAGAAGCAGCAGCACAGGATACAAGAATAGTGAGGGGAAAAGCCAAGGTCAGGGCAACAAGCAGACAAGGATAAACGAGGGACAAGCCAAAGGTCAAGATCACAAGCAGACAGGGATAGTCGGGAACAAGCCAATATCGTAACACAGAGACAGACGTAGCACACGGCAGGCAGGAATCCAAACACACAATGCTTAAACAAACACGTTGATCAGCAAGGCAGACTTGCAGTGCACAGGTTAATATTGTGTTCCCTGATAGGGCCTGGGGTGGAGCCAGGCTGGGAGGAGAGATATAAAATCAGTCAGGTGAGGAGAGTCTGGCCTCTAAGGTGAACACATGAGGAGGAAGGTAAGCTGACAGACAAACATTACTGCATATCCATGACACACCCCCAATAATATATCATTTAAACTTAGGTCGGATTTTTACCCAGTGGGGTCACGAGGTAAGGATCTTGACCTATTCCAAAAGATGGTGCAGGGGCACCTCACCCACCTGGCCCGGGAGTGCCGTAGAATACTTATGCCCAATAATGTGTCCTTATTAGAAAAGAAGGCACTTAAAGATTTGGAGATGGACACTAACATTATTATCAGGAATGCTGATAAAGGGGGTATAGTAGTTGTCTTGAATTCAGATGTATATAAGAATGAGGCTTTACGCCAACTATCAGATAGCTGCACCTATCAATTACTCAAAACTGACCCCACCATCCCCCTTACTAAAATACTTTCCTCTTTGCTTGACAAGGCAGTCCACGCAGGCATCTTTTCTGACAAAGAGAAAATGCTTTTCATTCCAGAGAATCTGATTATGCCTGTGTTCCACCATCTTCCAAAAATACACAAGGGGCTAGACCCCCTTGTAGGCAGACCTATAGTGGCAGGCATTGGATCTCTGAATGAACGTCTGGGGGAATGGGTGGATGGCCAACTCCAACCTTTGGTGGCCAATCTGCCAGGTTTCCTTTGCGACACTAAACAGCTGTTGATCAAACTCAAGGATTTCCAGTGGAAAGAAAACTATAGATGGGTAACGTGTGATGTTACAAGTTTATATTCTAGCATCTCACACCATCTAGGTGTACAAGTGGTATCTGTATTTTTTAAGGAATCAGGGAAGTTTTCATTAGCACTTCAGGAGTTCATCCTGCTATCACTTGACTACCTATTGACGCATAATTTCTTCGTGTTTGACGGGGGCCACTATCTCCAGAGATGCGGGGCCTCAATGGGGGCAAAGTTTTCGCCCTCCCTTGCAAACCTCTATATGGGGTTGTGGGAGAGGTCCAGCATCTTTGGACATGGTGGCCCTCGTCATCTGGATACAGTCTTTTTTTGTCGCTTTATCGATGACCTCTTATTTGTGACTTCTGATAGTGTCGCCGACTTGGATGTTTGGCTCAATTTATTTTAATGACAATATCATGAACCTCCAATTTACAGGAAAGCTTAATGCTGCCAATATGGACTTTCTAGATGTGTCCCTGCACAAAATGACATTTCTAAAAGGAAAAAAAGTAATTTAAAACTGCTTGCGGCTTTAATGTAATGTCTGGTCCCCGGCAATATGGATGAAAATCATTGAGAAAAATGGCATGGGTACCACCCACCCCCCCACCCCCAGCCCACTACCAGCCCCATTGGGTCTTGTATGCATATTAAGTGGAACCCCACACCCAAATTAAAAAAAGGCGGTGCATACAAGACAGGGACTGTAGGTTTGTTCTTAAGTAGAACCTGTTTGTAATTTGGAACAGGTACATTTTTTAAATGTAGCTCCAGCCAAAAAATCTATTTTGAAGCTTTTTGGAAAACACAGGGAAGGGTTATCACCCCTGTAACATTTGTTTTGCTGTCTGTGCACCTGTTCAGAACATTTCACCTCTCTTTCCGTCTCAATGACAAATGTTTTTTGAAAATTTGGGGTTTTTATTGAAACAAGGATTGGTGATAAAGCATCAGTGGAGAGGAGACACCTTTTTCCCATTTTAACTCTTACAGGAGAGAATTTCCCTTCCTAGGGGCAGATTTCTTCTCACTTCCTGTTGTCTCCTTCCGTTTGCAAGTAGGAGTCATTTGTAAGTCGGATGTTTGAAAGTAGGGGCCTGCCGTATATACTCTGCAGAAATTTGGCCCTTAAGTGTTGGTGTTGCCACAACACTGTAAGCCCTCACAGTTACTCTTGGTGGGCGCAGGAATGGGCCCTGATGTGAACTATTATATCAAGAATTGTAATTACATGCCATTGTTGAACAGTGGTAGGAAAAATTGGGCCTTTGATGGTGGTGGTGGTGCTGGTGCTACAACACTGTAAGTCCTCGCAATTACTCTTGGTGGGTGCAGGAATGGGCCCAGCTGTGAAATATTAGATCAAGAATTGTAAATACATGCCCCTGTTGAACAGGGACAGAAAGATTGGGCCTTTGGTGGTGATGGTGTTGCCACAACACTGTAAGCCCTCACAGTTACACTTGGTGGGCGCAGGAATGGGCCCTGCTGTGAATTATTAGATCAAGAATTGTAATTACATGCCCCTGGTGCCACAACACTGCAACCCCTCACAGATACTGTACTTGGAGCTCAGCAATGATCCCTGCTGCAAAGTATTGCATCAAAAATTGTAAATACACGCCCCTGTTAAACAGGGGCTGAAAAATTGGGCCTTAGCCACTGGTGGCGGTGCCCAGAACCAAAAATGTTTTTGGCTGCGTACTAAAAAATTGTCTGAACGCATTGGTCAGACGGCCACCTTCTCCACCGCTCCTTCTTTGACTGACCGGAGCCTCAGCAACACATTGTCCATTTGTAACCTCCCAGTCTCTGGGAACGCACAGACCTTTCTGCAAGGCCTCCCGAAGATGCTTCATCCTCTGCTCCCTCTGCAATGGCAAGATAAGGTCCGCAACCTTAGCCTTGTAACGTGGATCAAGGAGGGCGAAAATGTGGAAAGAGATTCTTGGACAGCTGCACTCCAAAAAAAGGTTCCTTTATTGAAAAATCACAAAAGTCATAGCTATGAGTAAGCACTGATTCTACAGTGTGAAACGCGTTAGCTGTCTGCTTTTATTTTGCTGTGGTGTGGACTTTTGTGATTTTTCAATAAAGGAACCTTTTTTTGGAGTGCAGCTGTCCAAGAATCTCTTTCCACATTTTCACATTATCGTATGCATTGTCTGCAATTGAGGAAAGAAAGAAAGGTCTTCTGGACGCAGCACTCCGGTTAAAAAGCCTTTATTCCAAAAAAAATGTCCTTTCTTTCTTTCCTCAATTGCATTTGCATTTGCCTGCACCCTTGGTTGCTGGGAGGAGGTAATTTCAGGGACTTCCACACCTGAGCGGCTTCCTTTCTCCCATGCATTGTCTGCACCCGTGGCTTGGGATAAGGAGTGAAAAGCAATCAAGTACAATCAAGTACATCTGAGCGGTAAACTTATTTTTTGTGGATCAAGGAGGGTTGCCACCCAGTAATGATCCCTCTCCTTGATCGCACGAATACGAGGATCCTTCCGCAGGCTCTGCAGGATCAGGGAGGCCATGCAGCGTAGGTTTGCTGAGTCATACGGTGTGGAGTCCTCTGGGTCACTGAGGACGACATGATCCGCAGCCAGCCACGTACAAGTCCATGGGTGTCTTGGGACTGTAATTGATCCCTTGAAGACTGCTGCTGATGCTGAGTGCTAGGCTCCACCTCCATGCTGACACAAAAATACTCCTCCTCCTCCTCGTCCTCTTCCTGTGTGATAGCCGGGCCAGCAGGAACACTGTCTGGATAAAGGGGGCCTTGAGAGGTTAGTAAGTCCTCCTCTTCCTTCCTCTGTTCTGCCTCAAGTGCCCTGTCCATTATGCCACGCAGCGTGTGCTCCAACAGGTGCACAAGAGGGACAGTTTCACTGATGCATGCACTGTCACTGCTCACCATCCTCGTGGCCTCCTTAAATGGTGCCAGGACAGTGTATGCATCCCTGATCATGGCCCACTGGCTGCTGCACTGTCAAAAGAAGTTTGCTCCCAGCCATCCACATGCCCAGCGGTTGAATGCTAGCTTGGCTAAATTGCTAGCACTTCAACTGCTGCCTTTTCAGTTGGTAGACTCTGCCCCCTTCCGTGAATTTGTGGAATGTGCGGTTCCTCAGTGGTAGGTTCCCAAACAACACTTTTTCTCACGGAAGGCGATTCCGGCTCTCTACTGGCATGTGGAAGGCAATGTCTTGGCCTCGCTGGACAGGGCGGTCAGCGGTAAGGTGCATATTACCGCTGACTCATGGTCGAGCAGGAATGGACAGGGACGTTACCTATCTTTCACGGTGCATTGGGTGACTCTGCTGGCAGCTGGGAAGGATGCAGGACAAGGTGCAATAGTGTTGGAGGTTGTTCCGCCACCACACCTCCAAAATGTTACTACTGGTGATTCTGACACACCTCTCTCCTCCACCCCCTCCTCTTCTTCTTCCTCCATGGCCTCTACCTGTGCTTTGTCCTCGGAACCAGCAGTGCTCCGTAGGCGTTCAAGGGGCTACACAAGTACGCAGGCAAAAAAATGCCATGTGGTGCTTGAGCTGGTGGTCTTGGGGGACAGGAGCCACACTGGGGCAGAGATTCTGTCAGCTCTGCAGGGGCAGGCTCAGAGGTGGTTGACGCCACGCCAGCTTAAGCCAGGAATGGTGGAATCCGACAATGGCACCAACCTCCTCCCCGCCCTCCCACAGGGCCAACTGACCCATATGCCCTGTTTGGCTCACATCCTTAATTTGGTGGTGCAGCGGTTCTTGGGCAGGTACCCGGGCTTACAGGAGGTCCTGAAGCAGGCCAGGGAACTCTGTGGGCATTTCCACCGGTCATATAATGCCAGTGCTCGGCTGGCTGACCTGCAAAAGGATTACAACCTGCCCAAGAACCGCCTAATCTGTGACATGCCCACCAGGTGGAACTCTACGTTGGCCATGCTGCAGCGGCTGCACACGCAGCAGAGGGCCATCAATGAGTATCTGTTGCAATATGGCACCAGGACAGTGTCAGGGGAGCTTGGGGCAGGGAAATTTGCCTGGTACAATCGGACATCGGTGTACCGATAGCAGATTGTCCGCAAATACTTTGCTGTGACACACCGAATTCTACACCTTCATTCCTCTCAGTGCAGGTTTCAGAGAGGACTGAAGTTATAGTGGGGTTGGAGATCCCAGCTGATGGGGTGCAAGGAGAGGTCCGCTTTGTTCTTTGGTGTGGGTCTTTTAGGTACGCTTGCCAACGGACTGCATGGCAGGTCGACATATGTCTGGTCAAGCACGTGGTGCCCAAGCGGCTGATGTTTTGGCCACGCGAGATACGCTTTAGACATATGTTGCAAATGGCAACGATGCGATCTGCTGCACACATCTGAAAAAAGGCCCACACCAAAGAACTTTTGGAATAACGTGCAGAGACAGCAGTGCCCTGAACATGCAGAACACTGCGGTGTGATGCAGTCGGTGTGCTGCCCTTAAGCTGGCCCCCTGGAGGGCATCCTGCCTCGTTGGAGATGTGCCTCCTCCTCCTCCTCTATCCTATCAGGCACCCACGTGGAGTCAGTGACCTCATCATCCCCTCCCTCCTCATCACTGGAGCAAATCTGTCAGTATGCTGCAACTGGGGGAACATGACTGCCAGATAGCTGTCCTTGTTTGGCACCCCCTCTCTCTGGGCTCACGTTACTGCCTTCCTCCAGCTGGTTCCATCATTGGAGCCTTCAAAACGCTTGGCATCCTCCTGGAGCATGTACCCAACACTGTGGTCAAACAGTTCGGGGGACTCCTTAGAAGGACATGGTGGGGCTAGGGAAGGAGTGACTGATGCCATTGAGCCGAGGGAAGAGGCCGCTTTGGCAGCTGCTTTGCCAGACAAAGTACCCTGAGCCTGGGTGAGAGAGGACAAGGAGGATGAGGACGGCTTGGTCATCCACTCTACCAAGTCTTGGGCATGTTGCGGCTCAAAATGGCCAGCTGCCAAAAAGAAGGACAAGCGTGCTTATCAACGATACTTTGAAAAAGGAATGGACCGATACCTTAAGTTCCTGCTCACTTAAGCTTATGGATATCCTCCTAGTGTCCAAGAAAGAGGAAATAGATATGCTACGGGCAGAAATTGCCAATATACAGAAGGATCTTACAGTTCTACAGACTCACCCTGAATTTGTTGAATTAGATGGACGTCTAAATAAGAAATTAGACAAGATGGAAAAATACGTAATTTCCACCAAAAAAGGCAAGATGACCCGGGACCAGGATGACTACGAGAGCGGTAACGTCTACACTTAGAGAAAAGTACAGTTTCCACCTGGCCAACCACGGAGAAATCAAGGAAAGAGGGTCAGTTTTTCTGACCAGAAAAACAAGCTCATTAATGAGACAATGGCTGTATCAGCATCAGACTCTTCACCTGAGCGCTACAAAATCTCCAGGATCAAGCCGTACAAATGATGGACATCATCCCGGAAACCCTCAAGGGCCCCACAAAAAAGTAAAACAGAAAAACCACACAAAAAAACAAGGAGAGGAGGTAAAAGACACACGTGCTCCAAAGAAAACTCTTTATACTCTACGGGCAGAATGAAATAACTGTATCTAACATCATTAACATCTCTGATAAGACACTAAACAATGAGGAAAAAACACTCCTTTCAAAAGGACTCAACTTCTGTCCTACAAGACATTTCGACCTTTTCAGCACCCTATTGGATGTTAACAAATTTTCACGCAGCCTGACTTTAAAGAAGCATTATTTTGATCTTTCTTCAGAGGATAATGACATCTCTTCCGGCGACCAGGATGTGGGTGAGTCCCCCTCTTTTCCCATTTTATTTACGGAGGTCTGTGCTCTTCAAGATCTAGTAGACTTGGCTGCTGAGTCTGATCCTTGCCCCATAGACCCCAGTGACACCCTGTCAGTTCACCTGTGGCCAGATGACGGATGCACACCGTTGGGGATCAGGAGTGTACCACAAGGTAGTGAACCCTATGGCTGATTGCTGCGGATGGGATGCTGGATGGTTGTGGAAAGCGGAACCAGTGGAGCACAACAGGGATCCACAGGGAGCTAGAGCCAAGATTCCCCAGGGCGCGGAGTCTAAGATCCAACAGGTCTTCACCTGAGCCTCTAGTGGTGAGGATGTTACGCTGCAGCTGGGTCCAGGTCGTGGCCCCCAGAGTCCCCTAGCTCACGCTCCATAGGGTAAGGAGGATAGAGGGGAAGCAGCAGCACAGGATACAAGAATAGTGAGGGGAAAAGCCAAGGTCAGGGCAACAAGCAGACAAGGATAAACGAGGGACAAGCCGAAGGTCAAGGTCACAAGCAGACAGGGATAGTCTGGAACAAGCCAATATTGTAACACAGAGACAGATGTAGCACACGGCAGGCAGGAACCCAAACACACAATGCTTAAACACGTTGATCAGTGGGGCAGACTTGCAGTGCACAGGTTAATATAGTGTTCCCTGATAGGGCCTGGGGTGGAGCCAGGCTGGGAGGAGAGATATAAAAGCAGTCAGGTGAGGAGAGTCTGGCCTCTAAGGTGAACACATGAGGAGGAAGGTAAGCTGACAGACAAACATTACTGCATATTCATGACAGTAACCTCCCTCTTATGGGCCCTCCTCCTCCCCCGCCTAGGCCCAGGCTTAAAGGGAAATCTCAGATGAAACCTCCTCAACAGATGAGGTGCAACGACCTCAGATGCAGCGATCCAAGATGCCTCCTCAGGACCAAAACTTCTCCAATGCACAAGGTACTGAAGAATGCCTCTGCAGAGCCGAGAATCCAGAACTTGTCTAACCTCATACTTTAGATTATCTTCAGGAGACCGGAACCGAGGTAGGGAGATGACGAGAATATTTATTGAGGACCAAAGGCTCTCTAGGAATAAGCAAGGGCATGAGAGGATCAACAGGAATCTGAGGAGGGTCCCCCAGACCCTTAAAGATGAACTGAGAATTTAGCACAGGACCATCAGACTGGGCAGATGTCAATGGAACCCTGAAGTCAGGTTGGTTAGAAGGTGACATGTCACAGGAGTCAAGCTGAATAGCTGAAAGACAAGCAGAATGTCCTGAATAAGAAAAAGTAGGAGGTTCACTGGGCATAACTAGTACAGAGGCCGAGTGAATAGCAGAGTCAGGTGTAGCGACTACCTGAATCGCATCGCAAGGCGTAGCGACTGCAGAACTTGTAGACAAGCCAGCCTGGCTGTGCGTCCAAGGGTGATTAGGGACAGACAAATGTAAATGGTTATGCAAACTGGAGTGAATGATTGGCTCAGGTTCACAGGGGGCAACCTTGGGTAGACAGGACGAGGAACAGGAGGAACCCCAAGCCAGGATCTGTCCAGTAGTCCAGTCAACGTGGGGAGAATGGAGCCGTAACCATGGGAGACCCAAAATGATAGGAGTTGAGCCCTTAAATAAGATAAGGAAGGATATCCACTCCTGGTGGAGTGTCCCTAACGACATCTTAACAGGGAGGTTCTGGAAGCGGATAGGACCCCCTGGGAGAACAGTGCCATCAATCGCCAAGACCACCAAGGGCGTGGTGAGTGGCAAAGGGGTAAGTCTCATAGAAGATGCAATTTCCTAGTCCGTGAAATTGCCAGCGGCTCCGAAATCCAGATATGCTGTGACCGAATGAGAAGAAGCAGCAACATGAAGGAACACAGAAAGAAGAAGACGAGAAGGTGAGGGTGAAATTTCTGGGTCCAATACTCCACTTTCCAAATGTATTGGACCCGAACGTTTTTCTGGACAAAGAGAGCAAGTGTCACGAAAATGACCTTTGCCCCCACAGTAGAGACACAGGCCTAGAGTTCTGCGCCTAGCACGTTCCTCTGGGGGTAGCCTGGTCCGAACCAGCTGCATGGGTTCCTCAGCTGACAGGAGATGCTCCATGGGTCGAAGAGAGGAGAGCTCAGGCTGACTAAGGACCAAGGAGTGCTGGCGTCGCTTTTCTAGGGTCCTTTCCTGAAAGCGAATATCGATCTGGTTACACAAGGAGATAACTCCGTCCAGATCAGTGGGAATGGTTCTTCCTGCTAATTCATCCTTCACTCTATCAGAAAGGCCATGCAAAAAGGTTGTGACTAAGGCCTCATTGTTCCAGCTCAACTCAGCCGTCAGAATGCAGAAATGAAGAGCATACTGTCTCACAGAAGCAGACTCTTGGCGGAGACGTAAAAGGGCGCTGGCCGCTGAAGAGACACGAGCCGGTTCTTCGAAGAGTTTCAAGAAGTCAGACAGGCTAGAAACCACTGGATCATTCAGTTCCCACAGAGGGGCTGCCCAGGCTAAAGCTTCACCGGAGAGGAGGGAAATGATATAGGCTACCTTAGCCCGATCAGACAGGAAGTTTTGGGGCTGGAGCTCAAAATGAATCGTGCATTGGCTAAGGAACCCCCTGTAGGCCTTGGAGTCCCCAGAGAAATGGGACGGAGCTTGCAGTTGTAGTGAATGTGTGGCTGCGACTGCGACCGGAATAGGTGCAGCCGCTGATAGCGGTTAAGGTTGTTGAACCGGGGGTCCTAAGGAGGCCTGAACCTGTTCAAAACGGGAGGCCAAATCCTGAAGGAATCGCATGACCTGGGTCTGATTAGATTCCCGGGTCTCAAGTCTGCAGACTATGCCCTGCAATGGATCATCTACGGGAAGCGGCACGTCAGCCGGGTCCATGGCTGATCAAACTGTCAGGTCACCTGTAGCCAGATGACAGATGCACACCATTGGGGATCGGGAGTGCACCACAAGGTAGTGAACCCTATGGCTGACTGCTGCGGATGGGACGCTGGATGGTTGTGGAAAGCGGGACCAGTAGAGCACAACAGGGATCCACAGGGAGCTAGAGCCAAGATTCCCCAGGGCGCGGAGTCTAAGATCCAGCAGGTCTTCACCAGAGCCTCTAGTGGTAAGGATGTTACGCTGCAGCTGGGTCCAGGTCGTGGCCCCCAGAGTCCCCTAGCTCACGCTCCGTAGGGTAAGGAGGATAGAGGAGAAGCAGCAGCACAGGATACAAGAATAGTGAGGGGAAAAGCCAAGGTCAGGGCAACAAGCAGACAAGGATAAACGAGGGACAAGCCAAAGGTCAAGATCACAAGCAGACAGGGATAGTCGGGAACAAGCCAATATCGTAACACAGAGACAGACGTAGCACACGGCAGGCAGGAATCCAAACACACAATGCTTAAACAAACACGTTGATCAGCAAGGCAGACTTGCAGTGCACAGGTTAATATTGTGTTCCCTGATAGGGCCTGGGGTGGAGCCAGGCTGGGAGGAGAGATATAAAATCAGTCAGGTGAGGAGAGTCTGGCCTCTAAGGTGAACACATGAGGAGGAAGGTAAGCTGACAGACAAACATTACTGCATATCCATGACACACCCCCAATAATATATCATTTAAACTTAGGTCGGATTTTTACCCAGTGGGGTCACGAGGTAAGGATCTTGACCTATTCCAAAAGATGGTGCAGGGGCACCTCACCCACCTGGCCCGGGAGTGCCGTAGAATACTTATGCCCAATAATGTGTCCTTATTAGAAAAGAAGGCACTTAAAGATTTGGAGATGGACACTAACATTATTATCAGGAATGCTGATAAAGGGGGTATAGTAGTTGTCTTGAATTCAGATGTATATAAGAATGAGGCTTTACGCCAACTATCAGATAGCTGCACCTATCAATTACTCAAAACTGACCCCACCATCCCCCTTACTAAAATACTTTCCTCTTTGCTTGACAAGGCAGTCCACGCAGGCATCTTTTCTGACAAAGAGAAAATGCTTTTCATTCCAGAGAATCTGATTATGCCTGTGTTCCACCATCTTCCAAAAATACACAAGGGGCTAGACCCCCTTGTAGGCAGACCTATAGTGGCAGGCATTGGATCTCTGAATGAACGTCTGGGGGAATGGGTGGATGGCCAACTCCAACCTTTGGTGGCCAATCTGCCAGGTTTCCTTTGCGACACTAAACAGCTGTTGATCAAACTCAAGGATTTCCAGTGGAAAGAAAACTATAGATGGGTAACGTGTGATGTTACAAGTTTATATTCTAGCATCTCACACCATCTAGGTGTACAAGTGGTATCTGTATTTTTTAAGGAATCAGGGAAGTTTTCATTAGCACTTCAGGAGTTCATCCTGCTATCACTTGACTACCTATTGACGCATAATTTCTTCGTGTTTGACGGGGGCCACTATCTCCAGAGATGCGGGGCCTCAATGGGGGCAAAGTTTTCGCCCTCCCTTGCAAACCTCTATATGGGGTTGTGGGAGAGGTCCAGCATCTTTGGACATGGTGGCCCTCGTCATCTGGATACAGTCTTTTTTTGTCGCTTTATCGATGACCTCTTATTTGTGACTTCTGATAGTGACGCCGACTTGGATGTTTGGCTCAATTTATTTTAATGACAATATCATGAACCTCCAATTTACAGGAAAGCTTAATGCTGCCAATATGGACTTTCTAGATGTTAATCTTTCAGTCACCAATGGTATAATCACTACTAGTATCCATAGGAAACCCACAGCAGGGAATGCATTTCTGAGAGCGGACTCGGGCCATCCGAGCCATACAGTCCGTGGGGTTCCCTTTGGACAATTCCTTAGGCTCAAACGATTATGTAGCAGACCTGACGATTTTAAAATCGAAGCTACCAATATGACCCAGAGGTTCCTAGATAGAGGCTATGCCCATAAAATTGTTAACAAAGCTTTAATGACTGCTAATACCATTCCTAAAGAGACATTATTACAAGACCATACGAAAAACCATAACCACAAACTAGCTATGTCTTTCAATAGGGTTCCAGTCTTCTCCACTCCCTATAGTCTGAGGTTTAACTAAATCAATCAGACAGTCAACAAATACCTTCCCATTCTGTGGAATGACCCAGCCTATCAAGAAATACTGTCCAAAGGTGTGAAATCGGTGTCTCGGAGAGCCCCTACTTTGGGGGGCTATCTTTCACCCAGTCTTTTTCAAAGTAAATCTTCAGCACCCAGTTGGCTGCACTTTAAGGGTACATTTAGGTGCGGCATCCCAGGGTGCAACTACTGTAAACACATTAAGACAGGCCAGGTCATACACTCCAGCACCAATAATAAAACTTTTCACATCCCGCATTTCATCAACTGTAACACCAAATTCTTGGTCTATGTCATTAACTGCGAACTGTGCAACATCCAGTATGTTGGACGCACTATCCGTAGACTCAGGGATCGTCTGTATGGTCACTTATATGACATATAGGGATGAGCCAAACACCCCCCGGTTCGGTTCGCACCAGAACCTGCGAACGGAACGAAATTTTGCACGAACTTTAGAACCTTATTAAATACAATGGACTAGAACGTTTGAAATCAAAAGTGCTAATTATAACGACTAAGTTGCAAGTTATTGTCCTAAAAAGTGTTTGGGGACCCGGGTCCTGCCCCAGGGGACATGTATCACTGCAAAAATAACTTTTAAAAACTGCAGTTTTTTCGGGAGCAGTGATTTTAATGATGCTTAAAGTGAAAAAGAAAAAGTGAAATATTCCTTTAAATATCGTACCTGGGGGGTGTATAAAGTATGCCTGTGAAGTGGCACGTGTTTCCCGTGTTTCCCGTGTTTAGAACTGTCCCTGCACAAAATGACATTTCTAAAAGGAAAAAAAGTAATTTAAAACTGCTTGCGGCTTTAATGTAATGTCTGGTCCCCGGCAATATGGATGAAAATCATTGAGAAAAATGGCATGGGTACCACCCACCCCCCCACCCCCAGCCCACTACCAGCCCCATTGGGTCTTGTATGCATATTAAGTGGAACCCCACACCCAAATTAAAAAAAGGCGGTGCATACAAGACAGGGACTGTAGGTTTGTTCTTAAGTAGAACCTGTTTGTAATTTGGAACAGGTACATTTTTTAAATGTAGCTCCAGCCAAAAAATCTATTTTTAAGCTTTTTGGAAAACACAGGGAAGGGTTATCACCCCTGTAACATTTGTTTTGCTGTCTGTGCACCTGTTCAGAACATTTCACCTCTCTTTCCGTCTCAATGACAAATGTTTTTTGAAAATTTGGGGTTTTTATTGAAACAAGGATTGGTGATAAAGCATCAGTGGAGAGGAGACACCTTTTTCCCATTTTAACTCTTACAGGAGAGAATTTCCCTTCCTAGGGGCAGATTTCTTCTCACTTCCTGTTGTCTCCTTCCGTTTGCAAGTAGGAGTCATTTGTAAGTCGGATGTTTGAAAGTAGGGGCCTGCCGTATATACTCTGCAGAAATTTGGCCCTTAAGTGTTGGTGTTGCCACAACACTGTAAGCCCTCACAGTTACTCTTGGTGGGCGCAGGAATGGGCCCTGATGTGAACTATTATATCAAGAATTGTAATTACATGCCATTGTTGAACAGTGGTAGGAAAAATTGGGCCTTTGATGGTGGTGGTGGTGCTGGTGCTACAACACTGTAAGTCCTCGCAATTACTCTTGGTGGGTGCAGGAATGGGCCCAGCTGTGAAATATTAGATCAAGAATTGTAAATACATGCCCCTGTTGAACAGGGACAGAAAGATTGGGCCTTTGGTGGTGATGGTGTTGCCACAACACTGTAAGCCCTCACAGTTACACTTGGTGGGCGCAGGAATGGGCCCTGCTGTGAATTATTAGATCAAGAATTGTAATTACATGCCCCTGGTGCCACAACACTGCAACCCCTCACAGATACTGTACTTGGAGCTCAGCAATGATCCCTGCTGCAAAGTATTGCATCAAAAATTGTAAATACACGCCCCTGTTAAACAGGGGCTGAAAAATTGGGCCTTAGCCACTGGTGGCGGTGCCCAGAACCAAAAATGTTTTTGGCTGCGTACTAAAAAATTGTCTGAACGCATTGGTCAGACGGCCACCTTCTCCACCGCTCCTTCTTTGACTGACCGGAGCCTCAGCAACACATTGTCCATTTGTAACCTCCCAGTCTCTGGGAACGCACAGACCTTTCTGCAAGGCCTCCCGAAGATGCTTCATCCTCTGCTCCCTCTGCAATGGCAAGATAAGGTCCGCAACCTTAGCCTTGTAACGTGGATCAAGGAGGGCGAAAATGTGGAAAGAGATTCTTGGACAGCTGCACTCCAAAAAAAGGTTCCTTTATTGAAAAATCACAAAAGTCATAGCTATGAGTAAGCACTGATTCTACAGTGTGAAACGCGTTAGCTGTCTGCTTTTATTTTGCTGTGGTGTGGACTTTTGTGATTTTTCAATAAAGGAACCTTTTTTTGGAGTGCAGCTGTCCAAGAATCTCTTTCCACATTTTCACATTATCGTATGCATTGTCTGCAATTGAGGAAAGAAAGAAAGGTCTTCTGGACGCAGCACTCCGGTTAAAAAGCCTTTATTCCAAAAAAAATGTCCTTTCTTTCTTTCCTCAATTGCATTTGCATTTGCCTGCACCCTTGGTTGCTGGGAGGAGGTAATTTCAGGGACTTCCACACCTGAGCGGCTTCCTTTCTCCCATGCATTGTCTGCACCCGTGGCTTGGGATAAGGAGTGAAAAGCAATCAAGTACAATCAAGTACATCTGAGCGGTAAACTTATTTTTTGTGGATCAAGGAGGGTTGCCACCCAGTAATGATCCCTCTCCTTGATCGCACGAATACGAGGATCCTTCCGCAGGCTCTGCAGGATCAGGGAGGCCATGCAGCGTAGGTTTGCTGAGTCATACGGTGTGGAGTCCTCTGGGTCACTGAGGACGACATGATCCGCAGCCAGCCACGTACAAGTCCATGGGTGTCTTGGGACTGTAATTGATCCCTTGAAGACTGCTGCTGATGCTGAGTGCTAGGCTCCACCTCCATGCTGACACAAAAATACTCCTCCTCCTCCTCTTCCTGTGTGATAGCCGGGCCAGCAGGAACACTGTCTGGATAAAGGGGGCCTTGAGAGGTTAGTAAGTCCTCCTCTTCCTTCCTCTGTTCTGCCTCAAGTGCCCTGTCCATTATGCCACGCAGCGTGTGCTCCAACAGGTGCACAAGAGGGACAGTTTCACTGATGCATGCACTGTCACTGCTCACCATCCTCGTGGCCTCCTCAAATGGTGCCAGGACAGTGTATGCATCCCTGATCATGGCCCACTGGCTGCTGCACTGTCAAAAGAAGTTTGCTCCCAGCCATCCACATGCCCAGCGGTTGAATGCTAGCTTGGCTAAATTGCTAGCACTTCAACTGCTGCCTTTTCAGTTGGTAGACTCTGCCCCCTTCCGTGAATTTGTGGAATGTGCGGTTCCTCAGTGGTAGGTTCCCAAACAACACTTTTTCTCACGGAAGGCGATTCCGGCTCTCTACTGGCATGTGGAAGGCAATGTCTTGGCCTCGCTGGACAGGGCGGTCAGCGGTAAGGTGCATATTACCGCTGACTCATGGTCGAGCAGGAATGGACAGGGACGTTACCTATCTTTCACGGTGCATTGGGTGACTCTGCTGGCAGCTGGGAAGGATGCAGGACAAGGTGCAATAGTGTTGGAGGTTGTTCCGCCACCACACCTCCAAAATGTTACTACTGGTGATTCTGACACACCTCTCTCCTCCACCCCCTCCTCTTCTTCTTCCTCCATGGCCTCTACCTGTGCTTTGTCCTCGGAACCAGCAGTGCTCCGTAGGCGTTCAAGGGGCTACACAAGTACGCAGGCAAAAAAATGCCATGTGGTGCTTGAGCTGGTGGTCTTGGGGGACAGGAGCCACACTGGGGCAGAGATTCTGTCAGCTCTGCAGGGGCAGGCTCAGAGGTGGTTGACGCCACGCCAGCTTAAGCCAGGAATGGTGGAATCCGACAATGGCACCAACCTCCTCCCCGCCCTCCCACAGGGCCAACTGACCCATATGCCCTGTTTGGCTCACATCCTTAATTTGGTGGTGCAGCGGTTCTTGGGCAGGTACCCGGGCTTACAGGAGGTCCTGAAGCAGGCCAGGGAACTCTGTGGGCATTTCCACCGGTCATATAATGCCAGTGCTCGGCTGGCTGACCTGCAAAAGGATTACAACCTGCCCAAGAACCGCCTAATCTGTGACATGCCCACCAGGTGGAACTCTACGTTGGCCATGCTGCAGCGGCTGCACACGCAGCAGAGGGCCATCAATGAGTATCTGTTGCAATATGGCACCAGGACAGTGTCAGGGGAGCTTGGGGCAGGGAAATTTGCCTGGTACAATCGGACATCGGTGTACCGATAGCAGATTGTCCGCAAATACTTTGCTGTGACACACCGAATTCTACACCTTCATTCCTCTCAGTGCAGGTTTCAGAGAGGACTGAAGTTATAGTGGGGTTGGAGATCCCAGCTGATGGGGTGCAAGGAGAGGTCCGCTTTGTTCTTTGGTGTGGGTCTTTTAGGTACGCTTGCCAACGGACTGCATGGCAGGTCGACATATGTCTGGTCAAGCACGTGGTGCCCAAGCGGCTGATGTTTTGGCCACGCGAGATACGCTTTAGACATATGTTGCAAATGGCAACGATGCGATCTGCTGCACACATCTGAAAAAAGGCCCACACCAAAGAACTTTTGGAATAACGTGCAGAGACAGCAGTGCCCTGAACATGCAGAACACTGCGGTGTGATGCAGTCGGTGTGCTGCCCTTAAGCTGGCCCCCTGGAGGGCATCCTGCCTCGTTGGAGATGTGCCTCCTCCTCCTCCTCTATCCTATCAGTCACCCACGTGGAGTCAGTGACCTCATCATCCCCTCCCTCCTCATCACTGGAGCAAATCTGTCAGTATGCTGCAACTGGGGGAACATGACTGCCAGATAGCTGTCCTTGTTTGGCACCCCCTCTCTCTGGGCTCACGTTACTACCTTCCTCCAGCTGGTTCCATCATTGGAGCCTTCAAAACGCTTGGCATCCTCCTGGAGCATGTACCCAACACTGTGGTCAAACAGTTCGGGGGACTCCTTAGAAGGACATGGTGGGGCTAGGGAAGGAGTGACTGATGCCATTGAGCCGAGGGAAGAGGCCGCTTTGGCAGCTGCTTTGCCAGACAAAGTACCCTGAGCCTGGGTGAGAGAGGACAAGGAGGATGAGGACGGCTTGGTCATCCACTCTACCAAGTCTTGGGCATGTTGCGGCTCAAAATGGCCAGCTGCCAAAAAGAAGGACAAGCGTGTCCCACGGCCACGTGCTGATGAGGATGCACCGTGTCCACGACCAGCAGCACTGTTGCCTCTAGACACAGATCCTGCTTGCCCTCTTTTATTGCCTCGTGACTGTTTGCCTCTCCTTGTTTGCCTTCCAGACATACTAATGGACTGCAGTGAGATGTAGCTGCACAAAGGTGGGATGTATATATATATATATATATATATATATATATATATATATATATATACAGTGCCTTGCGAAAGTATTCGGCCCCCTTGAACTTTTCATCCTTTTGCCACATTTCAGGCTTCAAACATAAAGATATAAAATTTTAATTTTTTGTGAAGAATCACCAACAAGTGGGACACAATTGTGAAGTGGAACGAAATCTATTGGATATTTTAAACTTTTTTAGCAAATAAAAAACTGAAAAGTGGTGCGTGCAAAATTATTCGGCCCCTTTACTTTCAGTGCAGCAAACTCACTCCAGAAGTTCAGCGAGGATCTCTGAATGATCCAATGTTGTCCTAAATGACTGATGATGATAAATAGAATCCACCTGTGTGTAATCAAGTCTCTGTATAAATGCACCTGCTCTGTGATAGTCTCAGGGTTCTGTTGAAAGCGCAGAGAGCATCATGAAGACCAAGGAACACACCAGGCAAGTCCGTAATACTGTTGTGGAGAAGTTTAAAGCCGGATTTGGATACAAAAAGATTTCCCAAGCTTTAAACATCCCAAGGAGCACTGTGCAAGCGATCATTTTGAAATGGAAGGAGTATCAGACCACTGCAAATCTACCAAGACCTGGCTGTCCCTCTAAACTTTCAGCTCAGACAAGGAGAAGACTGATCAGAGATGCAGCCAAGAGGCCCATGATCACTCTGGATGAACTGCAGAGAACTACAGCTGAGGTGGGAGAGTCTGTCCACAGGACAACAATCAGTCGTACACTGCACAAATCTGGCCTTTATGGAAGAGTGGCAAGAAGAAAGCCATTTCTCAAAGATATTCATAAAAAGTCTCGTCTAAAGTTTGCCACAAGCCACCTGGGAGACACACCAAATGGTTTGGGCCTGCTTTTTTTCAGCAGGGACAGGGAAGATGGTTAAAATTGAGGGGAAGATGGATGCAGCCAAATACAGGACCATTCTGGATGAAAACCTGTTGGAGTCTGCAAAAGACCTGAGACTGGGACGGAGATTTATCTTCCAACAAGACAATGATCCCAAACATACAGCAAAATCTACAAAGGAATGGTTCACAAATAAACTTATCCAGGTGTTAGAATGGCCAAGTCAAAGTCCAGACCTGAATCCAATCGAGAATCTGTGGAAAGAGCTGAAAACTGCTGTTCACAAACGCTCTCCATCCAACCTCACTGAGCTCGAGCTGTTTTGCAAGGAAGAATGGGCAAGAATTTCAGTCTCTCGATGTGCAAAACTGATAGAGACATACCCCAAGCGACTTGCAGCTGTAATCGCAGCAAAAGGTGGCTCTACAAAGTATTAACGCAAGGGGGCCGAATAATTTTGCACGCCCCACTTTTAATTTTTTTCTTAGTTAAAAAAGTTTCAAAAATCCAATAGATTTCGTTCCACTTCACAATTGTGTCCCACTTGTTGGTGATTCTTCACAAAAAATTAAAATTTTATATCTTTATGTTTGAAGCCTGAAATGTGGCAAAAGGATGAAAAGTTCAAGGGGGCCGAATACTTTCGCAAGGCACTGTATATATATATACTGATAATGCAGCTATCAGAATCACCTGCCTGCTGTGGTATTAGTATGGGAAAAGCAGCAATTGTCTTCAGTTAGATTTAGGTGAAAACTCTGCGGAGAGGGACACAGTACACTAACTGAAAATACTTGCAGCTCTCTGCCTGTGGTTTAATTATGAGAACACCACTATTAGTCACTAACTGTATTCAGGTAAACTTTAGGTGAACGCTATGCAAAGCACACAGTACACTAAGTGAAACACTGACTGTCTGCAGCTAGCACAATTACCTGCCTGCCTGTCACAGTATAGAGAATACCAGGAACGAATCTAGCTAAACTGAATACAGTGTATAAATATATATACAACACCCAGGATGCCTATATATCCTCTACACACTGTAACTGCAGCTAACTGACTCGCCTGCCTGCTCTATCTAACTCAATATAAATGACACTGTCTGTCTCTGTAATCTCTCATTAAACAACTCCAACATACTACACAAGGCCGCCGAGCCGGCAGCCTTATATAGTGTGGGGTGTGTACTAAACCCACTGAGCCATAATTGGCCAAAGCCACCCTGGCTTTGGCCAATTACGGCTCTCCAAAAAGGGAAAATGTTAAACTAAAAAATGGACATTAGGCGGCACATGGATGAATAGTGTAAGAAACTATGGGTTTTTATTATAGGAAAATAGTAAAAAGGTACATATAACCATTCAGAAATTACAATCTATTCGATCTTGATACAAGACTCAGGCTAATGCTCTAACAATGCTTCAAAAATGTATGAGTAACACCGATGAGATATTTCACAGGACTTTCTGAACCGTCAAAGCAGGGCTTCAGAATTTGTGAGCCAGCGCCAATCTTTGTCCGCACTTGAGACGATTTCCAGTTCTGGGTTATTTGATTCTCTAGCTTACATGGACTCAAAACAGAAATACATTAGGGTTTGTGAATTCTGTGCAGAAATAAATCCCACAGTCCTCTTATGGGGTGCCAAATGTTGAAAGCGATGCAATAATATATTGTGAAGGACTAGCATCAAGTGTAGAGCCAGTCTTTTTAAGGGCTTTGGTTGCCCATTTTTATTAAAAGAAGTTCAAAACAAAATCAAAGGTTTGCCTCGCAGGGGTTTCAGCACTCCTATTCATCAACAAAATGACATTCAGCCTCCTGGCTTATACATACAGCAGTGCTGCTCAGGCCTTCCACTTCAGGCTCTCGTCTGTCTCCTACAGACTTGGCAACACCGTCCATTTAGATAGCAGCCCCTCACTGCTCTGAGCCTCAGACTTGGGTCTCTAGCTTCCACAGTGCACACCTGCATTCTCTGGCTTCCCCAGTGCACACCTGCACTCATCGGGAGGGTGGAGCCCAGAATGCTGGTCCTGACTCTACTATCAGGCCCACACACACCTGAACAATCAGTGTGCTGTTGAGTCTCAAAACCCGGATCCAGGACTGGGGATTTCATACCACCCGGATCTCTAAGAAATCCCTAGGCTCCAGGTCCCAAAGTGGACTTTAGTAAATAATGGGGAAAGTGAAAAGCCAGTTTCCTCCCAAATAAGCAAATCCCCCTGGAGCCCCTCAACCTGCCTGGTTGAGAATCCTGTATTCATACACTGGTGGGGTACCACACTACCACAATATATATATACTCTTGTAATCTATAATATGTATCTATCGCATCTATGTATCAATTGTATAGTGTCCCTTCTTTGCTAGTCTAATCTAAGTATGTTAGGCCTATTTCTATAATGCTAGTTATAAAGACAGACACCTTTGCTTAGTAAAAGAAATTACATTTATTTCCTATAGTAGGAAAGTCATACACTAACAACAGATATCTATAAAGCCTATACCAACAATAATAATGAAAATTAATACTTATTCTCTCTTCGAGGCAAAGTCCTGCATGCTGAGCTCCCAGATGTAACAGAGAAGCTAGGCCTGAGCCGCATGGTGTTTAGGCCAAAGTCAGTCTGGGCCTCATAGTTTAGGCCAAAGCATAAGCTCCTACGAGGCCTCTAGAGATCCAAGTGGCTTCAGCATAGGTCGTCAGGTCAAGAGAGACTGAATTCATTCTTACGAACCCTTTTTACAAAACTCACTCATTACTCATTCAAACTCCCCCCATTGCCAACCCATATGCCTCTGGCCCAATCATTGCTCACAGGGCAGTCCTCAAGCTTGCTTGTAGATCTCATTGTTCCTATACACACACATGAGCCAGACCCCCTGTTATGCAGACTCTGCCTGGGCCAAAATTCCTCTGTGTCTTTCTAGAAAACCATGGGATTGCAAGTGTTATTTAGTTGTAAATCCAGATGTGTGGAAATTTTCAGAATATACTAGATTGTTCTCCAACAGAGAGCAAAAAAAAAAAAAATTCCCAGTGGTAATCAAATACCACCAAAAGAAAGCTCTATTTGTGGGGGAAAAAAAATGATAAAAATTTTGTTTGGATACAGCATTGCATGTTGCCAAATTGTCATTCAAAATGTGACAGCGTCAAAAGCTGAAAATTGGACTGGGCAGGAAGGCGGTGAAAGTGCCCTATTATGAAGTCTCCCCCCCCCCCCCAAAAAAAACAAAAAAACCTTACAGACATTATTCTTAATCTAATTTTTTAAACGTCCTGCAAAATAACAGCTGACTGCATAGTTAGAAAAAAAGAAAGAAAAAACGACACGGACGTAAATCCTGCAGGTGCTCCGTCAGATTAGGTGACCCGTCAGAATTGGTAACGGAAGTGACGTTCAGTCGCCGCCATCTTGCTACACCAAGCAACGCCTCCATAGTAACGATACACCGGGAAGGGGGCAAGCGGACATCTTGTTACACCCACCGGAGTTTTGCATTTCGCAGTTAGTTTTTTTTAAACTCTTTATTTATAAGTTTCTTTAACAAAACACACAAAAAGAAAGAAAAGAGAAAAATAAATAAAAAATAAGAGTAGCTGCTCATGTCAGTATTCCACACATCACATATTTCCTAATTCACATATGTTATAAGAATACAAATATTTTACAGTAGCTAACATTAATATAAAGGTAACCAATTATCAAATAATATAATTTTCCAAGTTAGTAGGTCTCGCCCATCCCATATTGGGAACAAACTGTAGGCGAAGACCCATCAACTTGTTGTTAAATTAATTATAGAAAATGCATTGTCTACTTAACAAAACTTGAGGTAGGCAACTATAGAATTACAAATTACAGTTTTTTAGATACTTAGAAGCTCTAGGGTGGACGATCCAATTTTGCCATTTTTATTTAAAGTTAGTTGTATTGTAATTTTTGTATGCCAACATCAGTTCATATTGAGCTTGAATATTCAGTCTAATGCTGGCCATACACTAGACGAAAAATCGGGCGACATCGCTCTCGAAAAAAGAGAATACGTTCGTGAGAGCAAACGATCACGCCATCAGCTAAGTAACGATATTCGAATGATAAAACGTTTGAGAACATTAATGTATCATTTTTTCGAGCGTTTTTTTCATTTAAAAAGGAAGTGACAAAATATATTTGACCTCTGCTCCCTGGCTTCCTGTAAATTAGGTATACGCCCAGAGAAGCAACGTGCGTTCGTCAGAACGAACCTTGTGCGTAGTGAGCATCTCTAGTGCATCACCTACATCAGCACCACCTTCAATATGGATGTGGATGAGAGGACCATTGCCATAGTAATGCTTGGAGTGATGGCTATACAGCAAGCAGAGGAGCCCCCCCAAAAAAGGCGAAGGTTATGGAGTAAAGAGTGGCTGAAGAACCGTGATATTTTCTCACATATGAGATTGGTTCGAGAGCTAAAGGAAAACAATCCCGATGATTATCGGAACTATCTGAGGATGCCTGATGAGTCATTTCAGCTGCTACTGAGTCAAGTTTCACCCCTCATAACAAAAAAGGACACCGTCTTAAGAAGTAGCATCACAGCGGAGCAGAGACTGGTAGCAACACTTCGTTTCCTGGCAACTGGTCGAAGTTTTGAAGACCTCAAGTTCACTACTGGAATCTCTGCCCAGTCGCTCGGCCGCATCATACCTGAGACCTGCCAAGCCATCATAAGAATACTGCAAGACGAATACTTAAAGGTAATAACACAATGCTTTTATTTTTAACTATGAAAAACACTGTAAAGCTAGCTTCCTTGAACATTGAAGCTGTAAACATCATATTAAACTTAAATTGGTTCATAACATATAAAAGTGAAAAAATTTAACACCTTTTATGTGATTCACAAAGCTGTGTACTGAAAATCATGTCCCCAGTTGTTTTGGGGACGATCCTGTTGTTGTGTATATGGTATGGGCCACTGATGAAGGTGAGGTTGTTGGGGTGATTGGGTGTGTGTGGCTTTGTGCTCAGCCAAGTGAGTATTTGTGGTAAGCTCCCCTTTCAACCCTTTATTAAGAAGCTGAATCAGTAAGGGTTCCAGCAATTGTTTTTGGTCTTCTGACATCCGGCGTATTTTCTTGGCAGTAAATCCACCCAGGTCATCACATTCATCCCTCTTCTGATTCAACGCTGCAGATGCCTGTAATAGAAAGTTGCCTGTAGACTGTTGAGTTGTCTTTCTCTTTTTGTTCCTGTTTACCGCTGGTGATGTGACAGTCTGTGTGTCACTAACAAATAGATCCTGTATAATATAGCAAACTAAATGAATGTATCAAGAAATAAAGACTGAACCTTTTTATATTTTACCTTTTACAGCTCCCGTCATCAGTGGAGGAATGGAAGGCAACAGCCAAACAATTTCACGACTATTGGAATTTCCCTAACTGTGGTGGTGCCATAGACGGAAAACATGTCCGCATAACACCCCCAGCAAAATCTGGCTCTTTCTACTACAACTATAAAGGCTACTTTAGCATTGTTCTAATGGCAATCGTGAATGCAAAGTATGAGTTTATGTTTGTGGACATTGGCAAAAATGGACGAAATTCAGATGGGGGTGTAATTGAGAAAACAGTTTTCTCTCATCGTTTAAAAAATGGACATTTAAATCTACCATCCAAAGAGGACACAGTGGAAGGCCTGAATTATGTATTTGTCGCAGATGACGCATTTGCATTATCTGAACATGTGTTGAAACCATTTGCCCTTAAAAACCTTACACCTGATCAGAAAATATTTAATTACAGGTTATCTCGTGCTAGACGAGTGGTAGAAAATGCCTTTGGTATTATGGCCAACCGCTTTCGGATCTTCCATACACCAATAAATGTAACCCCCCCAAAAAATGACATTATGGTTTATTGTTGCTGTGTGTTACATAATTTTCTAAGACGTACTAGCTCCACCTACATATTACAAACCATGATGGACCGGGAAGATACTCTGTCTGGGGATCTCATACCTGGTGATTGGCGTAATGATACAGAAGGCCTGCTAGACCTAGGCCGTGCCCCACCACGTCTCTCTAGTCAACTAGCCCGTCAGAATCGTCTGGACTATATGCAATATTTTATTGGTCCTGGCGCAGTGGATTGGTAAAACAATCTCTAGATCTTCAAATGAAATGTCAGTGGCTGAATCAATATATTCTTTCATCAAGTAAAACAGGTGTCATGTTATGTTTGTCTATAAGAAATATCAACAAAAGTAAATTTCCAAGGAAAATACTGTAGATGTGTAGTGTAATATTTTATGTATTATATTCAAATTAGATTACTTTATCTGTGTATATCAAAGTGTATAATAAAAAAGATTATGATTACTTTACCTGACTGTTTGCCATTTCCTCCAATGTTCCATCTTCTTCATCTCCTGAATTACTTGCACTGACACTACTGTCTAAACTTGATACAGAGGCTCGTGGTTCCTCCTGTTCAGTCAGAAATCGTAAGCTCTCAAAATACCACAGACGTGGCATGTATACTTGGTCTGCACCTGCACCAGATCTTTTGGAATCGTGTATTTTATTTAATTCTTTTTTGAATATAGTACGCAGATTTGATATTTTTTGTTTAACATAGGCTACATCTGCTTTAGAATACACAACAGTGCATAGTTCAGCTAATTTGGTATAAGCATCATTGCGTTTTTGGCGGTCTGAATACTCTTTGGAGTGTACTTTCCATAAACATGAAAGGTCACGGTACATTTCAATGAATTGGGGAAGGAAATGTGGTGATGTAAATTTGTCCACCATTGCTCCTGTAATAAGAAAAAAAGGCATCGTTTAGTTGCCAATTTAAACCAAACAATATTATAGAACTATTGTACTGGTCTGCTTACCTTCAGTTGTAACGAATCTTCTGTAGATTGGTCTGTATAATCGTTCGTTTAGTCAGTGTGTGTACTCGTTCCTCTACTCGGTAAATCGTGCGTGACAACGTTCTGTGTGCGTGACAACGTTCTGTGTGCCGGGTCAGAGTGTAAAACGCAGTGCAATATGGGAGTTTGCAAGCTCCACCCTTCTTCGTTCGGCGCCATCTTTAGTAGCAGAACGATGGCTGAAGAACAGGAGCATGCCCTTCCCAAACGATTTCGCCTGGAAACATTTAAAAGAAAGGCAAAACCTATGTCCCTGGAAGAAATGAAAACGATGGTGAAGATTTTGGAAAAAAATGACTATGATGGGAGGCACAAAAACTATCCCAGGCCTAATAGAAGAAGAGATGACATCATGGAGAAGGTTATCCATGTGCTTGGGAAGAAATATGGTGTGGACCGAACAAAGGACCAGCTGCGCAAGAGATGGTCTGACTTGAAGCATAGGGAGGAAGCACAGTTGTATAAAATACATACAATGATCAAAAAAGGTATTTATGATTAATTTCTGCAATTTCTGCTCTCTCACCTAGGCATGCAATCCATGTAGTCTTTCTGCAATGTCTTCATCAATGCAAACTATAATCTTTAGCATGCATGCTTTTTTCATGTATTTTTTAAATATTTTTAACCTAGAAAGACCCAAGAAACCACACTGTGGGAACAGCACTGTGACAACAGGCCTGGATATTATTGTGGTTGATGACACATCTCCAGTTACTGAAAAAGGACCTGATGATGATGATGACACATCTCCAGTTACTGAAAAAGGACCCGATGATGATGATGCTGAACCATGCCAAAGTATTACAGATGTTGAAGCAGAACAGGAACAGCATTCCTGTGAAACCATCACAAGCAGCACAGGTAAGCCAGTACACATACACTTTAAGATCAACTCCATTTTAAAAACATTTCCCTCAATCTTTTTTTCTTATCTTCAACAGCACATCATCTGTCTGTGGAACAGGAATTAAATACAATTACTGCCCAAAGATTGTTATCTGATCTGTTGAAATGCTCATCAGAGTTAGAGAAGTGCTCATCTGAGTTAGAAAAAGTGAAAGAGCACCTGACCTCTGTCCAAAAAAATATTCTGGTTGCACTTGACACACTTTGTAAGATTTAACATGTGTGTTTTCTCGTCTTTTTCGTTGATGTGTTAATTGTTTGTAAAAGTTTGCACAAAACTTTGAGGGGTTGTAAAGGTTCGTTTTTTATTTTCTAAATAGGTTCCTTTAAGCTAGTGCATTGTTGGTTCACTTACCTTTTCCTTCCATTTCTCTTCTAAAAGTTTTTTCCTTTGTTTTCCTTGTCTGAATTTCTCACTTCCTGTTCCTCCTCAGTAAGCTGTTCTGGTTCTGGCTGACCCCCGCTCGGATGATGGGGGCAAGCTACTGAGGAGAAACAGGACGTGAGAAATTCAGACAGAGAAAAAAAACATTTAGAAGGGAAATCGAATGAAAAGGTAAGTGAACCAACAATGCACTAGCTTAAGGGAACCTATTTAGAAAATAAAAAACGAACATTTACAACACCTTTAAGCTATTTGGACTGTTGAGGACAAGCACTTTATTAATGTTCGTGACTCATGCACATTTACAAGTCAGGCCTGACATGGAAAAACATGATTGGAGCAAAGCTGTCCTTGAGGTTTGAGCAGTCAGTCACCTCTACTACATTTGTGTTATGACACAAGTCAATTATAGTGTTTACGTGAACACAAATTTCGCATATGTTGACATGCACTTATAGTAGGGGTGACTGACATCACAAACCTCAAGGACAATCTCAAACCATGTTTATTCTGCAGGCCAAAAAATAAAGATTACTGATATTGGGTTACAAAGAATTTGAAACTTTGAAACCATGAGAAATAATTAAAAAACATTCTTTGATAGATGCATAATGTATATTCTTAAAATGTCAAAATAGTTTTTTTTACAGTATTTAACACAGTATTAAACATTATGCTCTCTTGTTTTAAAATAAAAAAAAAATTGCTCTCTAGTTTACCAAGGGATTTACGCTATCTTGTGTTCAAAAAATCAAAATATGCTCTCTTGTGTAACAAAATAAAAACATTATGCTCTGTTGTAGAAAGAACTTTTGCTCTCTTGTGTAAAAACATTATGCTCTCATGTAAAAAAAATGACCCAAAACAAAGATTAAAAACTAGTTTCTTACAAAATAATTGGCAATAAAGTTTTATTATTGCATATTTTGTCTGTTGCATTATTTTTACAGAGATATATATAGGTATATCACGATTGAAGTGGTTAGAGGTTGTATACTTGGTGATGTGTATCATGACCTTTTGCCGTCAACGTTCTTTGAGACGAATATTTACCTTCCGGGTTATATGTTTTTAAACCATGCACAGTAGCAAGCGTTCATTTTTTCTCGGACGACAAACGCATTAACCTTGCGATTTATCGTTCGGTCGGCAAAATTTTTCCAAACTTGCTGTTCGTTTTTTCTTCACATAAACGTCACAAACGATTAACGATTTGTGCCCATTAACTTGCCGAAAAACGAACGATGTGTCTACATGAGCGATTGTCGCCCGATTTTTCGTCTAGTGTATGGCCAGCATAACTATGACATTGGTTAAGTTAGGAGCTTCAGAGGTTTTCCATAGACTGGATATTGTGAGTCTGGCTGCTATAAGTGTATGGGCTACAATTGTTCTGTACATTATAGGGTATATGTCAAGATTTATTGCTAGGAGGGCCATAGCAGGGGTGAGATCCATCAAATTGTCAGTGGGTTCTGCTAAAAACACTGAGACAGTATTCCAGAAACTGTGTATATTTTTACAACTCCATAGGGTATGGTGAAGATGACCTATTTGCTCATTGCATCTCCAACAGATCGGTGAAGCTGTGGGATATATCTTTGATAGCCTATATGGCATCAGATACCATCTGTTTAAAATTTTTTGTCAGTTATCCCAGTGATCAGTACAAGAGGAAGCCTTCCTGAATATTAAAATTGCTTTCCTCCACTGGGTACCTGCGAAAGTCTGAGATAAATCTGTTTCCCACTTGAGCATATGGGGGTTTTTGTAGTCTGTGGGGTATGTGATGAGAAGGTCGTAAAATAAAGAGATACCCCTCACTCTTTGGTCTTTATAGTTTGTTAAATATTGCCAAATTGTGGTCGGGATAGTTATATTGTTATGGGGAAGGAAGTTTTTTAGTCTAGAACATTTTTCTATTTGATCTAATACTAATTCTTTATATCTTACAGGTAGCTCATTTTCCTGACAGACTCCATGGCAGCCTACGTGTTGGTTAATCCCGCCCCTCATACCTCATAGGACCCTTCTCCCATAAATCTTTGCTCTGGAGAAGGAGGCCGTGTTCCTTTTTTTGTCCTCCTCCTAGGACCAAGATATAGTCTTACCTTTTCATGAAGTTTTCCTGTAATCCAGGCCTGGCGGTGTGCACGGCGATACGTTGGTGGTTAGCGGTGATCCTCTCTGCAGTCCAGCAATCCTAGCTATTAGCAGGTGGACATGGGCGATATGATGTGATACCATGAAGAGCTTACTAACCTGGCCATTGGCAGGCAAGCGGCAATATGGCCAAACGTCCCAGCTATTAGCGGGAGTCTTTGTAAACGCCCGATCGTGCGGTGGGTCGAGCGAACAGCTCCCCAGTCCCAGGTTCTGGTCCGGATCGTGCCGTGGTGGTGGTAATGTACAAAGATATTCCTTTTATATGGCAGCCGTATCTCTGTGTTTTGTGTGTCTCCTTATTTTCTATCAAGCTCCAGTGAGTGGCCACGGCGGCTAGAGCGCAGCTGCGTTCCAGCTCGCCGTTTCAGGAAGTCGCTGCGCATCCGCAAGCCGCGAACGAAGATTCCATGCTTGGTTCGTGCAGGCGCAGTTTCGCCAAAATGGCGGCGGCGGTCGCGCATGCGATTGGCCGCCACCGGATGGCAACTTTTTCCGGCGCAGGCGCGCTGTGGGGCGGTGACATCGTTAACGGTGGCAGATTTAAATAGCTGTCAAAGCAGCTATTCCTTGGGATGACTTGCAGGCTTATGCGGTGTTTACCCAGGCACTGGGCTCTGGTTTACAAGGTAAATTGTTTGCTGCAGGCTCCCTGGGTGCTGGCTATGTTTTGTTATGTGCTCTCTCATGCCTGTTGTCACTCCTGTTTCTCATAAGGCTTTAATGATTCATTTCACTTTCAAACTGCCTTGCCATGGATCTGTCACCGCCCTCTTGTGGCCAACCCTTGTGCGGCAGGTAGGATTTATTTATTTTCTACCTGTGATGCTTGGGTTCACTCATTCAGGAGCTCTTAACCCTTTCTTTTTCACTCAGCTCTTCTAGGTCTGAACACCAAAGCACGGCAAAGACCGTCCTAGGTCTCAACGTTGTCACTCCTCTTCAAGGTCCAGACATCAGATCTTCCTTTAGATCTAGGTACCACAGATAGGAGTCTAAAACCACCTCTGGGCGTCACTCTCACCGCCACTCCAGCCGCTCTGTGAGGAAAGCCTGCTGGGTATGCGGGGCCCAGGTTCCTGAAGGCGAATCGCTCTGCGAGCGATGCTTTTCTAAAGTCGCATAAGAAAGAGAGGGTGGAGACCAACAAGTGGAAGCACTGGTCAGAAAGGTGGTCCGTGAGTCCCCGAGTAAAGGGGATTCTGGTCATACACACAACCCTGCTAGCGACACTATGTCAGTCCCTATTAGGGATGATCTCAAGGCTCCAGGCCCTTCACAGCCAAGCCATTCCTCAATTGAAGCCTCAGACAGTGAGGTGAAGGTAGATGACCCTGGTGCAGGTTTTGAATTTGCCCTAGTACCACAGCTGGTCAAAAGCTGTCAAAGAAGCTTTGAGATGGAAGAGCCAGTGGAGGCACCCTCCAAACAGAGGAAATATTTTAAACACCTCAAAAAAGAACGCCCTAATTTCTCCTTTTTGGGTGAACTCAGCGCAATAATTACCGACGAATGGGGTGGTGTTGAAAGGAAGAATTGCCTGTTAATGAAGGTATCAAAAATGTACCCATTTAAAAGCAAGGATGTAAAACACCTGGAGTCGGCTCCTCTCATTGACTCAGCCCTAATGAGGATGGTGAGGCACGTCACACTCCCATTGGAGGATACTGTTTCCTTTAGGGATTGCCTGGAGTGGAAAATGTATACCGACCTCAAGCGGATCTACATTACAGCGGGTATGACCTGCAAACCAGCTCTAGCTCTCGCAGCCCTTTCTAAAGCGATGGAAGTCTGGGCAGACGACGTAGATGCTTCTCTGAGGAGCATCTCGGAAGAACTGGCCAGGAGCTCACCTATTCATGGGCTAAGGTTGACGTTGGCTTTTCTCGTGGGGTTTCCCTAGACATAATTCGCCTGGTGGCTCGGATCATGATGACATCTGTCATGGCTATAAGGGGGGGGGGAATGCTATAATGCTATATGGTTAAAATTAATGAATACAGTAATACCTTAAACTTTCCTATGTATCCTTATATTGATTTCTTATGTCTTAGTAAAGATTGACACACGTTTGATTCTCTTGAACAGAGTACTGTTTGCATAGGAAATGGCTGTGGTCAAGTAGTATGAACATGTCAGCAGCTTAGGAAACAGCTGTGGTTGAGAATGATCAGAATTTAACCTAAAGCTGCAGTTAAGTTATGTCAACATATATCTTGTGCTAAAACCACAAGATAAGTCGGGTAAACAGCCGGACATCTGTTGAAATGTTGAAATATTGTATTATGATATAGATCATGAGGCTGTTATCTTTGTCAGCATTATGTATAATTATGCTATGTTGTACAATAAAGGGACCGCCTCTGATGGGCTGAACCACAGGGGGTGCCCTCTCTGTATATGTATAAAACAGCGGTGCACTGAGCAATAAAATGTAATCATTATTCACGTACTACTGTGTATGTGTCTTGATTATCTCACCAGTGAAGAAGGTTACATCCACACATCCAGGAGTCCGAGCCTAGGCGAAGGGTCAAGAAGTACAGACCTTACAGAGCTGGTGTCAGAAGTGGGGTCGCTGACCGGCAGGTAGGTGCCCATGTTTTAACTTTTGTTGAAATATTGTACATCTACTCTGTCGCAGCGATCCGTAAACACATAAAAGTTTTTGTATTGCTGCTGTACCTCCGCGGCGTAGCTAGGCTGGCTCCCGGGAGGAAGGTTGTACTATCTTCAAGGTGTTAGGGTAAGTCCGGCTGGTGTTGGCCTGACTATAAACTATACGAAATAAAATTGACTGAGAAGCAGAAGATTGCACTCAGGAAAAAGGACGGATGTGTGGAGCCTTCACCTAATCTAAGGGTATTGTGTGTAGTGCACGACCACAATACTTACTAGAAACATAGAAATGTAATTTTAAAGTATAAGTTTTTTCATTACCAGGTATAAGTATTAAAATACCGATAGTATTAAAGTTATAAGTATTATAAAGTATAAGTATATTGTCATATGTGTTTTAAGAAATGCAAATGCCAAGAGGTGTAGAAAATTCTGCCACCAATTGTTCTCATTGTACTGTGGGTCTCTTATTTGTAGTACACGGGCCAGGAATAGAAACCCTGCTGGCCACCCGACCAGGTGGATATTCTTCCCGATTAGGAAAACGTCCTAACTATCCCCAAGACGACGGAGCTCCTTATTTTGTAACCCTTAAAATTAACCTACACGGCTCCGTATTAGAAGAGAATTTTGAATTCGAATCTACCTTAGAAGAAGTTATACTTAGATCAATACAGATAACCGGGTGTTTCCACTGTTGTCCCTTTAGCCGCCCCTTTTTGCCCCCTGGACCAAAATATGGGGAACAGTGTAGACAAACACGGGCAACCCGTGCACCAACTGACCCCATACGAATATGTCCGGACTCAGGTCCCTGCCAGTGTCATAGAACCATTTTGGGGAGTGATACAAATCCGAGCCCATCAACTGAGCATATCGGGGTTGGACCAGAGAGGCCCGTGTAGTGAGGACCAATGGACTGAAGTCCAAAAACTCTGCGGGATACATAAGTTTTCCTACCCCCCTGGGGAGTGGGACCCTAAATATATGAAGGATTGTTGTAAATTATGGGGAAACTGTTTGAAAGCCTACAAAAAGAAATATGGTATAACAAGTAGAAAATGCCCCACAGCCCCCGAACCGCCCCCACCATATGTAATGATTAAAAATGATACTGAGGAACCACCCCAAGCTCTAGGAATATATCCTAACTTAGATGATCTGACCACCCTAGACCCTGCAATTCTAGCCACTGTAATCTATAGTGCCGGGTCAGATGAACAAAAACAAAAGTGGGCCAGGCAGACAGAAAATGCCAGACAAGAAAAAAGGGTAAAAGAAGACTTAGAAAACTTAAGCATAGAAATAGAAGAAGAAGCAAAAAAGAGGGAAAAGGAAAGTGAGGAAGAAAGGGAACAAAGGAAGGAAAAGGAATTAATGGAAAGAAGGGAACAGAGGGAATTAGTAAAGTTCATCGAACAAGAGAGAGAAAAAAGACAGAAAGAAGTTGAAGAAATCCAAGAGTTACACAGACAATTAAGGGAACAACAAAAATAAATAGACCTCAGGAAAAGCCGGATAGAGGAAGAGGAGAGGTCTTTAGAGAAAAATAGGAAAGACATAGAAGAACTCAGGAAAGGCCCCATTGACCCCAGGATCAGACGAAAATTACACAAACTATCATCTAGAACCAATCTTACCCAAAATGAGCAAAAATTTCTATCTGAAATAGAAAAAGCTCTAGCCTTTACCGAAAACCAGGAAAAGGATAGTGAGAGCGAAGATGAACCAGAAGATAGTTCACCTTCACATACCTATCCTATGTTAACCATAGGAGAAACTGAAGTCCATGTTCCCCTTCCATTAGGAACACTCATGAAGCTCAAGGAATTATGCCCAAATCCAAAAAAAAACCCTAGGGAAGCAGCTACGTTCCTTAGGAAACATTGCATAGGGGCAGGTATGGACACGGAAGATTTTAGCTGTCTTTTCAATATAATAGATCCAGACCCTACTGTCCCTATAGATGTACCAGCCCTCCATAAGCTTCACTTAAATGGTACAAACAAAAAGGACTGGGATGGGTTTTGGAACGCAATAGGTGCACATTGGACATCACATTATAAAGGACAATCAGCCATACAGTCTTTAGTTTCAGCAAAACAAGACCCAAAGGAAGACTTTTATCAATATTGCAAAAGAGCATACGAACTATATAAAGCTACATTACAGGACAATGATGTCTTATTTACATCAACCGTAATGTCCAACGGGGACCCTAAAACCACCCAATTGATTAAGTTTGTGGACCCTACGTGGATGTCCAAAACAGCTCAGACTTTTATGGAAGCGAACAAACTTAGGCAAGCAGCAGGGGTATTTAACACAAAAGGAGGGCTATTTACCCTAGTGTCCCCCTCGGATCACCCCCCACTAATGGCTGCCCAAATACCAAGACAAAATCAGCCCCCAGACCAATCCTGTTTTAACTGTGGTAGGTACGGACATTGGAAATCCCAGTGTCCCGAAAGGAGAGAGGGACAGACATATAGGGGCAGATTTAGAGGCAGAGGGCAGAACCAATATTATTCACAAAGAAATTTTCAGGGTAACCCCAACAACAGGGATTATCAGCAACCACAGGAACAGCCATGGCAAGAACCACCTAGACCCAACCGTCCACCCCCACCAACACCCCAGAGAAACAGGCCAGCAATACCTATGCAATGGCCGGCAACCCAACACGAGCCATAGGGATGCCTTGAGCAAGTTCCTGTCCTTGTCCTGGTGTGTCACAGTAAAACTTGGAAATCATTACCAAGGGTTACTCTTATGGTAGATGGAGTACCTACCCATTTTTTGATAGACACAGGAGCCACTACTAGTTGCCTTGTGGATTCTAGTATTGACACAGCACAATGCGATGAGGGTAGCTCAATAGGTATCAGTGGAACTGAAATTACTCACCCAATTACCCCACCACTTCCAGTATCTACTCCTCAAGGACAACTGCTTACCCATTCTAAATTTGCCATATTACCAGAATGCCCCATACCACTTATGGGAAGAGATTTAATGTCTAAACTGGGTATTCGCATAACATTTACTCCGCAGGGAGGGGTGATAGCGACCTCGAGAATATGTGATCTAGAAAGCCCTAAAAGGGAAGATTGCAAAGGTTATTTTATGTTGCTCCCGGCACACTTGGAAATCCACGCAATTTGGGCAGAGAATGAACTCTCCACTGGATTCCTAGATTGCACGCCCTATAGGCCCCAACTATGTCCAAACACACACCCCATTTACCAGAAACAATACCCAATAACAGAAGAAAAAATAAAAGGGATAGAACCACTAATTAAGAGTTACCTAGAAAAGGGTATCCTAAGGGAGGTCATCTCCCCCTGGAATACCCCCATACATCCTGTCCGGAAAGCAAACGGTAAATGGAGAATGGTACAAGACCTAAGAGCACTTAACAAATCTATAGTCCCACTACCACCTCTGGTATCAGACATAACTGCTATATTCAATAGCCTCCCTTCCGAGGCAGGGTTTTACACAGTTATTGACCTGTCCAACGCATTTTTTAGCGTCCCAATTGACCATGAGTCTCAACTCTTGTTTACCTTTTCTTGGGGCCAAATTCAGCTAACCTGGACTCGGTTACCACAAGGTTTTGTGGACAGTCCAGCTGCTTTCTCCATGGTACTAAATGCGTCACTAAAAGACTGGACCCCCAAATGTGGCTCTATCCTCATCCAATATGTGGATGACCTCTTGTTATGCAATAGTGACCAATCAGCTTGTGCACAAGATTCCTCAGATCTGCTCACGCATCTAGCTGATAAGGGTCACCTGGCGTCTAGGAAAAAGATCCAGTGGCCCCAGCAGCGGGTTGAGTACCTGGGATGCATCTTGGAGGCAGGTCAAAGACTAGTCTCCCCAGCACGAGTGAAAGCGCTCACTACTCTGCAACCACCGCAAACCAAGGCGGCATTTCTTTCTTTCCTTGGATCCATTGTATACTGTAGACAATGGATCCCAGATTGCTCACATTATGACTCCATCCTAAGGAAAGCCACATTACAGTCTGCCCCTAAAATAGTACAATGGACAAATGAAATGCATGAGGCATTTTGCACTCTTTTGACTTCCCTAGCAAATGCACCGGCCTTGGGTCTCATGGACTATAAAAAACTAACACATCTATATTGTGTAGTGTCAGCAAACACTTTTGCGGCGGTCTTGGCACAGGAACATGGCACCAGCATAAGACCCGTTGCCTACCTGTCTAAAACCCTGCCATTACAAGTAAAAGGTATGCCAACTTGTCTACAACACTTGGCAGCTACAGCCTTAGCAGTACAAGAGGCAAACAAAATAGTACTAGGTCATGAACTCTTACTACATACCAGTCATACTGTAACACACTTGCTACAAAACATGAACACACAACATATGACAGCCCAGAGATCAAGTGGATATGAGATTATCCTGTTGAACACTGTTAACTTGACTATTAAGTATGTAGCAGAAACCACCCCCATGGTTAGATTACTTCATTCTCTGATCAAATTAAAAGGGGACCCAGAAACACCACACGAATGCATAACAGAATTAAATCGTATCACAACTCCCAGAGCGGATCTACTTGATATCCCCAGACCAGAATCAGAGGATGTATTTGTAGACGGGCGTTGTTCCCGACCAAGCGATACAACCTTCAAAATAGGGTATGCAGTTGTACAGTTACCTAACGTGATTCTGGAAGCTAACCCTTTACCTGAAGGGTCAGCACAAGTTGCTGAACTAGTAGCACTCACGCAAGCCTGTAAGCTTTTTGAGAACAAGGAAGTTAATATTTACACCGACAGTCGCTATGTACATGGCGTGGTCCACGACTTCGGAGTAATATGGAAAAATCGGGGATTCATTACCGCCGATAATAAACCAATTGCTCATAAAACTTATGTTTTGGATTTACTCAATGCCATTCAGCTGCCCAAGAAAATTGCTATAATTAAAATAAAAGCACACACAGCAGACAAGGGCAGACTAGCGAAAGGAAATGCATTGGCAGACAGGGTAGCCAAAGAAGCGGCTGCTAAATCCCCAACCAAGCAGTCTGCAACACAATTTTTTCAACAAGATTTTACTTCACCTGACTTCCCCATAGTGGCGGCCCAACTGCAAAGTTCCGCCACTGAGGAAGATGTTCTTTATTGGCATGAAGAGGGCTTATCCAGAAACCAGGATGGTTTATGGATAAAAGGGAGGATAATGGGCATCCCAAAATCCAGTTGCGCATTAATTCTGTCATATTTGCATGGACCAGCACACATAGGTGCAAAGCCCCTAATAAAGATATACAATTCTCTTTTTTGTACATGGGACATACAAAAACAGACAGATATACTAGTACATAGTTGTCTAACATGCGCACAGAACAATACACAAGGGAAGAAACATGGCCTACACGGATCATTACCCCCTCCATTAGGCCCACTGCAAGATTTGCAAATAGACTTTACACACATGCCCAAACAAAAAGGAAATATCAAGTACATGTTAGTCATAGTAGACAAATTTTCAGGATGGGTTGAAGCAATACCCACAACAGGGGAGACAGCAAAAATAGCAGCCAGAGCATTATTAAACCACTGGGTATGTAGATTTGGCATACCTCAGGCAGTATGGTCTGATAGAGGCCCATCTTTTTCCTCCAGCCTCACAGAAGAACTAGCCACGTTACTAGGAATCCAATGGAAACTACACATTCCCTATCACCCCCAAAGTGCAGGCATGGTAGAAAGAATGAACAGAAACATTAAAGACAAACTTAAAAAAGCTACAAAAGGAACAATGAAGGGATGGATAGATTATTTGCCAGCTATACTTTTTCAGATCCGAAACACCCCACAGACAAGGACTAAGCTATCCCCTTTTGAAATATTAATGGGAAAACCAGCCCAAACTAAAATACCAATACCCCCCCAAGGAGAAGAAACTAATCTTTATTCTTTACAGGAAGAATATGTCCGGCAATTGGTAAGTGGTTTAAATGAAATACAGGAACAAGTTGCTGTCACCTTTTCTCCTCTCTCCACAGAACCAACTCACCCGTTCATCCCTGGAGATAAAGTTCTTATTAAACAGCTCGCCTTCAGGAAACACGTAGGACCCATTTTTCAAGGACCTTACACAGTCGAGAAGGTCTCAAGAACAGCAGTCCTAACTGAACAAGGACCACAATGGATCCATGCCAGCAGACTCAAAAAGAGCCCCACACCCCTCCCAACACCGGGACTCCCCGCAAAGAGAACGACACCAACTCCGGACCTCCATCGCCACAACACCCCCACATTGCCGAGGATTCCAGAAGAACCAGAGAAAGACTCGAACCTAGATCAGGAAATGGGGCGCCTATCCCCAGACACAAACTAACCTTAGAAATTCAAAAAACCCCATCAAGGGATCCATACTCTCCCGGCAAATTATTGCTATGGTCTTTAATAATAACTGTAATATTGTTTATAATAGCATCGACAGGATGTTATATGCATAGAAATTGTAGACCTGAGTTCATAAGAAATGAGGATATATGTAAGGAGAAAACAGAGCAGGGTTATGCTACCAAGCCTGGAAGGAAAAAAAGGGGTGTAAAAGGAGGCTTCGCAGATAAAATGCTATTATTAAAATTTAAATATGCATATGCTCAAAAGTCAGGATATGACAAATGTTGGATATGTAGTAAACTTCACCCTGGTACGACTAGAATTCCCCTAATGGAAGTACCCCTGAATTTCATCTCTCTCTTAAAAGGGACGCCACCGGTACATCTTACAAATGTCACTAGGAAATTCCCAAACACCACTCTGGTCTTACAAACCATGGGTAGGAGTTGTACCCCGGATTGGTGTTTCAAATTGGGAAATTCCACAAAGGGTGCTCAGGCCTGTCAACATACTATAATTAATTTTACAGCCACATCTCCCAACTTCACAGACCAAAACATTTCCTTTTATCATACATCAGATCCTCTGATCAATTACACCTTAACGACATTCATGTCTAGCAACTCCATTACTAGCCTAGGTAAACTGCTATCAGTTATACAGTTTTCCAGCATGTCTCATGACATGAGGAAAATTTTTCAGAAACTTCCTCTAGCTCTGGGTAACAACACGTATGTATGTTGCAAGATGGGTTGTTACCCTTGGGTACCGTTGGAATCCAAGGGGTGGTGTTACCTAGCAGCCCTAGTCCCAGTGATGGGAGTACTGGGAGACAAGGAGAAAGGACATATACTAGAAGCTAGTCCCCATCCCAGATATCCCCTTAGGCACCGTAGTAAAAGAGAGTTATTCCTGGAAAAGGACATGGCATGGGCCTGGTTCCCTTCCTGGACAGGGTGGGGAATAGACTTGATGAAGAGACTCAACAACTACACGGGTATCATAGATGAGGTATTAGAGAAGAATTCCGATGATATCACCAGTTTGAATATTGAGACTAGGGCAATCAGAAAACAATTAGAACTTCATGAGCTGGCCATTGAGAGCATGAGTGCTGCACTCACTGGCCTGTGTGAAGTGACCGAAAATTATGAGTGTTGTACGTGGATTCACAACACATCTATAGAAATTCCTGATTATTATGATTTGATTTCACAACACAGGAGCGAGGTAGAGAAATTACAACAAGAGGCAAGAAACATTGCAAAAACATGGAGCCCCTTTGGGGAGGGAGGATTCTGGGGTCCAGGCATGTACTCTTTTCTAAAACAAGCGGGTATGACAGTGATAATGGGTTTGACCCTTATTTTCCTGTTTTATTTAATGTTTAAGTTGCTTGTTTTCTTAATCAGGAAAATCACTAGCAACAAAAATCCGAGGTCTAAAGAGATGACTTTAATGATGGCCACCATATCTACTGAACATAAGTGGTACAGTGAATAAAAACTGTACCTAAACTTGATCCTAATTAAATCGTGTGGTAATCAAGTTTGTACTCAGAATAATTTTTCTGCAGACAAAAAGTGTGATCAATGACATCCCTGGAAGGGATGACATGATCAAAGGGAGGTTTATAAGGGGGGGGATGCTATAATGCTATATGGTTAAAATTAATGAATACAGTAATACCTTAAACTTTCCTATGTATCCTTATATTGATTTCTTATGTCTTAGTAAAGATTGACACACGTTTGATTCTCTTGAACAGAGTACTGTTTGCATAGGAAATGGCTGTGGTCAAGTAGTATGAACATGTCAGCAGCTTAGGAAACAGCTGTGGTTGAGAATGATCAGAATTTAACCTAAAGCTGCAGTTAAGTTATGTCAACATATATCTTGTGCTAAAACCACAAGATAAGTCGGGTAAACGGCCGGACATCTGTTGAAATGTTGAAATATTGTATTATGATATAGATCATGAGGCTGTTATCTTTGTCAGCATTATGTATAATTATGCTATGTTGTACAATAAAGGGACCGCCTCTGATGGGCTGAACCACAGGGGGTGCCCTCTCTGTATATGTATAAAACAGCGGTGCACTGAGCAATAAAATGTAATCATTATTCACGTACTACTGTGTATGTGTCTTGATTATCTCACCGGTGAAGAAGGTTACATCCACACATCCAGGAGTCCGAGCCTAGGCGAAGGGTCAAGAAGTACAGACCTTACAATGGCTAAGCGTGCCTTGTGGCTGCGCCCATGGGTAGCTGACCCTGCCTCCAAGCAGGCATGGTGCAGGATTCCATTTGGGGGTTCGTCCTTCTTTGGGAACATATCAGACAGTGCCATCACCCGTGCCACAGGGGGCAAGTCGGGGTTCCTTCCCCAGGATCTCCGTCTGCTAAACCAGAAGAGAACACAGCCCAGGCAAAGTTCAGATCGAGCAAGGAATGCTCGCTACTATAGGCCTGGCCGTGAGTTCAAGAAGACCTGGAAGAAAAAAAACAGCCTTCAGGCCAGAAGTTTTCAAAAGGGACATCTTCCGGTGGACAAGAATCCCCTAAGTCAGGGATATGCAATTAGCGGACCTCCAGCTGTTGCCAAACTACAAGTCCCATCATGCCTCTGCCTCTGGGTGTCATGCTTGATGCTGTCAGAGTCTCGCTATGCCTCATGGGACATGTAGTTTGGCAACAGCTGGAGGTCCGCTAATTGCATATCCCTGCCCTAAGTCTTTATGATATTGCACCTGCCTAAAACAGAGCGAGTCGGCATCCTTGCCTCTCTCGGAAGAGAAAAAGCAAATTCTCCTGTCTCTCTTGTGGCTCAGGGCGCTGCAATTCCAGTTCCAGACGACAAAAGGTTTTAAGGGGTCTACTCGCCCCTCTTCATGGTGTTGAAGAAAAACGTCTCCTGGAGGCCAGTTATAGACCTAACCCACTTGAATTCTTTTATCTAGAAGGAGAAGTTCAAGATGGAGACACTATTTATGATCAGTCAAGCAATCCAACCAGGCGATTGGCTTGTCTCTATAGACCTGAAGGACGCCTACTTCCATGTTCCGATCGCGTCAGAATTCCAGAAATACCTTTGCTTTGCTGTCGATCAAATCCGTCTGCAGTTCACCTGTCTCCCCTTCGGGCTTACAACATCGACTCGTGTGTTTTCAAAACTTGTTGGCTGTCGTGGCTCTGATCAGGACCAGAGGTATCCGTCTGTATCACTATCTAGACGACCTGCTGTTGTCTCGGGTCATCTCCACTCTACTCGAGTTTGGTTGGCTTCTGAATCTGGAAAAGAGCCATCTGGATCCTACGCAGTCCCTGGTATTCCTCGGGGCACACTTCAACGCTATCAAAAGCACCATCTTGTTACCCCTGGAAAAATCCCAGTGATCCGGGACAGAGTTTGGCTTGCAATGTCGTCCTCATCTCCAAGCCTCTCAATGCCTAAAGATCATTGGCACCATGGTGGCAACAACACCCATGGTAAAGTGGGCTCAGTGGAAAATGCGGCCCTTCCAGAAGGGTTTCCTCCAGCAGTATAATCCAGGGCTTCGGGATCACTTTATCCAAATAACCTCATCCATGCGGGAGAGCTTTCCTTGGTGGCTACAACAGAGGAACCTCCTCAATTGTCACTCCATCGCACCTGTGTCTTGGGTCACCATCACTACAGATGCCAGCAACAGGGGCTGACAGAAGTAGCCCAAGGCATATGGAATTTTCCCTCTCACAGGATAGTCTCCAATGTTCTGGAACTCCGGGCAGCGTTCTGCGCTCTGCAGGCCTTTCACCACTTAACAGCAGGAGACTCAGTCCTCCTAAGACTGGACAACACAACGGCAGTTGCATACATCAAGAGACAGGGGGGTACTCGCAGTCTCTCCCTGTCAAAGGAAATAGAGCCCATCATGATCTGGGCCCAGAAAAACCTGGCCAACCTGACAGCTGTCTATCTCCCTGGAGTCCCGAACGTTCAGGCAGATTTTCTGTTGAGAGTTTCTCTGGACAACAAGTGGACTTCCCCCCCGAAGTCTTCAGGTGGGTCCTGTCCCTGGGAGTCATTCCGGAAGTAGACTTGTTCGCCTCCCCATGCAACTTCAGACTAGAGAGATACTACACGAGGTCTTGGTATTCCCAGGCTTTTGGGTAGATGCTCTGACAGACCATTGGCGGTTCCACAGGGCCTATGCCTTTCCCCTGGTTCCTGTCATTCTCCATTTTTTTTGTCGAGGCTCAGGATGGAAGAAGCAGAGATAGTGGCAATAGTCCCGTACTGCCCAAACAAGCCATGGTTTCCACTGCTGATGCAACTCAGCTTCCGGGACGCAGTTCCTCTACCCTCCAGACCAGATCTCCTATCACAAGGGGCATTTCTACATCCATGCCCGGCCCATCTACATCTGATGATTTGGTTCTTGAGAGGGGAAGGTTGGAGGCCCTAGGCTGTCCAAGTAGGGCCATCTCCACAATATTAAATGCCAGAAGAACAGGCACCAACAGGGTCTACCAGAGGATTTGGAAAAAGTTTTCAGACTACACCTCTTCCACTGCAGGTTCTTGCAATAACCCAAAGATACATGATATCCTGGGCTTCTTACAATCAGGATTGGATCTCTCATTGTCAGTCAGCTCGCTGCGAGTCCAAATCGCTGTAATCTCTGCCTTTACGGGTGTTTCCTGGGCTAGACACCCTCTTACTCAGTAGTTTTTCAGAGGAGCAATAAGGCTCAGACCTCAGAGCCAAGTTTTTCTAATTGGGATCTTCCCCTTGTCCTGGATTTTTTCTTAGGTAGAGAGTTGGAACATGAAGATCAATCTTCTGTCAAATGACTCTCTCTAATAGTTGTCTTCTTGGTGGCTATAACATCGGCCAAGAGGGTCTCTGAAATCAGCTCTCAGGGATGCAAGGAGCCATTTCTAAACTTTTTAATTCCTATGTTGGGTTCAAACCCCAAAGTGGCATCTGTGTTTCATGACAATCAGGAGATTTGTCTTCCAACGTTCAGATCTACCGAGGATTCCAGTGTTTATCCCTTAGATGTTGGAAAAGCTCTGAGTCAGTATCTTGAAGCTACAGCTTCTTTCCGTCAGACTGACCACCTGCTCGTTCTTTTCACAGGAAGTATAAGGGAATGCGTGCCTCTTCCAGATCTATCGGAGCATGGATTGTTCAGGCCATTCAGTGGGCCTATAAAGCCAAGGGCTTGGCGCCTCCAGAAGCGGTGACTGCTCACTCAACTAGAAGTGTCTTCATCATGGGCGGCATCACGTCACGTACCTCCAGAAGTTATTTGCAAGGTGGCCTTGTGGTCTTCAATTAACACATTCATGGCACACTACTGCGTAGAGCCAGCCTCATTATCTTCTGTTTAATTTGGTTTACGTATCTTGTCTGTTGATGGTGCCAATTAAACCTTTTTTCTTTTGTCCGGCACTCTGCCCACCCGGGTGTGTATGGCTAGTTATTTCCCACACGTAGGCTGCCATGGAGTCTGTCAGGAAAACGGAAAATTTATATCAAATACTTACCGTAATTTTCCTTTCCTGATGGACTCCATGGCAGCAGGAGTTCCCTCCCAGTGGCTGGAGTAGGCTAAATTATGGAACACGGCCTCTGGCCCAGAGCAAAGATTTATGGGAGAAGGGTCCTATGAGGTATGAGGGGCGGGATTAACCCACACGTAGGCTACCATGGAGTCCATCAGGAAAGGAAAATTACGGTAAGTATTTGATATAAATTTTCCATTATAGAAGTTGTATCCCTGTGTAGCACACAGACCCCCTTTTACCTGCCTTGTTCTTCGGCTCTTCGCAGGAAGAAAGGGGCACACCATGCCACAAGCCCGTACCCTCCTGTATTAAGAGGTTGAGCGGTGTTGTTCGTGGGTCCTTTCACAGTTGAACCAGAGAATGGTTTTCTCACCTCTGTGAATAACAGATTTGAATACTTGCTTCCCCCAGTGAATAGAATGTCCACACTTGCTATAACTCCAACAGAGAGTTTATTTCTTCTTTCAGCAAATAACAGTCTCTTGATAGAAACAAAGGTTGGAGCAAGAAAAGGATAGCACAAGATGTGGGGAAAGGTCCAGGCACAATCTTAGTCACCTCACTGTCCAGCTTCTTGAACAGACTCAGCCTCAAATGGATAGTCTACTTAGAACAAGACTAGCAGCCAAATGACACTCACGCTTTACTCAAGGTCTCTGCCACAGACCTGGTGAAATTGGTCTCTGCCACAGACCTGATGAAATTGACCTTGGCCTAGGGAGAAGACATCCCTCCGGAGAGTTACCGGGACCCTTTCCTTCACCGTGACTACCGCATCAGTCCTTCGGAACGGTTCCTCACCCGTCCTCCTCTACTCAGATACGGGTCCCCTCGCAAGGCGGCACCCTGAGACTCCTCGATCCCCGACGGGCCCCAGCCAAAGGTGCTGGGCCCAGGCCTTTGCTGCAATTCCCGAGTCCTCGCATCCAGGATGGTCAGGAACAGCAGAGTAGTACCTCACCCTGGGACTAAAGGTGCCCAGGATGGAACCGGAACAGAGAACACCCGCCCTTGGGCCTAGGGCACCCAGGGTGGACTGGAACCAGAACCAGGGGTAGGACCCCACCGACTAACTAACCCCGAACAGGCAAAGTCTACCCCTTTTATCTCCTCTCCCAGCGTGCACAGCAGGTTAACCCCGCCCCACCGTATGTTTGCCGAGAGGGGACACAAAAAGCACAGCCCTGTACTAGTGGTTCAACCCTAGCCTACCATGGCAGCGCCACCCGTAGGCCACAGAGAACTGTACACCAATACTCTCCCAAATCAAGGTGTTTGGGCATACTACCTCCCAAACACTTCCCTTAAATTGAGGACCCCGTTACATCTGTTTGACCCATTCTTTTGATGTAATGCGTATTTTGCAGTAGTCTATTATTTTTACTGCCATTTGTACTGAAACATTATTGTCCCAAATTTTTGTTTTGGATAAAACGTGTTTCTATGCTATCAAGGTGGCTCTAATATTTCACAGTTATTTTTAACAGGAAACGGATCATATATGGTGAAATACGGAATTTGGAAATCCATCGGACTGTTTACATGTTAAATTATAAAAGCAGCAGTGTTCTGTTAGATTAGCAAACCTGTGAGATCAGCTGGTTTGCCACTGCTTTTAAAATTCAACATCTAAACAGTCCGTCCAATTTCTAAATACTGGACTTTACCTTATAAGCTCCATTTTCTGTTAAAAATAAATGTGAAATGCAAAACGCCGGTGGGTGTAACAAAATGTCCGCTTGGCCCCTTCTCAGTGTATCGTTACTATGGAGGAGTGTCAGAAAGTGTAACAGAAGTGACGTTGCGTCGCCGCCATCTTGCTACACCCAGCACTCTTCCATAGTAAGGATACACTGAGAAGGGGGAAGCAGACATCTTGTTACACCCACTGGAGTTTTGCATTTTACACGTGATTTTAACAGTAAACTGAGTTTATATAGTGAGATACAGTACTTATAACTATAGTGTGAATATTTACATATTGAATTTTAAAAGCCGCAAACTTCTGTTCGATTGACAGACTTGTAAGATCAGCACGCTTGCCGAAGCTTTTAAAATTCAGCATCTAAACAGTATGTTGGAGTTGTAAGTCCTGTATTTCACTATATAAAGTCAGTTTACTGTTAAAAAAACGTGTAAATTGCAAAACTCCGGTGGGTGTAACAAGATGTCCACTTACCCCCTTCCCAGTGTATCCTTACTATGGACAAGTGCGGGGTGTAGCAAGATGGCAGCGACGAAACGTCACTTCCGCTACCAATTCTGACATGTCGCCATGTCCGACGGAACATATGTAACGGAAGTGACGTTTCGTTTCCGCCATCTTGCTACACCCCGCACTTTTCCATAGTAAGGATACACTGGGAAGGGGATAAGCGGACATCTTGTTGCACCAACCGGAGTTTTGCATCCTACGCGTTTTATTAACAAGATGTCTGCTTACCCCCTTCCCAGTGTATCCTTACTATGGACAAGTGCGGGGTGTAGCAAGATGGCGGCGGCGAAACGTCACTTCCGTTACCAATTCTGACATGTCTGACGGTGTAGTGTCATATTTTGCTCCCCATCACAGATTGCTCCGGAAGTGACGTTCCGTCGCCGCCATCTTGCTACACGCCACACTCCTTCACAGTAATGATAGAGTGAGAAGGGGGCAAGCGGACATCTTGTTACACCCACCGGAGTTTTCGATTTCACGGTTGTTTTCAGCACAAAACAGAGCTTAAATACAGTATTTGGAAATCGGACGGACTGTTTAGATGTTAAATGTGAAAAACAGAGGTGTTCTGTCACATTAGCAAGCATGTAAGGTCAGCAGGTTTGCTGCTGCTTTTAAAATTTAACATCTAAACAGTCCGTTGGATTTCCAACTACTGTGTTTAAGCAGATAAGCTCCGTTTTGTGCTGAAAACAACCGTGAAATCGAAAACTCCGGTGGGTGTAACAAGACGTCCGCTTGCCCCCTTCTCACTCTATCATTACTGTGCAGGAGTGTGGGGTGTAGCAAGATGGCAGCGGCGGAACGTCACTTCCGGAGCAATCAGTGATGGGGAGCAGAATGTGACAAGACAACGGAACATATGTAACGAAAGTGACGTTTCATCGCCGCCATCTTGCTACACCACGCACTTGTCCATAGTAAGGATACACTGGGAAGGGGGTAAGCGGACATCTTGTTAAACCCACCGGAGTTTTGCATGTTACACGTTTTTAACAGTAAACTGACTTTATATAGTGAAATACAGAACTTACAACTCAATCATACTGTTTAGATGTTGAATTTTAAAAGCTGCGGCAGTGGCAAGCGTGCTGATCTTACGTTTGTCAATCGAACAGGGGTTCGCTGCTTTTAAAATTCAACATGTAAATATTCACACGGACTGTACTGTACTGTATCTCACTATATAAACTCAGTTTTTTGTTTAAAAAAACGTGTAAAATGCAAAACTCTGGTGGGTGTAACAAGATGTCCGCTTACCTCTTTCCCAGTGTATTAGTTAAACTTTGTGACGGGTCGCCATAATTGACGAAACACACTCATCTCAAGGACATATGTTTCAACAAAGCAGGGAAAAAAACGTGCTAAAGGTCGACGGGATATGACGTATTAATTGTGAGACGTTTGTTTCTTGTTTTTTTAACCTCGCAGGTGCTGAAGGAGAGTGCGGGTTATAAGCAGTGAAGTTTTCGGTCCTCTTTCTTGTTCGGACTGCTTCTGAGAGGAGAAACAGTGCAAGATGGTGGTCGTGGGAAAGACTAGCGCCATTGCTGCAGGCGTTTGCGGGGCCTTGTTTTTGGGTTACTGCATTTATTTTGACAGGAAACGGAGGAATGATCCCAACTTCAAGAACCGTCTGCGAGAGAGTAAGAGCGGAATTCATTGCTGAACAATTCGTTTGATTTATGTGACACGGGATTAGTAAAGCACAGGTATCAGTCGGGGTTTCTCTTGCAATAACGTATCGTTCAGCCTTTCCTGTGAAGGACTCATTGGGGCTTTTAGCTCTCTTGAAATAAGGGGATCACTGAGTAGGAATTCTAGGGAGCAGCATTCGGTGCATATTTCATACAGGCTAGAGGTGTTGTTACATATTCAGGGGATTTGTAAAGTGTCTTACCTTACCCTTTTATATAAGAGCCCTTTCACACTGAGGCACGGGGGCTTCGGTGGTTAAGCACTGCTAGTTTTAGCGGCGCTTTACTGTCGTTTTAGAGGCACTTTTTGGAGGCTAGCAGGGTGCTTTTAACTCCCGCTAGTGGCTGAATAAAGGGTTAAAAGCGCCTGCAAAGCGTCGTTGCCCATTGATTTCAATGGACAGGGGTGCTTTAGGAGCGGTGTATACACCGCTCCTAAAGCACCGCAAAGAAGCTGCTTGCAGGACTTTTTTTTTGTTCTGCCAGCACACCCTGGGATTGCAGATGAGGCATTTTTCAGGCTCTTTACAGGTGCAATTTTTAGCGCTAAAGCGCCTAAAAAAAAAAATGTCTCCAGTGTGAAAGGGGTCGAAGTGTCAGTGTGGACAGCAGATTCATGTACCTGTTAGAAACAGGTGCATGAATGAATTTTCTGCAAGCAGCGCTTGCCAGGCTGTCCATCCTCAGCAAGGATGAGTTTAGTCGCATTCGCACGCAAGTCTGAACCTGCCTGAGCCATCCTGCCAGGGACCCGTCAAAGCCGACAGCCAATCTTAGGCGGTGGGGTCATTTCCTGCCCCGCAGATGCACATGCCTCAGCTGCCAGTGATTTGTCTGTCCGCTTAGACAGCTTATTGGCAGGATAGCTCAGGTGGGTTTGAACTTGTGTCTGAACATGCCTGTGCTCATCCTTAGTCCTCAGTGCAGCTAAGCTTCATCCCCACCGCTGAAGCTGTAAGTTACCAGTGACAAAGTTGTTTTGTAGCTAAGTGGGCGGATCATGATGGATAGTCATTGTTTCCTTTAACATTTTGGTACTCTTGTGAATGACAGCAAGCAGTGGGTGAATACATTACCAACAGACAGCCTATTGACTATAAAATCCACCCGCTGTAGATCATAAAGAGAGATGGGACCTGATGACTTACTAGTCCCCTAGCTTTCAATTCAGGCCCCACCCACTGTCAACCTCACTGGTTGCTAGGAGCCTATTGCCTGTGAAGCAGACAGCTTATTTAATAAGGCCCCATGCACACAGGGCGTTTTTACAGCCGCTTTTTTTAGAGCTTAAAAACGCCTGTCCATGTTTTGTAAACATTTTTTTAATTTTTTTTGACCTTTTTAAAAAAAAAAAAAAATAAATCCCGGACCTCAAAAACGCAAATCGCAGCGTTTTTGCGCGTTTTTGCGCGTTTTCGCGGCGTTTATGCGCGTTTAATAGCGTCAGGCGTTTTTGCAGCTCGAACCTGGAGCTCCAGAACGCACTGGAATTGGGTTTTTTTTGCAGCTGGAAAACGCCTATGCCACTTGGAGCTCATAAAAGCTCTAGTGTGCATGACACAATCGAATAACATGGATGGGCGTTTTGAAGCTGTAAAAAAAAACGTCTAAAGCTGCTGTTAGCAGCTGCAAAAATGCCCTGTGTGCATGGGGCCTAACCATTTGAGGAGGGTAGGGGTAGCGACAGCAAATGTGCCGCTTTGGTGTATAGAGACAGGCACTCTGCCCATCTCTGTATGCTAAGTTAGTGTTCGTCTTTAATTATCTTCAGTTTCTTTTTATACAAACAAGTTTATTTTTTTAACCACTTCCCACCCGGGCTATTGCAAAATGACGGCCGGGCGGTGGTTCAGTTATCCTGACTGGATGTCATATGACGTCCAGCAGGATAACAGCTGCAGCGCGCCTGTGGGGGCGCGCATCGTGGCAATCGGTGGTGCGGTCTTTTAGTCTGACACACCGCTACACTGATCTTGGTAAAGAGCCTCTGACGGAGGCTCTTTACCACGTGATCAGCCGTGTCCAATTATGGCTGATCACGTTGTAAACAGGAAGAGCTGTTGATCAGCTTTTCCTCACTTGCGTCTGACAGACGCGAGTAGAGGAGAGCTCATTGGCTGCTTTCCTGACTGGGGTCTGTGCTGATTGTTTATCAGCGCAGCCCCCCCCCCTCGGATGCCTGCCCAGGACCACTAGGGATGGCCAGCACACTGGACCACCAGGTATGCCCTCCAGACCACCAGGGAATGCCAATCGGTGCCCAGGCAGCTGCCAATCAGTGCCCATCCACAATGCCTACCAGTGCCACTAGGGATATTTTATCAGTGGCATCCAGCAGTGCCACCCATAAGTACCCATCATTGCAGCCTTATCAGTGGCAGCCATCAATGCCCATCGGTGCCACATTATTAGTGCCCATCAGTGCCGCCTTATCAGTACCCATCAGTGAAGGAGAAAACTTACTGGCCAATCAGTGCCCATCCACAATGCCTGCCAGTGCCACCCACAAGTACCCATCATTGCAGCCTTTCAGTGCCCACCAGTGCTACCCATGAGTGCTCATCGGTGCCGCCTTATCAGTGAAGGAGAAAACGTACTTATTTACAACATTTTATAACAAACAAAATAATTTTTATTTTATGTTTCAAAATTTTAGGTCTTATTTTTATTTGTTTAGCAAAAAATAAAAAGCGCAGAGGTAATCACATACCACCAAATGAAAGCTCTATTTGTGGGAACAAAATGATACTGTTTGGGTACAGTGTTGCATGACTGCGCAATTGTCAATTAAACAGTGACAGCGCAGAAAGCTGAAAATTGGCTTGGGCAGGAACGTGATTGTAAAGTTTAAGGTTTTTTACCCTAATGCATTAGGGTAAAAAACCTTCTTTGCTGCAGCTTCCCCCGGAGCCCCCCCTTTTTCTTACCTGAACCCAATCCAACGATGTGCAGAAGCCCAGCAGCTCAAGCCGCTGGTCTCTGTCCTCATTTGACAGATTCATAGCAGCAGGAGTCATTGGCTACTAAGGACCAACCAATATACTTTTTTTGGTCCCGATATGATACCGATATTTCGGCCACCCCTCCTGCCGATGGCCAGTATTTTGGAGCGATATTTTGTACATTTAAAAATAAAAAAAATTTACACTGTAATTTAAAATTTTTATGTTTTTAATAATAGTTATTGCTGCCACAAGGAATGTAAACATCACTAATAGGCATTGGCAGGTACTCTTTATGGAGAGATTAGGGGTCTCTAAGACCCCAAACCCCTCCTTTGCACAAAGTATTCAAAACGTCAAGATCAGCTTTTTTAAAACTGGCGCCTTTAAGATGCAAGTAATCCGGGAAGTGAAGTCATGACATTGCTTCCGGAATACTAGATCCGAGACCCGAACGAAGCATCGGCTTTGTTTGGGTCTTCGGCCAGCCGGCGGACATGCCGGCTGGTTGCTCGGGCTTCCCCTTGGGATGGGAGAGCCCACGCGAGTGGTGGAAGGCGGCAGGAGGGGGGGGGGGACGTCCCCTCCCGTTGCTTGTAATAACAGCCGAGCGGCTGCTGAGCCGCATCGATTTTTTACAATAAAGCCGACCGCCTGCTCTGAACAACAGTACCGGGGTGCTGCATGCATCACCCCGGTAAAACCCATTGAAGTCCAGTGACGCGTGGGGGCGGTCCGAGTCCCACTGTCTGTGTCAATGGACGCAGCAGCGGGACTTGGGAGCACGGGTGCCCCCAGGGAAAACGGCTTTCCGTGGGGGCATCCGATGAAGGGGAGAAGCCAGGAGCTCCGGTGGGGCACCCCAGAAGAAGAGGATTGCGACTGCTCTGTGCAAAACCCTTACACAGAGCAGGTAAGTCTAACATTGTTTTTTATTTTTATTTATTTTTAAAAGCGAACCTTTTTAGCTCTGGTACACACTGAGCTGCGGGAATTAAGCAGTGGGAGATCAGCTGAACTCGCAGGATTTCACTCCTGCTTGTTGGTTCCGATTTTGGCGGCAATTTCACAGATATCTGTGTGGGTTTCTGCATAGATGTCAATGGAAATTGCACCCCGAAATCGCAAAAAGTAGTACAGAAAGTACTTTTTGAAATCGGTGCGGCACCGCAAATGCAGCGTCGCACAGATTAGGATGGTGCCATTGCCGGCAATTGCCGCCAATTTGACATGTGGTGAACCAGGGCTTACAATCAGTTTAATATAGTGCCACTTTGCAAAAGTGATGCTGTTAAGAATTACCTAAATTTATTTCATGTGTCTACCACAACTGGCAGCAGGGATTGATTCCCCATTATAAAGGGGCTGTACTACTTGCAAGAGTTGCAAGTAAAAGGTTTAATGAATTCCCCTCATGTTTTATTCCCTCATCTCCCCGATTAACGGACGCCTAATACAAATATTTTATGTGTGAAATGTGAGCATTGCAAAGCAAAAGGTAATAGAAAAGTGACACCAAATCTAATAAAGGTTTATAGGCAAGTATGTTTGTTATTTTTGAATCCCCTACTTCTCTTTTAACAATGGTCCAGTCATGAAATTCAATTCCGTTTTCAAAGATACATTTGTGTGTCTATTGTTTTCTTTATTGCAGCATTGATTCCATTCAACCTGCTGATTGAACGAAAGAAAAAACTCAGTATACCCAGCTTAAGGGAGGCTTATAACCACTGTCTGTGTCCCACTGGGGAGGTTTCCCTTAGCTTTTATCCTGTAAGCAAAACAGGAAGTTAGTGGAAATCACTTCAAAGCAAGTTGTTCACTAGTTGAGACCAGAACTATGGAAACATTTGACCACCCAAAATTTGGGACTTTCTTTCACTTTCACACTCGGTGATAATCGTAAACAGGAAAAATAAAGAGGGTAAATCTCCCCAGCAGGGCATAGACAGTAGTACATACATTACATGTTCTAATCCCTCTTCTCTCTATTCTAAAGTAAAATAAATATTTTACGATCAATTATACTTTTAGGGCTTGTTCACACTTACCTAAATTTCTAACGCTCAACAAACACTATAGCTTTTGCATGGCGTTAGTATAGGCGTCAATGAGCTTTAGTATGGGCATTAGACATGCATTGTACAAGCTTTAACTGCTTGCCGACCAGCGCGCGACAATATACGTTGGCAGAATGACACGGACAGGCATATGGGCGTACAGGTGCGTCCCCTTTAAGCGGCATTGTGGGTGCAAGCTCCGTGAGTTCGACCGTGGGTCCCGCGGATTCGATGTCCGCCGGGAGTCCCGGGATCGTCTCACGGAGAGCAAGAACAGGGGAAATGCTAATGTAAACGAGCGTTTCCCCATTCTTCATAGTGACAGCAGTGTGGTCTCTTGGCCTAGGCCGACAAGTCCAGGCCGGCACTTTGCGGGGGACGGCAAATAAGCCGCCCCCCGCACGAGAAAAGCCCCCCAACCTGTCCTCCCGAGTCTCACATCGCACAGCGGTCGGCGGCTTGCTGTAGCGCGGCACTTGTATGGAGCGTACTTGACCAGGTCGGGGGGAGGGACTAGCAGCCCCATAGAGCAGCCGGTGACTGGCCATGCAACTGTCGGAGGCGGAGCTTAAAGCTCCGCCTACCCTCCACTGGCTTCCACACTGTGGAACTCCTCCCCGGGGGGGGGGGGGTCTGTCTGTGTCCAGTGGAGGAGAGCGAGGAGGACGTGGGAAACCCCCAGGCAGGCATCGCTACAGGGTGGGCGTAGAACGCAGTGACACCCTCCAGCAAGCGGGTGCTGTTGAGCCTCCCCCCAGCTGTGAAGCGGTGACAGTGCGCAGCTACTCAGCTGAAGGCACTGTGACAGGGGAGAGGTGGGCTGTCGGGGGGATTCCCCCGCTCACCCCGCCTCTTTTCCTGTCAGCTGCGCAGGATAAGAGAGGGCTCTCTTCAGATTTGCCACCCACCTTCCTGCTCGTTTTTTCTCCCCTCCCCATTGGCCACAGCGGAGGCCAATCAAGACTAGTGGAGAATCACAGCACATGTAGTCCCAAAAGATTAAGGCATTTACTTTCCTTTTCATTTCTCCCCATCTTCTCTTGCATTGAAAACAGGATTGGTTTATCATTTGAATAAACTATTCATGTTTATGTTCTGCTGCCTTTTGGGAGACTACTTTACCAATAACCCATCGAGTGCTGGATCATTTTGTTGTACATAGTCTCAGAAGATTGGTGGCCCATTGTCCTCCACCCCTAAGCATGCATTCTGCTGGGGGAAGAGAGAGAGAGATCCCGGAAACAAGCTGAGGGAGACAGCGCCACGCTGTCCAGCCCCTCCAGAGAGAGCGCCACGCTGCCCAGCCCCTCCAGAGAGAGTGCTACACAACACAGGGTGAGCGAACATCCAGCCGGAGGGATCACTGCTGCTGTTTTGCTCGGTCTGGTAAGAGGACCTGTCAGCCATTATGCATTACTGATCCTAGGGACTGAGGGGGGGGGGGGGGGTGACACCATGTTTTACCGCACCAGGTGACATCCAATCTCCTCATAGAGGAGAGTGGGGCTCTGACAGGTCCGTCTCTGCACAGTGAGCGGAGGCGGACCTGTCATCCGCCTGCTCAGCTGGGATCAATGGAGCTATCCCCGCTGAGCTAGCGGTGTCAGTCAAAACAGATTGACCCCATATGAAAGGGGCCTTACAGTGTCATCTCATGAGATAATTGTGGGGTTGGGTGTGGTGGTGAGTAACCTGGCTAGTGGCTCATGACTTGAAATTTTGAGTCCTGCATTGTACATTCACCTCGGGCCCTGCCCCAAGGAGCTTACAAAAGGGGCACTTGTTACCCAATTTTAATGTACAGAGAGGAAGAGGTGGAGCCTAAAAGGGAAGGGGTGTGGTTTACAGATGACCGGGTTGCTCTTAAACCGACAGGGGTGTGGTCTTGACAGGAAGGGGCGGTCATATTTAAATTGGGGGTGCACGAGTTTAGTCAGGCCTAGGCCAGCACAAAACCTAAATACACCACTGAGTGACAGGACACTGATCACAGCTCCCTGTAATCGGGAGCGGTGATCAGTGTCGTGTCACACATAGCCCATCCCCCTACAGTTAGAACACATCCCTAGGACACACTTAATCCCTTCAGCGCCCCCTACTGTTTAACCCCTTCACTGCCAGTGTTATTTACACAGTAATCAATGCATTTTTATAGCACTGATCGCTGTATAAATGACAATGCTCCCAAAATGGCGTCAAAAGTGTCCGATTTGTCCGCCATAATGTCGCAGTCACGATAAAAATCACTGATCACCGCCATTACTAATAAAAAAAAATATATATATATATATTAATAAAAATGCCATAAAACAGTCTGCTATTTTGTAGACACTATAACTTTTGCACAAACCAATCAATAAACGCTTATTGCGATTTTTTTTATTTTTTATTTTAATTTTTTTTATTTTTTACCAAAAATATGTAGAATACGTATCGGCCTAAAGTAAGGAAACATTTTTATTTTATTTTTGATATATTTTTTGGAGATGTTTATAGCAAAAAGTTAAACAATATTGCTTTTTTTTTTCAAAATTGTCGCTCTTTTTTTGTTTATAGCGCAAAAAAAATTGAGCGATCCTGTCCGGTTTGGTGAGTCCTCTGGGTATCCCCTCCTCAGTCAGCGCAGCCAGTAGGTGGACTTTTATTCACTTTGTGCATTAAGAGGGTGGCGAGTTATGGAGTCTGGTTCACCTGCTTCCCCATTCATGTCAGAGGCAACAGGCAGTGCTCCAGCACCTGCGCTCCCTATGGACCAGTTGTCGGCAGTCCTGGAGACATTACTTGTCGGGATGGAAGCGGTGTGAGAGCGCAGGGGAGCTGAAAAGCGCCCTCTCCCCACTCAAGGGAGGTGCTCTGATTCAGATACGGGCCTAGCTGCTGCTGCTCAGGACCCTAGCTCTGAATATTTTGATGTTTTTTGAACAGGACATTCCTTGTGAGGAAGACCCCAGTTTTGTGTCAATAAATGACAGGGCGCTTGTAAGTGAACTCATTGATGCTCTGAGGGACACTCTCAAGCTGGATGCTGTGGCTGAGGTACCTCTCAGGCGGACGCTGTCTCCTTTGGTTCTTTTCAAGCTTTTCTATTACACAGCTTCCTCACTGTTTCCTCACACTCTGCGTCAAGAGCAGCATGGATGATACAGTGGTACACAGTGCCCCCCCCCCCCGGTCGGTGGGGGGGGGGGGGACTTTATTCATTTTATTTCTCTAGTCCCTGTGAGCTTCTGTGTGATGTCTCTGAGGCAACAGGGTCTCTGCACCTGTGGTTTCCCGCCATTTCCTGGGGAACGCTCTGAGCTCTGACAGGACCACGGTCTGCGGTGTCAGAGGTTACTTTTTACCTGCATGCTTGCTTCGGCAGCTCATTTAAGCAGGTTGGAACGATACAGAGAAGATTATGCGCCTCGGCGCAGTAATTTAAACCTTATCTTATAACTCCACACTAGATACATTCACAGTGTATGTATGTGTTATTGGTCTCTGTGTCTGCGTGGGTTTCCTCCAACGTTCCAATGCTGTGCCTTCGGTGCCATACACGATATAAACATACACAGTATCTTTATACACGACTCTGAATACATTCACAGTATATGTATGTATTATACTCTCTGGGTCGGCGCTATGCACAGCATAAACATGTGCAATTTGTTTATTCGCATACTGACATGCCTAAACGGTTGTGTACGCTATCTGCGTGGTTGGTTTCTGCCCACGTCCCAATGATGTGCGCGCCTTCGTCGTTGGCACAGTATTAACGTGTTTAATATGTTTGACTCACTGTTTGTGTCTGTCTCTGGTTCAAAACAGGGCCAAGCGGTGTCGTCTGCCACCATTTCTAGGTGGATTAGACAGACTGTCATACAGGCCTATGCGCTTAAGGGGCGGGCGCCTCGCTTTCAGGTTGCGGCGCATTCCACCAGGACAATTGGTGCTTCCTGGGCTTTCCGACATCAAGCGTCGGTTGCACAAGTGTGCAAGGCAGCGACCTGGTCGTCCGCCCATACCTTTTCTAAGTTCTATAGGTTGATGTGGCTGCATCTTCGGATGCTTCATTTGGCCGCAAGGTATTGCAGGCCACTGTTTAGAGTTGCAACTCCTCCGTTAAGGAGCTCTGTTGGTTTGGAGGGAAGTTTGGTTTTTCCTTTACTACTGCTCCCACCCTCTTCTTTATACTGCTTTGGGATGTCCCACGTGTTTCAGTATGAAGAGGCTGTGTCAGTCCATGGACGATAAGAGAAAATAGGATTTTTGTACTCGCCGTAAAATCCGTTTCTCTGACGTCCATGGACTGACACAGCACCCACCCTTCCCTTTTAAGGTTTGTACTGCTTTGTTACGAACTGAGGCTGCTGACTGCAGGTGGGAGGATTATGTCCGGAGGGACCGCCCCCTGGGTGAGGCTGTTCAGCTGTTTTTTTTTTTTTAATTTGTTTTATTTGTTTTTTTTAGAATGTATGTTATAACATCTAACATTCTACCTAGATCTTCTCCTGCAAGCAGGGACATATACCCACGTGTTTCAGTATGAAGAGGCTGTGTCAGTCCATGGACGTGAGAGAAACAGATTTTATGCTGCGTACACACGATCGTAATTCACGGCGGTGAAAACACCGACGTGAATCACGACAGGAAAAAACGAGGGAACGGCTTGTTCCCCCACACACGGCCGTTTAACCCGTAATTTTTTCTCTTAGCGAGAAAAACGACCATGTGTAGGCTCCGCGGCAGTGTTTCCCTATGGGAAAACTGCCGCGGAAAAAAATGACAGGAATCACGGCGAGAAAAATTAGAGCATGTTCTGTCGGGAAAAACGTCAAGCCCACAGACGATGTTTTTTCTCGTCCAAAGGAAAAAATTATCGTGTACGCGGCATTAGGGTGAGTACAAAAATCCTATATATATATATATATATATATATATATATATATATATATATATATAATTTTTTTTTTAATTGTCGCTCTATTTTTGTTTATAGCGCAATAAATAAAAACTGCAGAGGTGATCAAATACCACCAAAAGAAAGCTCTATTTGTGGGGGGGGGGGGGGAAGATGTCAATTTTGTTTGGGAGCCACGTTGCACGACCGCGCAACTGTCGGTTAAAGCGACGCAGTGCTGAATCGCAAAAAGTGGCCTGGTCTTTGACCAGCAAAATGGTCCGGGGCTGAAGCGGTTAAATAAAAAAAAATTGAAGACTGTGTTTTGCATATTTTCAAACAGAACTGTAATTTATTATATGCTGGCCATACAAAAACAATATGTAATTTGAAAGCGGAGGTCAACTGATTTTTTATTTATTTATTTTATTTTATTTTTTTAATTCAGCAGCTACAAATACTGCAGCTGCTGACTTTTAAAATAAGGACACTTGCCTGTCCAGGGCGCCTGCGATGTCGGGACCCAAAGCCGACCCGTCCCTCGGATGCTGCCGCCGCCATCTTCGGTAAGGGAATCGGGAAGTGAAGCCTTGTGGCTTTACTTTCTGGTTCCCTACTGCACATGTGTGAGTCGCGCTGCGTGATCCGAATGGTCCCTGCTGTCTTCTGGGACTGTGTGTCTCCCAGAAGACAGCAGGGGGGGCCGTAGATAGCCGCAGATAATGCGGCTATCTATGCCCTGAAGTGGGTGCAAATACCTGTATTAGACAGGTATCTGCTCCCCCTGGAAGGTGCCAAATGTGACACCGGAGGGGGAGCGGGTTCCGAAAAGTGGAAGTTCCATTAATGCGGTCAAATCGACATTTGTTTTCAACCACAGGGATGGGAAAATTTAGAAATAGAAAACTTCTTGGTCAAAATAATTTTCAGACAGTGTATGCAGTTTTCGTTCAGAAATTACATTCATTTTAAAACGGAATATTAAAAGCAAGTGAAAATTTCAAGCAACATTCTTTCATTCAGCAAATGTACAAAGATTTTTCGTATGAATATTCTCGTCTGAAAATTGATCTGTGTGGCCAGCTTAAAGTGGTTGTAAACCCTCTGGTAGAAGTTACACCTACAGGTAAGGCTTATCTGTAGGTGCTTGCAATAAAGACTGTAACGATGTCTACGGCGCATGCGCACTGAACGTGCTGTTTTTATGAATGGGGTCGTGCCGTGAAAAGCTGTTCCCGCGCACATGCGCGGGAGTGATGTCGCGCAACTCCGGCCAGTCACAGAGCCGGAGTTTGCGGACCCCGGAAGAAGAGTGGTGAAGATGGACGCTCGCTATTAGCAAGGAAATCGGGGACATCGCGGGCTTCTACTTCAGGTAAGTGACACATAATGGGCTAGCCCATTATGCTTTACCTTTGCAGGGAAACAGAGGAAGTGAACCCATTAGGGTTTACTTCCTCTTTAAGGCAAGGTACACACCAATGCAATTTGCTTTGGATACGTTTCTGCAGTGCCTTTTGCTGTGCATTTTTGCGCACGTGATTTTGCTGCGTTCTGCGTTTATGCATATTTTTATGCTTTTTTTTTTTTTGGTCAATTTGTTGTTGGGCAGTTTAAAAAAGACAAATTGCTTAAACGCATTACATGCTTTTTTGCAGCTTCTCCATTGAAGTATATTGTCCCTGACCCTTTCCAAATATGCAGCAGCTGAAAAAAGCGAACGTGTCCCATAGGCATCCATGTTAAATGAACTGAGGTGTGAACCCGGCCTAAGATTTTTAGTAACATAATGGGGTGAAAAAAACTAAAATGAGCCACAAGTAAAAGTGCAAAAAGAGCAAATAATCGCTACTATAAGGGGTTACATTTTTATTTATTTTTTTACTGTGCAACAGTGAAAGTAATTTACAGTAGTGATTTGCTCTTTTTCTACTATAAAGGGTTACGTTTTTCTTTTTTTTTTTTTTTCTAACCCCATTATGTTGCTGTCCGATTTAATCGATTAATTTCATAATCGATTGGTTGTTTCGACCCTAATCCTTTTTTTCCTCTTATCGTCCATGGACCGACACAGCTCTCATATTGATTACACGTGGGTATATGTCCCTGCTTGCAGGAGAAGACCTAGGCCGAATGTTGGATGTTAAAACATTCTAGAACAAGCCAGAGCTGAACATTACCCTCCCACCTGCAGCCAACAGCCTCAGTTTTTTTTCTGCCTAGCAGAAGGAGAAGACGTGGCTCTCTCAGGAGCCAGTCTCCTGGAAGATTTTTTACTTAAAATTTTATTCCTTTGGGAATTTTATTTTTGAGACCTTCAATAAACTGGCGGCTGGGCAACAGGTTGGGTACACTAGTATCCTCGTAGTCTTCCCTGTCCGACCATCGAGCGTGCTGATCCTCGCCTTGTGTGCGTGAGACTCAGTTCACGACATACCCCATGGCTCCAGGGGTGGCCGGGTGACTTTCATGCTCCCGCGGTCCTCTCAAGATTAAACAGTACCTACTATATCTTTCGCGGTTGACCGGGCTGACAGCTGCGCAGTACGACTCTGTGATAGATCTGTCTGAAACAAGCCAGTGGGTCCCTCTATTGGCACCGAGGGTCATCTCTAAGGTGCTTGCGGAACGGGTAAGTAGTCTCTCCTGAAAAGAAGGTGAGTACATACTGGTTGTGTTTCTGTATGTGGGCGGTTCTCCCTGTCTCCCCCCCTGTTATGCTGCACCCTGCTGGTGCTGTGCTGTGTGGGGATACTTGGGGGGTCGTTCTGCCCTGGGGGGGCCGCTCCATGTCTGTTTAATATGCTGGAAAGTGTTCTGGAGTGGGGTTTTGCGTGTGCCGTTGGCGCAGTATTTAAAATTTTAAAAAGTGCGCCATCGGCGGCCATTTTGCCGCGGCTCAAGCACCGTTATACAAGCGCCCGGTGGCCATTTTCTTGTAGCCGCGGCGCTTTTAGTTTCGTTTTTGGCCTCTAGCGGCGCTGCTGAACGTCGCGAAATACCTCTCTCCTCACAGATTCTTCACTCTCCTCAGGCTTCACCCGCGCTACAGCGCGGCTCATACAGCAGAACTGAGCGGTCCCTAAGGGTGGTGAGTCCTCTGGGTATCCCCGCCTCAGCACAGCCAGTGGGTGGACTGTACTAGTCACTGTAATAGTGAATAGGGTCTCAGAGGGTGGCAATATGGAGTCTGGTTCATCTGCTTCTCCCCACTTCCCAGAGGCAACTGGCAGTGCTCCTGCACCTGCGGTCCCTATGGACCAGTTGTCGGCAGTCCTGGAATCATTCCTTGTCAAGCTGGAAGCGCTGTGCGAACACACGGGGGCTGTAAAGCGCCCCCTCCCCACACAATCTCCACATGGGGAGTGCTCTGACTCAGATATGGGCCTAGCTACTGCTGCTGAGGACCCTAGTTCTGAGGATATTGATGTGTTTGGACAGGACCCTCCTTGTGAGGAAGACCCCTGTCTTGAACCACCTACTGACAGGGTGCTTGTAAGTGAACTCATTGACGCTGTGAGGGACACTCTCAAGCTTAATGTTGAGGCTGAGGAACCTCAGGTGGAAACTATGACCTTTGGTTCTTTGAAAGCCGTGTCTTCAAAAAAGGTTTTTCCATGTGTGCCTTTTTTTGATACATACATTGACCAAGTCTGGGATAAGCCGCAGAAGACTTTGACAGTCCCCCGGCGCATAGCCTGAAGGTACCCCTTTAAGGAGGACATAGTTAAGAAGTGGGCTTATCCCCCAGTGGTCGACCGCCCATTTGAATAAGGCTACCATGCTCCCAATGGAAGGGACTCCTGCATTTAAGGATCCTGCTGACAGGAGGTCAGAAGTGGCGTGTAGAACTATGTTCACCTTATTGGGGGCCGCCTTACGCCCTATAGTGGCGGCGACACTTGTGTCTCAGACGTTCACAGGCTGGGCACGGATATTGCACCAGACAGTGCAGGAGCATAATCTCCCTCCTGAAACCATTGCCCTGGCTCACCAGCTTGCGCAGGGTTTAGTCTTCGTGTGCGATGCCACTGTGGATGTGACCCGGGGGCCTCCATTTCTGCTGTGGTGATGCGTCGCCTTATCTGGCTGAAATGCTGGTTGGCCGATCTAGCTTCCAAAAAGCTCCTGGCTGACTTGCCCCTTAAGGGCAGTAGACTGTTTGGGGCCGCCCTGGATGACATTATTAAAAATGTCACAGGAGGTAAGAGCACCTTCCTTCCCCAGTCTATTAATGGAAAAGAGCCCCACTGCAGGCCGGGCCTTTCCTTTCCGGCGAATAAGCTTTTTTTCGTCGGTCAGATTCCTCGGGTAAGCCCATCCAGACTGAAAAAAGTGCGGCTGGGGGACAAAGACGTCCCTGGGTGCATAAGCCTACCAAGCAAGCTCCCAAGTCCACCACCGCATGAACTCTAGCCCCTGCCCGACTCTGGGGTGGGGGGACGTCTTCGAAGGTTCTCGGTGCGGTGGATCTCCGACCGGTGGGTGTGCGAGGTGGTCACCTCGGGATACAGGATAGAGATCCGCTCGTGGCCCCCAAGCAGGTTTTTTCCCTAGAACCTTCCGGCCCGCCGGGCGGCCCTCTTGGGGGCCGTACAGGATTTGCTCGGGCGCAGAGTAATTGTGCCAGTTCCGTCACAAGAGAGGTTTCAGGGGTTTTACTCAAACCTGTTTATTGTCCCGTAAAAGGACGGGGTTCGGCCAATCCTGGACCTCAAGGCCCTGAATGCCTATGTGAGGGTACAAAAATTCAGGATGGAATCCATTCGCACGGTGATCGCGTCACTCCACCAGGGGGATTTTTTGGCGTCCTTGGATAACAAGGACGCTTACTTGCACATCTCAATCTGCGCAAGCCACCAGAGGTTTCTGCGCTTTGCCATAGGCAAAGTCCACTATCAGTTCGTGGCCCTTCCCTTCGGCCTAGCATTGGCACCACGGGTTTTCACCAAGGTGCTGGCCCCGGTTCTAGCTTTGCTGAGACAGCGAGGAATTGATATCGTGGGCTATCTAGACGATCTCCTTCTCAGAGCAGAAAATGGCTCAGAATTGGAGGAAAACGTGACAATAGTCAGTCAGACCCTCCGGGACTTCGGATGGGTTCTGAACACGCAGAAGTCGACTCTAGTCCCGACTCAGTGCTTGGAGTATCTGGGTCTGATTCTGGACACTTCAGCAGCAAAGGTGTTTCTACCCTCCAGAGAAGTTACTGACACTTCAGTCGGCAGTACAGGTTCTGACGTCCCGAAAATGGTCGTCAATTCGCTTCTGCATGAGTCCTGGGACTAATGGTGGCCTCCTTCGAGGCGGTTCCGTATGCCCAAGCACACACTCGGGCATTGCAGAAGGGAATTCTGTCGGTTTGGGACAAGTCCCCATTGTCATTGGATCTTCAGATCCAGGTGAGTCACTCTGTCAAGGCGTCCCTAACGTGGTGGCTGAGATCCCCGGCTCTTCGGGCCGGGAAGTCGTTCCTCCCCATCCACTGGACGGTCATCACAATGGACGCCAGCCTGACGGGCTGGGGAGGAGTGTGGGGAGCCCTGTCAGCTCAAGGGCTCTGGACTCCAGCCGAATCTCGTCTCCCAATCAATGTCCTGGAATTGTGGGCGATCAAGCTGTGTCTCGCCGCATGGTCAAAGAGGCTACAGGGCCGCTCGGTCAGAATCCAGTCGGACAACGCCACAGCTGTGGCGTATGTCAACCATCAGGGGGGCACTCTGAGCTCGGCTGCGGCATCCGAGGTCGCCCACATCCTAAGATGGGCGGAAAGAAGCGTGTCGGCCGTTTACATTCCGGGCGTAGAAAACTGGCAGGCGGACTATCTGAGCCGCCAGTCCCTGGACCAGGGGGAGTGGTCCTTGCATCCGGAAGTGTTTCAGCTCCTTTGTCGACGATGGGGCACTCCGGATGTGGACCTGATGGCGTCTCGACTCAATCGCAAGGTGTCGAGGTTTGTGGCCCGGTCCAGGGACCCCTGGGCGGATGCCTTGGACGCCTTGGTGGCCCCGTGGGGTCAGTATCGCCTGATGTATGTCTACCCTCCGCTGCAGTTGATTCCTCGTCTGCTGCGCAGAGTAGCGGCTGAGGGCATTCCGGTAATCCTCATTGCTCCGGACTCGCCTCAGCGTCATTGGTACGCCAACCTGGAACGTCTCGTCGCGGACGTCCCTTGGCGCCTGCCCTTGAGGAAGGACCTTCTATCTCTAGGTCCTAACTTTCATCCTGCTTTACAGTCTCTGGCTTGAACGGCATGGCTATTGAGAGCCAGGTGCTGAAAGACAGAGGCCTGTCAGATTCGGTAATTTCAACCATGCTTAGGGCACGGAAGTCTTCTAGGAAGATCTATCACGGTACCTGGAGAGCTTACATCGCTATGTGCGAGGAACTGGACTGGCGTCCACGGACGTACTCTGTTCCCAGAATCCTGAGGTTCTTACAGTGTGGTGTTGCTCAAAGGCTGGCTTTGAGCACTATTAAGGGTCAGATTTCGGCCTTGGCCATTTTCTTTCAAAGACTCCTAGCTGGTCATTCCTTGGTTAGCACTTTTGTGCAGGGGGTACGCCATGTGGTTCCACCTGCCAAGCCCCCGCTCCCTCCTTGGGATCTGAACTTGGTGCTTTCGGTTCTTCAGGAATCTCCTTTTTGAGAATATAAGAGATATTCCTCTTTCAACTTTGTCTCCAGAAGGTGGCTTTTTTAGTGGCCATCACTTCTGTTAGACGGGTGTCTGAGTTGGCGGCTCTGTCATGCAAGTCGCCTTACCTGGTCCTCCCATAAGGATAAGGCGGTATTGCGACCACGACCGTCTTTTCTTCCTAAGGTGGTTTCGACTTTTCACCTTAATGAGGACATTGTCCTTCCGTCCTTGTGCCCTCATCCATCACATCCTGGAGAGGTTGCGCTGCACAATTTAGACGTGGTGCGTGCCTTACGGGTATACCTGGCGGCTACTGCTCCTATTCGCAAGTCTGACTCGCTGTTTGTATCTGTCTCTGGTCTGAAACCGGGCCAAGCGGTGTCCTCTGCCACCATTTCAAGGTGGATCAGGCAGACCGTTATACAGGCCTATGCCATTAGGGGACGGGCGCCCTTCTTCCCGGTCACGGCGCATTCCACCAGGGCAATCGTGCTTCCTGGGCTTTCCGACATCAAGCGTCGGTTGCACGAGTGTGCAAGGCGGCGACCTGGTCGTCCATTCATACCTTTTCAAAGGTCTACAAGGTTGATGTGGCTGCATCTTCGGATGCTTCCTTCGGCCGCAAAGTGTTGCAGGCCGCTGTCTAATGTTGCAACTCCTCCGTTGAGGAGCTCTGCTGGTTTGGAGTGAAGTTTTGGTTGTTCCTTACTTTTTTGCTCCCACCCTTTTTCTTATACTGCTTTGGGACGTCCCACGTGTAATCAGTATGAGAGCTGTGTCGGTCCATGGACGATAAGAGAAAATAGGATTTTTGTACTCACCGTAAAATCCGTTTCTCTGACGTCCATGGACCGACACAGCACCCACCCTTCCTTTTAAGTTTGTACTGCTTTGTTACGAACTGAGGCTGTTGGCTGCAGGTGGGAGGGTAATGTCCGGCGGGACCGCCCCCCCTGGGCGGGGCTGTTCAGCTTTGGCTTGATCTAGAATGTTTTAACATCTAACATTCTGCCTAGGTCTTTTCCTGCAAGCAGGGACATGTTAGAAGGCTAGCCATTGGCTAGCCTGAATTTGTAGGAGGAGGGTGGGGCGTTATATCCTCCCCATCCTCCCCCTGGCTTGCGTCGGCTGTGTTTCCAGGTTACAGGTCAGGGTCCGGCGGTGACGTCATTTCCGGTTCCAGGGTCGCAAGCGGTGGCTGTTTACAGGCAGCGTGCGGAGCTGTGTCCCTTCCTATAGGGGAGCAGCTGGTGGGGTTTCAGCGGTCCGGGCGTCTGGTGGCAGGTTGGGCTTTTGTCCTCTCAGTGCTGGCGCAGCTTTGGCAAGTTGCATTGCAGGGACCTCTCGTGGCAGCTGTCATTCTTTTTCTCTGTGATCGGTACAGGTAGGTCTTGGGCTGGTTGGGGCGGGCTGTCGCTTGCCCCTTTTCATTGCTGGCACTGTTGTATACATGTCGATGTGCCTGTTGTTTTTTTCTGCTGGGATTTTCATTGTTCTATGCCACCCCACGCCCAGGGTGCGTTTCTCTTCGCAGGTCGTCCAGGGGTTCCAGTTCCTGGTACAGGTAGGTTCACCTTCATCTAGCAGGGGAGGGGCGGTGGCACTGGTATCTGGTAGGTGGGATGCAGTGTCACCTTTCTTGTTCTACCAGCCTCGCCTTTCCACCCCTTGCTGGGTCGGCTTCCCCCGCATCAGGTCCTTATGGGGGGGGGGGCCCGGGTTACTGGAGTGGGGGTCTGGGCTTGAGGCGTCCTCTACTCCAGGTTCCCCCGGTTCACTTCACCTGCTACCCCTGGTCCACTTCCCACTTAGGTTGGCTTGCACTAGCTGTTATTTGCAGGTTGCCAGGACTCTAGTCCAGCCGGTTGGCCACGGGGCTGCTTTTCCATACGTTGTCAACACTCTTTCACGCCTTGTCACTGGGTCCCGCTAGGGTTCGTTGTAGCTTCAGGTTAGATCACGTTCAGGTTTGCTTCTTCATTTCTCCCGTTTGTCGTTCCCGCCACAGTACACGTACACTCTGTTTTGCTCTAAGTCACCACGAATTTGGTTAGGGGGGCACAGCTCGCTCTGGGCGTTATTTGTTCAGTGCATACATCTAAATGTTGTTACAGGTGGAATTCTCTGTTCATTCGAGCGCTTCAGGTGCGTACTGTGTCCTTTTTACTCAGGGGTAGTTAGGGGCTTACATTCCAGGATCTGTCACGTCTTCGGATCCGTACAGGCTGAGGTTTTCATTTTTTAATTGATTTGATGCAATCTTCTCGCCTGTACATTCATACGTGCACGTCACTTACATGCCTATATCTGCCTACCACGGTCTGTAGGTACTAAGCCCTGAGTGTTCGTTTTTAATTGCCTGTTCTACGCCACAGGTTGCTCACGCTACACTCACGCAGGGGGTCACGGTCATTAGCTTCTTCAGGCGCCTGGTTTGGGCATCAACTGCACACATTATGTTGGGGCAGGTGGGCTTGGTTAGGTCGGTAGGTGGTGTTGACTGGTGGATTATTTGTGTTTTGTTCACAGATTGGGAGCATGTCGCATATCTAGGGCCGAAACAACTAATCGATTATGAAATTAATCGATTACAATTTTCATAATCGATTAATCGGCCAGTAACATAATGAGGTTAAAAATAAACTAAAATGAACCCTTTATAGTACAAAAAGAGCAAATCGCTACTGTAAATATTACTTTCACTGTCCCACAGTAAAAAATGAACCCCTTACAGTAGTGATTTATTTGCTCTTTTTGTACTAATTTTCGTTTTTTTTAACCACATGTTACTAAACATCTCAGGCCTGGGTCACACCTCCTGTTTTTGGTGCTTTTTGCAGAAACACACTACAGTTCATTTACATGGTTTCCTATGGGACACGTTCACATCCATGATTTTTTCAGCTGCTGCGTATTTGGAAAGGGCAAGGACTTTTTTTAAAAGCAAAACGGTGCTATTTTAGTTTTTTTGTTTAACCACTTAACGACCGCCCACCGCCGATTTACGTCGGCAGAATGGCACGGACAGGCAGAATCACGTAGATCTACGTGATCGCCTTTGTGCAGTTGGGGGGTCCATCCGGACCCCCCTTCACTGCAGTGAGCGGCCGTTAAGTGTTCGGGAGCGATCAGGCATGAGGGGGCGGCCGCTCGATTCCGCCCCCCCCCCCCTCGCGATTGCTCCCGGCCAATGAAATTGCTTCCTCCTGCCTGAAATGTAAACACAGGCTGGAGGAAGTGATGTCATCTCCCTCGCCGCGGTCTTTTCGTTCCCGGCGCCGAGGAGAGAAGACAGAGGTTAGTGCTCCAACAGTCCACTGACACGTAGGTACACATAGGCACACAAATCACCCCCCAGGTCACCCCAAAGCCCCCAATCACAGTGTCACTGATTGCAGTGATCATTTATTTTACTGATCACTGCATTTAGTGTCATCTGTGATTGTAAAAAGTTGCAGGGCAGTTAGGATTAGGCCCCTTTAGGTCCAGGGTAGCCCCCTAACCCCCCCCCCTAATAAAGGTTTAACCCCTTGATCACCCCCCAGGTAACCCTTTCACCCCCTAACTTCAGCGTCACTAAGCGATTGTTTTTCCGATCGCTGTATTCGTGTCGCTGGTGTTTTAGATAGGCAGTTATTTTTTTTTTAGGTTCGCCGCAGGTTTTTATTAGTGTCAGGTACCCCCATATATTATTTTAACCCCCTGATTGCCCCTAGAGTTAACCCTTTCACCAGTGATCGCCGTATAAGCGTCACTGTTGTCACTGGTTAGCCAGTAAGTTATTTAGTTATTTAGGTTACCCGTCAGGTTTTTATATAGTGTCAGGTACCCCCATATTTAACCTAATAAAGGTTTTAACCCCCTGATTGCCCCTAGTTAACCCTTTCACCAGTGATCACCATATAAAGGTTACGGGTGACGCTGGTTGATTAGTTTGCTTTTTATAGCATCAGGGCACCCGCCGTATATAACCCAATAAAGGTTTAACCCCCCTGATCGCCCGGCGGGTGAGATCAATTAGGTTTTAGCGCCAGAGAGGGTCTGCGTCGCCCCAGGCAGTGTTAGGTTAGTGCCAGTAACGCTAACACCCATGCGCAAAGCATACACCCCCCTTAGTGGTATAGTATCTGATCAGATCTATACTAGCATCCCCAGCGGTTTAGGGTTCCCAAAAACGCAGTGTTAGCGGGATCAGCCCAGATACCTGCTAGCGCCTGCGTTTAGCCCCTCCGCCCAGCCCAGCCAAGTGCAGTATCGATCGATCACTGTCACTTACCAAACACAACACACATAACTGCAGCGTTCGCAGAGACAGGCCTGATCCCTGCGATCGCTAACAGTTTTTTTGTAGCGTTTGATATATTTGCTGACGACAGTCAGGTGCTTTTTTTCCTGTGAATCTTACTAGTGTACCCCTAAATTTAGAGCCCAAAATGGCAAGACGAAGGTACACTAGTAAAGAGGCCTATGAGATTCTGAGCATGACAGATAGTGAAGAGGAGGTCACGTATCTGTCAGATTCAGGCTCAGAATATCTTCCCGTAGAAGACAGTGACGTCAGCGGCCCCACGTCAGATAGCTCTGACGACGAAGTTGAGGTCCCTGCTAAGGTCAGGTGTTCCCGATCTTCTGAGGTTGTTGAGCAAGAACCGCAGGTCTCTCGTATCATGGAGCAGAGTAGTACTAGCGCCGCTATTCCTTCTGGTGAACTGGCAAGCACCAGCGGCCTAGTACAGCCTGGACGTACATCCAGCACTGCAGTAACACTTGGTGACGTGGCGAGTCCCATAAGTGCAGTTCAAGCTGGCGAGGTGGCAAGCACAAGTAGTGTCCCGCTGCCACCAAGAAGACAAAGGCAGGCCCGTCGTGCCCATACTGCCCTTCCTGCAGAATTCGCCTATCCTGATTGGGTCCCCACCACTTCTGCAGAACCCGTACTTCCCCCATTCACTGCCCAACCCGGTATTCAGGTGGAAACAGCTGATTTTATTCCAATTGATTTTTATTCGCTGTTTTTCACGGAAGATCTCTATAGATCTATTGTGGACCAGAGTAATTTATATGCTGGTCAATTTATCGCCGCTAACCCCCAGTTGCCTAAAATTGCCAGAAATTGGAAACCAATTACGGTTTCCGAATTTAAGACCTTTCTGGGCCTTTCCCTCAACATGGGCACACATAAATTTCCGTCATTGCGTGCTTATTGGTCCACGCACCCAATTGACCACATGCCCGTGTTCTCTGCCTCCATGTCCAGGGCACGATACGAGCAGATTTTGCGGTTCATGCACTTCAACGACAATGAACTTTGTCGTCCATGTGGGGACCCTGAATACGACCGGCTCTATAAAATTCGGCCCCTCATAAACCACTTCAACGAACGTTTTGCAGCCTTGTTTACTCCCGATCAAGTTGTCTGCGTTGATGAGTCCCTGATTAAATTTTCTGGCCGCTTGTCTTTCAAGCAGTACCTTCCCAGCAAGCGTGCCAGATACGGGGTCAAGCTCTACAAGTTCTGTGACAGGGCAACAGGCTATGTAGTGAACTTTACGGTTTATGAGGGAAAAGATAGTCAGATTGAGTCGGTCAACTGCCCGGATTACATAGGGAGCGCTGGCAAGATAGTGTGGAACTTGGTGTCACCCTTATTCGGAAAGGGGTACCACTTGTATGTGGACAATTATTACACGAGCGTGCCACTGTTTAGTCACTTGTTTGATCATCAGATTGGAGCATGTGGCACCGTGCGACCTAATCGCCGGGGTTTTCCCCAGCAGCTTGTAGATGCCCGTCTTAGGCTGGGGGAGAGAGCCTGCTTGAAGTGTAATAACTTGCTCGCTATGAAGTGGAGGGACAATAAGAATGTTTTCCTTCTTGCCTCCCTTCATGCAGACACGACAGTCCAAATTCGTACGGCGACTGGTGTTGTGGAGAAACCCCTCTGTGTCCACGAATATAACCAAAATATGGGAGGGCTGGACCTCAACGACCAGTTGATGGCGCCGTATCTAATTGACCGTAAGGCGAGACGCTGGTACAAAAAAGTGTCTCTATCATTATTCCAATTGGCTTTGCTGAACGCTCATGTGCTATACAGAGCTTCAGGCGGGACGTTATCTCTTCTAAAATTCCAGAATGAGATAGTCACAGAACTCCTGTATCCAGGCGGTTCTGCACCTCACCATCCCCTACCAAATGCAGTAAGCCGGCTGCATGAGAGGCATTATTCGTATGTCCTCCCGAGTACCCCTACCCAAAGCCACCCCCAAAAAAGATGTCGTGTCTGTAGCAAGCGCGGATTTAGGTGTGACACCCGTAGTTTTTGTCCACTCTGTCCTGACAAGCCTGGTCTTTGCCAAGGTGAATGTTTTGAACGCTAACACTCAAAAGTGAAGTTTTAGCGTAGGGTACAGCATTTCACAGACAAGGACACACTTACACAGGGTCTCCCAAGATGCCATTACATTTTGAGAGACCCGAACCATTACAGTTGTAAAGTTACAAAAAAAAGTGTAAAAAAGAAAACAAAAACGTAAAAAACAAAACACAAAAAAAATATAAAATAAAAAAACCAAAAATAGTTGTCGTTTTATTGTTCTCTCTCTCTCTCTCTATTTTCTCTCTATTGTTCTGCTCTTTTTTTACTGTATTCTATTCTGCAATGTTTTATCATGCTTGCTTTTCAGGTATGTAATTTTTTGTTTTCAGGTGCGCCATTCAACTGCAGCGCGGAATTATTTATCTTGACAGCAACAGCGTTTGCTCCCACGATACATAAAGCCGTGACTCCAACGCTGTAGGAGGTGATTTCACCACCACAGTTAAAAAAAAGAGCATATATGCCGAAGCATGGGGGCAGCAGGGGCGGAGGAGCGTTTTTGCTCCTAATGCCGCGTATATACGGTCGAAATTCCAACGGAGGCTTGCCCGTGGAAAAGTCCGACCGTGTGTACGCGGCATAACCTTTTATGCCGCGTACATACGGTCGAAATTCCGACGAAGGCTTGACCGTGTGTACGCGGCATAACTTTTGCGGGAGGATGCCCCCATGCTTCGGCATATATGCCCATCATTAGAAGTGGGTGGATGAAGGGAGGTATTCTAATGGTGGGCATACCCACCAATCAATCTCTTTTTTTCGTTCAGCCAATAGGCTGTATGAAAAAAAAGATTACAATACATGTCCAACAAGGACCAGCAACGTACTGGTATGTTGCTGGACTTTGAATGTTTATACCAGAATGATGCCTGCGGGTTTAGGTATCATCTTGGTATCATTCTTTTCAGCCAGCAGCCGGCTTTCATGTAAAAGCAATTCTAGCAGATAATTGGCCTCTAGACTGCTTTTACAAGCAGTGGGAGAGAATGTCCCCCCCCCCCCCCCCCGGATATAAACAGCGCCATTGGGAAATTGGGAAAGCATTTTATCACACCGATCTTGGTGTGGTCAGATGCTTTGAGGGCAGAGGAAAGATCTAGGGTCTAACCCCCCAATTTTTTTCAAAAAAAGAGTACCTGTCACTACTTATTGCTATCATAGGGGATATTTACATTCCCTGAGATAACGATAAAAATGGTAAAAAAATAAAATATGGAAGGCACAGTTTAAAAATAAAATAAAAAAGCCAAATAAATAATAAAAAAAAAAAAAAAAAAAAAAAAAACACCGCTGTCCCCCCCCCTGCTCTTGCGCAAAGGCGAACGCAAGCGTCGGTCTAGCGTCATATGTAAACAGCAATTGCATCATGCATGTGAGGTATCACCGCGAAGGTCAGATCGAGGGCTGTCATTTTAGCAGTAGACCTCCTCTGTAAATCTAACGTGGTAACCTGTAAAGGCTTTTAAATGCTTTTAAAAATGAATGTAGTTTGTCGCCGCTGCGCATTTGTGCGCAATTTTAAAGCATGTCGTGTTTGGTATCTATGTACTCGGCCTATGATCATCTTTTTTATTTCATCAAACATTTGGGCAATATAGTGTTTTTTAGTGCATTAAAAATAAAAAAAGTGTGTTTTTCCCCCAAAAAATGCGTTTGAAAAATCGCTGCGCAAATACTGTGTGGGAAAAAAAAAATGCAACACCCACTATTTTAATCTGTAGGGCCTTTGCTTTAAAAAAATATATAATGTTTGGGGGTTCAACATAATTTTCTTGCAAAAAAAATTTTTTTTTCATGTAAACAAAAAGTGTCAGAAAGGGCTTTGTCTTCAAGTGGTTAGGAGTGGATGATGTGTGACATAAGCTTCCTAATGTTGTGCATAAAATGCCAGGACAGTTCAAAACCCCCCCAAATGACCCCATTTTGTAAAGTAGACACCTCAAGCTATTTGCTGAGAGGCATGTTGAGCCCATTGAATATTTTTTTTTTTTGTCCCAAGTGATTGAATAATGACCAAAAAAAAAAATGTACAAAAAGTTGTCACTAAATTATATATTGCTCAAACATGCCATGGGCATATGTGGAATTACACCCCAAAATACATTCTGTTGCTTCTCCTGAGTACGGGGATACCACATGTGTGGGACTTTTTGGGAGCCTAGTCGCGTACGGGACCCCAAAAACCAAGCACCGCCTTCAGGATTTCTATGGGTGTAAATTTTTGATTTCACTCCTCACTGCCTATCACAGTTTCGGAGGCCATGGAATGCCCAGATGGTACAAAACCCCCCCAAATGACCCCATTTTGGAAAGTAGACACCCCAAGCTATTTGCTGAGAGGTATGTTGAGTATTTTGCAGATCTCGCTTTTTGTCACACAGTTTTGAAAATGTAAAAAAAGAAAAAAAAGTCTTTCTTAATTTTCAAAAACAAATGAGAGCTGTAAAATACTCACCATGCCTCTCAGCAAATAGCTTGGGGTGTCTACTTTCCAAAATGGGGTCATTTGTGGGGGTTTTGGGCTATTTTGACTTTTTATGGCCTTCAAAACTGTGATAGGTAGTGAGGAGCGAAATCAAAAATTTATGCCCTTAGAAACCTTGAAGGCGGTGCTTGGTTTTTGGGGTCCCGTACGCGGCTAGGCTCCCAAAAAGTCCCACACATGTGGTATCCCCGTACTCAGGAGAAGCAGCAGAATGTATTTTGGGGTGCAATTCCACATATAACCATGGCATGTGTGAGCAATATATCATTTAGTGACAACTTTTTGTAATTTTTTTTTTTTTTTTGTCATTATTCAATCACTTGGGACAAAAAAAAAATATTCAATTGGCTCAACATGCCTCTCAGCAATTTCCTTGGGGTGTCTACTTTCCAAAATGGGGTCATTTGGGGGGGGTTTTGTACTGCCCTGCCATTTTAGCACCTCAAGAAATGAGATAGGCAGTCATAAATTTAAAGCTGTGTAAATTTCAGAAAATGTACCCTAGTTTGTAAACGCTATAACTTTTGCGCAAACCAATAAATATACGCTTATTGACATTTTTTTTTTTTACTAAAGACATGTGGCTGAATACATTTTGGCCTAAGGCCCCATGCACACGAGACGCAGGTGCAAACTCTGCTGAACACACGTTTTTAAACGCTGAAACCGGCGTTTATAAACGCGCGTCTTGCCGCGTTTGCGGCCGCGTTTAGCGCCGTTTAACCGCGTTTGCGTTTATAAGCGTTTCATCATAGACCCTCCCTAAGCTCAAAAAACAGTAAATTTTAACCATTTCAGCCAGTTTGTGAGACCAGAGTGAGTAGCAGCAGCTGAGAGAGCAGCAGTGTACTTGTATTTAGCGTATCACTTGCCACATCATCTGCCACAAGTTGTGGATTGTCCACTTGCCACGTCACCTGGCCACGTCACCTGGCCATGTTACCTGCCACGTCAGCTGGCCACGTCACCTGCCACAAGTTGTGGATTGTCCACTTGCCACGTCACCTGGCCACATCACGTGCCACGTCACCTGGCCACTTCACCTGCCACAAGTTGTGAATTGTCCACTTGCCACGTCACCTGCCACGTCACCTGGCCACGTCACCTGCCACAAGTTGTGGATTGTCCACTTGCCACGTCACCTGGCCACGTCACCTGGCCACGTCACCTGCCACGTCACCTGCCACAAGCTGTGGATTGTCCACTTGCCACGTCACCTGGCCACGTCACCTGGCCACATCACCTGACACAAGTTGTTTGTCCACTTGCCACTTTACCTGCCACAAGTTGTGGATTGTCCACAATGCGATGCAAGCAATTACAGTTTTCTTTTATATTTTTTAATAGTTTTTCATCATTTGCCATCATTTTTGAGATTTCTAATGTTAAAAAATAGGTCACCTTTAAAAACGCTTATAAACGCAAACGCGGCAAAACGCCGGTACCACGTTTAGCCGCGTTTAGCGTCTGAAACGTGAAAACTTTTGCGTCTGAACCCATTTTTTTGCTTCTGGTTAAACGCAACTGCTTGTAAACGCCAAAAAACGAGAGTGTGTGCATGGACACATAGGATAACATTGAATGGGTTCAGGAGCAGTTGAAAAAAGCGTCCAACTGCCTCTGAACGCGCGTTCAACAGCAAATAACAGCGTCTCGTGTGCATGGGGCCTTAATGTATGACTAAAATTGAGTTTATTCGATTTTTCTTATAACAAAAAGTAGAAAATATCATTTTTTTTTAAAAAAAAATTCGGTCTTTTTCTGTTTATATCGCAAAAAATAAAAATCGCAGAGGCAATCAAATACCATTAAAAGAAAGCTCTATTTGTGGGAAGAAAAGGACGCAAATTTCATTTGGGTACAACATTGCATGTCCGCACAATTTACAGTTAAAGCAGCGCAGTGCCGAATCCCAAAAACAGGCCTGGTCCTAATGGCCCGAAATGGTCCGGGGCTTAAGTGGTTAATATACTTCAATGGAGAAGCTGCAGAAAAGCATGTAATGTGTTTTTGCGGCAATTCGTGTTTTGTAATCTGCCCAACAACAAATTGGCCCCAAAAAAAAAAAAAATCCCAAAAAATACCTTTTTTTTTTTTTTTTTGTTATTAACCGATTAGTCGATTAATCGAAACAATAATCGGCCAACTAATCGATTATGAAAATAATCGTTAGTTGCAGCCCTACGCATATCTCTGAAAGCGTGGAGTTTGCGTTCATCCCTTCCACGCCAGCTGGCCCTTCCACACCAGCAAGGGGCTCGGACCTCGGCAGTACACCTTCATTAAGGAGCTGGACCATACCCAAACTCATTGGCGAACTTCGTTCCAGGGGCATTCCTTTCTCGGCGTTGGCCAGGAAGGTGGAGTTATTCAGGCTCCTTTTTCCAAACCCATCCCAGCCTCTTCCTTCCACCAGTGCGGAGCATGCATCCCTCCTCACCGCTTTGTCGCAAATCCATACGGTGTTAAATACTCTCATCTTCGGTCCAGCTTTTACAAGTTAGGATGGATGTGCTGGAGGCCCGTCCGGACAATGTGGTGGTTCCGGTAGCTTCCTCAGCTCCTTGTCCATCTGGAACTCCTACAGGTATCACTGGTGGGCCGCTACCGCTGGCTGATCCTTCTGTGGCTGTTGTTTTTCCTTCTGTTTCGTCTGCCCATTTTGTCCCGGCCAATCTGAGAAAGGACATCCTGGAAGGGAAGGACATCAACCTGGCATCCCTGCTCATTGCCTCGCAGGACATTGTGGAGAACAAGGCTTATGCTTGCGGGGAGGTCTCGGTGGTCCTCAGGACCCGGGATCCCAGGCTGAACCGTAAGCTCAACGTTGCTGAGTTTGTCCTTGCGTTTGGAATTTTCAGGGATGTCATTTGTGGTGTTAGTCCCGGCAGGAGGGAGGAGTTGGACCTGTATCTACATAAGGTAGTCGATTTGGCCCACAAGTGTGGTGGCAGCACCTTTTACGACTATCGTAAGTCTTTTTCGTCTAAGGTCGCTGCCATGTGGGCTCAGTTTCAGGTGGTTTCATGTTGGAGTGTCATTGACACAGAATTGGTTTGCAGACATTTAGCTAGTCAGAGATCTCCAACATGTGCTACCTGTCAGTCTGCTGCTCACACCACCAACTGGTGTCCCAATGTTGATCATCCAGGGGTAGCTGGGACCAGTAGGTCAGTGTCTGGCAGTCCTTCCGTAGGGTCCTCAGGGTTGGTGGACAAGCTTGGCAGGCCCATCCATATGCTGGGCAGGTCACAGCTGTGTAATAATTATAATTACACCTCATGTAATTACAACCAGTGCAGACTGCTGCATGTCTGTGCAAACTGTTTTAGGGCCCATCCCAAAACCGCCTGTCCAGTCAAGCCATCCAGTGTATCTTGACTGAGCCGGGGCAATGTCTCCAGGTTGGGGTTCTGGCTGGATCACCACCCATCCCCGGCTCTCAAGCAGTTTTTGATGGATGGTTTTATGGAGGGTTTCCATACGGGCCTGATTACCCTTCCGTTTCACTCACACGAGTGTGATAATCTGGTGTCGGCTGTCACCAATCCTGAGTTGGTGGATGACTTGTTGAGGGTGGAATTGTCCAAGGGATTTGTCATTGGGCCTTTTTCTTCCCCGCCTTTTGATTTATGGAGAGTGAGCCCCATCGGGGTGGTTAAAGGAAAATTTATAAATAAATACCGTTTTAATTCATGATCTGTCGGCTCCTCATTTGTCACCAGTACCTAGTCTAAATTCTCTCATTCCTTCGGAAAAGTTCTCCTTGAAGTACGCTTCAGTGGATTCCGCTGTTCAGCATATCCTACGGTTAGGGAGGGGGGCATGGTTGTCAAAGGCGGACATTGCGGATGCCTTTAAACTCCTCCCGATCATGCCATCTCTCTGGCAATGGTACGGTGTCAGATGGCGGGAGCAGTTTTACTTCGCCACCAAGCTGACGTTCGGGTCTAAGAGCAGCCCTTGGCTGTTTGATACGTTTGCCACTGCGCTTGAGTGGATCCTTTCTGCACAGCTGGGGTGTGGCAAGGTTATTCATTATTTGGATGATTTCCTGCTGCTGGAAAGCCCAGCACGGCCACCCAAGGATCTCGCCACTCTCACTGAGTTGTTCAGGGATCTGAACGTCCCCTTGGCTGTCCGCAAGATCGATGGGCCGTCCACCGTGATCACGTTTCTGGGGATCACTTTGGACACCATCCGCATGATCGCTTGTCTACCTCAGGACAAGCTGATCAGGATTCGGGGGGTCATTCATGATTTAGTTAGGTCCCCGGTATGTTCTAAGCTGCAGTCTCTCTTGGGCATGCTTAATTTTGCCATGAGAATCATCCCACAAGGCAGGTCCTTTGTCTCCTGCCTGTTGGCTCTACCGAAACTCGGACTCGGTGGTGCGTTTTGGGGGCCGGCGCCAAGGCTGATCTGCTGATGTGGGATCAGTTCTTATGAAGTTTGAATGGGGTTGCCTTATTCATCCGTCCACCCACGGCAGCTTCCCCAAGGGTGTACTCGGATGCTGTGGCCTCGGTGGGGTTTTCGGCCATTTTCGGGGGTCAGTGGCTTGCAGGCCCCTGGCCTTCTGAAGTGGCTGATATTCCAGGGTTTGCCAGGACATCAGCGCTTTTTGAGATTTTCCCCATTGTGGCTGCTGCCTGCACCTGGGGTCCCTCGTGTTCCGGGCAGACCGTCATCTTTTTTTACCAACAACAGCGCCACTGCTGAGATCATCAACAGGGGGAGATCTGCTTCTCTGTTCATGTCATTCATGCGCAGGTTGACTTGATTAGGCCTCAAGTTTAATTTTCATTTTCAGGGGCAATTCGTGAGTGTGGTCGATAACGGGGCGGCAGATGCCTTGTCCAGAGCTGACCTTCCTCATTTTTTTTCTGCAGCATCCGGAGGTGGATCGGAAAGGCTTGCCTGTCCCGTCGTTTGCCCAGCTGACGGACTAGTCGCTCTCGGGACTCAAGCAGCCTGCCTTATCAATGCTTCCTTGTCCGCTAACACTCTCAAGGCATACAGAATGGGGTGGAGGTGTTTTGGTGGTTTCTCGTCCCGTTACCCGGGCGCCAGGGTGGTTGATGTCAAGTTCCTCTTGGCATTTATGGCTCATTGTCATGGTAATCTGTCTTTGTCCCACAGCACCATTAAATCGTACCTGGCTGGCATTCAACATTTCCTTTCCCTACTCCATCCTGGGTCATCGTCAGTTTTTGCAGCTCATCCTATCAGGGCCATGCTCAAGGGTATACAGAAGACGCAAGGTAGACCAGTGGTCAGACTTTTACCTATCTCGGGGTGATCTTCCGGGGGCTGTCAGATTTGTTGTCCCGCTCTCCCTTCGGGTTGGGTCCCAGCTTGGTCCTGAAAGCTGCGGTATACCTTCGCTTCTTTGGGTTCCTCAGGCCGGGGGAAGTGTCCAGGGCGGGGCCCCACGCTCCAGTTCTCCTCAGAGGCGATCTCATCAGGTTGGCGGATCATTTTGTGCTACAGCTCCCCAGGTGCAAGAACTCTCAGGTAGGGCTAGGTTTTGTCATCCATTATTACAGGACCGGCACGGCCTGGTGTCCTGTGGTGGTACTGGATCAGCTCATGGGCTTGTTCGCTGCCACCCCGCTTGATAGCCCTTTGCTCCCCTTTCCTACGCGGGCCCTAACTTCCAGTCTCTTCATTTCCCATGTCAGGCTTTTGATTGGCAGGCTGGGTTATGACCCTGGTCAGTACTCAGGGCACTCGTTCAGGATTGGGGCGGCATCTGCAGCTTCTAAGCAGGGGGTACCGTCGCATGTCATTCAATATATGGGGCGTTGGCGATCATCGTGTTATAAGAGGTACATACCAAATCCCCATGTAGAGGTGAAGCGGGCTTTTACTGTTTTGTTGGATTGACTGTCATGTTTGCTTTTCATTAAATTCTCTTGCATACCTAGTCAGTGTCATTTTTGCCCTCTTTTAGGTGTACTCTCACGGGCGACCATGGCACAACTCAGGTCGCCAGGGTTGGGGGTAGGCGGTCACGGCTTCTATTCAGTATCCAGACTCTGACTACAAGTTAGAAGGCTAGCCATTGGCTAGCCTGAATTTGTAGGAGGAGGGTGGGGCGTTTATATCCTCCCCATCCTCCCCCTGGCTTGCGTCGGCTGTGTTTCCAGGTTCCCGCCCACCCGGGCCGCCCTATTTTTCACTCTTTTACTTATTTATACTCTGGGTATGCCCTCTTTTAGGCGTACTCTCACGGGCGACCATGGCACAACTCAGGTCGCCAGGGTTGGGGGTAGGCGGTCACGGCTTCTATCCAGTATCCAGACTCTGACTACAAATATTCACGTGTAAAACGGATTTTACGGTGAGTACAAAAATCCTATTTTTTTTTTTTTTTTTTTTTTTTACTAAGGAAACACGTTTATTGAGATGCAAACATGTTGTACACTTATACATGCAACGCAATCTTAAGAGTCACAGGAATTACAGTACAGAAGTTAACATTCCATCAGTTGAGTACATAAAAATCCATCAGCAGTAGGATAGAAGGAAATCTGCTTTACACATGGAAAGGGGGGGGGTGGGGGATATGCCCCGGCAGCCAACATTCACAATGGCCAATTTACATAGTGCAAGTCTCGCCACCCTCAAACCACCTATACCAAACATTAGAGAACTTCTGAGGGTGCCCTCTATGGGTGTATATAATTTTCCTATATGGAAGGGTGTCATTTCTTTTTTCCAGCTCTGCAGCGTCGGTGGTAATGCCTGCATCCAAACTTTTGCAACTACCTTCCTTGCCAAAAATAACGTTCCACATATGAATATAGTTGGGTTTCCTGCCAGACATTGATATAGACCAGGGATATGCAATTAACGGACCTCCAGCTGTTGCCAAACTACAAGTTCCATCATGCCTCTGCCTCTGGTTGTCATGCTTGATGCTGTCAGAGTCTTGCTATGCCTCATGGGACCTGTAGTTTGGCAACAGCTGGAGGTCCGCTAATTGCATATCCCTGATATAGACAAATACCAAAGAGGCACACTTTCGGGTCAAGACCTCCATGATAATATGGGCTCCCCAGGGGGAACTGAGTCACCTGTAGCCAGTAAGTCTGTATGTTCGGGCAGCTCCACATCAAATGATAAAACGTGTCGGGAGCTGATGAGCACCTGGGACATAGGGGGCTTCCCGTAGATTGAAACTTCACCGATTTCAGTGGTTTAAGGTATGCACGGTGTACTATATATAATTGCGTCAACCTATCAGAGTTTAGGGGAAAGCTGTCTTGGCCCTGTAGCAAAATACTGAAACTGAGAAATGGTTTGGATCACTTCAGAGGTGACAGCAAAGATTAATTCCAGGAAATGTAGAGACAGAATGTCTACTGATGTCTGAATAAGTAAATTGGGTTAATTGGGGGTCTGAGGTAGCGTTCCATTCATCTATTGTTCAGTGTGTTAATGAAGTCACGTATTATCTGCTACGGGAGGTAATTGCACTCCTAGTAATGTGTCGGGCACGGTTCCATTGTTATGAGTAAATATGTGGAGCTCTATTCATGGGGAGACAAACGTCTCACGCATACCAAATGTGTTAGAAATAGTCCCAGGTAATTAAATCACTGTCATCTGTTAATTGTTGAAGGGAATGCCCCTGTAAAATGAGTTAAGAAAACCCTTGCATGGGAAATGATATAAAAAGCCAGCCTGGGCAAAATAAAGGGTTGATTTACTCCCAGAACTGTGTGTCGTCCAGTTACTGGGGGGGTAACAGGTTGCCTTGGATAAGTCAGTACTTCCTCAGCTTCAAGGATTTCCCAGCGGACGTTGGAGCTCCGTAACACTGGTGGCAGCAGTGGGATTAAAGCCTTGCAGCAAGAGGAAGCAGCGTTCATGCAAATTCGGCTACACGAATGGAAGTGTGAATGGAGACAAACTATGCTGGATTAAAACGAGCGACGTTAAAGGATTTGCTGGAAGCAAAAGGGAAGAGCGCCAGCACTAAAACCAAAGCAGAGCTGATTGCAGAACTGACCGAGGGAGATCGGGCACACAGTATGGCTACAGAAGCCATGGAGACCGAGTTTAACCAAGAAGTGAAACGCAGGCTAGCGTTTTATGGAGAAAACCCCTCCACCGAGCTGGTACAGGCAACGTTAGCCCAAGTGGATGCCTTTATCACGGCGAGAGAAGAAAGGGAGACCCAACTCCGGCTGGCGGAACAGCATGCCTCCGAGAGACTGCTAACGACTACACCGGCACCAGAGACAAAACTAAAAGTACCCCATGATGCCTTTAAAAAGTTTATGGAAGCAGAGGAAGAGATCGATAGCTTCCTGCAAGATTTTGAACGGCAATGCAAGCTGTACCAGGTACCCCAGACAGACTGGGTACGGATCTTAGCTGGTAAGCTGTCAGGCCGTGCAGCAGAAGCCTACAGAGCCGTGCCAGAGGAGGAAATCGCAAGCTATAGCCGGGTAAAGGAAGTTATTTTGGCAAGGTATGCCATCACCCCAGAAGCATACAGGAGACGCTTCCGGGACACAAAGAAACAGGAGAAGGACTCCCACACTGAATGGGCTTGCCGAATGCAGAGGGCAGCCCTAGCTTGGCTACAAGCCAGTCAGGCAACCACAGCAGACGCGATCACCCAGCTGATTTTACTGGAGCAATTCTTTAATGGACTAAACCCAGAGGTACAGGAGTGGGTAAGGGATCGCAAACCTACCACTCTCTCGGAAGCGGCCAGGCAAGCTGATGAATATCAAGATGCCCGCCGGCCATCACAGACTAGCTTCCGACCAAGCACTAGACCACTGAACCATAACCCAGGGCCCCCAGCTACACAACGACCCGGGCTAATCCCTAACTCCCCTGCAAATCGATACCTCGGGCGCAAGGGAGTGCAGTGCTATTCATGCAAGCAATTTGGGCACTATCAGAGAGACTGCACTCAGAACCAGGACCAAGCTGCATGGATTCGACCAGGGCCACCCCCTCCAGCACGGGCTGCCGCTCATTGCTATCACACGGAAGCGGCCCCGGTCAACCGAGGAGCAGGAGAATTGAAGGAACACTGGAGTATCCTACACGAGGCTGACCCAGTACAGGCGGCTACCGACAACAGGCAACACCATCGCCAGTCAGTACAGCTGAACGGGAAGACTGCTCAAGGTCTACGAGATTCCGGCGCCACCCTCACACTGGTCAAACGTCACCTGGTTCCAGAGGCCGACCACACCGGGAGTTCCGTAGTTGTGCGGGTTGCAGGGGGAGCAGTACACAGGCTACCCACGGCAAGAGTACACCTGAACTGGGGTGCCGGCTCCGGATTAATTAAGGTGGGGTTGATCCAGGAACTTCCCGCTGATGTCCTGCTGGGGAACGATCTTGGCCAGTTGACTTCTGCTTTTGCATCAGACCCGGTTACCAACGAGATCTACCCCGTTACCACCCGGTCCCAGGCCCCCACCACGGAAAACAGAGCATCCTCTGAGGCTCGGATGCTTCAATGTTTGGATTGTGCGCGGTATTGAGCCAGGTTGGAGCAGATGGCGGAGTACACCCCGTAGTTTACTTGAGCAGGAAGCTTCTCCCCAGGGAAGTGAGCTACGCCGCCATAGAAAAAGAATGCCTGGCTGTGGTGTGGGCCCTAAAGAAGCTTCAGCCCTACTTGTACGGACAACAGTTCACCCTACTCACAGACCACAACCCGTTGGTATGGCTAAATCGAGTGGCAGGGGACAATGCCCGGTTGTTGCGCTGGAGTCTGGCGTTACAACCGTATGACTTTACTATCCACTACTGACCTGGGAAACAGAACGGCAATGCTGACGGATTATCGCGGCAACTGAACTGGAAATATGATCCGTGAGTACTCTCCGGACATCCCCAAGCCGATCCGTTAAGGATCAGACTGTGTATGCCGGCTTGTGGGTAAGGGGGAGCAGTGTAGCAAAATACTGAAACTGAGAAATGGTTTGGATCACTTCAGAGGTGACAGCAAAGATTAATTCCAGGAAATGTAGAGACAGAATGTCTACTGATGTCTGAATAAGTAAATTGGGTTAATTGGGGGTCTGAGGTAGTGTTCCATTCATCTATTGTTCAGTGTGTTAATGAAGTCACGTATTATCTGCTACGGGAGGTAATTGCACTCCTAGTAATGTGTCGGGCACGGTTCCATTGTTATGAGTAAATATGTGGAGCTCTATTCATGGGGAGACAAACGTCTCACGCATACCAAATGTGTTAGAAGTAGTCCCAGGTAATTAAATCACTGTCATCTGTTAATTGTTGAAGGGAATGCCCCTGTAAAATGAGTTAAGAAAACCCTTGCATGGGAAATGATATAAAAAGCCAGCCTGGGCAAAATAAAGGGTTGATTTACTCCCAGAACTGTGTGTCGTCCAGTTACTGGGGGGGTAACAGGTTGCCTTGGATAAGTCAGTACTTCCTCAGCTTCAAGGATTTCCCAGCGGACGTTGGAGCTCCGTAACAGGCCCCCTCTAGAATTTCATCCCAGTCCGAGTTCTCAATAGGTCCCACATCTTGTTCCCACGCTATCTTGGCAATCTGGGAAACCCCCCGAGTTCTATGAAGCCAGAGAGTGTAGTATAGATTAGACATTAGCTTAGTCGATTCTGCTCCAAAGAGGATGTCAAGAACCGGCGGAGTATCAAGAGTAACAGCAAGGGAAGCTGCCTGTGCTCTAACCGCATGCCCGAGTTGCAGATACCGAAATATTAGGTTATTTGGAAGTGAAAATTCTTCCTTGAGTGATTGAAAGGTTTTAGGTCCGGTCTCCGTCAAAATATGAGACGGGTAAAGTATACCATACTTTGCCCAGAGCTGTGGGTCAGGTACCGTATTCAACTCAGGCAGGTGGCCATTAAGCCAGAGCGGGGAGTAGGAGTGTACATGCGACCGGTTCTGTTTTTTTGAGAGCTATGTCCCATATTTTCTGGTGATGTGACAGCATTCCTGTATTAAAGTGGGGAGATCTGCGGCTACATTGTCCCTTTTTGAAAAACTGTCTGTATGGGGGTATGTAGCGGGCTCCCAGGCTTATCACACACTAGAGACCTATACCTCTGAGATTCAGATATAATGAAATAATACAGGTGGGAGAGTTGTGAAGCTACATAGTCCTGTATATCAGGGAGGGAACAACCACCTTCAAGAGTGGGGTTTTTAAGGATATGCCATGCCAATTTATGCCTACTTGAGCCCCAAACAAAGGAGTTCAAAATGGCCTCCATCTGTTTGAACACCCTCAGCTGGATATATAAAGGGGCAGGCCATATCATATATAAGATTTTGGGCAGCAAGATAATTTTTACCAAATTGATTCTACCCATCACCCCCAGGGGCAGTCTCGACCAGGTTTAGGTTTTGAATTTGAGGGTTGCAAACAAGGGCTCCACGTTTAGAGAAACATGGTCCCCATGGTTTCTGGTGACCTTCACCCCCAGGTATTTCATCTCTGCCACTCTCAGTAAGGGAAGTTAATCTGCAGGCCTGAGTACCTACCCATTGTTTCTATGATAGTTAGTGCAGCTTGCATCGAGGGGCCCTGATCAGCCAAATAGAGTACTGTGTCATCTGCATATAGGCCTATCTTTTCCCCCCTGTCTAAGGCCTGCCACATCCGGGCTCATTCTAATGGCAATCGCCAAGGGTTCTGCTTATCACAACGTCTACTGAATCCATATCCATCGCCACCACTTCAGAGGTGGACACGGGCTTTAGCCGAACCCTTACAGCCCCTGCCAACAACCCTTTACGTTCCAGTCAAAACCTTTTCTCTCAACTCCGGATACAGACGACTTATCTTTAAGGCGCATCTTCCGTAAACTTGAAAGCCTTATGGCCAAAGAAATAAGGGCATTTTGGGACGTTGACACTCTTACTGAATAAATCTCCATGGAACAAATTCCTCGTGGCTTGCGCATCAAAAAGTTTCCTACTTTTTGATTTTCCGGATGAAGATACCAAACTGGAATGGACGAACTCTCTCTCTCTCTCTCTCTGCCTGTTCATTCAAACTAATGAAAATTATCATTGACTTTAACCACTTCCTTACTGGGCACATAAACCCCCTTCCTGCCCAGGCGAAATTTCAGCTTTTGGCACTGTCACGCTTTGAATGACAATTGCGCGGTCGTGCGACGTGGCTCCCAAAAAAAGTTGACGTCCTTTTTTTCCCACAAATAGAGCTTTCTTTTGGTGGTATTTCATCACCTCTGCAGTTTTTATTTTTTGCAAACAAAGAAATAGCGACAAATTTGAAAAAAAAACAATATTTTTTGATTTTTGCTATAATAAATATCCCAATTTTTTTTTTTTTTTTAAATATTTTTTTCCTCAATTTAGGCCGATACATATTCTTCTACATATTTTTCGTTAAAAAAATCGCAATCGGCGTTTATTGATTGGTTTGCGCAAAAGTTAAAGCGTTTACAAAATAGGGGATGGATTTATGGCATTTTTATCCCCAAATTTTTTTTTATTAGTAATGGCGGCGATCAGTGATTTTTTTTTTTCGTGACTGCGACATTATGGCGGACACATCGGACACTTTTGACACATTTTTGGTACCATTCACATTTATACAGCGAACAGTGCTATAAATATGCACTGATTACTGTATAAATGTGACTGGCAGGGAAGGGGGTTAACACTAGGGGGCGAGGAAGGGGTTAAATGTATTCCCTATTGGTGATTCTTACTGTAGGGGGAGGGGACCGATCTATGTCCCTATGTACAAGGGACACAGCATCGGTCTCCTCTCTCCCTGACAGGACATGGATCTCTGTGTTTACACACACAGATCCATGTCCTTGTCCTGTGTAACCGCTGATCGCGGGTGCCTGGTGGACATCGCGGCCGCCAGGCACGCGCATCGGCATTACAGTGACGCGCCGGGCACGCGCCCCCCCCCAGTGGCCAAAGAAGCGGAGGCCGTAAAAAGACGACCTCCCGGATTTGTAGAGCCACCTCGCGGCCGTATATAGTCGTACGGCCGGCGCGAGGTGGTTAAGCAGCAAGCATTAGACAGAGTACAAAGAGAGATGTACCTGATACAAAAATAATTATTTGATCAGCAAGGACTGTCTGGCTACAATGATTTGGATGCTCAGTTAAACAAAAAGCTGGATAAACTTGAGAAAGGGGTAATTGGCACCAAAAAAGAGAAAAAAACTAGAGAGCTATTGGACTATGACACGAACCGTCTATACATGGAAGAAACCAGTTTTTCACACAAACAGTTCACGGAGAACCCCAAATAAAAAACGGGTTAGTTTCTCGGATACTGAAGGTGAGCCATTCAATGACACACTTGCAGCCACTGGATCTGATTCTTCTCCGGATACCAGCCCCAGGCTTGAACACACACGTAAAGATGCATCGGCGTATTTAAACCAGTGCGGCCAAGGTCACAACAAGAAAGGAAAGAAAAAAAACAGTAGAGGTGGCAAGAAACATAGAAGATCCCAAAGGAATTCGCTACCCGTTATGGGGTCACAAGTAGCGGAGCAGCTGAATGTGATGAATTTGTCGGCACGATCCTTAACAGACACAGATATTTCGTTGTCTACAGGTTTGAACTTTTGTCCATCTAACCATTTTAATCTGTTCAGTACCATCATGGATGTGAATAGATTGGCACAAATCCTTATGCTACAAAAACATTATTTTTCTGAACAAGATGAAGCACAATCAACCTCTTTCATGGACAGTCCATCTATGGGTGAGTCTACTTCCTATTCCAATTGTTTTCCTGATGTGTGTGCTCTTATGGACTTGACAGATCTTGCAATCAAGTCTGATATTGATGGCAAGTCTATGGGAACCAATAGCTCTGGTTGCAATCCAGTCTGTTTTTAAAATCAAATCAGATTTTTTATTCCATCAATTCCAGAGGTAAAGATATGGACTTATACCAAAAACTAGTAGAGAGAGACCTATCACTTCTAGCCAAAAATTCATTTGACAATAGGATTGACAATTTGTCCACTGAAGAAAAAGTGTCACTTCACAATTTACAGAAAGATTGTTCTATAGTCACTAAGAATGCAGACAAAGGCGGAGTAGTAGTTCTAGATGCTACAATATACAAACAAGAAGCTTTGAGACAATTGTCAGACCTTAAAACTTACCACAAACTCAAGGGTGACCCTACAGAGCCTTTCAAAAAAGAACTATCCATTTTGTTGGACAGAGCCATCTCTATAGGAATTTTTACAGATAGAGACAAAGACACTTATCCCTTTTCCTGTTATGCCTATTTTTCACTACCTTCCCAAACTACATAAGGGACTCTCCCCCCTTACAGGCAGGCCAATTGTGGCAGGGATTGACTCCTTAAACGCCTGGGACAATGGGTGGATGAACAACTACAGCCCCTGGTTGCTGATTTACCGGGTTACATTAGTGACACCAATGACTTGTTGGCAAAACTGAATGAAATCAAATGGGATAAGAACTGTCGATGGATCACGTGTGACGTTTCTAATTTATACTCTTCTATACCGCATGCCCTAGGTATACAAGCTGTTTCTTTTTTCCTACAGAGGTCAGGACGTTTTTCTCCTATGGTACAAGAATTTATCCTTTGTGTTTAGAATACCTTCTTACCCATAATTTTTTCATGTTCGGGGGCTATTACCTCCAAAAATGCAGAGCCTCTATGGGTGCCAAATTTTCACCATCCCTTGCCAATCTTTACATGGGGTGGTGAGAAAGGCTCCGCATTTTTGGACCACATAGCCCCCGCCGTAGGGACACAATATTCTTTTGTAGGTACATAGACGATCTCCTCCTGTTTATTGTTAACGATTCATGGTGTGACCTGCAAACATGGTTATTATACATGAATGACAATCTTCTTAACACTAAGTGTGCCTCTGAAGTTCAAGTTAACACTGTTGATTTCCTAGATGTGAGGTTGACAGGAGAAAACAACATTATCTCTAAACTATATAGGAAACCCAGCGCAGGCAACACTCTTCTAAGAGCTGACTCCAGCCACCCAAGTCACACCATCAATAGCATCCCAATAGGACAATTCCTTAGACTTAGGAGACTCTGTAGTAGGGACTCTGACTTTGAGCTGGAAGCAAAGGCTATGTCCATTAGATTTGAAGAGAGGGGATACCCAAAATCTGTGATCAATAAAGGGCTATCAATAGCGAAGGGGACATGCCGGGATACCCTTTTAATAAAAAAAGCTGAAAATATTTTCGGACAAGGTGGAGATGGACTTGCAAAAAGTAAAAACAAGCACAAATACTTTAATAAAAACACAAGTAATCGTTCCGGCAGTTCCATACAGCATGGAATTTCAAAAAATAAAGTGCATCGTAACTAAGTACCTTCCAGTCTTATCACACGATCCCATATATGCTGAAATTTTAAAGAAAGGGATTCGTACATTGTCGAGAGCACCATCTCTCTGCAGTTTGTTGTCTCCCAGTCTTTTCTCCAGCACAAATGCCATTAGTAACCGTCTTTCATTCAAGGGTACTTTCAGATGTGGTGGCCGCAATTGTGTTTTATTGCGCTTTCATCCAGAAAGGTGACACTGTCACCTCCCACGTCAACTGGAAGAACGCACAAATTACACTTTCATTAACTGCAACACCAGCTATGTCATATATGCTATTACTTGCAAGTTATGTTCCAAACAGTATGTAGGTAGAACCACTGGACGCTTAAAAGATCGCCTATACGATCATCTCTACGACATCGATAAAAATCACATGACTAATGTGGCGCGTCATTGGAATGAGGTTCACCACAAAGACACCTCAAGTTTAACTATTCAGGGAGTAGAAAAGATTGTGAGACCACCAAGGGGTGGCGACAAATTCAACATACTGTGTAAACGAGGTGCGATGTATCTTCTTCATTTTAGATACCAGGTACCCCTCAGGGTTGAACTGTGAATGGGATATATCACATTTTTATTGAGGATCTCTTGTAAATTTACACATTATTGACCCACATATTCATTCAACCTTTGGACTCTTGCTTCGTCCTGTCAATTCACCTCGATGTCCGCTTCCTTGAACCTTTTTTGAGTGGCGGTATATTTAAAATGAAGGGCAGTGATGACTCTGAGCCTTCTTCGTGGCTTGTCCTCACTGCCCATGTCGACTTAATATACATGTTTATCATGTTCATCATCCGTGTAGGTGTGTGTAGTCCATGCAGATAGACATGAAAGCCAGGCTATTTAAGCCTGTGTTTCATTTATTCATTTCTTCTTTTGTTTATTTATTTTTGATTACATGGTTGCCATCACACCAGGAACATTCTCTGGAGATATTTCTGTTGGGCATCTTGTTGGCATCCATTATTTGGACCAGGAAATTATAATCTTTTAAATATTTTTCAGTTGCATATCTTCTGCGACTACTATAATATATTAAAAACGAAATGTTATTTCCTAACACGGTTCTTTTTCATGCAGTTTTCAATACTGGCTCATTGGTTCAGCTATCATTTATATTTGTCATCTATACACTTTTTTCGGTATGTACAATTTTTTTTTTTTTTTTCCTTTTTAAGAAAATATCTACACCTGTCGAAATTTCGACAAGGGAGATTTTCTGATACTAAATTAAGAATCATACCGTTCTTTAGGAAGTGCTTGATGACTTATATTATCACCAGTTATACCAACAATTAGGGCTATATAACTTCCCCTTTCAATTATTATATTATGGTTCATTTTATAACTAATTAACAATTTTTTTTTTATTTTTTTTTATTTTTTTATAATTTTCTTTTCACAAGAAATATATATATACACGTTTTTAGCTTTTCAAATACCAATTATATGAAAGTCCATATTCACGAGCACTTTCATATTGCTCACACGATTATGCACCACACATCTTCCCTGCACAGACTGGATCTTGCTATATATCACCTTGTCCAGGATTATTTCAGGACATGTTTGAATATTTCACAGCTCTCCAGTTCATGCAATGTTTAGAACACTCTTCAACCAGTGCACCTTTCGTAACTCATTATAGTTGTTGGTACACCTGTCACGAATAAGCACCTCAGCACATGCATTATTCCGCATTTTATTTTGCTAAACACGTTAAATAAAGCCTTTTTTTTTTTTTCCAATTTTTTGGCTTTTTTCGTCACAAATGTTATATGCTTCTTATTAATTATCATCCTTTTTATATTTTTCATTTATAAATTTATGTACTCTGTTTTTTTTTTTATGTAATCAGATCAGCCTTCGCATCTCGAAGGTGTATGCAATCTACCTTTTTCTCACACACACACACACACACACACACACACATTTTGTATTCATTTTTGTATGTTTTAATTTTTTTCTTTGATACATTAAGATATTTAAGTAGTTTTAAATATATCACTTTAATATATTTTTAGCATTGCTTTTTTGTAACACATTCACATGTGGCTGCTTTACATGCATGCTTACATGTACATGTTTACATATGCATTTGTCATAGGTGCTTTTTCTACTTGGAGTGTGTCGGATGCAATTAGGAGCTTAACACCTTCCTTCTGTGCACAGTGGGATTGATTTGGTGTGAGGTCTCTTCTGTTTTCCATTAATACACTTGTTGGGCTCCCACACACTTCAGCTATGAGTAAGCATCTAGTTATAATGTGAAACGCATTAGCCGTTATCCCCTGCGTGTCCACTGTCTGTTTTGGTTTGCTTTTGGCACTTATGGATTCATTTTTGGATTTGATCTTTGCAATAAACTGTTTTACTGAGTGCGGCAGTCCAGGAACTCTTACTTTTCCTATGGACCAGTGCATAGCCAGCACCTGTCAGTGCAACAGGGCGGAAGCAATTATTGGAGTCTAGCAGCTTGAAGCTGTAGGTTTCTTTGATTTTTCAAGGGTTCTGCTGCCAAGGCATAGAGCAACCCTGCCTCGTGCCCCTCTCCAGGGAGATCTGGTCAGACAGCCACCCATTGACATACACCCATGCCTTAGGGGTCTGGTAAAGAAGCTGTACCCATTTGATATAGTGTGGGCTAATCCCATAGCAGCGCAGGCATTCCCACAGGTATACCCACTCAACTGAGTCAAAGGCCTTGGCCGTGTCTAGGGCCACCACCACTCTAGTTCCTGCATTGTCATGTTGGGCTTGGATGTTCATAAACAACCTTCTAATATTCATTGCTGTATTCTTTCCTGGCATAAACTCCGGTTTGGTCATGGTGGATTAGTGAAAGTATGACCGTATTTAACCACTTAGCGACCGCTCACTGTATATGTATGTCGGCAGAATGGCACCGACGGGCACAATCACATACAGTGTACGTGATTGCCTTTGTACAGTTGGGGGGTCCGATCGGACCCCCCCTCCTATACAGTGAGCGGTCGGTATTCGTTGGGGAGCGATCCGACATGAGGGGGCGGCCATTCGATTCCGGCCACCCCTCCGCGATCGCTCCCGGCGAATGGAAATGCTCCCTCTGCTGTGTAATGTTTACACAGGCAGAGGAAGCAGGAGGAAGTGATGTCATCTCTCATGCGGCGCTCACATATACCGAGCGCCGTACAAGAGAAGACACACAGGTCAGTACACTAACACTACACTGACACCAGGACACATAGGCACACAAATCACCCCCCCCCCCCAGTCAGTGTCACTGATTGCATTGACCATTTATTTACTGCTCACTGGATTCGGTGACATTTGTGACTGTAAAAGTGTCACTACATTTAGTTTTAGGTCCAGTGTAGCCCCCTAACCCCCCCCTAATAAAGGTTTAACACCCTGATCGTCCCCCAGGTAACCCTTTCACCCCCTATCACCACTGTCGCTAAGCGATCATTTTTCTGATCGCTGTCTTAGCGTCGGTGATGCAGATCGGTAGCCAGTAATGTTTTTTTTTTTTTTAGGTTCGCCGCAGGTTTTTATAGCGTCGGGTACCCCCATAAATTATCGAATAAAGGTTTTAACCCCCTAATTGCCCCTAGGTAACCCTTTCACCAGTGATCACCATATACAGTGCCTTGCGAAAGTATTCGGCCCCCTTGAACTTTTCATCCTTTTGCCACATTTCAGGCTTCAAACATAAAGATATAAAATTTAATTTTTTTGTGAAGAATCACCAACAAGTGGGACACAATTGTGAAGTGGAACGAAATCTATTGGATATTTTAAACTTTTTTAGCAAATAAAAAACTGAAAAGTGGTGCGTGCAAAATTATTCGGCCCCTTTACTTTCAGTGCAGCAAACTCACTCCAGAAGTTCAGCGAGGATCTCTTAATGATCCAATGTTGTTCTAAATGACTGATGGTGATAATTAGAATCCACCTGTGTGTAATCAAGTCTCTGTATAAATGCACCTGCTCTGTGATAGTCTCAGGGTTCTGTTGAAAGCGCAGAGAGCATCATGAAGACCAAGGAACACACCAGGCAGGTCCGTAATACTGTTGTGGAGAAGTTTAAAGCCGGATTTGGATACAAAAAGATTTCCCAAGCTTTAAACATCCCAAGGAGCACTGTGCAAGCAATCATTTTGAAATGGAAGGAGTATCAGACCACTGCAAATCTACCAAGACCTGGCTGTCCCTCTAAACTTTCAGCTCAGACAAGGAGAAGACTGATCAGAGATGCAGCCAAGAGGCCCATGATCACTCTGGATGAACTGCAGAGAACTACAGCGGAGGTGGGAGAGTCTGTCCACAGGACAACAATCAGTCGTACACTGCACAAATCTGGCCTTTATGGAAGAGTGGCAAGAAGAAAGCCATTTCTCAAAGATATCCATAAAAAGTCTCGTCTAAAGTTTGCCACAAGCCACACCAAACATGTGGAAGAAAGTGCTCTGGTCCGATGAAACCAAAATCAAACTTTTTGGCCACAATGCAAAACGAAATGTTTGGCGTAAAAGCAACACAGCTCATCACCCTCAACACACCATCCCCACTGTCAAACATGGTGGTGGCAGCATCATGGTTTGGGCCTGCTTTTCTTCAGCAGGGACAGGGAAGATGGTTAAAATTGAGGGGAAGATGGATGCAGCCAAATACAGGACCATTCTGGATGAAAACCTGTTGGAGTCTGCAAAAGACCTGAGACTGGGACGGAGATTTATCTTCCAACAAGACAATGATCCCAAACATACAGCAAAATCTACAAAGGAATGGTTCACAAATAAACGTATCCAGGTGTTAGAATGGCCAAGTCAAAGTCCAGACCTGAATCCAATCGAGAATCTGTGGAAAGAGCTGAAAACTGCTGTTCACAAACGCTCTCCATCCAACCTCACTGAGCTCGAGCTGTTTTGCAAGGAAGAATGGGCAAGAATTTCAGTCTCTCGATGTGCAAAACTGATAGAGACATACCTCAAGCGACTTGCAGCTGTAATTGCAGCAAAAGGTGGCTCTACAAAGTATTAACGCAAGGGGGCCGAATAATTTTGCACGCCCCACTTTTAATTTTTTTCTTAGTTAAAAAAGTTTCAAAAATCCAATAGATTTCGTTCCACTTCACAATTGTGTCCCACTTGTTGGTGATTCTTCACAAAAAATTAAAAATTTATATCTTTGTTTGAAGCCTGAAATGTGGCAAAAGGATGAAAAGTTCAAGGGGGCCGAATACTTCCGCAAGGCACTGTAAGTGTCACGGGTGACGCTGGTTAGTTAGTTTGCTTTTTATAGTGTCAGGGCACCCGCCGTGTATATATAACCCAATAAAGGTTTAACCCCCTGATCGCCCGGCGGGTGATATCAATTAGGTTTTAGCGTTAGAGAGGGTCTGCGTCACACCCCAGGCAGTGTCAGATTAGTGCCAGTAACGCTAACACCCACGCGTGAAGCATACACCTCCCTTAGTGGTATAGTATCTGATCAGATCAATATCTGATCTGATCTATACTAGCGTCCCCAGCAGTTTAGGGTTCCCAAAAACGCAGTGTTAGCGGGATCAGCCCAGATACCTGCTAGCACCTGCGTTTTGCCCCTCTGTCCAGCCCAGACCACCCAAGTGCAGGATCGATCGATCACTGTCGCTTACAAAACACAACACACATAACTGCAGCGTTCGCAGAGACAAGCCTGATCCCTGCGACTCCAGTGCTGTAGGAGGTGATTTCACCACCACAGTTAAAAAAAAAAAAGCATATATGCCGAAGCATTGGGGCAGCAGGGGCGGAGGAGCGATTTTTGCTCCTAATGCCGCGTACATACGGTCGAAATTCCGACGGAGGCTTGCCCGTGGAAAAGTCCGACCATGTGTGTGCGGCATAACTTTTTTGCGGGAGGATGCCCCCATGCTTCGGCATATATAAATGGTGCATGTATGCCCATCATTAGAAGTGGGTGGATGAAGGTCGGTATTCTAATGGTGGGCATACCCACCGATCAATCTCTTTTTTTGTTCAGCCAACTGGCTGCATGAAAAAAAAAAGATTACAATACATGTCCAACAAGGACCAGCAACGTACTGGTATGTTGCTGGACTTTGAATGTTTATACCAGAATGATGCCTGCGGGTTTAGGTATCATCTTGGTATCATTCTTTTCAGCCAGCGGCCGGCTTTCATGTAAAAGCAATCCTAGTGGCTAATTAGCCTCTGGACTGCTTTTTACAAGCAGTGGGAGGGAATGTTCCCCCCCCCCCCCCCGGATATAAAAAGCGCCATTGGGAAAGCATTTTATCACACCGATCTTGGTGTGGTCAGATGCTTTGAGGGCAGAGGAAAGATCTAGGGTCTAGAAGACCCCAGTTTTTTCAAAAAAGAGTACCTGTCACTACCTATTGCTATCATAGGGGATATTTACATTCCCTGAGATGACAATAAAAATGCTAAAAAAATAAATATGGAAGGAACAATTTAAAAATAAAATAAAAAAGCAAAATTAATAAAAAAAGCACCCCTGTCCTGCCCTGCTCTTGCCCAATGGCGAACGCAAGCGTCGGTCTGGCGTCATATGTAAACAGCAATTGCACCATGCATGTGAGGTATCACCGCGAAGGTCAGATCGAGGGCAGTAATTTTAGCAGTAGACCTCTGTAAATCTAACGGGGTAACCTGTAAAGGCTTTTAAAAATGTATGTAGTTTGTCGCCAATGCGCGTTTGTGCGAAATTTTAAAGCATGTCGTGTTTGGTATCTATGTACTCGGCCTAAGATCATCTTTTTTATTTCATCAAACATTTGGGCAATATAGTGTGTTTTAGTGCATTAAAATTAAGTGTATTTTTTCCCCAAAAGTGGTTAGAGTGGATGTAAGCTTCCTAATGTTGTGTATAAAATGCCAGAACAGTTCAAAACCCCCCCAAATGACCCCATTTTGGAAAGTAGACACCCCAAGCTATATACTGAGGCATGTCGAGTCCATGGAATATTTTATTTGTAAACACAAGTTGCGGAAAATTTTATTTTTTATTTTTTGCACAAAGTTGTCGCTAAATGATATATTGCTCAAACATGCCATGGGCATATGTGGAATTACACTCCCAAAATACATTCTGCTGCTTCTCCTGAGTACGGGGATACCACATGTGAGACTTTTTGGGAGCCTAGCCGCGTACAGGACCCCAAAAACCAAGCACCGCCTTCAGGCTTTCTAAGGGTGTAAATTTTTGATTTCACTTCTCACTGCCTATCACAGTTTCGGAGGCCATGGAATGCCCAGATGGAACAAAACCCCCCAAATGACCCCATTTTGGAAAGTAGACACCCCAAGCTATTTGCTGAGAGGTATTGAGAGTATTTTGCAGATCTCGTTTTTTGTCACAAAGTTTTGAAAATTGAAGAAAAAAAAATAAAAAATGTCTTTCTTCATTTTCCAGAACAAATGAGAGCTGTAAAATACTCACCATGCCTCTCAGCAAATAGCTTGGGGTGTCTACTTTCCAAAATGGGGTCATTTGGGGGGGGGGGTTTGTGCTATTTTGGCGAAACTGTGATGGGTAGTGAGGAGTGAAATCAAAAATTTGTGCCTAGAAATCCTGAAGGCGGTGCTTGGTTTTCGGGGTCCCGTACGCGGCTAGGCTCCTAAAAAGTCCCACACATGTGGTATTCCCGTACTCAGGAGAAGCAGCAAAATGTATTTTGGGGTGTAATTCCACATATAACCATGGCATGTGTGAGCAATATATCATTTAGTGACAACTTTTTGTAATTATTTTTTTTTTTTTTTTAGTCATTATTCAATCACTTGGGACAAAAAAAAATATTCAATGGGCTCAACATGCCTTTCAGCAATTTCCTTGGGATGTCTACTTTCCAAAATGGGGTCATTTGGGGGGGGGGGGGGGGGGGTTTGTACTGCCCTGCCATTTTAGAACCTCAAATGAGATAGGCAGTCATAAACTAAAAGCTGTGTAAATTCCAGAAAATGTACCCTAGTTTGTAGACGCTATAACTTTTGCGCAAACCAATAAACATACGCTTATTGACATTTTTTTTTCTAAAGACATGTGGCTGAATACATTTTGGCCTAAATGTTTGACTAAAATTGAGTTTATTCGATTTTTCTTATAACAAAAAGTAGAAAATATTTTTTTTTCAAAATTTTCGGTCCATTTCCGTTTATATCGCAAAAAATAAAAATCACAGAGGCAATCAAATACCATTAAAAGAAAGCTCTATTTGTGGGAAGAAAAGGACGCAAATTTAGTTTGGGTACAACATTGCATGTCCGCACAATTTACAGTTAAAGCAGCGCAGTGCAAAATTCTGAATTCACCTCTGGTCCTCTAGCTACCAAATGGTCCGGGGCTTAAGTGGTTAACCTGGAGGATAGAATCTTGGCTAAAATTTTAATATCCACTCCACTGGCAGCAGGGAAATGGGTCTATACGATTCTGAATATTGCGGGTCTTTACCTGGTTTGGGAAGGACTATGATCTGGGCTTCCTGCATGGAAGGGGGAAGCATACCCAGCTCAAATATGGATTGAAATAGGGTTTTCAACTTAGGAACTAGTGTTTCAGAGTAGGTGGTGTAGAATTCCAAGGGCAGGCCATCCAACCCTGGGGCCTTAGATTTGGCCAGTTGGGAGATTGTTGTGGCAATATCCTGTGTGGTAATTGGAGCCTCCAGCATTTGGACTTGCTCTGCATTCAGCCGTGGGCATTTCAGTGTATGTAGGTATTCCTGTAGCTCTTGGGGCGGATATTGGCATTGGGAGCTATATAATTTTTTGGCCCTAATCTTAACGATCCGCAACTGCCTGCCAGAGCATTTCCGAGGCGATACCATAAACTTGAATGGGAGGCGTTGAAAGGCTTTAAACGCCTCTTGACTCGTCATGAGGCTTAAATTTTGAAGCAATACTAACGCATAGTGTGAACAGCACTATGTGCTGTCTATTGTATCTTGTGCATAGGCGTTTGAGGAGCGTTTTTTTTAACGCCTCTCAAACACCTGCTCTTAATGCCAGTGTGAACTCAGCCTTAGTACCTCTGATTTATACAAGTCTCGCGCTTTGGGAAATATTGTATTAACACCCTGTCTTCCAAGGAACATTTTATAATTGTCCTTGGTATACAAGGGGTTAAAACAAGCTCACAGATGTGCTGGCTTTTTGGCCTCACTGATCCTGTTCAAGTTTCCTCCCAGGGTTCTCACTACATACATGCATTGCTTTTTTCTGTGCATGCATCATGGGCCCTGTTGCTTTGTCACCATCTGCTCTGCCTATAAACCACCTTCATGATCTCTGAACCAGGGTTTCTCAACCTTTATGTTTTGAGGAATCCTCTGAAAAAAGTTTGAGATCTTGGGGAACCCCTGAAATAATTCAGTTCTAAAGCTCACAGAACATTAGTGTAATCAACGAGCTGTTGATTTCAAGGGTAACTTCACTTTCTTGGGGGGGGGGAAAAAAATGGCAAAGAAAAAATAATATAGTGTGTACAATTGTGATACAAATCATATTGTAATTGAATGTTTTTAAAAATTACCTTTTTTCCTTTTCAATCTGCAGCCGCTGTAGATGTGAATAAATGCAATGCAATATGGCTACATGGAGTTGTTCTGTACACAGAATGTGTACTGACCACCTCAGAAACATAATTCCCTGCTTGTGTAATTGACTTTTCCCAAAAGATACTGAGATTTCAGGCATCCCTGCAACAAAAATGTATTTTTTGTGAGCTATTTCCAATAGAAACAGGGATGCAGGCCCAGCAGCTTTCCTCATTGGTGCTCTGCAGCTGACTGATAACTATGAAACCACTCCCATTAGACCCACTAGGCACAGATAAAACACACATGAATTTCTTCAGAATAACAAAAGGTAGGAATCTGCAACAAAGGTTGTTATAATACTTGCAATGTACAACCAGGGGAATGTTTGTTTTCTCAACAAAAGTGAAGTTACGCTCTAACAATTCTTTTTAGAACTAGAAAACCGTTGAGGTTCAGACCAAAAAAAATGTAAATTTTTATTTATTTTTTACACATACTGCAGCTGCTGGCTTTTAATAATAGGACACTTACCTGCCCTGGAGTCCCTCAATGTCGGCACCGCAGTGATGTTTACATCAGCTGTCGGGTGCCTCACCCGCCATTGTGGGTAAGGGAACCCGGCAGTGTAGCCTTTCGGCTTCACGCATGCGCCGAGGCCCTACTCTTCTCCCTCTCCCTCTCCCTCTCCCTCCCACCGGAGGGGGAGAGGAATCAGATGAGCGGAAGTTCCATTTTAGGGGTGAACTCCGCTTTAAGGTGAAAAACCTCCTGTTTTGCAGCAGCCCCCCAGAGCCTTCCCCTTTTTAGTTGCCTGAACCCAGTCTTTTTAGCGATGGGGACAAGCGCTCCAGCCAGTGTCACAAGTCCTGATTGGATAGATTGATAGCAGCGCAGCCATTGGCTCTCGCTGCTGTCAAATGAAATGACTGGAGTCCTGCGGTCTGTGTCAATGGACGCAGTAGCAGGACACAGAAACACGCCCGAACGAGTGCCCCGAGGGAGAGCGGCTCTCTAAGGCCCCATGTACACTGCTGCTGCTAAACGGACGTTCAGAGGCTGTTGGACACTTTTTTCAACTGCCCCTGAACTCCTTCAATGTTATGTTATGTACACAGGTTCGTTTACTGACGTTTTTAGGCAGTTGCGTTTTTTATAGGCCTTTTTTTTGAAGGCAAAAAATGAGTTCAGATGCCGAAGTTTGACGTTTCAGATGCTAAACGTGGTAATCCACGTTTAGCCACGTTTCGTTTATAGGCATTTTTCGTTTTTGGGCATTTAAAAAAAAAAATTTTTTTTTATTTTATTTTTTCCAAATGTTTGTTTCTAGATGCAAACGCGGCATGTAAACGCGGCTAAACTGAAATTTTTAGACACTGGTTTCTAGCTGTCAAGTTAAATTGTTCAGGAGAGGTTGAAACCCTGATGGCATTAAACCTTCTTGCGCCAGCATCATTTTGTGAGTACTCTTTGTGGTCTGTCCCTCACTTGTATACTTAGGATGAAGAATCGTGCAAAAGGCACTGGTCCTGGGAGCCCTGCCAGCCTATGCACCTCAAACAGTGCTGCAAGGTCTTGTAGTTTACTCTCAAAGGGACCTAATACCACTGGCTGTGACACTCCTCAGTGCTTTCCCTAACCTCTTCAGGGTCAACGATTCAATCTGTCTTATCTATGGAGGAATTGTCTGCACAGGGCCACAAGTGTGATTCCATGTCTTCTTGATGACACAAAGCTACTTTGCCGTCTCACCTGTTGCCTGATCTCTAAGAGGCACAGGAACTCAGTTAGCGCCTGTGTTTATTGCAATTCCTTCTTACTAGGCATGCTTATCCCCTGCATCCATTTTGTGTGTAATTTGCAGGGGAAGCTCCTCACTTAGCAGTGGTGGATTACAGGTACTCGGGAGCACATAGGACAGACAGTGGAGGTTCTGCTTCAGACCCTGCGGAAGCTCCAAATACCTCTCAGGTTGATATCTGTTTCCTTGTTCTGAAGCAAGATCTTAAAACACCTTTTGTAGCGCCCTAAATGTTTCCTGTCTCACTAAAGCAGAATTCTCTGTCCCTATGTCTGATCTATTCCAAAAGCTATTGCCACTTCTGTAATTTGTGAGTACCAACACCCATAAATGCACTCCTGCTGCTCTAATCCCTTCATATGTTAAAGCCTGAACTACCTAGTTCACTTCCATTTGTAGAATGTGAAGGGGACACATTTTAGCAGAGATTGTGCATAGTGTTTTACCACCAGAATTTCTCGAAAGTACTTCTTTAGCTTCTCACCACATGCTGTCTGGGATCCCACATTAACACACGAAAAAGAAGGCAATTCCAAAAAAGCCTTTCCCCATTCTTGATCAAACGGAGTGGGCCTTGTACAATGATTTGCCTAACTAAAAGTGGCTATGCTCTCTGCCTGATGATTTTGATGCATTGTAACCAATGGAAGGGGAGTTAAATTAGATATGGACTATTTCCACTGTGAACCCAGAGCACAAAATAATGTACTGTTTGCATTGATGATATTTCCTACTTTATGCATTGTGTTGAAGGGCATCTGGAGATTCTTTTGAATTCCTCCTTTTTTCATTGACAGTCCCAGCCCTGCCACTGGCTTTTGCCACCTTTTTAGATTGTCAGCACAAGTCCTTGGTGGGTGTCCCACCCTTCCCATGAATTATTTCAAGGTAGAAACAGACAATATTTATACAGAGCATTTATAGCTTGGCCTGACCAGAGAGTGCTATTAGTGGAAAACAAGTATAGATGGTATGGAGGATGTTCACTATGGGGGCATCTTTGTATCTGTAGAGAGGTTTAGGAGGTGGAAGTACACTGGCATTGTAGAATTCAGGATACAGTGGGGCAAAAAAGTCTGTTGGATTTCCAAATACTGTATTTAAGCATATAAGCTCTGTTTTTATGTTGAAAATAACTGAAATCTAAAACTCCGTTGGGTGTAACAAGATGTCCGCTTGCCCACTTCTCACTATCATTACTGTGCAGGAGTGGGGTGGAGCAAGATGGTGAAACGTCACTTCCTGACGAGACAGCCGCCGCCGGGTGTACCAAGATGGCCGCCGCTCCGGAGCTAGGCCGAATCTGGGGCCTTTCCTATGGCCGAGGCTGCGGATCGCGTGACGTGCCGATCCGAACAGGGTGACCCGTTCAGATCATGGATCATCACCGATCCGTTGCACCACTAGTGTCATGGCATCCTGGCAAAGAAAAGCTGTCAGGTGAGATTGAGCTCCCGATCCCCAGCCCAACCCCAAACGTACATCGGCATTGTGAGCTCAGTCAGAATACATTTGGCAAAGTGAAAGTAAAAGGAGGGAGAGTGTGCTGTGCTCTCTGCCTCCCCCTACAGTGCAGTACCTGGCTGTGTGAGGGAAGGCACTGTACTTATCAAGGGCACCCCAACTGGAAAAAGGTTGAGAAACACGGATATAGATACATATCACCCTCTAGTGGCCACTTATAATATATCTATAAAAACAATTGGATGTACAGTATATTGCCATTGGATGGTTAGTTATAATATTCTCAAATAAATCTATAACTCCTTTTTAAGGGCTACTTTTTATATGAAAGGGTATAACATCTTGAAATTTTTCTTAGGATTACACACTGAGCAAAATTCTAAATGCAACACTTTTTGTGTTTGCCCCTATTTATCATGAGCTGAACGCAAAGATTTATGACTTTTTCTATGTACAGTACACAAGGCCTATTTCTCTCAAATATTGTTCACAAATCTGTCTAAGCCCTGGTTCACACCGGTGCGATTTGACATGTCAAATCGTCGGCATTTGTCGGCAATGGCACCGTCCTAATCGGTGCGATGCCGCATCTGCAGCGCTGCACCGATTCCAAAAAGTAGTTTCTATACGACTTTTTGCGGTTTCGGCCCACGATACATTGACATCTGTGCAGAAACTGCTGAGATGGCTCTGTAATCATGGCTGAAATCGGGACTGACGAGCAGGAGTGAAGTTGTGCGAGTTATGCTGAACTCGCACGGCTTCATTCCCACAGCCCAGTGTAAACCTGGGCTAAATCTGTTTAGTGAGCACTTCTCCCTTGCCAAGATAATCCATCAACCTCACAGGTGTGGCATATCAAGATGCTGATTAGACAGCATGATTATTGCACAGGGGTGCCTTAGGCTGGCCATGATAAAAGGCCACTCTAAAATGTGCAGTTTTATCACACAGCGCAATGCCACAGATGTCGCAAGTTTTGAGGGAGTGTACAGTTGGCATGCTGACTGCAGGAATGTCCACCAGAGCTGTTGACCTTGAATTGAATGTTACTTTCTCTACCATAAGCCGTTTTCAAAGGTGTTTCAGAGAATTTGGCAGTACATCCAACTGGCCTCACAACCGCAGACCATGTGTAACCACATGTAACCACATGTAACTGTGTAAACACACTAGCTCATGACCTCCACATCCAGCATCGTCACCCCCCAAGATTGTCTGAGACCAGCCACCCGGACAGCTGCTGCAACAATCTGTTTGAATAACCAAAGAAGTTCTGCACAAACTGTCAGGAACCATCTCGGGGAAGCTCTTCTGCATGCTCGTCGTCCTCATCGGGGTCTCGACCTGTCTGCAGTTCGTCGTATGCGACTTGAGTGGGCAAATGCTCACATTCTATGGCGTCTGACACTTTGGGGAGGTTTTCTCTTTCACTGTAGATGGCAGACAGTGTGTATGGCATCGTGTGGGTGAGCGGTTTGCTGATGTCAATGTTGTGGATCGAGTGGACCATGGTGGTGGTGGGGTTATGGTGTGGGTAGACTCACCGGACATGCCACCCATTGAGCATGTTTGGGATGATCTGGATCGGCGTGTACGACAGCGTGTTCAAGTGCCAGTATCCAGCAACTTGGCACAGCCATTGAGGAATGGATCAACATTCCACATACTGCAATCAACAACCTGATCAACTCTATGTGAAGGAGATGTGCTGCACTGCGTGAAGCAAATGATGGTCACACCAGATACTGACTGGTTTTCGGACCCCCCCCCCCCCAATACAGTAAAACTGCACATTTTAGAGTGCCCTTTTATTGTGGCCAGCCTAAAACACACCTGTGCAATAATCATGTTGTCTAATAAGCATCGTAATATGCCACGCCTGTGAGGTGGATGGATTATCTCTGCAAAGGAGAAATGCTCACTATGGGTGCTTTCACACCGAGGCGTCAGCGGTAAAGCGCCGCTTTTTTTATCGGCGCTTTACCGTAGCTTTTGCAGAGGTTTTCGGTCTCTAGGGGGGGGCGCTTTTAACGCCCGCTAGTGGCCAAAAGAGGGTTAAACCACCCGCAAAGCGCCGCCCATTCATTTCACCACTCCAAAGATGCTGCTTGCAGGAGTTTTTTTTTTAACGTCCAGTGCATCGTCTCAGTGTGAAAGCACTCAGGCTTTCACACTGAGACTGCAGGGGAGCCGTTTTTCAGGCGCTTTACAAGTGCTATTTTTAGCCCAAAGGCGCCTGAAAAACACCTCAGTGTGAAAGGGGTCCAAGACAGATTTAGACAGATTTGTGAACAATTTTTGAGAAATAGGCCTTTTGTGTACATAGAAATGTCGTAGATCTTTGCGTTCAGCTCATGATAAATAGGGGCAAACACAAAGGTGTTGCGTTTTTTATAATTTTGCTCAGTGTATGTGGCCAAGGAAATTTTGAAAGGATGTACACTTATCGATATGACATTTCTTTTCAAATTAATATCATAGGTTTTTAGTTAGAACTTCATGGGTGGGATCTCTTGATCCATTTGGGGATTTACAGTATATCCAAGTTGGATTGAACAACATTATGAGAAGGGTATCTAAGCCATTGACACACACTTTCCTCTTATTTCTCTCCCCTCTTGGTGATCTGGATTGTTTAGAGAGGCAGATGTTCCCCCACATTTGGACAATTATTCATCCCACTGGCAGCAGGATTTATTTACCATGTAGGATGTGTATATATATATATATATATATATATATATATATATATATATATATATATGATATAAATTCATATGTTGTAATTATATTACTGTAAGTATAGCTGTTTTGGTTCATTACAAGATAAATGGTATGTTTCGGCAATGGAAATAATTACATTGTTCTTTTGCCTTTCATGTTAGAACCTGGAGGAGTGGGTTATTGGCTCACAAAACACATCATGTACAACACGTGACCAGCATACAACCGAAAATGTTTGTTATGAAAATTTGTTAATATATAGAAAATCTGAAGGGTGAGGATAATGAGGGCAGACTGTAAATCTATTGTGTGTTTTATGTGTAGTAGAATCTATTTTATGGTTGACACAACATCAGTTGTGTAAACTTTAAAATGGCATGTTTAAAAAAAAATCAAGAGATCCTACAACACTGCCCCAGGTGACCAAGACTACTTTTCTCCCTCTCCTATAAGCTCATGGTCACTTCAATGACCATAAACTTATAGCAGAATTGTTCAGTAGACTCTGCTGAACAGTTCTATAACTCTGATTACTCTGCAGTCCCCGAGTTACAAACACAATAAGGACTGTAGGTTTGTTCGTAAGTCATAACACTGCATTTGTAATGGTAACTTTCGGTCAGAACACTGCATTCGTAAGTGTAACGTCCGCCTGTGCATGGATATGGGATGTTCCGGGTGCTTGTTATGTTATCTAGGGCTCTTCTGGCCATGTAGTACTGCCGTTTGGGATGTGTCCGGAGGTGCTCAGAGGTATCCAGGACCAGCATGGAGCACAAGTGGCTGGCATTTGAGGCAGTTCGTAAGTAGGAGTCGTTCGTAACTCGGGGATTGCCGGTAACGAATTGCAACCCGCTGATCGGAGCTATTAACCCTAAATGTGACCGACAGCCCCCCGCCCTTTTTCCATGCCAGTGCTTTCCTGTCCCCAGCCTCTCCACCCCTGCTGCTCCCTTCAACCTAAAAGTGCCCCCCCACTCTCCTTTCCTATCCCCTTCATCCCCCTTCTTCGCCCCCAGCACTGATTTCCACCCGCAACTGCAATCCATCCCCCGCAGCTACCATCATAAGCCGGCATCCCTCCTCTGCTGCTCCCGCCAGCATGGGGCTTGATTCATCCGTGCTGGCACCCCTGATTCATCCATGCTGGGAGCGGCATCCCTCCTTGAAAGGAATCCCGGGTGGGGGGGGGCTTGGTAAACATGTGTTTACCACCCCCTCAGTGTAGCACTATGATCGCTCCTAAATGTTCACTGACCTCTGATAATAGTAACCAGGTTTGTTCTATTTGTCAGACTCTGTTTATGAATGAGTGAGGAATCTCTATACAGATTCCTTATTCAAGTAAAGTGCTACAGAGAAAAGGACCATCTTCAGTCCCTTTTTCTGTCTCAAAAAAAGAGTTATGGGGGTCTGTTTAGACCTCTGATATCGCATCAAAGACCCCCCACCCCCCAAAAAAAAACAATATACCTGTAAAAAAAAAAAAAAAAAAAAGACCCAGTAACATTTTTGGGGGGATGGCGTCCCCTCCGCACTCACCCCTCCACAGCTTCTTCGTGAGAAGCCGGAAGACAATAACGAATATTAGTTCACTATTGTCACAAGTGGGTGGTTTCTGGGCCCAATGCTCTGCGCCCTGAGCCCAACCCTTTTCATGCCAATTGGAGCTTTAGGATCTAATCATGTGGCTTGGGAAAAAAAAAAAAACTCATACAAAAGTGAGTCTGGCACCGCTCCTGTTAAAACCCCATTCACATTGAGCGAACTCTGTCAAGCAGATCCACCTGCTCAGCGGGGGATCTGTCTGCTGATCCCCGCTGAGCAGACGGGTGACGGGTCTGCTGTTCTCTATGAGGTGGTCAACCAGAAACGCTCCATCTGATGCCACCTGCTAGATGGATGGGGGATGGAATCCCCATCCATCTGTGTTTTTAGCGGACTGGACTGGATCGGATGTAGGCAGGTTTAACAGACACATGTCCACTTACATCGGCCTCTCCATAGAGAACAATGGGTGGTCCGATTGGGCCAACCTGAAAAACGGACAGGCAGACCCGATTGGTCTGCTTGTGTGAAAGGGGCCTAAGGCCTTGTTCACACAGGGCATACACAGTGTACCTTTTACAGGGATGCACAAGCGTTCTATCCATCTCTGTGCAGGCAGTCCCATTGATGTAATTTGGGATGTAGCAACTGCACCAACAGAGCCGTTGCTCCCAATTTTACATCCATGTAGGTCCGCATGCATGTCCCTGAGCTCACACTGTCTGCTTCCGAGGTCATGTAGCCACACGGATGTCAGATTGGCAACAGCAGCTATGCCTGTGCAGCCATTGCATCCAAATTAACATAAATGGGACTGCCTGTACGAGGATGCACGGAACACCTGTTCGGGTAAACCATGGCCCTCCATGGGCGTACACTTTAGTATGCCACATATGAACAATGCTTTAGTACTAATTTAGCAGGAATTTTGTTAGGTTGTTTATGTGCAAAATGTATGATTTCAGTGTATTTTTTGTGAAAATAGCGATTATAATGAACATTTGCGCAATTATTATTGCAGGGCCCAAAAAATCAGTAGCACTTCTATAGAATAAAAAAAAAAAAAAAAAAAAAAGGTCGTGCTTTTACAAAATGTCTCGTTTGTGGGGTCTTTTAAAATTCTGAAAGCTGTAAGTGAAAAATGGTAACCTCCGGATTTTTAGAGTAAATTTATTTACAGTTTTGGGTACCTTCAGTTTCCCTATTCGTCTTTCAGGACAGCCACAATGAGACCTAGGCTCCTCCCCTTCCACAGGAAACACTGCGCCAGCCCCTATAAATTCTTACTTCCCCTGCCGGCCTTCAGTTGTTAGTGTTTCCTCCGGAGGGGAGACACTGTGCAAGGAGCCAGACTAAGTCAGTCAGGGGACTGAGGCATTTCTTACCTGAAAGGAAGCAGGGGCTTCCAGGGTATTGTGGATTAGTCGCCCACCTTCCGTGAGCCACCCCAGCCTGGCCGAGTGCGGCTGAAGGCTGAGGGGGGCCCCTATCGCGTCCACAGGGCCGCAGCAAGGAGGCAATCCGTCCTCCGTGTATATGGATACATGCCGCATTTTTTTTTTTTTTTTTTGGAACTCGCGGGCCGGACGACGTGGCGACGTCATTTCCGGCGGAGGGCGGATGCTTTCCCTTTAACCCGCGACTTCCGGTTCCAGCGCTGATAGGGGCCCAGGCAGAAGCTGGAGAGAGTCCAAATCACGCAAGGTGTGTCCTTAGCGTAGGACTCAGCGGAAGCAGCCACCTGCAGTCAGCATGTCGGAAGCAGAGGCTCAAGCGGCACACACTGACACCACCTCCAGCCTTCCTAAGGTAAGAGTACCCTGGGGTGGGTTCCTCTCTACCTAGGAATACCCCTCCATGCATGGTTCCTGTCCATGGGGGGGGGGGGTAGTCCCCCTGGGTGGTCAGGGGGGGAGACACTGATGCCTTACATATAGAAGGTTCAGCGCTCTCCAGGGGTTGTACTTATTTGTCAAAGTATATTTTGTACTAAATTTTTTGTATGATTTTGTTGTCTTCCTGTATTCTAGAAGGCTACAGAGAAATCGAGATCAACCCATACCTCTTAAAAGAAGTGTGCCTCCTGTAGGGACACGCTAAAGGAGGCATGGGGGAAGGTCTTATGTAAAAATTGTATTGACACCCTGGTGAAAGAAAGGGATTCAGAGCAGGAGTCTGATCTGGCAGCTTCCGTGAAGGAGCTCTCGTCCACCTTTTCGTCTTTCAAAAGCTTATTTGAAAGATTTCAACTCCCCTCTGTTCCCACTTCCCAGGTTACAACCCCCTCACCGGCTCAGGGCCCTGTACCGGCTAACGCTGCCACTACTTCCAGGGCAGAGGAGGTTGCAGGCCCTTCCGGTGTACAACAGGCACATCCAGATAGTGTCACCTCTGAGTCTCAAGAGGACTCAGACGGAGAAACCCAGGACGGGGAATCCAGGAAAACCTCCAGGTATAAGTTGTCCCTGGATGAGGTAGATGACCTCTTGGGAGCAATTTATACCACCCTCGGTATACAGACCGATACAAAACCCTTGACCCTTCATGATAAAATGTATAAGGGACTGGGTGAACAGAAGAAAAAAGTCTTCCCTGTACACGATGTACTGATTGACACTGTCAAAAGGGAATGGCAGGACCCCGAGAGGAAACCCTTCTTTTCTACATCTTTAAAAAGATTTCCTTTTTCGGATGACCCAATGTCCATTTGGAATAAAAACCCCAAATTAGACGCCGCCTTCTCCCAGGTCTCTAGGAACACGGACCTAGCGTTCGAGGACATGGGAGCTTTGGCGGACGTCATGGACAAAAGGATAGACTGCCTATTAAAGAAAACCTGGGACTCTACTATGGGTAATTTAAGGCCTGAGATGGCCGTTACAGTTGTGGCCCGCAACTTAGAACATTGGCTCCTTAAAATCCAGGAGCACATTGAGGCTGGGACGGCTAAAGAAATAATTCTAGCGTCCTTTCCGACTATCTTGCAATGAGTTGCTTATATAGCGGACGCCTCTGCGGAATCTGTCCGCATGTCAGCCAGGTCGGCAGCCCTGGCCAATTCTGCCAGAAGAGCCCTCTGGCTGAAGACTTGGCCAGGCGACAGTGCCTCCAAGGCTAAGCTGTGTGGGATACCCCTAACGGGAGACCTACTCTTCGGCCCCGGTCTCGATTCGGTTCTGGACCGGACGGCAGATAAAAAGAAGTCCTTTCCCCCCAAGCGGAAGGCCCCAGTATTATCAAAAAAGGGGTTTCGTCTGCAGGGTCAGAAGGGGGCTCCCAGGCCTGAAAAGCAAAGAAAGACCTGGACCCCTAAGGGCAGAGGCAGAGGTGGAGCGATTTTTCGCGCTCCTCAACAGCCCGGGAAAAACCCCTGACTCTCTAGTCAGAGTGGGAGGAAGACTGGGGATCTTCCTCCCACTATGGGAGACAATTTCCCCCAACCAATTTATTCTGGGGATTATAAGAAGGGGGTACCATTTAGAGTTTGCAAGCCCCCCCCCCCCCCCAGAGATATCTTGTCACTTCTCTTCCCAAATGCAGGGAGAAATCCCAAGCCTTGTTGGGAGCTCTGGAAAGTCAGAACGTAGTACGCAGAGTTCCAGAAGCAGAGGAGGGAAGGGGATTCTATTCCCAAATTTTTGTGGTAAAGAAACCTTCCGGAGAGTTCAGACTAATTCTGAACCTAAAGCCCCTGAACAGATCAATTGTTTACAAACGATTCCGGATGGAGTCGATTTTTTTTTTTTCTGTCAGGGCCCCCCCCCCCCCCAATTGCTTCATGGTGTCTCTGGATCTCAGAGACGCATACCTGCACATCCCAATTGCAGAAAACTCTCAACGTTTTCTACGTCTAGCAGTCAACCTAGACGGAACAGTAGTGCACCTACAGTTCAAAGCACTGCCATTCGGGCTATCCTCGTCCCCCCGCATTTTCACCAAGGTTCTGGCGGAACCGTTGGCGTTTCTGCGTCTTCAGGGAGTATCCATCATAGCTTACCTGGACGATCTGCTTCTATTCGCAGCATCCCCAGAACAGCTATCCAGAGACCTGGAAAAAACAAGGAGGGTCCTTACGGACCTAGGGTGGCTTCTAAATTTAGAGAAGTCCAGCCTAGTCCCGTCACAGAGGATAATGTACCTAGGGTACACTTTGGACTCAACTCTTTTGAGAGTATTCCTCCCGATGGAGAAGATCCTGAAGCTAGACAGGGCAGTGACGTCCCTTCAGAGCAATCTCCAAGTGACAATCAGATATCTGATGTCAACTTTGGGTCTGTTGACATCTACGCTCCCAGCAGTCCAATGGGCAGGACTGCACTTTCGCCCACTACAAGCCTTCGTTTTGAAGATTTGGGACCACAGTCTAGAAGCTCTAGACAACCTGGTTCAGGTACCTGCTCAGGTAAAGAGATCCCTCTGGTGGTGGAGGAGGGTTCCAAACCTGTCACAGGGGCGTCTGTGGTTTGTCCCGGTATCTCGGGTGATAACCACGGACGCAAGTGGCAAAGGCTGGGGGGCACACCTGGGATCCCTCCCAGCACAGGGCACCTGGGAATTAGAGGATCTAAACAGGTCGTCCAACTGGAAAGAGCTGAAAGCAGTGGGTCTAGCGCTCAAGTTTTTTCAGGAACAACTCCGGGGTCACCACACTCAGGTGAGGTCAGACAACTATTCGGCCGTAGCCTATTTGAACAAGCAGGGCGGCACAAGGAGTGGAGTCTTGTCGGCCCTAGCAGCAGACATTCTGGGCTAGGCCGAAATCAACACACTCTCACTCTCAGCAATCTTCCTGAGAGGCGAGAGGAACGTCCATAGCAGACTTCCTCAGTCGGACACAACTGAGAGAGAGCGAATGGGTCCTCATATCAGGAGGTTTTCCTGCTCTTAGTCAGAAGGTGGGGGCCACCAGAGGTGGACCTTTTCCCGTCAAAGAGAAACGCGAAAGCCCCCTGTTTCTTCTCTCTAAACAGGGGAGAAGGAGAGTTGGGAGTGGACGCACTAACCCAAAGTTGGGAATTCAGAATGTGTTATGCATTCCCACCACCGGTTCTGTTGCCCGCTGTCCTAAGGAAGTTTCAGATAGAAAACACTTCCCTGATTCTAGTGGCACCACATTGGCCCAAGAGAGCATGGTTCTCAGTTCTCAAACAGTTGGCTGTAGAACCACCCTTTCTTCTTCCACCTCGAGAGGATCTCCTCTCACAGGGTCCGGTCCTTTGTCCCCACGTACACAGATGGAGACTAGCGGCTTGGCTACTGAGGAGGGCATGTTAAAAGCCAAAGGCTTTTCAGAGAGGCTAGTTACCACCCTCCTTAATAGTAGGAAAAGGGAGACTCGCCAGATCTATAGAAGAGTCTGGCTCCGCTTTAACAAGTGGTGTGCGGACGGTTCCTGTTCGGTCCATAATTCCACGTCCATACTAGAATTTCTTCAATGTGGGGCAGATAAGGGTCTTTCCATAGCTACCCTTAAAAGTCAAATTTCAGCACTCAGTGCTTACTTAGAGAAACCTCTGGCCTCTGATCCCTGGGTTGTCAGGTTTTTCAGAGCCCTATCCAGACTGAGACCAGCTCAGAATCCACCATTTCCCAGTTGGGACCTGTCTTTAGTTTTGCAGACCCTTACGGACGCTCCCTTTGAACCCCTAGAGGAGTGTCTACTAAGGGATCTAACTTTAAAAACAGCATTTTTGGTTGCAGTGACCACTGCTAGGAGGGTCAGTGAGTTAGAAGCTCTATCCATTAGACCCCCTTTTTGTATTATTTTTCCGGATCGGGTCGTTTTAAAGACCGATCCGGCATTTTTGCCCAAGGTGACTTCAAAATCAGGAAGTAATCTTGCCTTCTTTTTGTCCAAACCCCTCAGGTGAAGGGGAGTTGAAATTCCACACATTGGATGTCAGGAGATGCATCCTGCACTACCTAGAACAGACAAGAGTCTTTAGAAAGTCAGACTCTCTGTTTATTTTATTTTCTGGGGCCAGAAAGGGTTACAAGGCGTCTCAACGCACTATTGCCAGATGGCTCAGAACAGCCATAGGACAGGCATATTCCTTAGCGAGTAAAGAGGTCCCTACAGGAATAAAGGCACACTCCACCAGATTTCTGGCAGCCTCTCAGGCAGAAAGGGCTGGAGCAACGCCAGAACAAATATGCAAGGCAGCAACTTGGTCCAGCTACGCTACCTTTGTTAAGCATTACAGAGTGGATCTGGTGTCGGCAGGTGAGCAAGCCTTTGGGCGAAAGGTTTTGCAAGCTGTAGTCCCACCCTAGTTTGTAAGTGCTCGTTTATCCTCTCATTGTGGCTGTCCTGAAAGACGAATAGGGAAAATTAGAGTTACGCTTACCGGTAACGTCTTTTCCAGTAGTCTTTCAGGACAGCCCTAGTACCCACCCTAAAACAATTGGGGGGTCTTACTAAAGACCGGAACGCAGCATGATAGAGATAATAATAGTATGCTATTAATGTGTTCTTGTGTCTCCCCAGCTGTCCGGAGGTGATCTCAGAAAAACTGAAGGCCGGCAGGGGAAGTAAGAATTTATAGGGGCTGGCGCAGTGTTTCCTGTGGAAGGGGAGGAGCCTAGGTCTCTCATTGTGGCTGTCCTGAAAGACTACTGGAAAAGACGTTACCGGTAAGCGTAACTCTAATTTTTCACCATTTCACAAAAAGATTAAGCTTTTAAATTTAGTAGGGATTTAGCAGGAATTTTGTAAACTCAGCTGTGTTTTTTGTCTGCTAATAATGGTTTTAGTGTATTTTTTGCGAATAATTTGGTTTGATAAACATTCGCGCAAATACCGCGGGGTCTAAAAAAAAAAAAAAAAAAATCAGTAGCACCTTTTTTTTTTTTTTTTTTTTTTTTTTTTCTACTTAACATATGCTTTCAGAAAATATATGGTTGGGTGGTCTTTTACAAACTCTGAAAGCTATAAATGAAAAATAAAAAAAGCAAAGGAAAAATTGCAAAAATGTTCTAGCCACCTGTGTACAAAATGGCGCACAGGGCCTGGCAGCGAAAGTGGTTAAGAATATGTAAAGGTGTGCGTTTTTAAAACGCAAAAAAACAAACATGTCAGTTGGTTTTGCAGAACTGCCCCAATCCTCCCCTCCTGGGGTCCCTCAGCGGCGCTCCCGGCTCCTCCTCTTCTCGAGTGCCCCGTTGGAGAGCCTCTCTCCCTCGGGACACTCGTGTGGGCACGCTCCTGTGTCCTGCTGCATCCATTGACAGAGAGCAGGACTCGGGCCCCGCCCCCAGGAGCCAATGGCTGCGCTGCCATCTGTCTATCCAATCGGGACCCGGGACACCGGCTGGAGCTGGTGTGCTCGTCCCTGTCGCTGGAAAGACCAGGTTCAGGCAAGTAAAATGTGTGGCTCTGGGGGGCTGCTGCATCACAGGAGGTTTTTCACCTTAATGCATTAAAGCAGAGTTCCACCAAAAATGGAACTTCCGCTTTTCCAGTTCCCCTAAGCCCCTCCCCCTCCGGTGTTTCTTTTGGCAACTTTCAGGGACGAGCAGATACCTGTCTAATACAGGCATTTTCTCCCACTTCCTGCGATAGATCGCTGCAGATTCCGCGGCGATCTACGCCATGTCTGACAAGCCCAGTCTAGGAAGGCCGCATATGTGTTATGTCGACGTGAAGGGGTTAATAGGATGCAGGCGGAAGGGTTTGGGTCAGCTCCAAAGTCAGTAATATCATGCACTGCTAACAGAGAAATGAATAAAAGATCTACGAGAGGATGTTTTTCTGTCTAAGTGTGGAACTTTCTCTTGTGTAGAACGTTTTAGGTGTTAAATGTTTGAATCTGATGAGTCACTTTTAAAGTGAACCCATCAACTAAAACAGGGGTCTCCAAACCCCGGCCCGCGGGCCACATCCGGCCCGCGGGTGTGATTTGTCCGGCCCGCAGCTTATCCAGGCTCTGCCACACGTCTTTGGCCCTGCGCTGCCCGCCCCATGCTGACCGTCGGAGTTCAGCCACCTCTGGTGCTGGTTGCATGCTGGCTGCGCGCTACTGTCACTTGGAAATACACAAGCTCTGCTTGTGCATTTCCAAGTGACAGCGCGCTCCTCTCCCCGCAGCCGCTCTGACCATCCTTGTGTACTGTAGTGTACACACGCTCTATGAGAGCACTTGGAGTCAGAGTCAGAGCAGAGGAGGAAGGGGGCGGGGAATCTGCCAACAGGAAGATGCCTGTGGAACTGCTGCACGGAGATCGGAGGAGAAAATGCTGTAAGTAAAATGAGGAAAACTTTGCACTGGAATGGGGGGGGGGGGGCTTTGTGGGAGGAGAGTCTTGCCTTGGAGTGGAGTGGAGTGTGGAGCTCTGACTGTACTGGAATCTGGGGGCTGGGGGGGGAGGGGGGAGCAGTGCACTCTGCATCAACCTCTCCACCCTGCGCCAACCTCACCCTCTGCACCCGGTACCCACCTCACCCTCTGCACCCTGCACCCTCCCTCTGCACCCTGCGCCCACCTCACCCTCTGCACCCTGTACCCACCTCACCCTCTGCACCCTCCCTCTGCACCCTGCACCCACCTCACCCTCTGCACCCTGCACCCGCCCTCTGCACCCTCCCTCTGCACTCTGCATCCACCTCACCCTCTGCACCTTGCACCCTCCCTCTGCACCCTGCGCCCACCCTCTGCTGCTAAACCCTCCCTCTGCACCCTGCGCCCACCTCACCCTCTGCACCCTGCACCCACCCTCTGCACCCTGACCCCACCTCACACCCTGCACCCACCCTCTCTCTGCACCCTGCGCCCACCTCACCCTCTGCACCCTGCGCCCACCTCACCCTCTGCACCCTGCGCCCACCTCACCCTCTGCACCCTGCACCCACCCTCTGCACCCTGCACACACCTCACCCTCTGCACCCACCTCACCCTGTACCCAACTCACCTTCTGCATGTAGCACACCCCTTAACCCTGAACTCTGTACATAGCTCACCCCTGAACCCTGGGGAAAATTCTGCTGGGGACACCGATGGGGAAAATTCTGCTGGGGACACCGATGGGGAAAATTCTGCTGGGGACACCGATGGGGAAAATTCTGCTGGGGACACCGATGGGGAAAATTCTGCTGGGGACACCGATGGGGAAAATTCTGCTGGGGACACCGATGGGATGGGGAAAGTTCTGCTGGGGACACTGATGGGGGGGAAAATTCTGCTGGGGACACTGATGGGGGGGGAAACTCTGCTGGGGACACTGATGGGGAAAACTCTGCCGGGGACACTGATAATGGGAAAAACTCTGCTGGGGACACTGATGATGGGAATGACGATTCATTCATTTGTACATAACTGATTTTTTTTGGCCCCCGAATACTTGTAAAATCTACAATGTGGCCCTCGTGTTGAAAAGTTTGGAGACCCCTGAACTAAAACAATGTGCCCACTGCAAAGAGAAGTAATGCATCTCCCACTGTCTGCTCCGCAGATCTCTGCTGTACTGAAGAGAAACCGCTGATTGAATGAATATTCCGAATCTGACACTTCTGGGAGTTCAATTCCTGTTTTATTTATTTTTTCCCTCCCCAATCCCCTCCCTTTTCTCTCTATTCATCTCCCTACTTCCTTATGTTGATATTTGTGTGTTCTTAAAGGTGTGCATTATTTAATTGTTTTTAATTTTTTTATTTTATTTCTGCAGAAAGGAGAAAACAGAAACTCGCTAAAGAGAGAGCTGGTCAGTCAAGGGTAAGCATTCACACAGCTTTTACAAATTGAGAGAAATAACCCTTTTAGACAGCTGTCACCAGTACACGTGTCTCATTGAAAGATTTCCCCTCACCTTGGCTTTTATGACCGTGGCCACCAGGACTAATAGTGAATATATCTAGAGGGGACATTGACAACAATAAAATCTTAAGTGTTTCTAAACTTTCTCTACTAATATCTAATTTAAAACAAAAAAAGTGGCTATACTTTTTAAGGCAGGGCTCAAAATGTAAAGTCCTGAGCTACTAGACCTTAAGACCCCTTTCACACTGAGGCGTTTTACAGGCGCTATAGCGCTAAAAATAGCACCTGCAAAGCGCCTCTCCTGTCACTCCAATGTGAAAGCCCGAGGGCTTATCACACTGCAGTGGTGCGCTGGCAGGACGTAAAAACAAGTCCTGCAAGCAGCTTCTTTGAGGCGCTTTAGGAGCGGTGTATACACTGCTCCTAAAGCGCCCCTGCCCATTGAAATCAATGGGCAAAGCGGCACTTTGCAGGTGCTTTTAACCCTTTTTCGGCCGCTAGCGGCCGAAAAGCGCCACTAAAACTGTGGTAAAGCTCCGCTAAAAATAGCGGCGCTTTACCGGCGACTCCCCAGTGTGAAAGGGCTCTTGGAGTTACTCGCCACCAGTTGCCCTACCCTGCCCCGCCCCTAAATAAGCTTTTGTAAATTATCTCATGATGTTTCACTGTTTTTTATGCACAATTGAGTTTCAAAAATTTTATGAAATAAGAATAAAATAGGTTTGTCCCTCGGGGACACTCTTTTTGTGTATTGATAAATATAAGGCCCATTGGAGGGGGAGCCTAATGGTGAGAGAAATATCCAAGTTAGAAATGGCTTGGATCCATAGGCTTAAGACCTATAGTCCTTAGGGATTGAACATTGAGACAGATGTGAATGCATTTATTAATAATGCTTAAGGTCCTGCCTCAGTGTGTAATGTCGAGTTTTTAATATATAAGCCTGTGATAATCTCAGACATGTATTTGATTTTATTAATTTAACCAAGTATTATTTTTCACCTAATTATTTTTCACTAAACTGGAAGGAGATTTTTTCACTCACTATACATCTTTTTATTTAATAGAATTTAAAATTTTTACTCAATTATTGCTCACACAAAAATTGCTTCACACATTGTTTCACTCAACATATATCACTTTTTTCACTAGTGATATATTTGTAGTTTCCTTTCTCCCAGATATTCAATTATTGATGGGCACATGCACTTTCGTAATTAATCATCACTAGATTTATTCATTTTAATTAATTTTTCACTTATTTATTTACTATGTACTATTTACTAGAACACCTTTCAATGGGTGTTTGACATTTTATAAGGGACCCTTTTTGGTTCCTTTTATATATTATATATTAAATCATTCCTCCTATATAATCATTGATTAACATTAATCATCGAGTCTCGATATTATCTGTTTGGTTCTCTTTGGACCAATGGATTATTGGTGATAAGCATGATCTTTTTCATGCCAGTGCAATCTATAATGCCACTGACCCCTTCATTATATGTACATATACGAAGTAAACGTTTTGGTATGGGTGTATGTACCAACATCATACATATATTAGCATTATATCTAATCTTTCCTGGTAGTACGGTCTTTCAATCGTTAGTGGTTTGGGAGATTTTTACACCGCATATTTGATTTTATTTAAAACCTTGTTCTAATGTGGTCCGCTTGTTTTTTTTCTATTTTTTTATTTAATATTTTATTTTTATTTTTTAATTTTTAACATTCAATGTAACATGTTGTTGTTTCCGATCGTTATTTGATGCGGTAATCAGTCCCAGTTTCGATCGGTAGTGTGTCTTGTGTGTGTGTGTGTGTGTGTGTGTGTGTGTGTGTGTGTGTGTGTTTATATATATATATATATATATATATATATATATATATATATAAACACACACACACACACACACACACACACACACACACACACACACACACACACACAAGACATTTTTTACCGTCTGGTTGAGGTTAAGAGTATGTCACTGGCTTTTTTTCCCACTTCCAAAATGGCAGAATTTGGCTCTAACCTCCACATTCCACACTGAGGTTCAGCCATATAAGGTGGTGTGTCTGCACGTTGCCCTACCCCCATTGACAACGTCCAACTAGTGACGAAACGCGTCTGGGAGCGACGTGCTGATATAACCACGCTAAACTTGAGGGAAGGGTGATCGTTTGTTTGCCGGCCGGCAGATCTCTTATGCCATTTAGACGCTTCTTTGATGTAAGTGTTTTTAACCTTTTTTTCAAATAAATTGTATTGTGCGTACTACTCTATGGTCTATGTCCTCTCCTTCATAACTGTTCCGTGTGTCGGTGACCTACGATCGGGAGAAAGAGAGGGGTTGTGTGCTGGTAGCGGATCCTGGTCTAATTCATTCCATTAAAGGCCGTGGCTGGGTTATAGCCGACTGTGCATCGTGGGCTCACCTCTGGTAAGCCGCCAATCCGTGTGGTGGAGGGCACTGTTAGTCTGTGTTATCACGTGGTGTTGCTGAATTTTCCATCTGTGTACTTCAGTTTCATCTCTGGAGACCCACCAGCGGGCTATAGGACTGCCAGTGCAATCTGACCTACAACATTAATAAGACTGCAACCTTTCATTTGTGACCTGTTAAAGGCTGGGAATAGGTGTATAGTGTGGGTGCTTTACACTTATTAGCCCCTGGACACCTTATTGGTCTACCACTCCTAGACCAGTGATGATAAAATTTGTTTATATCCCAACCAGTATTATGTGGATTACCTCAATCTGATAAAGTTCAGTCCTTTACAGGTTCTATGCATTTTTTTGTATGGTTTAATTATTTACAAATTTTTTCATACGTTGGTTTATTATTTGAGTAAGGTGATAATATCTAAATATGTACTCACTTCCGTGCCTTATCCAATATATGGGCTGTGAAATGGTTTAGTGTGATTGCTTTACACAACCCAGCCCCTGGACATAATTTTCCTATTTGTCCATTATTCATTATTGGCGCAATTTTTCTTTGCCTATGTTTGACTACTATAGGCACTGTACACATTATTACTGCCTTGTTTTAAAGTGATACCAAAGTCTCGTGTGGGCTTTTTTTTTTTTTTTTGTTAAAAATAACAAACCTGTCATACTTGCCTGCTTTGTGCAGTGGTTTTGCACAGCGCAGCCCCAAGCCTCCTCATAGAATGCATTAAGATAAAACACCTTCTGCCTTTACAACCTCCTGTGCTACTAAATCCCTTCAGTAAGTTATTTTATTTATAGCACTGAAGCACTTTATACACCATATTCATTAGACTAAAACTTGGTATAAAGCCTGCTGCTAACACTGATGTGTTCCCACAAATGGATAGTGATATTAATAGTGTAAAAGTGCTGCGCTGCTATCAATGCTAATATAAAGTGCAATATCTTAATGTGCTAATAATAGAATTCATAAAAGACTTGCTATATGTATGCCATTAAAAAAGATAGGAATTATTAATCAAGCATTTTAATTATCCCTAATCCCTCAAAAATTTGATGCACGGTGATGATTAATGGTGATTTCAGTTCATAATATCTAAATAAATCCAGCAAAATCTCTTGTTGCTACATGTGTTTTTAATCCTGTGTTTGATCCTTTCACCAATGAATAAAATTATAAAGTTCAACAAAACGCCACGTGCTTCTTATAGGCTCCCAGAACTCTAACCTCAAGCATGTATCAAATAACGCCTATATAACCTAATATGTGATGTATACCTAATTCTTTGGATGGATACCACTCTCTCCTCCCATCCACAAGGGTCCCTCTCTGGATCACTCCTCCATATTATGCAGGATGTGTGTATGGTTCCTTAAATCTCACAAAATTCATGCGGCCATTCTTCATAGCTCTCAACAGGCGAAGTGTGTAGCAGACCAAGTCACTTTTGGTCCTCGCCAGCCTCTCCTCTCGCCCCCACACGTTGCATTACGCTCATGTAACGTCTTCTGGGGTAGGACGCTCAGGTGTTTCCGCTTTGGTTTAATACAAAGTGTAGTTTCAATATACTAATTATGAGTGTATATGCAATTTAATAAATGAATGTTTCTCTTTCGTCCATGGACAGATACTTAGTCTTGACGCTCGTTTAGTCTTGACAAGTGTGTTTATGTTCCGTCTATTAGAGGACTAGGCAGACATGTTAGATATACAAAAACATGTAATTATACCAAAGCTGAACAGCTCTGCCCAGGGGGCGGTCCCTCTGGTCATAACCCCTCACCCTGCACTCAGCAGCTCAGTTTTTTCCTGCCTAGTGTAGAAGGACCTGGCTCCCTAGGGGCGCATTGGTCCTGAAGAACTTTTTTATTTCTCTTATCGTCCATGGACTGACACGGCTCTAATACTGAAACACGTGGGTATATGTCCCTGCTTGCAGGAGAAGATCTAGGCAGAATGTTAGATGTTAGAAACCTACATTCTAGAAAAAAACAGACCAGGGGGGTGGTCCCTCCAGACATAACCCTCCTACCTGCAGCTAGCAGCCTGTTTTTTTTTTTTTTTCCTGCCTAGCAGAAGGAAAAGACGTGGCTCTCTCAGGAGCCAGTCTCCTGGAAGATTTAATTTTTATTCCTTTGGGAATTTTCTTATTTATTTTTTATTTTTGAGACCTTCAATGAACTGTCGGCTGGGCAACAGGTTGGGTACACTGGTATCCTCGTAGTCTTCCCTGCCAGACCATTGAGCGTGCTGATCCTCGCCTTGTGTGCGTGAGACTCGGTTCACGACATGCCCCATGACTCCAGGGGTGGCCGGGTGGCTTTTATGCTCCCGCTGTCCTCATAAGATTGTACAGTACCTGCTGTATCTTTCGCGGTGGACCGGGCCGACAGCTACTCAGTACTACTCTGTGATAGGTCTGTCTGAAACAAGCCAGTGGGTCCCTATGGGACGGTTAAGTAGTCTCTCCTACTTCAGGTGAGTACATGCAGACTGTTTCTCTATCTGGGGGGTTTCTCCCGGCCTCCCCCCGGTTAAGCTGCACCCTGTACTGGCGCTGTGTTGTGTGGGGGTACTTGGGGGTCACTCTGGCCTGGCAAGGGGCGCTCATGTCTGTGTGAGGTGTGAGTATTTGGAGAAGCCACTAGCTGGCATGGCTATTACTGTTTAAGCTGCGCTCGGCGGCCATCTTGCCGCGGATCAATGGTGCTGCTTACACGAGGCCAACGGACATTTTCTTGAAGCCACGGCGCTTTCAGTTTTGGCCTCTATCGCCGCTGCTGCGGCGCTAATCTCCTCACTCTCCTCAGATTTCACTCACGCTGGCAGCGCGGTGACATACAGCAGAGCTGAGCGGTCCTTACAAGGGTTGGTGGGTCCTCTGGGTATCCCCTCCTCAGCCTCAGCCTCAGCACAGCCAGTGGGTGGATTGTATTATTCACTTTATAGTGTATAAGGTCTTAGAGGGTGGCAAAATATGGAGTCTGGCTCACCTGCTTCCCCACTCTTGTCAGAGGCAACTGGCAGTGCTCCAGCACCTGCGGTCCCGATGGACCAGTTGTCGGCAGTCCTGGGAAAAAAAATTGTCAGGATGGTTGCTATAAAGCGCCCTCTCCCCACACAATCTCACACATGGGGAGTGCTCTGATTCAGATATGGACCTAGCTGCTGCTGCTGCTCAGGACCCTAGCTCTGAATATTTTTATGTTTTTGAACAGGACATTCCTTGTGAGGAAGACTCCAGTTTTGAGGTACCTCAGGCGGACACTTTCTCCTTTGGTTCTTTTCAAGCTTTTCTTTTACACAGCTTCCTCACTTTCCTCACACACTGCTTCGAGGGCACCATGGATGATACAGTGGTACACAGTGCTCGCCCTTCCCGGTCGGTGCAGCATGGTGGGGGGCACTTTGTTTATTTATTTATTTATATAGTCCCTGTGAGCCTTCTGTGTGATGTCTGTGAGGCAACAACAGGGTCTCTGCACCTGTGGTTTCCCGCCATTTCCTGGGGAACGCTCTGAGCTCTGACAGGACCACGGTCTGCGGTGTCAGAGGTTACCTTTTACCTGCATGCTGCTTCGGCAGCACATTTTAAGCAGGTTGGAATCATAACAGAGAAGATTATGCGCCTCGGCACCATAATTAAAACTTATCTTATAACTCTACACTGGATACATTCACAGTGTATGTATGTGTTATTGATTTCTGTGTCTGCGTGGGTTTCCTCCCACGTTCCAATGCTGTCTTCAGTGCCATACACAATATAAGCATACACAATATGTTTATACACAACTCTAAATACATTCACAGTATATGTATGTATTATACTCTCTGGGTCGGCGTGGGTGTCCTCCGGGTGCTCCGGTGTCCTCACGGTATGTGCGCTTCGGCTCTCTGCTTAGTATAAACATGTTCAATATGTTTATTGCACATGCTATAAATACTTACAGTATGTGTATGCTGTCTGCGTGGGTTTCCTCTGGGTACTCCGGTTTCCTCCCACACTCCAAGGGTAATGCACAGCATAACCATGTGCAATATGTTTATTCACATGCTATCATTCCTACACGGTATCTGTGTGCTGTCTGCGTGGGTTTCTTCCGGGTGTTCCGGTTTCCTCCCTCGATCTGATGGTATGGGAGCCTTTTGGCTCTCTGCGCAGTTTAAACCTGTTCCATATGTTTATCACGCATACTATAATACCTACGCGGTATGTATATGCAGTCTGAAACTTGTGCGATTTGATTATCCACATGCTAACATGCCTACACGGTATGTGTGTGTAGTCTGCGTGGGTTTCCTCCGGGTCCTCCGGTTTCCGCCTACGCTACATGACATGCACGCCTTCGGTGCCATACACAGTATAAACATACACATTATGTTTATACACAACACTAAATGCATTCACAGTAGATGTATGTATTATATTCTCTGGGTCTGCGTGGGGTTCCTCCAGGTACTCCGGTTTCCTCCCACGCGCCAACGGTGTGCGCGTCTTCGACGCTATGCACACATAGACATGTTCAAAATGTTTATCACACATACTATAGTACCTACACGGTATGCGTAAGCAGTCTGCATGGGTTTCATCCGGGTGCTCCGGTTCCCCCCCCCCCCCCCCCGCGCTCCAACGGTGTGCGCATTTTCAGCGCTATGCACAGCATAAACATGTGTAATTTGTTCGCATGCTAACATGCCTACACGGTTGTGTACGCAGTCTGCGTGGCTGGTTTCCGCCTACGCCCCAATGATGTGCGCGCCTTCGTCGCTGGCACAGTATAAACGTGTTTAATACGTTAATCCACACATATTAAACTACATACGCCATATGTGGTTGTACTATGCTCTTTGTGGCAGAGGGGGTTTCCTCCCACGCTCTAATTGCGCGTTTTGACGCAATACACAGTATAAACTGTATTTTGTACAATCAGCACTTATCAGTGGAGCAGAAGCGCTGGCTTGGACTGTGTTCGCCATGCTGAGGTTAGCGTTACGCCTGGTAGTGGCTGCGTTTCTGGCGTTCCTGAAGCTCAATGACTGGGCAAAAGCCTCTGCTTCATCTATCAGTCGACCAGCAGGTGCACTGCAACTGCTTTAGCCTCTAGGGTCTCTGTGTCCGGGGCGGGTCTGCGCCACCTGTAGAGGCTGAGTTGCTGGTCCACTGACAGTTTCTAGAAAAGCTCTGCCAGGTTGCCTTTCTTGGCCAACAATTGAGGCACCCCGTAAGCCGGGGCCTCCCTTCTCCGATACATTGCGGGGTCTCCTTGGGTTTATCATACCCATCCCGCTGCAGGACGGTCCTGTCGGCCGTGTGCATTCCAGGGGAAGGGTCCTTACATCCGGAGGTGTTTTTCACCCCCTTTACCGGAGGTGGGGCACCGGATGTGGACCTTTTTTGGCCTTTCGACTCACTCGCAAGATGTAGAGATTCATGGCCAGGTCCAGGGATCCCTGGGCAGACGCGTCGGACGCGTTGGTAGCCCGTGGGGGCAGTATCACCCATATTTCATCCTGCTTTACAGTCTTTGGCACGGTTGTTAAAGCCAGGTGCTGAGGGACCGAGGTCTCTCGGATTCGGTCATCTCGTCTATGTAGAAAGATCCATCACCGTACCTGGAAGGCTTACATCGCTATGTGCGAGGAGCTTGATGGCGTCCACGGACGTATTCCATTCCCAAGATTTTGCTGTTCTTACAGCGTGGTGTGACCCAAAAGCTGGCCTTGCGTACCATCGAGGGTCGGATTTCAGCCCGGGCTGTCTTTTTCAACGATCGCTAGCGGGCCATCCCTTGATTAGCACCTTTTTGTGCAGGGGGCTCGCCATGTGATTCCCCCCTGTCAAGCCTCCTCCCACTCCTTGGGATCTGAATTTGGTGCTCTCGGTTCTCCAAGAACATCCCTTTGAAAATATCAGGGAGATTCCTCTCTAGACCTTGTCCCAGAAGGTGGCTTTCTTAGTGGCCATTTCTTCTGTTCGGGTGTCTGAGTTGGCGGCCTTGTCCTGCAAGTCGCCTTACTTGGTCCTTCATAAGGATAAGGCTGTGTTGCGCCCACGACTGTCTTTCCTTTCAAAGGTGGTCTTGGCCTTTCACCTTTTAATGAGGACATTGTTCTTCCGTCCTTGTGTCCTCACCCATCGCATCCCTGAGAGTTTGTGCTTCATACATTGGTTGTGGTACGAGCCTTACGGGTGTACCTGTCTGCTACGGTTTCCATTTGGAAGTCTGACTCACTGTGTCTGTCTCTGGTCCACAACAGGGCCAAGCGGTGTCGTCTGCCACCTTTTCTAGGTGGATCAGACAGACCGTTATACAGGGGCGGGCGCCTCCCTTTCCGGTTACGGCGCATTCCACCAGGGCAATTGGTGCTTCCTGGGCTTTCCGACATCAAGTGTCGGTTGCACTTATGTGCAAGGCGGCGACCTGGTCGTCCGTTCATACCTTTTCTAAGTTCTATAAGGTTGATGTGGCTGCATCTTCGGATGCTTCCTTCGGCCGCAAGGGTTGCAGGCCGCTGTTTAGTTGCAACTCCTCCGTTGAGGAGTTCTGCTTGTTTGGAGTGGAGTTTGTTTTTTCCTTTACTACTGCTCCCACCCTTTTGTGATACTGCTTTGGGACGTCCCACATGTTTCAGTATTAGAGCTGTGTCAGTCCATGGACGATAAGAGAAAATAGTTTTTTTGTTCTCCCCATAAAATCCTTTTCTCTGACGTCCATGGACTGACTCAGCACCCACCCTTCTTTAAAGTTTGTAATGCTTTGTTACGAACTGAGGTGCTAGCAGCAGGTAGGAGGGTTATGTCTGGAGGGACCGCCCCCCTGGGCGGGGCTTTTCAGCTCTGTTTTTTTCTAGAATGTATGTTTCTAACATTCTGCCTAGATCTTCTCCTGCGAGCAGGGACATATACCCACGTGTTTCAGTATTAGAGCTGTGTCAGTCCATGGACGTCAGAGAAAAGGATTTTACGGTGAGTGCAAAAATCCTATTTCTCTTATCGTCCATGGACCGACGCAGCTCTCATACTGATTACATGTGGGTATATGTCCCTGCTCGCAGGAGAAGACCTAGGCAGAATGTTAGAGGTTAAAACATTCTAGAACAAGCCAGAGCTGAACAGCCCCGCCCAGGGGGGCTGTCCCTCCGGACATTACCCTTCCACCTGCAGCTAATCAGCCTCAGTTTTTTTTCTGCCTAGCAGAAGGAGAAGACGTGGCTCTCAGGAGCCAGTCTCCTGGAAGATTTTACTTTTGATTTTTATTCCTTTGGGAATTTTATTATTTTATTTTTGAGACCTTCAATCAACTGTCGGCTGGGCAACAGGTTGGGTACACTAGTATCCTCGTAGTCTTCCCTGTCCGACCATCGAGCGTGCTGATCCTCGCCTTGCGTGCGTGAGACTCAGTTCACGACATACCCCATGGCTCCAGGGGTGGCCGGGTTGCTTTCATGCTCCCGCGGTCCTCTCAAGATTGAACAGTACTTGACTGACTGTATCTCTCGCGGTGGATCGGGCCGACAGCTACGCAATACGACTGTGATAGGTCTGTCTGAAACAAGCCAGTGGGTCCCTGAAAGGGACGGGTAAGTAGTCTCTCCTACTGCAGGTGAGTACATGCTGGCTGTGTTTCTGTGTGTGGGGGTTTCTCCCTGTCCCCCCCCCCTGTTATGCTGCTCTCTGCACCCTGTACTGGTGCTGTGCTGTGGGGTGCTTGGGGGTCAGTCTGGCCTGGTTGGGCGCTCATGTCTGCATTTTTTTCTGGTGTGTGAGGTGATTATTGCGTGCGCCATTGGCGCTGTTTGAAGTGGTTATTGCGTGCCCCATTGGCGCGCATTAGAGCTTTGAATTTTGCGCTCGGCGGCCATCTTGGCGTTCAGTGGCACAGTTATAGCTGCGGACGGCGGCCATTTTCTTGTGGCCGCCGCGCATTTATTTCTGGCGGCGGCGCGAATCCCCTCACAATCTCCTCACAGACTGAGCTGTCCTTAAGGGTTGGTGGGTCCTCCCGGGTATCCCCTCCTCAGCGTAGCCAGTGGGTGGACTGTATATTCACTGTATAGTGTATAAGGTCTCAGAGGGTGGCGTTTATGGAGTCTGATACACCTGCTCTCCACATTGCCTGGGACAACTGGCAGTACTGCACAGTTAAACATGTTCATATGTTTCCTGCACCTGCGGTCCTTATGGACCAGTTGTCAGCAGTCCTGGAATCATTCCTGTCAGAATGGAAGCGGTGTGCGAGCAAAAGGAGCTATAAGCCCCCTCCCCCCACAAACTTCTTTAGTGAAGGAGTGCTCTGAGTCAGATATGGGCCTAGCTATTGGGCTCAGGACCCTACCTCTGGATATTTAATGTTTATGAACAGGACATTCCCTTGTGAGGAAGACTTCAGTTCTGTGTCAGTGAATGACAGGGCGCTTGTAAGTGATCTCATTGATGTGAGAATCGCACTCAGGCTGAAATTGCTGTGACAAGCTTTTCTTTTACACAGTTTCCTCACTGTTTTCCTCACACGCTGCCTCAAGAGCAGCATGGATGAGGGAGGACTTTATTCATTTATGTCTCTAATCCCTGTGAGCCTTGTGTGTGATACCTGAGGTAACATTTCCCGCCATTTCCTGGGGAATGATTTGAGCTCTGACAGACACACGGTCTGAGGATCAGAGGTTACCTGTTACCTGCATGCTGCTTCAGCAGCACAGTCAAGCAGGTTGGAATGATACAGAGAAGATTATGCGCCTCTGCGCCATAATTTAAACTCCTCCTATACCTCTACACTGCATACATTCACAGTGTATGTATGTGTTATTGGTCTCTGTCTGCGTGGTTGTCCCCACGTTCCAATGCTGTGTTTCAGTGCCATACATGATATAAACGTACAAAATATGTTTATGCACGACCCCAGATACATTCACAGTATATGTATGTATCATACTCTCTGGGCTGGCGGGGGCTCCGGTGTCCTCCCGCACTCTCATGGTATGTGCGCTTCGGCTCTCTGCACAGTATAGACATGTTCAATATGTTTATTGCACATATTATACATGTTTACAGTATGGGTATACTGTTTGCGTGGGGTTCCTCCCGGGTACTCCGATTCCCCCCACACTCCAATGGAAATGCACAGCATAAACATGTGCAATATTATGTTGATTCACATGCTATCATTCCTACACGGTATCTGTGTGCGGTCTGCGTGGAGTTCTTCCGAGTGGGTGCTTCGGCGCTATGCACAGTCTAAATTTGTGCGATTGGACCTACCCGGTATGTCTTGGCAGTCTGCGTGGGTTTCCGCCCACGCTACATGACATGCATGCCTTTGGTGCAATACACGATGTAAACATACACATTATGTTTATACACTAAATACATTTACAGTAGTTGTAGGTATTGCATTCTCTGAGTATGCGTGGGGTACTTCGGTTCCTCACACGCACCAACGGTGTGCGCGCCTTCGGTGCTTTGCACACATGAGCTTGTGCAAAAGGTTTAGCACACACACTATAATACCTACACGGTATGCGTATGCAGTCTGCGTGGGTTTCTGCCCATGCTACATGACATGCATGCCTTTGGTGCAATACACGGTGTAAACATATGCATTATGTCTATACACTACACTAAATACATTTACAGTAGCTGTAGGTATTGCATTCTCTGAGTATGCGTGGGGTACTTCGGTTCCTCCCACGCGCCAACAGTGTGCGCGCCTTCAGTGCTATGCACACATGGGCTTGTGCAAAATGTTTAGCACACATACTATAATACCATACACGGTATGCGTATGCAGTCTGCATGGGTTTCATCCGGGTGCTCAGGTTTCTCCCCTGCGTTCCAATGGTGTGTGCATTCTCAGCGCTATGCACAGTATAAACATGTGCAATTTGTTTATTCGCAGGCTAACATACCTACACGGTTGTGTACGCAATCTGTGTGGCTGGTTTACGTCCAGGCCCCGATGATGTGCACGCCTTCGTCGCTGGCACAGTATATACACGTTTTAATAGGTTTATCCACAAATACTAAACTACATACGCCGTATGTGGTGGTATTATGCTCTTTGTGGCTGGGTGGGTTTCCTCCCACACTCTCCATTTGTGCGTTTGACGCAATACATAGTATAAACTATGTGTTTGCACAATCAGCACCTATCCATGGGTAGCTGCTGGATGGAGCATTGTCACAAGGATCCCTGGTTTCAGGGGTATCACTTTCCACCTGCTTTCAGTGGTGATCAGAAGCGCTGGCTTGGACTGTGTTCGCCAGGCTGGGGTTGGCGTTGCGCCCGTTAGTGGCTGCGTCTCTGGCATTTTTTGTAGCTCAATGACTGGGCAAAAGCCTCTGCTTCATTCATCAGTCGTCTAGCAGGTGCACTACAACTGCTTTAGCCTTTAGGGTCTCTGTGCCCGGGTTGGGTTTGCGCCACCTGTGGAGGCTGAGGTACTAGTCCTCTGACCGAGTTTCTAGGGAAGTTCCGTCAAGTTGCCTTTTTATTGGCCAACATTTGAGGCACCCTGTACACTGGGGCCTCCCTTCTCCGATACATTGCAGAGTCTCTTTGGGATTTTCATACGTCTCGCTGCAAGACGGTCCTGTCGGCCGTGTGCATTGCAGGCGAAGGGTCCTTGCATCCGGAGGTGTTTCCACCTTCTTTACCGGAGGTTGGGCACCGGAAGTGGACCTTGTGGCCTCTCGACTCACTCGCAAGGTGGCAAGATCGTGGTCAGGTCCAGGGACCCCTGGGCGGATGCGTTAGACGCGTTGGAAGCCCGTGGGGGCAGTATCGCCTGATATATGCTTACCCTCTGCTACTGTTGTTGCCTCGCCGGCTTCGCAGAGCATACTTCATCCTGCTTTACAGTCCTTGGCTTTAATGGCATGGCTGTTTAAAGCCAGGTGCTAAAGGACCGAGTTCTCTCGTATTTGGTCATCTCTTCTATGTTGTTGACACGGGAATCTTCCTCCAGAAAGATATCTCACCGTACCTGGAAGGCTTACATTGCTATGTGTGAGGAACTTGAGTGGCATCCTCGGATGTTTTCCGTTCCCAGGATTTTGCTGTTCTTACAGCGTGGTGTGACCCAAAAGCTGGCCTTGCATACCTTTTTTTTTTTTTTTGAGGGTCGGATTTCGGCCCGGACTGTCTTTTTCAACGACCACTGCCGGGCCATTCCTTGATTAGCACCTTTTGGGCAGGGGGTTCGCCATGTGGTCCCCCCTGTCAAGCCTCCTCTCCCTACTTGGAGAACCGAGATGCATCAAAATCAGATCCCAAGAACATCCCTTTGAGAATATCAGAGAGATTCCTCTCTTGACCTTGTCCCGGAAGTTGGCCTTATTGGCCATTGCTTCGGTTAGACTGGTGTCTGAGTTGGCAGCCTTGTCTGGCAAGTTGCCTTACTTGGTCCTCCATAAGGATATGTTGGTGTTGCGCCCACGACCATCCTTCTTTTCTAAGGATGGTCTTGGTCTTTCACCTTAAGAAGGACATTGTTCTTCCGTCCTTGTGTCCTCACCCATCGCTTCCCTGAGAGTTTGCGCTTCATGCATTAAGATGGGTACAAGCCTTACGAGTGTACCTGTCTGCTACTGTTTCCATTCGGAAATCTGTGTCTGGTCCAAAACAGGGCCGAGTGGTGTCGTCTGCCACCGTCTTTAGGTGGATCAGGCAGACCGTCATACAGGCCTACGCCCTTAAGGGGCGGGCGCCTCCCTTTCCGGTTGCGGCGCATTCCACCAAGGCAATTGGTGCTTCCCGGGCCTTCCGACATCAAGCGTCAGTTGCACAAGTGTGCAAGGCGACGACCTGGTCGTCCGTTCATACCTTTTCAAAGTTCTACAAGGTTGATGTGGCTGCATCTTCGGATGCTTCCTTCGGCCGCAAAGTGTTGCAGGCCGCTGTCTAATGTTGCAACTCCTCCGTTGAGGGGCTCTGCTGGTTTGGAGTGAAGTTTTGGTTGTTCCTTACTTTTTTTGCTCCCACCCTTTTCTTATACTGCTTTGGGACGTCCCACATGTAATCAGTATGAGAGCTGCGTCGGTCCATGGACGATAAGAGAAAATAGGATTTTTGTACTCACCGTAAAATCCGTTTCTCTGACGTCCATGGACCGACGCAGCACCCACCCTTCCTTTTAAGTTTGTACTGCTTTGTTACGAACTGAGGCTGATTAGCTGCAGGTGGAAGGGTAATGTCCGGAGGGACCGCCCCCCTGGGCGGGGCTGTTCAGCTCTGGCTTGTTCTAGAATGTTTTAACCTCTAACATTCTGCCTAGGTCTTCTCCTGCGAGCAGGGACATATACCCACATGTAATCAGTATGAGAGCTGCGTCGGTCCATGGACGTCAGAGAAACGGATTTTACGGTGAGTACAAAAATCCTATTTTTTTTTTTTTTTCAATTTTGGATCCTGAGATCTACTATCAACTGCCGGCTGGGTGACAGGCTGGATAATATAGATCCTTGTAGTCTCCCCAGTCTGGCCATAGAGCGTGAGCAGGCCTTTAGCTACACGCTGGGTCGGCCACGACATACCCCATTTGCTCCAGGGGTGGCCGGTGAGCTATATGCTCCGGGGCCCACATATGACTGGGCTACTGCTGTCCAGTCCCAGTGGGCCGTGGCCGACAGCCGCTCCGTACTGCTCGGTGATGGGGGACTTTCAGGAATGCGTCCAGCGGTCCTCGCAGGGACGGGTAAGTAAGGTTCCTCCTGTCTTGGCAGGATGGACCAGCTGGGCATTCCTGGGGTGGTCAATTAGGGGGTCTCTAGTCCTCCCTTTCCTCTCTCCCCGTCCATCCCTCCTCCCCATGCTTTGCTGGGCCTGCTATGTACCTCACCGGGGGGGTCCCTGAGGGGGGCTCCGGGTCCTTGCTTAGGGCTGCGCGGTGTGTCCGGGTCCTGAGGTAACCGGCGGCCATCTTTGTGGGGATGTTTACATTGGCTGGGGGGTGTTTGGGACCTCTAGCGCTGGTTTGTCATTCTGAACGGCGCTAACGGCAGATCACCTCAGAGACTCCTCGGGCACACACTGTGCAGGAGTTTAGAGCAGACGGCAGCACTGAAGCAGTGCCTGGGTCAGGGCGGTGAGTCCTCTGGGAATACCCCTCGGTCTGGGCAGCTAGGAGGGTGGGCCTTTTTCTTGTACCTTGACTTGTTCCCTGAGTGGCTGTCAAGTGTGTGGGTCAGCATGGCGTCGGAAGCTGGCTTTTCTTCCCCAGACATTGCGGTCGTAGCAACCGGTGCCCCTGCACCTGCGGTACCTGTGGACGCTTTGTCGGCGGTCCTGGAATCATTTGTTGTCAGGGTGGAAGCGGTGTGCGTGCGCAAGGGGGGTAATAAACGCCCCCTACCCCCACCATCTTCTGGAGAAAGCTCTCGCTCACTCGGGCCTGGCTGTGAAACAGGACCCCTGTTCTGAAGGGTCATAGTATGCAGACCAGGACCATTCAGACCGTGAGGAAGACTCTGTATCCGGGTCAGCGCAGGACAAGGTGCTTGTTGGAGCACTTATAACCGCAGTGCAGAAAACACTCAAACTGGAGGATGCGGCTGGGACATCTGCTGAGGTGTCGGTCCCTTTTTGGGTCCCACAAGCTGACCCGCACTACTAAGGTGTTTCCTTATGTAACTTATTTTGATAAGTTTATAGACGAGGAATGGGAACGACCACAGAGGACCTTTTTCAGTCCCAAAACGCATGGCGGTCCGTTACCCTTTTGAGGAGAGCCTTCTGAAAAAATGGGCATCTCCCCCGGTTTTGGACCCCCCGGTATCCTGGTTAAAAAAAGTAACCACTATTCCGGTTGAGGGGACCCTTGCATTTTTAAGGACCCTGCGGATAGGAGGTCTGAGGCGGTGGCCCGGTCCATGTTTACCATGCTGGTATCTGCATTACGGCCAGTTTTGGCTACAGCTCTGGTGTAACAGACACTTACAGAATGGGCTAAAATTTTGCACCAGGAGTTGGAAAGACAACAGATTTCCCCGGTCTGGGTAGAAATGGCTGACCAGTTGGTGCATGGCCTCAAATATGAATGCGATGCAGCCCTGGAAACGGCTCCCCTGCTTTCTAGAGCCTCGGTATCTGCTTTGATACTGCGTCGCCTAATTTGGCTAAAATGCTGGTCCGCGGACCAGACTTCCAAGAAGGCTCTGGCCGATTTGCCTTTCCGGGGTGGAAGGCTATTTGGAGCCTCGCTGGATGACATTATTAAGGATTTCACTGGGGGTAAGAGCACACTGCTCCCACAATCCAGAAAAAGTAAGGAGCCACGCCGCAGGCCTGGGCCCTCCCTTTTTCCGCTCAGAAGCGGGTTTTTTTCCATCAGTCCGGGCCCGCAGGTAAGCGTTCCCAGGCCGACAAGGGGCCAGCTGAGGGACAAAAGCGTCCCTGGGTTCGCAAGCCAAACAAGCCCGCAAACAAATCTGCTACTGCATGAAGTTTTGCCCCCGCCCGACTCTCAGTTGGGCGGTCGCCTTCGTGAGTTTGCTGCTCGGTGGACCTCCCTGCCTTCCGACCAGTGGGTTTGCAAAGTGGTTTCATCAGGGTACAAGATAGAATTTTTCTTTCTTGTCCACCAAACAGATTTTTTCCCTCAAACCTTCATCTTCCTCCAGCTCGTCAAAACACCCTGTTTGGGGCAGTGCAGGACCTGCTGAAGCTCGGGGTGATAACCTTTCCGGCAGCGGCACAGGTACTATCAGGGATTTTACTCCAATCTGTCTGTAGTCCCAAAGAAGGACGGGACCGTCCAATCCTGGATCTCAAGGCCCTCAACACCTTTGTAAAGGTGTGAAGGTTCAGGATGGAATCAGTTCGCTGTGTGGTCACTGCACTCCATCCGGGGGATTTTCTAGCGTCCTTGGACATAAAGGACGCATACTTGCATGTCCCCATATGCATCAGAGATTTCTGCGTTTTTTGCAGTCGGGGACGATCACTACCAATTTGTGGCTCTCCCTTTTGGCCTGGCATCGGCACCAAGGGTTTTCACCAAGGTGCTCGCCCCGATTCTGGCCTTGCTGAGACAGCGAGGTATCGCTCTCGTGGGCTTCCTGGACGACCTCCTGAGAGCTGCTTCAGACTCAGAACTAGAGGAGGATGTAGCGATTGCCAGTCAGACCCTTCAAGAATTTGGTTGGGTACTGAACCTCCAGAAGTCGGTGTTGGTGCCGACTCAGCGCCTGGAATACCTGGGCTTGATCCTGGACTCCTTGAAGACTAAGGTTTTTCTCCCTTTAGAAAAATTGCAGGCTATTCAGGTGGCGGTGAAGCTGTTGGCATCCCGCAGGTGGTCGTCGCTGCACTTTTGCATCGAGTCCTGGGTCTCATGGTGGCCTCCTTCGAGGTGGTACCGTATGCTCAATTCCACACTCGAGTCTTGCAGAAGGAGATCCTGTCCAAGTGGGACAAGTCTCTCTGTTGTCCCTGTATTGTTAAATCCGGGTGAGCCAACTAGTCAGGACTTCCCTGGTCTGATGGCTGAGATCTCCGGCCCTTCAGTCTGGAAAGTCGCTCCTTCCCTTTCACTGGACGGTGATCACGACAGACGCCAGCTTGACCAGTTGGGGGGGGGGGGGTGTTTGGGGGGTCCAGTTGACACACAAGGTTGCTGGACACAGAATCCCGCCTGCCGATCAATGTACTGGAACTTCAGGCGATCGGGCAGTGCCTCTCCACATGGTCACAGAGGCTACAGGGGCGTCCAGTCAGGATCCAGTCAGACAACGCCACGGCGGTGGCGTATGTCAACCATCAAGGAGGAACAAGGTGTTTGGCTGTAGCATTGGAGGTCGCTCACATCCTGCGGTGGGCAGAAAGGAGCATGTTGGCCGTATACATCCTGGGCATAGAAAACTGGCAGGCGGACTACCTAAGTCGCCAGATGCTGGACCAAGGAGAATGGTCGCTACACCTGGACGTGTTGCAACTCCTTTGCCTAAAATGGGGCACGCCAGACGTGGATATCCTAACTTCTCGACTCAATCAGAAGCTATTGAGGTTTGTGGCCAGGTCAAAAGATCCCTGGGCGGACGCAACAGATGCGTTGGTGGCCCCCGTGGGGACAGTATCAGCTGATCTATGCTTTTTCCCCCCACTGAAACTTCTTCCTCGTCTGCTCTGCAGAGTGGAGACTGACGTGTTTTGACCATTCGGTGGTCATCTTCAGGGGGAACGTTGACTCTAAGAGATATGTGTGTGTGTGTATATATATATATGTATATGTATGTATGTGTGTGTGTGTGTGTGTGTGTGTGTATATATATATATATATATATATATATATATATATATATATATATATATATATATATATATATATATATATATATATATATATATATATATTTATAAAATAACTTCAAATATTGGAAAAATATATACTTGTACATCACAGTACAAGTATGGTATGGCGATATAGTTACCGCTTAAAAATGGAGTAGACAGTTGCATGGCCAGGAATGTCAGGAAACCGTGGAGCAATCCGGAGGGTCATGTAGTTGCCCGCCACCCCCCCCCCCCCCCCCACACACATTTTTATCACTTCACTGACGCTCACTTAATAATATATATATTTTTTTAACTTTTAGTCCATTCACTTCCCATTCTTTCACACGTGATTCAAGTATCATTATCACTTAATTTACCATATTATTATAACCCTAGGACACCTTGATGCTTATACATTTTATAGATAAGATCGCAGCTAGTCCATATACTTAATATATATAATTCCCATTCAGCACTCTTGCAATACAGCCAAGAGCTAACTTGCCCTATCACTTTATTCAATATATGGTCATTAATTTGGGAACTTGTTGCAGGTGTTTCTCCTGTCCTCTCCTGCCTTCTGGCAGGCGTCACCGGTGTGGCTTCTTGTAAGCCCGAAAGGATCGGGCCCCTTCCCCCTGTGTGTGGGGGGGAGGGGTGGCGGGCGACTACATGACCCTCCAGATTGCTCCACGGTTTCCTAACATTCCTGGCCATGCAACTGTCTACTCCATTTTTAAGCGGTAACTATATCGCCATACCATACTTGTACTGTAATGTATGCTTATATATTTTTCCAATATTTTAAGTTATTTTATATGTCTTAGAGTCAACGATCCCCCCCTGAAGATGACCACCGAATGGTCGCAACACGTCGGATTCACACCCACATGCATTTGTTATGCAATCTTGTTTCACATTTTGCATGTATGGTAATATTGGGATATGCAGGAATTTATCTGGCCAGACAGGTTACAATAAATGTAAAACGAACTGTGTCTTTTGACAACTTTCAAATAAATATGTTTTATACTTTCATTCGACATACAATATTTTGATCACATTTATATTGCTGTCCAATGCACAATTGGGGAAAAACGTCCATTATCCGGTAATCCTAGTTGCCCTAGATTGGCCTCGGCGTCCCTGGTACGCCGACCTGGTGGCGGATGCCCCTTGCCCCTCGACTGCCGATGCGGGAGAACCTTCTGTCGCAAGGTCCCATACTTCGTCTTGCTTTACAGTCGCTGGCTTTAACGGCATGGCTATTGAAAGCCAGGTACTAAGGGACTGAGGCTTGTCGGATTCAGTAATTTCCACTATGCTGAGGGAACGGAAGTCATCTTCTCGGAAGATCTACCATCGCACGTAGAAGGCATACATCTCTATGTGTGAGGAGATGGAGTGGCGTCCACGGGCATATTCGGTTTCCAGGATCCTGCTGTTTCTACAGCGTGGAGTGGATCAGAAACTTGCCTTAAGGGGCAGATTTCAGCCTTGGCTGTTTTCTTTTAATGACCCCTGGTGGCTCATTCACTGGTGAGTACGTTTGTACAAGGGGTCCGACATGTGGCTCCTCCGGTTCGACCACCACTACCTCCGTGGGATTTGAATCTGGTGCTCTCGGTACTTGAGAAACCTCCCTTTTTGAGAACATCAGAGATTCCTCTTTTGACACTCTCTCAGAAAGTTGCCTTTCTGGTGGCCATTACATCTGTCAGGAGGGTTTCTGAGTTGGCGGCCTTGTCTTGCAAGTCCCCCTACTTGATCTTCCATAAGGATAAAGCGGTGCTACGCCCACAGCCTTCGTTTTTCCGAAGGTGATTTCGGCTTTTCATCTGAATGAGGACTTTGTACTTCCATCCTTGTGTCCTCGGCCGTCGCATCCCAAAGAGGTTGCGTTACACCCTCAGTGCACATACCACATCTAAGGAATGCATCTGTCTGCTACGGCTCCGTTTCGGAGGTCTTCGCGGGTTGTGTCGGTGACTGGTCCAAAGAAAGGCCTAGCGGTCTTGTCGGCCACCATTTCTTGGTGGATCAGACAGATTGTGATTCAGGCTTATGACCTTAAAGGGCGGGTGCCTCCCTTTCTTGTCACGGCGCATTCGACCAGGGCGATTGGTGCCTCCTGGGCTTTTTGACTTAAAGCGTCTCTCACAGGTATGTAAGGCGGCGACCTGGTTGTCCGTTCACACCTTCACCTAATTTTACATGGTTGACGTGCATGCATCTGCGGATGCTTGCTTCGGCCGCAAGGTTTTGCAGGCGGCTGTTTAAGGTTGCAACTCCTCCGTTGAGGAGCTCTGTTTGTTTGGGGTGAAGTTTGCTTTCTGTTCCCACCCCTCATTTTTTTTGACTGCTGGAGGACGTCCCACTTGTCAAGACTAAAGGAGCTGTGTCCGTCCATGGACGAAAGAGAAAATAGGATTTTTGTACTCACCGGAAAATCCTTTTCTCTGAAGTCCATGGACGAACACAGCACCCACCCCTCCTGTTTGAGTTTGTACTGCTTTTTGACGAACTGAGTGCAGGGTGAGGGGTTATGACCAGAGGGACCGCCCCCTGGGCGAGGCTGTTCAGCTTTTAATATAATTACATGTTTTTGTATATATAACATGTCTGCCTAGTCCTCTCCTAATAGACGGAACATAACCCACTTGTCAAGACTAAGGCCCCTTTCACACTGGGGCGGGCAGGAGCGGTGGCGGTATAGCAGCGCGATTTTCAGCGCTGCTATACTGTCGTCCTTACCGCGGTATGCGGTCGCTAGGGGGGTGAATTTAACCCCCGCTAGCGGCCGAAAAAGGGTTAATACCGCGGTGTCCCATTGATTTCAATGGGCACCCGCGGTAAAGGAGCGGTGAACACACCGCTCCTTTACCGCTGTAAAGAAGCGGCTAGCAGGACTTTTGGAGCGGTCCTGCTAGCGCACCGCTTCAGTGTGAAAGCCTTCGGGCTTTCACATTGAAGGCTAAAGGGCAGGAATTTTTCATGCGGTATAATAGCGCTAATATTAGTGCTAAACCGCATGAAAAACGCCCCAGTGTGAAAGGGGCCTAAAGGAGCTGTGTCCGTCCATGGACTTAAGAGAAAAGGATTTTACGGTGAGTACAAAAATCCTATATTTTTTTTTTTTTATTCCTTCTTTTTTTTTTTTTTTTTTTTTATCTACGGTAAGGGAGCTCTGTATTTTCACTTCCCATGTTGAGAGCTATGCAAAATGGCTGCATGAATTTTGTGACTCCTTTTTAATGGGAGGAGAGAGTGGTATCCATCCAAAGAAGGGTAAACGCATCACGTATTGTGTTTTTATACAGGCATTGTACAAATTATTAGTAAGACATCATCTGAAATATGCAGTTCAGTATTGGGCACCAGTTCACAAAAAGGATATCTAGGGAACTTGAGAGAGTGCAGAGAAGGGCAACCAAATTGATAACAGGCATGGAGGAATTCGGCTATAAGGATAGATTAGAGAAACTGAATTCTCTCTTCAGAAGAGGTGGTTAAGGGGGGGATATGATCAACATGTACAAATATATAAGGGGTCCATATAGTGAACTAGTTGAGTTATTCACTTTACGGGAAACACAGAGGACAAGGGGGCACTCTTTACGCCTAGAGGAAAATATTTCATCTCCAAATACGGAAAGGTTTCTTCACAGTAGGAGCTGTGAAAATGTGGATTCTAATCCCTGGCCAGCTCAGTAGATTGCTTTAAGAAAGGCCTGGATTCTTTCCTAAATGTACATAATATAATTGGGTACTGACATTTTATAGATAGAGTTGATCCAGGGAAAATCCGATTGCCTCTCGGGACCAGGAAGGAATTTTTTTCCCCCTGCTGTAGCAAATTGGATCATGCTTTGCTGGGGTTTTTCGCCTTCCTCTGGATCAACTGTTTGTATTGGATTGTGTATATGTGATTGTATGATATTTTTTATTTCTTTTTATGGTTGAACTAGATGAACTTGTGTGTTTTTTTTTATTTATTTATTTTTTTTTCTCACTATGTAAACTGAAAATGAAACATAAAAAATAAAATGACCAAATGAAAGTCCAACAAGTGCTCCAAAAAATGGTGATGTTTTTGTATGAAAGAAGCACAGAGTGAACACTTCTTCTTTTTTTTTTTTTTTTTTTTTTTTTTTTCCCATTTTTTTTTGGAGCACTTGTTGGACTTTCATTTGGTCATTTTTTATTTTTTGTTTCATTTTCATTTTTTTTATATGGACACTTATTTCTGAATCTTTGTATTCATATTGATTTATTGGATTGCGTGCTTATATTTTTCTTACACACATTATTACATAGGTTGAAAAAAGACACAAGTCCATCTAGTTCAATCAAAAAAATGAATAATGCAATCACATATACACAATCCTTCACCCACAGTTGATCCAGAGAAAGGCAAAAAAAAAAAACAGCAAAGCATTCTCCAATTTGCTACAGCAAGCAGAAAAAAAAATCCTTCCTGATCCCCCGAAAGGCAATTGGATTTTCCCTGGATCAACTTTACCTGTATATATTAGTACCCAATTCTATAATGTACATTTTAGGAAAGAATCTAGGCCTTTTTTTAGAGTTGAAAATGTGTTCATTGTTCATTGTGACATTTGTAAAATTGTCAATGTGAGAAATTACAAACTGGCGACAGTCGCAAATAGACATGTGTAATGAGTCAGCCCAACGGATATCACCCATAGCTTGACTCCTACTGTATACAATGTTAACCACTTAACGACCGCCCACTGTAAATATACGTCAGCAGAATGGCACCGACAGGCAGAATCACGTACATATACGTGATTGCCTTTGTATAGTTGGGGGGTCCGATCGGACCCCCCTTCTTTACAGTGGGTGGTCGTTTTACCTTCGGGAGCGATCCGGCATGAGGGGACGGCCGTTCGATTCCGGCCCCCCCCCCTCTCGATCGCTCCCGGCGAATGAGAGAGCTTCCCCTGCCTGCCAGGCAGGAGGAAGTGATATCTCTCCTGCGGCGCTCACATATACCGAGCGCCGTACAGGAGAAGATGCAGGTTAGTGCACACAACACTACACTGACACCAGGACACATAGGCACATAAATCGCCCCCCCCAGATCACCCCCCAGCCCCCAGTCACAGTGTCACTGATTGCAGTGACCATTTATTTAGTGATCACTGCAATCAGTGACATTTGTGACTGTAAAAGTGTCACTACATTTAGTTTTAGGTCCAGTGTAGCCCCCTAACCCCCCCTAAATAAAGGTTTAACCCCCTGATCACCCCCCAGATAACCCTTTCACCCCCTAGCACCGCCGTCGCTAAGCGATCATTTTTCTGATCGATGTCTTAGCGTCGGCGATGCTGATCGGTAGCCAGTAATTTTTTTTTTTTAGGTTCGCCGCAGGTTTTTATAGCGTCGGGTACCCCCATATATTACCTGTGACAGTGGGGTCACTTTGGACACAGGGTGAAAAGAAACCCCCGATATGGTCTGTGATAGCCATATTCAAGGCTGTATATACATTGTATATAGATTGGATGTATACTGTGTGTGGGGGTTATGTAATCATTGCTGTGAGGAATTAAGGTGTTTTGCATTCTATTGTTCATTAAGTCTGTCCTTGTGTGTATTGTAAAGTGCCAGACAGACTGGCTGCCAACCCTTTGTGAGAAGATGTGTATTGTGTGGGATCTTTTGAAGCCTAGCAGACGTCAGGATGAGGTGTTGAGTCTTGGGATGTGTGGGTGGAGCTGGGCCCTTGTTCATGTTAAATCAGGTGTATTGAATTGTGTATAAAGTTACAATGTTTCTCAATAATAAAGTGATTCCTATTACAGAAGAAGACAGAGTGCGTCTCGTTTTCTTCCAGAGGGATTGGTTCCTATGGGAAAGGGTCGTTTAGCTGTGGATATTGGTAGCGAGTGGATGTGTGTCTAGGAGAGGGAACATCGTAAACGGCGTTAACCCCCTTTCGTATTTGGGGTGCCGTTACATTGGTTGGCAGCAGCGGGATCTTCCCTCCAGTTCCTGGGACACTCCAAGCCACCACAGTGAATGACCAGCTATGCAGCCTGCAGGAAAGTCACGCTGAAAGACTTACTTGAGAGCCGAGATGGACCAGAGAGATGGTGATGCAGGACCCCGGTCAGTTGAAGATTTGTTTCAGCAACGAGTGCGACAGCGGTTGGCATTATATGGTGCTAACCCATCAGAGACCGCCATTCAGGAAGCTATTGGAGGCATCCAGCTGCAGGATGCGCGACAAAAGAGAGAACTAGAGCGACAACATGAGTGGAGAATGGCGGAAATACGACAATCGGAGATCGCCTACAGACAGCTGCTAGAATCTGCTCAGCAGCAGGGTGGGGCTCCCTTTGCCTGGGACTGTCAGGAAATACCAGTTGACAACTATGAAATCCTGGCTGAAGAATCAGCAGTGGAAAAGCTGAAGATTGCCCTCCCTAAAGCCGAAGTGGATGATACGGAGTCCCAGGGAGCTAGCCTGGCTGAAGTATCGGCAGTGGAAAAGCTGAAGATTGCCACCCTTAAAGCCGAAGTGGATGATATGGAGTTCCAGGGAGCTAGGGCAGTTGGCTCATCTCCCCAGCCACAGATTACAGAAGGTATGGACTTAAGGGACTGTTCAGAGGATGTTATGGATTATGCATCGCCTGCCCAAGTACTGGCAGCAGGACAGAGTACTACAGACCCCTGCTCTACACCCGTGGCAGTTTTGGAGGCCCGAGTTGAGAAGGTGATGGTTCCTCTTTCCGAGTGGATTTCAGAGATGCAGGGAGGAGAAGCAGCCATTTTCCCTCCCCAACAGCTAGCCAGAGCAGATGGTGTGGAGTCCCCAGCAGAAGTGCTGGCAACAGGGCAGAGTGATAGCAACCTCTGCCCAGCACCGGAAACAACTGGGGAGTTTCAGAAAGCCGGGGCAGTTGGCCCCTCTCTCCAGCAACAAGCTGAGGTGGTAAAGCTTTTACCCCCAGCTGAATCACTGGCAGCAGGGCAGAATGCTACTGGCCTCTGCACACAACTGCCACTTGAGCGGATATCGGTGGATGGGACTGCGGTCTCCACTCACAGCAACCCAGCAGAAGAGCTGGCAACAGAGCCGAGTGCCACGGGCCTCGGCTCTCAACTAACAGAAGAGGGAGTTCCTGTGGTAGTAGATGGGACTTCAGTCCTCACTGACACAACCCCAGAAAATGGTGTGACACTGAGACAGGAGGATGTCAGCCTTGCTTTGCAAGCACTGGGGGACTTCCACCTACCACAAGTGGATGGGACTTCAGTCTCCACTTGTATACCCCAGGGATGCCGGGCAGTCGACCCAGATCCCCAACAGCATGACGGACTGAGCCCAGTCGCCCTGTCTTCTCCCCAGCGGCGGGTATGTTCTCTGAGAGACGCAGAGGTTGGCTGGGTAAGTACCGTATTTATCGGCGTATAACACGCACTTTTTTCCCCTTAAAATCAGGGGAAAATCGTGGGTGCGTGTTATACGCCGATACCCACTGATCCCGGCGATCTCCGCTGACTGAGCGGAGCGCAGCGATCGCCGCCGAGATGCACATAGCCGAGTGTACTCGGCTTTTCTTGGCTCTGCTCACAGTCACACCCAGTCCCGCCATTGGACCTGTGATATGTCCATCATAGGGCGGGACTCGGCGTGACTGTGAGCGGAGCCGAGAAAAGCCGAGTATAGCCGAGTACACTCGGCTATGTGTATCTCGGCGGCGGCTCCGCCCAGTCCCTGCGTTCTCGGCGGCGTTCGCCCCGCTCCGCCCAGTCTCTGCGGCGATAATTTTGAAAACTTGGCAAAGGCTGCACTGGGCAAAGGCTGCACTGGACACTGGGCAAAGGCTGCACTGGACACTGGGCAAAGGCTGCACTGGACACTGGGCAAAGGCTGCACTGGACACTGGGCAAAGGCTGCACTGGACACTGGGCAAAGGCTGCACTGGACACTGGGCAAAGGCTGCACTGGACACTGGGCAAAGGCTGCACTGGACACTGGGCAAAGGCTACACTGGGCACTGGGGCAAGGCTGCAATGGACACTGCTGACAAGGCTGCAACGGACACTGGTAAGGCTGCATTTAAATGTATTTTTTTTTTTTTTTTCCTTAAACTTCCCTCCTAAAAGATTTTTTCCCTAAAATTCCCTCCTAAACTTGGGGTGCGTGTTATACGCCGGTGCATGTTATACGCCGATAAATACGGTAATGCTCTGCTTGGAGCAATTCATTTGTGGTACTGGGTGGATACCAGCATTGGAAGAATGGACCCATGGACTAACTTCGGAGTAGACCCGTCTGGGGTCCCCTCCTCTGTTAGTCCCCTGCCGAAAGGGGAGATGTGTGACAGTGGGGTCACTTTGGACACAGGGTGAATAAAAGAAACCCCCGATATGGTCTGTGATAGCAATATTCAAGGCTGTATATACAGTGCCTTGCAAAAGTATTCGGCCCCCTTGAACTTTTCATCCTTTTGCCACATTTCAGGCTTCAAACATAAAGATATAAAATTTAAATTTTTTGTGAAGAATCACCAACAAGTGGGACACAATTGTGAAGTGGAACGAAATCTATTGGATATTTTAAACTTTTTTAGCAAATAAAAAACTGAAAAGTGGTGCGTGCAAAATTATTCGGCCCCTTTACTTTCAGTGCAGCAAACTCACTCCAGAAGTTCAGCGAGGATCTCTTAATGATCCAATGTTGTCCTAAATGACTGATGGTGATAAATAGAATCCACCTGTGTGTAATCAAGTCTCTGTATAAATGCACCTGCTCTGTGACAGTCTCAGGGTTCTGTTGAAAGCGCAGAGAGCATCATGAAGACCAAGGAACACACCAGGCAGGTCCGTAATACTGTTGTGGAGAAGTTTAAAGCTGGATTTGGATACAAAAAGATTTCCCAAGCTTTAAACATCCCAAGGAGCACTGTGCAAGCGATCATTTTGAAATGGAAGGAGTATCAGACCACTGCAAATCTACCAAGACCTGGCTGTCCCTCTAAACTTTCAGCTCAGACAAGGAGAAGACTGATCAGAGATGCAGCCAAGAGGCCCATGATCACTCTGGATGAACTGCAGAGAACTACAGCTGAGGTGGGAGAGTCTGTCCACAGGACAACAATCAGTCGTACACTGCACAAATCTGGCCTTTATGGAAGAATGGCAAGAAGAAAGCCATTTCTCAAAGATATCCATAAAAAGTCTCATCTAAAGTTTGCCACGAGCCACCTGGGAGACACACCAAACATGTGGAAGAAGGTGCTCTGGTCCGATGAAACCAAAATCCAACTTTTTGGCCACAATGCAAAACGATATGTTTGGCGTAAAAGCAACACAGCTCATCATCCTCAACACACTATCCCCACTGTCAAACATGGTGGTGGCAGCATCATGGTTTGGGCCTGCTTTTCTTCAGCAGGGACAGGGAAGATGGTTAAAATTGAGGGGAAGATGGATGCAGCCAAATACAGGACCATTCTGGATGAAAACCTGTTGGAGTCTGCAAAAGACCTGAGACTGGGACGGAGATTTATCTTCCAACAAGACAATGATCCCAAACATACAGCAAAATCTACTAAGGAATGGTTCACAAATAAACGTATCCAGGTGTTAGACTGGCCAAGTCAAAGTCCAGACCTGAATCCAATAGAGAATCTGTGGAAAGAGCTGAAAACTGCTGTTCACAAACGCTCTCCATCCAACCTCACTTAGCTCGAGCTGTTTTGCAAGGAAGAATGGGCAAGAATTTCAGTCTCTCGATGTGCAAAACTGATAGAGACATACCCCAAGCGACTTGCAGCTGTAATCGCAGCAAAAGGTGGCTCTACAAAGTATTAACGCAAGGGGGCCGAATAATTTTGCACGCACCACTTTTCAGTTTTTTATTTGCTAAAAAAGTTTAAAATATCCAATAGATTTCGTTCCACTTCACAATTGTGTCCCACTTGTTGGTGATTCTTCACAAAAATTAAAAATTTTATATCTTTATGTTTGAAGCCTGAAATGTGGCAAAAGGATGAAAAGTTCAAGGGGGCCGAATACTTTCGCAAGGCACTGTACATTGTATATAGATTGGATGTATACTGTGTGTGGGGGTTATGTAATCATTGCTGTGAGGAATTAAGGTGTTTTGCATTCTATTGTTAAGTCTGTCCTTGTGTGTATTGTAAAGTGCCAGACAGACTGGCTGCCAACCCTTTGTGAGAAGATGTGTATTGTGTGGGATCTTTTGAAGCCTAGCAGACGTCAGGATGAGGTGTTGAGTCTTGGGATGTGTGGGTGGAGCTGGGCCCTTGTTCATGTTAAATCATGTGGATTGAACTGTGTATAAAGTTACAATGTTTCTCAATAATAAAGTGATTCCTATTACAGAAGCAGACGGAGTGCGTCTCGTTTTCTTCTAGAGGGATTGGTTCCTATGGGAAAGGGTCGTTTAGCTGTGGATATTGGTAGCGAGTGGATGTGTGTCTAGGAGAGGGAACATCGTAAACGGCGTTATACCCCTTTCGTATTTGGGGTGCCGTTACATTACCTAATAAAGGTTTAACCCCCTTGATCGCCCCCCAGGTAACCCTTTCACCCCCTATCACCACTGTCGCTAAGCGATCGTTTTTATGATCGTTGTCTTAGTGTCAGTGATGCCGATAGGTAGCCAGTAATTTTTTTTTAGGTTCGCCGTCAGGTTTTTATATAGCGTCAGGTACCCCCATATATTACCTAATAAAGGTTTTAACCCCCTAATTGCCCCTAGTTAACCCTTTCACCAGTGATCATCATACAAGTGTTACGGGTGACGCTGGTTAGTTAGTTTGCTTTTTATAGTGTCAGGGCACCCGCCGTATATAACCCAATAAAGGTTTAACCCCCTGATCGCCCGGCGGGTGATATCAATTAGGTTTTAGCGTCAGAGAGGGTCTGCGTCACACCCCAGGCAGCGTCAGGTTAGTGCCAGTAGCGCTAACACCCACGCGTTAAGCATACACCCCCCTTAGTGGTATAGTATCTGAACAGATCAATATCTGATCTGATCAGATGTATACTAGCGTCCCCAGCAGTTTAGGGTTCCCAAAAACGCAGTGTTAGCGGGATCAGCCCAGATACCTGCTAGCACCTGCGTTTTGCCCCTCCGTCCAGCCCAGGCCACCCAAGTGCAGTATCGATCGATCACTGTCACTTGCAAAACACAACACACAACTGCAGCGTTCGCAGAGACAGGCCTGATCCCTGCGACTCCAGTGCTGTAGGAGGTGATTTCACCACCACAGTTAAAAAAAAAAAAAAAAAAGCATATATGCCGAAGCATTGGGGCAGCAGGGGCGGAGGAGCGATTTTGCTCCTAATGCCGCGTACATACGGTCGAAATTCCGACGGAGGCTTGCCCGTGGAAAAGTCTGACTGTGTACGCGGCATAACTTTTGCGGGAAGATGCCCCCATGCTTCGGCATATATAAATGGTGCATGTATGCCCATCATTAGAAGTGGGTGGATGAAGGGCGGTATTCTAATGGTGGGCATACCCACCGATCAATCTTTTTTTTTTTTTCGTTCAGCCAACAGGCTGCATGAAAAAAAAGATTACAATACATGTCCAACAAGGACCAGCAACGTACTGTTATGTTGCTGGACTTTGAATGTTTATACCAGAATGATGCCTGCGGGTTTAGGTATCATCTTGGTATCATTCTTTTCAGCCAGCGGCCGGCTTTCATGTAAAAGCAATCCTAGTGGCTAATTAGCCTCTGGACTGCTTTTACAAGCAGTGGGAGGGAATGTCCCCCCCCCCCCCCCGGATATAAAAAGCGCCATTGGGAAAGCATTTTATCACACCGATCTTGGTGTGGTCAGATGCTTTGAGGGCAGAGGAAAGATCTAGGGTCCAATAGACCCCAGTTTTTTCAAAAAAGAGTACCTGTCATTACCTATTGCTATCATAGGGGATATTTACATTCCGTGAGATAACAATAAAAATGATAAAAAAAAAAAAAAAAAAAAAATATGGAAGCAACAGTTTAAAAATAAAATAAAAAAGCAAAATTAATATTAAAAAAAAAAACAAAAAAAAAAAAAAAAACACCCCTGTCCTGCCCTGCTCTTGCCCAATGGCGAACGCAAGCGTCGGTCTGGCGTCATATGTAAACAGCAATTGCACCATGCATGTGAGGTATCACCGCGAAGGTCAGATCAAGGGCAGTTATTTTAGCAGTAGACCTCCTCTGTAAATCTAACGGGGTAACCTGTAAAGGCTTTTAAAAGCTTTTAAAAATGTATATAGTTTGTCGCCAATGTGCGTTTGTGCGAAATTTTAAAGCATGTCGTGTTTGGTATCTATGTACTCGGCCTAAGATCATCTTTTTTATTTCATCAAACATTTGGGCAATATAGTGTGTTTTAGTGCGTTAAAATTAAAAAAAGTGTATTTTTTCCCCAAAAAATGCGTTTGAAAAATCGCTGCGCAAATACTGTGTAGAAAAAAAAATGCAACACCCACCATTTTATTCTGTAGGGCCTTTGCTTTAAAAATATATATAATGTTTGGGGGTTCAACATAATTTTCTTGCAAAAAAAAAATGTTTTCATGTAAACTAAGTGTCAAAAAGGCTTTGTCTTCAAGTGGTTAGAGTGGATGTAAGCTTCCTAATGTTGTGTATAAAATTCCAGAACAGTTCAAAACCCCCCAAAATGACCCCATTTTGGAAAGTAGACACCCCAAGCTATATACTGAGAGGCATGTCGAGTCCATGGAATATTTTATATGTTGACACAAGTTGCGGAAAAAAGACTTTTTTTTTTTGCACAAAGTTTTTACTAAATGATATATTGCTCAGACATGCCATGGGCATATGTGGAATTACACCCCAAAATACATTCTGTTGCTTTTCCTGAGTACGGGGATACCACATGTGTGAGACTTTTTGGGAGCCTAGCTGCGTACGGGACCCCAAAAACCAATCGCCGCCTTCAGGCTTTCTAAGGGTGTAAATTTTTGATTTCACTTCTCACTGCCTATCACAGTTTCGGAGGCCATGGAATGCCCAGATGGCACAAACCCCCCTAAATGACCCCATTTTGGAAAGTAGACACCCCAAGCTATTTGCTGAGAGGTATTGTGAGTATTTTGCAGATCTCGCTTTTTGTCACAGTTTTGAAAATTGAAAAAAAAAAAATGTTCTTTCTTCATTTTCAAAAACAAATGAGAGCTGTAAAATACTCACCATGCCTCTCAGCAAACAGCTTGGGGTGTCTACTTTCCAAAATGGGGTCATTTGGGGGGGTTTTGTGCTATTTTGGCATTTTATGGCCTTCGAAACTGTGATAGGTAGTGAGGAGTCAAATCAAAAATTTGTGCCTAGAAATCCTGAAGGCGGTGATTGGTTTTCGGGGTCTCGTACGCGGCTAGGCTCCTAAAAAGTCCCACACGTGGTATCCCCGAACTCAGGAGAAGCAGCAAAATTTATTTTGGGGTGCAATTCCACATATAACCATGGCATGTGTGAGCAATATATCATTTAGTGACAACTTTTTGTAATTTTTTTTATTTTTTTTTTGTCATTATTCAATCACTTGGGACAAAAAAAAAAAAATATTCAATGGGCTCAACATGCCTCTCAGCAATTTCCTTGATTTGTCTACTTTCTAAAATGGGGTCATTTGGGGGGGTTTTGTACTGCCCTGCCATTTTAGCACCTCAAGAAATGAGATAGGCAGTCATAAATTTAAAGCTGTGTAAATTCCAGAAAATGTACCCTAGTTTGTAGACGCTATAACTTTTGCGCAAACCAATAAATATATACGCTTATTGACATTTTTTTTACTAAAGACATGTGGCTGAATACATTTTGGCCTAAATATATGACTAAAATTGAGTTTATTTGATTTTTCTTATAACAAAAAGTAGAAAATATTTTTTTTTTTTCAAAATTTTCGGTCTTTTTCCGTTTATATCGCAAAAAATAAAAATCGCAGAGGCAATCAAATACCATTAAAAGAAAGCTCTATTTGTGGGCAGAAAAGAAAAGGACGCAAATTTTGTTTGGGTACAACATTGCATGTCCGCACAATTTACAGTTAAAGCAGCGCAGTGCAAAATTCTGAATTCACCTCTGGTCCTTTAGCTACCAAATGGTCCGGGGCTTAAGTGGTTAAGGTTGACGACTGTCGCTCGATTCAAGGAGTGGTTCCGGTTAAGGAGCCTTTGTAGTTCAGAATAAAATTATATGCGTGAGTCCTTAGAAATTAAGAGAGGGAGAGTATCTAAGCCTTTTTTTAAAGCAATCTACTGAACTTGCCAGAACCACCTCTGGAGGGAGTCTATTCCACATTTTCACAGCTCTTACTGTGAAGAAACCTTTTTGTATTAGGAGATTAAATATTTTTTCCTCCTAGATGAATAACTCAACACCAACTAAACTATATTGACCACATATGTATTTAAACATGTTGATCATATCCCCCCCTTAATCTCCTCCTCAAGAGGGAATAGATTCAGTTGCTCTAATCTTTCCTCATAGCTGAGCTCCTCCATGCCTCTTATTAGTTTAGTTGCCCTTCTCTACACTTTCTCTAGTTCCCAGATATCCTTTTTGAGAACCGGTGCCCAAAACTGAACTGCATATTCCAGATGAGGTCTTTCTAATTTGTACAGGGGCAAAATTCTCTCTCTATCCTAGGAGGAATGGCCTCTCTCCTCCTCCCCTCCTTCTTCCTCCTTCCTGCTTATGGTGTAACGAAACCCCCAAATACTTCTACACCATTGATTCCCCCTGGCATGTATGATAAGTGCATAACTATACATTTATCAACATTAAACCTAATTTGCCACTTAGTTGCCCAATTATACAATGCATTGAGGTCGGCTTGTAAATTGGAGACATCCAGTTTTGCCTGTAATGTGGCCTCCGGTGCTGTACAGGTCCAAGGGAGTGTCCTCAAGTGATGGGTGAAGATTGGGCTCTTGGTTTCTAAGCTGCCCTTCACCTGGACGGGTATACACTGCTCAAAAAAATTAAAGGAACACTTTGAAAACACATCAGGTCTCAACGGGGCAAAATCTCATGCTGGATATCTATACTGATATGGACTGGGTAATGTGTTAGGAATGAAAGGATGGCACATCATTTGATGGAAATAAATTATCCACCTACAGAGGGCTGAACTCAAAGACACCCCAAAAATCTAAGTGAAAAAATTATGCAGCAAGCTAGTCCATTTTGCTGAAATTTTCATGGCAACAACTCAAAATGGTCCTCCGTAGTTTGTAAGGCCCCCAAGTGCTTGTATGCATGCCTCACAACATCAGGGCATGCTCCTAATGAGACGACGGATGGTGTCCTGGGATATTTCCTCCCAGATCTGGACCAGAGCATCACTAAGCTCCTGAACAGACTGAGGTGCAACCTGGCGGCACCGGATGGACCGAAACATAATGGACCAGAGGTGTTCTTTTGGATTTAGGTCAGGTGAGCATGGGGGGCCATTCAATGGCATCAATTTCTTCATCCTCCAGGAACTTGCTGCATGCTCTCGCCACATGAGGCCGGGCATTGTCGTGCACCAGGACCCACTGCACCAGCGTAGGGTCTGACAATGGGTCCAAGGATTTCATCCCGGTACCTAATGGCAGTCAGAGTGCCATTGTGTAGCCTGTAGAGGTCTGTGCGTCCCTCCATGGATATGCCTCCCCAGACCACCACTGACCCCACCACCAAACCGGTCATGCTGAACGATGTTACAGGCAGCATAACGTTCTCCATGGCTTCTCCAGACCCTTGTCTGTCACATGTGCTCAGGGTGAACCTGCTCTTATCTGTGAAAAGCATGGGGGGCACCTGCCAGTTCTGGTGTTCAATAGAAAATTCCAAACGAGCTCCACAGTGTCCGGCAGTGAGCACAGAGCACACTAGAGCAGTGTTTCTCAACTCCAGTCCTCAAGGTGCACCAACAGGTCATGTTTTCAGGATTTCCCTTAGATAAAACAGCTGTGGTAATTACTAAGGCAGTAAAACAGATCAAATCACCTGTGCAAAATAATGGAAATCCTGAAAACATGACCTGTTGGTGCGCCTTGAGGACTGGAGTTAAGAAACACTGCACTAGAGGATGTCGGGCCCTCAGGCCACCCCCATGAAGTCTGTTTCTGATTGTTTGGTCAGAGACATTCACACCAGTGGCCTGCTGGAGGTCATTTTGTAGGGCTCTGGCAGTGCTCATCCTGTTCCTCCTTGCACAAAGCAGATACCAGTCCTGCTGATGGGTTAATGACCGTCTACAGCCCTGTCCAGCTCTCCTAGAGTAACTGCCTGTCTCCTGGAATCTCCTCCATGCTCTTGAGACTGTGCTGGGAGACACGGCAAACCTTCTGGCAATGACACGTATTGATGTGATAGAGAGAGATAGAGATTAAAATTTTCGATTTAATCGATTTTTTTTTTTTTTTTTGTTGTTTTTTTTATCGACTAGTCTCAATTATAAAAGAAGACTAATATCCACTTCATCTCCCCCACTGTAATATCCGCAATCTCCCCCACCAGAATAGAAGCCGGCAGACCCCCTCCGGCTGGATCCACGAGCAGTTGAGGAGTTATGACGTCAGCGCGCCGCTCTAGGAGCTCATCTAGCTGCCGGGTGGACCAAGATGGCCGCCGCTCCTGAGCTAGGCCGAAGCCGCGGCCTTTCCTATGGGCGCGGCAGCGGAGACCCGGAAGTTGGCGGAGAGGGGAGTACCGATCGTGAATTTTGATCAATCAAAATCATTTTGATTAATCGTTAATTTCCGCAGTGTTTTATTTATATATATATATATATATATATATATATATATATATATATATATATATATATATATATATATATAATATACATACACACGCGCGGTGACCATACGGGGGAGTTTTGGGCTAGCTGTGGGTGTTTGCAAAGTGTACCTTTTTTGCTTGTGTCTGGCTGTTTGTTTTTACCTGTATGATGGCGCACATGCATTCGTAAAGGCGCCGCTAAAAATAACAGTTGATTTTATTTGACAACTAAGGGCTCATGTGCATTCGGAAGAGTGCTGCTATACTCACAGTTGTTGTTTTGGCAGCCATGGCACATGAACATTCGCAGCAGTGCCATAATACTCACTTGTGTTTAAACGGTCAGGCCGCACGTGCGTTCGCAAAGACGCCATTTGGCTCATCAGTTTTGCTGGCAGCCATGGCACACGCGGGTTCGCCGCACTGGCGCAGTAGCTTTATTTGGCGCACGAAGATTTGCGTCATACGCAAATTCGGCCACGCCTGTTCGCCGGGACCATGCACATGCATACGCACGAACGTTACGGCACACAGCCAGCCTATTTAAGCTGTGTATGCCAAGCATGCGGTGCTTCCAAGAGACAGCTGTGGGACACAGCAGGCTCTAAACCAGACACTTGCAGCGGTTCATTTCTCATTACCCAGGTCACGTGAGTCACCAATTGTTGCTTGGCAGGCTAAGGTGCTTGGAAGGATTGTTACATAGGGGCTTGGTGAGCCCTATTAAAGGGTCTCCCTTCTGAGGTGTGTAAAATCTACACCAAGTACTCCTTTTTCGTGGGTAGTAAATGTCTTCTCAAAAAGAGGAGCAAGACTAACACTATAGGGAAGGGCACACCTATGTCGTCAGTAGTTCCTGATGAACCTAGTCGTATCCCTAGTGTTGTATCCCCTGAAAGACCAGAGGCTTCCGGGCAATCCGAGCCAATGCGCCTATCTGGTATTGTGCCTACAGTCAGCGCTGCTGCCTCACCCTTTTATCACTAAGGACTGTCCTCAGCCCTAGCTGGCTTAGAGCACAGGATGGCTGCTATGATTGCCTCCATCCCACAGGGTGGCAAGAAGCGTGACAGATCCCCCTGCTCGGAGCCTCCATGTCTGGAGCAGCATTGGGTTGAGGATGGGGAAGAGCTTAAAGCTCAGGATTCAGTGGAGTGCCCGGCAGATGAGTCTGCTTCCGAGCAATCTGGACAAGAAGATATTCAGCTGGTATCTGCCTCTCAGAGGCTCTCAATTCTGACTCTTACCGAAATAGTTCACTCAGCCGTTAAGTTGCCTCATACTGGGGTCACTGAGCCTCCCTGGTCCTCTTTGGGATCCCTGAGGCCACACAGGCTTTCCCCCTACACCCCCTGTTGGAAGAGGCAGTGTATGCTGATTGGGAGGGAATATCCTGACAGGATTTTTGTTCCTCCCTAAAGTTTTTTTCCCTTTTTTGTATCCCATGGATGAAAAGTTCATTAAGTAGAAGTGGAGCATGCCAGCCATCGATGCAGCAGTCTCTTCCTTAAACAAGAACTTAACTTGTCCGGTGGATAATGCACAGGGCTTGAAACCCCCTGTTGATAAGAAATTGGAGTCATTATTAAAAGATTCCTTTTCTTCGGCCGGTTCAGCTATTCAGCCAGCTGTTGCAGCAATTGGTATCTGTCAATCCGTAAAGGATCAGATTAGACGGCCTGACAGGCCTAACCAGGAATATGATCAGCCTGAAAATAAGGCAGATATTGAGTGCTGTGTTTTGCTGTTGATGCCTTAAAGCAGTGATGGCGAACCTTGGCACCACATGTTTTGGAACTATATTTCCCATGATGCTCGTGCACTCTGCTGTGTAGTTGAGCATCATGGCAAATGTAGCTCCAAAACATCTGGCATGCCAAAGTTTTGCCACCACTGCCTTAAAGGATTCAATACAGCAGGTTTCTCATTTTGGCTCTCATGTCTGTACATATGCACAGAATTTTGTGGCTTAAGAACTGGTCAGCTGAGCTTCCTTGTGAGAAGTTACTGGGCGGCTTCCCCTTTCATGGGGAGCGTTTATTTGGCTATAATTTGGACAAATATATCCAAAAGATTTCTAGATGGAAGAGTTCTCTACTTCCTGTGAAGAAAAGCACCAAACGTCCCTCGTTTAAAACCGCAAGGACTCCTTCTTTAAATGTCTCAGCACTAAGGCGGTTACTCCGCCAACAGAGCGCTAGAGCCATAGGCAAGCCGCAAGGCCATAAAAAGCCCTGGGTCCAAAACTCTTCTAAACCCAGCACCAAGCACATCCCTTTGAGGAGACGTCCCCACCCTATCGGGGGGGGGGGGCTGCTGCACTTTGTGGACATTTGGAGAACAATAGTTCAGGACGAGTGGGTCACCTCAACTATATCCTGCGGTTACAAGCTGGAGTTGTGGGGGGTTGCTCCTCAGAGGTTTTTAAGATTCAACATTCCTTTAGATCCTACAAAAAGAGATTTATTACTTTAAGCACTAAATAATTTAGTGAATCAGGGAGTGATTGTAGAGGTTGCTGTACCCGAAAGGGGCACAGGGTTTTACTCTAACCTTTTTTACGGTTCAAAAACCAAACTGGGACACAGGGCCCATCTTGGACCCAAGATCCCTGAACCAATATCTACTAATTAAGTCCTATTCGGATGGAGTCTGTCCATTCAGTAGTAGCTTCACTCCAGATAGGACACTTTCTAGCCTCCATCGATATAAAGGACGCGTATCTACACATACCTATCTTTCAACCTCATTAGAGGTTCCTGCGGTTTGCAGTAAAGGATTGTCACTTTCAGTTCGTGGCTCTACCCTTTGGGCTTGCTACAGCCCCCTGGGTGTTCACAAAGGTCCTAGCACCAGTACTGGGTCGTTTAAGGCCCCAAGGGAGTCTGGTGCTTTGGTATCTGGACGACCTCCTGCTCAGAGATCACTCCCTACAAGCTCTAGAACAGAGCACAACATGTACAGTGTGGTATTTGGAAAGCTTAGGCTGGATCATAAATACCGAAAAGTCAAACTTAAGACCAGATCAAAGTCTAAAGTATCTAGGTCTGATCCTAGATACAGTCCAGGGAAGAGTATTCTTGCCACCCGCAAAGATCTGTGCCCTGAAAACTCAGGTGCATCAGCTAAGAGACACCAGACAACCCTCTATTCTACTCTGTGAGTCTTCTAGGGAGGATGGTATCCTCATTTGAGGTGGTGTCCTATGCCCAGTTCCATTCCAGGCAGCTACCACAAAACAACTTGATGGCTTGGAACGGGAGAGTAAAAGCCCTGGCTTATCCAATGTCCTTATCTCCTTGGGCACGCTTAAGCCTACGCTGGTGGTTACAGGATCAGAACTTGCAAAGGGGAAGATCCTTCCTCCCGGTAACTTGGAGAGTACTGACTACAGATGCCAGTCTCTCAGGCTGGCGAGCGACCCTAGAGGGGCTCACTGCTCAAGGAAAATGGTCAAGGACAGAACAGATCCTTCCCATTAACATCCTTGAATTAAGGGCTGGACGATGGAGCTTCAGGACTACCCTATCAGGGTTCAGTCCGACAATGCCAGTGCAGTGGCCTGTAAAACCACCAAGGTGGTACCAGGAGTCGTTCAGCTCTGAAAGAGGTGAACCACATACTAGCCTGGGCAGAGGGACATGTGCCAATTATATCGGCAGTCCATATCCTGGGAATAGAGAACTGGAAGGCAGATTATCTCAGCCGTCAGCAGATATGCCCGGGGGAATGGTCCCTACACCCAGGGGTGTTCCAGGAACTTTGCCAACATTGGATGGCCAGAGGTCGACCTACTGGCATCCAAGTTCAACAACAAGCTACAGCAGTTTGTGTCCCGAGCAAAGGATACTTTGGCAATAGGAGCAGATGCCCTGATAATTCCATGGAGCCAATACTCCCTGGTTTAAGCTTTCCCTCCGATCCCTCTCCTTCCACATTTGTTGCGCAGGATTTGGAATGAGGGAGTTTCAGTCATTCTGGCGGCACCAGCCTGGCCCAGAAGGCCCTGGTTCCCAGAGATTGTGAGACTAACAATGGAGGGGCCATGGACGCTTCCACAGCACCCCGATCTACTGTCTCAAGGTCCTATATTCCACCCCAATTTACAGTCTTTAAATTTGACGGCATGGCCATTGAAGCCAGGGTGTTAAAGGACCACGGCATATTGGGACCAGTAGGAAGATCTATCATAAGGTCTGGAAGACTTGTATTGCTTGGTGTGAAGCCAGAAAAAAATACGCGATTGGGAGAATTCTCTCTTTTCTACAGTCAGCTGTAGAAATCAAATTGGCTTTGAGTACAATCGGAGGTCACGTTTCAGCCGTATCAGTATTCTTCCAAAGGCCTTTAGCCTCCCATTCACTGATCCGAACCTTTATGCAAGGGGCAACTCTCTTGCTTCCCTCCCCCCATTAGGTCACTTATGTGTCATTGGGACTTAAACTTGGTGTTGTCTGTGTTACAGAAACAACCATTTTGAACCTATTAAGGAAATTTCATTAGACTTGTCACGCAAGCTAGCCTTCCTGATGGCTATCACCGCGGCTAGGAGGGTGTCGGAAATGGTGGCCCTGTCATGCAGGGAACTGTATTTAATCCTTCACCATGACAGGGTCGTGTTACGACGTGCTCCATCCTTTTTATCAAAAGTGGTGTCGGCCTTTCATTTAAATCAGGACATTATTTTGCTTCTTTTTTTTTTTTTCTCTCTCAGCCTCGTTCGGCTGAAGAGAGACTGCACTCTTTGGACGTTGTCCGGGCAGTCAAGGTTTATTTGTCTAGATCTGCGGAGATCAGACTCCTTTTTTGTTTTACCAAATGGACCCAAGAAAGGGCAGGCAGCTTCCATTGCCAATTGGGTCCGTCAATTCGTCATTCAGGCCTACGGTCTCAAACATAAAGCTCCTCCCTTTAGGGTGAGAGCTCATTCTACCAGGGGTGTAGGAATCTCCCTGGGCTTTTCGCCATCAGTTATCTGTGACTCAGATTTGTAAGGCTGCTACCTGGTCTTCAGTACATACGTTCACAAAATGTTATCAAGTGGATGTTCGAGCAGCCGAAGATTCGGCTTTCGGCCGCAGTATTCCGCGGGCTGCCGTATAAAAACTGATGGCTACTGTTTGGCAGGGTGTCTCCCTCCCCTCAAGGCTATTGCTCTGGGACATCCCAGCAGGTAATGAATATTAGCCTGACTCTGTGTCCCATGATGTATGAAAAAGAAAATAGGATTTCTCATCGTCCATGGACTGAGACAGCCTCTCTTACACTTTACCCGTGGGTTATGTCCCTGCTTGCAGGAGAAGACCTAGGCAGAATGTGAAATGTTATACATACATTCTAAAAAGCCAGAGCTGAACAGCCCCACCCACTGCAGTCAGCAGAAGAAGACGACGTGGCTCTCTTTCAGGAGCCAGTCTCCTGGAAGATTTTATTTTTAAAGTTTATTCCTTTGGGAATTTTATTTTATTTTTGAGATCTTCAATCAACTGTCGTCTGGGCAACAGGTTGGTACACTGGTATCGGGTTAAGTAGTCTCTCCTGCTGCAGGTGAGTAAATGCTGGCTGCTTCTTTCTATGGGGGGTTCTCCCTGTCTCACCCCTGTTATGCTGCTCTCTGCACCCTGTACTGGTGCTGTGCTGCGTTCGGTGGCCATCTTGCCGTGGATCAATGGCGCAGTAATACATGCGGCCGGCGGCCATTTTCTTGAAGCCGCGACGCTTTCACTTTCGGCCTCTAGCGGCGCTGCTGCGGCGCAAATCTCCTCACAATCTCCTCCAGGCTTCACTCGCGCTGCAGCGCGGTTTCATACAGCGGAACTGAGCGGTCCTTAAGGGTTGGTGGGTCCTCTGGGTATCCCCTCCTCAGCCTCAGCGCAGCCAGTGGGTGGACTGTATTATTCACTGTAATGGTGTATAAGGTCTCAGAGGGTGGCAGTATGGAGTCTGGTTCACCTGCTTCTCCACACTTGTCAGAGGCAACTGTCAGTGCTCCTGCACCTGCGGTCCCTATGGACTAGTTGTCGGCAGTCCTGGAATCATCCTGGTCAGGATGGAAGCGGTGTGAGAGCGCAAGGGAGCTGTAAAGCGCCCCCCTCCCCACACATTCTCCTGTAGGGGAGTGCTCTGTCTCAGATATGGGCCTAGCTACTGCTGCTCAGGACCCTAGCTCTGAGGATTTTAATGTTTTTGAACAGGATATTCCTTGTGAGGAAGACCCCCAGTTCTGAATAACTGACAGGGTGCTTGTAAGTGAACTCATTGATGCTGTGAGGGACACTCTCAAGCTGAATGTTAAGGCTGAGGAACCTCAGGTGGAAGCTGTCTCCTTTGGTTCCTTTTAAAGCCGTTTCTTCAAAAAAGGTTTTTCCATATGTGCCTTTTTTTGATACATTCATTGACCAAGTCTGGGATAAGCCGCAGAAGACTTTGACGGTCCCGCGGCGCCTAGCCTTATGGTACCCCTTTGAGGAGGACCTGGTTAAGAAGTGTGCTCTCCCCCCAGTGGTCGACCCCCCGGTCGCCCGTTTGAATAAGGCTACCACGCTCCCAATGGAAGGAACTCCTGCATTTAAGGATCCCACTGACGGGAGGTCAGAGGTGGTGAGTAGAACTATGTTTACCTTATTGGGGTCTACCTTACACCCTATAGTGGCAGCGACACTTGTGTCTCAGACACTCACAGGATGGGCAAAGATTTTGCACCAGACAGTACAGGAGCATAATCTCCCTCTTGAGACCATTGCCCTGGCTCACCAACTTGCGCAGGGTTTAGTCCCTGTGTGCGATGTCACTTTGAATGTGGCCCCTTTAACCACTTAAGCCCCGGACCATTATGCAGCCTAAAGACCAAAGGTGTTTTCAGAATTTGGCACTGCGCTGCTTTAACTGGAAATTGTGCGGACATGCAATGTTGTACCCAAACAAAATTTGCGTCCTTTTCTTCCCACAAATAGAGCTTTCTTTTAATGGTATTTGATTGCCTCTGCGATTTTTTTTTTTGCGATATGAACGGAAAAAGACTGAAAATTTTGAAAAAAAAAATATTTTCTACTTTTTGTTATAAGAAAAATCGAATAAACTCAATTTTAGTCATACATTTAGGCCAAAATGTATTCAGCCACATGTCTTTAGTAAAAACAATGTCGAGCGTATATTTATTGGTTTGCGCAAAAGTTATAGCGTCTACACTCTACAAACTAGGGTACATTTTCTGGAATTTACACAGCTTTTAATTTGACTGCCCATTTCTTGAGGTGCTAAAATGGCAGGGCAGTACATACCCCCCCCCCCAAATGACCCCCATTTTGGAAAGTAGACACCCTAAGGAAATTGCTGAGAGGCATGTTAAGCCCATTGAATATATTTTTTTTGTCCCAAGTGATTGAATAATGACTAAAAAAAAAAAAAATTACAAAAAGTTGTCACTAAATTATATATTGCTCACACATGCCATGGTTATATGTGGAATTGCACCCCAAAATACATTTTGCTGCTTCTCCTGAGGACGGGGATACCACATGTGTGGGACTTTTTTAGGAGCCTAGCCGCGTACGGGCCCCCGAAAACCAAGCACCGCCTTCAGAATTTCTAAGGGCGCAAATTTTTGATTTCACTCCTCACTACATATCACAGTTTCGAATGCCAAAATAGCACAAAACCCCCCCAAATGACCCCATTTTGGAAAGTAGACACCCCAAGCTATTTGCTGAGAGGCATGGTGAGTATTTTACTGGGTGACAGGCTGGATCCTCGATCCTTGTAGTCTCCCCAGTTGCGGCCATCGAGCGTGTGCCGACCCTAGCTACGCGCTGGGTTTTCCACGACATGCCCGTTGCTCCACGGGTGGCCGGTGAGCCTACGCTCCAGGGTCTGCATCGGACCGCTCAGCTTCGGCTGACCTTACGGCCGAATCGCAGCAGCCTGGCCGGTGAGCTTACGCTCCAAGGCTTGCATCGGACCGCTCAGCTTCGGCTGAACTCACGGCCGAGTTGCAGCAGCCTGTCCGGTGAGCGTCACGCTCCAGGGCATACATATGATCGTCCCTTTTGGGTCCAATCACAGCATGCCTGGCCAACAGTCACCTTGCGTGCGTGGACGATGATCTGTTTGGAATGTCTTCCAGCTTAATACATGCAGGATAGGTAAGTAAACTCCACTGCCTCGGCTGGGTGATTTAGCTGGACATTCCTGGAGAGATCAAGTAAGTGGTTGTGGCCCCTTTCTTCCCTCTCTCCCTGCCTTTCCCTCCTCCCTGGGCTTCTAGCTAATGGGTGCTGGGGGTCACCTAAGGGGTTCCACTGGAGCGGGGCTGGCTGTAACTAACATTTAAAAGAAATGTCATTTCTGCTTACCTGTATGTGCTTCCTCCTCCATGCTGTCGGCGGCCATTTTGGGGTGGTCCATGCCGAGTTCGGCCTCTTGTGACTGCCCGGCGGCCATCTTCCTGTGGTTCGGTGCCATTTGCTTGTAGTCCACACCCACTGGCCCCTATCAGCTGATCGGCGGCCGTGTTTGTCCACCCTGTATGTATATATTGCCGTTCGGCGGCCATCTTTTTGTGGGCTACGGCTGCTTGACCTCTATCTTCGGCTCGGCGGCCATTTTCTTAGAGCCCACATTATCTTCCATACAGACGTTTTTGGCAACCATTTTGCGAGAGCCTCCGGCCTCTAGGGTGCATTACACTGGCGCGAAAATTCACACAGGAAGTGCTGATAAAAGAAGCAGACTGACACAGCAGCAGTGGGACAGCATCACGGGCGCAGCACACGGCAGCATAGCAGTACCGGTCCAGGGTAGTGAGTCCTCTGGGTAACCCAGCATCTCTGCAGCGCAGGAGGGTGGCCTATTGATATCTTGCCTGGAGCCCTGTGGGTGTCAGCGTGTGGTCAGCATGGCATCTGAGCCAGATGTCTTCTCCCCTGAAACACCAGATTTAGCAGCTGGTGCCCCTGAGGTGTCTATGAACGCTATGACGGCAATCTTAGAGGCGTTTGCTGCCAGGGTGGAAGCAGCACACGGGAATACAGGGGGTAGTAAACTCCCCGTCCCCTGCAAGCTTCTGGGGATAATTCTGATGCAGAACCAGGTCCAGCTACGGCTCATGGCCCAGATTCTGATGCATCAGAGACTGCAGACCGTGACCGGACAGTGAGGATTACTCCAGCTCCAGGTCAGTACGCGAGACGGCTTTGGTATCTGACCTTATTACTGCAGTGCGAGATACGCTAAAGTTGGAAAATACTGTAGAAGCAGCAGAGACTCCGGTCCACTTGGGTTTCATAGACCTGCCCGCACTGCTAAGGTGTTCCCTTGTGTGTCTTTTGATAAACTCTTATACAAGGAATGGGAGAACCCACTGAGGGTCTTTACAGCCCCAAAGAGGTTTGCGGTACGCTACCCCTTTGAGTAGAGTTTTCTGAAGAAATGGACCTCTCCCCCTATAGTGGACCCTCCGGTGTCCAGATTTAATAGAGCCGCCACAATTCCTGTAGAAGGGGCTCCTGTTTTCAAGGACCCTGTGGATAAGAAGGCTGAAGCACTCGCTTGCTACCTATACTCAGTGGTAGGCAGTACGCCCGGCATTTGGTGGGGGCCCTAGTGTCTCAGACACTTACTGAATGGGCAAGATTGCTACTTCAGGGGTTAAGGAGCGAGATGCTCCTCCTGAGGAGATAACATTGGCCGACCAAGTTGGTCCAGGGCCTTAGGTTTGTCTGCGAGTCAGACATGGATACTATTCCCCTGCTGTCAAAAGCTTCGGTTTATGCAGTAGCAATACGCCGCCTGATCTGGCTAAAAGACTGGTTTGCGGACCAGACTTCCAAGAAAGCCCTGTTGGATCTGCCTTTTAAGGGCGACAGACTTTTTGGGGCTTCTCTGGATGACATCATCAAGGATGCCACAGGAGGTAAAAGCACTTTGCTTCCCCAAATTAGCAAGGGTAAGGGGCCAAGGGCAAGGGCCCTCCTTTACTGCACGCAAGCGTTTTATTTCGTCCCCCTAGGGCGACAGGGAAAAGACCCCAGGCCAATAAAGCGCCTGCCCAAGGACAAAAGCGTCCTTGGTCCCGCATACCCAACAAGCCTGCGGACAAATCTGCGTCCGCATGAAGGTCTGCCCCCACCCAGCTCTCGGGTGGGGGGACGTCTTCGCAAATTCGCGACTCAGTGGACAGCTCTAGTCTCCGACAGGTGGGTTTGCGAAGTAATCTCCTCAGGCCACAAGATAGAATTTCTCTCTTGTCCACCAGACAGATTCGTCACCTCCAGCTACTACCGACCCGTCGGGAGGCCCTGTATGGGGCGGTCCAAGGTCTACTGGAACGCGGGGTAGTTATTCCAGTTCCAGAACAGGAACGGGGTCAGGGTTTTTATTCAAATCTGTTCATTGTGCCGAAGGAGGGGGTTCGTCCAATCTTGGATTTCAGAGCCCTCAATTGCTTTGTGAAAGTACAAAAATTTCGGATGGAGTCGGTTCGATCTGTAGTCACGGCTCTCCATCCGGGGACTTTCTGGCCTCCTTGGACATCAAGGACGCATACCTGCATGTCCCCATATACTCCAGACACCAGAGGTTTCTGCGATTTGCTATCGGGAAGAACCACTACCAGTTTGTGGCCCTCCCGTTTGGCCTTGCCTCAGCACCCAGGACGTTCACCAAGGTGCTCGCTCCGACGATTTTGCACTTCTAAGACAGCAGGGTATCGATATCATGGGCTACTTGGATGACCTTCTTCTGAAGGCCCCTTCAAGCTCAGAATTAGAGGTAAGCGTGTCTATTACCTGTCAGACTCTTCGAGACTGTGGTTGGATACTAAACACGTAAAAATCAGTATTGGTGCCCACTCAACGCCTAGTGTACCTGGGGTTGATTCTGGATTCCTCAGATGCAAAGGTATTCCTCCCTGTGGAGAAGTTGCAGACCCTCTGGGCTGCAGTACGGCAGCTGACTTCCAGGAATTGGTCGTCACTCCGTTTTTGCATGCGAGTGTTGAGCCTCCATGGTAGCCTCCTTCGAGGCGGTCCCATATGCTCAATACCACACTCGAGTGTTACATAAGGAAGTTCTGTCCAGATGGAACAGATGCCCTTCATCTCTGGATTATCAAATCCGAGTGAGCCACCTAGTCAGGAGATCCCTGGTATGGTGGCTGACAGCACCGGCTCTAATGGCCGGGAAGTAATTTCTTCCGGTTTACTGGATAGTGATCATGACGGACGCCAGCCTTACAGGTTGGGGGGGAGTCTGGGGTGTTCAGTCGGCGCAAGGTCGCTGAACCCCAGAGGAAGCCCTCCTGCCGATCAATGTCCTGGAAATCCGGGCGATCAGGCTGTGCCTCTTCAAATGGTTTTAGAGGCTGCAAGGGCGTCCAGTCAGGATCCAGTCAGACAACGCCACAGCAGTGGCATATGTCAATCATCAAGGAGGAACAAGAAGCTCAGCTGCAGCATCGGAGGTTGCTCGCATCCTGAAGTGGGCAGAGAGGAGCATACCGGCACTGTCGGCCGTGTACATTCCGGGTGTGAAAAACTGGCAGGCGGACTACCTGAGCCGCCAGATGCTGGACCAGGGAGAATGGTCCTTACACCCGGAGGTGTTCCAACTCCTCTGCCAAAGATGGGGCACACCAGACGTAGGTCTTCTGGCTTCCCGACTCAATCGGAAGGTATTGAGGTTTGTGGCCCGGTCAAGAGACCCATGGGCAGACGCAACGGACGCGTTGGTGGCATCGTGGGGTCAGTATCGGCTAATCTATGCCTTCCCTCCCTTAAGGCTTCTTCTTCTTCTGCTCCGCAGAGTGGAGGCAGAGGGAATTCCAATGATTCTAATCGCTCCAGATTGGCCTCAGCGTCCTTGGTACGCCGATCTAGTACGTCTGGTAGCAGACGTCCCCTGTCGCCTAGTACGTCTGGTAGCAGACGTCCCCTGTCGCCTACCACTACGGAAGGACCTGCTATCGCAAGGTCCCATACTACATCCTGCTTTACAGTCATTGGCTTTAACGGCATGGCTGTTGAGAACCAGGTACTGAGAGACCGGGGCCTGTCAGATTCAGTAATCTCTACTATGAGAAGTGCTCAAACTGTCCTAGGAAGGTTTATCACCGCACTTGGAAGGCCTACATCTCTATGTGTGAGGAGATGAAATGGCATCTGTGTACCTATTTGGTTTCCAGAATCCTGCTGTTTTTACAGCATGGGGTGGACCCAAAGGCTTGCCTTAAGTACGATTTAAGGGACAGATATCTGCCCTGGCTGTCTTTTTTTCAGCGACCCCTGGCGACTCACTCTCTCGTGAGTACATTTGTGCAGGGGGTTCGAAATGTGGCCCCTCCGGTCCGTCCCCCGTTACCTCCGTGGGACTTGAACCTGGTCCTCTCGGTGCTTCAGAAGGCACCGTTTGAGAATATTAGAGATATTCCCCTGTTGACACTTTCTCAGAAAGTGGTCTTTTTGGTGGCTGTTACGTCCGAGTCTCCTGAGCTGGCAGCCTTGTCCTGCAAGGCTCCCTATTTGGTTTTCCACAAGGATAAGGTGGTGCTGCGGCCGCAGCCTTCCTTTTGAAAGTCGTTTCGGCTTTTCATCTCTATGAAGACATTGTACTTCCATCCTTGTGTCCTCAGCCGTCGAATCCTAAGGAGTTGGCGTTGCATTCCTTGGACGTTGTCCGAGCTTTCAGAGTATACCTATCTGCTACTTCCCTGTTCCGGAAGTCAGACTCACTGTTTGTTTCGGTGGCTGGTCCCAAGAAGGGCCAAGCAGTCTCGTCGGCCACCATCTCTAGGTGGATCCGACAGTAATCCAGGCTTACGCCTTCAAGGGTCAAGCGCCCCCCTTTCCTGTCACGGCGCATTCGACCAGGGCAATAGGTGCCTCTTGGGCTTTCTGACATCAAGCGTCTGTTTCCCAATTATGTAAAGCTGCGACTTGGTCGTCCACTCACACTTTCACAAAATTCTACAAAGTTGATGTAGGTGCATCTTCGGATGCCTCTTTCGGCCGCAAAGTTTTACAAGCGGCTGTTTAGAGTTGCAGCTCCTCTGTTGGAGGAGTGCTGTTTTGTGTTTGGGGTGAAGTTTATTTTATGCTGTTACCACCCCTCGTTTTTTCTCTGACACTGCTTTGGGACGTCCCACTTGTCAATAGAGAAGCTGTGTCGGTCCATGGACGAAAGAGTAAATAGGATTTTTTACTCACCGTAAAATCCTTTTCTCTGAGTCCATGGACCGTCACAGCACCCACCCCTCCTTTTTAATTTTTTTTGTACTGCTTTTTGACAAACTGATCTGCGAGATGCAGACTGGGAGGTTATACCCAGAGGGTCCGCCCCCTGGGCGGTACTGTAGAAGGTGTGATGCAACACTTTTTACAAGTTTTTCTGCCTAGTCACTCCTAATTAACGGATAATACCCACTTGTCAATAGAGAAGCTGTGTCGGTCCATGGACTTGGAGAAAAGGATTTTACGGTGAGTAAAAAATCCTTTCTTTTTTTTTTTTGTAAGAAAATTATGTTGAACCCCCAAACATTATATATTTTTTTAAAGCAAAGGCCCTACAGATTAAAATGGTGGGTGTTGCATTTTTTTTTTCCACACAGTATTTGCGCAGCGATTTTTCAAACGCATTTTTTGGGTAAAAAATACTTTTTTTTTAATTTTAATGCACTAAAACACACTATATTGCCCAAATGTTTGATGAAATAAAAAAGATGATCTTAGGCCGAGTTCATAGATACCAAACATGACATGCTTTAAAATTTTGCACAAACGCGCAGTGGCGACAAACTACATACATTTTTAAAAGCCTTTACAGGTTACCACGTTAGATTTACAGAGGAGGTCTACTGCTAAAATGACTGCCCTCGATCTGACCTTAGTGGTGATACCTCACATGCATTATGCAATTGCTGTGTACATATGACGCCAGACCGACGCTTGCGTTCGCCATTGCGCAAGAGCAGGGCGGCACAGGGGTGCTTTTTTTTTTTTTTTTTTTATATATTATTAATTTTGCTCTTTTATTTTTAGGCTTCATGCCCACTGAAGTTTTTACAGCTGCGTTTTTTACAGCTTAAAAACGCCTGTCCATGTTATTGTAAAAAAAAATTCTCTCTCAAAAAAAAAAAAAGTCGGAGCTAAAAAACGCGACCGCGCGTTAGTGAGCGTTTTTGAGCGTTTTTTGACGCTCGCGTTTTTTTCTGCCTAACTCCGACGCTGAGGAACGCACTGGTCCTGGGTTTTTTTTACAGCTTAAAAACGTCTATGCTATTTGCAGCTCAAAAACGTCTAGGTGGGCATGAAGCTATAGACTAACATGGACAGGCGTTTTTAAGCTGTAAAAAACGCGGCTGTAAAAATGTCCGTGGGCATGAGGCCTGAAACTGTTCTTTCCATATTTTTTATTTATTTTTTAATCATTTTTATTGTTATCTCAGGGAATGCAAATATCCCCTATGATGGCAATAGGTAGTGACAGGTACTCTTCTTTTTTTTTTTAAACTGGGGTCTATTGGACCCTAGATCTTTCTTCTGCCCTTAAAGCATCTGACCACACGAAGATCGGTGTGATAAAATGCTTTCACAATGGCGCTTTTTATATCCGGGGGGGGGGGGGACATTCCCTCACACTGCGTGTAAAAGCAGTCCAGAGGCTAATTAGCCGCTAGGATTGCTTTTACATGAAATTCGGCCGTTGGCTGAAAAGAATGATACCTAAACCCGCAGGCATCAATCTGGTATAACCAAAGTGCAGCAACATACCAGTACGTTGCTGGTTCTTGTTGGACATGTAATCTTTTTTTTTTCATGAAGCCTGTTGGCTGAACGAAAAAGAGATTGATCGGTGGGTATGTCCACCATTAGAATACCTCCCTTCATTCACCCACTTCTAATGATGGGTATATATGCACCATTTATATATGCTGAAGCATGGGGGCATCCTCCCACAAAAGTTATGCCGCACACACATGGTCGGACTTTTCCACGGGCATGCCTCCGTCGGAATTTTGACCGTATGTACGCGGCATTAGGAGAAAAATCGCTCCTCCACCCCTGCTGCCCCCATGCTTCGGCATATATGCTCTTCTTTTTTTTTTTTTTTAACTGTGGTGGTGAAATCACCTTCTACAGCACTGGAGACGCAGGGATCAGGCCTGTCTCTGCGAACGCTGCAGTTATGTGTGTTGTGTTTTGTAAGTGACAGTGATCGATCGATACTGCACTTGGATGGCCTGGGCTGGATGGAGGGGCAAAACGCAGGTGCTGGCAGGTATCTGGGCTGATCCCGCTAACACTGCGTTTTTGGGAACCCTAAACTGCTGGGGACGCTAGTATTGATCTGTTCAGATACTATACCACTAAGGGAGGTGTATGCTTCACGCGTGGGTGTTAGCGCTACTGGCACTAACCTGACGCTGCCTGGGGCGACGAAGACCCTCTCTGACGCTAAAACCTAATTGATATCACCCGCCGCGCGATCAGGGGGGGTTAAACCTTTATTGGGTTATATACGGTGGGTGCCCTGACGCTATAAAAAGCAAACTAACCAGCGTCACCCGTAACACTTATATGGTGATCACTGGTGAAAGGGTTAACTAGGGGCAATCAGGGGTTGAAACCTTTATTAGATAAAATATGGGGGTACCTGTCGCTATATAAAAACCTGACGGGGAACCTAAATGACAAATTAACTGGCTAACCAGTGTCGCCAGTAACACTTATATGGTGATCACTGGTGAAAGGGTTAACTAGGGGCAATTAGGGGGTTAAAACCTTTATCTGATAATATATGGGGGTACATGACGCTATAAAAACCTGCGGCAAACCTAAAAAAAATAACTGGCTACCTATCGGCACCAGCATAACTAATACAGCGATCAGAAAAACGATGGCTTAGTGACAGCGGTGCTAGGGGGTGAAAGGGTTACCTGGGGGGTGATCAAGGGGTTAAACCTTTATTAGGGGGGGGGGTTAGGGGGCTACACTGGACCTAAAACACTCTGCCCTGACACTTTTACAGTCACAAATGTCACTGATTGCAGTGATCAGTAAATAAATGGTCACTGCAATCAGTGACACTGTGACTGGGGGGGCGATCGTGTGCCTTTGTGTGTGGTGTCAGTGTGCTGTTTTAGTGCACTAACCTCTGTGTCTTCTCTCATGCGGCGCTCGGTATATGTGAGCGCCGCATGAGAGATGACATCACTTCCTTCTGCCTGTGTAAACATTACACAGGCAGAGGAAGCTTTTCATTCGCCTGGAGCAAAAGCGAGGGGGTGGCCGGAAACGAATGGCCGTCCCCTCATCACGGATCGCTCCCGCACCGAGAACCACCGCTCACTGTATAGAAGGGGGGTCCGATTGGACCCCCCAACTATACGAAGGCAGGCATGTACAGGTACGTGATTGTGCCTGTCCGTGCCATTCTGCCAACATATATATACAGTGAGCGGTCGTTAAGTGGTTAATATCTGGAGCCTCTATCTCTGCTGTGGTGCTGCGTCGCCTTAGCTGGCTGAAATGCTGGTCGGCCGACTTGGCTTCCAAAAGCTCCTGGCTGACTTGCCCTTTAAGGGCGGTAGACTGTTTGGGGCTGCCCTGGATGACATTATTATGGATGTCACAGGGGGTAAGAGCACCTTCCTTCCTCAGTCTGTTAAGGAAAAGGAGCCCCACCACCCAGACTGAAAAAAGTGCGACTGGGGGACATAAGCGTCCCTGGGTGTGTAAGCCTACCAAGCAAGCTCCCAAGCCTGCCGCCGCATGAAGTCTTGCCCCTGCCCGACTCTGGGGTGGGGGGACATCTTTGCAGGTTCACGTTTCGGTGGATCTCCGACCGGTGGGTGTGCGAGGTGGTCACCACAGGATAGAGTTACGTTCCTGGCCCCCAGACAGATTCTTTCCCTCCAATCTCCCTCTCCTCTCTGCCTGTCGGGCGGCCCTCTTGGGGCCGTACAGGATGGATAAGGTCTGGAGTGATTGTACCGGTTCCGTCACAGGAGAGGTTTTAGGGGTTCTACTCGAATCTGTAGTCCCAAAAAAGGACGGCCAATCCTGCACCTCAAGGCCTGAATGCCTTTGTGAAGGTGCAAAAGTTCCGCATGGAATCCATTCGCACGGTGGTCGCTACACTCCATCAAGGGAATTTTCTGGCGTCCTTGGACATCAAGGACGCCTACTTGCATGTTCCGATCTGCGCAAGTCACCAGAAGTTTCTGCGCTTTGCGATCGGCGAAGTCCACTATCAATTTGTGGCTCTTCTCTTCGGCCTAGCCTCGGCACCAAAGGTGTTTACCAAGGTGCTTGTCCCGGTTCTAGCTTTGCTGAGACAGCGAGGCATTGCTATCGTGGGCTATCTGGATGATCTTCTAAGAGCAGACAATGGTTCAGAATTAGAAGAAAGTGTGACTATTGTCAGTCAGACCCTCAGGGACTTCGGGTGGCTTCTGAACATTCAGAAGTCGGTCCTGGTCCGGACTCGGCATTCGGAATATCTAGGTCTGATCCTGGACTCTTTGGAGGTGAAGGTATTCCTACCCCTGGAGATGTTACTGACATTTCAGTCTGCAGTGCGGGTCCTGACGTCCCGAAAATGGTCGTCAATCCGTTTTTGCATGAGAGTCCTGGGACTCATGGTGGCCTCGTTCGAGGCCATTCCATATGCCCAATCTCACACACGGCATTACAGAAAGAGATCCTATCCACTTGGGACAAATCCCCTTTCTCCTTGGATCTTCAGATCCAGGTGAGTCACCCAGTCAGGGTGTCCCTGGCGTGGTGGTTGAGGTCCCCAGCTCTTCGGACCAGGAAGTCATTCCTCCCCATCCAGTGGACAGTGATCATTTAGGACGCCAGCCTGACGGGCTGGGGTGGAATCTGGGGAGTCCTGTCAGCCCAAGGTCTTTGGACTCCGGACGAAGCCCGTTTTACCGATCGATTTTCTGGAAATACGGGCAATCAGACTGTGTCTCTCCTCGTGGTCGGAGAGACTACAGGATCGCTCCCTCAGGATCCTGTTGGACGACGCCACGGCGGTGGCGTATGTCAACCATCAAGGGGGGACTCGGAGCTCAACTGCGGCTTCAGAGGTTTCCCGCATCCTAAGGTGGGCCAAAAGAAGCGTGCCGGCTCTGTCAGCCGTCTACATTCCGGGCGTAGATAAATGGCTGGCGGACTATCTGAGTCGCCAGAGTGGTCCTTGCACCCGGAGGTTTTTCAAATACTGCGCCGGCAGTGGGGCATGCCGGATGTGGACCTGATGGCCTCTCGACTCACTCGCAAGGTGTCGAGGTTTGTGGCCAGGTCCAGGGATCTTTGAGCGGATGCCTCGGTGGCCCCATGGGGTCATTATCACCTGATATATGTTTATCCTCCGCTGCAGCTGCATCCTCGCCTGCTGCGCAGGGTGGTGACCGAGGGGATTCCGGTGATCCTCTTTGCGCTGGATTGGCCTCGGCGTCATTGGTACGCCAATCGGGTACGTCTCGTCGCGGACGTTCCTTGGCGGTTGCCAATGAGGGAGGACCTTCGGTCTCAAGGTCCTATATTTCATCCTGTTTTACAGTTGCTGGCTTTAACGGCGTGGCTATTTAAAGCCAGGTGCTGAGAGACCGAGGTCTCTCGTATTCGGTCATTTCGACCATGTTAAGGACATGGAAGTCTTCCGCCAGACGCTATGTGCAAAAAGAGCTGGACTGGCGTCCACGGACGTATTCCGTCCCCAGAATCCTGCGGTTCTTGCATCGTGGCGTGACCCAAAAGCTTGCTTTTGAGTACCATTAGGGGTCAGATTTCAGCCTTGGCCGTCTTCTTTCAGCGACCGCTAGCAGGTCATTCCTTGGTTAGCACCTTTTGTGCAGGGGGTTCGCCATGTGCTCCCTCCTGTCAAGCCTCCTCTCCCTCCTTGGGATCTGACTTTGGCGCTCTCGGTTCTCCAGGAACCTCCCTTTGAAAATATCAGAGATATTCCCCTCTTGACCTGGTGGTCTCGGCCTTTCACCTAAATGAGGACATTGTCCTCCCGTCCTTGTGTCCTCACCCATTGCTTCCCAGAGAGTTTGCGCTTCACACATTGGATGTGGTACGTGCCTTGCGGGTGTACCTGTCTGCTACTGCTTCTATTCGGAAGTATGACTCACTGTTTGTGTCTGTCTCTGGTCCAAAACAGGGCCAAGCGGTTTCGTCTGCCCCTATTTCTAGGTGGATCAGACAGACCGTTATACAGGCCTATGCCTTCAAGGGGCGGGCGCCTCCCCTTCCGGTTATGGCGCATTCCACCAGGGCAATTGGTGCTTCCTGGGTTTTCCGGCATCAAGCGTCGGTTGCACGGGTGTGCAAGGCGGCGACCTGGTCGTATGTTCATACCTCTTCTAAGTTCTATGAGGTTGATGTGGCTGTATCTTCGGATGCGTCTTTCGGCCGCAAGGTGTTGCAGGCCGCTGTTTAATGTTGCAACTCCTCCGTTGAGGAGCTCTGCCTTGTTTGGAGTGAAGTATTTGGTTTTCCATTTATACTGCTCCCATCCCTCTTGACACTGCTTTGGGACATCCCACGTGTTAAGTGTAAGAGAGGCTGTGTCAGTCCATGGACGATAAGAGAAAATAGGATTTTTGTACTCGCCAAAAAATCCGTTACTCTGACGTCCATGGACTGACACAGCACCCTTCCTTCTTTTCAAGGTTTGTACTGCTGTTACTAACTTAGGTCTGGTGACTGCGGTGGGAGGGTTATGTCCGGAGGGACCGCCCCTCTGGGCGGGGCTGTTCAACTCTGGCTTTTTAGAATGTATGTATAACATTTCACATTCTGCCTAGGTCTTCTCCTGCAAGCAGGGACATAACCCACTGGTAAAGTGTGAGAGGCAGATTTTACGGTGAGTACAAAAATCCTATTTTTTTTCGTCATACTCTTTCCTTGAGTACATCATAGGACACAGAGGTCCCTCCCCTCTTTTTGATGATTCAGTGCTTGCCACAAAACTGAAGCATCTTCCTGTATGGGAGGGGTCATATAGGGGATCACTTCCTGTCTAAAAGACCTTGGTCTACCAGTGTCCATTCACCTGTTGGAGTATAACCAGCAGTTAATGAATATTAGACTAATGCTGTGTCCCGTGATGTACTTAAAGAAAAGCATTTTACAGGTAAGTATGACGAAAAATCAAATTTTTTTGCTAGAAAATTACTTCAAACCTCCAATTATAATTCCCCCCCCCCCCCCCCCAACACCCTGGGGAATATAATGGCGGTCGTTGCAATACTTTTGTCACACCGTATTTGTGCAGCGGTCTTGCAAGCGAATTAAAAAATAAGACAACAGGAAAGTTGGCCCAATTTTTTTTTTTTTTATATTGTGAAAAATGTTACGCCGAATAAATTGATACCCAACATGTCACGCTTCAAAATTGCTCCCGCTCGTGGAATGGCGACAAACTTTTACCCTTAAAAATCTCCATAGGCGACATTTAAAAAATGCTCAGGTTGCATGTTTTGAGTTATAGAGGAGGTCTAGGGCTAGAATTATTGCTCTCGTTCTACCGATCACGGCGATATGTGGCTGCTGAGCATGCGTTTGCTTCTGCACGCGAGCTCGGCGGGACGGGGTGCGTTTTTTTACTTTTTTTCTTATTTTACCCTTTTTACCTTTTTTTTTTATTTATTTTTATTTTTACACTGTTTTTAAAAAAAAAAATGTGTCACTTTTATTCCTATTACAAGGGGGGAAAAAAGGATGACAGGACCTCCTAAATGAGATCTGGGGTCAAAAGACCTTAGATCTCATATTTACACTAAAATGCAATAATAATAATAATAAAAAAAAAAATGGCCCTTTTTAAGAGCTATGGGCGGAAGTGACGTTTTGACACCGATTCCGCCCTGCAATGGTATGGAGACGGGTGGGGGCCCTCTTCCCCCTCACTCGTCTCCATACCTAACAGCAGAGAGAACCTGATTGCCTCCGCCACTGCCAACTGCTCCAGTAAGCGGCAGAGGGCACGGGAGGGGGGCCCTCTCCCTTGGCTGATAAAAGTGATCTTGCGGCGAACCCGCCACAGAGACCACTATTGGAAACCGGACTGCCCGCTGAAGACCATCAGTCCAGAAGGTCCGATTTTTTTATTTTATTTTTTTTCCGCCACTACCGATGGCTTCGGTAAGTGGGGAGGGGGGGTCATCTCTCCCGCCGCCAATAAAAGTTATCCCGTGGCGAATCCGCAGCAGGGACCGCTTTTATCTGAAAGAGGATCTCCTGCTGTATAAAACCTACTGGGGTTATAGCAGCTAACGTCAAAATAGCGACGTGTGTATAATACATTTACAATGGGTGGTTCAGAAGTGGCTAAACACTGTGGATCGCATTTTGATGAATTTATTAGGAATTATTATCGAACACTTTATCACTATTGTTTTCAATGTCGTACATATAGCAAGTAGTTTATGAATTACATTATTAGCACATTAAAGAGGAAGTAAAGTCTGGTAGTGGCTTAGTGTACTAGTCTTCATCGCCTACTAGCACATTATGTGGCACTTGTCCTCGTCTTGCTGGAGGGCCGCATCCATCTTTGTCCGTCTTCCTTCCACAGCCGCGGACTCTGGCTCTGACTGGCCGAAATCGCGTGACGTCACTCCCACGCATGCGCATGGGAGCTGCCCGTCACTGCACACGCTTCTGAAGAAACGACACGGGCAGTCGTTCCTTCAAAGCACATGCGCTGATGATGTTGGTGCACATTTGGGAGATATTTAAAGTACCTGTAGGTATAAACATACCAGGAAGGTTTACAACCTTTTTAAGATATTTCACTTTATATTAGCATTGGTAGCAGCGCAGCACTTTTACACTAATAATATTGCTTTAAAGTTTAACTGACAGCAAACACTTTTTTTTTTTAAGCTTGGATAGAGTGGGGAAGGATTAGAACCCCTTTCAGGTTTTTATTGCTTTCTGTACCCTTTATTGGGGTTAATCTCCCTATAGAGGTTTTCTATTTTGTTGTAATTCTGGGTTGTCGGCAGAACAAGAATAGAGGGGAAATCTTCCAATAGGGACACTAGCGTAAGTTATCTGAGGCAGGGCCGTCTCTGAAATATAGTCTTTCACGTGGAGAGGTGCGAGTCTCCCGACTGGGCCGGTGTGGTCAGTGGGGGCAAGTTGTATAGGTTGGAATAATAAAGTCGAAAGGCGTCCAAGATACCCTTCGTATTGCTAATTTTTTTTGTTGGTCAGCAGTGCAAATGTGTTGGATGGGTCGTCGTCGATGGCGGGGGTGAAGGACCCTCGCCAGGTGTTGCCCACATTTGTTGGCCAGAATGTAGTGTCGGTTGCGTCCCCGATCTCTGGCTATGAGGGAGTTGGCATCTAGAAGGCGGAGCAATTCTCTGCGAGCGTTGGAAAGGTCAACGTATGTCTCTGGATCTATGTTACGTTTGAGTGCTATCTCAAGCGTATTTATAGTGGACAAGAGTCGGGCTATGTCCACAGTCCTAGCCTTCTTTTGATTACAAACGTTTTTTATTGGAATAAAGAAAGCATACAATCAGAAGTCAGTAAATATCGTATATTCCAAATCACCAATGTATGCGGAAAACAACAAACAAAAAAAACAGGAAAGAAAAAAAAAACTGAAAAAAAAAAACTAAACATAAAAATTTGAAGCATATCAGAAAAAACATCAAAGAATGAGGATCCTACAGATTATTAATAACCAGGACAAAAGATGGGAAGCTCAGGTATACACGGAGGCATTCCTCATTAAAGGATTACGCTACTTAAAGTAGAAGCTAGGCTCAAGACAGTAGAACATTCTTATGAGTCGTCCAGGATTTCCATCTTTGGTCAAATAAGTTCATTCTATCCTGCTAGGTGTACAAAATCCTCTCCATCAGCATTATAGCATCCATTCTGGTTAGGACAGAAGGGAGCGGCACAGTAGGGGTCTTCCAGTGCAGGGCAATGCTCCACAAAGTGGAGACACAAATCGTGTGTATGAGGCATTCATGCCTGCGGAGGACACCCGGGATCGGTGCCCCCAGGAGACCCATTGAGATTGTGAGTTGTAGAGGGGTCCCCACGATAGCCAAGGCTAAAGTGGGTACCCTATCCCAAACTGGGGTGAGCTTCTCACAATCCCAAAATATGTGCCTAAAGGTGCCTAGAAGAGTGCAACCCCTGAAGCATAAACCCGAGGTACCAGGATACATAGTCTGAAGTCTGGACGGGGTATAATACCACCTTGTAAGGTGGTATTATACCCCGTCTCACTGCCAGGGACTTCGTGGCCTTGCACAAGTTATCCAGCATGATGTCCCAGTCCTCGGGAGAGAACTGTTCCCCACAGTCGGCCTCCCACTTGGTTTTATATGGAGGCTCCTCTGAGAAGGTCGAGGCTAACGTATCGCTATATAGCAACAACGTAAGACCTCAGTCCTAGCCTTCTTAAGGCGGGAGCTGTGCTGTATGAGGGTCCCTCTAACTATGCATTTAAGGGCCTCCCACTTACTTAGAGGGTTGGTGTCATCAGATCGGTGATCTTGAATTAAGTTCCGGATTTCCAATTCAACGTCCGCGACACACAAAGGTGTCTGTCAGTAGGTGGTTGTTCAGGCGCCACGAAAACGTTCTACGCAAGGTTGGGGGGTGAGCTAGGCTAAGGTGAGCGGGGGCATGGTCAGACCAAAGTATGTTGCCTAGGGATGCCTTAAGCGGGGTGTCGAGCAGGGATTGGGAGATTAAGAAATAATCAATGCGACTGTAAGAATTGTGGGCCGTGGAATAACAGCTGTAGTCTCTCCAAAAGGGTGCTGTACTCTCCAGACATCCACCAATTGTGCGGAATGTAGGAGCGATTTTGTGTGTGGGATATGGAGGACTTACCCGAGGAAGTGTACACGGCCGGTGAGAGAACCACATTGAAGTCACCACCTAGAATGAAACAGGGACCGCCAAAGGAAAGCAAATATGTTCAAAACCACGGATAGATGTTTGGTTCTTTTAGATCAGAGGAATGGCCATCAGTCTGTCAATTTAGCCACTTAAAGACGAAACGTTTTTCTAACACTTGTTACCTACAAGTTAAAATTAGTATTGTTTGCTAGAAAATTACTCGGAACCCCCAAAAATTTATTTTATATATCTCTCTATTAGGGTTGTCCCGATACCACTTTTTTAAGACCGAGTACAAGTACCGATACTTGTTTTCAAGTACTCGCCGATACCGATTACCGATACTTTTTTCTCTTACCATCCATGGACTGACACGGTGTCTCTTTACACTTTACACGTGGGTTATGTCCCAGAAGACCTAGGCAGAATGTGAAATGTTATACATACATTCTAAAAGCCAGAGCTGAACAGCCCCACCCAGGGGGCGGTCACTCCGGACATAACCCTCCCACTACAGTCAGCAGACTTCAGTTTTTTTTCTGCCTAGGAGAAGACGTGGCTCTCTCAGGAGCCAGTCTCCTGACCTATTTTTATTCCTTTTCTGGAATTCTTTTTTATTTTATTTTTGAGAATTTTCTATCAACTGTCGGCTGGGCAACAGGTTGGGTACAAGATATCCTCGTAGTCTTCCCTGTCCGACCATCGAGCGTGCTGATCCTCGCCTTGTGTGCGTGAGACTCGGTTCACGACAGGCCCCATGACTCCAGGGGTGGCCGGGTTGCTTTCATGCTCCCACGGTCCTCTCAAGACTGAACAGTTCCTGACTGACTATCTTTTGCGGTGGACCGGGCCGACAGCTACTCAGTACTGCACTGTGATAGTCCTGTCAAACACACCAGTGGTTCCCTCAGGGGACGGGTAAGTTAGTCTCTCCTGCCTGCAGGTGAGTACAAAAGGCTGTGTGTTTCTCTGTGGGGGATTTTCCCTGTCTCCCCCTGTATTTCATTGTCGCTCTCTGTCACCATTGCTGGCGCTGTGCTGTGTGGGGTGCCTGGGGGGGTCACACTGTTCTTGGAGGGGCTAATGCTGGTCTGCAGATATGCTTGGGGTCTTTTTTTGTGTGTTTTGGGGCCTGAGCGCCGAGTGGCGCTGTGTGTGTGCTGTTTTTTTCACTTTTGCTGAGTCATGGCGGCCATCTTGCCGCGGATCGCCTCAGTGAAGTGTGGCGGCCATTTTCTTGTAGCCCGCACGCTCTTCAGCACTAGTTTTGGCCTCTAGCGCTGCTGTAACAGCGCGAATCTCCTCACAATCTCCTCACAGCTCACCAGCGCTGACACAGCGCGGTACAGACAGCGGAACTGAGCGGTCCCTGGTCCGGTTTGGTGAGTCCCCTGGGCGCCCCCTCCTCAGTCAGCACAGCCTGTGGGTGGACTTTTTATCTGAGGAGTCTCAGAGGGGGGCAATATGGAGTCTCTGGTCACCAGCTTCCCCTAAATGTCAGTGGACAACAGGCAGTGCTTCAGCACCTGCGGTCCCTAGGGACCAGTTGTGGGCAGTCCTGGAATCATTTCTGACCAGGATGGGAGCTGTGTGCAAGCGCAAGGGAGCAAAAAAAAAAGCACCCTCTCCCCACTTTACTTCATGAGGGCAGTGCGCTGATTCAGATATGGGCCTAGCCACTACCGCTCAGGACCCTAGTTCTGAATGTATTGGATGGTTTTGAACAGGACATTCCTTATGAGGAAAACTCCAGTTCTGAGTCAGTAAATGACAGGGCGCTTGTTAGTGTACTCATGACTGCGGTGAGGGACACTCTCAAGCTAAAATGCTGCGGATGCAGAACCTCAGGCGGATACAGTCTCCTTTGGTTCTTTTAAGGCCAGGCCTTCTAAAGAGGTTTTTCCATATGTACTTTCTTTGACCAGCTCATTGATAAGGTCTGGGGAAAAGCCGCAGAAGATTTTTTTTATGGTCCCGCGGCGTTTGTCTATCAGATACCCCTTGAAGATGCCCTACTTAAAAAGTGGGCTTCTCCCCCAGGGTCGACCCTCCAGTCGCCCGGTTGAACAAGGCCATCACTCTCCTGATGGAGGGGACTCCTGCATTTGAGGACCCCACTGACAGGAGGTCAGAAGTGGTGAGCAGAGCCATGTTTGCCTTGTTGGGATCCGCCCTACGGCCTGTGGTAGCGGCGACCCTTGTGTCTTAAACACCTACAGGTTGGGCAAAAATGTTGCACCTAGCTGTACAGGAGCATGATCTTCCTCCAGACACAGTTGCTTTGGCCCACCAACTGGTTCAGGGCCTGGTTTATGTGTGCGACGCCACGTTGGACGCGGCCCCTTTAATATCTAGGGCCTGTGTCTCGGCGGTGGTATTGCGTCGTCTTATCTGGTTGAAGTGCTGGTCTGCTGGCCTAGCCTTAGGAAGCTCCTGACGGATCTACCATTTAAAGGTGGTAGACCTTTCGGTGCTGCTCTGGATGACATCGTCATGGATGTCATGGGAGGTAAAAGCACTCTTCTTCCTTAGACAAGCAAGGGTGAGGAGGCCCGCCGCAAACAGGGGCCTTCCTTTCCAGCAAAACAGGGTTTTTTCGTCAGTCAGAGTCCACGGGTAGGCCCTCTCAGACTGACGGCAGTGCGGCTGGTGGGCACAAGTGCACCTGGGTGCGTAAGCCGAACAAGCGGCTCCCAAGCCCGCCTCTGCGTGAAGTCTTGCCTCCGCCCGACTCTGGGGTGGGGGGACGACTTCGCAGGTCACGAATCGGTGGTCCTCCCGAATCTCCGACTGGTGGGTGTGCGAGGTGGTCACCTCAGGATACAGGATAGTATTCCGATCCTCGCCCCCAGACAGATTCTTTCCCTCAAATCTTCCTCTCCTTCCTACCTGTCGGGCAGCCCTCTTGGGGGCTGTACAAGATTTGATCAGGTCCGGAGTGATTGTGCCGGTTCCGTCACAGGAGAGTTTTCAGGGATTCTACTCAAATCTGTTTGTCGTCCCAAAAATAGGACGTGGTTTGACCTATCCTGGACCTCAAGGCCCTGAATGCCTTAGAGAAGGTGCAGAAATTCCGCATGGAATCCATTCGCATGGTGATCGCTACACTCCACCAAAGGGATTTTCTTCTGGCGTCCTTGGACTTCAAGGACGCCTACTTGCATGTTCCAATCTGCGCAAGTCACCAGAAGTTTCTGCGCTTTGCGATCAGCGAAGTCCACTATCGATTGTGGCTCTTCCTTTCGGCCTAGCCTCGGCACCAAGGGTGTTCACCAAGGTGCTTGCTCCGGTTCTAGCCTTCTGTTACAGCGAGGTATTGCTGTCGTGGGCTATCTGGACGATCTTCTGCTAAGAGCAGAAAGTGGATCAGACTTCGAGGAAAGGTGACTATCGTCAATTAGACCCTCAGGGACTCGGGTGGTTCCTGAACATTCAGGAGTCAGTCCTGGTCCCGACTCAGTGTCTGGAGTATCTAGTTCTGATTCTGGACTCCTTGGAGGCAAAGGTATCCTACCTCTGGAGAAGTTGCTGACACTTCAGTCTGCGGTGCGGGTGCTGACATCCCAAAAATGGTTGTCAATCCGTTTTTTGCATGAGAGTCCCGAGACTCGTGGTGGCCTCCTTCGCGGCCGTTCCGTATGCCCAATCACACACCAGGGCATTGCAGAAGGAGATCTTGTCCACATGGGACAAATCCCTGTTGTCCTTGGATCTTCAGATCCAGGTGATTCACCTGGTCAGGGCGCCCCTGACATGGTGGTTGGGATCCTCGGCTCTTCGGTCCGGAAAGTCGTTCCCCTCCCATCCAATGGACGGTACTCACGACGGACACCAGCCTGACGGGCTGGGGTGGAGTCTGGGGAGTCCTGTCGGCTCAGGCCTTGGACTCCGGACGAGCCCGTTTACCAATCACTGTTCTGGAAATACGGGCCATCGGACTGTGTCTCTCCTCAGGTCGGAGAGAGTACGGGGTCGCTCCATCAGGAGCCAGTCGGACACCGCCACGGCGGTGGCGTATGTAAACCATCAAGGGGGAACTCTGAGCTCAGCTTCGGCTTCCGTGGTAGTCCTTATCCTGAAGTGGGCTGGAAGAAACGTGCCGGCTCTGTAGGCCATTTTACATTCTGGGCATAGACAATGGGCAGGCGGACTATCTGAGTCGCCAATCGCCAGACACCGGACCAAGTAGAGTGGTCCTTGCATATTTCAACTCCTTTACCGACGGTGGGGCACGCCGGATGTGGACCTGATGGCCTCTCGACTCAATCGCAAGGGTCGAGGTTGTGGCCAGATCCAGGGATCCTTGGGCGATGCCTCAGATGCGTTGGTGGCCCCATAGGGTCCTTATCGCCTGATATAAACTCCGGCGATCCTAATTGTTCCAGGTTGGCCTCAGCATCACTGGTACGCTGATCTGGTACATCTCGTCGCGGACGTTCCCTGGCGGTTGCCGATGAGGGAGGACCTTCAGTCTCAAGGTCCTATGTTTCATCCGGCTTACAGTCTCTGGCTTTAACGGCAGGGCTGTTAAAAGCCAGGTGTTGAGGGACCGAGGTCTCTCGGACTCGGTCATTTTGACCATGTTAAGGACACGGAAGTCTTCCTCCAGGCAGATCTATCACCGTACCTGGAAAGCTTATATCGCCATGTGCGAAGCGCTGGACTGGCGTCCTCGGACGTATTCCGTCCCCAGAATCCTGCGTCCTCTGCAGTGTGGAGTGACCCAAAAGCTTGCTTTGAGTACCATCAAGGATCAGATTTCGGCCTTGGCCGTCTTCTTTCAGCGACCTCTAGCGGGTAATTTTCTTGGTTAGAACCTTGTGTTGGGGGTTCGCCATGTGCTCCCTCCTGTCAAGCCTCCTCTCCCACCGTGGGATCTGAATTTGGTGCTCTCGGTCCTCCAGGAACCTCCTTTTGGGAATATCCGGGATATTCCCCTCTTGTCTTGTCTCGGAAGGTGGCCTTTTTAGTGGCAATCACTTCTGTTTGACGAGTGTCTGAGTTGGCGGCTTTGTCCTGCAAGTCGCCATATTTAGTCATCCATAAGGATAAGGCGGTGTTGCATCCGCGACCTTCCTTTTTTGCCAAAGGTGGTGTCGACCTTTCACATACATGAGGACATTGCCCTCCCGTCCTTGTGTCCTCACCCATCGCATCCCAGAGAGTTTGCACTGCACATATTGGAGGTGGTACGAGCCTTACGGGTGTACCTGTCTGCTACTGCTTCTATTCGGAAGTCCGACTCACTGTTTGTGACGGTCTCTGGTCCATAACAGGGCCAAGCGTTTTCGTCTGCCATCATTTTTAGGGGAATCAGACAAACCGTCATTCAAGCCTATGCTCTCAAAGGGCGGGCGCCTCCCTTTCCGGTTGCGGCGCATTCCACCAGGGCAATTGGTGCTTCCTGGGTTTCCCGACATCAAGCGTCGGTTGCACAAGTGTGCAAGGCGGCGACCTGGTCGTCTGTGCATGCCTTTTAAGTTTTATAAGGTTAATGTGGCTGCATCTTCGGATGCTTTCTTCGGCCGCAGGGTGCTGCAGGCCGCTGTTTAAAGTTGCGACTCCTCCGTTGAGGAGCTCTGCCTTATTGGAGTGAAGTTTTGGTTTTTCCATTTATACTGCTCCCATCCCTCTTGACACTGCTTTGGGACATCCCACGTGTAAAGTGTAAAGAGACACCGTGTCAGTCCATGGATGGTAAGAGAAAATAGGATTTTTTGTACTCACCATAAAATCCTTTTCTCTGACATCCATGGACTGACACGGCACCCACCCTTCCTTTTAAGTTTGTACTGCTTTGTTACGAACTGAAGTCTGCTGACTGTAGTGGGAGGGTTATGTCCGGAGTGACCGCCCCCTGGGTGGGGCTGTTCAGCTCTGGCTTTTAGAATGTATGTATAACATTTCACATTCTGCCTAGGTCTTCTCCTGCAAGCAGGGACATAACCCACGTGTAAAGTGTAAAGAGACACCGTGTCAGTCCATGGATGTCAGAGAAAAGGATTTTACGGTGAGTACAAAAAATCCTATTTTTTCAATGTCACGTGACAGTGGCACATGTGTCAGTATTTTTTTTTTACAATTTTTTTTTTTTTAACGATTTTTTGTTATGTTTTTTTACAGTGCTTTCTTCTTTTTTTTGGGTGGGGGGGGGGGGGGGGTTGGATTGTGTGAGTTTTTTTTATTCACATTTTTATTATTTTTTTTCAATTCATTTTTTTTATTTATTGCAATTTTTTTTTATTTTTTTACACCTGTTGGGGGGGCTTTGGTGAGATGTCAGGGGTCTTAACAGACCCCTGACATCTCCCCTTTGAGACAGAGAAAGGGACTAGGGACACAGATCCCCCAGTCCCTTTCTCTGCAGCCTCAGATAAACTGAATGGACAGGAGGCTCCTCTCCATTCATAAACTGAAGCATCGTAAACACAGGTTACGATGTTTCAGTTATATGAATGGACAGAGTCAGTGATGACTCTGTTCATTCAGAAAAGTTAGAAGCCGGGTTTAGCGGCTCCTACCTCCGCTCTCCATCCTGACAGATCAAGAACAGAGGGAGTGGAGGAGGACATGGAGGGGACACGGAGCACGGAGGGGGAGAGCAGCAGGAGTGGGACACGGAGCGCGGACAGCAGCACGGAGGGGACAACGAACCCGGAGGGGGAGAGCAGCATGGAGGGGGACACAGAATGCGAAGGGGGAGAGAAGCATCACGGAGGAGGACACGGGACACAGATCATGAAGGAGGACAGCAGCAACAGCACGGAGGGGGTTACAGGGACAGTCAGCGGTGATCGGTGCGGCTTTGGGGGGAGTTTAGAAGCACCGATCGCCGCTGTATATATTTCGCTAAAGCAGCTGAAAGGGGGGGGCTCCGGGGGGAGAAGCTGTCAGTTGTATTGAAATGTATGCAGGGAGACCAGTGCTTGAAACTTCCCCCCCGCCGCACCGATCATCCCTGACTGCCCAGGTATCGGGTGAAGCATCGGAGCATTTCCCCCGAGTACAAGTACTTGGGGAAATGCTCAGTATCGGTACCGATACCGATACTAGTATCGGTATCGGGACAACCCTACTCTCTATAGTTGTGCTCATAAGTTTACATACCCTGGCAGAATTTGATTTCTTGGCCATTTTTCTGAGAATATGAATAACACAAACTTTTCTTTCACTCATAGTTCGTGTTTGGCTGAAGACATTTATTATCAATACACTGTGTTTACTTTTTTTTTTTTTTTTTTTAATCCTAATGGCAAAAAACTACAAATTACCCTGATCAAAAGTTTACATACCCCAGTTCTTAATACCGGGTATTGCCTCCTTTAACATCAATGACAGCTTGAAGTCATTTGTGGAGGAGGCTATTTATCTTCTCAGATGGTAAAGCTGCCCATTCCTTATGGCAAAAAGCCTCCAGTTCCTGAAATTTATTGGGCTGTGTTGCATGAACTGCACGTTTTGAGATCTCCCCAGAGTGGCTCAATGATATCGAGGTCAGGAGACTGAGATGGCCACTCCAGAACCTTCACTTTATTCTGCTGTAGCCAATGACAGGTCGACTTGGTCTTGTGTTTTGGATCATTGTCATGTTGGAATGTCCAAGTACGTCCCATGCGCAGCTTCCTGGCTGATGAATGCAAATGTTCCTCCAGTATTTTTTGATGACATACTGCATTCATCTTGCCAACAATTTTGACCACATTTCCTGTGCCTTTTTGTAGCTCACACATCCCCAAAACATCAGCGATCCACCTCCGTATCTTTCATCATAGGACTTGTTGACTCCTCTCCAAATGTAGCGTTTATGGTTGTGGCCAAAAAGCTAAATTTCTCTTATCCATGGACCGACACGGCGGCTCTTAATCACTGAACGCGTGGGTATATGTCCCTGCTTGCAGGAGAAGACCTAGGCAGAATGTTAAATGTTAAAACATTCTAGAACAAACCAGAGCTGAACAGCCCCGCCCAGGGGGGGCGGTCCCTCCGGACATTACCCTCCCACCTGCAGCCAGCAGACCTCAGTTTTTTTTCTGCCTAGCAGAAGAAGACGTGGCTCTCTCAGGAGCCAGTCTCCTGGAAGATTTTACTTTTAAATTTTATTCCTTTGGGAATTTTATTTTATTTTTGAGACCTTCAACTGTCGGCTGGGCAACAGGTTGGGTACACTGGTATCCTCATAGTCTTCCCTATTCGACCATCGAGCGTGCTGATCCTCGCCTTGTGTGCGTGAAACTCAGTTCACGACATACCCCATGGCTCCAGGGGTAGCCGGGTTGCTTTTATGCTCCCGCGGTCCTCAAGATTGAACAGTACCTGACGGACTGTTTCTCTCGCGGTGGACCGGGCCGACAGCTACGCAGTACGACTCTGTGATAGGTCTGTCTGAAACAAGCCAGTGGGTCCCTCTAATGGCACCGAGGGTGTTCTCCAAGGTGCTTGCGGGAAGGGTAATTGGTCTCTCCTGAAAAGGTGAGTACATGCTGGCTGTGTTTCTGTGTGTGGGGGTTCTCCCTGTCTCCCCCCTGTTATGCTGCTCTCTGCACCCTGTTATGCTGCTGTGCTGTGTAGGGATGCTTGGGGGGTCACTCTGCCCTGGGGGGGCCGCTCCATGGCTGTTAAAATGCTTGGGAAGTCTTCTGGGGGAATGGCTGTTGTTTGATTTTGCGTGCGCCATTGGCGCAGTGTTTTAATTTTAAAAAGGTGCGCCATCGGCGGCCATTTTGCCGCGGCTCAAGCACAGTTATACAGCGCCCGGCGGCCATTTTCTTGTAGCCGCGGCGCTTTCAGTTTCGTTTTCGGCCTCTAGCGGCGCTGCTGAACGACGCAAAATACATCTCCTCACAGATTCTTCACTCTCCTCAGGCTTCACCCGCACTACAGTGCGGCTCATACAGCGGTACCGAGCGGTCCCTAAGGGTGGTGAGTACTCAAAGTATCCCCTCTTCAGCCCCAGCACAGCCAGTGGGTGGGCTCTATTATTCACTGTAATGGGTGAATAAGGTCTGAGGGTGGCAATATTGAAGTCTGGTTCACCTGTTTCTTCACATTGTTAGAGACAACTGGCAGTGCTCCTGTACCTGCGGTCCTTATGGACCAGTTGTCGGCAGTCCTGGAATCATTAATCTGACCAGGAGGAAGCAGTGTTGAGCGCAAGGGAGCAAAAAAGCCCCTCTCCCCACTTTTTTTCCACAAAAAAAGGGGGGTTGTGCGCTGATTCAAATATGGGCCTAGCCACTACCGCTCAGGACCCTAGCTCTGAATATATTTTATGGTTTCGAACGGGACAGTCCTTGAAAGGAAGACTCCAGTTCTGTGTCAGTAAATGACAGGGCGCTTGTTAGTGAACTCATTACTGTGGTAAGGGACACTCGCAAGCTGAATGCTGCGGATGTAGAACCTCAGGCGGACAGTCTCCTCTGGTTCCTTAGGGCCGGGCCTTCTAAAAAGTATTTTTTCCATATGTACCTTTCTTTGACCAGCTCATTGATAAGGTCTGGGGAAAAAGCCGCAGAAGACTTTTATGGTCCAGCGGCGTTTGCCCATAGATACCCCTTTGAAGATGCCCTACTTGAAACGTGGGCTTCTCCCCCAGTGGTCGACCCTCCCAGTCGCCCGGTTGAACAAGGCCACCACTCTCCCGGTGGAGGGGACTCCTGCATTTAATGACCCCACTCACAGGAGGTCAGAAGGGGTCAGTAGAGCCATGTTTGCCTTGTTGGGGTCCACCCTACGGCCTGTGGTAGCGGCGACCCTTGTGTCTCCAACACTTACGCGATGGGCAAAAGGTTTTGCACCAAACTGTACAGGAGCATAATCTTCCTCCAGACACTATTGCTCTGGCCCACCAAATGGTGTGGGGCCTGGTTTATGTTGTGACGCCACGTTAGACGCGGCCCCTTATACTCAGGGCCTCTGTCTTGGCGGTGGTATTGCGTTGCCTGATCTGGTTGAAATGCTGGTCTGCTGACCTAGCTTCTAAAAAGCCTCTGACGGATCTACCATTTAAAGGTGGTAGGCTTTTCAGTGCTGCACTGGATGACATCATCAAGGGTGTCACGGGAGATAAAAGCACTGTTCTCCCTCAGGCTAGCAAGGGTAAGGAGGCCGCCGTAAGCAGGGTCCTTCCTTTCCAGCAAAAAAGGTGTGTTTTTTTTTTTTTTTTTAATCCGTCAGTCAACGGGGAGGCCCTCCCAGACTGATAGCCGTGCGGCTGGTGGACACAAGCGCCCCTGGGTGCGTAAGCCGAACAAGCCGGCTCCCAAGACACGCCTCCGCGTAAAGTCTTGCCCCCACCCGACTCTAGGGTAGGGGGGACTACTTTGCAGGTCCACGGATCGGTGGACCTCCCGGATCTCCTACCGGTGGGGGTGCGAGGTGATCACCTCAGGTTACAGGATAGGTTCCGTTCCTGATACCAGACAGATTCTTCACTCGAATCTTCCTCTCCGTCGGGCAGCCCTATGGGGCCTATTCAGGTTTGCTCAGGTCCGGAGTGATTGTGCCGGTTCCGTCACAGGAGAGTTTTCAGGGTTTCTACTCAAATTTGTTTGTCGTCCCAAAAAAGGGACGGGGTTCAGCCTATCTTGGATCTCAGGTCCTGAATGCCTTCGTGAAGGTGCAAAAGTTCCGCATGGAATCCATTCGCATGGTGATCCATACACTCCGTGAAGGGGATTTTCTGGCGACCTTGGACATCAAGGACGCCTACTTACATGTTCCGATCTGCGCAAGTCACCAGAAGTTTCTACGCTTGAGATCGGTGAAGTCCACTATCAAATTGTGGCTCTTCCTTCGGCCTAGCTTGGCACTGAGGGTGTTCTCCAAGGTGCATGCGCCGGTTCTAGCCTTGCTGAGATGGCGGGGCATCGCTGTCGTGGACTATCTGGACGATCTTCTTCTCAGAGCAGGAAATGGCTCAGAATTAGACAGTGTGACTATCGTCAGTCAGACCCTCAGACTTCGGGTGGTTCCTGAACATTCAGGAGTCAGTCCTGGTCCCGACTCAACGTCTGGAGTATCTAGGTCTGTTTCTAGACTCCTTGGAGGCAAAGGTATCCTACCTCCCGGGGAAGTTACTGACACTTCAGTCTGCAGTGCGGGTGCTGACATCCCGAAAATGGTCGTCAATCCGTTTTGCATGCGAGTCCTGGGACTCATGGTGGCCTCCTTTTGAGGCCGTTCCGTATGCCCAATCACACACCAGGGCATTGCGGAAGGAGATCTTGTTCACTTGGGACAAATCCCCGTTGTCTTTGGATCTTCCGATCCAGGTGAGTCACCTGGTCAGGGCGTCCCTGACATGGTGGTTGGGGTCCCCGGCTCTTCGGTCCGGGAAGTCGTCCCTCCCCGTCCAATGGACGGTGTTCACTACGGACGCCAGCCTGAAGGGCTGCGGTGTAGTCTGGGTAGTCCTGTGGGCCCAAGGGCGTGGACTCCGGACGAAGCCTGTTTACCGATCAATGTTCTGGAAATACGGGCCATCAGACTGTGCCTCTCCTCGTGGTCTGAGAGATTGCAGGATCGCTCCATTAGGATCCAGTCGGACAAGTCACGGCGGTGGCGTATGTCGACCATCAAGGGGGGACTCGGGGCTCAGTTGCGGCTTCCGAGGTCCCCCGTACCCTGAAGTGGGCTAAAAGAAGCGTGCCGGCCGTTTACCTTCCGGGCATAGAACTGGCGGACTATTTGAGTCGCCAGACGCTGGACCAGGGAGAGTGGTCCTTGCACCCGGAGGTATTTCAACTCCTTTGCCACACAGACTCAATCGCAAGGTTTGTGGCCAGATCCAGGGACCCTTGGGCGGATGCCTCAGAGGCGTTGGTGGCCCATGGGGTCATTATCAGCTGATATAAGTTTATCCTCCGCTGCAGTTGCCCCCTCGCCTACTGTGCAGGGTGGCGACTGGGGGAATTACGGTGATCCTCATTGCTCCAGATTGGCCTCGGCTTCACTGGTACGCCGATCTGGTACGTCTCGTCGCGGACGTTCCCTGGCGGTCGCCAATAAGGGAGGACTTTGTCTCAGTCCTATATTTCGTCCTGCTTTTCAGTCTCTGGCCTTAGCGGCATGGCTGTTAAAAGCCAGGTGTTGAGAGACCGAGGTCTCTCGGTCTCGGTCATTTTGTCCATATTAAGGGCACGGAAGTCTTCCTTCAGGATGATCTATCACCATACCTCGAAAGCTTACATCGCCATGTGCAAAGAGCTGGACTTGCGTCCTCGGACGTATTCCGTCCCTAGAATCCTGAGTTTCCTGCAGTATGGGGTCCCCCCAAAAGCTCGCTTTGAGTATCATTAAGGGTCAGATTTTGGCCTTGATTAGCGGGTCATTCCTTGGTTAGCACCCTTGTGCAGGGGGTTCGCCATGTGCTCCCTCCTGTCAAGTCTCCTCTCCCCCCGTGGGATTGGAATTGGTAAACCTCCTTTTGAGAATTTCAGGGTTATTCCTCTCTAGACTTTGTCTCAGAAGGTGGCCCTTTTAGTGGCAATCACTTCTGTTAGACGAGTGTCTGAGTTGGCGACCTTGTCCTGCAAGTCGCCATATTTAGTCATCCATAAAGATAAGGCGGGGTTGCATCTGCGACTTTCTCTTTTGTCAAAGGTGATCTCGACCTTTTCACCTAAACGAGGACATGTCCTCTCTCCCAGAGAGTTTGCGCGGCACGCTGTGGATGTGGTACGAGCCTTGCGGGTGTACCTGTCTGCTACTGCTTCCATCGGAAGTCTAACTCTCTGACTGTCTCTGGTCAAAAAACAGGGCCAAGCGGCTTCGTCTGCCACCATTTTTCTAGGTGGCTTGGACAAACCGTCATTCAAGCCTATGCTCTCATGGGGCGGGCGCCTCCCCTTCCGGTTACGATGCATTCCACCAGGGCAATTGGTGCTTCCTGGGCTTTCTGACATCAAGCGTCGGTTGCACAAGTGTGCAAGGCGGCGACCTGGTCGTCTGTTCATACCCTTTCTAAGTTTTATAGGGTTGATGTGGCTGCATCTCCGGATACTTCCTTCGGCCGCAAGGTGTTGCAGGCCGCTGTTAAACATTGCAACTCCTCCGTTGAGGAGCTTTGCCTTGTTTGGAGTGAAGTTTTTTTTGTTTTTTCCATGTATACTGCTCCCATCCCTCTTGACACTGCTTTGGGACGTCCCACATGTTCAGTGATTTAAGAGTCGCCGTGTCGGTCCATGGATGATAAGAGAAAATTGGATTTTTGTACTCACTGTAAAATCCTTTTCTCTGACATCCATGGACCGACATGGCACCCACCCTTCCTTTTAAGTTTGTACTGCTTTGTTACGAACTGAGGTCTGCTGGCTGCAGGTGGGAGGTTAATGTCCGGAGGGACCGCCCCCCTGGGCGGGGCTGTTCAGCTCTGGTTTGTTCCTAAATGTTTTAACACTTAACATTCTGCCTAGGTCTTCTCCTGCAAGCAGGGACATATACCCACACGTTCAGTGATTAAGAGCCGCCGTGTCGGTCCATGGATGTCAGAGAAAAGGATTTTACGGTGAGTACAAAAATCCAATTTTTGATCTCCTCACTCCAAATGACTTTGTGCCAGAAGGTTTGAGGCTTGTCTCTGTGCGGTTTGGCGTGTTGTAAGCGGTATACTTTGTGGCATTTGCATAGTAACGGCTTTCTTCTGGTGAGTCAACCATGCAGCCCATCTTTCTTCAAGTGCATCCTTATTGTGCATCTTGAAACAGCCACACCACATGTTTTCAGAGAGTCCTGTATTTCACCTGAAGTTGATTGTAGGTTTTTCTTTGCATCCCGAACAATTTTCCTGGTAGTTGTGGCTGAAATTTTAGTTGGTGTACCTGACCGTGGTTTGGTTTCAACAGAAACCCTCATTTTCCACTTCTTGATTAGAGTTTGAACACTGCTGATGGGCATTCTCAATTCCTTGGATATCTTTTTCTATCCCTATTGAACAGGGTCATTTGGGTAGTTTCTGTTTTCATCATGATTTAAATAGTAAACACAATTGATTGATAATAAATTGCTTGAGGAAAAACACTAACTATGAGTGAAAAAAGTTTTTGTATATACCCTGAACAATGGCCAAAAAAGCATAAATTCTGCTAGGGTATGCAGACTTATATGAGCACAACTGTGTGTGTGTGTGACTATATGTGTGTGTGTGTGTGTGTGTGTGTGTGTGTGTGTGTGTGTGTGTGTGTGTGTGATTTTTATATATATATATATATATATATATATATATATATTATATTTTTTTTTAAATAGTAGAGACCATAGAGAATAAAATGGCGCTTGTTGCAATATTTTATGTCGCACTGTATTTGCGCAGCGCTCTTTCAAATGCAGTTTTTTGGGGACAAATACACTTTAATTTAAAAAAACTAAACCGTAAAGTTAGCCTTATTTTTTTGTATAATGTGAAAGATGTTACACTGCGAGAATCGTGATCTTTATTCGAAGCAAAAAAGTCATTCTCATTTTAGCCAGAATTGTGCAGCTCTAACTCTAAGCTGTGTGTAATTTAATCTCAGTATAAATACAGCTGTTTTGTAAATCCCTCAGAGGTTTGTTAGAGAACCTTAGTGAACAAACCGCCATAAAGGCCAAGGAACACACCAGACAGGTCAGGGATAAAGTTGTGGAAAGGTTTAAAGCAGGGTTAGGTTATGGAAAAAAAAATCCCAAGCTTTGAACATCTCACGGAGCACTGTTCAATCCATCATCTGAGAATGGAAAGAGTGAGGCACAACTGCAAAAATACCAAAACATGGCTGTCCACCTAAACTGGCAGGCCGGGCAAGGAGAGCATTAATCAGAGAAGCAGCCAAAGAGGCCCATGGTAACTCTGGAGGAGCTGCAGAGATCCGCAGCTCAGGTGGGAGAATCTGTCCACCGGACAACTATTAGTCGTGCACTCCACAAATCAGGTCTTTATGGAAGAGTAGCAAGAAAATAGCCATTGTTAAAAGAAAACCATAAGAAGTCTCAATTGCAATTTGCAAGAAGCCATGTGGGGGACACGGCAAACATGTGGAAGAAGGTTCTCTGGTCAGATGAGACCAAAATTGACGTTTTTGGCCTAAAAGGAAAATGCTATGTGTGGCAGAAAACTAACACTACACATCACCCTGAACACACCATCTCCCCTGTGAAAGATGGTGGTGGCAGCATCATGTTGTGGGGATGTTTTTCTTCAGCAGGGACAGGGAAGCTGGTCAGAGTTGATGGGAAGATGAAGCCAAATACAGGGCAATCTTAGAAGAAAAGCTGTTTGTCTGCAAAACACTTGAGACTGGGGCAGAGGTTCACCTTCCAGCAGGACATAGACCCTAAACATACAGCCAGAGCTACAATGGAATAGTTTAGGTCAAAGAATATTCATGTGTTAGAATGGCTAAGTCAAAGTCCAGATCTAAATCCAATTGCGAATCTGTGACAAGACTTGAAAATTGCTGTTCACAGACGCTCTCAATCCAATCTGACAGAGCTTGAGCTATTTCTTTCTCGTACATCACGGGACACAGAGCGACATAGTCATTACTAATGGTTATATAGATACCTTCAGGTGCTGGCACTGGCAACTTCCAAAACCGGAAGTACCCTCCCCTATATAAGCCCCTCCCATCCAGGAGCACCTCAGTTTTTTGCCAGTGTCTAAGGTGTTGGCCAAGAAGTAACATGTGTTTTTCACTGAGCTTGCGTACAGGTTCTTTTGGGCCTCAGTAAGCTATTCCGGATCCGACCAAAAAAGCTTCATAGCTAAACGGTCGGTACCCGGGCCTTGCAAGAGAAGAGCAAGGTTTTGCCTGTAATGCCTCTCTTAGGAGGGCTGGACCCTGGGATCCAGAGCTCTGGTCATACCCACGACCAAGATGTTTTCTGTGCAGGGTGCTATACAGGTCCAGGGGAGTGGAATCCTTGGGAACCCGGTCCCTGAAGGTTTGATTACAATGCCTGCCGTGATAGGTGAAGTTTGGGCTTCTGTGGACCAAACAGAGTCCTGCGGCGAGGAAAAGGTAAGTGGGGGCCCTCGGGAACTTGGTTCTATTGAGGGACCCCCAAGCCTATTTTGTCTTTCTGCCTGTTACCTAAGGTATTCCCGCTAATATTCTGTGTATGCCTGTTACTGCTGAGAAAATGTAAAAATTTTAATAGTAGGCAAGAAAAAAAAAAAAAAAAAATGTAAGACCGCGGTACCTGTGTTAGACACTAGAGGCCGCTATGGTTCTTTTTCTTGTAATGTGGATTTTTTTCTTCCAGAAATAAATCCAGGCAGTTGGTATGTTCTCTGCTGGGAAGCTGTCTCCTCTGCCCTGTTGCTGCGCTCATCCATCCCCGGGCCCTGCGGCAAAGGGACCCTGGCTCCCATCTAGCTCCTTATTGTTTTCAAAAAAGGTGCCGAAGGCGCACGTGCCCGCGCGCGTGCACGCGCCTCTATATATAGAGGCGATCTGGAAAAAGGGGTGGAGCGGGTGGATGACGCTCAGGTGTGCGCCGCGGCGCTACTGCGCATGTGCGGGCGTCCAGCGTGTTTTAAAGCACATTATAGCTGGCTATTGAAGTGCACAGACAGAGCTAGCAACAGTATAAAGGCACACAGAGGCGGTTGATGCAGGCATCCCCTAGAAAGGCACTTTAGTAGACACCAACTGTGATATAGCAGCAATTGTGCTAGACTATTCTCAGTAAAAGTGGTGTATTACGGCTGGAATACCTCAGCTTTAGGCTTAGGAATATGCCGTCCAGAAGCTCCGGAACTGAATCTTCCAGGAAGCGAAGGGGGTCTCATCGGGCTCTGAGGATCTTGGGCATGCTTCTGCTGCACCAGTCTCCCCTGAAGTTCAGAGGTAAGTGACCGTAGAGACCCCGCAGGGGTACTTGGTACTGTGGCTGTCCTCAGTTCACCTGCTCCTGTGCATGTAACAGAGGAGGTTTTTTCCTCAGCTCTGGGAGGATTAGAGAGAGATTGTCAACATTGATCGCTGCCTCCCTGTCAGGGAAAGCACGCCCGATCTCCGTCTCCTCCTTCAGAGTGCCTGTTAGCAGAGCAACAGTCCCATACAGGGATCGACCTGCCTGAAGGGGATCAGGATGAGGTTGATTCTGTTATAGAGGAATCAACAGTGGGGGAACCTTTTCTCAGCATCTCAAGCTGAAAGATTATGGGTTCAGTCTCTGACTAACATGGTCCGATCAGCATTTAAAAATGCACCTTGCGGAACCATCAACCACTACTGTATCCTCGTTGGGGTCGCTAGAAGCCCCCAGACTGTCTGTTCTTTTCCACTTCACCCTTTACTGAAAGGGCTCATTTACCAGGATTGGGAACGTCCTGAGAAAATATTTATTCCCCCAAGAGATTTCCGGTGGTCTATCCCATGGAGGATAAGTTCATCAAAAAATGGAAGGTCCTTACAGTGGACGCAGCCATCTCTTGTATGTATAAATCACTGACATGTCCAAATGTTCAAGAACCTAATAGATAAAAGATTGGAGTCCTTATGAAAGTCTGCTTCTTTCTACAGCAAGCTTGGTGACACAACCAGCAGTGAGGTCTGCTAAGCAGTGAAGGATCAGTTGAAACAGGTCTTGACAGATCAGCAGGCCTTGCCCTAGCTGATCTACCTAGAGCCTTAGGCTTTGCGGTTGACGCCATAAAGGATTCAGTCCATCAGGCCTTACGCTGTCTATAGTACATATGCGTAGGCTTCTATGGCTCAAAAACTGGTCTGCTGAAGCTCCCTGTAAAGAATGGCTGGTTAGCGTCCCATTTCATGGTGAACGCTTATTCAGAGAAAACCTGGACAAATATATCCAGAAAATTTCCAGCGGTAAAAATACACTCTTGCCGGTTAAAAACAGAGTTAGAGGTCCCTCTTTAAGAGGCCTGCTTCTCCAGTCCCTGGGGCATCGGCTGTGTAACAGTTCCAACGGCCTCCTCGGTCAATTCCCGGGGGTAAAAAACAGGGACAATAGCAGGGTAATGAGAAACCCTGGGTCAGGGGAGGTACAAAACCTCCCCCCAAAGTTAAATTCATTGAAGGGTTGCCCCCACTCAGTCGGGTGGGGGGAGGACTCCAGTTGTTCGCAAGAGACCTGGCGGGACACGATCAAAACAGGTGCTCTCCGCAGTATGTTTGGGATACAGTTTGGAGTTAAAAGACTCTCCTCCTTCCCATTTTTGAGGTCAAACGTGCCAAGGGATCCCCGGAAGAGAGAGTCCCTCCTGTTGGCACTAGAACAACTATTGCTCCAAGGAGTAATTATGGAGGTTCCCCTGGAAGAATGAGGGTTCGGGTTTTACTCAAACCTCTTTACAGTCCCGAAGGAAACGCGGACGGGAGGCCCATATTAATTCTAAAAGGGCTAAACAAATTCCTGTATATCAGGACTTTCCGATGGAGTCGATCCGATCGGTGGCCACTGCCCTACAAGGGGAGGATTGGTTAGCCGCGATCGACATCAAAGATGCTTATTTGCACATTCCCATCTTTCCAGTCCACCAAAAATTTCTACGCTTTGCAGTAGAAGGGCGCCATTTTCAGTTCAGAGCCTTACCCTTCGGTCTGGCCAGAGCACCACGAGTGTTTACAAAAATTCTGGCCCTTTATTGGCCAATCTAAGAACACAAGGTGTAATGATAATGGCATATCTAGATGACTTGTTGCTGATAGACCACTCAGTGAAAAAACTAGACGTGGTCGTTCACAAGACAATCAAGTATCTGGAATCTCACGGTTGGATTATCAACCGAGACAAGTCAGCCCTAAAAACCAGTCAAAAGTCTGGAATACTTGGGGCTAAGGTTGGATTCAGGCCAGAGAAAAATATTCTTGCCTCGAGGAAAGGTGTTGTCTTTGAAAGATTTGATCCACTTAGTGGGTACAAAAAAGACAGCCGTCCATACGCCTGTGCATGAGGCTGCTGGGAAAAATGGTGGCATCATTCGAAGCAGTACCCTACGGTCAATTCCATTCAAGGAATTTGCAAGGGGCCATACTGTCAGCCTGGAACAAAAAAGTTCAGGCCCTAGACTGACTTGTCCCCTTCCGTTTGCAAAAGCCTCCGTTGGTGGTTGGTTCCCCAGAATCTGGAAAAAGGGAAATCCTTCAGTCCGATTTCTTGGAAGGTGGTCACTACAGATGCCAGCCTTATAGGCTGGGGAGCAGTACTGGAGCAATGGTCTCTCCAGGGCAGATGGTCGGATGCAGAAAAGGCCCTGCCCATCAATCTCTTAGAGATACGAGCAGCGGCCCTAGTAGCATGGACATCCAAACTCCAAGGGTCCCCTGTCAGAATTCAATCAGACAATGCCACAGCAGTGGCATATATCAATCATCAGGGGGGCACCAGGAGTCGTGCAGCCCAGAGGGAAGTAAATTACATCCTGAAATGGGCAGAAAGATATGTCCCAGCCATATCTGCGGTATTCATTCCAGGAGTGGAGAATTGAAAGGCGGACTTTCTAAGTCGCCAGCAATTATGCCCAGAGGAAGGGTCCCTTCACCCCGAGGTTTTCTGGACAATATGTCAGCGGTGGGGAACATCGGATGTAGATCTGCTAGCATCCAGATTCAACGCAAAGGTGGACAGGTTTGTCTCTCGGACAAGGGATCCCCTAGCTTGCGGCTCGGATGCCCTAGTGTTCCCTTGGGATCAGTTCAAGCTGATATATGCATTCACACCGCTACAATGGTTACCTCGATTACTCCGCAGAATCAGGGTAGAAAAGAAACCAGTGATTCTGGTGGCTCCAGCGTGGCCCCGAAGAGCGTGGTACGCGGAGATTGTAAAATGTCAGTGGGGAGTCCTTGGACTCTCCCACGTCGTCCGGACCTGCTTTCGCAAGGACCGATATACCACCCTTCCTTACCAGCCCTAGGTTTGACGGCCTGGCTATTGAAGCCCACATTCTAAAAAAGAGAGGGCTCTCTAATCCTGTGGTATCTACCATGATCAATGCCAGAAAGCCGGTATCCAGGCAGATCTACTATAGAATCTGGAAGGCGTACATCGCGTGGTGGGAGGCCAAGAAATGGCATCCACATAAGTACGTAATAGGTAGGAGTCTGGACTTCCTACAGTGGGCTGTAGATAGGAAGGCTTGCCTTGAGTACTATCAAAGGTCAGTTTTCGGCCTTGTCAATATTTTTTCAAAGGCCCTTGGCTTCGCATTCACTAGTCAAAGCCTTTAGATAAGGAGTGATGCGTATTAGTCCTCCGGTTAATATTCCCATATGTCCATGGGATCTAAACCTGGTTCTGTCGGTTCTACAGAAACAACCATTTGAACCATTACAGCATAGTTCCTTGGTTCTTCTCACCAGGAAATTGTTTTTTCTAGTAGCCATTTGTTCGGCTAAAAGAGTGTCGGAATTAGCAGCTATGTCCTGTAAAGAGCCATATCTGGTTATCCATAAGGACAGAGTAGTGTTACGTCCTCATCCAGCCTTTCTTCCTAAGGTGGTATCAAGGTTTTCATTTGAACCAAGATGTGGTTCTTCCTTCTTTTTTCCCCAAACCTAGTTCGGTAGAGGAAAAGTTATTGCATTCTTTGGATGTAGTAAGAGCAGTTAAAGCTTATCTAAAAGCCACTGCTCAGGTTCGCAGAACAGATACTTTGTTTATTCTGCCGGAAGGCCCCAGAAAGGGTCAGGCAGCGTCAAAATCTACTTTAGCCAAGTGGATTCAACAGGTCATTATGCAAGCCTATGGCTTGAGAAGGAGACCGCCTCCGTTCAAAGTTAGGGCGCACTCCACGAGAGCAGTTGGAACTTCATGGGCAGTGCATCACCAGGCCTCCCTGGCTCAAATCTGTAAGGCCGCAACATGGTCTTCAGTACACACGTTTACTAGGTTCTACCAGGTGGACGTTAGAAGTCAGGAGGATGTCGCCTTTGGGCGCAGTGTGTTGCAGGCCGCAAAAGATCCTCATGTCTGATAGCGCTCAGCTTATGTATGGTGTATCCCCCCCCTCGTTGGGCATTGCTTTAGGACATCCCATTAGTAATGACTATGTCGCTCTGTGTCCCGTGATGTACGAGAAAGAAAATAGGATTTTTATAACAGCTTACCTGTAAAATCCTTTTCTTGGAGTACATCACGGGACACAGAGCTCCCACCCCTCTTTAGGGACACTTATTGCTTTGCTACAAAACTGAGGTGCTCCCGGATGGGAGGGGCTTATATAGGGGAGGGTACTTCCGGTTTTGGAAGTTGCCAGTGCCAGCACCTGAAGGTATCTATATAACCCATTAGTAATGACTATGTCGCTCTGTGTCCCGTGATGTACTCCAAGAAAAGGATTTTACAGGTAAGCTGTTATAAAAATCCTATTTTTTCAAAGAATGGGCAAAAATGTCACACTAGATGTGCAAAGCTGGTAGAGACATACCCAAAAAGACTTGCAGCTGTAATTGCAGCGAAAGGTGGTTCTTCAAAGTATTGAAAAGTATTGGGGGCTGAATTAAATGCATGCTAGGGCTGGGCGATTTTCCCCCCAAAAAAAATCTGCGATTTTTTTATTTTATTTATTTTTATATAAAAAACTCGATTTACGATTCGATTTGTTTTTTTTAATTATATTAATTAAAGTGCATCAACAAACAAAATTGCAAAGGCAAACCCTTTCTCTAACTGCAAAGTCAGTGTGCAACAAAGATTGTTAAACATCCAAATTATTAATACTGGATTTGGATTTAGCTAATAAAACAACAAAAAATCTTGAGGTTACTCTTAGTTGAATTGAACTGTGCCCATGCTTCAATCACTGTGCCCATGCTTCAATCACTGTGCCCGTACCTGATGCAGATTTTCATAGGATACGGATTTTACTGCTACACCGGCGGCCATTCCAGTATTCAAAAGCCGCGCCTCCTCCTCGTCTGTGATAGGCGGAACACTCAATTTCCCAGCATTCAGTGTTCCGCCTATCATGGACATCCGCTCATCCTCATAACACAGACGAGGATGAGAGGATGTCCGTGATAGGCTGAACACTGCCTGCTGTGAAATTGAGTATTCCGCCTATCAGACGACGAGGACTCGGGAGGCGCGGCTTTTGAACACTGCAATGGCTGATCAGGTAGGCAGACGGCGGCTGCGGCGAGTAGATGTAATTGGGGTAACGCCGCCCAGTGACATTCTGGATACGCCCCCTGCAGCCCTGCTACAGAAACTTTGAAGGAAAAAATAAATTAAAAAAAATGTAAAAAAAAAAATCTAAAAAAAATCGATTTTCTTCAAATCTGAATCGATTTGAACTCAAAACTCGATTCAAGATTAAAATCGTTTTTTTTCCCCAGCCCTAATGCATGCCACACTTTTTCAGATATTTATTTGTAAAGAATATTGAAAATCATTTATCTTTTTCCTTCCACTTCACAAGTATGTGCCACTTTGTGTTGATCTATTACAGAAAATCCCAATAAAATAAATTTACTGTTGTAACATGACAAAAATGTCAAGGGGTATGAATACTTTTTCAATATTTTTTTACCTGATCCCAATCCTGATGTAGCATTGTGCCCCAGAGCAGCAGCACTGCTCTCTCTCGCTTCCTTCTCACAGGACTCAGATGCAGAAGAGGGAGCCATCTACTCCTGCTACAGTTATATGCAGCCTGTAAGGAGGGAGCTCAGGGTAAGGCCAAGCTACATTGTGTGTCAACAAAGGCACGCAACAATACAGCTAGGGATCGAACCTGCATGAGTACCCCCATAGCAAGAGGCTTGCTATGGGGGGGGAGGGGACTCTGAAGGCAGGAGCCGCCAGAAGTGTCAGCAGGGGGGGGGTGCAATTTCATGCTCCCTACTTTGTGGGAACAGTTTTGAGATGGCCCCTACCTGTTTCAATATTACTGCGCACCAGTGCACAAAGCAAGGTCAATAAACACATGGATGAGCGATTTTGGAGTGCAGAACCTTCACTGGACTGCACAGAGTCCTTACCTCAACCCGATAGAACACCTTTGGGATGAATTGCAGCAGAGACTGCGAGCCAAGCCTTCTCGTCTACATCGGTGCCTAACCTCACAAATGCGCTTCTTGAAGACTGGTTAAACATTCCCATAGACTCATGGTGCTTGTGGTTAGGCATCTGTTTTTGTAACTAATGTTTTATGTGTTGGTCTCTCTCGCCCTTCTGGAGAATGTTTTTGTTTGTATGTGGCCATGTTTCGCCCCGCCCCGCTACAGATTGGGATATATTTAGTGGCAGTCAGGTTGACACACAGATTTCTTTGTCTGCAATTATGTTAAATTAATTTTATTTGTTCTTTCATGGAATGTTAGGGGTTTGAATGACCCCCTTTAAAAGACAATCTGTTTTTGATTATTTTGCCTCCTTTTGGTTCTTAGTTTGTCTGCAAGACACGCATGTTACTTACAAAACCACTAGATGTTTTAACCACTTAAGGACCAAGCCTGTTTTTCAGATTCGGTGTTTACAAGTTTAAAACCGTTTTTTTTTTGCTAGAAAATTACTTGGAACCCCCAAACATTATATATTGTTTTTTTTCTAACATCCTAGAGAATAGATTAGCGGTCATTGCAATACTTTTTGTCACATCGTATTTGCGCAGCGGTCTTACAAGCGCACTTTTTTGGGAAAAAAATCACTTTTTTTAATTTAAAAAATAAGACAACAGTAAAGTTAGCCCAATTTTTTTTTTTTTTATATTGTGAAATATAATATTACGCAGAGTAAATTGATACCCAACATGTCACACTTCAAAATTGCGTCCGCTCGTGGAATGGCGTCAAACTTTTACCCTTAATCTCCATAGGCAACATTTACAAAAGTCTACAGGTTGCATCTTTTAAGTTACAGAGGAGGTCTAGGGCTAGAATTATTGCTCTCACTCTAACGATTGCGGGGATACCTTACATGTGTGGTTTGAACACCGGTTACATATGCAGGCGCTACTCACGTTTGCTTCTGCGCGCGAGCTCGTCGGGACGGGGCGCTTTAAAAAAAAATTTGGGGGTTTTCTAATTTATTTTACTTGATTCTTTTTATTTTTACACTGTTTAAAAAAAAAAAAAATGGATCACTTTTTTTTTTCCTATTACAAGGAATGTAAACATCCCTTGTAATAGAAAAAAGCATGACAGGTCCTCTTAAATATGAGATCTGGGGTCAAAGACCTCAGATCTCATATTTACACTAAAATGCAATAAAAAAAGTCATTTGAAAAGACAAAAAAAAAAAAAGTCCCTTTTAAGACGTATGGGTGGAGCTGACGTTTTGACGTCAGCGCCTCCCTGCTATGGTATGGAGATGAGCGGGGGCTATCTTCCCCTCACTCTTATCCATACCACAGAGGGAGAAGGACCCGATCGCCTCCGCCGCTACCGACGGCTCCGGTAAGCGGCGGGAGGGGCCCTCTCCCGCCGCCGATAACGGTGATCTCGCGGCGAATCCGCCACGGAGACCACCATTATCGTAAACAGGACCGCTCACTGAAGAGATGGATATCTCGGTTGTGGCAGCAGCTGCTGCCGTTACCGAGATATCCCTCTTCAAAAAAATGACGTGTGTGTGTATATATACAGTTAAGTGGTTAAACGTTGCTTTTTTTAAAGAAGCCGATCATTCGGTGTATATCTTCTATTTTAGTCTATACAGGCATATTGTTCTCCTGCAGTAGGACCTTTTGTGGATAAGAATGGCAACTATGTCTTCCTGCATTGTAAACTGTATAATTTTGATCTGATACTTGCTGCTGTGTATATACCTCTTCCCTATCATGCAGATGTTTTCCGTCGGCTTATTTCATTTGCAGGAGTATCTCCCCAGCGCCAATTCTGATACTCTGAGATTTTAACGGCGTTATCGATTTACGAAGTGGTAGGTGTCTAGCTCCTAGATCGTCTTCAGTTGAGGGTCTTACTTCTTCTTTAGGCAGGCTATGTAGGGAATTGGGGCTGCAGGATATGTGGAGACAGTTTCACCCTGATGAAAATGCCTATACATGTTATTCCAAAACACAATTCCTTGTCCAGAATTGATTTAGCTCTGTTCTGCAGATCTTATCCCATGCCTTGTGAGGTCAATATAGAACCCAGCGGAAGTTCCGACCATTCCCTACGGGTGGTATGGGATGCCCTCAAGCCTTTCCTTCAAGGCGTAATAAAAAAAAAAAAATCTGTGCCATTAAAACTGCCTCCCGTAGGGAACTGAAACAGGTGAAGGTGGAGACTTCTGCGGCGGAAGCCAATTGCATTCGGGATCCTACCCTAGACTACCAACTTCAATGGTTATCTTCTCAGAGAAGGTTGGAGGTTAGGGCCAGGAACAAACAGTTTTTTCAAAGGAGGTTGACCTGGGCTGAGGGGGAGGCAGCAGGGTAGGCTGTTGGTCCAGATAATCCGGTCTCAATCCAGCGCTTCTTACATTTCCACTTTGAAGAATGGAGAGGGAGAGATCGACACCCAGGGGAGCTCTATTATGTTATTTTTTCAAACGTATTATCAGGATTTATATGCCTCTAGGGTTGACTATACTTCGGCTGAGTTGACCACCTACCTGGCCACCATTAATATGCCGGCTATCTCGTTGACGGATCGTGAAATTCTTAATGCCCAATTTACATTACAGGAACTGGAACTGGCAGTAGCTAGCTTTCCTAATTCTAAAGCTTCCAGCGGTCGACTGTTTTGCTATATAAAAATATAATAAGTGCTGCTTCCAGATCTTCTTAATACATTTATTGAGGCCTTTTCCATAGGTCGACTTCCAGACTCTCTATATGTGAGGCTGCTTATAGTGGTTATACTTGAGAAAGATGAAGACCCTCTATACCCCGAGTCTTCTAGACCTATCTCTTCATCTACAGATGTTAAAATACTCCCCAAAATACTTGCTAATAGATTTAAAAATGTCATCACGCATATTATCCACCCCTAACCAGGCTGGATTTATACCTAATATGTCAACAGCGTGCCTATTCAAACATGCAGGTGTCGGACCATTTAGATAAAGCCTTTTTGGCACTAGATGCCATTAAGGCTTTCGATGGCGTTGAGTAGCTATATTTGTGGGCTGTTTTCGAAAAACTTTGGTATTAGTTGCACCTTTTTCCAATGGATCCGCCTGCTGTACACTGCCTAAAGATCTTCAATTAGGGTAATGGCCTTCAGTCTCCCTCCTAAGGGCTCTGTTGTGGCACTAGATGGGTGCCCGCTGTCTCCCCTGCTTTTTGCCGTTGCCATAGAGCCTTTGGCTTGCCTTCTACGGAGTTCTCTGGACATTACTGGACTGGTTGGAGGCGCACTGGAAGAAAAGATGGCACTATACGCAGATGATGTCCTTCTATTTCTAACGAATATCCATTCATCTCTGCCGGCAGCAATGAAATATCTTAATGAATTTGGCAAATTTTCAGGGCTTGGCATAAATAGAAATGTTACTGCCTCTAGACCCTTTCCCTGACTCTTTGCCACCTACATTGTATCATATTAAGGTAGGGTCTTCTATAAAGTACTTTGATAAAACTATGTTGGCCTTTTCTAAGGCATTCATCTCAGATAATATTGCTCCACTATTGTCTAGATTTCAAATCCAAAATGAAACGGAGTAAATTACCTCTCTCTGTACTAGGTTGTATTAACCTATTTAAGATGATGTAGATGCCCCAGCTCTTCTGCCATCTATATAACTCTCCTGTTTGGATACCCCTGCAAATTTTTATTAAAATCAATAGCATATTTAGGGATTTCGTTCGGTGGAGGAAGGCCTCTCGTATAAAATTAGAGCTGGTACAATAGCCCAGGGATGTTGGAGGATTAGCAGTATCCAACCCGAGGATATATTTTCTTGCTGCCCAACTACAGCACTTAGCAGGATGGGATACTGAACTATCATCCAGTGCCTCCTTATTGCTTATTCTCCGATGTGTTTGGAGGTCGGCCACCATTGTATGTAGTGGGGGTGCTTTACTTGGTACTATGCCTACATTGGGCTTAATGTGCAAGGTATGGGATGCTGCTAAGAAAATGATGGAGAACTCCTACCCTACTAGATATACAACAATTTGGGTAAATGATGGGCTCCTCCAAGCTTTCTACCCTGCAGGGTTTTTAGAGATGTGAGAGAGCTGGGGTAACTACCTCAGCACAATTCTATGAAAATGGCTCCCTTAAAATCTATGAGCAGCTGAGGGTGGGGTTCTCTCTACATCCAGGATGGTTCGATCAGTTTCTTCAATTGTCATGCGTTACGTGCCCAATTCCCCTCAGATTTTTTTTTTTTTTCCTTCCAACCCCTGCTCTGGATAGAATAATACAAGCAAAGTCAACCAAGGGACTTATTTCTGTTACATATACGGTATTACTAGATAGATTTTTGCAGAATTTTCCTATTGGTTCCAGGGATGGGTGGACACAGGATATTTGCCCAACTTGTGTGCATGTTATCAGGGTCATTTGGGTAGTTTCTGTTGTGATTGTGATTCAGCCAAACTCTAACCATGAGTGAAAGAAAGTTTTTTATGTGTTATCATTCATATTCTCTGAAAAATGGCCAAGAAATTATAAATTCTGCCAGGGTATGTAAACTTATGAGCACGACTGTGTGTGTGTGTGCACGCGCACACACGTGAGTGCACCCCTCGCATTTTTGTAAATATTTTATTATCTCTCCATGTGACAACACTGCAGAAATGACACTTTGCAACAATGTAAAATAATGAGTGTACAGCTTGTATAACAGTGTAGATTTGCTGTCCCCCCCCCCCCCCCCCCAAAATAACAACACACAGCCATTAATGTCTAAACTTCTGGCAACAAAAGTGAGTACACCCTTAAGTGAAAATGTCCATATTGGGCACATTTAACCATCCCCCCTGTTGTCATGTGACTCGTTGGTGTTACAAGGTCTCAGGTGTGAATGGGGAGCAGGTGTATTAAATTTGGTGTTCTCGCTCTCACACTGGTCACAGGAAGTTTATCATGGCAAAGAACTCTGAGGATCTGGAAAAAAAGAATTACTGCTCTACATAAAGATGGCATAAGCTATAAGAAGATTGCCAAGACCCTCAAACTGAGCTGCAGCACGGTGGCCAAGACCATACAGCGGTTTAACAAGACCGGTTCCACTCAGAACAGGCCTCGCCATGGTTGACCAAAAGTGGAGTGCACGTGCTCAGCGTCATGTCCAGAGGTTGTCTTTGGGAAATGGACATATGAGTACTGCCAGCATTGTTTAAGGGTGGGGGGGGGCGTCAGCCTGTCAGTGCTCAGACCATGCGCTGCACACGGCATCAAATTGGTCTGCATGGCTGTCATCCCAGAAGGAAGCCTCTATCTAAAGATGCACAAGTAACCCTGCAAACAGTTTGCTGTAGACAAGCAGACTAAGGACATGGATTACTGGAATCATGTCCTCTGGTCTGATGAGACCAAGATAAAATGTATTTGGTTCAGATAGTGTCAAGCGTGTGTGGCGGCAACCAGGTGAGGAGTACAAAGACAACTGTCTTGCCTACAGTCAAGCATGGTGGTGGGAGTGTCGTGGTCTGGTGCTGCATGAGTGCTGCCGGCACTGGGGTGGGCGGGGGGGGGGGGGCTACAGTTCCTTGAAGGAACCATGAATACCAACATGTACTGTGACATACTGAAACAGAGCATATTCCCCTCCCTTCCGAGACTGGGCCACAGAACGACCCCAAACACACCTTCAAGAAGACCACTGCCTTGCTAAAGAAGCTGGGGGTAAAGGTGATGGACTGGCCAAACATGTCTCCAGACCTAAACCCTATTGAGCATCTGTGGGGCATCCTCAACTGGAAGGTGGAGGAGCGCAATGTCTACCATCCGACAGCTCAGTTATGTCGTCATGGAACAGTGGAAAAAGACTCCAGTGGCAACCAGTGAAGCTCTAGTGAACTCCATGCCCAAGAAGGTTAAGGCAGTGCTGGAAAATAATGGTTTAGACATTAACCGCATAAGGACCGCCGCATTCCGATATGTTGACAGAATGACACGGATAGGCATATGGGCGTACAGGTAAGTCCCCTTTAAGATGCGAGCCGTGGGTCGCTCGTGACCCTGTCTGGAGCTCCGTGTCACGCCTGCGGGAGCCGCAGACCCAATCGCCGCCGGTGTCCCACGATCGGGTCACAGAGCTGAAGAACGGGGAGAGGTAAGTGCAAACATCTCCCCGTTCTTCCTAGTGACACTGTCGGTGATCGTCTGTTCCCTGTCATCGGGAACAGCGACCAGTGACGTGTCACGCCAAGCCACGCCCCGAACTGTAAGTTGTAGACGCTATAAATTTTGCGCAAACCAAACGCCTATTGCTATTTTTTTTTCTTTTTTTTTACCAAAAATATGTAGAAGAATACATATCGGCCTAAACTGAGGAAAATTTTTATTTTATTTAATTTTTTGGGGATATTTATTGTAAAAAAAAAAAATTCAAAATTGTCGCTCTATTTTTGTTTATAGCGCAAAAAATAACCGCAGAGGTGATCAAACACCACCAAAAAAAGCTCTATTTGTGGGGAAAAAAAAGGACATCAATTTTGTTTGGGAGCCACGTCGCACGACCGCGCAATTGCCAGTCAGTGACGCAGTGCCGAATCGCGAAAAGTGGACTGGTCTCTGGCCAGCGAAATGGTCCGGGGCTTAAGTGGCAATTCAATTCCGTGACACAGAGGGAGATCTCCACTCTGCATGACGAGGAGGGGAGGACTGGGGTGCGCCAGGATGACACCCCTGCAATGTATGGCACTTTTTCGGTGCCGTTATCGGCTCCTTTTTATTTCGGCTGATCACCCATATGTTTTGGCGGGCAAAATTTCAATGCACCTCTAGTACTTACCGTGTGTTCTCTAAAGTTTTGGGGAAAAAAAGGGAAATCACTTTTGGCGCTTTGCAGTGCATTTACATCACGCTTGTGGTGCGTTTTTTAATATAAGTGAATGGAGGTAGTTGCAAAGCGTCTGCCTGCCAAACTTAGCAGGCAGCGTTATTTTTGCTGCAACGCATGGCAATGCTATCGCTGCAGTGTGAACACCTCCATCTGCTCTCTATTTTAACTGCCCATTTCTCTTACCATCCATGGACTGACACAGCCTCTTAATATTTGACAAGTGTCCCTGCTTGCAGGAGAGAACTAGGCAGAATGTTATAACATACATTCTAAAGACCAGAGCTGAACAGCCCCGCCCAGGGGGCGGTCCCTCCGGACATAACCCACCTGCAGCCAGCAGCCCTCAGTTTTTTTCTGCCTAGCAGGAGAGGACGTGGCTCGCTTCGGAGCCAGTCTCCTGATGAATTTTTTATTCCTTTTTGGAATTTTATTTTTTGATCTATCAACTGTCGGCTGGGCAACAGGTTGGGTACATTGGATATCCTCGTAGTCTTCCCAGTCTGACCATCGAGCGTGCTGAATCCTCGGTCCGGCGTTCGACTCAGTTCACGACATGCCCCATGACTCCAGGGGTGGCCGGTGGGCTTTTATGCTCCGCAGTCCACTAAGATTGAACAGTGACTCTCTCTTTTCGCAGTGGACCGGGCCAACAGCTACTCAGTACCGAACTGTGATAGGTCTGTCAGGAACACACCAGTAGGTCCTTCCGGACCGGGCAAGTAGTATCTCCTGCCTAAGCAGGTGAGTACATGCTGTGTGTTCATATGTGTGGGGGATTTTCCCTGTCTCCCCCTGTTTGTTACTCTGTCACCTTGCTGGCGCTGTGCTGTCTGGGGGGGTCACTCTGTCCCGGGGGGGGGAGGCTCATGGGTATCTGCATTGGAGAATGTGTTTTGGGCCTGTGTGCCGTTCAGCGCCATGTTTTTCTGTCACTGTGTTTTTTCACTGGCGCGCATGGCGGCCATCTTGCCGTGGTTCGTTATGGCGCAGTTACAGTTGCGGAGGCCATTTTCTTGGAGCTGCATGCATTTTTTTCTACTGTTTGGCCTCTATCGCTGCTGGAACGCCGTGGTTCTCCTCGCTACTCATTAGCGCTGTACAGCGCAGCACAGGCAGCGGATCTGAGTGGTCCCCACTGGGTCGGTGAGTCCCCTGGGTAATCTCCCACAGCCAGCACAGCCAGAGGGTGGACTTTGTACAAAAGTCTCAGAAGTGGCGAGTTATGGAGTCTGGTTCACCTGCTTCCCCATTCATGTCACAACAGGCAGGGCTGATTCACCTGCAGTCCCTATTGATCAGTTGTCGGCAGTCCTGGACTCATTTCTTGTCAGGATGGAAGCGGTGTGCGAGCGAGCGGGAGCTATAAAGCGCCCTCTTCCCACCCTATCTTTAGTAGGGGAGTGCTCTGTTTCAGATATGGGCCTAGCTGCAGCTCAGGACCCTAGCTCTGAATTTTTTTGTATATTTTATGGGCCTAGCTTCAGCTCAGGACCCTAGCTCTGAATTTTTTTGTATATTTTTTGACCAGGACATTCCTTCGGAGGAAGACTCCTGGGTCAGTAAATGACGGGACGCTTGGTAGTGAACTCATTGATGGTGAGGGACACGCTCATGCTGGAGGCTTTTCTTTTACACCATTGGCTCAGTGCTGGCTCCTGCAGGGCGCAGCACGATTCTCCTCACAGCTTCCTCACTGTTCCATCACACACTGCTTCTAGAGCTGCATGGATGATACAGTGATACACAGTGCCCCCCCCCCCCCCCCCCGGGAATGGTAGGTGGACTTTATTCATTTATTTGTCTAGTCCCTGTGAGCTTTCTGTGAAATATCTCTGTGGCAACACCAGAGTCTCTGCATCTGTGGTTTCCCGCTATTTCCTGGGGAACGCTCTGACTGACAGGACCACGGTCTGCGGTGTCGGAGGTAGTTTTTTTACCTGCAGCTTGCTTCGGCAGCACATACACGCAGGTTGGAACGATGCAGAGATGAGCGCCCTTGGCGCCACGGTTTACCCAATTATACTTAACACAGAGTGTATGTCTGTGTTATTGCTCTCTGTGTCTGCGTGGGTTTCCTCCCACGTTCCAATGACAGCATAACATACACAATATGTTTTTATACACGTCTCTAAATACATTCACAGTATATATATATATATATGTATTCTACTCTGAGTCTGCGTGTGTTCCTCCGGGTGCTCCGGTTTCCTCCCACGCACCAACTGTGTGTGCGCGCCTTTGGCGCTATGCACAGTATGAACATGATCAATATGTTTATCACACATACTATATTACCTCCACGGTATGTGTATGTGTATGCGGTCTGCGCGGGTTTTCACCAAGGTGCTTGCCCCGATTCTGGCTTTGCTGAGACAGCGAGGCATTGCTATCATGGGCTATCTGGATGATCTTCTTGTGTCAGCAGACACTGGCTCAGAATTAGAAGAAATTGTGACAATAGTCAGTCAGACCCTCTGGGCCTTCGGGTGGCTTCTGAACACTCAGAAGTCAGTCCTGGTCCTGACCCAGCAATTGGTTTGATCCTGGACTCCTCGGAGGCGAAAGTCTTTCTATTCTTGGAGAAGTTGCAGACTCTTCAATCTGCGGTGCAGCTTCTGATGTCCCGAAAATGGTCATCAATCCTTTTCTGCATGAGGGTCCCTAGGGCTCATGGTGGCCTCTTTCGAGGCAGTTCCGTATGCCCAATCTCACACTCGTGCCTTTACAGAGGGGGATCCTGTCCGCTTGGGACAAGTCCCCGTTGTCATTGGATCATCAGATCCAGGTGAGTCACCCGGTCAGGGCATCCCTGACGTGGTGGTTGAGATTCCCGGCTCTTCGGTCTGGGAAGTCGTTCTTTCCTATCCAGTGGACGGTGATCTCGATGTGCTTTTTAGCCTTATGGGCTGGAGTGGGAACTGGGGAGTCCTCTCAGCTCAAGGGCTGTGGACCCCGGCCGAATCCCATCTTCCGATCAATGTCCTAGACCTCCGAGCGATCCGACTGTGCCTCTCCTCGTGGTCGGAGAGGCTACAGGGCCACTCGGTCAGGGTCCAGTCGGACAACGCCACAGCAGTGGCGTATGTCAACCATCAGAGGGGAACTCGGAGCTCAGCGGCGGCATCCAAGGTCGCTCACATCCTAAGATGGGCGGACAGCAGTGTGCTGGCTCTGTCGGCCGTTTTATATTCCAGAAATAGACAACTGGCAGAACGACTATCTGAGCCGGCGGATGTTGGCCCAGGCGGAATGGTCCTTGTATCCGGAGGTGTTCCAACTCCTTTGCCGGCGCGCCAGCACGCCAGCCGTGGACCTCTTGGCCTCTCGACTCAGTCGCAAGGTGTCGAGATTTTGTGGCCAGATCCAGGGACCCCTGGGCAGACGCATTGGTGGCCCGTGGGGT